>OX387654.1:12876659-15305381 GCA_947568875.1 Fissipunctia ypsillon | reverse complement strand
ATGCCAAACCGTATAACAGCTGTATTAACAGCTCGTGGTGGAAATACAAAATACTAGAATGTGTAAAAATTGCATATTTGATACCGTAGCACATTTTTCGAAATCTAGTGAAAATGGTCATCTTTCCTTAAGTTAATTTTATTCAAAATAAACTTCATAATCTTGAACTTTTTAGACACTGATTTAAGCACTATAAAATTGTCTATAATACAGTCTTTATTTCATAAAGCTAGCTCCAATATTTTGGAAGTTACCGACCCGCTTTCTTTGCGGCCCCAAAGTATCAAGTGTTGGTCGCTTATCTTAAGTCATCTAATTGGGTAAGTTCCGTTGTCAATTTACATAAAATTTGACACCTAAATTGATTGCATAATGGAACCTTTAAATCGGTGACTCTGGGCAATTAGAGACCACAAAGCGTGACGTACACAAACTCAAGTGACCGCACCTCGACCACACTGAATGAAGTAAAAAAACCCATGACAGACGATTTGCTACATTCGAAATATTGCTTGGTTATGAACCGCAAATCTTTCAACAAGCCTCGATCTGGCACATTCTATTTATTTCTGTACGTCCCTGACTAAAAACTCCCATTGTATTATTAAAACGTTGACAGTAAACGTTCAAAACTTCGGAACTGTTTCGCTTTTGGCTGTTACAGGCCAGTTACCTTTAATTTACTTTGATCGTTATTAAAGAGTCTGTTAAGATACAAAACGTCAATCTTTCTTTGTAGTCTTTTACGTCTTCTGTAATTGATTCTTTCAAATACGTTTAACTTAGAATAAAAGTAATGGATGGAAACTAGACAATTCGTGTTCTATTATTATTAAAATATAATTGTTCATCATATATCTTGTTCTATACATAAATAATATCTTAGGTCTTAGGCTCATGAAATAATTTCTTATCTTCTAGTTCGGCTGACAGTTGCAGGTTTACTGTACCTATCCAGTTATTTGAAGTGGCAGTAGATGGGTATGAAACCACTAGACATAGTATTTTATCCCTGATCGTGATCATAAATCTTTTTTGCTATGAGAACATGACTCATATTATATCTTGGCCCATATAATCATATACGTATGAATATAATGTTTGCAAAGGTCCTTATATTTACTATTTAAACTTGCCTTTGAATACTCGAAGGATCTTACAAATAGAACCACAGAGAATGTGAGAAAGCTGTAAACAAAGGTTCGCAGAATCCCTTTTCAAAAACCAATCAATCAATTGAATTAACCGGAATTAATCGGTACTCATATCTACGTATAATATTAATTAGGTAATTGTTTGCGAACGGCGACAAAACTGACGCGGGTCGAACGCGATCCGATTAATTCAATTAACCGGCGACAAACATCCAGTTACTCAAATTAATTGAGCCCAGAAACCTTCAATTTGATGGAATATGATAAACCGTTGTCATCCAATATAATCATAAGCCTTAACTGCCTAAATATAGACACGCAAAGTGCCTATTGACATCATTAGGGAATAGTGAAATTCGAGCGGCTAATACCATTATTTTGTGCAGAACTTAACTGTTTCAAATATTCTTAGAACTTAACTGGTTTTGTGAAGCATTAAATAAGATCTAGCTTGCAAACAGAATCACTTCGTACATTGCGGAAGGACCAGTGGCATGTTATGCGATAATCTATTTTCATTCTTGGACAGGAGATTATAGCCGTCGAACTCGAATGCCGGTTCTAGTCTTATTTGATCTATTAGTAGCCAACATAGCTGCGATACCTAATATTAGCTTTACGATCGAACACTTATTGATGCTATATTCGACATCTCAGTCACTCACTCCGACTTTAATTTTATTTAACAAATCAATCAATTAACGAGTGGCATGTTTGTTTTTGTGAAAGAGTTTATTTGAGAAGTTCCTGATGGAATTAAGTATCGTGCTGAATGAATTCATGAGACGTATTCCCACAGTATTGAAATAACAACTTTGGGAACAAAACAATTTGGAAGAACACACGTATTTTTTGCGTCAGGTTTTTCAACTTATTTTAATTTGCTTTTCCCGTCATCTTCTATTCTTCGTGCGTAAAAAGGACGTGGTTCAGACTTGTCTCGAGTCGGTCTGGTGCCTTTGTCTGTTGTTAAAAGTTTGTGTTTGCGTCAACTAGATGCGGAATCCTTATGAGATGTTGTTTGTGTGCAGTAAACGACAGGGTTGTCTCGTCACAATAGATTGCAGATACCATAAAAATATATTAGGGGAACTTTGCATACAAGTCTTCTATAAAAAGCACCGATCTTTGTGCAAGTTTTGCTTTCATCTGGTGTTTCTGTTTTGGAAAATAAATTATCTTGAAGAACTTTTGACGTTTTTTTATTTCTGAGAGTTAAAGTCACTCTGAGTCACATAAAGGGCCAGTTTCTCGTACGAAAATTATCGCAAATTAATGAGACAAATTGTCATGCGCGCGTATGCTGCTGCGATTGACAGTTGAGAAATCATTCGACCAATCACAGCAGATTACGCGTGCTCGACAGTTTGTCACATTCATTTTGCAATAATTTTCGTTCAAGTAAATGGCCCTGACACTGTCAGCATCCTAATTCTTGTGTCAAAAACAATAACAACTTGTGATTTTTATAAGTAAGCATCTTGAAGTATTATGTGCCTAACTTTTCAGAAGGTATTTTTATCTTCGACCTAAGTCAAATTTGGCGTTTTATTTTTTTGCCTACGAGGATAATAACCGATCATTACTTGCAACTTGTTTTTAGCTTGTCATCGTCTTATTATACGATTTTGGTTTACCTACGTCATTTTATTTTTGTAACGAAAGATTAATGAACAAAAAGGTAGGATGAAATATGAAGGATAATAAGTAGATAAGTACCTATGTAAAGGGATGCTATTTACAAACATAAATATTATTGTAACCTCTTCTTGATCGTGAATTGTCTTCAATACATCCGTAATGGTCAGTTGATTGTTTTTTTTTGGGATGGCTTTACAATACTAATAATATAGGTAGCGATTCGATTGTAGTTATTTTTGTGTAAAACGACTTTAAATGTTTGTTAGATGAATGTAACCCAAAGATAAAATATTTACCCGTTATTATATCTTTACTATTATGTCTCGGATGTTTGTCGAATGTCAAGAAACCGATCCATGTAGCTTGTAGCCGAATAGTTGGAAATCTTGAAAAAAATTGTTTTGTTGTGGCGAAAGTTCTGTTCAGAAACACATTATTGATTGAATACGTAGATTGATGTGGTTAATCACAAGTCTTATCGGAAATTAATTCTACGGCACGAACTTCATCTTATAACTACAATATTTGAAGGGAAACAAAGGAATACAGATACAGGAACCTACTCGCATCTACATAATGTTGCCATCTCATTTATCATTTCTGAGCTTATTAGATCACACTCCAATGGCTCTCACAGACAATGTTTTCTACAAACATAGAGTTTGATGAAATTATCGGAGCAATTATCCAGCAATTTCTCACATGCACTCGGGGAACAAAAGGGTTAGGTAAACTATTTCACTACATTTGTTTCTTCCATAACGGGCAAATGACACCTGCAGTTCAAGCTGTGATTTTCTTACATGCCTATTACTGTCACAGAATCGACTATAGTAGGTATATTACCTACCTACTAGGTATTACCTCATTCCGCCTGCCCCCTTCTACCGTCGGACATCCAGACGCACTGCAGGTTACCATCCCTACCTAGTTGCTATTCCACCAATTCGCACTAAGCGTTTCCAAATGTCTTTTGTGATGCGCACAGCAAAGGAGTGGAACTCTCTGCCTGCGTCTGTGTTTCCGAACGCATACAACCCCGATCTCTTCAAAGTGAGAGTGAACAGGCTTCTTCTGGGTAAGCTCGCTCCATCGTCGACTTTGTCTCTGTCATCTCTGACCTAGACTAGAGTCAAGAGCAAACCTATCTCAAATTAAAAAAGAAATGGTATTATGTTTGCAGTATAGTAAGTAGTCGCAAAAGACAATCTTATACACAATGCAGTTAAAACTGAGCTAACAGTGCTCATTCCATGTGCTTAACCTTTCCACACCGTGACGGTACATATTTGTGTGACTAATGATGCAAGTAAGTATTTACATGTTAATTCGATTAACCCGCTTTTGTTTGACGCAATTGAATTAAAGCTCGATGTGCATGATAAAAGCCCGTTTGATGTAGTAATTGACTAAATTATGGACCTTTTGAAGGCTATTGTGTCCCCCTGTAATGATGATAAATGATAGTAGGATCTAAATTGTAAAAGGTATTACTTTTTCTACTTTAATTTACTGCCAAGGCGGTTTTGTTGATGAATCACATAATATTATGTATGTACATATACAAGATGTAACATAAATAACGCACAACCTCTTAAGGGGTCATTGTATTCATCATTATGAACAAATTTTACTATGGGGCCAAACCTGAAATCGCGAAAAAAAATCAGCTGTTCCCTACGTTTTGACGAGTTATGCGAATGTAGGGAGCAGCAGATTTTTTTTTTCGCGATTGCAGGTTTGGTCCCATAGTAAAACTTGTTCATAACGATGAGTATAATGACCCCTTAAGAGGTTGTGCGTTCGCGCACATCTGGGAGTGGCGCGAGGAGGCAGGACGCCGGGGCGTAACTCCGTTGCCGCGAGAAATCGCGGCACGGCGGACAGAGCTCCGGCAGGATCTCATGGCGGCATGGAGAGTGCGATTGTCGCAACCCAGCGCTGGGCACGCCACAATTGCGGCGATAAGTCCCCTCTTTGAGGAGTGGCTGGAGAGGCGCCACGGCGTCCTCACCTTCCGCCTGACGCAGGTCCTCACCGGACACGGGTGCTTCGGGAGGTACCTGTTCCGATAAGGCGGGAGGAAACGCCCGGGTGTCACCACTGTGTGGATCGCCCGGAGGACACGGTGGAGCATACGGTGGAGGTCTGCCCGGCTTGGGCGGAGCACCGCCGTGTCCTCGCGGAAGCGATCGGCGGCGGCGATCTCTCGCGTCCGGCCCTGGTCCAGGCCATGGTACGGAGCGAGAGTGCATGGGAAGCCATTACCTCCTTCTGCGAAGCAGTAATGCTCGTGAAGGAGGAGGCGGGACGCGTGAGGGAGAGGCAAGCTTTGCACCCTCACGCCCCTAGTCGCCGCAGGAGACGCCCTGGGCGTCGGGAATTGGCAGCTGATTCCCGGCCACCGTAGGCGCGGGCTTGCGGACGGCAAGCAATGGGTAGCTCGCCGTCCGGTAAGGACCAAGCCCGAGTCGACGGCGCGTCGTGTTCCACGCGCGCCTCAAAGAGATGTCAGCACTATTGACGGGGTCCGCTAGGGCCGATGCCAGCTAGGGTTGCGGGATGTTCGAAAGAGTTACCGTGGCCCCGGCACAGGCAACAGAAGGAACACGGGTGGGTTTTAGTCAGTAAAAGTCTGACACGCCCTCCCGCTCCGCCCAGAGCGGGAGAAGTCATTTGATGATTTCCCATCCACAAAAAAAAAAAAAAAAAAAAAAAAAAAAAAAAAAAAAAAAAAAAAAAAAAAAGAGGTGCGTTATTTATGTAACACCTTGTATAATGCGAGTTTCTTGGGAAAAATCAAAGACAAGTCAAGTTTGAACAATTTTGTCTATTAACCTTAGAAATAGCGGGCTCTAGAGGTAGGGATATATTTATACAAAATATATATATATATCTGATACTTCTTCAGCTTCTAGCCCAAACCGGATTACCTTGCATAATTCAGACGCGAAATGCCGAAGGACAAAGCAATAAGTGTGTGAAATAAATATACTTGAGGTTATTGGGTTCCTTTTCAATAATATGTAGGTTCACACGGCTACATATCAAGCTATACATTTTCAGTATAAACTGATCTCGCATTGTATAGGATTTCAGTAAAATGTGAGGTCAGCTTATACTGGTAACGAATAGCTCGCTATGTAGTCGTGTGTACGTGTGCCCACGCGTGTAGTTATTACGTATGAACACAACCGAATATTTCATATAAAGTCGATCTGCTACGCTCCAGAACACAAATCGCTGACGTCACCCAAAAAGCAGCCAATGGGACTGGGCCGGACATGTTTGCGGTGTGTCGAACGAGTCATGGGCAAAATCTACCACCATATCGGTCCCAGAAAATGTCCGTCGACATCGGAAGGCAGGATGAGCTTGACGCCTACAGACGGATTGGTCCACACTAGCTCAAGACAGAGAAGAGTGGAACGGAGAAAGAGAGGGCTTTGCCCTGCAGTGGGACAACACAGGCTAAAGATAAATAAAATAATAAATAAATAAAGTCGATTTATATAAAAATAAACTATATGATAGACACAGACAGAAATTCAATCCGTCGTGATTTTCATTGAACTAAATGTCAAAAGAATTCTCAACGTTATCATTTTCGTAGCTTTTATTTACTTACTTACCCATAAAGACTCCTACATACAGGCGCGACGTGCGACGCGAATCGCGCGCGACACGCGGTGCCTTTTTGTCGCGTCGCGTGTCGCGCCTGTTTGCAGGAGCCTTAAGCCTCGTATATGTCTTCCGCATTTCTTCTCTCAGATTCCTCCAAAATACTCAAGGTTTTGGTACTGTTTTCTATTAATGACTTAATCTGTCCTCTGACATGTTCCTGGTACCTACTTTAATCTGCCATTTTACAACTCGGTCTCCAGTTCTGCACTATCCATGCTAATATTATAAATGCGACCATAACTCTGTCAGTCTGTCTGTCGGTCTGTCTGTTACCTTTAATGATGTCGATGATATTTGGCACACAGGTAGATTATGACCATACTTTTTGTCTACATATAGTACCTTCCTTACCATGGGATAATAGGCTAATGCTAAGGATAATGCTGGGTAAAAAAAAGAAATTCTATTGAGTCCGTCAGTCAGATAATAAATAATTATCAGACACGTATTTTTTGCTTTATCATAACACAACATCACGCCTTGTTTCCCAGAAGGTTGGGCAGAGGTGTACTTAAAGTACACCCACATTTCGCCAGTTATGTTTAAGTCCCATGTTATAGGGGGCGAGCCTATTGCTTTATCATAGGTATTATTAATGAAAAATGACTTAGATAAAACGCATTAAAGTTGGCGAATGGGAGCTCGCTACGTCACAACTCAGTATAAAAATAAATCTAGCAAGGCGTGACGTCATGCCACATTTTAACTCATTGTATCGCCGTAATCTTTTAATTACGTAAAAAAAGAAAAAAATACGTGTCCAATATTTTTAAATAAAACAAAAAAAATTAAGTTATCCCTATTTCCGACATCAACCCGAGCGAAGCCGCAGGTAAAAACAAGTCCTCTAGACATAGCTCGTCGTCACGCCCGGAGAGACGTTTCTTTATCGAAAGCACTCTATTTTAAACATTTTCAATACTTGTCTCAGTCTATTGTATATTTTTCTTGCGAGTGAGTAAAGGTTTCTTTGACAACATGTTTTGCGGATAATCGCCTCTTTTGAGGATGTTAGGCAATATCTTTTAGGACCGTATATTAAAGTAGGTAGTGTTAGAAGGGCATATTATATTCAGCAGGAGAAGTTTATGAGTTTACGACACCGTGTGACATTTGCGTTTATGACTGTTCATATTTTCATATTATAAGTATAATATTAAAAAGTAAGGTATTCTTTTCTAACCCCATTTATATTGCACATAGTGACATCAGTGGCAAACATTATAAAATGTATTCATTTTCATATGATGTCACATATTCATAACTCTACTTAAATAAAACTCACAGTCATGCATCTAAAACATTCATTAATTTTAAAGTGAAAATTTTATGTCAGGGTCATCATTCATCAAATCTGAGTCAACCATGTTCTTATCCACAACGTTCTTTATTCGTGAGTTCGTGACCAATTGAACTGAGGCCATAATGTTTGCATACCTTAAGCACATTAAAACAACGACCGATCGCCATAGTAAAATGACTAAAAAAAGAAGTCTATTAAGCGTATTTTGGTGTCATGTTTATAGACTAACATAGTGGACTTGATAGTATCAAGTCTGTAAACAAGTCTATGTATCATGTTAATAGATGCAAATTCTTCCGGTTTTAGAATCTAGCTAGATTTTTTCGGCGACAAGACAAAACCAAAACGAGTTTTCAAAGAGTTCGATCAAACTTGATACATAATAATATCGATGTCATGTCCTACTTGTGTTATGTCTATAAAACCAGCCAGTATCATCACCTGTATTCAATCCTAACAGAAGGAAATTAAACGTTTATGTATGTATTCTCAATTTGCATGAGCTCGTTGGTGCGGCTAAAGTTTCGTTTAATATTTGAGGAGCGCGCTCGAAACATTACCCCCGGCGGAACGAAAGCACTCTCGAATACCCACAGTTTTTCACATTTCCACCGACATTTTCGGTTGTTTCACGTGGCTTTACGTATAAAGTCCGTGGATGACCTTTCTTTGGTCAAAACAAGCGCCGCTTTTCATACAGACCCCGCTTTTTTACTTTTATCGTTTTATATTGCAATGTCGTTGACGTAATGTGGTGGAGAAACGAGTGTTTTTATTAGTTTCATGAAAACTCGACGGTGTTGAAGTAAATAAAGGGTATTTATTGCGTATTCTCAATAACGTTGTAACCTTTGATGTAAGCACTCACATTTTATTATAAATAGTAGATGCATATTTACGAGTGAGATATTTGATACCCTGATGCATATTATGTGTAATGTCTAACTAACGGCGGAACCCAATTCTTAACCTATTGATGGTAGACAGTATATAGCTGTCCGTATGTCAGGCCGGTAAGATTCCATAATCTCTTATAGATTATTGGGACGTTAAAACCATAGATAGATAGGTTTTTCTACCTCCAGTATGCCAAAACTGGTGACAAATTAGGTTATTGGGTTCGGCCGTAAGACTATTGATGCTCTATGGAAACTCAGCGTGTACCGTGACATTATGGGACAAGGCAACCAGCAATGGGCAACGTTGCCGGGAACAGACACGCAATGCGTGTCACTAATTACATTTATCGGAAATTCGCTAGAGAAAGTTATGGTAAATGATATCACAGTCTTAAGGTTATTGAAGTCGTTAGTGTTTATGAGAGACGGGATCGTTAAAACTGTTTGTTTACAAATAGCGATCGAATGCCTGTACGGGTGATATATTTTACGAGTTGTTTTCTCATAGAGTGGGTGCCTTCGTCTGGTGGCAGATGACGTCACGTCGGCGACACGTCGTGTGACGTGTGTCGTGGTGTCTGCGTCGTGTCACAACTCAGAGAACATTTCCCTCGTGTGTCCCGCCCGATCGGTGTCTGGAGAGAGGTAGGTACTAAGGTACCACGTCACTCATGCGGCAAACCTTAGAAGAGTTAAAGGGTAGTAAGAATGTTTGAGATGCTTCGGTTGCTTTCCGATAAAGGTGCTCTTGTAAAGGATTTTGTTGGAAATAAAATCGGGATAGGTACTTTGAAAGTAATGGTTTTTGATATAAATATTAAAACATCGACGAAAAATAAAACATTAGGTACCTATCTAGGGGCTGAACACGTGGATCATGCAATATGTTTTTAATCGACTTCATAAAAAGAGGAGGTTCTTCATTCAATCCGTATATTTGTATCATGACATTTTGCCCACTTTTCTTAGGTTGGTACTATCTAGTTCCGTTTTCAAAATAATCTAATTATGACCGTAAAATAATTCAATTGCAATTTCGTATAAAACCATTAACAAATTAAGTTTCTCAAACGTAAGAATAGTTGTTACTCTTTTTATTGTTTCTGTACCGATCCGTCTTCCCAAAACAAAGTTGCTGTCCTGCGATTGATAGCTCCCCTCATAAAATGTATGACATAAACGTCGAAAAGTTACGTGATCCGAAAATATCTATCCTATTTACGTTCCGTCGATGTTAATAGGATTGTGTAAGGTAAGAGTCGTAAAAAATACATTGTCTAGGAAAGTCGTAATATGTGTATTAGAGTAGATGAATCACTAAGGAAGATCAGACAGGGTCGTATATATGTGTGTCTTGGCAATACAGTGTTATTTGCCAAAGCAGATGTCCACTATAGATTGGCAGGCGAAAGTTCCTCACTGCGATTCCTAGCCGTTGAACTAATATTATGACGTGAACCCACTTCTTTTCAGTGAAAGGAGAAGTTTAGTTTAAGAGCTGTCACTATTTCTTTATTGTAGGTAATGAGCCATCCACATAGTAAACTGTCGCCTTTGGTGAGTCGCGTAAAAAAGGAAATTTAGCATTATGTCAAATCCAGTACATCGAGTTTCTTATTTTACCACATATAAAGATACACGGGGCACTCTGTACCCGTCTCATAAGTACCTAGGTTGTTCAGTATGTGATCGTCATTTGTTTCCCCACTAGCGCTGCACACACGGTATCACGGTGGAAAGATGAAAGTGAAACGACACTAGATATTTAAATAACTTACGACAATCTCTAATTCAATGGTTATGCGATAAAGACACGGGCCTACTCCGAAGCATAAATCCGAGGTATGGGGCGAATGTTCGGAACTTTATTTTGACGAATGGTCGGATCCGAACCGACCAAACAAAATATGTAGAAAAAAATGTAGTAGAAAACGTCCGAACATTCGGCCGATGCTTCGGATTTACGGTTCGGAATAGACCCCCAAGCCTTAGACACGGAGATCAAGAACTAACTTCAATAAAATTAGAAACTGAATCTGTAGCTAGGGTTCGTTATTAGAGAAATGCTAATAAGCATCGCTTCTGCAAACTTCGGTGGGTTACAGTTCAAGGGTAACTAGTTACACCTATAGATAACTAATTAAATTTTAATATATTATGTATCTTCCTAACTACTTACATTGTTTGTACTTACATTGGTTCCTGTTTGAGAACAGTTTATTGATTTATTTATTTAACAGTTTATGTACACACATTTAAACAGACAAGAATAAAGGAACAGAAAAATACGTACTTACAAAAATCTTATGTCACAACTAAAATATCGAACTATTATTGAGTTTTTAGTACAGCACTACTACATTGTTAAGCATTAAGCACACTCTGGACAACACGTGTAGGGTCATCTCTTAAGGGACGGGAACAACACTACGAGTATAATGGCTGATTACTGATATGTTTACCAATCCTGGTGATTCTGATTATTTTCACAAAAGCCAGCAAACGGTTGAGTACCTACGTCTGGAGCACCCAGAGCGCCCCTTTAGCACCTTACTAAGTGGCTAACTAAGATCTCTTTGATTTCGTACGGGAGACGAAGTCATTCAAGTCAGCATCATCGTAGCTATTAAGGAAATTGTTTACTCCGAACATTAACACAATACAATGAACAGTTAAATACTGTCAATTCACAATGCCTGTATACATTCTGCGGTTTTACTCTATATTATTAAACAAAATACAAACAATTGAATGCCGATTGTAGTTGAGAAATTCGACACTACAACAATAGCCGTGTTGACTGTCAATATTGATCACAAAAGGGTTTCACTACAACCCTTCACTTCACACGTTTGACTGTCATCTCATTGTTCGAACTTGCACAAGTAGTACGAGTACGCACTTAAATACGCCTTGTACAAGTAATGACGTTGTATGACAGCTTGCTTATCACAAGGTTCCGTGGTATTGTGTGGGTTGTAAAGATCGCATCAGTGCATAAGTAGGGCGCATTGCAAGACTATCGCTTTGGCTACACCTTGCTTCCGTGTGTTGCCAAGCGATAACGACTATGACAGGCTTCTTCATTGCAAATCACCATAGATACATTATTTACTAGATTTATGATTACCTACGTTTTTATGCAAGTTGCTTTATGGTCAATTCTAAGTATAATCTATCTATCTGTGACTGAGTTAACTCGGACAAAGTGATAATTTTATAAGACCTTTTGTTTCAATTTACATTTGATTAGTCCTCGGTGCTGTTAAAAGTTTTGTAATTGGGACATCAGTAGCAAATATGTGAACTTAGTTTCATTCGGATAGGAACCGATCTACCTTCAACTAGACTTTATGTATCGAGACCGGCTGGCGACAGACGATGTGTATCAAATTAACGATTAAAATTAATTAAAGTACTCACTTAATAAGAGAACAGTTAACAACGTATTGTTAGTTCTCATTGTTTCTCTAAGCCTTGTTTTCCTTGAGAAGATTTATAGTACTAATCAACTATAAATCTTCTATTATTGGAATTATTATGAGCAATTTCTTTATGAACGACGTGCCTAAACATAGTAAACTTTGATTTACGAATACTTGAGTTAAAGATAACAAAGCTCTGCGTAGGCGCCGTTTATAAATATTTAAATATGGAATGATTGCTCGGTTTTTATTAATATGTTTATGAAGTATAAAATGAATCGTTCATTTTATTACTTCCTCAATTGCACAAAGTTGTGATTTTATTATTGTCTGCGACAGATTTCTTTACTTTTTTGTTCACATTAATACTAGAATTAATTCAGATGAAGTTGGTTGCATCCGCATTGTGTTTTAATAAAACCGTAATATTGTGTTCATGTGTGACAGATGCAATATTAATAATTATTTCAGTTGCAAAGACATGAAGAGGTAAATTTAATAGTTTACATAATTTACATTCCTGGTCATGATTATTTTCACAACGACTTATTTTATAATTGTAATATTTCTCATATTCATATAATTTATTTGCGTTTCTCAATGTTTGTTAAAATATTCTGAATACTTTGGTACTAAGCTAAATACACCAGTTACCTACTACGTAGTAACTTATTGTAGTTTATCTTTATATTACCTAAGTTCTTCACCGAACCGCGTACCTTACCTACAAAAAGTATTTACCTAGGTATCATATAGATAGGTAAACCCAAGCCTAAATAAGCTGCTAACAGACACTTTTTAACCTCTGGATTTTATAGTAGTCCTTTCTAAATAAGTCTGGAAAAAAATGTTTGTCACTGAAAACGAGGCTCACATTCTATTTATCGCTATTGTCAGGTAGGTTGGTACATACCTTTAACGGCCGAACCCAATTACATATCTATCACTAGTTTTGGCATACTGGAGATAAAAAAAACCTATCTATCTATGGTTTTAACGTCCCAATAATCTATAACAGATTATGGAATCTTACTGGCCTGACATAAAATTATACCGTCTACCATAAATAGCGATCTGTCTTTTATTGAAAATAGGTTATTGGGTTTGGCCGTAAAGCAATTTAATGCACAGATGTCAGAAACTAACAAGATCACACAATACCTTACATAACATAATACCTAACTAAAGCCTGCTTAAATGCCTTCGTCTACAACAGCCACATTCTCCCGATTAAGAATAACTTAACAAAGTCCAATTAATACAATGTCATTTGGTGATGTTCTGTTACAGAATATACCCCATTTCTGTTATAATTTTAAATCAATGACGTCAATAAAATCGATGTGCCGCTGCTGTTGAGTGCAATGCTTTATGTGCCGTATTCATGTAAAAGAATCCACTTCATTGACTCAATTGTTAAGTTGATACGATTAATTGATACTGAAATGTTTGGCTCGATTTGTGCATGGAATGCGTTTGTTACAGACCTACTTAGGTACAAAGCCATACAATGTTTTGTGTCGTGTGCCTACGTCCATACATAATATTTAGTACGCGGGTTTTTTTAGACCCCCTTATTCTTGTTCTTATTCTTTTCCTTTATTTTTTTGCAAAATCGATTACAGAAATGAGTACTCAAACTGTCCCATCAACAAAAAATATAAGGATAACTAGGTACTCAATACTTACTACCAAGTAAAGTAAAAAAAAATCAGAGCAAGGCTCAGCTACCTCAAGCATATTTAGCATATTCAGTGCCAGGGCTGCGTCGTGTGTCATGATTAAACGATTACGTCACCCGTGGTAACGCCTTCATAAACATAAGTCAGGGTAAAAACTAGTGCAGAGTACTGCAGACAGTGCAGAGTGAAGGCTATTCACAGGAAATGAGCGTCTCGTTCTCCTTTGAGTAAAGCGTTTGATTTAGTAAATTACGACAAGCTGTTAGATATGCGAGCGCTATGGTATTCGGGGTCCGGCACTAGATTGGCTCTGAAGCTATCTCTGCGGTTGGACACAGTGCGTAAAAGTGACTCGCATAGACAAAAACCTACAGATCTCACTTGAAGGGCAATCGGTTAGGAGTACCACAAGGTAGTATTTTAGGACCTCCTCTATTCCTTCTGTACATCAACAATTTACCGATTGTCACCAATCATAAATGCGTGCTGTTTGCCGACGATGTCTCAGTGATTGTACCTAGGAATAATAACAGCATGAAAAAGAAATACACGAGACAATAAATGACATAGTTGGTTAACACTAAATGACCTTAGGGTGAATTTGTCCAAAACAAAATATGTACATTTTAGCAACTACAATCAAATTAAAAAACATAACTTTAACATTACATTCGTAGAAGAAAAAATAAATAGAGATGAAAATATTAAATTTCTTGGTATTACCTTAGACGAGCACTGCAAATGGTAACTACATATAAATATAGGTACAGGATGCAAGAAACTCAAAAGATTTATTTACGCTTTAAGACAGTTTAGGAAAACAGTTAGTGAGACAGCAGCTCTTACTCTGCCGCCATAAGGAAAAAAGACGTATCTAACATTTTTTTCGAAATTGAGTTACATACATATTCAAAATCTGTAAAAAAATGGCATTCACCAGTATTTTTATATTTCGCATAAATAAAACGGAACCCTATAAATCTCACTGTTAAATAAGACGCATCTGCGATATGAATCAAATATTACTAAACAGAAAAGACATTTCTGACGTACACTAAGTTGAAAAGACGCATTTTAGTAGAAGCGTCTTTTTTATTTTCAAAATATTTAATTCATCATAAAATGAAAATACACTTCTGCATGGCCATAAGAAGAAAAGACTGTTCTGTCTAGATGCGCCTTTTTAGCTTAGTATTACGAAAAATAGGCAGACGCAAGTGGCAGTAGCGCCTTTTCTACTTAGTATTGCTAGTTGTGCGGGGTGAAGTGGGGCTCGCGGTTGGAATACTGCTCTTCAGTTGCGTCCAGGCAGTCAGAGTGATGATAACACGCGCGCGCGCGATTCTTCGAGCTATAACTACGGAAAAATCGTAAATTAATCTTACTCCATTAATAATTTATGTATATTTAAGCATATCCATGAGTAATTTTAGGTTTAATAAACTGCAAGCTTATCAGGTGATACTTACCAAATGAACACATACGTATTACCTACTTTCATATTAAAATATTTGAAAATTTATTTACCGATTAGAAAACAACGTCTTAATCTAGGAAAACGCTTTTTTCTCGAATTTGACCGTTGAGTATCAATTATCACAATTAAGAGGTTTGCAGTTTATACATTTATATTTATACCTTGTCTTATTACACTGAGTTTTGTAGGAAGTAAATTTTGTTTTTCAACATCTTTTTTGTGTGCCTGGCTGATGTATATTTTTGCCACTGTTAGGTTAGATGGAAGATATTTTATTTGAAGCGTAACCCTGTGAGTAGTGGGATATGGAAATTGGTATTTAGATAATATTATTTAGTTTTTTCATTTCTTTCCTCTGCGCCCGTGATTTGTTCTAACAATTTTGTTTGTTTCAGTGTGACAAAATGCGGCATAATCGATGCTCAAAAATAATGCCGTTGGTGCCATCAACCAGTTCTTCCCAGGAGTCAAACCTGGATACTAATAATTATGATCTACCTTTATGTACTACGAACGAAAATCACTCTTTGAATCATGCGGATCTCAGACAGCATCCTGGATTTTGATTCAGATGATTCAGTTTTTGATAAAATTTATTTACCCTCAAGTTTAGATCCGTCAAATTATTCAGAAGATTCAGATTCGTCTACAAATACCATCCCCCATTCGCAGTCAATTAACGTTACTGTCCCTGAGTCACCTGAAATCTCAAGCGAAGAAGAAGACACGCCACAAAATCTCACAAAAAAGGGGACTATCAGAAAACGTAAGAAGTATGATGAATCACCGGCGCAGAGAAAAGAAATTAAAAAACTGAAAGATTTTATGTGTATAAGTCGTAGTGTTAGTTTGATCTCACTCAAGTTTATGATGAATACTACTGATTTTAAGAGATTCCTTACAAAGCTGTGATTATTATTATTTTTAAGTATAATTAGTACAAACTTAAAAAGTTATTATTTTGATTATAGAGGAGTTTAAAACTTTATGTTGAGAGAGGAGGTTTGCTATTTTTGATATTTCTTATAAACAATATAATTCTGATTTTTATACTTTGTGTTTTAATACAAATATAATATAATATTTGATATTATCATATTAAAACGTACTTCAGTTTAAATACCTAGGGGTTAGGGTTGTAAAATAGGGATCTACAAAATGTGCAGGTGCTTTTTTAAGTTAATTGAATATTAGTATTACTAAGTAGAAAAGCAGTAAATGGCTATTAACGTCTTTTTTATTTAGTTAACTAGAACCTGATAACACATAATTACTAAGTAGGAAAGACGTTTAAAAAAATACTAAGTTGAAAGGACGTTTCTAACCAGAAGCGCCTTTTCATTGCAGTATCACGTATTTTCTTGCATTTTTATTAATAAAAAGAAAAGTAAAAAGTTATTAATTAAATACGTAACATTTATTTTATTAAAATTTACATATAAACCCTGATAGATCAAACTCGAATACACACTTTTGCATTACAAAATTATAATTTGGTTTATTTCTTTTCGCACAGCACATTTTTTAGTTTTTTAAACACGTTTTATTTTTTTCCTCTGTTTCGTATTTCGTGTAGAAACGTCCTTTTTCCTTATGGCGGCAGTACTGCTTATCACGGCCACGTGAGCTCCATCTTAAGATATGGGTTATTGTTATGGGGAAACTCGCCAAACATTAGCAGAGCTTTCATTGTACAGAAAAAGTGTATCCGAGCAATAAGTAACGTCGGACCTTTTGAAACATAGGTACAGACCGCTTTTCAAAAAACTAGGAGTACTTACCCTTGTATCTATGTACATAATGGAAATTGGGATGTTTATTCCAATTACATTTATTTGTAGACAGTAATGAAAAATGTAAATATAAGTCAAGAGACCCCACTAAATTGAAAATTCTTACTTCTTGTAGAAGCGCATTGCATAAAAAGAATAGCTGCAGCATGTCCATCAAAGTTTACAACCATATTCCACGTCTGTTGAAAAAACTACCCTTATACAAGTTTCAAAAGCAAATGAAATCATGGTTAATTGAGAACTGTTTTTATACCTTAGGTGATTTTTTTAACTGTAAGACTTAATCTCTGTAAACTATGTACTTGTATTTGTGAACTTTTGTATTCTGTTTTTACCGTACCTAATAGTAAATTTTCGCATGCCTTCGATAGGTGAGACGTTTATAGCACTACTATCTTGTAACACCTATTGTACCATATTTCTGTGGAAATAAGTGATATATTTCTGTGGAAATAAGTGATTTATGATTATGATTTGAAAATGCCGTGTAAACGAAAAAGCGTTTAAATTTCGAGTCTCAAGTCAGAGCTGCACCCTAATTGCGTAACACACTATCAATCGGAATCTGGATAATTTGGAAGCAAATTGCTAATCCATTGCTTCATAAGTTCGAAAAATTTGTCTGCTCAACAACGTAAATAACGCAATGAATGTTCTTGAACTGTCAAAATGAAACCGATTCCAATTGATAATGCGTTACGCAATTGCCCTGCTGTTCGAGAAAATTGCTTGACGATTCGAGTCTCTTTTGACATAATCGTAGGCGAGATTTCTGTATCTCTTGCTTGTAAACACAACACACACATTGAGTGAACATGAGTGTAATAATGTTCTGGCCAGTCTTGTGTACGAGACTCGCATAGACATTCTCGCTGCTCGAGTTCTCGAAGAGCGAGAGACTCTCCTCGTGTAGATCCTTTAGGTTTATGTCACGACGGGCTCAAACTGTACCTAAGTACTTAGCTACATTAGAAGACTTATTCTATGTACCTAGTAAGTGAAAAGTTAAATAAAACTGACCTATAAAGTAGAGATAGAGAATGTTACTTAGCGTGTGCAGTATAATAATAATGCCTTCTGGGTGCAGTTGGGTCTCCCTAGATACAGTAGTGAAATGTTTGCGCGTATACGCAAACTGATAATTTCTTTGTTATTATGCGCAAGAGAATAACTTAAGTAATTTTAATTGATTTAATTATCCTTATGATGATTTTAATTTAATTTAATTTTGGTTTAATTTTTGATTTAATTTTTAATTTAATTTAAATTTGTTTTGGTTTTATATATTACGTGTACTAACATAGTTTAAAATACTGTACCTGCTAACAAAATATGAATTGTTATTGTCCGAAGTAAACGTTTTGATTTGAATTTTTTTATTTGATTTAGATCTGCATCCTAATGCGTAACACACTATCAATCACAGTCTGAATGATTTTGAAGCAAGCTAATCCATTGCTTCATACGTTCCAAAAATTTGTCTGCTCAATAACATAATTAACGCAATGAATGTTGTTGAACTGTCAAAATGAAACCGATTCCTACTGTGGGTTACGCAATTAGGGAGTTAGTCCCAAAGATACAAGTTTTCTCTGGTGATATAGAGGTTAAAGTAAGTAGTTAATTAACGTGACAAGGCCCAAGTAAATATAAGCTTGAAAAGTTGAGGAAATCAATTGAGAAGCAAATTGACTTCCAACTTAAATTGTCCGTATATATTCAAATCACAACCTTCATTCTTTGATAATAGGGATGATAACTAACATTTTGTTTGTCCATCTGGTAGATTATTAAAAAATATTGGACACGTATTTTTCCTTTTTTTACGTAAGCAAGGCATTGAGGTAAAATGTGGCATGACGTCACGAGTCACGACTTGCCACATTAAAAAAAATTGAAAACATTTGAAATGTGTATGTAACAAGCAGTAAAGGGGCGTGCAATTTTAAGTTAGACGATCTCTACTTACTCTTTTGTTTTTGTCAACGACTACTAGAATATATCTACGAATACTAGATAATAATATCATTTATTATAATTTTAAAGAATTCGTCAGGAAATTGTGGGCAATAAAACTTTAATTAATGTAAATGTTTTCAGTGACATTTTCGATAAAACATTATAAATAACACTTGTCATTGCCACTATTTTAATATTCGTTTTAATTCTTTTTGGCGATTAGTATTTGAGGGGAAGAGGAAGAGACCTTCAATAAATTAAAAAAACTTTTTTACAAAAAAATAAAACCGACTTCCAAACAAAAAACACAACACTACAGAGTGAAAAATAACTTTGATTTTCAAAGTCGATGGCAAAAACGAAAACACAAAACAAAAGACACCGACTTCCAAAATCAAAGTTATTTTTCACTTTTTAGTTTTGGTACCAACGTTACACACACAAATTCAAATACCAGTACCTGCTATGTAAATTACAGTGACAGGAAGTTATTAGAACATCATGCACATAGACTAAGCACAAAAAATACGGATTATTGCAGCTAACTCAAAGAGTAAGCCATCCTCCTAACACTGTCCATAATTTGTTGTCTAAGAGGTTCAGATCTGGGCTAGACGAGGCCCAGACTACAGCTCTTATAAAGTGACGTGGAAAGAGAGGTTGTAAGAACGACTTTATAAGAGCTGAAAACTGGCCCTCGTCTAGCCCAGATCTGAACCCCTTAGACTACAAATTATGGTCAGTTTTAGAGGACATGGCCTGGTCTAAACGACAAGCCTATATTGTGTCTCTTAAGTAATCTCTGGAGCAAGCAGTGGCTAAATTTCCCATGGAAACGGTGCGTAAATCCATAGATTCCTGGCCAGACAGATTAAAGGCCTGTATCAAAGCCAAAGGCGGCCATTTCGAACAGAATTACTTTTTATTTTTTGCTGAGACTTCAATAAATATGTACATATCAGTTTTATTAAGATTACATGACTTCATAAAAAAATTAATTCATTTTCATTGGTAACAGAACTTATGGCCGGCCTGTGTAGGTATAAGCGTCGACTTGAGAACCTCCTCCTTTTTTTCGTCGGTTAAAAAGTCATCCATATTCTATTCGTCACTCAATAATATACCTTCAACTGTCGTGATACGAGACACAATTAAATTTTTATTGACTGCCGACAGCTGAGGGGATTCTAGATAGATAGATAGTATGGCTAAGTAATAACAGTTCAGATCAGATCAGGTTAAGCTACACTTGCCGCGGTCGGTCCCTGGATGGGTGACCATCTTTACATACCTACATCTCCGTGCCTTGGAAAGCTCGTTTGACAGTAGTTACGGGTCGTCAGAAGCCCGTAAGTCTGAAACCAGTCTTAACAAGGGGTATAGTATTACCCGGGGACTAGGTTGTGGAGGTCAGATAGGCAGTCGCTCTATGTAAAATACTGGTACTCAGCTGTATCTGGTTAGACTGGAAGCCGACCCCAACATAGTTGGAAACAAAATGCAAGGCAGATGATGAGATAATATAATTTAAATTTTATCAGAATCAATAATAGAAATATAATCCAGAGGTTGTAAAACAAATAACTTGTAATATTTAACACATGTTTTACTTATTTACTTATAAAATAACCATGTTTCCGATCATAATTCATAAGACATTTGAGCAATGGCGTCGATATTTTTTCTTATAAAATTGCGCCCACGCGTCTCTTTCAATCAATCAATATTCCATGTTAATATTATATTTACATTCGAAAGTATCTCTGACTGTCTGTTACCTTTCACGTCTAAACCAATGAATGGATATCGATAAAATTTGGCAAGGAAATAGATGGCATCCTGGAGAAGGACATTTTTTGTCTCAAAAATAATCCTGAAGGGTTAGAGTTAGGACATAGGATACTTTGAATCCCGGTAGTAATGTTCCCGTGGAATATTTTCCGACCCTTACGCGGGCGAAGCCGCGGGCAAAAACTAGTTACATATAAAAGAGGTAATAGAGAAGTATGGAAGAAAAATACATGTTGCGCCGACCCCAAATAAATTGTGATAAGGACAGGGGAATGTTGGATGACATATAAAAGAGGTATTACGTTTGAAGGTGTATCGAAACTTGATCTATATAACGCTCGAATTCAATTTAAGAGGGGGATCTTTCGTGACTCGCGTCTGACGAAGGCTGGAGCAATCAGTCTGGTTAAGGACCGGACATATTTCAATTTTATTTATCGATAAAAAGGTACATACCTAAACGCCTTAATGTCTTTTTTAGAAAGTTATAATTTATTTATTTTCCAATCAATCATAACAAGGTAACCTATTACGATAGTGCACGTATTTAAACTCTTATCCTATAACTTATTATCGTAATTTTTAATAATGTCGTACCTATCTACCTTTTAGGCAAAAACCCATATTTTTCCATATTAATTTTCCAGTCCTAAAGCTGTAAAGCCTACGTAGGTACTTATATTGTGTTTTACAATAGCAAGAATGTGCTACAATTCCATTTCGTTGCGGAATTGGCAGCTTGTAATAACTTCGAGATATTTATAAGGAAGCTGTAAAGTTAAACCAAACATTTGTTATATCAATCGTTCAACAAGAAATGTACTTTCCAATTATGCAAACATAACATATCTAACCTTCGTAGCTAGTACTACATCGCGTGTTCGCAGTACATGTGGTTAGTGGTTCACAAGTATCGCCACTTTATAGTTGTACTGTGTGAAAACACAGGTGCTACCTCTTTGTCTTTGAATAAATGAGGAAAAACCGTTGTCGCATTCTTCTTTTAAAAATGGTGCACTCTTTTCTCGTTGGGTTTTGAAACCAGTTCTTTTTTTAAACATTGATACGTAATGTGATAAAACCTAATTCAATGAGTGATTTGCATATATTTTTTTAATAATAGAACGATGATTTTTACTTTTGTCTGGGCAAAATTTTGAAACGTCAATAAATCCAAACTTTTAAAGTAGTGATGTTGCAAAGCATAACTTCAGGAAAATCCCCAGCATTTTTATTACAACTTAGATTGATATCAGTGCTCGTTCATTTTTTAAAAACAAGTGAATAATGGTTCTTCTAAACTTGCTAATAGAATGATAAGATCGTAACAGCCGCGGAGTTTTAATGGCTCGTATCATGGACGAGTTTAATGGTGAATGATGGATAACTTAGTAGGTAGATATGTTTAGACTATCATAGTTGACAGCTGGTCATATCGTAGAGATTTTCTGAGAAATTAATGGTTTCTTGGAAGGGGTAGACCATTAATTTCTCAGAAAATCATACATACTACATGCTGCAATAGACACGCCCATGACCAAGACAAATTAGAGAGTTCAAGGAAGTTCGTGTGTCCTTGCCCTTAGATCGCATGATTGAACCCCTTTTGTAATGGCCACTTACGTATCCAGCATGGGCCAGTGTGTCTGGCTATGTACAGACGTGGTTGTGAAATTGAATCCATTAAAGGGGAAGCGCTAAGGTAGTCGGCGAAATTCAAATTTTCTTACGATTTTTGCAATTTACAGCTGTGCGTGGGTGTATGTTGATTAACGTACCGTAACAAATATGTATTTACATAATTTATAGTCTTTAGAATTAGTAATACAATTCCTTAACTTAGAATTAGCCTCAAATGTCATGATTTAATGAAATTGTCATTCAATAGGGTAATATGGACATAGAGAGTGATTTTGATGATTATAATTCTATAAATAAATATTTTTTACGGTCGTGAATCACATTTAAATCAATATACAACCTGATACTGACCTGCAAATTGCTAAAAACGTAAGAAAATTTGAATTCCGCGGGTTACCCTGACGCTTTCGCCTTAAATGTAACTTGTTTGAAAATGTCGATATAATCTCGTATTTCAGCCCTCGGTGTTATAAATTTCGCCCACGTATACAGCTAGGTCGTTAAACTTGCTATTTACCTAGTAACCACACAATGCACACTAAACTGCACGTAGGCTGGCAAAGTTATAAAATAGATAACAAATATGTATGACGGGAGAGTAAAATCAAGACTTTGATGTACGACTCAAATATTAGGTTATTTACATCATTGTTTTTCCACTGGATGTTGAAAAACAATGATGCTAAAAACACTGGAAAAATATCAAGGTGTAGGTCACGCTATTTCCGTGAAGTAAGTACAACTTACTTCTGCATAACCTGTACTTAAAAAATCAATATGGTGATCGCGGTCATATGCAACAACAAGAGTATGTAGGTAGGTAATTATTGTGTGTACAATGTATTCACATAAGAGGCTTTTTTAAAACTTCTAAAACGAATGCGCATATTTCAATCCTATCAAAATAATGAATGAGCAAATAGGTAGGTACTTTTTAATTTTAATTGCCCAAACTAATTTGAAAGAACACAAGCTTCAGGTTTTAATTAAAGAGTACTGGCCACTAATTTAAAATCCTTTCAGCGTTGGTAATTTATTTTCGGACCTCAAACCAGACCGTACGCGTGGTGTGGTGAATATATTTATATGAGAGCATGTGAAGGTTCATACAAGTACCTACGTTCGTGTATTTTACATGTCCCAAATGACGTGGGGTTATTATGTTTGAACTATTTTTTAAAGAAAAAGGCAGCGGCCAATTTGTAATAAGGGAAGGGAAATTGTAAAGTTTCCGAAGAAAACAAGCGAGCTTGTTATTTATTTATTAACAAGCTCGCTTTTAGAAAAAAATGTAAAAGAAAAAACTTTTTTAGTTTTGACATCAAAATATCAAGTTTGATGTAAAAAATGCCATTTCTAGATACTTCAGTCGTCGGGATTAAGGCGACACAAAGCCACCGCGTGTCGCGTGACGAGCGGTGCCTTTGTGTCACGCCTGTTTACACTTGACTTTATGCTTTATTTCGAACAAAGAAGCAATGATATGATGTGAAATTACATAGAACTTAACTAAGTATGAAGAAACTGGTTTACATAATTATTTCATCTTAAACATGAATCACGCTTTGATAAATGATTTACGATACGATACGTGTGTAACAAAAGAACGTAGGTACCTACATAATAAATAATACAATAATAAAGAAATAATAGAACAAAAATAATAATAAAATAAAATAGCAATATTAATAAAATAAATAATATAGCAATAATTATTATTCATGATCTCCTAAAACAGAGCTTCCTCTCTCCTACCCTTTTGCTGTGCCCTACAGGGTCCATAATGATCTCAATTATTTACTATAGTTACCACCTAAGTACATATTATGGTAAAGCAATAAAGATATTGAGTATTGAGTATAATATGTACATAGGTACCTAACAAAATAACATACATACATACATCTATACAAATAAATAAAACTAAAGTGTCTGTTTGTAATGTCAAAATAACAACTTTTTACTAAATGCACAAGAAAGTATATACGGTACTTATAACAAAAAAGCAATTTTTAACCTTTTTGTCTGTCTGTCTGTTTGTTCCGGCTAATCTCCGAAATGGCTGGACCGATTTTGACGGGACTTTCACTGGCAGATAGCTGATGTTACGGGGAGTAACTTAGGCTACATTTATTCAAAAATAATTAGGGTTCCGCGCAAAAAAATAAAACCCATGGAATTGTGAACAAAAAGTCGGCTTGGCTCATCGCTGCAAGGTTGCCTGCTTGTAGGTCTTCTACAGATTGTACTTCGGTGAGTGTGCTCAAGAACTCCACGACCTCATTTCGCCGGCCCCCTTCTGCTACCACTGGACATCTAGGCGCACTGCAGGTTACCATCCCTACCTAGTTGCTATTCCACCAATTCGCACTAAGCGTTTTCAAACGTCATTCGTGATGTGCACAGCAAAGGAGTGGAACTCTCTATCTGCGTCTGTGTTTCCGAACGCATACTACCTCGATCTCTTCAAAGTGAGAGTGAACAAGCTTCTTCTGGGTAAACTCGTTCTATCGTCGACTTTGTTTCTGTCACTTCTGACCTAGACTATAGTCAAGAGCAAACCTTTCTCAATTAAAAAAAAAAATAGAAAAAATATTCTTGCATTTGGTAGCCCAATTCTCGAGGATAGTTATAGGCTATTTAACATCACGCTAGGACCCTTATGGAGCCGAGCAAAAAGAAAAAACACTAAGTGAAAACGAAGTAATAGCGCGGGCGGGCGATGCAACGCAATGGGTTGGGAGACGAGAGAATTTTATTAAAATGTGACTGTTATTTTAGTATATTGTGTATCTTACGACTTCCACGCGAACGAAGGCGCGGGGCACAGCTAGTAATAAATAAAATATATATTAACGAAGTCTAAACTGCACATTGAATATTTTTGAAAAAAGTTATTACTACGAGGTGTGGGAACAAGTCTGATTCCGAAAATATAGTTTTAACCGCACTGCGTGTCGCGGGACACGCGGTCCTTTTGTATCGCGTCCCGTGTCGCGCCTGTTTGCAGGAGCCTTTAGAATGTTTGTTCGTTTGACTGGATGTCGTTCCGGATTGGCACAAAAACGGCTGAACGTACATACAGGGTGTGGCGTAAATAGTGGTCCAACGTTAAGGGGTCGATACACCATATATTCAGCTGTCGCATACCACAATTTGAAACGTTTTTTCCGTAGATCTCAGAATAAAATATTTTTCTATTCTTTTTTGAAAAATGTACACCTTGCTTTACTAATATGGCTGTAATTTCTACAACAGATATTATTTTATCATATTTTTTTCTGTTTATAACTGTGGAATACATGTGCTATCACATGCAAGTAATTTTGTAAATTTAATTTTATAGGTAATAAGGAAAAATGTGTTTATTTCAAAATGTAACTCAAATGTCTAGAAAATTATGTAACTTGGGGTGCGAATGGTGTAAAAAAAATGTACGACACTGTCGGTGACAATTATTTTAAAAACTTGTTCAATTAATGCAGATTCTAAAATAGTATAATAATAACCGACTCCTTAATTTAAACAAAAGTTGTAGCCATTTCTATTCAAAAAGAGCTGAATTGTACAGCCCAATTAGTAAAGCAAGGTGTAGTAAAACTTTCAAAAAAGAATAAAAATATTTTATTCTGAGATCTATGGAAAAACGTTTCAAATTGTGGTATGTGATAGCTGAATATACGGTGTATCGACCGCTTAACGTTGGACCACTATTTACGCCACACCCTGTATACGGATGAAATTTGGTACTCAGATAGTTTATAACCTGGATTAACACATAGGGTACTTTAATTCTGGTAGTAGGTTTCCGTGGGATATTTTCCGACATTCACGCGGGCGAAGCCGCGGGAAAAAGCTAGTAGGCTACAATATTATTGCCGATAAACAATAAACTGCAATTTCCATAATAATAAAGGCTAAGAGCATGCAGAATCAGCATTACAACACAAGTACACTCCGACCTCGCGTTTGCCGCGATAGGTACACAAAACGTTGGCTATCTAATGTTGCCATACAGCATAATACTGGTCCTTTTGCAAATATCCGAGTAAGGTGTTACAATCGGCTGGTCTTTATCGGGCGTAATGTGGCGACCGCGGCATCCCTGACACGGATATCTTAGTACCTAGGGCTAGGGTACCTACGTACCCATAGCTACTTTGGTTTGTAATTTAACAGGGTTGCCACATTACTGAAGATATCTTCGTTTGATTCCATTATTTTTATTTTAGATACTTGCTTTTCTTTTATATTTGTTACCTACCTAAATAAAGGAAATGGACTTTTCGCTTTCCGCCTTTTATAAATTTACTACTTATCTGAAATCAAAGATAATAGTTTTCCTGCTTTTCCCGACATGATTTTTGTTTCAGGACAAGGAAAACTTGCGGTTTTTACCACAAGACTCGCGTGACCATAAAAATAGCATTGAACGAAAAAGAGCATCTCTCTCTAGGTAGGTATTGAGTGGTATAGTAGGTAGGGAGTGAGTATTTGAGTGGTATTGAGCATTGACGCAACGCATTCAATTAGAAATCATTATTGCTGCAAATCAACGATGAAGGATAAAAATGAAATTACAGCTTATCTGAACAGTATGTACCTCCTATAAAGATACCTTGGTAAGTGGCAAAAACGGAAACTTTATTGAATTGTACTGAATTTGAAATTGTTTTTGACGTTTGTTTCGGCAAGAGAGATAAGGGGCTCGTGGCTAAGTGATAAACGCCGCACGGGTCGATCGTTCCGGCTTGCTTCGGTCCGTGGATCGGTGACCATCTTTTTATACCGAGACCCTTCAGTGCCTCGGAAAGCACATTAAGCCAATGGTCCCGGCTGTCATTCGTGGATACTTGACAGTTGTTACGGGTTGTCAAAAGCCCGAAAATCTGACAACCGCCTGATTGTGGGTAATACACAGTAACTGGAATGTGGAGGTCAGATAGGCAGTCGCTTCATGTAAAATATCGGTGTTCAGCAGCATCCGGTTAGACTGGAAGTCGACCCCAACATAATTTGGAAAAAGCTAAGCAAATGATGCAGATGATGTTTATTTAGGCAAATGGCGCCACTATAAACTATCAAGATAATAACAGCTATTATTAAATTGGAATCAAGGTATTGGATTGTGACTGCATAGCATTCAAGAATTTTACTTGTTTTATACTAACCACTACTATAATTATCTCACGTCATTTGACGAAAAAGCTACAAAGATCATAACGATTAAATTCTTGATATGTATAATAACTCAATACCTTATATAAATTCCAGTCTACCAATTGAGAAGGATTACAAGTGACCAGTTTTATTAGCGTTCCGTTCTAAATTGCTAGTAATCTTATTTGATGTAATCGCTTAGGTGCGTGCCTCATTGTTCAATGGTAGCTACGAACTACGATAAAAGCGTAAATTGTAGTGCTTAACGCTGTACCAAAACAGGAATATGGGAATACAGAACACCAGATGATATTAGAATATTAGGTACAATAGTTCTTTGAGCGAGGCATCATATTTTCATAAACAAAATGGTTTTAAAACCAGTTATAGCTCTGGTGTGCTCATAGCCTAAGTTAATGTATAAAATTATAACAGTAACAGATGTTCAGAAGCCTGAGTTTGTACTAAAGTTTTCATTTAAGCAATAGATATAAACATAGTTTAAATACCGGTTCTTAACTGCCTGCCTACCCAACATTGCTACTGCAGAAGTGTTTCATGTTTTAAAGTAAATTCCGTAAGTTAAATGCGACATGTATTTTTAACCTACGTAAATTGATCAATGTAAGTTCGTTACGTAAAGGTTGACCCATCCCACCTCCAGACAAAACTTTTGACAAACGTGAATACGATTGCGTTCATACCGAATTGGCACTTATTCATAAAGGCTTAAGGCGACGATAACCAATTATTAATGATTTTAAACTGAAAATTATGTCTAAACGAGTAGTGTTCATGATCTAGAAAAATATATGTTAATTTAGAGCATTTTCTTAATAACTTAATATGTGAATATTTTATATTATGTTTACGAGTATATTAATAGTGTAATTAATTTGTAAATTTATATCTAACGCGGAT
Organism: Fissipunctia ypsillon; assembly: GCA_947568875.1. Lineage (NCBI taxonomy): Eukaryota > Metazoa > Arthropoda > Insecta > Lepidoptera > Noctuidae > Fissipunctia > Fissipunctia ypsillon. The sequence goes on along the minus strand of OX387654.1, from coordinate 15,276,851 downwards.
AAAAGCTGAGAATTACATAAAAACTATCAAGCATATTTTTATGAAACCTTCCCCATTTTAAAGATAATTTAACTATTTATCTTTTAGTGTATTTGTGTTTTAATATAATATCGTTTATTTTATGTATAATAAACAATTAATAATGCGTCGAATTGGGACAGCGCTCCTTGATGGGCGAGTCCTATTACTGGGTGGACGTACGACGCGTTGCGTGAGCTCAGCACAGGACACGCAAGCTATGCACTCAAGGCGGTTGGCATATATCTGCATCTTAATATTAAGGCATTTATTTCTATAGGCTTAACATGGGATTTGAATCACTGACAAAGTGTGGATGCTACACACCTCTGCCTTTAGGAATACCGGCGTGATGTTATGCTAATATAAGTAGATAATATAATAATTATGTTTGTTATACAGCCATGACTTGCAAAAATCATAGATAATATGATACGCTACTAGGTACCTACTACATATTAATACATCCTTTTACTACATTGAAGTGTCGAACTCCCGATGACTGATAAGATTGTATCAGTATTCGCTACCTATGCGATAATGATCACTGTCGAGTATTCGCGCTACTAATAGGTAAGTACAATAAAACGGATACTTTACGTGAATGCCGCATTATACAGGAGCATGGAGCATGAAACAATCAGATTGAGTACCTTTTATTACCAGGGGACCGTCAGACCTTGAACTGTTATGTACACGTACAGGCTGTAGCCGCTGTAGCACACACGCTGTTGGTATCGGAATAGGTAACAGAATTATGTAATGATAACAGGTTTTGAAAGTGTGCCGGCGTTGAATTTACATGGTCTCATAATACATGCGAATTCGTGGGTTTTTTTTTACATTATTTGCCGATGAAGAAGTGGTTATATTCATACAGAAATCAATCCACATATGTTTGTATATGTAGGCATAGAAAGAAATAAATGAACATATTAGTTATCTTTAAAATTATTAGTCCTAATCAAAACCCAGTCGTTTCTACAGAGATGTGTGTAAATATGTGAAAAAGACGCCTATTCATGTTGATAAACATCATGTAAAAATAAATGGATCAATGATGACGCTAAAAATAACCAATTGGCTACTGCTTTTAGTTAATTTATCAGTACATTCTTGATCGTATCGGTAGCTGTCAACAAAACACTTATATTATAATAACAACAACGCTTTTAGGAGGGTTGTTACAACTTAACTCAACAACAACAACAACCCCCGCAACTCTTACTAATAGTAAATACTTACTAATATAATTAAGCTGAAGAGTTTGTTTTGTTTGAACGCGCTAATCTCTGGAACTACTAAATTCGTTTTGCATTTGTTAACCTGATACTTGAGGAAGGTATTATCATCACGCAACGGCCCTTAGAAGCCAAGAAAAAGGACAAAAGTAAAAAATAACACTAAGTGAAGTAATAGCGTGGGCGGTGCGATGCGACGCGGTTAGTCGGGGGCCGAGGGAGTTTTATAAAAATGTGGCTGTTATTTTAGTAGAATGTGTCTCTTAAGAGTTCCATGCGAACTATTGTACTGCAGTATTGACCTGCTTTTAACCCAGCCAGATTTATCGCTTAACCAAAGGCCCCGTCTAGTACGAGAGCCCATGACCAAATTTTTTTGTCTTATCGTTTTACGACCAAAACCGTATAAAATCGATAGATTTGGTTATTCTGAACCCAAAAATTATAATTTCAGAAATTTTCCGCGTCACGTCTGACCTGACCGCATTTTCCAAAACTTATGTCAAAAAAAAATTACCGTACTGTTTCATAGCAATCTATCTGATTTTCAGAATGTAGTTGAACCATAGATTTTAGATACCGAAAACACAATTTTCAGACATCAGTAGCGCCACACGTAGGTAGGAGACCATTTGAGAAAATTAAAAATGAGGCAGACAAAAATAACCCATAGTAAACGGTCTGAAAATCTTATTATCTGGTGAAGATTAGTCAGTTGATTCGAATAAATCAGAGGGGCAATTCCCGTAATTTTAAGAACGTTCACCGTCTGATCTGTCTCAATATGTCAAAAATACCTATAATTTCCCTACATTTTTGTCAAGTTTTTGACGTTTGTTTGTCGCTGAGATGAGATTGCGACTAGATTTTGAATGTTTTTAGTTACGATAATTGGGCTTCAGTTTTAGAAGAAAGTGTGATCTTCGTAAGTATTGAATATTTACTTCCATCGAGCAAACTCTCAAATTCTTAGATATTTAATGATAATAAAGAGCTTACCTGAAACCATCGAACTGAAATTGAAGGATTTTTTTAATAAATTGGACAAAAGAAAACTGGGATAACGTTTGAATAAAACTGTAAAAAAATATACGGTAAAAGTCAGGTCAACTATACAAGTATACAGTTTGTGGGTGTCGATTGTTCGTCCAAAACCTCGTTCAATTCTGGTAGTTGGTTGCCGGAGAACCAACGTTATTTTTGTTTTTAGAATTATAGGTGACATTTAAAATTTCTGAAACAGGTTTTTGGTAACCCCGGTAACTATATGAAAGGTTTTTAAAAAAGTTGTACCAGATTGCTTTGAGACAGGTTGGTAAAATTTTTTGATATTTTTGAACACACAAAATTGCGAAACCTATGTACATTTTTAATATTAGATATATTGTGATAAAACCATCTGCCGATTTTTTTTTGACTCCCATAAAACTGTGTAGTTTCTGACCGGTATTGTCCACCGAGTAGGGTAATCATCTAAACTAACGATTTTATACGGTTTTTGTCGTAAAACGATGCAACATGGTTTTGATCGTGGGCTCTCATACTATTGCAAGAAGAACGTTTTACTGATAATGGGGCATTGAAGATCGCTCAAGATTACCCAGGAACTCATCTTGATGCACTTTGTTTGCATGCTATAAATTGCAACAATACACGAATCGAACCAATTTGTTGAAACCAATCATAGTAAAACGTTTTCGATTACTGCCATGTCTGTCATGTAGATGTCGCCGTGACTTCACGTAATGATAGTTATAGCGCACGTGCGCCTCTGCGCATGACACGAATATTGATGATCCGATGCGCCGGCGCACCCGACCGCGCGTAACCTGACCACGCAATGTGTACGTTTACATACTTGTTTGTCTTGCCAATTGCAAATCATGACTTTTAATTTTATTGTGTTGACCTTTTCACAATATTGGCCGCACCTGGTGACCGCGACTCGTGTCGAGGTTTTGGTAAATGATAAATAATGATAAATGATTTTATTTCTGTAAGTAGGTTTATACAAACACTTTTACACGTCAAACATTTTTTTTAAACTAGATGAGGCCGGTGTTTTCTATCTGACTACTCTGAGAAGAAAGGCCGAAACAAACTCAGAGGTCACAATCTCTTTTAAAGTCCAGACATAATCTTGGTCAGATCATGTGAAGACCATGTAGGTTGGTGTCTGAAATGGTTTTTTGAGGAAAGAACCACACAGATTGAGTGGACCTGTCCAGTCAGTGCAAGCATCTGTCAGTAATCGTACAGCTCAACATAAAAGTTAAGGAGCTCAACGATTCGACGAACAATACCAAAGAAAGGACATTTGGGTAGGCCGCATAATTTACTCAAACTGGCAAACTATGATTAAAGCTGAGAGACAAAAAAAACAAGGACCCGCCATAGTCTTCACATTCACAGCAATTAAAATAATATAACATTTTACAAAGTAAATATTCATGTCATTGTATATATAAAATTCATCAATGACAATGTGTATATAAGAAAAAGAAATTAGCAAAATAAAAGAACAAAAAAAAAACAGTATGTATATTAAACAAAAAATAATAATAATTGTACATTTAATCTCTTGCTCGGGTCAACATGAGGCTCGGGGGGGCTATACTTGCACCCCGGTAAAAAATACTAATTAGGGATGTGGTTAATTAAGTTTAATAGTAAAGTCAATTAAACATATTCCGATAACGATACTGTGTTTAATATTTGTCAAACGGAAAGTAAATATAATTTTACCACTAGTGTCTATCGAGGGTTTGCCCTACTTAATAAGTAAAGCGGCTAATTTAGTCGAAGTATTTATTACAATAAATAAAGGCTACACGTGTGTAAAATGAAACTAATATTTATTTTTCTCTTCAAGCGTTTCGGAACTTCAATCAAGTGTCTAATACAAACAAATAGTAAATAAATGCGCTAGAAGAAATCGGAAGCCAGTGAAATGCGAAGCGGCTAGATACTTGCCTTTAACTGAGGAATCTCGTATTAGAAAAATCCAATATTCAACAACTTTCTACCTCCACTACACTCGTAAATATTTCAACGCAATAAATAAATTTGTCTGGAAAAGTAATGCGATTACAGTTTTTTTTTCTTGTTATCTCCCAAACATGTAGAAGCCGATATGTGTAGAAGAATTCCAATTACCTACATATGTACATAGTTACGTTTTAAATTCCAACTTTGCTTCGACTAAAAGACTATAAATATACGTTAAAGATTCAAGTTACTTTACTGACATAATTTAGTTTTTCGGCAGATTCTAGTACAGTATAGCACACAATACATTAAGTTTGGTGCAGCTTAAGTGCTTTCATGGGGACCAATATACAAAATAGTTGACATAGCAACAAACATAAAACGTCCATGGCTGTGGGAAACATGAAAGAAACTATAAATAACACACAACACGGCGCCAAGGGAACATAAAAATAAACAGAGGGTATCCAAGTATAATACTTAAATAAAACTTCATCTGAATTCATCACTTTTACCTATTTCTATACGTTTCAGATCGGTTTGTTGGTTCCCTGAAGATTAAAGTGGGTTTACAGGATCCTCCACCCGAATAAATTGTCTGTTTTCAGTGCGGGATGGAGAAATAAATTACTTTTAATGGACGGTGGAATAGCTGAATACCTTTGCTTTAGTCTCGTTTGTCTATGAAACGTTGGAAGTTAATGGACCTTTCTTAGACGTTTCTTCTAAGCCGCTGTTATTCTAAGCAAAGATAATAATTCTAGGGTAGGTTAAATATTGTATTATATTTTTACAGCCATATTTCAGCAATGGTGGACTTCAGAATATAAATCAGTAAAGAATAATTTTTCACGTGGACACATGCTTTTTCTCATTTCTTCTAAGACTATTGAATTTATGTAATTGGTGAGTTATTGAATTTAAAAGAAACCAGCTGCCTCCTTAAAATATTTATTAGACATAATAGCTATATTTCTATCAACCGTTAGCCATGATAAGTGGTTTGCTCTTGACATGTTTATTCACTGGTACTTATAACTCTATTGAATAAAGAGTAATTTCGCACCTAAAATGTTTTTTTTTATTTGAGGTAAGTTTGCTCTTGACTCTAGTCTAGGTCAGAGGTAACAGAGACAAAGTCGACGATGGAGCGAGCTTACCCAGAAGAAGCCTGTTCACTCTCACTTTGAAGAGATCGGGGTTGTATGCGGTCGGAAACACAGACGCAGGCAGAGAGTTCTTTGCTTATGTGTGTTAAAATAACAAGCAATTAAACTGTGCGAATGCCTTTTTGATAAAATAGAAATCGAACAATCAAAACAAATGCATGGTATTTGTTAAATCTATGAAAAACTGTGTGACGATGACTACAAATACAACGACATTTAATTTTTCCAAGAACCACTTACTGGTCGTATTCACTAAATACTTGAAATGAACGATAATATTTGCAAAAAATTAGATAGAGGTACAAACATGGATTTTCGTTCGCGTAGTAGAGTCTACGAAAATCGTAGTGCAAATACTACGCCGTAGCGCCCGTAGCCCATTTTAGAGAAACGTGTATTACATCTAAGTACAATAACAAGGTACACTTTATGAAAATTTCGTGACATCTTCAGTAGGTCATTGTAGGTAGCTTCTTTGGAGAACTCTTGTTCTTTCAAAGGTAAACTTTTCTTGTGTGAACAATTAAAAAGTTTCTTACCGTGACTGTTACAAAGCAGATAAGTTGTTCTTTTAAAGTTATTTGTGGCAGTAGATTACGTGCCCAACATAACGGGGGTACGTTTCCGTAAAAAAAGTTTTCTTCAGAAAAGAATTGTTGCCACAGGTGGTTAACAAATACACACACACACATAACACGCCTGTATCCCCGAAAGGTTAGGCAGAGGTGTACCTGTAGTACACCCACATTTCGCCAGTTATGTTTACGTCCCATGAAATAGGGGGCGAGCCTATGGCCGACAACCGGGCGCAAATCCAGACTCCGAGCTGCTCACTGCTACTGAGAAATTCCAGATGGAAAAATAAATATTTGATTTTAATTTGATAAGTGCACAGTTTACTCCCACACGTGTGCTCCGTCTATTGTTATATTTTATCTAAATTTTTTACAAATCAAGTTCATGTTATCAGTAAGTAGTTGATATTATTATCGGGTTTCAGTACAAACATTAATATGTATTTGCATTCTTATCAAACAACTAAGTGTGCCCCGCTACTTCGTTCGCGTGGAAGTCGTAAGATACACAATATGTATACTAAAATAACAGCCACATTTTAATAAAACGGGTGTATACTATAGGTACACGTCTGCCTAACCCTTCGGGGAAACAAGGCGTGATGTTATGTCATGTTTTAATAAAACTCCTTCGTCCCCCGACCCGCCGCGTTGCATCGCCCGTCCGCTCTATCAAATCGTTTTCTCTTTCTGCCTTTTTTTCTTCTTGCTTGGCTCATAAGGGTCGTAGCGTGATGTTAAATAGCCTATAGCCATCCTCGAAAATGGGACCATTAAATGCAAAAAGAATTTTTTAAATCCGACTGGTAGTTCCAGAGTTATTATTTTTGTTCACATTTTCATGGGTTTTAATTTTTTTGCAAGTAACCCTAATTATTTTTCTAAAATAAAAGTAGCCTAAAGTTACTCCTTAGAACATCAGCTATCTGCCAGTGAAAGTCCCGCCGAAATCAATTCAGCTGTTTCGGAGGTTAGCCGGAACAAACAGACAGACAGACAGACAAAAAAATTAAAAAATGGTTTTTTGATAAACACGGTACTGTTTATAAAAAAAAAACATTTTTTTTTCATTTCTACATTTTGACGAGTTATGCGAACACAAAAAATTTTTTCGCGATTTCAGGTTTGGTCCCATAGTAAAATGACCCCTTAATAGATTGTGCATTAATTCCAGGACATATTGTATATGTCATGGCCAGATCTTAGAATTGATCATTTCATGAAGTGTTCGACCAAATAATGAAATAGAACATCGACCGCTGGTCACATCATGATGTGGTCTGGCCAGATCACTGAATACTCACCGTTTGAAGATATGAACAGTTAAACGCACGATTATTTATTTTAGGGTCCTAAAAATACTAATTAGCCAAGTAACTGCGACCAACTCGGATGTAGCGCTCGCCGGCCGCTGCCGCGGCACCGCTCGCTTCGCTAGCTCGGCTCGCGCGCGGTTGGTCACAGTTCTAAACTAACCCATTTGGTCGGGATACCACTACCGGCGTGAAATGCAACTACTTTGCGATATGCCCATCAGCTAGGCATAATGGCCAGGCAGCCGGGCAATTGCGTAACACATTATCAATCGGAATCGGTTTCATTTTGACAGTTCAACAACATTCATTGCGTTATTTACGTGTTAAGCAGAGAAATTTTTCAAACTTATGAATCAATGGATTAGCAATTTGCTTCAAAATGATTCAGATTCCGATTAATAGTGTGTTACGCAATTAGGGTGCAGATCACGATATGGCTATTTCTACGATCGGACCACGACAGAGAACCCTACATTAATTATATGGCCAAGAGTCGTCTGACATATCATTAAACGTTGACGGTTAAACGATATGGTCAATTTTAGCTGGCCATTTCATGATACACAACTATTTCATGAAATGACCGAACACTTCATGAAAATTGATCAATTGTTAGGTCTGGTCACGACATAGGTATATCTGTATATACAGGGTGACTATGAAAACATGCGACAAAAAAGGGGGTGTTCTACCCATCAATATGAACAATTTTTACTATGAGACCAACTTAGAATTCGCAAAAAAAATTCGACCTTTCGGGTTAAAGGTACATACCCGTTCGGACCATTTTGTATAAGAAGGTCGATTTTTCTTTTGCGAATTCTAAGTTGGTCCCATAGTAAAAGTTGTTCATAGAACACCCCCTTAAATTTATGTCGCATGATTTCAAAGTCACCTTGTATAGTTTAAAACGATCATCTAATCTAGTGGTTTCACTTGATAAGATGGAGCCGAGAGTCATTCATTAATCATCATAATTCTTTATTTGTAGAACGTTATCAAAACATATAAAATATCTTGTTTATATGTATAAAATAGTCGTACACACGTACATATAGTTTATGGCATCATTCGAACTGTTGTAAGTTGTAAACTATGAGAATGGCTGTTTCGTGACCAACATAGATGATAAATTTGAACTTGATAACGATGTAAATTCGAATACTATTTTCTCTTTACGACACTTTATCTGAGAAGTTGCAAGTCATAAATGTTATAAATAGAATGTACTTTGGCTACTAAAAACTATAGTTAATTTTTCTCTCCTAAAAATTTTCCATCACTGCCTGGAATGGTCTTCCACCGAACTTGCTTTATAATACCACATCAAAAGATATAATTCTTATCAAATAATAAAACCACTACATAATGACTAACATTTTTTGTCTTTAGTATCATAATTAATTACTTCTGATGACGTCCGGCAGGTTAGGACTTCAATTATATACTCATAAACATTCGCGATAATGATTCCGGGCGTAAGTCGTTTAGAAAACAATTGACAAGCATTAAATGTCAATTAATTCTCAATTTAAAACATTACGCATATCCGCATAATCGTACATAGTATTGATATAATGTTGACCTGTGTCCATTTCCACATTTGCTGATATTGGAATTGGGTTTTCTTCAAAATAGTTTTCATGGAGTGTACCATTCTCATAATTATGTTAGCAGAAGTGCTTGCAAAGCGAATTGGCGATCCCCGCAAGCAATTTCCCATGTATCTAAGAAGTTATGTAGGGTGACCTACGCCGGGCTACGGGGTGCTACGGGGAGCTACGGGGTGCTACGGGGTGCTACGGGATGCTACGAATGATTTGTTTACGATTTTTAGAAAACTGTTCATATAATAAAACTATTATGGGATAATAGGAACAGTCTTGCCATAATCGTATATTAAAACGTTTTAATGTTTCATTTGTGAACTTTATTTATTCTTTTTTAAATACTTTCTTAATTCTTTTTCGTCGCTAAAACATTAATAACAAAACATCATAAAAATAGTTTTATTAAAGAAATGCCTCTCTTAATATTCGTATTTAGTAATTATTTAAATAATGGTCGACTCTACTTAGGTACTTAGTAAAATTAAGAAGTACCTAAATGTTTTTTTATAATGTAAATTCTGGCATATTATTATTATATTATTATCTTTTAAACTCTAGAATAATCGAATTTTGTGACAGTCTGCTCTAAGGAATATCACAGAATTATCTTTGATTGGATTCGATCAGAATCCGTTCGCGGATTATTAATCAATTTTGGCAATACCGACCTTCATTGAGTTACCGAAATATTGACTTCAGGAACCAATAGGAAACCTTAAAAGGTACTCAATAACTTTGCCTTACTATATTACATATAATATAGATTATTATATTATATGTGAAGTATTAATAACAGTATGTAATAATAACTACTGTGTGGTATGTGTTTTTATATTGCGCCGAGTTCGTTTCTCTCTGCTATGTAATGAGCACTTGAAACTATGAAAGCGCTTCGGAATTTATAATCAAAGTGTTTTGTAGTGTAAGAAAGCGACAGCTTGTAATGGCCTTTGCCTAACGTAGTAATAATACTATTAATAATAATTACATTCCATAGAAATTGCTTGTTTTGCTAAACTAGAGCCATTTTCTTTAATTAATAGAATAGTACCTAAAAATATCTACAATAATGACAGTCAACATTGGATGCGTCTGTTCCAATAAAATTATTCTAGATAAACCTAAATTAGGTGACCTTGCCGTATCTACATGTAAACAAAAGTCCTAAAAATTAATTGTTATTTGAATACTATGTCTACACTGATATCTTCAAACTAAATTATTGTATTACTGTTAACTTGCGAAGTATTTGACAAAGATTAGATAAAAAAAACATCTTGTTGGCATACTTCTCGGCAACTCAAAGTTTATAATCACGGATACTTTAGCGGTCTTAATCTCTTGAACTCGAGTGATAAGACGCCGTGAGATAAGGAAACATATAGAAGACAAAAATACATACTTTGTATACAAAGAGTTGACAGAGGAGCAATCAGGAGTGAAGCGCCTTTCGTAGGAGCGCGGTCCGGCGGCTCGGACTAGCACTCGATCAGCACAATCAGGTCCGCGGCGCACCACTCATCACTCATGTACACAATGTACAGGCGAACAGACGCTTCACTTATTCATCTAATATAAAATGACCGCTGCACACACCGAATCGCCACTTAAGTTACAACGGCTCCTTTCACTGCAAACATCGAAAAAACATCGCTTTTAACCTAGCTTTATTATTGTCTAAATTCATAGCGACCGGTCGTCTAGATTTGTTATTCACTGTGTCTCGGAATGTATCGGAGCGGTCGGCGGTGCCAGCAAGTAGGCTTTAACTAGTTTTCATTGAACAATTAATGTGTTTCTGTCAGTAGAGTATGAGTTGTTTATAGTGGCGGTGCGTGGCGCGGCGGCCGGTGGAGTGCGCGCGGCTGCTCTGCGGAGCGACCGGCGACGACTACCGCTGACTTCCAACGAACTGAACCGAGCCTAGCCGAGTACAGTGTGCACTCTTACCGCCAAATCGTGTAGCATCGCACTCACTCACGCTTATCGTCACTTGACGCGGCAGAGTAAGACATCAACAGAATAATGAAGAGAAATTGGTAGACACTGCTTATATTGCATGGAAGACTGCTTATCTAGTATCGGAGCCGCTGTAAAGTGCACGCTGACTGCTCGTACGTTCTCATGCACCGCACTGACGTCGCGTCGCCGGTTGCATTTGCATGCCTGTGGGCCTGTATTAGTACTTGTTTGTGAACCTAACCAGGTTGGCTTACGTCTACATGAGTCAGTTGTTTTGGCTAGTAGATTGTAATTAAATATCTTACGTTACTAGTTGGACTGTAGACTCCTAATGCTATACCTATCTAAGTTAAAAACTTGTTTCGTACATCGCAACGCTGATTAAAATTTGATCAGAAACTTTTGGTAACGCTGCTGGTCGGTCGAGTAAAATGTTACGAATAAATTATTCATGCAAATCTGAGGAAAAAGTATACACAATATAAGGAAAACTTTCACTTTAGATTTTTCCTTTAAGTATCTGACGCTGTCTTTTAAAGGCCTAGAGCTTTTGGGATTAACTTACATAAACTTTTCTTTCCTATCTAAGGCATACCAAAACATATCTAAAGTTAGGTAATTGACGTGGATATGATTTTAAATCGACTTCATAGGTACATATCCATATATTTTTTACGAGTACCTTCGTAGGTTAGGTACCTACATTACTATGTTCCGCTTACGGATTTTCAGAAAAAACGTTCCGTGAATAAACAGCTAAACAAATACAATAAATACCCAATTCAGCAGTTCCGTTTGTTCGTGATAATAACTAACAATCAATTACCTATTTCCTACTCAAACTTAATATACTTACTTAATATAATTTTTAATATAATGCTGCCTGCAGTCTTCTGGGCACGTTTCTGGATCACTGCGATGCGGACGAGTGCTTCGACGCCTCAAGTGTCCTTTTGTTTTTGTATATTTATTTGCAAAGACCATATTTGTATAGTTAGTTAGCTAGTGATTATATATTGTATTTAAGGTTTGTAGAATTTTTTTTTCACATAAGCCTACATGGTCACTTATGAAACGTCAGAAGCTAGGTTGGGCGATGGCAGTTAAAGTAACGCTTTTAGTTACATAGATAGATAGAATACTCTTTATTATGTACACCATAAAAATTACAGATATAAATGTAGAAATTTTACACATAGGGCGACACAATCGGCGGTCTTGTCGCTAAAAGCGATCTTTTACAGACAACCTTTGGATGGATTAAGGGAGAAGGAGAGACAATACTGCAGGTAATCAGTGGTGTACCAGTTATATACACAATAAATACATACATACCATATGTATATACGTATATATATACAATAATAAACATGAAACAGGGCAGAGAACTTTATGTAATGGTGAGTTTTTTTATTTTATTTGAGATAGGTTTGCTCTTGACTCTAGTCTAGGTGAGAGATGACAGAGACAAAGTCGACGATGGAGTGAGCTTACCCAGAAGAAGCCTGTTCACTCTCACTTTGAAGAGATCGGGGTTGTATGCTTTCGAGTTGTATGAGTTTTAAGGAGAGAGGAAGTGTTTAAGTGTTTGTGTGTGTGTATACGCCCGCCATTTTACTATTTTCTTGCTTAGTTCGGAGTCGATCCGTGTAAATATTAATTTTTATTTATTTCCTCGCACAATGTATAGTAAAACGTAGAATGGTACACGTGCGTAAGATGATTTCCGACTCGTATCGACTTATGCCCTCGCCGGAAACCACCTACTTTCCGCACTTGTAGCATAAATAACTATTATGACACTGCAACTGGCCGTGCAATAGATATTTTTGTTTACAATTTGGTGTAGGTAACGTAAAAGCATCAACATTTTAAAGGCATATTACATTAACTGTATTCGACCTTTTTGCCATGGGGTGCGGTAGGCAGAAACTACAGAACGCCACTTGCTACGATCCTTACATATCTACTCCCGAATAGGTAAGATTTTTTACTATTGCAATGTCACTTTTAATATGTAATTGTAGGTATACCTCTTTATATTATGCAGCTAGTTATGGCCTAATTGAATAAAATGTATTGTTTTCCTTTTATCCTAAACGGGAAATCCGGTCAAGATTATAAAAAACCTAAACTAATACCTATTTTCTGTATCTAATTACCAAAAATCTCCAAAAAAGTCGGTCTGAAAAATGAACCTAGGACGATGATCACTAGCTAGCCCAAACTAGTTAATTAATCACCCTCCATTGTTTAAAACAAGCGCCGTTTTTCAGAGGTTGAATTATTATAAAATCCTAGCTATAATACTATAGATAAATCCGAAAGTGAGTTTGTTTGTTTGTTACGCTAAAACGGCTGAACGGATTTGGATAAAATTTGGCACACAGATAGACCATGGCCTGGGGGATCGCAGACGTAGTCGCGGGCAACAGCTAGTAGTTATTATTATAAACTCTATGAGAGTAGATTAGTAACACAATTTGTTGGATATTGAGAGCAGCTACTGAACAAAATGAACGTTAGAGAGAAATCGAGAAAGTCGATTTATTTTTTTCTCTTTGTACCAACTTCTTATTATCGTATCATTTTGGATCACCAGTAACCATAGCCTAGATTACCTAAGTCTATTATTAAAACTATGCTACACATGTACCTACCCAATGCGCTTTCGAAAAGCGTTTTTATTTTATTTGTCAATTGTTTACTTTAAACACGCCTCCAAGTGTAGGCAAACACTTTATTGATAAATACGTCGCTTATTTTATTACAGCATCAATTATTAGCAGGGTTCTATACAAACCAGTTTTTTTGCACCGGTTCAACGATGGGTTTAGTAAATTAAAACTATGATAATAAGCGCGCTAAAAAAACGAGCGTTTTTCTTAAACGATTATTATGAAGAACTAACAATGAGAAGTGGAAAAGCCGGAAATTTTCAAGGACGACGGCCATAAAGCATAAAAAGATCTACGATAATAATATTAAATTGATGGCCCTCAAAAAGTATTAAAATCCGCTGATCCGATCTAAAGAACCAACTTTACACAAGACGCATAATGTAACATGCACGAAATACCTTTTCAAATAAAAACGGCGTACACCATTATTTTTATTATTGTATGAAATTAGAACTGAACGTCCGTTCTGAATCCTACAGTTTCGTTCGATCAATTTGTTAATTTTCCATATTTTTGACAGCAGGGCTAAATTTAAAACAGATTGTTTGAATTTATTAGCAGCGATACAGCTCATCGAACGATAGAACGATTGTAGGCTGTGAATGTGTGTGTAAGCGCAGGAGAAGTCGGAAGTGTGTGTGTGCGTGCGTGTGTTACGTGTTGACGCTACTCGTCTTTAATCACACATTCACAGCGTGTTTGTAAACTTGGTTAACACAAGTAAAGCGCGCGTCGTTTCGTGAGATCAAAATACTGTTGTCGGTATGCTTATGTGGATGTCAACATTATCAACTCACAGCTTTCCCTCCACTGACTGTGCGATACTTCCAAATGAACGAACCAGAGATGCACAGATTTGAAGCTGTTCCTTCCTACATAGTTTATCGGGTCTTCTAAACTGGTTATAACGTTGTAAAAACCGTCTCAAATAATGGCAATTTTATCGGTCAGTAGTAATCTTGTAATATTGCCATTCTTATCGGACTTATATTTAATTATAATCTCAATAAATACCTACCAGTTTCGTATAGATAAGGGTTTGATGGGAATTACGTTGTTAGCTGCATAAGTGAAACATGTCGATAGTGACATCCACTTGACGATGCGTAGGACTTATGTCTACGAAAGTTTGTATAGAATTGCTACAGTAATTGCTATTTAATTAAATTATATGGGGCACCCAACGCAGGGACACTTAAGTGCTGTCAAGTGTCACAATTCTTACGCCTTAAATAGAAATACAAGTACCTATACTTAACTGATAAATTATCCAGTCAGCTAGCAATCCATGTAATTTACAAGTTGGTAAAAAATCGGCAAATTGCAATATTTACCTATAGGTACTTATGGTGGCAAATTAGAGATAATTTCGTAAAGGATACCACTAATCTCTGTAATTATTAATAGAATTGTCTGAATGTAATGCTACGGTTGCTAAATACTTACAGAATGACACCTCTTTGAAGTAATATAGGCTGTATATAATAGTTATGACACAAAAATCGATAATGGGCGAACTGGCGCGAAAACTAGCTTTTCGGTGGTAAATTGAAGGTAATTTCGTAAAGAGATATTAAAGATATCTGTAATTATTCTTAGAAGTGTCTGAATTTAATGCTACGTTAGGTTTAAATACCGACAGCCTGACACCAGTAAGAAGTAGGTAACATCGCCGATACGATGGATTGTCGACAAAATCAAAATAATTTACGACATGACACGAAAATAGCATTTTTCTTAATATTTGTAGTTATCATAGTAACACAAAAATAACAATAATATATTATCTCATAAAATAATGCAGAAAAACAAGAAAAAAAAAGTATATCGTAAATAAATTAATGCGCTCATGTTTTTCTGAAAAACTTTCGGCTTGGATACAAGGATTTACGAAGGGGTCGAATAGCGTCAACAAAACTTTGTGATCAGTGATTGAAAGTTGTTGACGTTTTATCTGCTTACGGTTTACAAAGAAATTTCAGCGATTAGACACTCGACCGAACTCGATTAACTCGAACATACGATCAATGTAACTAAAGTTAATTTAATTTAGATCATAGCAAGACTTTGTTTCAATTTGATTTATGATACCTGGGTTATTTAGGTTATTTATTTATTTCATAACAAAAATACATTTGTGTCGAAATATTTGCACAGTAGGTAAACAAAAAAGCAACATAAACAAAAACAATTAATAGTTAAACTCGTTCCTCACCCATTCGAAGTTAGAACGTCTATCCAAATTCATCATCATCTTCCTGCCCTTATCCCGTATTATTTGGGGTCGGCGCAACACGTTTTTTCCTTCCATTCTGTCCTGTCACTCGTCAAACTATCACTGACTCCCTTTTCTTTCATATCACTTCTCACACAATCCATCCATCTTTTCTTTGGCCTCCCTCTCCCTCTCCATCCATCCACATGTAAACTCATAACTCTTTTAGCAACATGCGTTTCATCCCTCCTCTTCACATGACCATACCAAGACAAACGATTCCCTTTCAATTTTTCAGTCACTGGCGCCACTTTCAAACTTCCCCTAATATATTCATTTCTCACTTTATCCATTCTCGTCACACCACACATCCATCTTAACATTCTCATCTCCGCTACGTGCAATCTTTTTTCATCCGTCTTTTTCACAGCCCAACATTCTGATCCATACAGTATGACAGGCCTTATCACGGACTTGTAGATTTTACCCTTCAACTTGAGAGGCATCCGTGAGTCACAAGTTGTTCCCGTGACCTGTCGCCATTTCATCCATCCTGCGTTGATCCGATGCATTACATCCCGGTCCACCTCACCATCCCCTTGAACGAGCGACCCGAGGTACCGAAAGTCGGGACAGATTGGTATGGGCGTTCCGGCGAGAGCTAAAGGCACTGGATTGGAGAGACCGCCGAAATCGCAGAACAAGTATTCCGTTTTGGTTCTACTCAATTTCAGGCCAACACTCTCCAGTCTGTGCCACCACACCTCCAATCTGTTCTGGACCTCTAGGCCACTTTCAGAAACCAGCACAATGTCATCGGCAAACAGCATACACCAGGGAGCCTCTTCCTGAATGTCCGACGTCAGAGCGTCCATTATCATCAGGAAGAGGTAAGGGCTGAGAGCCGACCCTTGATGTAAGCCGACCGCCACATTGAAGCTGCCAGTGGTGCCCACTGTAGACCGGACTTGGGTACTGCATCGACTGTACATCGCTCGGATCAACTGCACATACTTCCCAGGTATACCTTTCTTCTTAAGGGCCCACCACAGAACCTCACGAGGTACCCGGTCGTATGCTTTTTCGAGGTCAACGAATACCATGTGCAAGTTTTTATGCGCACCTCTATATTTTTCGCACAGCTGACGTATAGCGAAAATGGCATCCGTTGTACCCCGACCCGGCATAAAACCGAATTGGTTCTGTGAAATTTCACTCTCTTCTCTCAGTCGCCTTTCAATAACTTTCTCCCAGGCTTTCATCGTATGTGACATTAGCTTTATCCCTCTATAATTGTTGCACTCCAGCACATCACCTTTGTTTTTAAAAATGGGCACCAAAGAGCTATTGCACCACTCATCAGGTATGGCTTCTTCCTGCAACAACTTATTGAAGAACAAAGCTAACCACGTCCATCCATCCACTCGCAATAGCTTCCACACTTCAACTGGTATTCCATCTGGACCAATGGCTTTACCATTCTTCATTCCATTTACGGCTATTCTAACTTCATCCATACTAACCATTCTCACTAACCCCACATTCACTGGTTTATTCTCTAAAACCCCACTCCAATTATTTTCCTCATTCATCAATCTTTCAAAATATTCCTTCCACCTCTTTTTGATTTTTTCATCATCCGATAGAACCATTCCATTTTCATCTCTTATACATCTTACCTGGCAAACATCCCTCGCCTTTCTCTCTCTTATTCTGGTAAGCCGGTATAGCTCTTTATGGCCTGCAGGACTATCCAGTGCGTCATATAGTTTGTCCTGGGCTTTTGATTTTGCTATTGCCACGGCTTTCTTGGCTTTCTTCTTCAAAGCGTCATACTCACTCTTTTTTTCAGCTCTTAAACTAGCGTTTCCTGCCTCTACATGCTGCCATTCTTTGAATTTTCTCTTCTTTTCTTTCAATACATTCTGAACTTCTGTCGACCACCACCATGTATCCCTATCTATTATGCCCTTTCCTCTCGTCTCTCCCAAAATATCTTTCGCTGCTTGCCTGATACACTCAGCTATTTCATTCCAGTTTTCATTTATACTTCGATCATTCATGTCTCCCATCTCTATCATTCTGTCCACCACTCGCTCCCTGAACATCTTCGCACAATCATTCCTCTCTAACATATTCCATTTTATTTTAGGGGGAGGACGTTCTTTGTTTTTGTTAGACAGTATTTTAATTACTGATGTCATAACTAGGAGTCTATGTTGTGAGACTAGGTCTTCTCCTGGCAGTACTTTGCAGTCTTTGACGTGCTTTAAGTGGTTGCGCCGAACCAAAAAGTAATCAATTTGGGTCTTATGATTACCACTTTTGTATGTGATCATCGTGAACGTCTATCCAAATTAAAACCAATTAAATTTACAAACATTAATAGTCATATTGAAACAGATTATAGTTCCTAGCAAAATGATACAAAATACATTTAATGTCGACATTTTGAGTAAGAATATAAAAATAAAAATAAAAAACCAAAATTATAACAAGTCAAAGAAGAATGGATACAGATATTTAAGTATTATGTTTAAGATTTTTGTCATTACAAAATTCATCAATGCAATAATAGGCTTTCTTGATTAACAAAGCCCTGAGTTTATTTTTAAACATGTTCACATTCTGAATATTCTTTAATTCTGCTGGTAATTTGTTAAACAGATTGACAGGTTGCACGCGTGACGAGTGTTTGTTAGGAAGATCTTTTCTGCGAGTATCTAGTCTATTTTTTCTTTCATCGTCTGTTTCATACTCATGTAAGTTTTTGTTTAAATGAGTAAGGAGAACTAAAACATAAAGACATGGTACCGTTAAAATTCTAAGCTTAATAAAATACTCCTTACATGATTCTAACCGGTTTAAACGAAGCATGGTTCTTAATGCTCGCTTTTGTATAGTAAAGGCTGCCTTAATATTATATTTATAGCTGTTTCCCCAAAATTTAATGCTATATCTAAGTTTGGATTCAACTAGAGCAAAATAGACAGTACGAAGTTGGGCAATAGACAAAATATCCCTCAGAGATCTTATAGCATAACATGCACTACTTATTGTATTCGTTATCGAATTTAGTTCTGGCTTCCAATTTAGTAAAGAGTCAATTTGTACCCCTAAAAATTTTAAACTTTCTACTGTATCAATTTTGCTGCCCAAGGATTCTACGTCCATTGTAGTCTTATTCCTAACTGTAGATCTAAATATCATACATTTTGTCTTACTTACATTTAATTTAAGATTATTCATAGAAAACCAGCTTTCACAAGCAGCTATTAATACATTTAATTTACATTTTAAGGTCTCCATATTGTCAGCAGCTATAACAGCACTCGTATCTTCAGCAAATATTATCAAGTCAACATCTGGTAAAATGTTCCTAATGTATTCAGTTAGATCGTTAAGAAAAATTATAAAGAAAATGGGACCCAACACCGAACCCTGAGGAACACCTCTAGTTACAGTAAATAGTTTCGATTTATGAATTTCTTCCACACCTTCCTGAAGTGATTTAATTTCGACGTACTGTTTCCTATTGGTCAAATAAGAACTAAAAAGTTTTAAAACGTTTCCTCTTATACCGTAATGCTCTAACTTATCTTATGGGTAGATAAGTACATAATATTTTCTTGTAATAATACTTTTTAAACTACCTCGTTGGTCTAGTAGTCACAAGCGCTAGTGCTGAGCATGAGATCCTGGGTTCGATTCCCGGGTCGGGCAAAGTGTTATTGAGTTTTTCCATTTGAAATTTCGCTGCCGATTTTACGCTAAACTCAATAACACGAAGGATAATTATACGGTTATTTACATTGAAACATTTATTAAGTACCAATTTTGTCACAATATTGTGTTGAAACTGTAAACTGAAAGCCCAGAGAGCAACTTTTACAACGGGGCCAAACCTGAAATCGCGAAAAAAAAACAGCTGTTCCGTATATTTATGTTCGCATAACTCGCCAAAATGTAGGGAACAGTTGATTTTATTTTCGCGATTTCAGGTTTGGTCCCATAGTAAAAGTTGTTCACAATGATGAGTACAGTGACCCCATAAGAGGTTGTGCGTTAATTCTGGGACATGTATATTGTCACTAAAAACAATGTTATTAATGACTGCGTCGTTTGTCTAGTGGTTGCAAGACTATCGGACATGGAGGTTCGTGTCTCAGCTCGGGTAAACTGATATTAGGTTCTAAATCAGAAATTTCTCAGTAGCAGCCTTTTTTTTTTTTTTTGGTGGATGGGAAATCACCCGTGTTCCTTCTGTTGCCTGTGCTGGGGCCACGGTAACTCTGGAGTGTGGATTTGTGCCCGGTTGATGGCAATAAACTCGCGTGCTTTTACGTAACTGGTGAAGTACGGGTATACTATATACTACCCATACACCTCTGCCTGTGCCTTCAGGAAATACAGGCGTGATGTTGTTAATTAATGAGTTCAAAATTTTGCTCGCGTTCAGGCAATACACTATCGAAATTAATGTATGCTATACCATTAAGGGATTACGTCAAGATAATTTGAAGCACTTTAAACCAATATCATCTTGGCCAACTGCGATCGATAATCCATTTGAAACTGTTAATATGATATCGAAATAATTAATTGATTTCATCATCCTATGTGATAAAGACACTCATGAGCAACAAAATTGGCCTAAAAAAACCGGCCAAGTGCGAAGGCCACCGTACAATATTGAACACTAAATATTTCTTTTAAACACGTCTCTTGTATCCCCACCCCCTTTAATTTTTAACTTTATTTAATGTTTATCATTTGTTAATATAGCAGTCGTAGGTAATTCACAGAAAATTTCAAGTGTGTACCTATTTATTTATTTATTAATATATACTTTATTGTACACCAGATTATACATTACTTAAAGATAAACTATAAACTATAAAACATACAATTGGTGGCCTTATCGTTTACTGTGATGTCCTCCAGGCAACTTTGGAATGGACAGTGATTTTCTGGACATTAAATGGGGTTGTTCTTGGTGCAAATAATCAGTACAGACACTTCAAGTCTTCAAGTACAATATACAATAGAATAGAAGTACAATATACTATAATACGGTTTAAAAGATACAACCCGATGACAGACAGACGGACAGTGGAGTTGGGTACGGAAACCTATAAAAATTAAAAAAAAAACATTTATTTCAGATAGCTTGATCCATAGTCCGTTTTACATTAAAATAAAATAAATTAACATTAAAAACAAAATCTAAAATTAAAATATTATATATATATATTTTAATATTTTAATAAAATTTGATAAAGTCATAAAAAAAGGAAACATTCAAATTACCCTCTTAATAAAGGATCTCCATATCGGAGAAGAGATCCTATCAGCTACAGTCTTCAGAATTCCGTTGCAGCTGCCACGCATTCTGCAGATCAGGGATACAGTTTTCTTGCGAATGACGGCATGAAAGCCATCAGTTCGATAGAGTGCAAACATCCCCGATGCACTACAGAATCGAGGCAGCCCCAACATCATCCTGAAGATGTTGTTATACTAGACGCGCAGGACATCCAGCAACCTGTTGGTGTGTCTGACCCACAGATTTCCCGTATAAAAGCTTTGACAATACGCTTTAAACAATGTTATTTTTACTTGTTCAAAGCAGCGGGAGAATCTGCGGGCCAGCATGTTATCCCTGATCGCTAAAGCCCTGCGCTCCCTCTCAATGTCCATATCGTCTTCAAGACCCTCGGTAATTAAATGCCCCAGATATTTAAATTTCGTGACACGGTTTATGCATAAGCCATTTAGGGTAATATTATGTGAATACTATAAAGACGATACGTATACCAAAAAGGCAAATTATAAAATGAATTCAACAAAAGCTGTCACATTTATTTTCCAACATAATTAATGACTGCGTTGATAGAATGAGACTTGTAAGTCGTTTTGTTCTAAGTGTTTTTCGCCTCAGTCGTTTCCTAAACAAATGATTCGCTTCACGTATTTTTGCCACATCTTTTTTATCGTCATGACTTGTTTATCTTTTCCATATATTTTATTACAGCTAATGGTTTTGGCGGAACACGTTTGTCGTGCCTCATCACGTGTTTCTGTTCGTTGAGGATCCGAGGTGAAGTTTGCATACAAATCTATAAATATTAGTTCTCTAGCGTTTTCCGAGAGAAAAGGGACGTGTGATTCAGATTGTTGTGACGTTGCGTTGTGTGACGTTGCAATGTTTTTCAATAAAATGTTATATACGTTTAATACGTTGCGTTTGTTTTTGTGAGATTTGTAAAAATAGATGGATTGAAGCAGTCTGATATGTGTTTGGTATGGTTTTATAATAAGTCATTGTCATTCGATGTACCTACATGTATGTAAGTACCTATCTGATTACAAAAGCATACCTACTAAATTGGAGACAAAAATACTGCTAGGTATGTCAGTCAGGCGACAAAATTCATCGATAACGATTTGTTTACTTTTAACCTTTGTCTGATTCTTTGTAGAAAATTAAATTCGGAATTTCTGATCCATAATTCTAATTTTAATGCAGAACGCTAAGTACCCCTAATATTGCAAGAAGACAAAAAGTAGTAATAAAATAAAATACAAATACCAGAATACATAAATAATATAAACACAAATAAGTGCTCTTCCTCATCTCTCCCTACTATGCTGTGCCCGACAGACTCCATAATTGTTTCATTAATTTTAAGCCTATCAACTGTTTTACTGTTTTACATTATGGAATGCAATAAAGAATTGAGAATTGATTAACATACCAACATCCACTTTCACACACATGACCAAAGCCGCTCCACTGACGTGAACCAAACCTGTTTCCAGAATCTATCTCAGAATATATTCAGAATCTATCTCGCCCGATATGATCCACATTAGAAAATTATACGTGACTCATCATCTTCAGCTAACCTGTTTAATTTGTTTATGGTTTTTCCTAGGTTTTGATAAAGGCTAATAATATTCGTTAGAATTCGAAATTAGTCGGGTATTCCCGAAAGAAACATGTCTTTACTGTAGGTACCCCACAGACTGCTTGCTGTCCATTGAAGCGGAGGGGAGAAGTGCAAATATTAACCAATAGAATTCTACTGAGTTCACATGACGTGATGTTAGAGGAATTCTATTGGGTAAGTTTTTCCTAGCTTTGCACTTCTCCGCTCCAATGGACAGCCGGCCTTTGGTTTCGTATTCTGTATTTTTAAACTAAGAAAGATAGATAGAATACTCTTTATTGTAGGTACATCATAAAAAAAAATTATAAGAACTTTTGACAGTTTCTGGGGTGTTACAAAAGTAGGTTTGCATCGAGATTAATATGATATGTGTTTTTATAATCGAAATTCAAAACTGAGCAATATTCTGGGACACGTACCTACCTCGCCTTAATTAGCCAATCGTGTTCTCTGCAGTCTTTTGGGACTTGCCCCATAAGAGACGTAATCAATTTTGATTACGAAAAGATAAATAACCGAAATCATCCTGGCACTCGTGTCAAGCTCTTTCCCGTTTGTAAACGGGATTAATTTTGCCCTTACATAGGTCAATGGACAAATGTTCAGTGGGTAACTGTCTCAAATTATTATTTAACATGAATGTAGGCAAGTACTTATTTATATACAAATTGTGAGTAGCTGTATCAATAATTGTTTTCATATTTTGTGTGTATAAATGTATGATATTGACTGCCTCGTTGGTCTAGTGGTCGCAAGCGCTACTGCTGAGCATGAGGTCCTGGGTTCGATTCCCAGGTCGGGCAAAGTGTTACTGGGTTTTTCTATTTGGAATTTCTCAGTAGCAGCCCGGAGTCTGGATTTGTGCCCCGATGGCAATAGGGTCACCCCCTATTACATGGGACTTTAACATAACTGGCGAAATGTGGGTGTTACTATAGGTACACCTCTGCCTAACCCTTCGGGGAAACAAGGCGTGATGTTATGTTATGTAAATGTATGATAAAAATGATGATTAGGTACTGTCTTTTTGATCATATTAAATTCTACTCATAGAGCCAGGTAGGTTGTCGAGCGAGAATATTATATTTTTACAAACGAAAGGATAATTTGCGATGATTATTTGTCGCTCGTGTATAATTTTCCTTTGTCCAGGTAATGTAATTCTAAGCTGAGTAGGGTTTGCTTTAACCCTACGCAAAATTTAAATATGCGTCCGTTTTGGAATTAGGCAGGTACATAATATTCATGCGCTTGCCTTGCTAATACTTATATGTAGAATTTGAATCTTTTTATTCCAGTAGGATTTAACACTTAGGTAAGTATTCTCTTTTCAAACATAAAGCATAACTTAACTTGTCGTTTTGAAATATAGGTAACTTAAATAGAACAAAAAAAAATGTTTTTAAATATTGCAAATGTTTGCTACGCGGCTACGGCGTAGCAATAAAAAGAGGAACAAAATAACAATGAAAATAAGGGAGAGGATCCCTATGTTTTAAACCATACATATTTATTATTTAATGTATAGTCCGAATTTTTGTAGTTTTTTAGTAGATGAACTAACCTTATCAACCAAATGCAATTATTTCCACCCCTGATAGTGTTGTGTAACTTCGTCTATACTTAAAATGTTTTAAGCACAATGTCACTCGTTCCTCGGAGGAGGGGACCATAATTCCAATTCCGTGCAACAAAGCAATAAGTTTTACTAGTTTTATGTCCGTTCCCTTCTACTAAGTATAATCTGTGGTATCGATTTCCCAGCTGACAGTTTGCAACTGGCTCGGGATGAGGGCACCTGATACAAAGCGCTGTTTTGAACTGGTTACAGTTTCAGTAATAACAGATGTACTCTCACAAATCTGTATTCTGTGGTTTTGTAAACCTAGGTAGGTAAATCACCTACAGTGACCACCTACAGTGGTAAAATCGAGACAAGAGGTTAATAATTAAAAAAATAAATTTATATTTTGACTCGTACAAGAGCACGTTACTTTTATTTGTACGTCTTAAATATACCGATCTGTATTTTCCTGTATGGTATGCTTAAAGCCAGCAGACGCCATTTTACCAGTCGGTAGACTCACGGTCAGAAACATTCATTCATAACTTCGGTCTAGCGACCAATCATTTCGTGACGGCGCTGATTGCTCTTGATTGCACCATTGTGCGTCGATTAGCAGTAATGAAGTAATCGCTCGCATCGTACGATATGACGAACAGACGTGCAGTGTGATGTTCAAATAAAGAGTGCTGCGACCTTCACTTCAGCAAACATCGGTTTCTCGGTTTCTCCGTCTGTCCGTCAATGATGCGCGACCACTTACGTAAACAACAGGTTTTTATTACTTATATAGGACGTTGAGAATATGATATAATGCACACGTTTTAACATTTCTTTTTAATAATTATAAAGGCTGTATTAAATAAAAAAGTTTTATTTCCCAGTCTCCTTTCTCTAGTTCCTGCTTTCAAAACTGTGAAGGAAAACATCGTGAGAAAACCGGCATGTCCTAGAACCAAAAATTCGAAGACATGATGTGACCTCTACTAACCCGCACTGAGCCCGCGTGGTGGATTACGGCCCACTCCCTCTCACTGAGAGGAGGCCTGTGTGTCTCCCGGCAGTGGGAACATTATAGGCTGATTATGCTTATTTCTTAGTAGCTGCTCCCCGTGACTTCGTTTGCGTATATGTTGTATTTAATTTTTTTATAAATATCCTGAATGAAAAGTAGCCTATGTCCTTTTCCAAGTTCCAGGCTACCTACTTGTCAATTTTCATAACGATCAGTTCAGTGGTTTAGACGTGAAAATGGAACAGACAGACAGTTACTTCCACATTTATAATATTAGTATGGATATCCACACGTAGGTGTGTGGACATAATACCTAGTCGGTAAATCATGGATTGTTCCAACATTCCTATTGACGATAATAATTGTTACTCACAAATAACCTTATTCATTTCAAAGTAATTGTCATTTATTATTTTTATAATTATAAATCACGTGAACCGATAGGGATAAATATTGTAGAACAATTAAAATTTATTTGAGCATTGAGACTTGTAATGATTTCAATTATAATTTTCATTGACAGTGCTAAATATCGGCTGACAATTTTACGCTGCCATCGTGATAACGTGTTCGGTGGAGATTCATTGATAACTCCTCCCTGGAGTGTAAATGTGGTGCTTTTCATACAAACGATGAGAAACTTAGCATCATGCTCTGTGTGTCCTGTTGTTTGTACTTTACGGGAACTGATGGACGCTACTGAAGGCGCAAACTCGTAGCCGAATTCTGGGCCGACTTCATTTAGATTGCTGCCATCGACAAGCTAAGAAGATGTACCTATATTTTAATTATGCACTGGTATCTATTAACGCCTTTTACCCTACAAACGAAATGTCACCAAACATCTGCCAGCTGCTTGTGTACTGTCTGTTTACTTTTATTTATAAGATAAAGTTCTCAAGTATAATCTGTGACAGTACGGTACTACCTACATAGATCACCTAATTGAAAAATGGAGAAAGTTGTAACAAGTGGCTACTCAAATTATAATTGACTAGAAATTAGACCACATATTATGTAAGTATGTCAAGTACACTATAATAATGATTTTGCATCGTCAGCGATCAGCATAATTGTATCCGCGTATACCTGCCTAGGTTTCAGAATCTAGGCCAGCTTCATTAAAGATATTTAGAAAATTCATGAGGCAGTTGTAATATTAGATAACTAGCTACTTTTATTTATGTCATAAAAGCTAAGAAATTGCAGTCGCTGCATAGGTAAGCACCTCTGTTGCAAAACAGAAGATCGGTTTTCTGCGGCGCCCGGCGTAATTTAACGACGAGAAATAACTATCACAAATTGCACTATAAAACCCGATGCGCTTCCATCTATACTAGTAATAACGCTTCTAAATACATCTCTCAATTTCGGAAATGTCGAGGTTAAGGCCACGTGATATCGTACGCTAACGATGCACCCTTGACCTGCACATACGCACTCATTCATTAAACTTTGGCCCGAAAAGGGACGAGATAACAGTGTGTCATCAAACGAGGACATGAACTACGGATCCTGGTGTATCTTATCAGCTTTTACTATTTCGGTAAAGTATCAGTGTAAGATCGTATCAGTTTCCGCTGTTGCATACGATGCAGATAAATAAATACTTTCTACGTACAGATAAAATTTTAAATAATTTTTCTCTCGTTGTTGCAGAGTTGTGAATGCGTTGTGACCTACTTTGTGAACTCACACGAGGACGTGAAAGTGGCTAGCGCTAGGTTACGGCAAACAAAAGGATATTGGCAACGTGAATGAACCATTCACCTGGCTCCAATTCTTGGCTTTTCTTAGAGGAAAATTGTAAAATATTCTAAGCGAAAAGTCACAACACAATCGGTTTCATTATAAAAGGAAAAACGTTCTAGAGAATTCAGATAATGTAATTTTATTAAACTGTTCTCAATTTTAAAGATCCCTGAGTCATCGATAAACTATGTTTATTTCATACACTTCGTACGTATCTCAAATACAATGTGTTCAAGACGTCTTAGCAAACAATAAAAAACAATTCAATTTGTAACAAATGTATGATAAAGTACAACTATCAAGAACTTAATGATAATGAGCAAATATTTAAAAGTAACATGTACCTATTGGCAACCATAACACATCATTAAAATACCAAAGACCCGCCAATTAAAATCTTGTTTGACTACTATCAAAGCATGTGAAATAACGGTCATTTCAAACTGTTAAAACTAGAAGCGAGTTTGTTTAGTAGTGATAATTCAACAATATTGAGAGCAGCCGTGGCCCAGAATACTACACCACACCACCACCAAAAGCTTAGAATTGCAGATTTCACTATAGATGGGGTCAAACACAAACAGGCATGCACTTAACTAGGTGCAATTGACTTCATCACCATTGCTCTTTAAAAGGG
The DNA here is from genome assembly GCA_947568875.1 of Fissipunctia ypsillon. Classification (NCBI taxonomy): domain Eukaryota; kingdom Metazoa; phylum Arthropoda; class Insecta; order Lepidoptera; family Noctuidae; genus Fissipunctia; species Fissipunctia ypsillon. The sequence continues at coordinate 15,249,155 of OX387654.1, read as the reverse complement.
TGAAGGAAAACATCGTAAGGAAAGCGGCATGTCCTAAAGCCATAAAATTGAAGATTTTTGTATATGACATCCATAAACCTGCGCTGCGCTGGGCAAGCTTGTGTGATTACGGCCCACTTCCTGTTTCACAGAGTCCCAGCAGTGGGAACACTACATCAAGATTATTTTAAGAAAATTGAAGAGAACGTCGTTACGAAGTTACGAAGAAATGTCCTTCTATTATTATATGTATATGTGCAGTCTTTTAAATAAGTATTTGTAAACAAATGCTAGCAACTCGGCACTTTGCCAGCGAGAAAGAAAAAATTATTTCAAAACTACTTATTCTTTATGTACTCTTTGAAGCTTTAGTAAGTAGGTATATTATATTAGTTTTATTGTAAGTATACAATAAAACTAATATAATATACCTACGCCAGCATGAGCCTCGATCCCGTACGGATATCGGGATAATAAATTTCCTATATGTTAATCCATGTTATAAACTACATGTGTGCCAAATTTGACCCAAATCCGTTCAGTAATTTTTGCGTCAAAGAGTAACAAACATCCATCCATCCATTTATCCTCACAAACTTTCGCGTTTATAATATTATTAGGATTACTCATATATACGAGTATGTGATGATAATTTATTATTTAGCAATTTATTAATGCATTGCTGTTGTATCTACGTTGATATTAAAGTGCTACTAGATAATATCTGATACATCATTACTAAGCGTTCTTAATTAAACTAATTGCTTCTCAAGAATCCATACTAATATTTATTAGATATACATTGAACCGATCGTTATGAAATTTGACACGGGTAGCCCCCGACTTGGAGATTTTCCTGGATACTTGTATTAAAACTAATGAAATACAAAAAACTCAGACGAAGTCTCGTGCAACAGTTAGTACTATATACAGGGTCAAATTAAATTAGCTAGTGAAACTCCGCAGACGTGATGTGTTCATGAGTATAAATATCTAAACATGATAAAACAAAAAATAAATTATTTGACGACTTTTTTCGTGGGCTCATTGACCGCAGTTGGCGTAGACACTTGAAATATCAGTTTTTTTTTATGTTAACTTCACAGATGTGATTGGTATCTAACACGATGAAACAAAAGGCAACTGATTTTCTCAACTAATTCTTCAAGTAACAACACTACCAGCGGTCGATGACTCCCCAAAAAAAAAAAACATCGAATCTTTTTTATTTTATCAAGTTTATACAGATATCGATACCTATCACGTCTATGAAGTTTCGCTAGCTAATGTTATTTGACCCTGTATAAGTAAAGAGCCTCAAAAATTTATAGTTTTATTTGTTATATAAATAGGACAGCAAAGACGTCAGGGAACTAGTCAATGAACTAGCAAATTAAAACTTACAGGAGGCTTATATTGAAGAAAAACTTGTATGTGCGCAGCAGGCAGGCTGTTGATGTTTATGGTTCCAAACGTGAATTCCAAGAACAACTATGATAGTTTTATTCTATAATTAATTTACTGGCAAACATCAAAACGTTAAAACCCAAAAAATCTGTTTGCAACATCCGGAAGCAGCTTTAATCCAAATGTTTTCATAATTTCATTTTAGTTTTATAGTTAAAAGTCGTGATGATCAGGATACGAACTATTCGTAATGCGTTTTGCGTATTTTTACTAAACCTACTTATTTATTTTCAGGCTAGTTACCTACTATGTATATGCGCATAGAATGATTACAGGAAGTAATTAGAAAATGCTTTAAAAAATATTTTAAATTCGTAGAAGACGCGTTAATTAATGAAATATACATGTAAAGGTCAAAAACTTACATAATGCAACAATTTTGATTCGATATGTGTTACAAAACTGTATCTAGAATGCTGACATTTTACATAACAACTCGATTATTCAAATGAATTGACATTATTTCCGCGTTCAATTGAGGAAAACGATAATATTTATTGCAATATAATTTACCTTGTAACGCTGTAGCACAAAATTCTTGAATTCAGTTCATTATAAATGTGAATTAGAACAACAATAGACTCAACAAAGTTATTAAAATATTATTTGTTTTGTATCAATATCCGGAATCCATCTTGAGCCAAGCATCTGTCTTTCAGCCTGTTGTCAGCATGTCTCTCCGCTAATGGCGCCCTCTATACTTACCGTTGGTAGGTACATTGACTTTTTTTTTAAAAGTAATTGCTACGAGGTGTGGGAACGATTCTAATCCCGAAAAAATATTTTTCATCACGCCAATACGACCGGATGGATTCTGTTCGCATAGATATTCCCTATAAGTCTGGTCAGTCTGTACGCTGTAAATTATCACGCTATTTGCAATGGGGGATAAGCAATATTGCATTGTCTTTGTATTTCTCTATAGTTTACCGCAAATTGTCAAAAGACGAGCCAAACGGTTAGAACATTGCAGATAGTTACAGATTAAGACTTTTAAAAAAAATATCATCACGCTATAAGTTTATGGGAACGACTATTTTGGTCAACTTCCAACAAAGCAAATAATTTAGCAGTTCGACGACTGCTTTACATACCTGTGTGTTCAGGGTTCCGTACCCGAAGGGTGCCAAACGGAACCCTATTAAATAAGCCTTCGCTGACCATCCGTCTGTCTGTCAGCGAGCTTTATCTCATGAACCGTAAAAGACAGTTGAAATTTTCACAGATTGTGTATTTCTATTGCCGCTATAGCAACAAATACAAGAAACTTTTAGAATGTCTGTCATTGTCTAGAACTCATCGAGTAGAGTACAAATATACAATTTTTATTTTATTGTCTTCAAAAATTAAGGATTAAAGTTTTGGACTATCTTTGTATGTACGAGGTCTATTGCAACAACTAAACAAGTTAGGAATTTTAAACTTCTGTATATCATGTACCATGTATTTAATCAACAAATACTAAAAACACCAATTCATACGGTATTTTGTGCAAATATGGGCGATTTTCTGCAACTGCAAAAAATAACTTTATAATTCACTGTATCGTCATGAAATATAAACTTATCTTTGCGATTGTTAAAAGATGAAAAATATTCTTCGTTTAGCATTTTCATTTATCTGAACTAAACAAAATTGAAGTACGGAAACGGAACCCTCGGTGCGCGAGTCTGCCTAGCACTTGGCCGGTTTTTTTTTAAATTATTTATGATAGTTCGTGGTACGAGTACCTACACAGAAAAATATCAAGTTTATATTCTATCATCTATGAATATAACAAAAATAAATGTCTATGGTTAGGTGATTGTTAATAAGAAATCCCGTGTGTTTACAATTTACTGTTATATTAATTTAGTGATAGCTGTTCGTCAGGAATAATCTGTAATAATGCATCAGTCAGTGTATCAGTGTTGTGCCATTAGGTAGTATATGCAGGAACGCAGGAGTTCATTAATTCACATAAAAACGATAAACTTTGTAAGCAATGGGAAATTGCTACTGAAGGCTGCGGGTGTCGAACTCAGGACGAGCTGCATCACACACAAATTGTCCGAGTGTGATGGAGCTCGTCCTGAGGTTCACACCCGCAGCCGCATAGTTGTCTATGCGTCCCTTGCAACCGCATCACCAGTCCTGCTGACTGTATATTTTTGCTGCTGAGACCAAAACTACAAACGGAGTATGCAGTGAAGTTTTGTAAAAATGTGGCTGTTATTTTAGTATATTGTGATACGACTTCCACGCGAACGAAGTCGCGGGCAGATTTTATGTCGACCCTGTCCATCCTGATGAAAGCCGTTATAGAAATAGGTACGAAACGCTTTGAAAACGATTGGCACTGGTCTAAGCCCTTTGTATTTTTTTTAGTTCTGTACTGCACCCTAATTGCGTAACACACTATCAATCACAATATTAATGATTCTGAAGCAAATTTCTAATCCATTGCTTCATATGTTCGAAAAATTTGTCTGCTACAAAACGTAAATAACGCAATGAATGTTGTTGAACTACCAAAATTAAACTGATTCCTACTGTACTGTAAGTGTGTTACGCAATTGTCTTGCTGGTAAAGTGTTGTGGTATTTAAACGTTGAAATCTCTACATTTTGACTTGATTCACAGCTAAAAATAATTCGGCAAAAACTGAAAATTTGACTTAGACAATTTGGCTTTGATGGTTTGTCATATTCATCATGCTAAAGAACCAAACCAAAAGTGTTAGAAAAACAAAAAGAAACTGTGTAATTTTTCTTCTTCGTTTGTTGAATCTGGAGTGCCGCAGGGTCCTATACTCGGCCCAATTATGTCCTCATTGTATAATCACATAACACGTGCCCAATACTACATTCCATATTCATGCATAGTTTTTTTTTTTAAGTGCGTTCATTTCGGTATGAACGTGTTGTGTCTTATGTCATATTCGAAATTGAGCAATTTTCTCACTCTCAGCCGAGCTAGCGTGATGGCATGCGGCCTATGCTGCGTCAAGTGTTTATTAAGGCTTTTGGAACTCGGTTTCGAAAGTTTAGTTTTGTCGTTTGATGCGGTTGTAAAGAGGTTTAGGCTTTGAATTCAATTGATTGAATGTGTCGATTCTTGATGTTCTAAATACATACAATTATCGATTAGCAGTTATTTTTGCCTATAAAATGCATAAGGAGAACCGTGCTGTACCGTATCGAGAAATATAAAAAGAAGTAACTGAAGTCATTCTGAACTTTAATGAATACTTAGGTAGGTAAATCTAGTGCATATACACTCAAAAAACCAGCTAAGTGCATGTCGGATCACGCACAATGAAGGGTTCCGTAGTTGGGATGAATTTATCTCACGAACAAACTTAACATTTTAGTTGAAAGACATGTTCTCCCATACATTCCAACTGAAAATGTAAGTTGGTCGACTATTACTCGTTAACTTGTAAAGCCTACTTAGCTGTGATAGTTTTCCTTTTAACTTCGTTATATGTACATACCTACTACTGCCGTGAATTTTTTCACATATCACTTAGGGACACTTGACTCTAACAACAATTAGCACTTTAAAGCTTAATATTACGCAAACGAATCCCTGAATCGAAAAATGGTTTTCACAGATCCACAATATTTTGAACGGCCTATCCAACGATACCCCACACCATGGGATAGACGAGAAAAAAAAATCATCTCCACTATACGTGCAAGGGAGATACCCTACCATATTTTTTTTAAATTCAATTGTACCACTTGGTCGGCGTATTTAATATGTATACCCATGCCAAATTACAGCGTTTTAGTACTAAGAGTCTCCGAGTTAAGCCGCGGACAGACAGACAGTCGGACATGGCGAAACTTTATGGGTTCCTTGTTGACTATGGAACCCTAATTAAGTTAAATATGCAAACAAAGTGTTACAGGCAGACATAGGCATCCACCTGTGTGTACCTGTACCACTTTCGTTCAACATCAAAGTTATGTGTTCGTGTATGTGTTAGTTATGTATTCTAGCAGATAAGTATATTACTTAAGTCATTATTTGTTGATTGATTTGTCGTTAATGAGGTCTAGGTGTTACTTACTTGTTCTATGCGTCAGGTCTCCTTACATAAGCATGTGTGCCCGTTTGTTACAGGCGCATGCGCACGTTTGCCGAGCTCGTCATAAACCAGATTTCGCCACTTTAACACTTATTTTCATTGCAACACAGCACAGGGAAAAGCACCTAGACAGCTAAATTCCGCGCTCGGTTGACACGCGCTTGACCGCTTTCGCTGGTTTGTGCAAACACAGCCTTTCGCACTTCTTCAAGGCGGACACAATTTTAACCACTTTTTATTCGGAGTTGGTGCACTCGTTGCGTAAAAACACAGGATTTTTTTTTATTCACACAGATGAAGGGTTTTGGTTAAATCCGGAGCGCGTTGCTCAAGCGCACGTGAAATCGTGATCGGCGGCGACGCAGCGGCCGCGGGCGAGACAACGCGCGTCGTAGCAGCAGCGACACTGAGAGAGTGCGCGCCGGAGACCCTCCGCGCGGTACTCCTGACTCCGGAGAGGTGGCGGGCGACGCTAACACTCACCAATAAAAACAGCCAAATCGCCTCGCGATAGCGTAGCGTCCTACAATCGGACTGGCCACACACCGCACGCCGTACTACGCTCGCTGCATCTCACTTTCGCTGTCAGACGTCCCATTTCCATAACAAGATTTTCTCTAAAATTTCATATGGCTGTCAGATGAATCCACAATTCAACAGCCGACACAGAATGATGTAACAAACCTGATTTTGTAAGTGATTGCACTGCGTTGTTGGGACACACGAATGCAACAGAAACATGAAAGAACTTTGCAGCATCGCGTATTCATTGTACTGAAGGAAACGCAAAGAACTGATATTGTTACCCAATATGTCGGTATGTAATGTTATATTCAATGCTGTAAAATTGTAAATTATACGAGGATTAAACAACTGTTAGTAATTTTGATACATAACAACATTGTAAGGAAACTCAACTGCATAAGCATGCAAGGGAAGTTGTTGCAATATATCGATGTAGTAACATAGCTTCCAACTAATGTAACACTAAAGCATAAGTATAAATTGCATTAACAGTTGAGAGGTAAGCAGACTACTAGGTTTATCATCATCCTTTATCCAATGTTTTTTAATCTAAAGTATATATGCAATAATTACTATTATGTCCTACCTATTGTCACGTTTCAATCTCACAATCTACATTTAAGACGAGATAGTCATTTCTGTAAAGGCTGCAGCATGGGCCAAAGGCCGGCTCTGCGGTTTGCGGTTATTTTCTGCAATAAGCGTAGGTACATACAGTGTACCTATAAAAAATAGATCAAGAATCGAAGTATTCAATTTCTACAACCTACATTTTATTCGAATAATGTTCCATATTTTTTTTCTTAAGCTTTTATTGATGGAGGCGGAAGGTGGCCAGAGGAAGTCTTTCGCTAAACAAAATAGCTCTCATAGCTCTGTCATGTCTGGGCTGGATTTGGTTTAACAAGTACAATAGGGCTATGGTGCCCAGGGTCTGATGATAGAGCCAGAACGCGACCGTAGGAACTTCACTTCTAAACATAAAACAGCCCCGTCGTGTTTGGAGTCGTAGGATTTGTCTTGACAAGAACTGTAGCCCTGGATGGTGTCCAGGGTCAGAAGATCAGGGTCGACAGGCCTGTTGGTCTAGTGGTTAGTGACCCTGACTGCAAAGCCGGAGGTCGTGGGTTCGATTCCCACCCAGGACAAACTTTGTGTGATGAGCATATTTTTTGTTCTGTGTCTGGGTGTAATTTATCTATAATATGTATGTATTTATAAATTATATAAGTATGTATATCAATTGTCTGGTTACCAACACAAGCTCTGCTTAACTTGGGATCAGATGGCCGTGTGTGAGTTGTCCCAAGATATTTATTACTATTTATTAAGATGGAGCCGGAAGGTAGACATATCTACAATTTTTTTTTTTTTGCGACTTTCTCTTCTCTTACCTATTGATGAATACGCAGAAGTGAATATAATAAGGTAGGTAGGTAATTGAACTAAGTCTAGTCTAAGTCTAATTAAAAATAAAATACTTAAACCTATTTAAAAAAATAAAACGCATTCATGTACTGTTATTTTTTTCTCTCTTGTTTTGTAAACCTACCTTTTAATGCATGCCATAACTGTACCGTATCTCATTTTTGTCTATCGCGCTTCTATGACATATCCCCTGTAAATTGAGAGGTCTGGCTCTTGTAATACAGGAACTCCTAGTACAAGAGCCAGGGCTACACTGATATCTGTATCTTGAAGTGAAATTAAATAAATGATATTATATTATAAACTATTGAACAGAAAAAGTAAAAATTATGTCGGTTATTTCCCCTGACTGCAGGGCTTGCACACAATCGTGCGGATAGATAAAATGCTTTTCTCAGCAGAATTAACAGAATAAAAACTAAAATTACATTACGTATCATTGTATCATGAACCTAAAAAGCAGTATCGTGAGGAAAGTTTTAAACTTTTGAGAATGAATGTGGATGGCTATAACAATAGGGGAAGACCAAATTAAGAAACGATGGATGAACTGTGTGAAAGATAATATGGGTGACTAAGACATGCTGCCCTGGCCTCAAAGAAATTGAAATAAGGACAAGAGAAATGGTGATGCCTACCTCTAGATATGTAAATGAAACTGTCCAACAGTCCAGCAGGTAAGTGGAGAACTTCGCCTAATAGCAACACATTTGACGTCAGACATAGCATGTCCGCGACATACTGCCATAGATCTAGATTAGGTGGAAAACAGACTGCAAACATAATTTATCAAGGTTTTAAGGTCCACGGGTTACGTCACACTTTGAAGATGTAGGCCACGGCGTTCTGTCAGCTTCATCACTTACCGACCAACGTAACCAGAGCGAGAACAATTATTCGCTTAACGGTTGAATCATGCCTGCGCGTATGGCAGTAACTATGTAAGCAGTTATTTTTTGATGCAAAGATATCTTGTAAAAGTCTGACAATCTGATGGATCTGGTGACGTGGTCCTTTCAGGCTTTCTCTTTTTAATTGGACAGAACTGTTTTAGAGATTATGCAATATACTTATTATTGTTTTAATTAAGAAGAATTATTCTTATTTATAGTTAATTAAAACGGAATAACACCAATTACAATAACATAGAAACAAAGAATACGTTGACAACAATTATGTTGTATATAATTTAATTTAAAACTAACATGGAGCAGTATGCAAGGGCGACCCCCTTGCATACTTTCTCTCACAGAACACAACACATATACCTACGCATAATTTTTCTCCAGTCATCCGCAAACACATCACATTCAGGGTTGGCAGTCAGAAGGGCATTTAGCATATTTAAAGTACGATAGACTGGGGTTTCGGCTCTGGCTGCAGTTTTGGATGACAATTGCGTAAAAAGATTGTGTCAGCGGCTCTGACAATGTATTTGCCGGGCACATAATCATGTATAATCGGCAGGAAAGGCCATGGAGCTCTGGGCAGTAGATACATCCCCGTAAGGTCTTACAGGACGCCGTGAGCTGATCAAGACCTCTTCTCATCCCAACGAGTTAAAGCGCAACGTCCCTAAAACCGGTAGTGTACATGTAGGGAAATAAATAGTATATGTTACAACATTTGGAAGAGGCATCTTAGGAAGGTTTTCTGTACCTTTTCTAGCATCAGAGTTTGGGACGCGGTAAAGGGGTGGAAAAGAACCGGAGTAACCAACATAGCCTGCAGAGTAAGCAAACTGAAGTGGCAGTGGGTTGGCCATGTTTGTCGAAGGACCGATGGCCGGTGGAGCAGACGAGTCCTGGAGTGGAGACCGCGTATCGGTAAGCGTAATGTGGGACGCCGCCCAGCTAGATGGACCGACGACCTTAAGAAGATAGCTGGGACAGACTGGATGCAGAAGGCGGAGGACAGGGTGTAGTGGCGTAGCCTGGGAGAGGCCTATGTCCAGCAGTGGACTGCGATAGCCTGAGTCGATTGATTGAAAGGGATCCAAACACAGGCACTGGGCTCGAGTTTGCTTCGAACCAGAGTAGTGTACAAGAGGCTAATAACATTTGGATTGTGAAAGTCACGAGCATTTCGCAAAACGAATCCCAAGCGCCTGAAAGATTCCTTCGCAAGGGCAGATACGTGATCTCTAAAAGTCAGACAGCGGTCGAAAGTCACTCTCATGTTGGTGACACGAGTAATTACTTTACCACCAAAGCTATAATCATAATGGATTGGTCGCAACCCTCTGCCGTATGTCATGACGTAGCATTTGCTTGTATTAAAAAATTACTTGTTCACAATGCTCCACTCATAGATGGCGTCAATATCCCTCTCTAGGAGTTTGCAATCCTCGTCCGTTCGGATTCGTGCGACTAGCATAAAGTCGTCTTAACATTAGTTATGATGTCATTGATCATGATCACGAACAGAGGCGGCCCTAACACGGACTTACGCCCGAGCGCGTATTGTAAGGCTTAGACTCGAAGCAGCCATGTCTTACAAACTAATATCGCGTAGAGAGTCGAAAAAGAAATTAAAAACACCGGACGAGAAACTGATGGCCCCCAGCTTTGTCAAAAGCACATCGTTTTCAACTCTGTCGAATGCTTTCCGGAAATCGAAATACAGTGTCAACCTGCCCACCGATGTCCAAACCACGGAATATGTAGTCTGCGTGAATCAGTAAATTCGAATTTACGAAGCGACCCGGCCGAAAACCGTGTTGGGCATCAGATAAAGACATATTTACGCGTTTGTAAATAAAAGCGTAGAGTATATGCTCGAAAACCTTAGCAATGGTTGGCAGGATAGCGATAGGTCTGTTTTCCTCTAATGATGTTTTGTCACCGGTTTTAGGGATGGGTATACGCCGGAACTGGAGGGCTAGGTTAAAGGCATGACATATAGGTGCTGCCAAGATATCATGACATGCCTTAGGGGTAAAGGCCAAGGTGGAATGTTGTCAGGGCCAAATCTCACCATTGTACACCACGTTTGGCTCGAAGCCGCCCTTTGGTCGCAAGCTAGACACATGCTGCCAGAACTGCAGCTGCTTGAGCTTCATTTTGAGCTTGAGCTGTCAATGGGTTTTTATCACTGTCATTGTAAGCTTGTAAATCAAAAGATTACCAACCGCAGCCAGTGCGTTTAAGCTCATTATAGGAAAGTTTGCACGAGCAGGCGTTATCTCGGCAACTAAGTACAGGCATGATAACTACCTGCGGTTTTGCTAACTAGGTACAAAAAATGGAGGTACGTGTTAGGGGAACTGCACGAAGATAATAGGTACCTAAATACATACATGAAGGTAAACAAATAAATAAAATTGAAGTGTCTGTTTGTAATGTCAAAATAACCACTTTTTACTAAATGCATAAGAAAGTATATACTGTACGATCACTACGATTTTTACGGGACTTTCACTGACAGATAGCTGATGTTACGGGGAGTAACTTAGGCTACTTTTAATTTAGAAAAATAATTAGGGTTCCGCGCAAAAAATAAAAATTCATGAAATTGTGAACAAAAAGTCGGATTTGAAAAATTCTGTTTGCATTTGGTAGCCCAATTTTCGAGGTTATAGGCTTTTTAACATCACGCTACGACCCTTAGGAGCCGAGCAAAAAGAAAAAAGTCAGAAAGAATACAAGCGAAAACGAAGTAATAGCGCGGGCGGGCAATGCAACGCGACGGGTCGGGGGACGAGGGAGTTTTATTAAAATGTGGCTGTTATTTTAGTATATGGTGTATCTTACGACTTCCACGCGAATGAAGTCGCGGGCATAGCTAGTAGGTAAGTAAAATAATATCTTTTATGACAAAATGTTTACAAGTAGGAAATTATAGATTACCTACCAAAATTAGTCTTACCAGGGCCGTAGCTTTCATACAACCCGATTCTTATCGGCTTCCCTTCCGAACAACCACTTTTCTTAATGTCTACTATTGCCAAATAATATGGTAGTCCTGTGCGTGTAACTGTGTATCACATCACATTACATAATTATATTTAATACCAGTTTAATACATCATAAGATTAAAAACCTACAGTTTTTTGTCTGAGTTTATGAGAACTGAACAATCTTTTCTTCGGCTTCCCTCTGACGATAATTGTAGCTGCGCCACTGAGTCTTACTTAAACCAAGAAACTTGTAATTTGTCTAAAAATACTATATTTTGTCAGCAGCAGTATCTGAGTGCCAATAAGAAAAGATACCATTGTTTTTATAGTTATAAGAATATTTTGCTAAATAATTTGTTATTCAGTCTTAGTTAAATAAGTGTATTTTCAACTAATCATTCTGTTGATGTAGGTACACACCTAATCAGAATGAATTATAAAAGTTGCTCTGACGCAGGTAGAAACAAATCATCAAAATAAACATTTTCTTCCAGTTCTTGAAACTAATGGAAGTTCGGTATATATCTTTGTAGTTCCTCTTACGCCAACGCACTTCGTCGTGTGGAGCAACCTTAACAGTTGACGTCATGGGATTTCACGGTCAGACCCACCATTTCCGAGAACCAGGGACCTCGACCAATAACACTGGAATTGTAACATATAGATATATATAAAAATCTCGTGTCACGATGTATGTCCTGAATGAACTTCGAAACTACTGAACCGATCTTGATGAGATTTGGTCACTATGTGTAATTTGATCCAACTTAAAAGATAGGATAGTTTTCATCCCGATTATTAACCTCAAGTAACAGCGCGGGCAGGCGATGCGATGCGACGAGGTGGGTCGGCGAAACAAGAGATTTCACGCGGACGAAGTCGCGGGCGGAAGCTAAGCTAGTATTGTGTAAATCTTTATTATTCAATTTATTGATTTCATAGAATGACGATCATATCTCGGTGGTTAGTGGTTAGGCTACAACGTTCTTAACAGCTATAAATAATTATGAGTTCCTACCTAGTTTAGCGTGGGTTTTACTCTATGTATTTATAGCACCTTTAAATAATTATGAACTTCCTAGATTCCTAATGTAGTATTGTAGGTATTATGATATACAATAATATCATATTAATCTTTGTATTTTTGGATGTTTTGGGAAAACGTGCCTAAACTAACCGCAATCATCTCGATTTGGATAAAAAAAATAGATATTCACCTATACACCACTACCGCGGCGTAGTGCTTTAGGTAGATAGAGTATTTAAGGTCTTGGGTTAGTTTGGATGAAAAGAAGATCCTACTTAATAACACGTTTATGTAAACTAGAGCACGAGCACAGAAGCTAGGGGGTAGGTTCTTAAAGTCTTTAGGTTCTTTCACTGGTCGTAGGATGAGAATAGTGTAGATACTGCCCTGGGCTTTGTCCGCTATGTCGATTTTCCGATGGCGCACGCAGTCGCAGGGCAGGGTCGTGAAGCAGGCGGCGCAAAGATGCGGCCGAGGCGGTAGCGGCCACGCGGTAATGTCCACGCGGTAGGTGGCGGTAGGGGCCGCGTGCCCCAGGGGTGCAGAGAGGAGCCTGGAGCGCCGCTATCCCCGCAACGCTCGCAAAGGCTCTGTCAAAGCGAGCGGTGCGGTGGACGAGCGGCCGTGCCCCAGGAGCTAGAGCCTGCTGCGGTAGTGAATTCGTCCGGACGCCACGACGCGTCGGACCTTGAAGTAGCCCAGCAGTCCTAGGCTCGCCCCCTATTACATGGGACAAAAACATAACTGGCGAAATGTGGGTGTACTATAGGGACACCTGTGCCCAACCCTTCGGGGAAACAAGGCGTGATGTTATGAATGTTATGTATATTTACCTATGTGATTTGAATTCCTAATAAAGGTTCGTTTATGTCACGACTCAACATCTGACCTTTAGAACTCCTCGTACATTCGACTGCGGACTGTAGGACCAACATTTATTTGGTTACGTTGAAAAATGATTGATGTTTCCTATCCTTAGCAGGTTTTTAAAATGATTACAGCCAAGGGAAAGAAAAAAAGCTTTTTTGCAAAAAAAAAAAACAACCGACTTCCAAAAAAAACACTACAAAGTGATAAATGACTTTAATTTCGGAAGTCTGTGTCTTTAGATCTGTATTTTAGGTTTTTACCACCGACTTCCGAAATTGAAGATATTTTTCACTTTGTAGTGTTTTTTTTTTTGGAAGTTGGTTGTTTTTTTTTGCAAATAAGTTTTTATTTTTCACTTTTTAGTGGGTCGGTTTGTAATTTATCTAAGTTACAATAGCCTAATGACAACTGCTCATCACCATTTACAAAACATTGCTTTTCCCGATGCAGGGACTCCACTTCACCCTATGCATTGTGACGAGCTTATAATGCTTAGCAATCATTTGAAAGTAATCGAATCACAAACCGTGAAATACTTATTATTGAGTTGTTCCGGTGGCCATCTTACCATCTGTGGTCTTCGTCATCAGTTCCACTTCACCAAATGGTGCTTTCCGAGAGCAAATGCACAAGTTACTATAAAAAATACCCAAATCGCTATAGGTGTACCTATAATATTTGAAGAGTTCCCTGGATTTCTCCAGGATTCCATCATCAGATCCTGACCCGATGACAATGGGACCACCTGGAAAGTATACCCTTTCAAACAAAAAAAGAATTTTCTAAATCGGTCCAGCTGTCTTCGAGTAATCGGGGAACACACATAAAAAAAAGATTCGAACTGAGAACCTCCTCCTGTTTTGAAGTCGGTTAAAAATCATTTATAGCCAGAGTGCATCTCATGACAATTCCATAAGCCCAAACACGGCGAGGATATATTGTTTTATTACCGAGTTCCGGTGCTTACCTTCCGGCTTCATCATCAGATCAGTTCAATGGTACCATTTTCATCAGATCCATTTATTTAAATTTGCTTCGTCATAGTCACTTAACTATCTTAATCGAGATAAAAAATATCGTATCGCCACGCGTGAAATACTTATCACTGAGGAGTTCCCGTGGCCATCTGTGGTCTTCTTCGTTAGTCCACTTCACCAAATGATACTTTCTGAATGCAAATGCTTGACTTGTTAATGAAAATGCCAAAATCGCTGTTTGCCTGTAATATTTGAGGAGTTCCCTCCATTCCTCATGCATCCTATCATCAGATCTGGATTTTGATACAAATGGGACCAATCCTTTCAAATAAAATAGAATTTTCCAAATCGGTTTATAAATGACGGAGTACTGAGGTAACAAACATTAGAACAAAAAAAAACATACAACCGAATTGATAACCTCCTCCTTTTTTGAAGTCGGTTAAAAAGGCAAGGAATTTGGGCTACCTATTAACATTTTATAAGTTTAGTAGAGAATCCAGCGAGGTGGGTGGCGCACGGGGTGGTGCTGTGATGGAAGGCCACGACAAAGGGCGATCACACAAACAATTCACCATAAAGTGTACCTACCTATCGGACACGCGAAGACCGACCTTGCCCTTTCTAACGAGCGCTCTGAAGATAAACGATGCACGCTGGCAGCGCGAGCGGCAGCCCCGTGTAATGATCTGGGATTATATGACATGAGAAGTGTTTTCACTTGCAAATGCGTGTGGACACAAATTGTGGACAATTGTAGCAGATAAACCCTACACGCGCGGTTTGCATGCTCTTGTAGGCGTGCTGTCTGTGGTACTGATACTGTGAGTGTACCCATCTAATTCTATTAGATTTGATCGGATCATTGATAACTAGCACGCTAGATAGAAACGTTAAAATAATTAAGGAAATAGTTGACAGGAAGAACCACTTTGAAAAGTGATAGGTTTAGTGCGGTAGAACTCAATAATTATTAAGTTAAAATCACGGTCAAGGTGAATCTAAGGAAATTACTCCAATGCAGGTAATTAAACAGAGGAAACAAGTACATTCTAAAATTAGAAATCCGTTTTTCGTTTTTAATATCTCATAAACGGGACGTCATAAGCAAAAAATAATGACATTATATTATCTCCGGGGTGCGAAAAGCTCGATCTATGAAATTCCTAAAAAATAAATGAGAAAACCGGCCCCGAGAACAAACTTAACATTGTAGTTGAAAAACATGTTCTCTCATACCTACATTCCAACTACAAATATAAGTTGGCCGACTATTACTTGTTAACTTGTAAAGCCTACTTAGCTGTGATAGTTTTCCTTGTAACTTAGTTATATAAATATGTATATTACAATATACTACTACCGTGAATTTTTTCACATATCCAAAAACAACCATTTAGCTGGGGGGGGGACACTTGACTAACAACAATTAGCACTCCAAAGGACAAACAGATAGCCACACGGACATGGCGAAACTATGAGGGTGCCTTGTTGACACTACGGAACCTAAAAAGTATGTTTTTACATCGTTGCCTAGTTTTTATTTCTTTAGGTCATATATAACAATAGGGAGCGGAAAACCCGCGAGTAAAGTGTAGGTGTATTAATTAAGCAGTTAAATAAAAAACAGTGAGACAATACGACTTTTGATTTATTTTACATACATTGAATGTCCAATTGTATTTATGCATTTCATTATAACATAAACAATCCAAACAAATCGAAGAATAAGTTACCACTGACGTTGTAATATATACGTCTAATTATGTACAAGTATGGGCACTTCGGTGCAAATGTTAATTTGCAATGTGATTTATATCTAAAAAAACAACTTGTTCGTTTAACTAAAAATAAGTCATGATTGATGAAATATAAAAGCTACTTCTCTCTGTCTATACAAAATTAATCTCGTAGAACACCTAGAAATTATATATACATTAGAAATGTCTACATTATTATGTGTAATTATGTAAATAGCGATCATATGCATATCACCACGTACACCCATAGTCGGGCTAGCACTAAATACCGATTAGATATCACAAAAACATGGAGAAATTGAAACAAATAATACAGTTAACACATTCTGAATACATAATAATATTGTTGCATTGAAAACGATGAAAACGTAGTCTTATTTTATACAATTACAAAGTATAGTTTTAATTCTTCAAGTGATATAAATTATTCAGTCACACGTAAATGTTATCAGATTTATTTTAATAAACTTAATTATAAATCTAATCTACACTTTAAAGCTTCTTTCATAAACTTACTAAAAGGTAAGTAGGAATGTACATGCATGTACCTACGTAATACGTTCGTGTGAGAACCTTTTACGTGAATACGACGTCCGGGAGATTTAGGTATCTACCTACGAGACATAAACGAATTCCTGCTCCCTTAGGGAACATTTTATTCGGGAATTTCGTATTTTCGTAATAGTCTCTCCAATTATAATTATCACCGACAGCCTGCTCATATAGAAAGAGTTCGTAATTGTTATTGGACTGTTAATTACACATTTAGCAGAATCGCAGTGTCACTGTCACTTAAGGGTCGGTACCAGGAATAGGTACGTATAATGGATTTTTTATAAGTTTATATAGAAAACTTAAAGTAGTAGCCACGAAAAAAAAAACGTCTGGCTAGCTCAAGGAAACTCTAGAACTAGCCAGAGATTTTTCACGGCTAATACTTTATGTTTTCTATACATATAAACTTATCAAAAACCCATAACACGTTTTCCTAGTACCGACCCTGAGTAAGCCCGGTAATATTGTTATACCGAATCCGATACTACGACTCCTTGAATGTGAAATAAAGGGTCCAGAATAATTATCGGGCCGTTGCCATATGCCCAAGCTGCTACTCTACACCCTTCTAACATAGTGTTCAGATTTATATACATTCAATAATGGTGTAGCATAATCACGACAGCACAGATCATAAGATTAAAATTAAAACTAAGTATTGATGGCACCACCATCCACAATAGAATAGGTATAAATAAGAATCTTTACATAGAACTAGGGACGGCCATTACACAACGCATTCCTCGTAAATTCAAAAAAGATCACTAGCATCCCATCACTAGACATGTTATAAACTACTAGGTTTATTAAAAAGTTAATTTCAGAGCTTTTGATAAAGTTCAGGAGACATTAGATAAGAACAAACTAGGGGTTATCTTCGTCATAGACAAGTTTAGTAGAACAATCAAAACTAAAGTGAGCGCTGGGATTAACGGTTTCAGTAATAATTTCTCACTTAGCTCTTACACTGTTTATCCACCGCACAATGTCGACGGGACGTCAACAAGAAACGAGATTATTCGAACCGAACGTGACGTCACGGTGGTGGTGTGCAGTGGACACGCAGCCATAGTATGTATGTATCGCTACTTCGGCGCCGTCATCTCGTTCTCGTTGACATACCATTGACGTGGCGGAGGACAAACAGCCATAGACTAGCAAGTTTTGAACGAAGTTTTGGGTCGCGAGAAAGACATTATACCCTGACTTTTTAATATGAGAAGGTAAATTCAGGGAAATTAGTGTTAACCAAATTGACTACAAACTTAAATTGTCCGTATATTGAAATCACAAACGTCATTCTTTGACAGACGTATGAAATTACTACAACACGGCAAATTGACGTAGGGTGTTAATTTGCTTAACAATTATTTTACCTGATTGTAAAAAAAACTATTGTTTTTACGTGCGAATATTCGAGGAAATGGCTATATGTAATGCCGGTATAACATAGTCGTAAACAATCTTAAACAATAGCATCTTTGTTTGAACAGATTCCTAATGTTATCTAGTCAGGACATAACAGAAGAAACTGATTATAATGTCGCAAAACTATTCTTGACATTGGATAGATTTCATTCTAAGGTTTGTGAAACCGTTGTGTTAAATCAAATGTTTTACACGAAACTAAGAGAAATCTTTATTAAATGGTAGTTAAGGCTCCTGCAAACAGGCGCGACACGCGACGCGACACAAAGGCACCGCGTGTCGCGCGACGAGCGGTGACTATTTGTCGCACGCGATACACGTCGCGTGTTGCGCCTGTTTGCAGGAACCCTTATTCTTATTTATGCGCCAACTACAGATACTATGTCAACTGATAGATGCCGAAGATAGCTCTTTAGCTTTCAAAGCCAAAAGATGACGCGTATACAAATAAATTCAAGGAAATTAGTTTTGACGGCAGATTATACAATTACTATAAACCCCTTCCATTAAAATGATTTATTTGGTTCTAATATCGTTACACAGTTAAAAGAAAATGACGTATAGTTAACACACCTTTTGTACAATTCAATCAAAAGTTAACAACAGTTTCAATAAATTTTTACTAAGCTGTAAAGTCAAGGCCTTAGCGCACAAAATTCCAAAATAAAAACAAGAAAACATAATTTTTCACATTTTTGGTTGGAATTCTGACAAAAATTAACCTGTTCTATTAACACGAGTTAAAAAAATACATAGTTATAGTCACAAACCATATTACAATAATGAAACGTATACGTATCACTGGGAGTAGACAATTACCTACATAGCTCCCTTGTATTTATCCCATATATTTCAATAGGTCAGTTACATAAATAAAATATTATTCAAAATATTTTATTTCACATAAGCCTATATGGGCACTTATGAAACGTCAGAAGCTAGGTACACGGTTCCAAGGTTTTATCGCGCTCCAACTAATTGCTGAACAAGAAAAAATGTGTAACTAACAGTTTTTGATAAGCAATAAAGAATATCTAAGATCTAATTAAAACAGCCTTTCCATACTTTTGCATTCATTACAGTTGATTACAGCCTTAAGCTCTTAAGAAACAACCAATTACGGTGCTCATGATCTCAGTCTCTATGTGAAGGAGGCACTTGGACACTTGAAGCTAAATCAATAAGGAGTCGACCCGACAGATTGCATTACTAACATCCAGCGAAGCGATATAATCGTTAAGAGTATCGCCAATTAAAATGAGATCTGATACCTCGGGTGAAGACGATGTTCGGAACCGTAGGGAAGTTATCGCGGTGTTCGCAGTCCATTGCTCAGTGGTAGTGGGAGAGCTTCCCAGGCCTCCTCGGCGGTGCACTCTCGTACTCATAGTAGTTGGATTGTGGTCGGACTCCGCTTTCCCTCTCCCTACAGGAGCGCTGTGAGTGGTAGCCACCCGCGCCTGCCCGACGACTGGCGTGTTAAAAACAATCATTAATGACAAAAGACAAATTAGTTTGTTAAATTACAGATGTACAGGGTTATTGTCAAAATAATGGCGAGCTCTAAGATTTTTTATTAAGTATCTCAACTAATTATAAGTTTTGAAACAAGAGTCTGGGTAATGAAAACATCAACGCCATCGCTAATTTTATATAAAAAGATAAAAATTACGTTTTTATATTTTGAAAATATTAGCTAGGTACTTAGTTTTAATCATGCTCGAGTGTTTTAAAAACAATCCTGTACCTACACTGACTAAAATACGGCTAGCGAAATAAAATCTACTGAAAAACCGCTTAGCAATGAAGGAATTACCAATAAAATATTAATTAATTGGCAGGTACTTAATGCTTTAATTGATGAAAACGAATTCAATGATTTCTAAAAACGCATAAATATTAAATACATATCGGCGTGGTATAATAATATTAAATTAATAAATTTCCTGCTAAAAATATACTAAGTAGGAAATATTTTTTGTAACAGAATGTTGTAATGTAGGTGGGTATTACTAAGAAAAGTGCGTAACTACACAACTTGATTAATGATTGCGCGATCTGTATACTCAAAGTTAATTTAATGCTGTGCAATATGGTCTTACGATTTTATGTAGGTACATACAAAAGCAATCTGCACTTAAACTAACAACATTATACGAGTACAGTGTTATTTTAAACTGGCTAGCTGAACTCCGCAGACGCGATGGGTATCGATACTAAACATGATAAAACATAAAATAAGTAAAGGAGATTGGGCGATTCTGCCCTGAAGGTATATCAATGGAAAGATCTCATCAAGGAGAATTAATTCTTATTATGAAGACTTCTCTTTATTGTTAGTACGAAAGGACTACTAGGAAGCTACAGGGCTCTAAATGTGAGTAATTAAGAATTATTGAAAGTCTGGTATTTCGTCAATTGATTAACTTTAATTAATTCTGTGCCTTGCAAACATCATCTTTTAAAAGGACATTTTAAAATATTGGCCTCCTAGATGACGTTTTAGGAACAATAAGAGTCGGTTGGCCGGATAGAACGTTAAGCCTGCTGCATCCCCCAATAGCGTTAAGATATATGCCAGGGGAAGATCTCTTCAAGGGGAATATTTCTTGTCCTGAAGACTTCTCTTGATTGTTGGTACTTAAGAAGCTACAGAGCTCTAAATGTGAGTAATTAAGAATTATTGAAAGTCACCTATTTAGGTCAAGATTCTGAATTGACTAACAATAGGCAAAGGTCGTGTTAGTAGCAAAGGTTTTCCTTGAAAAGCTCTTTCCATTGGTGTTTAACTTATGGCTATTGGGCGCCAAGAATTCCTTAACTACGGTGCCCAAGTTGTCATCTATTTAGGTCATTAACTCCGAACTAACTAATAATTGGCAAAAGTCGTGTTAGTAGCAAAGATTCTCCTCAAAAAGCTCTTTCCATTGGTGTATATCTTATGGTTATTGGGCTAAAAAAATCTCTTAACTTTGGTGCTCAAGTAGTCACACCTATTTTGGTAATTAACTCAAAACTGACTAACAATTGGCAAAAGTCGTGTTAGTAGAAAAGATTCCCCTTGAAAAGCTCTTTCCATTGGTATATTATCTTACGGCTATTGGGCTTCAGGGCATAAACCCATAGTTCGGTGCCCATTCTCCTTTGATGATTTTTTTTCTGGAGTCATCGACCGCAGTTATTGTTATGTAGTCACTTGAAATATCAGTTTAAAAAAATCTGTTTTTTTTTTGCGTAAACTTCACAGATGTGATAGGTATCGATATCTAAACACGATAAAACATACGAAAATAGTTTTTCTCAACTCATAATTCAAGGAGCCACAGTAACAGAGGTCGTTGACCTCCCAAATAAAACCATCAAATCTTTTTATTTTTTATTTTATCGTGTTTAGATATCAATACCCATTGCGTCTGCGGAGTTTAGCTAGTCAATTTAAAATAGCCCTGTATTGAACATACTTAGTAAGTTGTTAACTTGTTACCGTGTAAGAAGAATAATTGCGGATCAGAGGACCAAGTATTTTTAGGATCACGACAGCATCACGTACCGAGAGGCATGTAGGTGAGTAGGTAATTCAGATCTTTCTTCAAGTTACCAAATTAACTCTATAGGTAATATTTCTGTTATTGCATGCGTAAAGGAATTATTTTTAACGTGGGTATTTGCCTTTTTGCGTGTGTTCTTGTGATTCGTTGAATAGCTTTAGCTACGAAAAGAGCAAAGGAATTGAATTATGCCTCATTATGCAAACTTAACCCATTAAACTCTTCATAAATGCATAGGTATATACAGCGTCAAATTAAATTAGCTAGCGAAACTCCGCAAACGTGATGGGTGTCGATATCTTAATATGATTAAATAAAAAATAAATTAATTTGATGAGGATTTTTTTTCGGGGTCATCAACCTCAGGTAGTGTAGCCACTTGAAATATCAGAACGCTAATTCCCGTAATTAAAAACGTTCAAAATCTAGTCGCAATCTCATCGCAGCGACAATTAATGTCAAAAATCCCATACAATTTTTGACAGATTGAGACAGATTAGAAAGCGATCGTTCTTTTAAAAATACGGGAATTCCCCTCAATTAAAAAAAACAGTTTTTGTTTTGTAAGCTTCACAGACGTGATGCGTATCGATATCTAAACACGATAAAACAAAAACAAAAAAATATAGATTTTCTCACCTCATACTTCAAGTACCGGTCTTTTACCCAAAAAAAAATCATCAAATCGGTTTTATTCTTATTTTCCATGACGTCTGCGAAGTTTCAGTAGCTAATTTTATTTGACCCTGTACACATTAAACATGTAGGTAACTAAAGATACTGCTAATTAACTTTGTTTCAACTAATAATACTTTGAGAATCTTTTTATACAAAATCAAAATATAAAACCAAACGGAAAGTTACTAAGTAAACAACTTCAACCAGTCGTCTTAGCAAAACACGCCAAATCTCAAAATTTAATGCAATCCAAGGTTTCAAAGTCGGGCTAAAATTTATAAGAATTCTGTTTTAAGTGAGCTTAAAACAGAATTCTTAGAAATTTACATATTCAGGCCGTTATTTGGATTTAAAAAGATGGAAGATTTTCATACAATTATAGATTAAGATACGGAAAATGTTTATTTGTGTCTGGATCTACCTACTAGTTAGACGAGGTGACTAACGGCGCCATCTCATTAATTTGGTTATTGAACACAAAAAACCTTTTTACACTTGCGCAATCGCTTTTTGCACATTAACTTTTTGTTAGCCGAGGTATTAAATCAGACGTCATATTTCTGTTGAGGATGACGTTAATGAGCCTTTCGTATATCGAGCACTGTTCCAATCCAGTTATTATGTATATGATATAACTGAGAATAACCTAAGAAACATAGTATTTATTGTGGATCGAGAGTAAAATAAAGTCTAGAAAGCAACACAAATGAGCATGCTACCTTCAATCGAGCCTAAAGCCACGTACAGACTACGAGCAACAACATTTCCCATACATTTTTATTATTAAAATGTATAGAAAATGTGGCTTAGCACGTTGCTTTACATGTTATGTTGCACATAACCTGTACTCAGCTTTACTAGTAATCTTACAAAGCACAAGCATCTTACCAACGCCCAGGAATTTCCAGAGGAAGAGGAAAACATCACAACTTTAATTATTTCAGTCATGTCCACTGTTATTAACATTTATCTAATTAATAGGTATAACGACGGAGACTTGTCATATTATTTTATTGTACGCTGCTAATTATGATGGAAGCGGTCGTTTTATTTTTAATACACCTATTTACTTGTTCTTAGAATAAGGTTTTATATCCAATTAGCAGGTCAGTATGAAATGCAACTGTTCAATGTTAATTTGGTTTAACAGTTAGTACTTAATAGTGTAAAGGCTCCTGCAAACATACGCGACACACGACGCGACACAAAGGGACCGCGTGTCGCGCGACGCGCTTGTTAGCAGGAGCCTTAACTGGTGAAGTGATGACGCTAGACCAGTTGCAATTAAATGGTTGAGTAATAAAATGTGTCCATATAATTATATTTATTAATTCATCGAGTAGATTGTAGTATTTTTTATAACTTTAGGTAGTTAAATAAACGTGCAGTAACACGTTTCTACCAAGTTCAAGGAATCGCGATTTAACGATGTATTTGTATTTTATACTTTTCCATTCAACTACTAATGAAAATTGGACTTTAAAAGGTTCTCGTCGCTTTGTTTTTCATAGTAAGTTAAGTTAATTAAACTTAATTGGACGGCGTTGATACTTAGCAACGGCGTCATTACTTTTTGTACCTTCGAAACGCTTTTGAAAACTCCTACTAATGGTAGATCTGGTATTGTATTCTACTTTTGAATAATATTGTCAATGATATTCACCTCTCGTCCTCGGCCTTGGCTCTCTGCGCGCTGACCTGTCGCCTCATCTGTCCTATCTGCACCTCGCTCAACTTCTCGCGACGCGCGCTGCAAGATTATGAGCCGTTTAGGAATATATTTTTGGTCCTTCGGTACTTGCCGTCGGACTGAAGGTAAAAAATAATAACTTTCTCATGAAAATAAGTGGTTTTCAAACTAGTCAAGCGCTTTAATAAAGAAAAGTCAAGGTATACGGTCTGCGGTGTAAACTAGTTACTAAAAATTACATACGTAATAAAATTTTTGGTCCTACTAGCATACTAACTTGTGTGACACTGAATATTTTTACGGAGTTCTCAGTTAGATATAGTTGGAAGTGGAACAGTGCTGGATATATAGAATTGAGCTCGCTTTTTTGGATTATTTATAACCTTAATCTACGATGGACTGTGCCGTTTCCGCCGCAAAACAAGTTAGCTTTTCTTGTATATTTTGTTTGGTGTTCGTCGCACAGCGATATCGTGAATGCGGCGAAACTGAGAGGCCTTTCATTTATTTGCAGATTTAGAATGTAGAGCATTTTAAGATTACAGGTTTAATATTAAAGCTTTGTTAGTAAAGGACTGCATGAAAACCAAAAAATGTTATGCAATTAATAAACAAAACTGGTAAAATGATGCTTGCTTTAAAAATAATTTGGACTCACTTTAAATTCTGTTGTATTTCTTCATAGTTGACGTAGTGGCCGGTGGGTCCCCACGCGCTGTCCATTCCCTGCTACACAACAAATACAAGTTCTCTATACAAATCTACTATTTATTGCGTAGGTATCATTACTATTCATCTTTATTGTAGCAAATTTTCCGTAATAACTATAAAAAGTTCTATTAATCGAACCTGATGATGAAGTTATTCAAAATCATAATATCAGTAGCGATTGGAGATTCTAGACGACGTTAATTGCAGTGGAAATAACACAGATTCTGATAATCTTAGGAAAATTCCATTTAAATTTATGTTTTAGAATTCCACTGTCATTATTTAAGAGGTTCTAACCGAGCCATTCCGATCTTCGGCTTAATCACGGGAATAACCCATTTTTTCTGTTATTCATAGGTACCTGTTTTTGACCGCGGAATGCGGTAAACAAAATAGTAATGTGTACAAAGGAAAAAAATACACTTAACAGAGGCGTAGCCCGGTTTCCACCGCGAGCGGAGCGGACCCATTAAGAGCTCCGTTTAACTCGCAAGAGTAAACTGTATACTTGTATTCTACAAATAGTCGAGCGGAAAGTACTGAGCGAGCAGAAAGCATTGTTTCAATGCTGTAAGTAACATAACATCACGTCTTGTTACCCCGAAGGGTTGTGTATACAACGTGTTTCTGGATGTACGACATTAAATGAAAACGAGCACAGTACTAATCCATTGAAACATTTTAAAACACGAATATTAGTAGTATGGAAAATTAAAAATTTGCAGTTTTCAAACAAAATAAATAGTAGAATCAACTGCATCAAACGTAACCACGCTTCATCTATGCAGTCACTGACCAACGGTGAGGTGCGGGGTGCGGGGCGCGGCGGCGGCAATGTTTACCTATTATTACGGACTCGGATCTACATCATGTTGAAAAATAAGAAAATTAAAAATAATTTCCTGTGGCTAACGTATTCATTGGATTTGATCGTTTTTTTGTATACGGGCAAAGAACATGATTCTTTTTACGTGGTTTAAAGGAATGTCAATCCTCCTGTTACACGTGGTATAAATATATTGTAATAGTTACCGGATGCTGTTGGTGCGGTGGCGCGCGGTACGGCGGCGCGCGACGCTCTGACTTGTGCGTGCGCTCGCCTCCGCTACCGCTGCTGCCTTGCCGCGTGTGAGACGCCTCTGATCTGATGGGACACGAGCTTTTATTAATATAACTTATTAACTATACAGCTGTATCTACCATGGTAGATACATACGTGGTCTCAAACATGGGTAAGTTATAGCAAAGTTCCTGCTTACAGACGGATCGAGTCGAGTGGATGTTATAAAGCAACATCTAAAAAAAAAAAACGAATGAACGTAATTGCGTAATACACTTACAGTAGCAATGGCTTTCATTTTGACAGTTCAACAACATTCATTGCGTTATTTACGTTGTTGAGTAGACAAATTTTTCGATCATATGAAGCAATGGATTAGCAATATATTTCAAAATCATTCAGATTGTGATTGAAAGTGTGTTACGCAATTATGGTGCTGAAATAATTAAGTAAACGAATGAGAAAGTGATTTAGGATAATGTCAATAAATAGAACAAAGACTTAATCACAAAATTAAATCCACATTTTTATTTAAATCTCATTGCTTTAAACCTGTTTATTGTTTAAAAAAATCTCGATGATATTCTTCATCGTCATTATCATTCCGCATTCCGTTTAAAGCAAAATAAACCATATTCAAACAAGAAACAAGATCAGAAGTTAAACATACCTCTGCTGTGATTTTGACTGGGATGGATTGGGTTCTTCTTCTTTCTCCCTCTCATCTATCCTGTTGTGCCGCTCTAACGCTTCTCGTGACAGTGACTTCTCTGATGCCCGACCCGGCTGTGATCGTCCATAAACTTCTGTTTCTGTTTTCTTGTGAGGCTTGCCTATCCTGTATGATGAAATGTTAACACTTTTTAGGGTTATCAAAGTAAGTGTAATCCTGCATTTTCCCGTATTGAAAATGATCCAAGATATGCAAAGCACATTTATTCAAATTAGGCTTAAAAATCAAGATTATTGAAGGTTAAACATTCCCTTCACTACTTTTTAGTGTTTAAGTAGGAAGAAGTACGGCAGCAAGCTCCTTAGCAACGTCTTGGTCTGTTTAGTGCCCTTTAGTTTAAATCAACCCGTATTTATCAATTCTATTACGATTTCATAGTTTTGTTACTCGGAATGTTCATTTTATTATGTAGTTTTATAACACCAATGTTCATGGTATAAGCCGCGTCTTTTATGATAATGTTTCAACTTTACCAAGTGCTGCCTTTTTGTAACACAATTAAAAAACATGAATAATTTATTTTAGCGCTGAATTAATTACCACAACTAAGCAAAACCGTGGGACCGAATTCAAAATGAATTATTTACGTTAGAATTAATGGGTTGGTTTGACAAATAATAAAAACAAAGAGAAAAGCACATCCTGATCAGATTTAATAATCATCATCTGCCTAGCCTTTTCCCAACTATGTTGGGGTCGGCTTCCAGTCTAACCGGATGCAGCTGAATACCAGTATTTTACATGGAGCGACTGCCTATCTGACCTCCACAACCCAGGTACTGGGTAATACGATACCCCTTGGTAAGACTGGTTGTCAGACTTTCGGGCTTCTGACGACCCGTAACGACTGTCAAAGATCCACGAATGACAGCCGGGACCAACGGCTTAACGTGCTTTCCGAGGCACGGAAGAGTCTCGGTATGTAAAGATGGTCACCCATCCACGAACCAACCCCAGCAAGCGTAACTTAACCTGATGGATCGACTCGTGCGGCTGTTATTACTTAGCCACGAGCTCCTTCTGATCAGATTTAATAATACACAATGTAAAAAAAACTACCAAACTGCTGGAAGCTGTTGGAAACTTAGAATTCCGCTCAATTTTATTGACTTCCATTATCTTGCTTCGTCACTCTAACCCGTTGTATCCATTGGTCTCATCTTTTTTTAGCCCGACCACAATATATTTATGGTGATATTCATTGGAGTCAATTAACATAACATATCATCACCCCTTGTTTCCCCGAAGGGTTGCGCAGAAGTGTACAGTCCGCGAGGCCTAAGCTGAGCTTTGCATTTGTGTGTGTGCACATATCTATGTGCACACACTATCTAGTGTATGTGTGATGGCCGTACACCCACATTTCGCCAGTTACGTTTAAGTCCCAGTAATAGGAGGCGAGACTATTGCCATCTACCGGGCACAAATCCAGACTCCGGGCTGCTACTGAGAAATTCCAGATAGAAAAACCCAATAACACCTAGCCCGACCTTGGAATCGGACGATAGAGTAAATATTTTATAAATTTTCTAACGATTACAACGTGTTTTTACCCGACTGCGGCGAAGCGAAAAAGAAGGGTTACCTATGGGTTTGACCTGTACGTATGTATGTCGTCCGTCCCTATGTTCCCTCGTAACAACTAAACGGCTGAACCGATTTTGATGAATGATATGTCGTTAGATTCGTCTTTATTGTGCGATTGCGGGAGTGTCACTGGATATACTATAATTATAAAAAATCAAAATGGTGGATTTTTGGCGCCAAAATGTATGTTTTCAAAAAAACATATATTCTCCCAAACCTATCGAGTGGAGTATCAAGATGAAGGGTTTTAAACCGTGATTACCAAAATATATACAACTTATATGTTTAAATATAATTTGGAATGAGAAATGTTAAAAAAACAATCCCGCACTTTTGGAGAGAGAGGCCGTTATCATCCGATTATAAGTGGGTATTGTATTTACTACCGTTACCTAAAACGTTACTTAATACAGTGAGGGAAAAGTAATCCTAAGTAAAAAGTGTAAAATAAAAAAAGTAAAAAATCAAAAAACCCGACTGCGTAAAAAGTGAACTTTAAAAAAGATGGAAACAAGATGACCTATTTTGTCTCCAAACAATCTCATGCAGTCGGAGCTGTATCTTCTTAAATTTAACAATAAAGTACTGCCTTCGACTGCATGAGATTGTTTGGAGACAAAATAAGTCATCATATTTCCATTTTTTTAAAGTTCACTTTTTACGCAGTCAGGTTTTTGATTTTTTAATTTTTTTTATTATTGGATGTCAAACAAGCAGGTGTCTGATGGAGAGTGATCTGCAATATCAGAAGCATAGCGGATGAGTTGCCATCAGCTTTTGATCCTGCATCGCCATTCACAACCATTCGTCATACTGTCGTGTCGAAAATTACACAGCTATCGGAAGACTAGTGGTCGTATATTTAATTTAAACTGACAAAATTTTTCAGTTTTCTCTATGTGATCAGCGTTTCTCCTTCGATAACGATGATTAATGTTCGATTCGGCACGGAAGCGTATGGAAAGGTGGTGAATAGTTATGCTGGCTTAAGACGAAGAGATGAGTCGGTCTTCTTCTTCGTCTTATCGATGATTCTCCTTTATTCGTTTTATATAAGCTTCGACCAGAATTCTGCTCCTTCGACAGCGTTAGCGTTGGCCTCGCAAAGGTCTTCCATAGAGCAGGTGTTTTTACACAGAGAGCACGACAAGAGGTGAGGCCTCGTTTGCGATGTGGCTCCACAGTCGCACTGTGGCTCTTCGGAGTACCCCCACCTGACTAAGTTGTACCTGCAACGACCCACCTGGCTTTTTAATCGGTTAAGAGATTTCCAGGTGGGCCATGGTAGTTGGTGGCCCGCCGCATTGGAGTTGGTTTCCTACAAAATGGTTGAGCTCGATGTTCGTGAACAGGCGCTGTCAGTTGTGACTGGTCTTAACTGCCAGGGCTTATTTTTAATCTTATATTTTGAATTGTTTTTTTTTATTACATTGTTCTCACATATAGAAGCAACAAGAATAATGTAACCAGGATTTTGTAATAATCTTGATTTAAAAGAGTGTCCTTGGAGTTTCTTGCCCGTTCTTCTCCATAGAGATCTATGTTTTGGAATGGGCAACTAGCTTCAAATCTCTGACTAACTGACCGACTCTTTGACAATTCAAAAGTGCCTGTAATTGGTTTAATTGAAATAAATGCTTTGAGTTTGAGTTTGCTGGGAGCTTTTCTGCAGGCTCGACATACTCAATGAGTCTGTAAAGTTACCTGAACATAGTTGATAAAGACTTGAGTAGGGACGGTTTCTTGTGTGAGAGGGACGATTGCTGCGGTGATCCTCGCACCATGTCGGGCCCGTTGTTGTCATCCGTCAACCAGTGCTTTAATGCTGCAATAATAAACAAAATTAGGGATACTGCACTCATGACATTTGAAAAGTAATTTCCTTTACAACAGTGCATCATTGCGCATACTTTTTATGCGATAAAATTCCACATTTTTAATTAAATTAATCGATTCAAAACATATAATTGTGAGTTTCAAACTAAAGCTATCTTTAAATATATTTCTTAGCCGCAATGACCAAGAAGTTCCCAAGGCCTTGAATACAACGTGTATCTGGATGTACGACATTAAATTAAAACGAGCACAGTACTAGTCCATCGAAACATTTTAAAATACGAAGATTAGTAGTTAATTGAAAATTTAAAAATTTCAGTTTTCAAACAGAATAAATAGCAGAATCAACTGCATAAAAAGTAAACATGCTTTATCTACGAAAAGTCACTGATCAACGGTGCGGTGCAGGGTGTGGGGCGCGGCGGCGGCAATGTCTACCTTTGAGTCCGTAATAATTTACGGACTCAAATCTACATCATGTTGAAAAGTAAGAAAATAAAAAACAATTTCCTGTGGCTAAAGTATTCATTGGATTTGATTGATTTTTTGTATACGGGTAAAGAACATGATTCTGATTACGTTGTTCAAAGGAATGTCAATCGTCCTGTTCCACCTTGTATATGGCAAAGCTATCCTGGACAATTTTTAAACAAGGCATACTTTTTAACCCACTTTTGTACTTACTACAAAATTAGAATAGATTCCCCCCTATATTACATGGGACTTAAACATAACTGGCGAAATGTGGGTATACTATAGGTACACCTCTGCCTAACCTTTCGAGGAATACAGGCGTGATGTTATGTGATTCCCACTCATAATAATAATCGTGGAAGGCGTTGTCCTAATATGTACAATGCGACTACGCGATCATCGCGTGAGTAAGCGATGCAACCATCGCATGGTCGCGCGATAACAAAAACTGGATGTCCTAATAGAACGCGAATACGCGATCATCGTGCGAATAAACGACGTGAGAGGCCGCGCCCGCGGAGCCCTCTTCGCAGTTTGACCCCACTCCACGACGACGCGACGCGATTATCGCGCGAATTCAATTAGGACACCTATTCGACATCAATATGTTTGATCGCGCGTTCGTACGAACTTAGTTCTCGGGAATAGATTAAAATCATTTTAGTCGCGCGACCGGAACGCGCGAATGCCAATTAGGACCCCTATTCGACATCAGTATGTTAAATCGTGGATTCGTACGACTAAAATTCGCGCGAACTTGCGATAATCGCGTAGTCGCGTTGTATTAGGACGACGCCGGAAAGTTAGAAAAAAATGTTATCCACAATTGGACCGATTTAAGCAAAAATGATCCAACCCACAACCCCAACAATGTGGTTTGGATAATTTTTGCTTAAATCGGTCCAATTTCGGTATAAATGTAGTAATAGTAATGAGGAAGTGGACTCACGTGGGTGTGCTCGCGCATAGATCGGTTCGTTGCGCGGATTTCTTTGCTTCTCCTGTATGGCGGTCTGTAGCGACTCCAGACTGGATGACTTTCTCATTCCTAATGATGGCCCCACTAGCATGGCTGCAATGAAATACATATGTTAGTATCTGGAATATCATTTGCTCAAAGAAATTGAAAAAGACGCTTATTTAATTGATGTGTCGCAGTATAGTGCCTTGGGGAACTCCACCATTGATATAATTATGTAAAGAGACGATGATATCCTATTTGAACAATTTTCAAGCAGTCTTTAAGACTCGCCGCTTACCTCTTTATCCATAAACTTCCCAATTTGTAGAGATACACAGCCACAGCGAGAGAGTCAAAAGCTTTACCAAAATCAAAAAATACCGGGAGATTTTGGTTCATACTTACAATTAACAGCCTTAATCTCTTTGATCTTCTTGTACGTGCCAGTACTCTTGGCGTCTAGTGCGGCATGTCGTTTCTCGGACATGGATCTTCGTCCGACGGCGTCGCGACTGAATCCGGCGCCGCTTTCACTGCCTGACTCGCCTCCACCACCGCTGCCGCTACCCCTAGATGGTAAAAAGATAGGGCATGTATTTAAACGAACTTTAAATAATTCATATTTTGGAGTCCTAAAAACACTACTAAGTAGACAAGTAACTGCGACCAACTATGAGAAAAGGTCAGAAAGTTAAAAGGAGGCTCATTTATTTAAAGCGTGCATCATTTTCTAATGATACACGCTTTTTTGAAACTAATGAACCTCATCAATAATAAGAAAATAAAATAATAATCTAAACTGGATTCACAAAACTAAACTATGTACAAGAACTAATTAGGTTAGGTTAGGAAAGAAATAGTTTAATATTTAAGTTATAGTAGTTACAGTGGTAGTAGAAGTAGTAAGACAATGGAGAAGGTCATGTAACGGTCTTTGTGACGTCATGAAGATAACGTCACAAGTGTGCTTTGCAGAATTAAAACGTCGGCGCACGGTTTTCATTGCGACGTTATGTGACTCCCAAGATTTAGGTTAACGAAAATTATCTCGAAAAAACTTACCTCGTGGTACCATAATCCTCTTCAATAATAACATTATGATGCGCAGGCGGAGACCGCGGCATATGCACATGTCCCAAATTCTGTCTATAGTGATGTCCATTTGTAACTGGAGCATCGATTTGTGTCGCCATATAGTAGCTCTCATTTCTTAGTCCAGTTAGTCTATCTATGACAGGGTTCCATCCATCTAGCCTACTCCATTCGAAGCTATCTCTTTTGCTATCATGAGGTGGCGCATCTTTGTCTCTTTCTAAGTAACCTTTGCTGTCATCTGATTGGTTAGATACCCAACTATTATTGTTATTGATAGTGATTATGGAGGCGTGTTTCTTGTTGCTTCTTCCGTCATGGCTGTCAAAGCCCTCGTTTTGGTTGGCGTCGTATTTTTGGTTGTAGTTGTCAACGGGTTTGTTTTCCTTGTCGCTACTCGCGTTGTATATTACTGTGTTGTAGTTCTGTGAGTTTTCGTTTGAGTTGGTTGTGTCGTTGCCGTTCGGTGGCGTGTCGTCTTTCCACCTTGCTAAGCTGTCCATACTATCTGTTGGGAGAAACATTATATTGATTAGGATTTATGTTTTGCCAAGATTTGTGATTTACATTCAGCAGGCTAAATGTCAAGGTCGAAATTATCAAGGGCAACACGATTGGTGATTGCGAATGAACACTGAAATGAAAATGAAAAACATGCCACGACTTCAAAGATTCCCAAATCCAGATTTAAGAAAGATGTCGATTAAGAAGGACCAGTATCATATCGATTTCGTACCGAAGGAATATGAATAACTAATTATTTCGTCGATACTCAATGCTGTGTACTACAAGTTATAGGTACATACCAGTCCGCCTAGCGATGGTGAGAGAGATGCTGCCTGAGCGCTGCGGCCGGGCGTGAAGCAGCGCGCGCCGTAACGTTTCCATAGCCTCCGCGTTGCTCTGTCCCACCAGCGA
The DNA here is from genome assembly GCA_947568875.1 of Fissipunctia ypsillon. Taxonomy (NCBI): domain Eukaryota; kingdom Metazoa; phylum Arthropoda; class Insecta; order Lepidoptera; family Noctuidae; genus Fissipunctia; species Fissipunctia ypsillon. The sequence continues at coordinate 15,215,878 of OX387654.1, read as the reverse complement.
CACGCCGTTCACGCTCAGTAGCTGGTCGTTTGTGTGTAACCTGTAGGTCAATAAGTGTAAAGAATAATCTATACAAATAAGTCAACTTTAAGCGTCTGTTTGTAATGTCAAAATAACAGCTTCTTTACTAAATACATATGAGAGCATATACGGTACTTGTAAAAAAAAAACAATTGTTAAAATTTTTGTCTGTTTGTTTGTTCCGGCTAATCTCTGAAACGACTGGACCAATTTTAACGGGACTTTCACTGGCAGATAGCTGGTGTTATTAGGTTTCGCGCAAAGCAAATAAAACCCATGAAAGGACATTGTTCGGCGTCCGTACATCGTTCGCCTAGGAAGCAAAAGAGACGTGAATTTACTTTTTGTGATCTAAATCTATTGTATCGAGCACAGAAATAAGTAACTTACGCATCAGAAAATAAGATTACTAAGGCCGACCCTGCTGTCCCATATGCGCCAGCGCAGCTTAGTGAATACGACTGCATTTTGACATAATTATGCTTAATTAAAATTAACATGTAAATTTTATGTTTTAAATTTATTCCGAAAAATACCAGCTAAAAGCAAAAAAGTTAAGGAGAAAATTATTTTTAACTATCATTTTTAATTAATTATTAATTATCATTTTTAATTAGCACTTGTCCTAAGCTTGCTAGAAAAATTAGTTTCCATCTTGCTTGGATGTAAAAATAAATTACCAAGAGTGAAATTAAATATTATACAGCTATTATTATATTATATTATTAAATATTAGACAGCTATACATTTACTACATTTGCATTCTTATTAAAAACATAACATGTGTTTCCGAACGCATACAACCCCGATCTCTTCAAAGTGAGAGTGAACAGGCTTCTTCTGGGTAAGCTCGCTCCATCGTCGACTTTGTCTCTGTCACCTCTGACCTAGACTAGAGTCAAGAGCAAACCTATCTTAAATTTTAAAAAAAATTAAAAACTACAAACCAGCATACAAGTAGCGAGACTTCTATCTTACCTCCCATCTCTAGACGCAGCCCCTCCATTCAGCACGGACTTGATGAAGATGCCCAGGTCCTGCGGGTCTGGTCCTACAGTGACCTTGCCCTTCACGCTGATGCCCAGTCCGGCCTTCTCCGAGTCGTGAACCGGCACGTCCAGCCGAAGTATTAGCCGGTTTCGGAGGCCTAGGATCTGCAGATGAGAAAGGGAGTTGTAACATTAATTAGCATAATACAAAGTCTTGGTTATGCAGATTTTTCTGAACGTTTCCAATTAAATGAATGCTACTAAAATTGGTTTTTTCTTCTTTACGCAGCAACGGAGCAATAGATCAAAGTCATTTTTGCACAGTTTGAGTCCTAGACATAGGCTACTTGTATACGCCACATGGAAATAAGCTTAGCTAGAATTGTAGGTAAACAAAAAGGATAACTTGTATTTTTAAACATTCCTGCATTTAACTAAGCTAGAATCAGATGTCAGCATGAAAATATATTTTTTATTACCTTTTGCTCGCGGCTACTGCCGCGTGGATGTCGGAAAATATCCCACGGGAACGTACTATCGAGATAAAAAGTATGCTATGTCCTAACCCAGGTCATGGTCTACCTATGTGCCACATACAACAAACAAACAAACTCACTTTCGCATTTATGATATTAGTTAGGATGGCAGGCTAAAATGCATGCTCAGCGCGACAAAGTCCTATCGTCGTATCATTTCGCCCCAAAACCAGACATGAATACGTTTATGTATAGTCATGTAAGGACAAAACATTTGCGCGCGCGCTTGTAAGACTGGGCGAGTTAAGTGAGACAAAAACAAATATATTATATCTGACCAAGGCTTAGTCAAAATATTCAAAAGCCTGACTTGAAAGCAGAAAAATATTAATAAAATAAAACAGTAAGTACTTAAAACAATACTCACAGAATTAGACGACGAGTTCAAAGCCTCTTGCAGTGCACTATCTTGACCATTATCCTTATGTAGCAGATCATCTTTAGAAGAACTCTTAGGTATCCTGCCCCTCATGGAACTGTTGACACTGTTCTGGTTGATCGCGTTCACTATGCTGGACACGCGGCCGTTTTCTGAAGGCTTGTTGGCTTCGCTTGGCGGAGGTGGTCCTATGGCCTTTTCAGTGTATTTCGTTGGACTTTGCTGGGGTTCTACCCTCTGGAATAAAGCAAGTGAGGAAGTTATTTAGCTGAATATTTTTAGTTTAACACTTTGCGGGACGCTGAACACCCATTAATAGACATTACAATAACACTTTTATCTCGTTCAGTGTCCCGGAATCGGTTAATTTAAATTTTTATGTATTAGGTTGGTAAGAAACATCTGTGTCTAACCAAGACGATTCTGATTTCATTGATAACCTTAAAACCCTATATTAATGTCTCTTGAGCCAAGTTATTAACCGACTTCAAAAAAAGAAGGAAGGGGTCTCAGTTCATCGGAAACTTTTTTTTTTATGTGATTACTCGAAGACGGCTAAACCGAATTGAAAAATTCCTTTTTTGTTTGAAAGGGTAAAGTGGTCCCATTGTCATCAAGTCAGGATCTGATGATGGGATCCTGGAGAAATCGAAGGAACTCTTCAAATATTATAGGTACACCTATAGCTATTTGGGTATTTTTCATAGTAACTTGTGCATTTGCTCTCGGAAAGCACTATTTGGTGAAGTGGAACTGATGATGAAGACAACAGATGGCCACCGGAACAACTCAATAATAAGTATTTCACGGGTTGCAATTCGATTACATTAAAATGCAAACACTAAACAATATAATCTCATCACAATGCATATGGTGAAGTGGAGCTGATGGTGGAGTACCAGAAGATCTCCTCAACAATTAACGTCCCTGAATCGGGAAAAGCAATATTTTTTAAAAGGTGATGAGCAGGTGACATGAGGCTATTGGAACTTATTACACACCGACCCACTAAAAAGTGAAAAATAAACAACTTTTTTGCAAAAAAAAACCGACTTCCAAAAAAAGAACACTACAAAGTGAAAAATAACTTTAATTTCGGAAATCAGTGGCAGAAACCTAAAATACAGATCCAAAGACACCAACTTCCGAAATTAAAGTTATTTTTCATTTTGTACTGCTTTTTTTTTTGGAAGTCGGTTTTTTTTTTTGCAAAAAAGTTTTTTTCCTAAAGAGATCTTGCACCAGAAGTTTTACTACACCTGACTACAACGACATGGCCTCTAGATTTCGTTTTTAGTGTTGGGCATTCGACTCTCTGAAACCGTGTACAAAAATCAGAAAAATGTTTAAAGACAGTTCGGTTTCTGATAAAGCGAGTTGATTAAAAGTCTTAAGCCTTTAGACAATGCTCAAAACTTGTATTTTTATTTACCTGCGTCCTATTAGGCACAGTCCTCTCGATGACAATTTCAACAGTAGACTCGGTGGGGGTGTTTCTTAGCAACGTCACAACTTGTTGTTGCGTGAGACCGGATACCGACACGTTGTTCACTGATACCAACTTGTCACCGGCTCGAAGTCGCCCGTCTGTTACTGCAGCACCCTGCAAGTGAAGAAAATTTTTCATTTTTATTTTTTTATTTTATTGTATTTAGTTAGGAGGGACTGCGAAGACTCCTTATTAACTAGGTTCCAATTGCGTTTTACTTTTATCTAATTTACAAAAAATAATTTAATAAAAGTAATGAGAATCTCTTATGAATCCATATCCCCCCCCCCCCCCCTCAACTGTCGATCGACCGCCTAGTGGTCGGTAACAATAGTGAATTAATTGTGTCTCATATCATGACAGTTGAAGGTATATGCATGATCGCTTTCAAAATCTGGTTATATGAGGAAAAGAAAATATGTTTTTCTCAATGAGGGTTCAGTTACATTTTTTTTTTTTTTGAGAAATCAACATAACGACTGTGTAAGTAACTCATCAGTGCAATTGCCGTCAAATCTTGCACGTTAGGTAGACATATAAGTTATGTGAATAATCTGACAACCAGTCTTACCAAGGGGTATCGAATTACCCAATAACTGGGCTGTGGAGGTCAGATAGGCAGTCGCTCCTCTGTAAAATACTAGTATTCAGCTGCATCCGGATAGACTGGAAGCCGACCCCAACATTTTGGGAAAAGGCTAGCCAGGCAGATTGATTGATAATGACTAGAAGCACTGGCCCCAAATTAAATTGGAATAGGAGCAGGAAGATGTTGATGATGATTAAAAAAAATTAAAAGCCATACCTTAGGCAATATATTCTTGATATAGATAGGACAGTGTCCGCCCGTAGGATTATCTCTTGTAGTGATAGTAAAGCCAAGCCCCTTCTCCCCCTTGACAAGGGTTACGGCCACGGTCTGGGTGGCGCCTGAGGCCGGCTTGGAACTGGGACTCACGGGGACGTCCATGCCGGATATAGCGCGTTCTCTGCTACCTCCTGGAGGATACAAAGGATGAGAATTAAGTAGATGGAATTTTAGTCTTCCTGCATTCTTGTGGCGAAACAAATAAAAGGCCTGACAAAGAAAGAGAAAGGTCTCAGAGGCCCAAAAACAAAACAAAACCTCAAAACATGTCTGATTTAAGCTCCACGCGCAATCGGGCAAACATTAAAAAACAGTACGCACTATGAAAAAAGGCAGAATGATTGTATTTTCAAGTGAAATACTCAATTTATCTCCGAAATATTCAAGGAAGTAAACATTTTGATTCAATCGCTTCATACATACTACACGTATTGTTATCATAATGACTAGTTACTAATGATGACCAGCGGGGCAATTGCGTAACACACAGTAGGAATCGGTTTTATTTTGACAGTTCAACAACATCCATCCATTCCGATATTTACGTTATTGAGCAGACAAATCTTTCGAACATATGAAGCAATGTATTAGCAATATGCTTCTTAATCATTTAGATTGTGATTGATAGTGTGTTACGCAATAGGTTAGGGTGCTGTTCCACATACCTTCAGGTAAGAGATCTAGAGGTCGTTCTTGCACAAGGTGAACACTCGCTACGTTGTTGACTCCTGACACCCATCGCAGCATGTCTTCTACCCTATAAATATAACAGAACAATATTTTAAAATTGTTCAACGAATAATACACAAGTTCATCAATGGCAATTAAAAACCACTTAGAAGATGGCGGGACAAACTGCACAAACCAAACATATATATGCTGCCACTCTAATGCATTTTTGTTTTTGATATGGATTGCAGTAAAGGAGCTGGAAGCAGCGTCGAAAATTACGGATGACATGCGGTATGTACCATCGTGGACATTTGCGGTGAACCACTTGTCAACCTTATTACCTTAGCAATAAAGTCGAAAAGTGGTTCACCGGAAATGTCCACGATGGTACGTATAGGCTCATTCGGATCGTCGCGCCACAGAAATCTTTGGCATCCCTATCTTTTTCAATTACTTTAATTTGAGATAAATACAAAATGTCCAGGAATTAACGCACAATCTCTTAAGGCGTCATTTTATACATGTAAATTGACAGTACCCAGGACTAATAGTTAGTCTATGCATGACTAACAAACTAGATCTGGACAAGTCCTGCTTTTGATGTAGTAATAATAATTACTATTATTACGGTATTTACCTATGATTCTGATGGTTGTTGACAGGCGTGTCTTGTCCTAAGGGCTCTCTCCGCGCGTCTCTCGGAAGACTCTTACTGCCGTAACTTTGTACCCGCTCTGCTGCGTCTAACCATACACCACTGCTGGAAAGGAAAAATAAATATTTGTTTATATTTTATTTCATAACGTAAAAAATACACTCGCACACATACATTATAGGTACCCTAAAAACATAACATGGCTTTGGGCAATCGTGTAAAAATACAGGGACAATTTTGAAATAAGAATTCAGTGTGAAATTCGAAACGATGCGATATAAATAGGTAAAGCAAAATTTTCATTTATAGAATGAATGTGTCTAAATTCAAAATTGTGTTGCTAATTCTGGAATAAATACGAAAATTGAATAATTTATTCAGAGTTCTAAGGGCAGTAACTCATACTACACAAATAGAGAAATTGCGTAATATTAAAATTAAATGCAAGGAAGCTAATAGTGTACTAATAAAAGAACGGAATCGCATTGTTACGAGGTTCCTCTCTCTGGAGCCCTGACTACCGGTAGCTTGGACCCTGTTCCCGATAGCGGTGGGCTACTATGTTTTTTATATCTTTAAATGTTTTCATATTTTTTTATATTCTAATATTTAAAAGTTTAACTTATAATGTGTAAACTAGATTAAAGGAAAGAACGGAATACCTCTACTTGGGCCAAGTAGTCTCTTTCCAGACGAGGCAAGACAAGGAAGTCACAAGACGAACGGAAAACGCCTGGAAGAGCTACTGCACCATGAAGGAACTATTCAAGGGCGAGTTTCCTATGGCAAGCTCATTAGAGTTGCCGCGAATAGTTGTAATAGCGAATAGTCGAATACCGATTAATCGCCATTCCCTATGGCGAATAGTCGAATAATTCGCTATTATTATTCGACATTAACATAGGAATATAAAAAATAGTTTATTTGTTATCGAATGTACCTATCACGCTTGTAGAATCATTTATTTTTTACCTACTTTAATCTAATATTTTTCTAAGGTTATGAGAAAAGAAAATGAAGTTAGGAAATCAGTCTCACATTCTGATATTATACTGATTTTACATTTTTAAATGCTGGCAACCCTTTTCTTGTACGTTATATACCTACTATTACCTACCTATTTTACGGGGAATACCTCTTTTTGTGTAACCAAGAATTTAATACTTTAGGGGATTTCCCGCTCAACTTATTTATTTATTTATTTAAAATTTTCACACTTAAAAAAGTACAAAGGCGGACTTAATGCCTTAGGCATTCTCTACCAGTCAACCAAGGGGGTTATTTCGCTGGTGTTTAGGCTGGGTGGCACGCATTTGTATGTCATTCGTGATGGATGAGCTTGCTTGACGTGACGTCGCGTCGGTCAATGTTTTAATTATCGTATCGAGAACAATTGCTTAAATTAAAGACTGAAATAGTTAAAGTGTAACTCAAAAAGCAAAACAATCATGCCAAATCCCGGGAAAAAATCTCATGTTTGGCGTTATTTTGAGGAGGAAGAAAACAGTGCGAAATGTATTTTGTGTAGAGTAAAAATTAGTAGAGCAGCGAAGAAAGCAGGAACATCGCCCTTGCAGAATCATTTGAAATTCAAACACCCAGGTTATTTATGTTTTATTTACCTACTATATATACAGTTTTACCATTCATTTAAGTAGTATTCTGATTGTGAGTTTTGTTATGACTGATTTTTGTATGGCATTTAATAATAATGATAATAATTGATACTAAACTATGTGTGTTTTGTTTTTTAAGAAAAAATAAAGTGATTATTTTGAAGCCTATAGTTGTTTTTCTCATTAAAAGTTTATTTTAGACAACTATTCGCCGAATGTCGAATAATAGACTTTATTATTCGGTATTCGACGAATAGCAAAAAAATGTCGAATAATGCCGAATACCGAATAATAGCGACTATTCGCGGCAACTCTAAAGCTCATGGACTTATGTATTCTTCCCGTCTTAACCTATGGTGCACAGACTTGGTCTTTGACTAACATCCAGGAGTCCAAACTCAAGGTCTGCCAACAAGCAATGGAGCGCAGTACACTAGGCGTTAAATTAACGGATCGTGTTCAAAACAATACTGTACTCCAAAACAAAGACAGCTGACGTAGCTCAAAAGGCTATCCTGGCCATGGGACTGGGCAGGACATATCTGCCGCATGCCGGACAAACTATGAGCCCAGATAGCACAGAACTGGTGCCCTGAGATAGTGAGGCGGGGTCGCGGCAGGCCATGTAGGAGATGGCGAGATGAACTGGACATATTCCGCCAAACCTTGAAGGAGGACGCGCGAGCTCGCGAACGATGGAAGGAGAGGAGGGAGGCTTTTGCCCAGGAGTGGAACAGCGCAGGCTAACAAAAAAAAGAAGAACATAGAAAAGACGGTACTGTATTCAGCAATACGCCAAGTTTAATTATAACGTAAGCGATAGCTAAAATACAGTCTTTGAGAAGTTCTTGTTATGATGAATATTTTATAATTTACACAACACTAACGTAATAGCTTCCTAATTGCTTTTGCTTTAGGATTTATAAGGAAAAGATTGTGTATAATAGCAGCTTTTGTTTACTGAATAGCTCTTAAGGAAATTAGTCATATGTTTAGTTTAACGTCTTCTGTTTGCAGAAACTTGTCTTTCAATACGTAATCTTCAAAAGATAACTATTTTGTGTTCTTTATTTGACCCATCATCATCAACTGCTCATTAAGTACAGCTGTACTGCAATTCTAGGATATAACGCTCCAAAAAAGGAAGGTAAATCACAAAACTTTCCAAGTAAGTTCCCATGAACAGCCAAATTAGTCTTCCAACACAAAGTACAGTGATTGAATCCATCTTACCCAGGCCCAGAGAACTGCATAGAGAGGCGGTTGGTCTGCCTCTGGAAGTGCTGTCCGTGCCGGTCAACAGCGACATCCGGCGGCCGGCCGTCCGACAGCGGGTGCACTTTCTGCGTCACCCGGCTACTGTCATCCCGGCACACCACCGCAGCCGACCAGCGCTTTGTCTGTTCGGAACCCTAAAATGAAAAACACAAATAATGTGTACCTACTGCGTTTACAGCAAATATGAATTTTAGGAAACAAAGTTCAGTTTGTGCTAAAACTTCAAACATTTTTACGATATTTTCAGTTCTTCTAAAGTCCACTTAATCTATACTGACATGAAGTTGATATTTTTTAAGTGGAAACAACATCAATTGGAAACAAGGATTTGCATAATGGAATAGTAGCATACGGTTGCGGGAATCCGCTGAATACGTAGCGTTGTGGGTAAGGCCTCTTTCAGCTTTTCTTAGATGTTGTTAATCAGAAATGCACACATAATCATTAGGGCGCGTTCCCACCGTGTCGTGACGACAGATTATCGTGTCGTTAAAAGCGTCGTGGCTTGTGTATTTAGATGGAGGTGTTCACATATAGGACGACACGATTAACTGTCGTCCACGACTTTTTTTTGCAGTGACGACAGATTGTCAATAAACAGTCGATATAATGGGAACAGCTAGAGACGACAGTCGTCCAACGATAAATTAATCGTCACGACATAGTGGGAACGCGCCCTCAGCATTTGATATATGTATTTGGTCCTTATAGTTGCAAATACGATTGAAACTATGAAAGCATATTAAGACTAGTAAGTTATGCAGCCTATTCAGGATAATGATAATTATGACGTCCCTTCTGTATCGGTATGCATTGTTCCATATCAGGATGAAGGTCGATTAATATTGATCTACCTTAGACGATCAATCGAAGAGATTATAGATCGTTGTTGGTCTTTAAATGAGTATCTTTTGTTTGATTAAAGAACCCTTAATATGCGATCAAAATTTGAATAGGATATAAGAACTGCCTTCCGGCCTTATTGTGATATTTTAGGTAGGAAATTAATTTTAATTTCAGTCGGCTCCCAATGAGTAACGGATTGCAGTTTCCCTCAAGGCTAACCTGAGAAAAGAATAACCATTTTCAAGAGAGACGCCACATAATCTTAAAGAAAGAAGTACATACCTGTCTCTGAGGAGGTAGCGTGTCCTGGTGCAGCGTGGGTTCGCTCCCGCGCCGCACCTGCAGGCCGTTGGATCCGTCCTCCAAGTCTGCGGCCCCGACCTCCACGCAGGAGTCGGTGTCAGGAACCCGCATACTGCCGCCGACGCCGCCGCCACCACCCTGGAGACAACAAAACAAACAATATTAGGACAATCAATGTAGTAGGTAGTAATTCAGCTAATCGCAGTCTACTGCTGGAGATATGGGTGTCCCACGCTACACCTGATTCGTGACCGATGCGACCATTAATTAGCAAGTGAAACACATCAACTAGACACAGAAGAGTGAAGACCAAAGCAGACAAGTAACGACCGACTAGGGAGAGCAGTGAATGCGCGAGCTAACCTTTCCTCGCAGAGATCCCCCAGATCATCATACGAGTGGCATAATATGATTCCACACGTCAAAACAAGAATAGACCCGTACATCTGTGACATAATGGCTACGTATTCTATTCTATTGCATATTATTAACGCGTTGTCGAGGTAGGCAAACCATTCATTTGGCATACCTACCAACCAGCATGACCTTAAAGGTACGTATTTTATTATATTATGTCATTGATGACTTGATCACATGATGGTGTACAAGGTCTTGACTAGATAGGAGACACAACATCACGACGAGCACAAGAAATCTCAAAGTAATTAACTAGTCTACCTCAACTTTTTCTTACACACGATCTCAAACTCAACATGGACCTCAAATCATGCGCTTGTAATTATTACAGCTACAAACTTAACGAATAATTAACATGTACGTTGTACCAAGCTTGCATTCTACTAAGCCACTGAAGCGGGACCGATCTCGATAATCAATTATGAGATTCAATACAAATTGCTTTAGTCTGTTTATTGAAGCGATCGAATCACTCTCGAATACTTTGCAGGCTATAGAAACTGTATGTAAACCATGTAAACTCCGCCGTACAATGCAGATTTTTATATCGATCATTGATTCAATCGGTATTTAGTTGGGGTCTTTGTGTGTACATGCATGTTACGCCGACCCCAAGTAACATGGGACAAGGGCAAGAAGGTGGTAAATGATAAATGATTTATTTCTGTAAGTAGGTTTATACAAACACTTTTACACGTCAAACATTTTTTTTTTAAACTAGATGAGGCCGGCGTTTCCTATCTGACTACTCTGAGAAGAAAGGCCGAAACAAACTCAGAGGTCACAGTCTCTTTTAAAGTCCAAACATAATCTTGGTCAGATCATGTGAAGACCCTGTAGGTTGGTGTCTGAAATGGTCTTTTGAGGAAAGAACCACACAGATTGAGTGGACCTGTCCAGTCAGTGCAAGCATCTGTCAGTAATCGTACAGCTCAATATAAAAGTTAAGGTTGTGGTCTTTGTTTTCTTTATAAGCCGATTTGAACTGGATAAAGAACAATATTCAAGAGTTTCGCAACTCCCCAAGAGATCAGACAAGACGCGACGTGAAAATGGAGGTCGTCTCGTCTTCGTCGAATTTCATTAAGATGGCGCAGGCGGCAGGGGATTTGCAGAAACGAACTAGTTAGAACTTAAGAAGCCAAATCGTTAGAAGAAGAATCGTTACCGTTCCGATCGTTAAAATAAAATCTGGACTGAAATAAGTATGAAGGCTATGCATCGATCACTGAGGCTATGCGATGATATTTAAGTCTATATTTAAACCTATAACTAGATATAAACGTATTCACTCTGCTTGAGCTCTGTAATCCTGTTAGCCCAGTTTCAGCTTGTTATCTACTAAATAGGTACGCGGTAGGTAGGTACCTACGACGTATACTGTTGTAACTTGTATGAAAGAGGCGTGAACGCGTGAATGCAGGCATTCGCGCCGCCTGTTATGTGTGTGATTCATAGCGCGTTTGTTATCGTTCGTTATACCTATGTAACGCTATGTACGTAAATTAGTTTAACTTTATTCTTTGCAAATGTATTGTGTATTCAGAACGCTATACGTACGTTATAGTAGTGTATTTACCGTACAGCTATAAGCATCATCATCATCTGCCTAGCCTTTTCCTATGTTGGGGTCGGCTTCCAGTCTAACCGGATGCAGCTGAATACCAGTATTTTACATGGAGCGACTGCCTATCTGACCTCCACAACCCAGTAACTGGGTAATACGATAACCCCTTGGTAAGACTGGTTGTCAGACTTTCGAGCTTCTGACGACCCGTAACGACTGTCAAAGATCTACGAATGACAGTCGGGACCAACGGCTTAACGTGCTTTCCGAGGCACGGAGGAGTCTCGATATGTAAAGATGGTCACCCATCCACGGACAACCACGGTAAGCGAGGCTTAACCTGATGGATCGATCCGTGCGGCTGTTATTACTTAGCCACGAGTTCCGTACAGCTACAAGCATGCTACGTTAATATCCCGTATGTTGCACGATGCTCTTCAGTTGCAAATTAAACATTCTATTCAATTGAAGTAGAACTAAAAACGCTGGCTTGTGCAAACTGACTAGATACTGGATTAGATAAACTTTATGTTACAACAGGATAGGTTTAGGGTACCCACGAAAACAAAACCCTTTGAAAAGAGGGTAAACAATTATTTTAAGCGATAGAATTATATTACACGGTTGCACGGTGCACCCACCCATACAACACCCTAAACTCTTGTTTATTAAATGTATGACCCTACTGGAATGAGAAAGAAGGAAAATAGATTGACTTGTCACAGAAACACGTGCATACAAAGTATAATTAATTGGAATAATAAAGAGAGTAATATTAATAATTTTAATTACATTTTTATCAAGTACATGGATGCCAAGTTCAAAACCTACTCAGTGGGTTAGTGGGCATTTACACATTTTACGATGATAATATTTTAACGCTGCTTACGGTTTTCTTAAGCTTGTGCAAGCTAGGTATATTGCTATTTAAACAATAGGCAATATAAATAGATTATGAAACACGCACATTCCTATTTGTTTTAACAGGATAAGTTTAGCTAAACTACATAAATACAGGTAATTAAAAGCCTACTCCTACTGCCACATTATTTACCAGCCACCAAATACACAATAATCCTTTCATTTTTGATTTCATTTAATATGCTGAACATGCATTTTGCAGTGTAGTTGGCATTGGTTTTTATTTAAAACAAATATGTATGTATTTTTAACTCACCTTATTAGGTTGTTGAGCACAAAAACATTGAGAGAAACACAAGCCCATATTGAGATTGCAGTTGAAAGATAACCGAGACTCTTTTCTTGTGATCGACATGTCACGAAATGATTTTATTTGCACACTTCAAATTATTAGCACAACAAGTTTCGACAGGATCATCAAACTAAATTGAATGAAGGAATCCCGCGCGCTTTCTTTTTCTGATTTGTTTTTTTCACCAACGCGACTTTAGTGCATGGTTATTCGTGCATTCAGCCTAGATGTTGCCAAGTCTAATTTTAATTTATTTTCAAACAAGCTTTTTTTATTTGCATGAAATCAAACAGCTAAGTAACTGATTTTACATAATTTACATGCTTCGTGGGAATTTTATAAATGTTGTTCTTGATCATGTATGTTATGTACGAATAGTCTATTGTTCTCGGCGTGCGGGTGCCATAATAACGCCTTTAGTAAAAAAAAAATGTGTATCTTCCTACCTCTTACTTATATAATATTTAATGGATGGATTTAATGGATGATTCGTTAATTAATTAATTACTAGGCTTACACACGGACTTAAAAAAATGTTCGAAAATTAAAACGTAAGTACCTAGTTTTTTCTTATACTCCGTCGGTTTAGGTAGTTAACTAAATGTAAACAATCTTGGCATGTCTTTTTATCTAAAAGTTGTCTATAAATTGTATATAAAAATCTTTGCGACTAGGTATTTACTAAATCGATGTTAGCTAATAAACTAAATTTAAATAATCTTTGTGTATATTATATACGACCACTTTAATATAAAAAGACATACCAAGATTGTTTACCTTTAGTTAACTACCTAAACCGATAGACCATAGGTATTTTCACTAAGTATGATTTTGTATGGAACGATCGTCTTTTATTTTTTTACTTTTAATTTTGTTATTGAGCAGCGCCACCCCTCATTCCACAGCTATACTGATTCACTTGTACAACGCTACAAGGTTCTTTTGGCGGCCAAAATCGGAATTAACGCCACCATCTTGTTTTTTCAATACAAAGTGAAATCCCGCTTGTCGCTTTACGCGACAATTTCACGTTGTTTGTAGGCAAGCATTGGGCGTCGCGATAACTGATAGCCGATTCCCGGCCACCGTAAGCGCGGGCTTGCGTACGGAGAGCAATGGGTAGCCCGCCGCCCGGTAAAGACCAAGCCCGGGTCGACGGCGACGGCGCGTTGTTTTCCACGCGCGCCTCAAAGAGATGTCAGCACCATTGACGGGGTCCGCTAGGGCTGATGCCAGCTAGGGTCGCGGGATGTTCGAAAGAGTTACCGCGGCCCCGGCACAGGCAACTGAAGGAACACTGGTGGGTTTTAGTCAGTAAAATTCTGACACGCCCTCCCGCTCCGCCCAGAGTGGGAGAAGTCATTTGATGATTTCCCATACAAAATAAAAAAGGAGATCCTTGTAGCACTTTAAATAATTGATATTGAACTTACCCGAAACATGTCAGGGGAGGCGGTGCCTGCTGATGACCCACTAGCACCATCTGCCTGTGCGGCACGTGGCTGTGGTGCCTGGCTGGTGCACTCCGCAGTGAGGGTCTCCCGGTCATCAGCCACGTCGCGGACCCGGTCGTCCGGGTCCAGGATACCCCCTGAACTGGCCCGCAGCGCTCGCACACCCACCCATGTCTCCGGACCCTAGAAAATGGAAAAAATACGTTTTGTGGTTTATAGAATAAAAAAAATTAACAAAAAAATAAAATTTTAATAAGAAATTAACTATTCTGTGACTGTCTTCCTCTGAGCAATTATTGGACGCTACTGAAAATTGTCTGTCATTTAAAAATGCAGTGTGTCAAGCAGTGAGATAGCTTGACCGCATACTTGAGTATCTTTGCAAGATCCAAGTTGATATTAAAAATAAGTGTTATATCACCAGTGTTATATGTGTCTATGTTGTATCTAAATACGACAATTTTAATCCATCACAACGTGGATTATAAACCTGTTGGTCGTAGTCTTGCTGATGCAAAGATAATTTCACACGATTTACAGTTGTTTCACTTATTCAGCTTGCAGTAAAAATATTATTACTGGAAATCATAGCGCCGCAGTCTGAGAAAATGGCAAAAAATTAATATAAAATCAATGTGCATACTGCACTTTTTAGGGTTCCGTAGTCAACAAGGAACCTTTAAGATTCGCCATGTCCGTCTGTCAGTCTATCCGCAGCTTAGCTCAGAGACTCTTAGTACTAGAAAGCTGTAATTTGGCACGGGAATACATATCAATCACGACGACAAAATGGTAAAATAAAATCTTGATTTTTTTAGGGTAAAGTGGAATCCATTTTTCGATTCAGAGATCCGTTTAGAGTCAAGTGTCTATGTGAGACAATTGACGGTAGTAGTATACATATACATGTAACGAAGTTACAAAGAAAACTAACACAACTAACTATGCTTTACAAGTTAACGAGTAACAGGCGGCCAATATACGTTTGCAGTAATTGGAATGTAGGTATGAGAGAACATGTTTTTCAATTAGGTACAATGTTAGTTTGTCCTAGTGCTAAATTCAACCCAACTACGGAACCCTTCATTGTGCGTGGCCCGACACGCACTTGGGCGTTTTTTTCGTAACGCGACACCTAACGGATTAAATCTTGCTGCGAAAATTAAGTGAAATAACTGTAATAATGTGCGAAAATGCTCATTGTGTTAGTTTCTCGAATTTGTGTGTTTTTCTTATAGCGAGATAATAAAGCAGGAACGGTAGACGTTCCCACGCCTCGCAGAAGCCGCGCTCACTCCATTCAACTGAGTTTGCACTTGTATACCTACGTATCCTCATCTTTTGTCTGTCTGTTAGTCCGCCTTTGTTCAACTGTCACTGCGATTCGCGTTGAATGATATCAAAAGGTTTTATGCGGACATCAATGTTTAGCGCAAACTTTTGAAAAGGCGTTCGCAATAAAATACGATCATAGAGGACACGATCTTTATCTTTGGAAAGAATACTCTTTGTTCAACAGTCTATATATAAAAGTGCTCTGTGCTAGCAAGGATTGCTATAGAATACGCAATCTTTTCAGGTAATACGACATTGGTTTATAATTAATTTAGATTTGCTCTGATGAAATATTTTGATAAAATATCAAATTTTTTAAGCAGTCTTAATAGCAGCGATGCTATGTCAGTAAGGAAACCCCGATCTCTTCAAAGTGAGAGTGAACAGGCTTCTTCTGGGTAAGCTCGCTCCATCGTCGACTTTATCTCTGTCATCTCTGACCTAGACTACAGTCAAGAGCAAACCTATCTCAAATAAAAAAAAAGCGAAAATTATGTCCCGTAAAAAAAATGTTGTCATAAGGAGTCTCTACTTCTTGACTCTGTTCTTCGTAGTTTAGGTAAATATATTCAGCCTATTCCGATCACTGTTGACGGACAGTGCTCGGAATAGGCTGAATATATTTACCACATCAGGTAGAACAACTTGGTCTTATTATTTTGAGCCACTAACGCTGAAAATGTGATGGCTGACAAGTGTGTAACATACCCATGTGACAGACTTTCGTTCTGGTGGCTTAGAAGCGGCCAATCGGGCCAACTTCTTTAACCTCGGCGGAGGCACGGGCTCCAGAGCCGTCCCACCCTCCATCGCACTGCCATCCGCCACCGCGGCCCGCCACTCGTCACCTCATCATCTTTAGTTCCACCATCACAATACTTTATCCAATCGATTTCACTAACTTCGGTTATCGAAACCGTGAAACGAGAACATTTCTTGATACTACAAATAAAATAACGAAGATCTAATTTCGTGACGCTTTTATTGAGAAAAACAACTGGATTGTTGAGGTTACAGTCAGCGTTTGGGTTTAGGAGTGCCAGCGGAGGGTAGGTCAGTGGCGCGAGAGAAGCCTTGACCTTCGCGCTCCACTGACCAAACACAGAGCACTCACGCGCCGCACCAGATGCTGCGCCCACGCCCATAAGAGACGCTGTTCAACATTATGCCTTTAAAGCTCAATTTTATCTGGAGCACAACACCTACTATGGTGCACAATTAGTAAGAATGTTGACGCTAATATCAGTGTTATTTTTGTTCTAAAACTAGACGAATTGAACTGTAAATGACATGAGTCTAGTTGCCTTGGCGTTGTTACAAATGTTTTTGATTGAATTGACCTAGCAAACAACTCGAAAAGAGTTCACATAATGTTTTTTGTCCTAAAAGGAAAACTACACTTTTGTGTTAACCATTTCTACCGAACATGTTTTAAGCCGGATTCACATTACCGTGTCGTGTCGTGTCGTGTCGTGACGCCTTCTGACGCAGTGTTAGCCAATCAAAACTAGTTGTAATTTGACGTAGTCCTGAACAGATTCGTTTGATTGGTGTATCCCGCGTCACGACACAACACGACACAGTAATGTGTCGGTGGCTTTAGATTCCAATGAAAAATCTACACGACGACGCTCCTTATGTTTGAAGAAAAGAACTGTTAAATAAACTTAAAACACTACAGTGAACATTGGCACTGTAAAACAACAAATGAAGTTGTAACCTTCTTTACAAATACACATGATCAACCGTCCGTATTCTAAGAACGTGTTGAACTGAAGTGGCGCCCGCGCACGCGATCCGTTTACCTTCGGGGAAAACTAACTCGGACGTTACAGAAAAACGATATTTGTCGACAGAATACGACATAACTGCGTGACAACACGCATGCTTACAAACATACAGGAAAGAAAGAAAAACTGCACTGAACCTACACGTACCGTACGAACTTATCAGTAAACCCCCACTGTTCCTATTATCAACGCCCATAATGACTATTCATGAAGTATTATCGAAGCTGACTGATTTGTCCATGCCCTAACGTGGTATAAGCCAACGGAAATGCAGACCTTTATGGCCTGTAAAGTGTGTGCCGAATGTTAAATCGTCCACATTGCGTCAATACACGGTTTTTGTTCAACAATCAAATCGAGACCATAATTATCTGAGCATTGTTTTAATTGCGAATGTATAACAATTCAAAACCCGCCACATCTGACGAATTTGGATGACTCCTATGTTAATCTGTATCATCATTAGACTGCTTCACATTTTATAATTACGTATTTAAATGTCAATTAAGTTAATTCAATTTCGCTCTACAAACACGCAATGAAAGTTAAGACAAGATTACTTATTTGTTTTATGGACAGGAGCACGAAATGAATTTATAATCAGCAGCGAACAAAAACAAATACCTTCACTAGTTCACTGCCATAATTAACTGTAATTAATGTGCCCCTAATACATTTTAATGTTGGTTTTTTATGAGTTAAGTTACAGTTTGTGAGTAAGTTTGCGTGCTCACACTGGTCACCTTCGATCAATCTCTGTCAAGCCTGCAAGTGTCCGTTTTCATGGGTCGAGTCGAGTGGCCATCTAGGCATATAAATACCTAGTACTTATGTAAACATGCCTCAAGGCGACTCGCGAAATTGTTATGCAAATACAGCGTTGCATTCATCCTACTGTATGTATTTAGTATTTACTTTTGTGCCAAGAGTTAAGTGAAACCTTTGTTAGGTACATTTGTCTAGACCGTCTTTTGTTATTCATGAAAACATGTGCTGAAACACTTTCTAGAAAAAGTTAGTTAAGTATATAAATAGATAGACTTATAAATGACGATATACCTAGTTATGTTATCAATGAATTAACTGATTTAATTAAAACAATATCATGTCTATTGCCTATCGCATGCATTTATCATTTTCATGGCAAGGTGAAAAACAATCGTTATTAATAGTGTTTGTTCTCGAATGGTTTAAGATTTGCACATTTTGCACACATACAGTACAGACTAGGTCATTGCCTACGAGAAATATTAACTTTATCCGTTCTATTCGCTAAAACTTGTCCAACCAATACGTTTTTTTTTTAATGCTTTCATAAACTATCATATTATCATAGTAAAATTGATCAGGACGATGCATTACATTAACTTTTTTCAGGATAGGTAATAAATAGGCCTAGCTCCAACAACAAGTTTCATGAAGATAAGACTGAAGAATCATAGCAATTTCAATTCGCGGACATTCAATCCAGTTGTTTCATTTCCTCAAGCTTTTTTTCACACACACATAAATCACAAAATATTTAAAAAAATGAGATCACATCGATTATAAACACTCATAATTATCAGTATCACGCACACATGAGGGTTTTATCACAGAATATTTTCTTTTATCGTGGTTTTACAGCGCGTAAACAGAATCGACATACGCGCGGCTCCGCGGCAAACCTCCTACTGAAGTCTGTCTGTCTGTCGATTAGAAAGATCTTCAACAATGACCGCAAATAAAATAATACTGAACCTCTAATAATTTTCAAGGTTTGTGGTTTGCAATAACAACACGTTTAAGTACAACGCGATTACCTAACGGACTGTTTTTACTTTGAGATTAAAATATTTTTTACAATAAGTATGGAAACTTTGACGTATCAGATTTTATCACTTTTTAATTTCACACCTTATAAAAATTATCGGATCCTGCCTTATCTTACGATGAAGATTTTAATTTGTGACGTAGTTGTTTTATATGGATTTATTATTACGTTTGAATTGAATCTTGAATGGAATCAGTTTCCTCTCCAATACAATGAATAAATTATCAGAGAGAGATTATAAAATCATTAACTACTGGAACGGCTTAGTTTTCCGTAATTTTTCTCGAATTTTTTTTTTTTTTTCCTAGAAGCAAGCATAACTTCTAGTAGAGCTAACGTTATTCGTGCCTTCCTGTAATCCCAGAAACCCATGTCGTGATTCAGTCTTCTGACAAAAAAAAATTAAGTCCAGACTGCTTATTGATGCACGAACCGAGATGATGATACACTGAAACATCATCATTATGATGTATGAACGTAAACGAGGCAAAATAAGTAGGGATGTAAGGATCGTAGCAGTTGGCGTTCTGTACTTTCTGCCTACCCCCATGGGAAGAAGGCGTGAGTTTATGTATGTGAAACATCATCGTCTAAGGTTGAAAGTTTGAAACCAACTTAGGTACATACTACCTCGTCTTTCTAAACCAAGTCCATTACTTCATGCTTTTCTTTCCGACTCTTCTTTATCAAGTTGGCGTCCATAGTACACTTAGATCAGAAAAAAGTAATTTTCTTGTCTGGCTAACTAGCCTTCTAGACCAGTGCTCCATGTTCAGGACGAGTGTTCAATAATAACGGTTCTGTAACGACGACGATATCAATCCACACATATTCCATACACACATCACTGAACCTTTATTAAAATAGGTATTACTTCCTTCTTTAATTGCTTCCTTCCTCAATAACTCGCGGATACTCTTCAAAAGTGCACATAATGAATAAAATGCAGGTGGGGTTCCTGAAAACAACCTTCCTTGACACACAAGTCAGGCAGTCAGCCCTATACAGGGTTTCTAGGGTTAATACTGTTTGATAAATGATTTTATTTCTGTAAGTAGGTTTATACAAACACTTTTACACGTCAAACATTTTTTTTTAAACTAGATGAGGCTGGCGTTTGTTTTGGAGTTCAGCAAGAACTCCAAAAAATACATATGTTGCTGCTGTTCTTGCTGAACTCCAAAAAATATGTAAGTAGGTACTTAAAAAATAAAATAACTGTTTTTTCAGTTCATTTGTTTTCCTACTTAAATGCATTATTTTTTTGAAAAAAAAAAATAATCCCTAGTCAGGCTCGCAAGGTTGGTCCTTACCGTCTGGCTAATCTTTTTAACCAAGCAGCATACATGCATTATTGTCGTATAGAATTTCCTATGAAAATAATAGTACGTAATGTGTAAATAGGCGGATACCTAGTTTTCAGAATCTCGGATTCATCTTTCAAAGGCTTCGTAAGGCGATTTAGAGATTATAATAAATAAGTAAACCAAAGAGAACGATCGCATACCTGCCTTTGGTGCCTTTCTTAAGTTTCTTTTCATAGCATTAATACCTAAAGGCTGTACATACTAACTAAAACTAAATGTTTTGGGTTTTTGAAAAAAGAAAAATGGTTTTACTGTCACAGAAACACGGATATATAGAAAAGGTTGCTATTATGCTGTTGATGTTGCTTTGCAATAATGTCATCGAGTACAAAGCCCAAACTGCGGCCAAGAAACTGAGCATCCTAAATAGGGTGAAGCGATACTTTACGCCTGGACAGCTTTTAACTCTCTACAAAGCGCAAGTCCGATCCTGCATGGAGTATTGCAGCCACCTTTGGGATGGCTCAGCTAAATACCAACTTGCCGCGCTTGACTCGGTGGAACGCAGAGCTAGGAGGCTCATTGGCGACGTAAGACTGGTGGATACCAAGCTTCACAGCTTGGCTCATCGCCGCAAGGTTGCCTGCTTGTCGGTCTTCTACAGATTGTACTTCGGTGAGTGTGCTCGAGAACTCCACGACCTCATTCCGCCTGCCCGCTTCTACCATCGGACATCTAGACGCACTGCAGGTTACCATCCCTACCTAGTTGCTATTCCACCAATTCGCACTAAGCATTTCCAAATGTCTTTTGAGATGCGCACAGCAAAGGAGTGGAACTCTCCGCCTGCGTCTGTGTTTCCGAACGCATACAACCCCGATCTCTTCAAAGTGAGAGTTAACAGGCTTCTTATGGGTAAGCTCGCTCCATCGTCGACTTTGTCATCTCTGACCTAGACTAGAATCAAGAGCAAACCTATCTCATATAAAAAAATAAAAAATGTCTTTTTAAAATCTATGTTCGAAGCGATCTAGTCCAAGTAGCGCCTTTTCAGGAGTGACTTCCTTAGATCTCTATGTTATGTTCTATGTTAGCGGGTTTGGTTTTCACACTTAATTCTATAAGTGGACCATTGTACGTGGGCCATGGCGGACATCGTTGTTTATTCCAACCAGCCCACCCCCCTCCAGAAGTTGATCACGTCTTCTGGCCTGTTCAAAATATCTGTGAAAGACCTGGGTGCCCCGAGGGTGTCTGGTAACGTCTCTAATCTGGGTAACGCCTGTACATTCAAAGAGTACATTCGCAACGGTTTCCTCAGCCTCCATGCAAGCCCTGCACAGAGGACTGTCCGTTATGCCTATTGTGTGGAAGTGTTTGTTTAGCGTCCTGTGATGGTTCCCGCCACCAGGCGCAGGCCGTTCGTGTCCAGGCGTAATAAACGCCTGGTTAGCCTGCCATCTAAGAATGGCATAGCCTCCCTGGACTGCCTGCAGCCCGGTGTCGAGGACCACCTTAGACCTTTGATGATGTCAATGACAACGTAACACTAGGTAAGTAATTTTTACCATTAAGTAGCCTGTGCTGTGAAGAGAGAAACTTATGATAAGAGTCGAAATCTTCACTATCGTCACTGTGCTATCGTGTTACGTGTGTTGGTAGTGTAGCATTTCACTTGGAACTTAAGACACTTGGGTTGTTAAGTCATTGAAGACCAAGTTCCTGTTTACTTCAAGCATTTTTATGATACACTAGCTTCCGCCCGCGACTTCGTCCGCGTGAAATTTCTTGTTCTCCCGACCCATCCCGTCACATCGCATCACCTGCCCGCGCTGTTACTTCGTTTTCCGATAGCGCTCGTTCTTACTTTTTTTCTTTTTGCTCGGCTTCTGAGGGTCCTAGCGTAATGTTATATACCCTATAGCCTTCCTCAAGAATTGGGCTATAAAATGGAAAAAGAATTTTTCAAATCCGACTGGTAGTGACAGAGATTAGCGCGTTCAAACAGTCAATAAAAAATAAAACGTGTAGGTACCTAACTAATACAATACTAAGCGCATTTTCTTACTCTAAGATCGGTTGCAGACCAAAAGCTAAGCTAAGTTAGTTTAGCTTAGCTCACATAGCTTGCGTAGTTTTCCATACTTGTGTGCAGATCGCAAACTATGACACAAGTATGAAAAATTACCTCAGCTATGCGAGCTAAGCTAAACTACCTTAGCTTAGCTCTTGGTCTGCAACCCGCTTAAGCATTTTTATACCCGTCGTAATTTCTAAACGAAAAGTCCGATTCGAATAATTTAAAAAGGAATTGACATGTACTTAATCAACCTTGATTATGAAACTATTTATTTCGATAAGGCTTAATACCATGTTCATGAAAACGGCTTCACAAATAATGCATTATTTTATAACAAATTTGATTACCATTAAAAAATTTAAAGTGAGCCAACCTTAAAGGATATGCTATCGCAGACTTTTTTTAGAACTTTCTAAGAGGAACAATTCCGTCATACATGATTATTTTTGCGTAATTATAACCGTTTACGCAGCGCACGCAATGGAAGCTCTCAAAAGGAATAAATTCTCCCCGTTTTAGCAACATTTTTCATTGATGCTCCGCACCGCGGTTGTAGCGTGATATTATATAGTCTTCCTCGATAAATGGGCTATCTAACACTAAAAGAATTTTTCAATTCGAACCAGTAGAACTTCGTGAGATTAGCGCGTTCAACCAAACAACAAACAAACTCTTCAGCTTTACAATATTAGTATAGTAATACATATATAGATATTAGTATATTTGAACCCGGCAAAGCCTACAATATGTCAAAAGTTCAAACCTACGTAGACCCGTTATGTGGTGATATGAAACCACGCTAAACATCAACCACAGACACTGGATCACAACGATTGATATGAGAAAAGTATACAGCTACACCTTTCTCCACCTTGACAGATACTGCAGCTGTCCTCAGTCTGACATTGCAGCATTTGGCCACGATGTTAAAATTGATTACAGTACAAACAAAAACCTTCGCCACTATTTTGAAGAAATTGATGATAATTAAGTTACTGACTGTCATGTCAATGACATGACTTTATGAACTATGCGTATTCCTTATCGAATAGTCTACGTGACGTCTAGGAGAGCCTACGCAACCTCTACGCCGGATCTACGCAACCCCTACGCAGAATCCTGGTGAAGGTGGTGGTGTGGAACAGTTTTTGTGTCTACTTTTCTGACCAACCTCTCTTAAACACTTCCAAGTCCAACGTGAGATACAACTAAAGACTTATTGTAAACAGAAAAGAGTTGTTATGCCTCCGCAACTAGCTTCATAATAGCTCGTGATAATATCAGTATTGTGACCTAGAAGATACTACGTATATGCAAATGACAGCATACTCCATCTTACTTGTTACCTAAGCACTCCTAATTAGCCGGTTGAATACAAACAATTGAAAATAGCACGGTTTTTCCTGATTAGTTATAATTAGCGTGGCACGCTCGTTAAGATTAATTTCGCTTTACAATTTTATCTATATATATACAGGATGGGCCAAATAGTGACGTCCAAAAGAAAAATCTGAATTCTCATACCTAGAGGTATTCGAAAATACCCTATGTAAGTACCTATGTTCCGTGATTTTTTGTAGTTTTCGAGTTTATTGTTTTGAGTTTTCTGCCGGTGGAGCTTCAAAAATTCGTATATTTTTTTGTAGTGGGTATTTTAACTACCCCCTAAAGGGGGATTGGGGGTGACAAAGTTTGTATGGAAGAATTTTAACGCGTGGTCCGATTAACTCGAAACTCAGTATTTATACTTAATACCGAAAATAAACAGTAAAGTGTAACAGGTTTTTTTTGAAAATCTACCCCTAACGGGATACTAAAGTACGAAATTCACGCGGACGAAGTCACGCGGGAAGAGCTAGTAACTTAAGAGTTCTTTTGCCAACTATCTTCACGGTCAGGAGTCAAGTTTAGTTACACAGTAGCCATGCTCATCTTTTATTGAAACAACTCTTATGTTACCTAGGCTAAGTTTTTGGTAAGTAAATAAATGACTACTTACTTACTTACCGTTTGCCGATAGGCTATGCAATTACGGTATTAAGGCTCCTGCGAACAACGTGCGATTCGCGCCGCGAGTCGCGCCTGTTTGAAGGAGCGTTTAGGTCTCATGGGATAAGTATTGAAACGCATACTAGACCTATGGTTAGGTAGGGCTTGCCTAAACATCGGTGGTTAATTATCAAAAATCAAAATCTACGTAGTTTTAAATAAGGGACTGATTCTCATGGCGGAAATCATTTAACCCAAGAACTTGCAAGCTTAAGGTGAAAGCGTTCACCTGGTGCTAACACGACAGAAGAAATTAATACTAGGTACAAGAACATCGCTGCTACTGGATTTTATAAGATGTCATACTATGGTAGAGTGGTGATATGAGGGCATATTAACCAAAATTACAATATTATCGAGGATTTGGATCAAATTATCACTGCTATTATTAGCGAAAAGAGTGGTATTTATGATGAAAACGTAATTATTATCCAGTTTGTGTGCTGCCTCAGACTATGTCAAAGGCCCATGTGTTAGTTGCTAATTTCTATGATACATTATAGCAGTTGACACACAATCTATTGATTCTAAAAGACCTTCAAACCGCCCCTTTTTATATCAGTTCAAACAAATTTTAAAGGCTTGGCCAATGTTTGTTTATACGTAATTTATCTTAGAAATCCATTGCGAACATAAACAAGCCGAGCCCGATCATGATTCAATATTTGCATAAGGACCAATGTTTATGAAACTTGTCTGCGAAATAGAAGCACATGAGTAAAGAAACGGAACAGAGACAAAGCTTCATACAACGACATCCGAGCTATGATAGGAATATTACTACAAGCATGAAGCGCGTGTGTGCGTACCACTAGCGGCTTCATCACGTACGGACAGAAATCGGTTTATATCACTTTGCACATGATATGAGTAAATAATAATAGTGTTTTCATATAAAAAAGTGTATAACTGTGTGTATGAACAATAGTAGAAGGAATAAAAACATATGACATAAATGACTGAAATTTATTATATTTTTTTTAATGTGGTAGATACTCTCTACTCATACCTCAACATCGTTATCTCTGTTACGTTTCTTTACTTTGTGATAGAAGTAGCTTGTGATTTAAAACTAAACATTTAAATGTAAAATCGGAAGCGTGCCTCATTAAGCGGATCGTTACTCTGCATGAATTCATCTAATTATCTAATCGACATTGTTTAGTGTGATTGAAAACTCTTAATGCGATAGATGATCTAATTTATTTACTTGTTTGTTTGTGGTTCATTTAACTATATTAATTTCTTGTTTAAATATTGCATGTATTACTTACTACTTTTGTACGGACTAGAGGCAACACATCCTCAATGTATCACCAAATGAACTTATATTGTACCTATGTTTTACAATAAATAAATTAATCTGATCCGGATTTCGGATTTGAATTACATAACATCACGCCTTGTTTCCCCGAAGGGTTAGGCAGAGGTGTACCTATATATAGTACACCTACATTTCGCCAGTTATGTTTAAGTCCCATGTAATTGGATTTGAATTCTGTGTTCTATGTTAAGTCACAATAGGACATACTTTGTCGTGAGCAAATGTCTAAGCAGCATGCTGGGTCAAAGACTGAAGCCTTTACACATTAGAGACTGCCGAGACTGGCAGATATCAACCAGCGTTTGGTCGAGCTCTTATAATCTTTACATTTACGTTAGAGACTGCTGCGTTCTCTGAGCCTACGACACAAGTAGGAAGCCCAAAAACTTTAATATTCAAGTCAATAATCATAGTTTTTATACTTACCTATCACAGAAAAATACCATTGTTTCCAAAGGTGTACAGCTAGCTCTTTAGCGGAATCGTACTTCTGATCTACATAATACGACGACTCCAGAGAGCGCTAATACTCCAGATGATAATTACTTACACCTAATCGTGCAAAATGTATATATGTAGTAGGTATTGTTCATTAATTATTCGTCATAATTATCTTCCAATACATACCAGCGGCTTTCTAGCTGTCTACGTGTGGCAGAACAGGTGTTATCAGATGACACTACCGCCTAAGCACACAAGTCGTAAAACGTACTCCGCTTGGAATGTCACTGATTACGTTCAAGGTCGATCTTGTAATTAATCAACTATATTGTTGTAGTCCAATTAGTCAGATCGCTGAGTTAATCTGTAGTAGGTGCTTGGAGAGGTGATAATATTGGTGCATTTATTGCTTAACCTAATTTTTTTCAAGAAAGTCAGGTTTTTTGTTGTAAGTACATTATTTTACATTTTGCTTTACTGCAGTAATAGGGCCTGATATGACAATGCCTCTTGATGTCCTGACGAGGCATGGTACGTTAATGGGGGATGAAAGATGATGTGTGTAATACCGTATCATGTCCACGAGCAGTCACCATAGCTTTACATGACTTCCAAACTCCATTAGATTCAACGAATCTACGTCATGATAATATGTAGGTTCTCTTTACCTTTCTCTAACGATCGATCGGTTCAAGCGTGACATACATTACAACATACTCATCCACCGAACGACAAATTCGTCTACAAAATTCGCTTACACAACTAGATTGTAATTTCCTTGACAAGACTACATTGGCTATAGAAGTAACTTATTGAGTAATTTAAGTCCGTATGCAACTCATACGCAGGGTTCAACGTCCGTATCGCGTGAATATACAGGGAGGTACCATCGGCAACGTAATTGCGACTTATAAGTGAGTTGATTTAATGAAGTACTTTCCACTTTCAGATCATAAAGAGCTCCGTGAAAGTAATTGGCAACAATAGTAACATCGACATTCGGACGTAACAAGACTGGCGACACTAGAGGAAGTAGTTAGGAGTAATAACAAAGAAAGGTGTGGATTGTCCCAGGTTAATCGGTAACTTGTTACTGCAATCTTTCACATGTTGCACCAGTTTCTGGGTGTGGAATAGAAGCGGGGCAATCTGTAGAAAGCCATTTCAATGTTTCCATAAGTAGATATCACAAAATTGGTATAGGACGAATTCTTAGAGCTGATGATTCAAATAAAGAGGCAAAAGTAACCACCCATATAACATGTCCCGGAATTAACGCACAACCTCTTAAGGGGTCATTGTCCTCATCATTATAAACAACTTTTACTATGGGACCAAACCCGAAATCGCGAAGAAGAATCAGGTGTTCCCAACATTTTATATATTAAGGCACCATAAGATGTCGCGCGACGAGCGGTGCCTTTGTGTCGCGCGCGATTCACATCGCGAGTCGCGCCTGTTTGCAGGAACCTTTCTTTATGCGAACATATAGGGGAACAGCAGATTTTTTTTTCGCGATTTCGGGTTTGGTCCCCTAGTAAAAGTTGTTCATGATGATGAGTACAATGACCCCCTAGAGTTAAGACTACAAACAGGCGCGACACGCGACGTGACACAAAGGCACCGCTCGTCGCACGACCATCGGTGCCTTCGTGTCGCGTCGCGTGTCGCGCCTGTTTGTAGGAGCCTTTATGGGATATTAAAAGGAACACGTAAGTATGTCTGTAAGACCATTATTTTATTATCCTATCTAGTGATTACTGAAATGGCGGCTGAAGAGACGATGGAAGAACGAGACAAACTGCATCAACACCAAAAAAAATCAGTTAAGGGCAGGAAGATGATGAATTTGCTAATTGCTATGATCCTTTCACTTTGGGTTACGCTGCAAAACAAATTCGTCGCTTTGGGAGGAAGACAGGAACTCAGGATATCCAAGCACATCCTAAATATTGCGATAAAGAGGCAAGAGGAAAAATAAAAACATTTATGATAAATATGTATACATACAACAGTTTTATTTTGACACTTTCCTTCATAATGTTTGGTATCGCTATTATAAAATTTACTATCACAGTCAATTTATAATAATTAAAAATTAAATGTAAATTAATATTTATCAGAAAATTTTATATCAAATCCATTTTAGATTAGACGGTTGATTAATTTTCTTCATAAAGTACAAACAAATCACCTAATGATAAAGTTAATTATCTTTCATCAAGTGACTAAATCAACAAATTGGTGCCTAAAATAACAAGAGTATCTTACGAAAACAAACAAGCGTGGATTACTTGGCTTCAATGATAGAGCTAGGAAAATACCTAGCCTAACACATATTATGAAATTCATCCATTATTATTATTATGTATTTTTAGCTTTTTTCGTATCGTCATTTTCGTCATTATCATCAGCCTATAGCGGCCAACTGC
Source organism: Fissipunctia ypsillon (assembly GCA_947568875.1). Classification (NCBI taxonomy): domain Eukaryota; kingdom Metazoa; phylum Arthropoda; class Insecta; order Lepidoptera; family Noctuidae; genus Fissipunctia; species Fissipunctia ypsillon. The sequence continues at coordinate 15,187,004 of OX387654.1, read as the reverse complement.
TAGACATTTCGTATGAAAATTACGAATTCAGATAAAATGGTTTGGTTTGGTTTAGTCTTACCGTTTCATTAGTCTGCGGCAGTATACTCCTCTGTAGTTTCTGCACAGGGTACGTCTGTCTCCAACCGAACAGACGCACAAGTTTGTCAGCCACATCCTCGCACCGAGGAGTGGATTCCTTCATCTTTACGATAACCACCACTAAGCACTGAATTATAGTTCCAATTCAGGGAAGATCGGCATTGTTTTCAAGTAACTGCTGTGTTATTAATTAATTAGGTATATATATTAATTAGGTATAAGTTGTTATTTATGTACATTCCGTTTTAATTCTGAATAAACAAATCTATTTTTCCCACTGCTGTGTTCACCCAAAAAGAAAACAAAACCAATTAATGTTTAAAAGAAAGTTCCAAAACAAAAGACGAGCACTGTGCACTAGCACTGTTTCAAATAATGAGAATTGATTCAACTAAATGCGTATGAAAAACTAATTTCACTGACAACACCACAAGTCACAATAACACGACCGCCAAACCTTGGGGCCAGACGCGCAAAAAGTGTTGAAAAAATAGTGGAGTGTCGGAGCCGCTGAGCCGGCACCGCGTGGCACTGTGGCGCTCTCCGCGGCCTCCGCGTTATCGCTGCCATCGTTATCTGACTATCACCGCCCCTCCAATCTACTGCACCTTCACTGCCTCACTCCCAGACACACAATGCCTGCTATATCTACGAACAGCGCGCGGAAATCTTGAAACTTTTAAAGTACAGACACCGTCGTAGCTTAAGTTACGACGCCGACTCGGCCTCCATAAAAAGGCCGACTAACGACTAAGCAACCACCTACAATAAAACAAGAATTGGTGAAAATCTTCTGCCCACTAGACAGGCCCATCTTCGATGACTTACACAATATAGACAAAACTTGTACATTTAATAGGTCCAAATGCGTGAAGCTGTTAGGCGACTACATTAATATTTCCGATAAAGACAAAAACAGAAAGACACAGAAACAAAGAAAGAAAAAATAAAAAGAGACAAAAAAAAAGACAGAGAAAGAAGAAGAGACAGAAAGTGAAAACTCACTCGCAATCAACGATGAATTAGAGACTGTGTCTGTTTTAGCGCTATCTGTTATAGTCATCCAATATCAGGCAGTAAATTGGAAATAACAACGGTTTTGTAACTCGGTACGAAGCTTTGATTAGTCTTCCATTCCAGTGTAGATAATATCCGCAAACAACGGCAAACTGAATTGCCCGTCCAATTTACTTTGATGTCACCAGTTGCACAACGGAATCCGCGATGATGTTAACTTAGTTAAACTTAATCCACCTAAACAAGTTGCAATCTAATACAGCTTAGTACGGTACTGCATTTAAATTGCCTTATAATTTGTTTAACATTTCAGATATGCTAATGTTGCGATTCTATGTGTCCATTATTTAATTTCAAAGCAACGCAATGATGCATAAATGTATATTTTCATGAATTACCGCAAAAACTCCCGCAGAGTTCTAACTAAAGGCTCGCAAACTAGCAACATGCAGGAATAATTACCACATAGTGAACATTAGCGCATAGCTCGCAAAACGTTGACTCCGCCAGTTTGCATGCCTTTGTACGCGGTTTTGAAACTACGATGGGAATAACATTTTCTCTACAGGTATGTACGGGAAAATGGGCAGAGAAAACTGGTGTTTAGAAGAGAAAGTCCCATAAATGTCCATTTGTGTCTTTAACGTCTCAATATATCACCTTGAAGATTGAGTACTGAATGCAGTAACAGCGTTAACTAACGTAACTTCATTATTGTCATGTCAGATCGACTGAATGCAATCGAGCGAACAATCGACGATTAAGAACAAGACTTCATCATTCAACGTTACAAACAGAAACCCATTGTCAACGCTACTTGCGAGGAGTGTTAACGAAACTACGTGGGAACTCATTTGTTTTCAGTTGCGATAAGATGAGCATTACTGAGCGACTTAATTACCAGCATGTAATGCTTAATTAGCTGTGGCAGGTAATAAGACGTCTTAAGGTCTTAACCTATTTGTGTTGCACACAAGTGATGCAACCATGAATACCTTTTTGGAAGAACACAAAAGTGTTGATGATGATGAAAATCGAGTTATAGGGGCAAAGAAAGAGGCGGAATAAATATTACATTTGATAAGCGAGTTCGTAAAGAGTGTCGCGAGTCTCACGAAGCTTTCTACCTCGAGATCTGGGTATCTAGATCGGCGCCGGAGTAACTATTATGTTACCAGATCGCTCTTCAAACAACAATGGCAATACAAACTCGTGGCATTGATACTGATTAGTAACCGTAATCGCGTCGCCTCGCGTTATGAGAAATTTACAATAAGTAGCAGCTCATTTTCTTTGCCTTAATAAACTAACAGCCGATAAAGTGTGTCAACCTCAATTGATGCCGTTGTGTATTCCAAATAAACAATCGCAGATGCTTTATCAAATTTTTTCGCAAAAGCTAAAATCTGTTTTCCAACGTCTACGTTTGTGTAGATAAAACGTGAATCAGTATTTTTTTCAAGTAAGTACCTACTTTAGTTAATTATATTTAATTTATAACCTCTATACGTTGAGTCAGGTCTCTAGCACTTACGGTCATGGTTCAACGGTCACGCTATGTTTCATGTGCTGCGGACCAATCACAATGCATTGATTATGGCCATGTACATAGGTGCAACGATCCCTAAACAGAAACCTGAACAGTACCTAACTCGAGTTTCTTCATTGTTAGTTTTGCAATTTTCAGTTAACAATCGACGTAGACACGCATCACATAATTAACTATGTTTCAAGTACATAGTATATAGAAACTACCAACAATATTATGACAACAGCAACCTTAGTAATCACCTAACAGACAGACCCTAAAATGAAAACCCATATTATGTACTGCAGTACTGTCAATTTCAAACACTAGCGGAAAAATCGGCAATTTCCCACAGACACGCTCAGCCCCAGTCAGGATGGCATGACGTAAAAAATAAAGGATACGTCATCCATTGTCTACCATGCCATGTTATCACAGGAACCAGCTGTGCAACTTTTGTGCAAGTGCAAAATAACTGACTGGCAAAAGCATATAATGCCACAAAGCCTTTAACTCAGAATGGGAACATTGGTCACACAACAGCTACGTTTTCAATCTGCCTCACTTGTCCCAAAAATGTTCACAGGGGTATCACATACACCACAAAAAACATAGAATTCCCGTAATTCGTAAAGGGGGTAAACGTCACATTATTATAATCGACGTAAACAAGCTGGAGGCTGCGCGGCGAGCAACTGGCTCGGCTTTCTGCGCGTGCGCCGGTCGGCGGCGGCGGCGCCTCCGCGGCGCGGGGGGCAGGGCCAGCAGGTCACCGCTCCCCCCCTCCCCCCTCTGCAGGTAGCCGAACCATTGAGAGGTGCTCGCACGCCGCCGTGTAAACAATCCTCCCACCTGTGCAATTACAAACAATTGGCACCGAATCGTCTAATACCATTCGCCTGTAACACAACCGAAATTGAACCAATTTAGAAGTGGAACTACCACGACATTTCTGAATGAATTGATGGGTAACCACTCCACAATTTGGTCAGTTAACGAACTAGAGATCCTTGTAGCTGGTTTCCTCCCGGATGTTAGTCCCGGAGGTTGTATGATAATGAGTTAAGGACACTTTCGTGGGGCACCTCCCCTGTGACGAGGCAGGGATCAGCGGCGCGAGGCGCGTGGCGAAGCGCGACGGACGCACGGGGGCACCAGCCGGAACGACGGCGTGGGGTGCCAACCGTCGCACCAACTCCACTAGCCAAGGTCAAGCCGAAGAAATATCATACTTTCATTAAAAGCGAATAGGCTTCTGATTACCAAAATGGCCAAGTATTCTGAGTGGTGCTAGGCAGGTATGACGAGTCAACGTTGGAAATGGGTTTTCCATTACAGCTATACATAAATGGGCATACTACTATTATTAAATTAACAATAAATATTAAAGTTAGAGGTATTTCTTTTTTCAGAATATATTAATTTTTGTAATAAAAATATTTATATAATTTATTTATTTAGTTCAGTAACTGCAAGGCATCAATTTCTAAAATTAACGCCATCTATACAAGTCAGGGAGAACTACAATGCCTGCAACCTAGCCAATCTTTAGAGGCATTAATGTTGGTCAAGTACTAAAAGAAGAAATGCGATGTTAAAAAATAGGGACATGTAAAATATAGTTAGAATAAGCTGTTTAACATCGTGAAATTTTAATCAATTAGACCCACTTTATATTCAAGATGCTGTCGTATCTTGCCAACAGATGGCACTGAATGCCAAATCACCTGCCACCAAGTTTGAGAGTGAGCAATATAGGTGTCTAGAGATAGAGGGTAACAGTTTGGGAATTTTACTAAGTACTTTATCTGATTTTAATGTCTGGTCAGTCTATAATATGATTTAATTTTTTATGTTAAACCTCCATCACAGGTCTCTTCAGGTTATTAATCATGTGTCATAGGTAGGTACATAAAGAAATGAATAGAAAGAACACTAAAGCATTTCAAATAGAATTTCCCCATATCACCTAAACTTGATATCAATTCTGTCGTCGTTACGCGATTACTTAATTATTTATTATTTATTATTTTACTTAACAAGAAAGGGTTGGTAACCTATCTGACTGCCTAGGTATTTAAATAGGTAAGTAAGACATTTTGTGTTTTCTAAAATTAAATAAGTATTTTGACTTCAACACCTACATTTTTGGTTTGTAGCAAACAGTTGACAATCTAAGTAGGTATCTATTTTATTGATCCTGCTTATTGTCAGAGCCTGGCAGTGGCAATGGTCATCGTGGGGGAAATCCATCACAATGACAGTGAAGTCCCACAAAAAGTAAGTTACAGTGTATGAATGCAACGAGGAAAACTCAGTTATATTTATTGACTTTTACAGAATCGGAAACCTACAAAATGCCCGTGGTTGCCTTAATTACGTATCGGGAATCAGTTCCTAAGCCCTTTACTGGATTAGTTAAATGTATGAAGTACCTTTAGGTACAGTCGTAATATCATAATAGGTAGCGTAGGTAGGTATTATCGATTTCTTGTTATGCTCACTTACAATTTACATTAACATAAATTGCTATGCAAGGTTCTAAAACTGGATCTAAATGTGTAACAAAGTTTATTGACCTAGAAAATTTAGCTATAAAAATTATATTAGTGTTTTTAACCAGTTGGTTAGGGCGATATAATTAGTAAAAACTACAATCTTAGGTAATTAACTTCATTACGTAGTTTACGCGATAATGTACGGTTCCCATGACCAAAAATGAATAACTTTGCTTTCTCTTGGTATTACGAACAGCCTTTTGAAAGGTTCTGAGGGCCATACTGCTAAGTGTATGAATCGAAAGGATTTAAACTATTGAAAGGTCACTTCTGCTAGGATTTGGCCGAGTTAGGGTTTGGCTGGGGTGGGCGGATGTTAAGGCGACGATAACCGACTTTTAAACTGATGATCATGTCTAAACGAGTAGTGTTAATGATTTGGAAAAAATATATGTTAAATTAGAGCATTTTCGTAATAACTTAATAAGTGCATATTTTAGATTATGTTTAAGTATATTACATAGTGTAATTGAATTGTAAAGTTATGTCTGACGCGGATAAAAAACTGAGAATCACGCAAAAACTATCAAGTGTATTTTTATGAGACCTTCACCATTTTAAAGATAATTTAATTATTTATCTTTTAGTATACGTGTTTTAATATAATACCTTTTGTTTTATGTATAATAAATTAATAATGCGTCTAATCTGGGACAGCGCTCCTTGATGGGCGAGTCCTTGGTGGATGTACTGGATGACCAGACGACGCGTTGCGTGAGCTCAGCACAGAACACGCAAGCTATGCACTCAAGGCCGTTGGCATATATCTACGTCTTAAATTTAGCCAATAAGGAGTAATAGAATTGTACAGGGCTATTCTGTACAAATCCCACCGTGGAAACTGGGGTGGAGTGAGCTGTCAGTGTCATCCCACTGATGCTAGGGTTTGACACTAATTCTACGGCGAAGTGCCAATACCTCCTAACTGACTCCTAACAAACATGCGAATAACGCCTTCAAATTCAAAACGATAAGGCGTTATTCGCATGTTTGTTAGGAGTCAGTTAGGAGGTATTGGCACTTCGCCGTAGAATTGTAAGTCAAGAGTATCTCACTTCAAGCTTACTTAGATTCACCTAAGATTTCACGGTGAAATTTTTACAGAATAGATCTGCTGGAGTCGCAGAAATTAAATTATAACTAGCATGAAGGCTCCTGCAAACTGGCGCAACACGCGACGCGACACAAAGACACCGCTCGTCACCGTGCCTTTGTGTCGCGTCGCGTGTCGCACCTGTTTCCAGAAGCCTTGAGGGCATTGTTTTACAAATAAACAGTAGTTACTAAAAGGCAATTAGTATTCTAATCGATAGGGTAAAAGTGGGATAGTTGCCCCACATTTTGAAATTGATTTTTTTTTCCTACAAATAAATTATATTTAAACCAATTTTTCAATGTAATCGTACATTGGTCCATTATTTATTATATTTTAAAAAGAAATTCAATGCAGCTATTGCTTATACATATAGAAAAAAACAAAAGTTACAGTACTAGTTCTGAGTATAGATGCCTCTTATATGGGTTAGATGCCCCGATGCTGTTGTCACTATGAGGATAGTTGCCCTTAGGTATAAATCAAAGCATATTTATAATTAACAAATTTTATTTTAATATTTAGTTATGGCACATTACACTTTGGTTTTAATTTTCATATTCTTTCACTAATCAGCTTCAGAAAAAAAAAAATATTCTTCACTTTGGTTTATTCTACTTCTTCACTTAGGTATATTTCACTTCTTCACTTTGGTATATAATTATTATTAGTTCTTATATTAATCAGCTTCAGAAAAAAAAAGTATTTCTACAGTTCAGTCTACGGTGTTTTTTTCGTATTCATTCGTTTAATCCTACCGCATTCATTGCAATAGTCGCCGTACATGGTACAATCCTCATGTAGCCGAGGCGTCTATCCTTTTCAATAGGGATAGTTGCCCTAATTAAAATAAAAAAATCCCTTTTAAAAAATGACAAAATGTTACACTGACGGTAATATTTAAACTATACACTTGCAAATAATAATAAAATAATATAACTTACCTTTGGAAATGAAAAGTTCCACGCGTTTCTAAAATATCAACGTTCGTAATCCGCGATCTTTGTGAGCGAGCCCGTCGATCTTTCTTCATGAACACGCAACACATCCAATCACAGCGGTTGCCGCTCGCACACTAGCGGGGTGGGGGGTGTTCTTTGCTTATAAGTATTAACTGCGATCATAGAACGTTTGCAAGTCATAATTTGAATTTTGGGGCATCAATCCTCCTAGGGCAACTATCCCACTTTTACCCTACTTGAAAAGGCCCACATTATTTTATTCCGTTACAAAAGTTTTCCACGTCCCTGTTTCCATGCATTAGAAACGCAATTTCCCATTTGTTTCGCTTAGACACAATAGAACCGTTTGATGAAAAGCATCATAAAGTTCGAGTATTTGACACATCTTTAACAATCGAACTTTCTCGTCTTTTAATGTTTACAGCATCACAATCTATAATTATAATCATGCCTATGCGTGTGTGTCGTGTGTGTGCTATACTATGCCCAACTGAAAAGAAAACGGAAACGCTCATTGCAGCAGAAATAAACCCTGAACTGTAGGGTTTGATCCCCGGATCTGGCAAAGCGCTATTGAGTTTTTCTATGACGAAATATTCTTAGAAGCAGCCTTCCTTATGCAGATTTCATTATGGCAACAGGATTGCTGACAATAGGTGAATAGGCTTATTACGTGGAACTTTATTAAATTAAAGGGTGTAAAACACTACAGTACCAATGCACGTCTGCTTACTCTTTCGGTAAACACACGTGTGATGTTTTTGTTGTTTTTTTAAAACAGAACAGAGTACCTATGATGAAAACGTATTTTCACTTTCAAAGAACCTTTAATACCTACCAATCGAGTTTAAAAGCAACCAATAGATACATAAGTATTGGAATTAGAACGTCCGATGACCGAAGACATACAAAAGCTTTAGAGTTTAGAACCTCTAATAAAGCTGTAGACAGTTCTATTCGAAATTCTTTATATGAGTAAACTAATCATTTTTACTTTCTACAATTTCAAGCATGGTTTTCGTAGAAAATGACGTAGACACTGCCAAAGAAAGACTGTCAAGACGAGTTGCATATTTGTAGTCATTATGGCCCACTTGCACGTTTATTTGGGTTAAATGAAAAAACGTAGAGATTGTAAACTCGAAGTTAATTACTATTAACATTTTAACTCTTGTTATTACGCGTTGCGCCACTAAAAAGTAACACCGGGTTAGTTAACCTGACATTAGTGTTTTTTGAGTTAGGAACATTGTAGTTCAATCGACGATACATAAAATAGAATTGCAATGGCTGTGCCCTGACATTATGTAATCCGATCAAAAATGAATGAACGAAAAATGAACGGAAATTGTATACCCATCTCTTTTACACTACATACGATACGTAATACATGCATAGAATACTTTCATGTCTTTGAGTTTTATAACATGACATTTCATGTGGTTTCCATGGAGATTTAGTTTATTGATTGAGGAAAACTTCAGAAGGGAAAATATGTTTAAAGTTTTTTATAGTTTGTATTTCATGAATATAAGCCTGCTGATAAAGTACCGAAATTTCACTTAGGTACTATAACGTCGAACAATATGAAATACAAAATATGTTATACTTATCAGCGGTACCTCATAACGTCAATTTATTTTGACAAGAGTTTAGCGACTTAACTCTCCCACATCGGTGGCTTAAATATTTAAAAGTAACTCTTGGTGGCGTAAGTTAAATTATTGTATAATTAACTCCGAGTTATTTAGGTTAGTCGCCATCTCATCTCAGCGACAATCAAATGTCAAAAATGTAGGTAAACGCTATACAATTTTTGACCGATTGTGACTGAGATTTGAATGAGAACGTTCTTAAAATTACTGGAATTGCCGCTCAGATATTATTATGATCCTAGATAATTATATTATGATAGTTTATTACTATTCCCAATAAGTAATCGCATTCCACGTTTGAATTTTCGAACAGTCTCATACTATCAGTCAGGTCCTAGTGTCAGTTGTTTCATGCATATCAATCACATCCCTACTCACTACGGTCGCGGGGTCAACGACCTGCCCGCGTCCGCGAAAAGCCTGACCTTCGCACGTGGAACTCTCATTAGTTACCAAAAGAAATATAACAATTCACAACAAAAAGTCGAGGTGAAACCATTGGCAAGCTTCATTACCTCTCAGTTTTCATGTTGAAACTAAACTGTTACAAAATTGCTAACTTTCATATAACCACAAAATTTTAATATGAGAGAGCATAACTAATACCTAAAGGAAAATGTCAATAAGCGAAACTATCAGAATATTCGCAACATTTCAAAATAGGAAGGTATGCATTCCATTGTTCGAACGTGTCCGAAAAAAGTTACTCAATAAAAATGATAAACAAGAACATTTCTGTATAAAAAATCGTGTCATAATGCAATTAACGATATGCAAAATGGACATCAAGACAAGTATAATAATGCAATAAAATATCACTTTCAAGTCGAGCGGATACCGTCCGTATTCTGTAAAGCGGATATTCCTCGGATAGTGCAAGTTCGCATCGCTCGCTTGGTTACCATTTTCACGTGGTTATGGTTACGTGGTGGCAGTGCGGGGTGGGCAGCCATGGGTGACCGTGGGAGAAAATGAGAGTAATACCATTAGAGGTTAGCAAATATTTAGGTCTGTGGAACGGTTAATATGGATTGCTTTTGCGTAGTGAGGAATTTTGTCACGAACATTAGAAAGACATTGCTTGACTTTTAAATTGAAGTGTCTATTGAAATAGGAGGTCCATTAAAATCTAACCTAACCAAAGGCAATATCAATTCCTGTAGAGAAATAGAACAATTTTCTTGAATGTAGGCAAATATGGAACAATACCAAGTATAATGTGATGATTAATATATCTACTATTAATCATCATAATTAAAGGCTTAATAATTAAGAGCTTAGTACTAGTCATTATGGCAAGCGGAATATGGAGCCATTCTGACACCAGTACAATATCAAATAACTAACTGCATTCGTAGATAACGACCCATTGTCAGCAAACAAAAACGGTGGAAAATATCAATTATAAATCGAAGATCAGTAGATTCTACTTTAACCATCATGAATACAATGTACCTACCTGTGCGATGTATCCTTTAAGAATATAAGGCCAAGCTAATTTTGTCTACTGCCCACTTTGAGAAAAAATTATTTTTTAGCGCCCCCATTTTTTCACCTACTTAAAAACCACACCTAGATGAAATTACAAAATATCACCCCCTAAGCCTCTACACAACGCCCCCATTTTTTTTCTGGGTCTCTTACTGCCCCCCTTTAGGCCTGCAGCGCCCACAAGGGGCGTTATCGCCCACTTTGGGAAAGGCTGATCTAAGGTATTCCTCAACCAACTCATCAAACACTGCTGGAAAATGGATGTAGGTACTTATTGGTTCTCGATGAGGTTACTAGACAGTAGTCGTCGGTGGTTTAAGGGGGAAACACTAAGGTAGCCCGCGAAATTCAAATTTTCTTATGATTTTTGCAATTTGCAGCTCAGTGTCTGTGTGTATGTTGATTAAAGTATGATTCGCGACCGTAACAAATATCTATTTTCAGAATTAGAATCAGTAATACAAACAACTCTTTAAGTTAGTATAATCCTCAAATGTCAAGATTTCATGAAATAGTCATTCAATGGGTTGTTGAATTATATTGAAAGTTGTATTGATGACTTTAATGATTATAATTCTGTAAATACATAAGTATTAGTTTCGGTTTGCGAATCATATTTTAATCAACATACCTACAACCTAATACTGACCTGCAAATTGCAAAAAACTTAAGAAATTTTGAATTTCACGGGCTACCCTGGCGCTTTCGCCTTACGGCCGAACTAAATAGTTACTACTCTTTGGGCCGAACCCAATAACCTATTTTCAGTAAAAGACAGATGGTATACCTACTACTGGATACCAATAATATAATATCATATATAATATAATTCTATCTGTCCTTATGTCAGGCCGGTAAAATTCCATAATCTCTTATAGATTATTGGGACGTTAAAACCATAGATAAATAGGTTTTTCTATCTCCAGTATGCCAAAACTGGTGATATATGTATAGGTTTTTGGGTTCAGCCGTTAGGGGCTGATTACTGACTGGTATTGAGCAAGATGAACACCCTTTCATACAACTGAATATCTTAACAAAACTTTTAACAAATAACAAAGTAGATAATTACGATCAATGAAAACCAACCACAGTAATTTGAAGTTCAAGAGTGCACCTGTTTTGACCTCGTGGGAATCCTATTCGTTAAAGTTGCAAACGTTTGGAATACCCGTACGTTCCTGGAACGGGGACAGGATCCACGTCACGAGTCAACAACGTGAGGAACACACATCAATCTATTATGGATGCTTTTTGTACCATACAAGCAAGGCTAAAGAGGGAATTCTACAGAATAGCAATAGGAAAATCTCCGTAGCAGCCTGTGGCTGGGAAATTATTCAGATAAAACTTTAAATCTTACGCCGCTATCCCACTGGCGTTTTACGAGCGTTGGCGCTTCTCCAACGTCTGCGCAGCGCCAACGCTCGTAAAACGCCAGTAGGATAGCGGCCTAAACGCTACGCTATACATTACACATTAAATTCAACACATCCAAGAACATCAGTACTACAGTAGGACTGATGCTTCTTCTAGGCTTGCTGATGAGTTCGTGTATACTAGTTAGTAAACTTTATAATGATTTTCACCAACCGAACCGTGGTACATAGGGTGGTGAGGTATTTAAGTACGAGTATACAGAGATAGAATTTTACGTGGGTCACACTGACAGTTTTTAGAAAATAAAAAACGAAATGATGTAGAAGCCTGTTATTATTTTTATTGCTTTAAGTAGTCTCCGTTCCTTTCAAAGCACCGTCGTATGCGATGGAATCATTGACTGAAGCAGTGGGCCCACTCTTCGTTAGGGATCTCTTCTACGCCTTTTTCAAACGCAGCCACGGCATCATCAGGGTTCATAAAACGAATTCCTCTAAGTTTATCTTCTAGTTTTTGAAATAAATAAAAGTCACAAGGTGCCAGGTCGGTCGGTAAGGATGACTCACTAACTCCACACCTTCGATAGACAAATATTCGATAGTTCGTCTGGCGAAGTGAGCTGGAGCGTTGTCGTGGTGGAGGAGGATCCTGCTTCTTGGACGCTGCTGTCTAACATTTTCCAAGACAACTGGTAAACAATGACTGACATACTAATCTGCAGTAACAGTCCTTTTATCTTCTAGGACAATTGTTGCGAAATGACCCGTCCTTCCAAAGAATGAGGCAATCATCTTTTTCCTTTGAGTTCTGCCCTTCTTTACTTTTGTCGGTAAATCTTCGAATGGAAACATCCATTGCGCAGATTGTCTGTTGGTTTCGGATTCGTAACAATCCGAGCTTTCATCGTCTGTGACGATGTCATATACAGCATTCGAGTCACCTCCGTCATACCTTTCAAGCATTTGAGCGGCGTCAATCCAACCGACGGCGTTTTTGATCTTCCGTCAAACTATGAGGTATCCATCTAGTACAAAGCTTTCTGACGCCTAAATGTTCATGTAAGACTTTTTGTAGGTACTTGACTCATACCAATGCCTAAAGCTGCCCGAATCTGTTGATATGTCACCCTTATATCAGCTTCTATCATTAGCCGCACAACACTCAGTTATCTTCAGTAGTCGCCGTAGAAGGATGTCCTTCTCGCGATCATCAGTGAGTTTGCTTCGACCACGTTTAAACTCATTAAACCAGTTGTAAACCAGTTATTGCTCGGGATGGGGCTTCGTCATGAAATGCTAATCGAAGTCTATCGTAACATTGTTGTAGAGTAAGACCGCAACGAAAGTCGTAATAAATCATTGAGCGAAAATTTTCTCTAGTCAAATCCATTTCGACGCACGACAGACACTTTTTAAATTACCGCCAGTTTGTAAAAACAAATGACATATGAATTAAATTATTCCATTACACATCTACAGATTCCCAAAGAGTTCTTAATTCGAAATTTAAATTAATTTTTCATCGGCTGCTTTTCTTACTGGCCTATTCTAAAAACTTTCAGTGTTTCAATGTTTCAATGTTTAAACAAACAGACACTTTAGTTTTATTTATTTGTATAGAATTATAGATGTAATAGATATGTTTATGTTGCAAGCGTGCGAAACTACTAAGAAACTGTGCCTGTGAAGACATGCATTAACCTTAATGACTCTAATGTACCACCACACCTCTAAAAAAGCCTATCACACATCATGACGTCATAAACAAACTCGCTAAACATGCTTATATACATATTATTTACAAACCTTCATTTCATTCGCCATTTTATTCTTAGTTCGAAATTACATTCCGAATTTCTGTTATCGGTCAAATAAAGTGGAGCGCACACCAACCTTTGATAACAACCAATCAATAGGTAACCTGAGTGGGTCCAAAGCCAGGTCTGAGTTTTGGTACCTACACATACATTTGTAATAGATACTCGACCTCAATATGCATTGAGCCTGGCTTGGGTGAGCATATTTGGAAAAGAAATGGAGATAAACAATTAATTGTCATAAATATTCATGGTGGGTTTTATTGTAAGCATGAGTAAGCAACTGAGCTGTAAGGTGTTTAAGTATCACCTAAGGATGTCATAGGGTTAGAAGTAAGAACGAAGGAACGAACGGAGAAGGGTGAGGGTGTATATGACACTCAATCTGCAATTAGGTAGGACACAACAACAAACGATCAACACGATCACGACACACACACGACACGGACACGGTCGATAGTAACATTAAAAATTTCCCTGAACCTACGTTTACAAACACAGCTGATGATGAGAAACAGGTGACAATCCACAACACTACCTGCATTGTTCTGTATCACCCAGAACTGTTGTATTCCGTCCGATGCTTATCATAATAGTGGGAGAACGACACACAATGAGTTTACATAAGATTAAAGTATAGGGAACGAGAATCCTTAGTTAGCTACAGTTAGAACAGTTATATGTCAGCAGACATAATGACAAACTCCGTTATGAACTAAGGATAATTAAGTCGAAGCGGTAAAGAGCAAGCCATTGCTCGAACTCTTCAGGAAGAAAATGATCCTCAAATCTTGACCACGAATCATTAGTCTCGTAACAATAGACAGACCGTGGCTTAAAATGATTAATTAAGACATACGAATTTGACGAGGACTATGCCTGCTGTAGACGAACGAAAGGCGAGACTTGAGGGAAACATGTCAAGAGAGTCAATCTCTAAACCTAAAAAAGGCTGCTTGGATGACTAATGTTAGACCTGTGTAACATTGACAGCATCTGGCAAGCACAGGGTCACCGAACCATCCATCACTTGTCACTGGAATTTGCTAGAGAAGCTGGCTGCGAGAACCATACCTACAGCCCACTGCGTTACTTCAACGACATTGATTACCGAATCGTTGGCAGTGATCATTAGCTTATGATTCATAGTGCGTAATATTGTATAGTCTTCCTATTATGATCTATAACCCCAAGAGAATACTGTTATGACTAGCCGACCCTTATTCTACAGTTTATTTTGTAAATAAATCATGGAAAACGATAAAACTAAATGTTATGGCAGGTTGTGATTACATCGATGTCACAACATGGGTGAGGCTAAAATGCATTGTGCAGCACTAGACTGCGATTAGTTAAATCCATATGCTGTAATTTTATTGTGCTTAACTTGTTGTCAAGCTAAGCGACACAAATTTTTTGAACTACGTAAGTAATTGGAACACTACTCAAAAACAGCCTCATAACTTCAATTTTGCAGATACACAATTTAGATAGAAGTACAATTTAAATAACGCTAACAGGTCACGAATGCTCGCGGAAACGCAGGCAACCGACACGCGACGACAATGCGTAGGTCTCAGGACAATACACCGTGCTCAAATACTTCACACCGTGTGTTTCCACATTGTCCCTGTACCTGTGCTTTTGTTCCACAAAATATAAACCAGCGAATATTATTGTAACTGGCATTAACTGGTGTTAAACAAAGCGCGCAGTGGTCGTACCGAGTTATAGTCTGTTAGACTGAAATTACATTGTGAAACTAAGGACACATAAACTTGTACTAAACGGGTTGCAGTAATATTGAAGTTTTATTACAAAATCGCACTGTTATACAACGTGTATCTGGACGTACGACATTAAATGAAAACGAGCACAGTACTAGTCCATCGAAACATTTTAAAACACGAAGATTAGTAGATAATGGAAAATTTAAAAATTGCAGTTTTCAAACAAAATAAATAGCAGAATCAACTGCATAAAACGTAAACACGCTTTATCTACGAAAAGTCACTGACTAACGGTGCGGTGCGGGGTGCGGGACGCGGCGGCGGCAATGTTTACCTATTATTACGGACTCAGATCTACATCATGTTACAAAATAAGAAAATGAAAAATAATTTCCTGTGGCTAAAGTATTCACTGGATTTGATTGATTTTCTGTATACGGGTGAAGAACATGATCCTCTTTACGTGGTTTAAAGGAATGTCAATCCTCCTGTTCCACCTTGTATATACATGATTGAAAGAAAACGATACGTAGTGATTACAGTGAATTTTCACGATGTGTAATGGAGAATAACTTGTTTACATACAATACGTTTTTATAGGTTTTTCCAAGTAAACAGTTTTACGTACTGAAATTTAGTTTAGCGGTTCTTAAACTATGAATCAACGCACTTATAGCAGCTGACGTCATTTTATAGGGAAGGAAACTGACGCACTTTGTGTAAGTATTAAATATTGTAGTAATACTAACTATATTTTGTAAATATTTTGACAGGTAATAGTAACATACTAGTGTGAATAGTGGACCTAAAAAATCCTTGATGTCAATTAGCGCTTCTTAGTCAATATTGATACACATTTCAGGATTCTCTTTAGCATTTTCACCATAACGAAAGAGGCTAATGTCGCTAGTACAGTTAAAGCCTAAGTGCAATTATCACGATCCTGCAAAACTGCACGTTGCGTTGTATAAAAATGACGAAATATTCGTCGTACTTGATAATTTGTGAAGTGACGCTGCCCACGCGCATGGCTTAGCGTAGGATTTGCGCGCAGGCATTCGCGTACCACGCCCACTCCGCTAGATCTATCAAACACTGATTGATGTTACCTTGCAAAAAACTGTATGATTCTATAAATGGAATATTAAGATTCTGCACGTTTAATATTGGTATCGGTAGAAACATATCTTCGTAGCAGCTGACTAAGATAAGTTTTATTTATCCAATGATGTGGAGAAAAAATAAATCATAAAAAATATGAATGCAATTTACATCGAATACCTACACAATCTAATCATAGTGACTCGCAAAAAAAAATAACTCCATGGAATAATGTTAATGAACTTCCGCAATCATGCTCTATTTATAGTAGGTAAATAATGTAATTAAATCGCATATATATTTTTAAAAAACTGGCCAAGAGCGAGTCGGACTCGCGCACCGAGGGTAAAGGAAGAATATTTTTCATCTTAAATTTTAACAATCGCAAAGATAACTTTGTATTTCATAATGTTACTGTGAACTACAAAGTTATTTTTGTAGTTACAGAAAATATTTAAACAAAATACCTCATGAATCGGCGTTTTTAGTATTTGTTGATCAAATACAATGTAATATAGATTATATACAAAGGTTTCAAATTCCTAACTTGTTTAGTTATTGCGATAGAGCTCGTACAAAAAAATGGCCTAAAACTGACAACTCTTACGGCGATTTTTGGAGATAAAAAAAATAATATTAATATTTGTACTCTACTCCATGGGTTCTATATAATGACACCCACATTCCATAGTAAGATTTTTTTTTTTAAATCAAATGTTTATTATTATCGACCCCCTTTATTTTTTAACTTAATTTTATTTTTGTTTGTTGTTACAGCGGCAATATAAATACACAATCTGTGAAAATTTCAACTGTCTACCTATTACGATTCATGAGATACAGCCCAGGGACAGACAGACGGACGGACGGACAGCGGAGGCTTGGTAATAGGGTTCCGTGTGGCACCTTTCGCGTACGGAACCCTAATAAAAATGAAATGCTATTCGTTGGTAAGCGCGTGGCGGGAACGGTTTGGTTAGTTTTTTTTTTTTAATTTTCGTGATAGTTCGAATAATTTGCCCGGAAAATTGGACAATTCGACAAAACTGAAAGTACTTTTTTCTATGGAATGTTTGTATGAATATTATTATTGTTTAGATGGGACAACGTCTGTCGGGTTATCAGTATAGGTTGTTTTATAGCTAATAGTTTTATAGAATTTCTTTTCACATTAAATTTTTTTCATAATTTTAAACAACAATATTAGAAATAAAAATACAAGGACCAAATATTATAGCTATTATGAAACATTTTCTGGGAAACGAAATTTTATGAAATTTCTGTCTGCGAAACAAGGGGACACTCATTTTAATACTTATAATTGTCAAATAACTATGATATCCAAATTTGATATGTAGTTTACCGTTTTTAAAGACAAAAAGTCGCAATCCCTGCATAGCGTTGCACGTTACTCCGAAACAACTAAAAACCCTTCACTTAGTTCCACTTCGAGTAAAAATATCCCCGTAAGTACCATTGTAGACAGTAAGGGCAATAGTGGGGCTACATAAATTGAAATAGGACGGCAGGTAACATTCCTCGGCCGGGCCGGGCTAGTCGCCTCCCCCGTGTAATTACCAAGCCGAATAAAAACAGACTAGGCGAAAGACATTCTCCATACTTACGTATAGATCCTTATTTATAAAATGTCTATTGACATAAACATTTCAAGATGAGTGGGCAGCTCAGGTGGCTGTCGGTTGAAGTTAATTTTGGACTGGGAAATAGTGGCTTAGATACCAAAACATTTTATATCTTACATAATTATCTCGTAAGGACACGTAGCTACACGAATTCTAAATACCTCGTCGCGAATACCTATTGCATTATATCTAAAATAAAGAAAAGTTTATTACACCAGTCGGCTTACCATTCACGTTTAAATTAGAACTTAATTTATTGACGAACGCAACTGCATTGTTTCTTCGGATACCATTACAGGTTCACGTTCAAGAGTCGTGTCCGGCGAGTCGTGCCGGTGTACCGTGGACTCCAGCACTAATGACTCGTAATTTAATCGAAATTATCTCGATACTGACTGGCGTTCATTCTAATCTGGAGATCGGATAGATTCTGGTAGCGACAAGAACGCATCACTACTTTTTGTCCAAGTCCAAAAAAAAAAGCAAGATTTGTTGAAAAAACTTTAATTATCAGAAGGGATGGTATACGGCTTTACCTGGGTGGATACAAACAGGTAGATAAATACACTGTCTATTTATGGAGCACGGCGGTACAAGATGTTTATTAAACCACAATAACAGAAGCTGTTTGCGACAAGTGACAGATTACATCCAACATTTAATTAGGAATATTATAATACTTACTTACTGTAGGTAAGTACTGGATACCCTGTGGTTACTTAAGTTTTCTCGCGTACTGGAAACCAGTTTTGTATGGAAGCCATGTTACTTTTTTTCTGTAAAGAAACGGATGCTGAAATTGCATCACTTCCTCTGAATTTGCGTGTTCTTGGTAAGAGTGTAAAAAATGCAACCACTGAAGTAGAAAAAAAGGAAACGTCTATACAAGGTGTAACTTAAATAACGCACAACCTCTTAAGGGGTCATTATACTCATCACTATGAACAACTTTTACTATGGGACCAAACGTGAAATCATGAAAAAAAATCGGATGTTCCCTACATTTTGGCGAGTCATGCGAACATAAATGTAGGGAACAGTTGATTTTTTTCGCGATTTCAGGTTTGGTCCCATATTAAAAGTTGTACATAATGATGAGTACAATGACCTCTTAAGAGGTTGTGCGTTATTTATGTTACATCTTGATATACTAAGGAGTTTGTCGATCAATCGCAAACCTTTGATTTTCTGTGTTCATTTTGTTCTAACATAAATCTTGACTTTAAAGGCGACATGTTTTAAATCGGTCTGTAGATGCTGTCACATCGGATTATTCCTGCATCCGCACTACAAAGCAACTTGGAGTTAAATATGTTATTGAGCTCCAAGCCTTACTATAGATAACTTACTTTCACAGAAATCTAAATAATATTACTTTAGGATTATGTAGCTCTAAAACAAAACTACATTTTCTTATTTATAATTGTCAGATCCGCTAATCAAAGCAAGTGCGAATAGTAGTGATATTTCACTGTTCGTTCGTATTCGCCTAGGCACACTAGGTTATTTTAGATGTCTGTAATATTTTGACGAAACTGCTCAAGAGCTATGATGAACTTTGAACGAATGATTTGAGTGCTTGCTATTGCTCATTGTTGTATCATCTTTACATGAAATTATTTTACCACGGTCGTAACGTGTTACCGAGATAAATCTTCAATTACCGTGTTTGTCGAAACCAAAAGTATTTTAGGAGCATTACGAAAACAATACAGCGCTCATCGGTATGATTATATGAGCAGTTGCTTATCTTGATCTCTATGATTTGTAATCGAATGTTTTTAAGCTTAAGACGGTCCATCTGAATAAGTTCTTAGCACTCAGAAGATATATTCGGAGACAGGTTGACTGGTTTTAGTGATTTCAGCATCTCGCTGGATGGTCTTAAATCCTCAGTACCCATTAAGCATCAGACCAAATCTTTTCTACATATTTTCATTTAAAATAATTATGACAGGATATTTATAACTGCTTTATTTACCAACGGCTTCTACAAGGTGGAACAGGACGATTGACATTCCTTCAAACCACGTAAAGAGAAACATGTTCTTTACCCTTATACAAAAAATTCATAAAATCCAATGAATACTGTAGCCACAGAAAATTATTTTTCATTTTCTTATTTTTCAACATGATGTAGATCTGAGTCCGTAATAATAGGTAAACATTGCGCCCCGCACTCCGCACCGCACCGTTGGTCAGTGACTTTTCGTAGATAAAGCGTGTTTAGTTTTTACGCAGTTGATTCTGCTATTTATTTTGTTAGAAAACTGATTTTTTTTAAATTCTTCATTAACTACTGATCTTCGTGTTTTAAAATGTTTCGATGGACTAGCACTGTGTTCGTTTTAATTTATTGTCGTACGTCCAGATCCACATTGTATACGAGCGTCCTATGTCATCATCATCTGCCTAACCTTTTCCCAAGTATGTTGGGGTCGGCTTCCAGTCAAACCGGATGCAGCTGAATACCAGTATTTTACATGGAGCGACTGCCTATCTGACCTCCACAACCCAGTTACTGGGTACCCTTAGGTAAGACTGCTTGTCAGACTTTCGGGCTTCTGACGACCCGTAACGACTGTCAAAGGTACACGAATGACAGCCGGGCCCAACGGCTTAACGTGCTATCCGAGGCACGGAGGGGTCTTGATATGTAAAGATGATCATCCATCCACGGACCAATCGCGGCAAGCGTAGCTTAACCTGATCGATCGACCCGTGCGGCTATTATTTCTTAGCCACAAACCCCTTGCGTCCTATGTATGATGCATTATATCACAAGTTCAACAACAAGGATTCCACAGACATCCCGATAAGGCTACGTGTGATAATTTACTAATTTACCTATTATGATTTTGACATTATCTTTATTACTCATACTTTCTTTTACCTATCTACATAATAGGAGCATCATTCTGCTAAGCAAACTTAAAGAGGTTATTTTAGGGGGGAAGGTTTTGAGAGCAACAAAACATAATCTTTTTGTATCTGGCTGCAAATAAAGATGATCTACGAGTGATATACGACTACGAAAAGACTACATGAGCCTGGTTTTAGGTCCAAACTTGCTTGAATAATTGAATCTAAAGATACACCGTGTAAGACCGTGTAGAAGGGCCGATACAGAAGGGCTGCAATGTCATAAATAGATGGTGCTTACAATAAGAGTGTTTTAACGTAAGCCGAGTGCTCAGTAGCAGCTTCCCATTTTAAAAGCAATAGCAATAATACACGTCTCAAGTGTTTGAGTATACTGTGTAACTAATCGTCTTTATTGGTCAGGCTACAGGATGGCTTAAAATTTTATTACAGTCGAACAGCAAACAACGTTTTGGATACAGTACGTTTTTACATATGTATTAATTGATTATGGAAACAGCAGTGACGTCTTGCAGAGAACGTCTTTTGGCTGAAGGTCGTGATGATGAACTAGCAATGCTAGCAGGGTCTGTGTTGGGCATCCATAACTCGGTACTGTTGCTTAAATGGCAACTGCAATTCCTGATACTTGTATGTCTTCTAGCGTGGGAGATGAAAAGGAGAGAAACTAGAATGCTGCTGATGCTGCTAGTGATCTAGCTCGCACAATCATGTGGCAGAGAGAGACGTGTCAAAATTCGTGTCACTATTTAATCCGGTCGCTGAAGCATGTGAAACTCCTTGAATGAACTGCGTAATAAACCAGTCTCAAACCTACAAGTAATTATTACACGAACGCTTTGTTGAACTCCAAAACACGATTCAAACGATTTATCACATTCTCGTAAATAGCTTGTGTTACATACCTATATAAATACTACGCTTAGTTCTATACGATTAGTGGTTGAGACCGGAGTGCGTCAAAGTGACTCACAACCTCCGTAATAATCACTCTTTGCTCGTAAAACCAATTGTTCATTAGTTAGATGTTACTCAGACTAACTCATAGTTCATGTTCCCATTGAATTTGCTTCATGGTTTTCTTGGTAAGCATTTTAATTTAACAAACAATTCGTCTGTGGGATGCTTACGAATTAAGCTGTTCAACAGTTCTCATTGTTCGAAATATCAATTTGTGATACTATTAATAGGTAAGGCTAATTAAAATACCAAGAACTTTGTTAATACCTCATAAATAGGTTTATTATAGAAGTGTTAATCATAGCTGTTCGTTTCTAGTATACCTATATATATATATAAAAATATCTTTGGTATGTAACAACAACCTTTTTGATTCGGTTGCGCAGTTAGTACTACTCAGTAGGCTATTTACGCCCCTATGCTTATTAAATAACAAGCTCAACTGCGTAAAGCAAAACATTAAATATCTGTAACCTATTTCAATTAGGTTTTGATTCGATACAATTACAATGGCGAACCGTAACAATTTTGTATTTGCCTGTCACATTGATACCTAGACTGGAACCCTGTTATGGTTTTCAAATATGTAGGTAATAGATATGCTGGCAATAGAACAATTTATTATTGGAATTTCTTGGAAAATAAATGTTATCTTGAGACTTGAGTTATCCATCTGTAATTTCAATCTTACACGAGAACAAAAGAACTAATTTCGTGTGTGTTCTCATAAAATTCTTGGTATCATCTGTCAAAACTTCAAAAGTTAAACAAAAGGATCATCTTAGGGCTGGGCGACCTACTATCGGAACGAAGATCAGGTTTCATAGCGTCAGGAATGCTATGTCTCGGAGGTAATGCAAAGTAGCTATTTGTCGCATAATTGGACATGGGACATGACATGGCCGCGGTGCACGTGCGCATGACTCAGTGACTCAGTCCAGCAAGTCTGCGCCCACGCACAGCCACGCTATGCCATTATGGACAAATCTGATCATAACTTTCATCAGAATAGCCAATCATTGTTCGAAATACTGTGAATTCTAGAACAATGTCCGACAAGTGTTACTGAAATAACACTTTGGGGAACTTGAAACGGTTTCCAAGTTATAGTTGTTTGTGATTTTTGTTCTGCTTCTGGAAATGTTAAGAAGAATGTAACCATTCTTGCTACGACTATCAGTAGATATTTAAAAGTAGCTATACCTATTAGGTAGCTGTTCCTGCTCTTCGGTACCCTGATCAACAACAAGGAATCATGTTTTTTGAATGTTAGAGAACTTTTTTTTTTTATTTGAGATAGGTTTGCTCTTGACTCTAGTCTAGGTCAGAGATGACAGAGACAAAGTCGACGATGGAGCGAGCTTACCCAGGAGAAGCCTGTTCACTCTCACTTTGAAGAGATCGGGGTTGTATGCGTTTGGAAACACAGACGCAGGCAGAGAGTTCCACTTTTCGTTTATCTGGCTAGACATAAAAATCAAACTGGCGTTATAAATGAATAACAGACCAGTGATTTACAAGGTATTCACACAATTACTAAGAGTCACAAACGGAAAACAATTATTGAGCAAAACTTCCTCAAAGCATTAAACTTACTTGTTACACACAATTATATTTCTGTTGGACGACCATTATTTCGATTCAATAAGGCAAACTGCAGCAGCTTTATGAGCAGTAATGGTGGTCTAAGGAGGCATGTCCTATGAGGTTGTGTGTCAAGTAGCCAGACCATCATAAATGGTTAGCATCCGCCACAGCAGGCATCGAGGTCGACCACTCTATAATCTACTGCCCAGGGAAAACTAATAAAGATGTACTCTCGTTATAATGTCAGATCGTGGATTGACGCGCTCCATCATCAAATTTCCTTATGTGAATGTGAGAGAAAGTAACTCTGTAGTGTTCCACTTCAGATTCTATGTATTGTATATACCTCTCGTTTACATAGCCTAGCCTATAAAGCGAGTTATTAAGTTGTTATTTACAACTATTTCACCATCTTTTTTTTTTGTGGATGGGAAATCATCAAATGACTTCTCCCGCTCTGGGCGGAGCGGGAGGGCGTGTCAGACTTTTACTGGCTAAAACCCACCCGTGTTCCTTCTGTTGCCTGTGCCGGGGCCACGGTAACTCTTTCGAACATCCCGCAACCCTAGCTGGGACACTATTTCACCATCTACTGTTTAATTTTTTAGTGGCGCACTTAAATAACACCCTATCACCGCAAAATAGTGTTCTAAAAGAAGATTTGGTTAAAAAATAACTATGTTTTGTTTTTTCCTGTGTCACTATTTTGTCAGAGATAAAAAAGTGTGATAGCTTCTGTTTACCGACTTCAGTAGTTACTTCATGCCCTACTTACCTAATTACGTTAAACGCTCATGATAAGATTAAAACCAACTCATTTAATTAAGATTGGAATTAAATACAGTGACCTCCACCTTTGGTTATCACCAAACCTCGAGGAAGTCGAAGCTTTTAATTATTTTCAATTTTATTTAGAACCATGATGTAATTTTAGTTTACATTACTTACATTTTGTGAGCATCATTTTTTCAGTGTAAACAAACTTTCAAGTGTAAGTTGTAAATCTGCAAATCTGTTAGCACTTTATATGGTTCAGTGTAAGTTAATCCAACATGTGCAACCCATTAATAAAATTGAAGAAAAAAGTTTCTTGGTTCGGACAAAGACCCAATCCACTTGACGGGAAGCCCGACATATGGCCGTATGAGAAACGGTTTTTGTTATTTTTTCCACGATCACGCGCATACATCGGTTAGGAGTACATATTAAATTAATTTTATACTACATACAACAACCGGGTCAGCCATGGAACCTATAAAAAGGGTTGTTGCAGATGAATCTACGAATAAAACACTAAAAAGTTGAGGTAAACCCATTTTTGAGAATCGGACAATAGTGCTCATTGTTATTCAAGATTTACGATGGGCACGCAGACGACCACCGGCTTCGCTATCGTTTTCCAATAACACTTATCTACGCCTATGTATTCTTCGAAACCCAATAAAACTGCATGTGCTCGCAGTTGGTGGAGTAAAGAGGACAGCTCGGATATAAACCATGAATTAGTTTATAGGACGTTCGTATCTCAAAAGAATGTCTCGTCATTTTTCTGAGAACCGGTCGTTGGACGAGATCTGTAGTCCGTACTGTCCGTAGTGAGCGTGGCGTGCCACTCCATACAGCACGGTACAATAGGTGTTTCGAGTTTTCAAGGCGCCCGTTCCTCTCGCATACCTGACAACGGTCCCATTGTTTCACCATCGACTTATTTTGAGAGTTTTGACCGTTTTATAAACTGAAAATTTATTACGTTCCATGGTAAAATATACGTGACGGCACAATAGTCTTGCAGTAATAACATTTGCGTTTTTTGTTAAGTATATAATATAGGCGCCAAACGTGCCACAGGTCAACTAGTAATGGAGGTTATTGACGTCGTCTCGCCTTATTTTGTGTTTGTGATAGATAACATTCAGTTCCTTGAAGGTCTCTTAAGTCTTAATCTTAATCTAAAAGATTCAGAAAAGACTATTGATAAACAACTGACATTTTATTAGTCGATGCTCTTAATTCGTCTTTCATGGATGGCGTGGGAGGTGAGAAGAATTCATCTCAATGGACAAAAAAACGGTACAAGTTGTACTATCGCTTTATTTTGGTATTTCAAGTAATATTAGAAACCGGCGCGTGTCCCGATATCATATCATTTCACCAGTGGAGCAGCAAATTAAAGTATAGTTTATCCGGTCGTAAAGTACGCTCGCGACCTTTTGCGTTGAGTAATCGTCGAGCAGCATTCATGCAGAAATGTAAACGTTTGCCAAAAGTAACTTGTTACGTATACACCGTGCATTATTAATAATATAATGTATTGTGTGATTGATGCAATGTGGCTTGATCCATAGCAATCCATAGCTATTGCATGAGGCACGGATGCAATGCAAAGCAGAATTCAGTGCTCCTACACTCGTCGAGGAGACGAGTGTAGGTCGTGGGTTCGAACCCAGGCAGGCGCTTTACGTTGTGTAATTTATTTCATCACCACTGCTCTCAAAACGGTAAAGGAAAACATCTCCAGGAAACCAGCGTGTACTAGAACCAAAAATTCGAAGACATGTGACGTCTACGAACTCGCACTGGGCGCGCGTGGTGGATTACGGCCCACTCCCTCTCACAGAGAGGAGGCTTGTGGCCCAGCAGTGGGAACGTTGTAGGCTGATTATGCTTATGCATGCCTCGCTCAACAATGCAATAGGTATCCACATATTTTAGTAGATGAATACTAAGGGCGAAAATATTTCGAAGAACCCATATCTAGGTTAAGTAAATAATGAGTACCTATTGCTTAATCATACATCCTCTGGCATCAAACTGCACTTACAAGATTATTATAAAACTGATGTAACAAACGCAGAATCCAGGACGCACTGTCGGGAAGTACCTATTACTTTTTTGTGAAGTCTTCATAAAGGATGTTGCAAAAACAGTTTCACCCAGCACGTACCTACCTACCTTAACATGTTTGTGGTACCTACTATGTACATAGATATGTATTACGGAGTAATGGCAGCTCGCAAGGTCGGCAGCTTCCTACGAGGACTGAAATTAGGAACGCATGTAGGTTGCAGGGCAGGAGCAGGTGAATGTCTAACGCTAATTGGAATTGGCATTAACAATACACCTGTCCTAGCTATGAGTTCTCAATAAATTACGTAACTGGTGTCTTGCCAGGATAGAGGGCGGGTGACGCAAATAGGTCTAAGTAAGGAGTTCATAAACATTCCCAAAGACTTAAATAGCGACAACCTTCATCCAATTACGAGATCGACATCCAATGAAGGTCTGTCCATAAAAATAATGAGCTGTCGAATGTGGCGTCTAAATTATGAAATTCGAGCGTCTCATGTTTGAATCTAGTTTGACAAGTAGCTACCTAGACCTTACTACTATCGTGGTGGAGGCACCGCAAATGTTGCACTCCACTCGGTATGGACACACTGTCGCGAAAGCCGTTCTTACTCCCAGCACCTTGCATTCCATATAACCAAATGATCATTAGTGCAAAAACAAGAGGTTGTTGCCGTTGCAACACAACCTATCTCAACATTCTTGAGCCAGCTTTGGAGCGAATATCGATAATCGTAATCGTGAAATACCTACCAGGTAACTTGGTAATAGTTCTGTAGCGAAATGGGCAGGGCAAAAAGACGGTAAGTTGGTCAGTCTGACAGATTCCATTATGGTTGAATTTATGTTGATACCAACGAACATTCAGTTGGTTAATGCGTAGAACGTGAGAAGCAATGTGTTCTTCTGTTATCAGAATTTCTACGTATACCTACGCATACAGTAGGTACTGGGTAGGTACCTATATACCTAGAATGCTCTCTGCCTTGAGCAGTGTTTAGTCATCTTGGACTGATGGAATTGGACGGATGGATTGGAAGATGTACATTGGTCAAAACCATCACCTGAGTTCATACCTAGGTAGAATTCACTTGGTGACGGAAACATGACACAGGTGGGTAGAGTATCATAATGATTTTTTTGGTGCTTAATCATTATTGGTCCAGTTCCTCTTCGCTGTTGACCGACCTCCTAGAGGTCGGTAACAATAGTTTAATTGTGTCTCATAACGGTTTACGCACGTAGATACAAATCGACTGCTGCTGACCAGACAAGAGTACTCAGGAAAGTAAACAAACTCGATCTAGCCAATAAAAACAGTATAAAACCCGCGAGAACTACCCGCAGTATTGAATGATGTGTAGACTGACCTGTCCAGTAGCTTTCTTGTAGCGGTGCGTGGCCTCCCGCACGAGGTCCCTGACCAGCAGGTCGCCGGCGCCGCACGGCACCAGCACCCGCACAGACCCGAAACACACCGTCACCTTCATGTCACACACACTATGATTCACCAAAACACAACGCCACTCCGTCGCAATATCCACTAGCTAGCATATTAGTTTGTCGTCAAACTAATAGGAGCACAACATTATCTGATGCACATGGCAAAGGTAACCCTGCGTCGAAGCCGTTCACGAAGCACTAGCGATACAAAAAGAACAAAAACATCAGATCGTGCGTGTGTTTTCATAGCGCAGTCGCAGCGTCTCGCCGCACCTTCGGACTGGTCCACCGTGCACTTATTTTATTGTTAAATTCACACATCAAACACTAGATTCACATACAATATCGAGCACATATCGATAAGATTACGCGAAGTATAGTGCGCGCGCTCTCAACGGCAGCAACGGTCGTGGCAACGAACATGAATAAGAATTTGAAGTTGTTTGTAGCGGCGGGGCGGGGCAGGGCGCGGGACGCGACCGACCGGTTCCAGCGCGCAGCCAATCGGTGGCGGCGCAGCGGCCCGCAGCTGTGCGCCTGTGGTAGTGGCCCACCGAACCGCCGCGTCATACCTGCCTCGCTCCGGTTTGTATTTCACTCGCATACCGACTATTACACATTATTTTGAATGAAACTGTCCCTGATTACTGCCTAACTGAGTCATTAAGTTGCGAGTATTCACGATAAGTCCGAACTGGTAGTGTGCAGCCTGTCTTTCACAAGCGCAGCCTACTTGTTTCTTTACAACTTACTACTCCATCGCTGGTATTCGCTGTGGACACGCCACTCACACATATGCATTATAATCACAGTACAAATGTTAGGACCAAAGTAGTCATAACTTGGAGTTAATGTCATGCAATCAACGAGATATAACTTGTACAATAAAATAGTCGGTACCTACTTAACTTTGCTAAGTTGCTGTCTGGTGGTACACCTTTGTGAAATCAATGTCACCATGCCAACCAATGTTGTAGATAACATATCAGTTATGTAGAACATACCTACTAAACCTTTCTATGAAGAACATGGTCCAAGTTTACTTAAGTAAAGTACCAGTCAGCCCTATACCTGTGCCTATCCTTAATGTTTTTTTCCTCCATATTTTTAAACTATTTTGAATGAAAAACAAAACAATAGAGCTCATAGAGTAGTCATTATTCTGCACACAAATGGACACATACATAATGTATGGTACACAGAGTTGTGTGTGCTTTGCATAGGAATGCAGTTCACTTTTTCATTATGTGCATTCGCACAATAAAATATTATCAAGCTATCTTGCTGTTTTCATATTTATATTTAAATCACTGCAAACTGGTAGATAGACATTTTATAATTAATTGTTAAATGTAGAGGAATTTAATAATCATAGACTTCTAAAGGAATAACTTCACTCCAAAATGTAACAATAATTTCCTAGATATCTGCTCAGGTAATATGAAATCACCACGTGGGTTTGTAATAATATCCGTTGATGAAGCTCACGTGTTGGTTCAAGGCGAAGAGCATTTGTATGCGGAACACGCTCGTAACCGACACACCTGTACCTGACCTGCAAACCTATGTCACATTACTAATTTAGACAAAAAATACTGCTCAAAGTTGTAGACTGTTAGTCAGGTAAACCTTTTTATAAAAAGGTAAAAGTGTAGTCTACCAAATAATAAAAGGAAGAACCTGAATTAAAATTTTAAATAAATTATAAAAATTGGTCTGGGTGTATATTCATTAGATCATTTAACCTATGATTTAACCTAAGCTCTGAGGTTTTATGCAGGTGAGATTTATTTGTGTCTGGTCTATCAAACAACTTACCCATAATTAACAACTATGGACCTACCGTTTTTATAATACTTAAAAAATCAGGAATATAAAATACTCAAACAAGGGATAGCCCTGGTTTGATTATTTTATATTCCTGATTTTTTCACTCATTTCAATCCATATAGATTGGATGAATAATCATCCAATCTGTATGGGTTGAAATGAGTATCCTTGTTAGTCAGTACTCGACTCAATGACTTGTCTAGGTACTATATTATTACTCTGATTCCTTTACTCTTACCTTCCAAATAAGGGCATCAATTAATAAATCAATGACATATTTCTGCATAATCTACAATTGACCTAAAAGGATACAAAGAAATAAACAACTTCCGGTGATGTAAACCACTTTTAATTTGTAATAAGTAATTAATATTGCTTAGGTAATTGAATTTAAATAAATAAAAATACACAATACACTTGCTACATAATGCGCAATTCAAGTATCCTACATAAATTATACATGACAATATAATTTCGTTAAGATAATAACATGTAGGTAATCTGTATACAAGCTGTTATTTATTCACATTAAAGCATAATAACAAAAAGTTTTTGTTACATTTTGTGCTCAGAAGGTCATGGTTGTGTCAGAATACGCAATTATATTTATTCTTAGCATTCGTTTCGTAAATAGCATTAATGTGAATACTGCAGCAAAAAATCGAAAAAGTTTTGAATTCTAAGAATTTTTATCGTTTATAATGGGACTGTCCGATACATTGAATTACTATAATAAAGATGCAGTAATTCCTCAATGAGTATATTAAAAACATTCAAAATATTGTTTAACTACTTGCCTATTAGGGTACACTAGTCTAGACGTCAGATCTATTTTGTCAGTTTGAAATGTTTTGGTTGTATGTATATCGAGATGAAGTAGTAAACTTTTATATCAAAACAACATTATACAAGCGTCAAACAAATAATTCTTAATGTTTACAAGCATACACATAAAAATAGTTTGGCACTATGTGTAAGGTATACCTACATACATCGACATGAAAAACATTAAATCGAAATACTGAGAATAAAAATAGCAAACAAGAGAATTCCTTCAAAAAATAATATTTCTTCACAGCGTGGTATACTTAGGTACAGGTATGTATTGTAAGTGGAATAGCACTTGACAGGTGAATAACAATATTTACAAAGATTAACAATCTCTAGATCTCACTGGAGCGCTATACCGTGCTCGTCCTATTTACAATTCTCAGACATTAACATCTCTCAATCCACTTGAAACAGCCGAAAAATAACGTTTAAACTGTGATATAATAATACTAGAATAGAAGCACAAGCCGTAATTAAAGTTACTTTTAATCGGGAAAAGATTTTCTTGTAAACTGTAAGTACATAGAATATTTATTTGCAAAAACATAGACGTAGACTAACTAAGGCTGATACAATCAGTACAAAATAAAACTGCCCAAAAATAATTCATGGCCAATAAATCTTTGTGGATCGGCTTCCGAATTAAGTACGTGTTTAATCAAGTAACGCTGCGACACATAACAATATGTACTTGCAATCCAATCAGAGGCTACATGTGCCTCAAATAAGAAATATATATACTTTTTCAAATTGCAATCAATAATTGTTTTAATCTAAAATAACAATAATTACATGAAATTGACACAAACTTATATTACAATTAAATAATAAAAAATAATTGATATTTATTAATACAGAGAATATTCTACAACAAATATTCGCTAGTGGTGTTTATATATTGGTTGTACTTTCAAGTCTCACGGCTGTTTACTTATGAACTACATGATATTACCTCTCCTCCAATTTTAAACTACATCTCGTCAATAAAGTACACGGGAAAAAATAACGGGAATTGATAATGGCACTATATATTCTTTTTAAAGAAACGACCAAACTTTAGAAAACCATTAGTGACTAGATTACGGAAAGAAAATGCCAAAAGGGTTTGTATTTATCGAAAAACGTTTGTGAAAATAGACAGAGTAACGCAACTTCTGTCTTCATATACATAATAATATTATATGAGATACATAAGGCAGATAAAAGAATACTACAAAGCATAATCATCCAATTGTGGTAACAACGTTTACTCTATAGATAGTTTGAAATGCATTATACTTAAGCCTACTTACGTATAGTTAGTTGACACCACTTCACTACGTCCCCCATCTCACGGAACAGAGAGACAACTAGGCTTTACAGGACAGGGACCAGCCCTTACTCTAGAACACTGACATTAATAGAGATTGGTCGCTCAAATTCGAATTCCTATACCGTTATCACAAGTCAAACCATAAATAATTCTAAGTCAGAGCACCTTATAATTGTAGAGATCATCGCATACTTCTACAGATGATGCATCCCGCCATCACATGGCACAATCAGCTGTACATGAATATCATACAGTGTAACATTAATAGGTACATATTGACACAATTTACATAGTACAAAATCATCAAAGTACAGGCACGTCAGCAATTATGATAGAACAATATCCGCGTGCGCGAAAAACTATGCGCTCCTTCTATACGACCACAAACGTCTTATTACAGAAACAAACAACGGGGAACGCAAACGTTTTGAGTATTCATTTCTTAGTAATAGAGAGCCAAATTAACTGTTCCTCCGATAAATGTTCCGAGTCGAATACGTCGGAGTCTCTGTCATGAGAGTTCAATAATTTGAGATTTTTATATCACAATTGACCTAAAGGCAGTAGTACACAAGAGAAATAGTCGAAATGTACACGAAACTCAGTCGATAGCAAAATCGAACGTTATCACAACTCGCGACATATCACAGTATCACTACACATCACTTTCGCCGTCGGTGATGTGCGCGGGCTGTCCAAAATTTCTGGTGATGGATTCGCTGACGGTGCGAATGTTGGCGAGGTACCTGTGCGCAGGCTCGTCGGAGTCGTAGATGGCGCTGAGCGACTCGAGCGATACGAGCGCCTCGGAGTCGAGCAGGCGCGACGAGGCGCGGGAGGAGACGTCATCGTCGCGGTCAAAGTAGCACGAGTTCACGTCGCTGAGCGCCGCCTCGGCGTCCGTGAGCCCGGCCTCGTTGAGCATGGACACGTTCTCCAGCGCGGGGTCGTCTGTCGTGTAGCCTGTGCTCTCGGGCTGGCACCCCTCCCCGTCGCCCTCACCCTCGGAACACGACGAACTCCACTCGGATTGACTCTCCCCGTAGATACCCATTTCTCTGTGATGAGAAGTGGCCACCTAGAAGCGAGAGTGTTGCATTGGTTTGACGTTCATACAACAATAGATGTGTCAAAAGAATCGCAGCTACAAACTATTTATCTTACCCGATGGTGTAGTCTCTCCTGGACCTCTTTCTCCCTCTCCTTCTCCCGTACGATAACTGGATCTGATTTCCTTTCGCACGGCGGACTAAGAAAGCAAAATAAATGTGAGAACTTTATCATTATGTACATAGACTTATTTCTAATTGAGAGAGCCACCAGAACAGTGGTGGCCCAGTAGTAAGGGCCGCGACTTACGAATGTCGTGGCGCTTTACTTTGTGTAAATTATTTCATCACTAGCAGCTGAATGCAGCTAGTAGCTGAATGCACCCTGTTAGTTTGCGGAGGGCTGTCCCTTACACCCTGTATATTATCTGGGCTTAATAAACTACCTAAGAAACTATACACATTAAATAAATGAAAAAACCGGCCAAGTGCGTCTCGGACCACACACAATGAAGGGTTCCGTACTTGGGATGAATTTATCCAAAGAACAAACTTAACATTGCAGTTTTTCAACTCCCATACATTCCAACTGCAAATGTAAGTTGGCCGACTATTGCTCGTTAACTTGTAAAGCCTACTTAGCTGTGAGAGTTTTCCTTTTAACTTCGGTATTTATTTATACTACAGCCGGGATTTTTTTCACATATCCAAAAACAACCATTTAACTGGCACGGGGGACACTTGAATCTAACAAAAATTAGCACTTGAAACCTTAATATTTCGCAACTTAATATATATATGCGCACAAACCTTATATACTTATATAACTTAATATTTATTTAGCTTAATATTTCGAATAGAAAAATGGGTTTCACACACCCGCAATATTTTTGTACGGCCTACCCAACGACACCCCATACTACGGGATAGACGAGAAAAAAAACATCCCCACTTTACGTGTAGGGGACCCTAAATAATTTTTTTTGTTCAAGATTTTATTTTATCACTGTCGGCGTGATTATATGTATATCCATGCCAAATTACAGCTTTCTAGTACTAAGAGTCTCTGAACTAAACCGCGAACAGACGGATATGGCGAAACTAACAGGGTTCCTTCTATATTACTATACTCTATGGGTTCCTTGTTGACTACAGAACCTTTAAAAAGGTTACTATAGTCTTGACGAGAGCTTGAAAAACCAATGTTCCTTGTGGTTTATTTACCTAAAAATATTAATGTTTCAGCGAAGAACTCATTTTTCATTTTTATAACGTAATTTAATTTTTTTTTTATTGTCAAATCAAGTCATTCTGTCATGGCGGTTCAAGTGAATTCAAGACTTTCATTCTATCAAATCTACGAGTTTTTTTTTATCAGTTTTGCTCGCACTTTATTTAATGCTTCTGTCGGAATATAAAAAATAATATTCAAAGCCGACAAATTATTAGTGTTAATGTCTACTTTTACAGCCGTAGGAAGACGATTTTCATTTCCTCATTTTTAATGTGCCTACACAAAATATGCCTAAATATGATTTAGTATACGGATAATAAACACTGCCACATTGTGCGAGAGGGACACACCTCCAATCAGTGTTGTTCTTTTCAACACCATTCCTTTAGTACGTCTATTGGTATTGGAAAATAAACTTTATGTCCGACGTACCTTGTTTACAATTTAAAACTGTCGTCTGAATGTCGTGACGTGTCGCACTCTGATTCGCATTCAATGTCACGTGACTTATAATTTTAAATTAATCTACAATAATTACTTACTTACAAAATTAGGCACTTAAGTTGATTTTTATTGATATTTTTAACTCACAACTATTCTACAATGCAAAATTCATAAGGTATTTTTCTTACTGTCAACTAGCCTATTGTGTGGAAAAGGGAGAGGGACGCTTTGCCCCTGCAGAGGAACAATACAGGTTAGTTAGATGGATTCAAGTTTTCTTTTGTTGTATTTTTACACACTATGTCAACGTTTGTCTCAAATTTCTTTCAGCAGACCTGCGACAGGAGAGTTGTCTCCTGTCGCAGATCTGATGGAAGAAATATCTGTTGTAATAAGCAATTAATAAGCAGTACTCTTGTGCTCCTTTGTTTTATTGTCTTATGAATACACACAGCTTCATTAACTGGGTACCCCAGCAAAAGACACGCAAATTCAAATCCGACATAACTGTATCTTAATAGCTTTTTTATTCATCGACAATCGACAAGTAACGATACAGAAGAATATTTAAGTGAAATGAATGTGTAAGTATCTGTCTAATTAGATCAGAAATTTAAAGATGGCTTGTTGCGGATATGATTGGAGGTTCAATTCCCAGTATCGTAAAGGAACCATAGTTTTCTTTTTGACTTTACAAACGTAAGTTTGTAGTGTGTTTTTAAATGTATGATCTTCTTTTCAACTTTGTTTTGCAATATTTATTACAAAAAAGTAAAACCAACTATCTCAGTATCCTACCTGGGTCTGTGCCGCTCATGATTGGGCGAAGGTAACTGCACGACCACATCCCCGGGCAGTACGCCGGGGAAGTCATGCGCGCGCGCCGGCGACGCCGCGTCGTGCCGCGCCACTTGCGTGATGGCGGCTAGGCCTACCGCGTGTAAAGGACTGCTATTGTTGTTGTTGCAGTATAACATCGGCTCCAGGACTGGGACTGGGTTGGCGCCCCTAAAATGAAAGCAGATTGGAAATAAAGCTGCGGTTTTATCTAAGATATTATTTTTTTAAGCCATTGGCGAGCAAACCCTGTTATTAATAAATAAATGCGGAGTAAAATTATGCCAAACTTAAACCTTGAAGAATAGTTGGTTAATTTGAAGGTTTATTAAATAAGAGAGAAAGTGAATATGATACTACCCCCTAAAGTCTGGTATATTTGAACTAAAAAGTTGGTTAACTTACCAAATACATAATGCGAAATCTAAATAAAATGATTATAATAATTTCATAATATATGTATAGTAAATGTTAATATTAACCCCCTTATTCATAAACGTTGCTTGAAGTTAAGTAATAATTTACGACTGCTTATCCATAGATTTTTTGACGTTTAAACATCACTTAACTGTAAGCAACGTTTATGAATAAGGGTTAAGGTTTAATTATTAAATGCCTCATGTTGGTAATAAGTTCGCAAACATTTTTATAATAAACTTAAAAAGGTGTGTTATCAATATTCGTGAAACTGTTACTTTGTAAGTACTACAGCTATGTATGGGTACTTTTATGTTAATAATGAATTTTCTAAACTAAACTGACCAAATAATGCGAATTTTCATTCAAACATTCAAGTTGTTACAAAACCTCACCTGAGTTCGAGTTTTAGCTCTTTTCGCTCCGATTTCGGTGGATTGATTTTGATAAGATTCTTATCATCGAGTAATCGCTGGATCTCCCGTTCGAAGGGCGGCACGCACGCCACGTCTGACGGACTCCGCTTGACGAACGGTTCCCGACCATCATGGTTTAGATGCTTCAAGTTCGTCAGATTCGTCGGTCGGCCGCCAGAACTTGAAAATGAATCTGCTCGCTGCCCTAACCGGCTCGCCACGTCTTTCTTGTCTGTTTGACAGCAGCCATCACGCTTAGCAGCAGAAGCCTGAAGCATGTTTATGATGCTCCTCTGCAGCTTTTCCTCCTCTTTTTCGAAGTCAACACTGCCGTCTAGGAACTTGTCTTCTAAAGACGGCTTTCTTGCGATTTTATGTTTCGCGTAGAGTTCGGTGATGTGGTTCGCGCTGGGTTTAGCGGGTCGAATGGGAGGGTAGTCGTATGCTGGGCTCGGGTTGGCGCGTTGTGGTCTGGATGGTGGGATCCACTGTGAGGGGCGTGGGGGGGAGGGCGAAGCGTCTGTTGTTCGTGAGTAGCTTTCGTCGGAGGAGCTGAGGCTGGGAGAGCGGGTGAGTGAGCTGAGCTCATCAGCGGAGGAGTGAACGCGCGGGCTGCGGGCAAGTGGGAGGCTTTCAGAGGAGCGAGGGCGCGGCAGGCGCGGCGGCACGCGCCTCTTGTGCTGCGCCTGCGGCCGTGCGTCCTGCGCGCGCGCTTCCTGCGGCCGCGGCCACGGCGCCACCAGAGCGCGAGGCGGCGGCCAGCGCGGGTTGCCCACCTGACTCCCGTGCACCCCCCCATGCGTCCCATGCGGAGGAGGAGGAGGCGGGCTATCTTCACTCTCCTTATTCCTCCGGCTTTTACTACCTTTATTATTCCCATTGCTATGCCCGTTAGAAGGTAAGAGAGGTTCGTTTTCTCCAGCAACCGATGACTCCCTCAAAGGTGGTAATCTTGAAGGCTGTGCTGCCGCTCTTCTCGCGGAGTTCTGCAGCATGGCAAGAGGTGTTGCTACTCCTCCATACGCCGTGGGAGGTGTAGGTGTGGGTCCGTTAGATGTGCTTTGTACGGTTCCGTTCGCAGGTGCTCTGTCTGTGAGGAAGTAGGTGGTCATTTCTCCCTTGCCCTTAACTTTAACCTTGCCTCTACATACGAACTGGTATGCCATGTCCTTCAGTACTTGGTATACCTCCTCAGTAACTTGTGTGTGGTTCGGCAGACCAGTGGAATCCATTCGAGATGCTACATTGACTGTGTTACCCCAGATATCGTATTGCGGTTTCCGTGCACCTATTACACCAGCTACTACTGGACCGACGTTTATACCTGTGGGAAACAATACATTTATATTTAAGGAAAAAGAATCGTTTTTTTATCCAATACTAATATACCCCTTTTCACTAAGACTAGGTGACATCTAATTGAATGCCTAAATAAAAGCACGCTGTTGGATTTTCAACTTTTGGCGCTGAGCCAAGCGTCGTCACCTAGTATTGGTGAAAACAGACATTCAATAGGCTAGTTGACAGTACGAAAAATACCTTATGAATTGTATTATGTAGAATGGTTGTGAGCTAAAAGTATCAAAATTCAACAAGGTTTTTATTTTAGAATAAATTCTATAAATTCTATTCCGTAAAATAATAATTACGTAAAATATAGCCATTGGTCACATGACATTGAACGTGAATGAACGTGAATCAGAGCGCTCGTCACGATCTTCAGCCATAATGTAACTTTGACAAAATAACATTGTTTCAGGGTTCCCACCTCAGGATATTTTCCCCTCAATTTAGGGGATTCTTTAGAAAAAGTAAAAAGGATTCGCATGTTTATTTAGGGAATATTCAGAAAAAATACGATGGAA
Source organism: Fissipunctia ypsillon (assembly GCA_947568875.1). Classification (NCBI taxonomy): domain Eukaryota; kingdom Metazoa; phylum Arthropoda; class Insecta; order Lepidoptera; family Noctuidae; genus Fissipunctia; species Fissipunctia ypsillon. The sequence continues at coordinate 15,148,994 of OX387654.1, read as the reverse complement.
TGTATGATTTTAAGAAATATCGAAACGAAAACATCAGATGCGTTTTAAATAAAACTGGCCAAGTGCGTGTCGGACCACGCACAATGAAGGGTTCCGTAGTTGGGATGAGTTTATCCCAAGAACAAACTTAACATTGTAGTTGAAAAACATGTTCTCTCATACTTCCAACTGCAAATATAAGTTGGTCGACTGTTACTCGTTAACTTGTAAACTATACTTAGTTGTGATAGTTTTCCTTTTAACTTCATTGTATATACTACTACCGTGATTTTTTCACATATCCAAAACTAACCATTTAACTGGCGGGGGGGGGGGGGAGGGACACTTGACTAACAAAAATTAGCACTTTAAAGCTTAATATTTCAGAAACGGATCCCTTAATCGAAAAATTGTTTTGACAAACCCGCCATATTTTTGAAAGACCTTTCCAACAACACCCCACACCATGGGGTAGACGAGAAAATAAAACATCCCCACTTTACGTGTACCAGACGTACCCTAAAAAAAATTTTTTTTTTCATGATTTTATTTTACGACTGTCGGCGTGATTAATATGTATATTCATGCCAAATTATAGCGTTCTATAACTAAGAGTCTCTGAGCTAGGCTGCGGACGGACGGACTTGGCGAAACTATAAGGGTTCCTTGTTGACTACGGAACCCTAAAAACGAGCTATTGAGTGTCCGTTCCACTACGTTTTAGATATTTAGAGCACTGTCATCACTTCTTTATTTTGAAATCGCTATTAATCGATTTGATTCGACGATTAATATCGGTGATATCGATAATTTAACTTTTTTAGATTCATTAATTGGTAAAAAACACTTACAAATAAATAATCGTTTATTTGGATCGATATCAAATATCACAGTGGAAATCCAAGAGCAGAGGGGTGGAAACACTGAATTTGTTTTTACTTGTTTGACAGCAAACAATCTGTCACAGATGTCAAAGATTTGACGACTTAGGGTTATGTGCACCAACATTCAAACCGCAGCCGTTAGGTATTTAAACAGTTGTTTATGTCAAACTTCCTAAGGAAAGAACTGAAGCCCAATTCCGGTAATTAAAAACGTTCAAAATCTAGTCGCAATCTCATCTCGCCGACAATCAAATGTCAAAAATGTAGGGAAATTATAGGTATTTTTGACATATTGAGACTGATCAGAGGGGCAGTTTTCGTAATTTTAAGAACGTTCACAGTCTGATCTGTCTCAATATGTCAAAAATTTCTGTACATTTTTGTCAAGTTTTTGACATTTGGTTGTCGCTGAGATAAGATTGCGATTTTCAAAATGTTTAATTACGGGGATTGGGCTTCAGATTGAACGTTATTAAAATTACAGGAATTGCCCCTCTGATTAAATAATTATCTAAACAGCCGTTTTAAAAGTCGGTGAACTCTGGCCTAAAGATGATGATGATGTCATCATCTTTAGGCACGAGCCGCCATTCCTGCCCTGTTTTGGCTATGAAAATTAAATTGAGTTTTATAAATGAAAAATTTGTATGTTTTAGTGTTAATATTTTGATGAAATATTCCTCTTGTAAGGAAAATAGACCACAAGGAACATTTTTAATCGCTTTCCTAAAAACTGTCAACTAGCCTATTAAGCAAAAGGGCTTTTTTTGACATGGGTTTGCTCTTGATTCTAGTCTAGGTCAGAGGTGACAGAGACAAAGTCGACGATGGAGACCCACCCGCGCGCTTACCTAGAGCGAGGTTACCCAGAAAAAGCCTGTTCACTCAAACTTTGAAGAGATCGGGGTTGTATGCGTTTGGAAACAAAGAGTTCCGCCTTTATTTGTTTACACGTAAGAGCTACGTTTTAATTTTCTGTGGTTATATACTTATACTTTACAGTAACTCACCGACTCGCAACATGAAGTTATTGTAAGAGTTATCATTGATATCCTTAAGTTTGTCCCTCATAGCGAATACAAACTCCACTAAAGTCGCCATATGTTTGCGAGTGCTGGCCTCGTCAGTCATCTTCCGGTCAGGGATTAAACCGACGGCGGCCATGTATGTGGAGCCAACAGTCTTGATCTTGTCTATTGCACCGAAACGATCATCGCCCAAAAGCTGAAATAAACCAGAACGTATTTTTTTTTTCTGTAAAAATGAAAGTCTAACCCATCTCAACTGGAGGGATAAAAAACATTACATTTCAACTTGTCTTATTTATATGCCAAACACAACACAATATTGCTTGGTTAATTTATATTTTAAGATAAGCCATTTCGCAAAAACCGGCAACATTCATTCCTGCCTACTACCCATCGGATCTTCCTTATTGTGGACAGTAGTATGAAAAGCCCAAAAAAGGTTTAGTTATAATTTCACCAGAATCATTCATGAACTAATTCATGTAGAACAAAACAAAACAAAAAGTATAATCACCTCATCAAAATCCGCGATGATCTCATTAAGTAGCCTCAGACACTCCATCCCTTGATTGTTTCCATCCAACTCCATATAGAACTCGTGGTAGTTGGTGATGGACGCGAACACTACTCCCACGCGCTGGTACGACTGGTGGTACAGGTCCTGCACACGCCTCTTGATCAGCAGGAGTCGATGCAGCGTGCAAGCCATGCAGACACGTCAGGGGGAGTGACAGTTGGGGGGGGGGGGGGGGGTTAGAGTTAACAGAAATTTTGGCACTCTAATGTACCGATCGATGGTCATAATATTTTTTCATCGCATCTGAACTATTTGATAGATAGGCCTCCTATCTAGGGAGGGAGGGAGGCACGATCATGACTAACTATTACCAATAATAATAACCTTTTCAATCTGAACTTCCCCTTATACAGGATGAAATTGAATTCATGGGCATCCTCTTAAGGGGTCATTATACTCATCATTATGAACAACTTTTACTATGGGACTAAACCGGAAATCGCGAAAAAAAATTCAGTTGTTCCCTACATTTTGACTAGTTATGCCAACATAAATGTAGGGAACAGCTGATTTTTTGATGAATTGATTTCATGAATTCAATTTCATTCTGTACTTGGCTCTGGCCCTACGTCTAAGGTTTTTTGAACTTTCCCACAAAACAGAAGAAATTAAAGAACTCAATAAAATAATGTAGTTATTTATATTTACACGAAGATTTGTGTATTACTTGACTTTTTCTGTTTATTTGAATGTTAATTTATTACATTGTGTAATATTTTAAAGTGCTATCTATTAGGCAAGTGCAACAGCAACAGGAAAATGTGAATATACTTTAGACTCTGCCTACCCCACTGAGAATAAACTGAAGATAAAAAAAAAACATCTGTCACTAGACCCCATACGTGCTATGTGCGACACATAAAGCATTGTGAATGCGAATGAACACAAAAACGAATGATTGAAGATTTGTGATTTAATGTTTTTTTGTGAATAAATGAACGTTTGCTTGATGAGTAATTTATCCGGTGCATTGTTTTCTCGATTATCATGCACTTGTAACTTTAGTTTCATGGGCATAGTTACTGTTATACCTACAGAGCAATATTTACTTAATTAGGTCGAAGCTCAGTAAATGTTACACCAACTTAACTGTAACTGTTAGGGCGCCTTCAAATTAGGTGTAAAGTGCCGCGCGATTGCAGCGCAGCAGCAGCGCTGCCGCCGCGCTGCAACCGCTAGGTTCGAGCATCACAGTGTTGTACATTTAGTTTCACGATGGACTCTGACGACGAAACACTGCTGGTAGTGTTACTATTAAAACAAAAAAGATTTTGGAAAAAGAAACCTATGAAAACGTTGCCGTTATTTTGTATAAGTCAACGAACTGAACTTCATAAAGTAAAAGGCTACTGTGATCAAAAATTTCAGAATTTCCAATTACCCATATCGCTGGACGACTCTCAACCTCATCGATAAATTCAACCTGATTTTCGTTCATAGACTTAAACAAAAAACTACGTGCGATAAAGTGACGATGCGTCACTAGTCGATCAATGAACTGATGCGCCGCCGCAGCGCGGGTGTGGCGCTGCAGTCGCGCGTTTTTTATTTATATGGATTAACAAAGCAGCGCTGCAGCCGCGCGGCACATTGCGGCTAATTTGAAGGCGCCCTTATGGTGAAAGCGCCAGGGTAGCCCGCGAAATTCAAATTTTCTTACGTTTTTTGCAATTTGCAGATCAGTATTAGGTTGTATGTTGATTGAAATATGATTCGCGACGGTAACAAATATGAGTTTACAGAATTATAATCATTAAAGTCATCAATACAACTCTCTAAGACCAAGTAAGTCAATTGAATGACTGAAATTTTAACATTTCAGGATTATACTAACTTAAGGAATTGTATTACTAATTCTAATATTATAATTCTGTAAATACATATTTGTTACGGTCGCGTATCATACTTTAATCAACATACACCCAGACACTGAGCTGCAAATCGCAAAAATCGTAAGAAAATTTGAATTTCGCGGGCTACCTTAGCGCTTCCCCCGTAAGCCGTAATGTCAGCAGTCCAACTATCTTTGGACTGCTACAGTATAGTTACCATGAATTTGGATTTCCGTCCCAAATCCAAAGACAATTTAAGCAAAATTAATCAACAACTTTAGTTACAGCCCGACCCAAATATTATGGCCGCTCGGAACATGAGGAGAGTCTCTGCGCAGTAACGAATTCACTTGTCAGCAGGGGTGCGAGGTGCGGTATTGCGCAGCCAGTAGTGCACTTCACTCTATCTTTAGTGTGGGAAAGAGATGAAGCTAGACGTCCTGTATAGCTCCATCTCTTTCTCACACTGAAGTAACATTAAAATAATACTGCTTTAAGAGGTGGTAGTTGGCCCCCAGAGCAGCCATATAGTTTGTCGCGTAATATTATTCTTATTGGCCCACTGACATCATTAACCCGAAAGCTCCTGTTTACGCCCGAAAGCACTGAAGTCACCACCATCAAATAAGCTATTTATTAAGCTTTTCGACTTATGCGTTTAACTTTAAATAAGCGTTACACAGCTGCTTCAATAGTTACCATGTTCGTTCTAAACTGGTTGTCCAAGAAATGCGTTGCTACGTGCGCTGGGAGGAGGTTGAAGAGAATTCTTCGGTTTGATGCCTGAAATAAATGTGCGTTTCTTACATAAGTAAGTACATAAAATAAAAAAATAGGCAGCCATGGCGACTGCAGACAGAAGTGAACACTTAAAACATTAACATTTACACAGGCCGCCGCGCGTCACCAGTCTGGCGCAACACGTCACATTAGCATGTCGGTGACGCGAGAATGTCGCATATCACGAACTCGTTAAAATTTTCCCCTACCAAAAATAGCTCAACGTGTAAACAAAAGGAAGTTTTCACTTAAAAAAAAAAACTCAAAAACATTTTTAACCGACGAAAAATAGGGTGAGGTTCTCAAGTCGCGGCGTATTTTTTTTTAATGTGTGACCACGCATAACTTTTTACAGGTAAGTCCGATTTGAACGATTCTTGTTTTATTCGGGAGCGTACACCTCGAAGTTGGACCCATGTAAAATTTATTAACTTTGCTTAGGTGGTTTTTGAGATAGCTGCAATAACACGTATTTTTCCCACTTAGTTTATTATGGATGATGTTCTAATAAATGATTAAACTTCCCGTCACTGTAATTTACATAGCAAGTAGTGGTATTCGAATTTGTGTGGGGTAGGTACCACAACTAAAAAATGTAAAATAAAAACTTTTTTAGTAAAAATAAAACCGACTTCCAAAAAATACACTACAAAGTGTCGTGTGTACGGAAGTCGGTGGCAAAAAACCAAAGACACCGACTTCCGAAATCAAAGTTATTTTTTCACTCTGTAGTGTTTTTTTGAAAGCCGGTTTTATTTTTTGTAAAAAAGATATTATAGGCACCGCGTTCTTCTTTTCTGAGCAGTTTATGGGTGTTAAATTTTAACGCTCATGGTGACTGCCGACAGAAGTAAAAACTTAAAACATTAACATGTACCATGGGAGAAACGAACATCTATACACCGTAAAGACTATTCTTGCTTACGGCACTCGGCCGCTATAGTAATGCTAGTAAACAGATGTGGTCATCGTGTGCTCGAGATTTTGTTTTCACATTGGTCAGATGTAAGGTTCCTCGATAGTACACAGGCCACTGCTTTGCCGAGCCTTATGGCGCAATTATACTTGGTCGTTCTCCCGAATTCAATTGCTATAGAATTCAGGCAAACGACAAACTGTAAATTAATGGGGTCGAGTACGCCCGTAGTAGTCCGTCGAGTAGTCCAGCTTCATCGTTTCGGTTACCCGAATTCGGTGCTTTGCCAGTCGTCACAATGTCTCGACTTCATTCTAACTACTCGTAATCTTTAGCCCGTATTCCAGTGTAATTAATGCATCGGGTGCCCGAATTCGAGTAAAATCTTTCCAGCACCCGAATACAGGCTCACGACCAAGTGTAAATGCGCCTTTAGCCTGGCAAGTCAATTTGCGCAGTTTAATTTCTTCAAGTGAGCAAGTCGATCTGCAGTAAATACTTACAAACTGCAAGCTGCATGTTGCAACTGTCACCTTTCACTACAAGACGTCCCAGTGCGAAATACACGTAAGAACATAATCATATATTTTTATGTGCGACGTATCCCGCGGTTCGATACTTGGGTCAGGCAGTGTTATTTATTGGGTTTTTCCGTCTGGAATTTCTCAGTAGCAGCCCGGAGTCTAGATTTGTGCCCGGTTGATGGCAATAGGCTTGCCCCCTATACACGGGACTTAAACGTAACTGGCGAAATGTGGGTGTACTATACGTATACCTCTACACACCTCACCTCTCTCTCTATATCCTGCACATTTAAAAAAAAAGTCCTGTAATCTGTACTGACCTGCAAAGCATCCATGTCCCTCTTCTCGTCTCTAGCCTGCGCCTGCCATAAGAAGTCGAGCCGCGCCGTCCACTCTGTCTGTCTTGCGTGTAGTAATACTGCCAGAGCTAGTGCCACTGTCCATGCGCTTGCGACGTACGCTGAGCCAATTGCACCTGAACTGAAATTAGTATTTAATAAGTTTTAATTATTATAGGATCAAAAACCAAATTTATATTCAAGTCGTACAATAAATGGTAAAAAAATATTTTAGTGGAAATTGGAAAAAAAAGCTGTTTAATTTTTAAACTTTGCCTCTTACTTCCAGATTAGGATCGCCTGTAGTTTGAGTTTAAAAAAGGGGTAACTTTTGTTAAAGAACGGCCAGTTTAGTGCGTATGGTATGTATGTAGTGTTTATAGCATATTGGATATTAATCTTCATGGCAGATTATAAGCAAACCAAGTTATTTTTCAGTAATTTAAAAAGAAAGTCATACATAACTTCGTTCAGAGAAATCATCTGCCTAGCCTTTTGTCAGTTATGTCGGGGGTCGGCTTCTAGTCTAATCGGATGCAGCTGAATATCAGTATTTTACACGGAGCGACTGCCTGTCTGACCTCCATATCCCAGTTACTGGGTAATACGATACGTCTTGCTAAGACTGATTGTATGACTTTCGGGCTTCGAACGACCCGTAAGGCCCGGACTCCACCAAAGCGGAGACGAAACGAGAGGAGAGGAGATGTGTTGGAAACAACCAATAGGATTTCGTTATTTACGAATCTCGTCTCCGCTAAGCTTCAGTGGATACGGTTGAGCAGAGAGGAGAGAAAATGTGTCATATTTGCTTAGCGCGAACAAAACAGAGATATGGGCTGTGCTTCGCAAGCTGTCGATGACGCGCAGCGGGGACAAGAGATGTGAGCGGCGTGCGGCGAGCGGAACCGCTAGTTCCCCCGCGTCGCACAACCCGCCCGCCCGCACTAGCCCGCACACTTCTCTGCTCCCGTTTAGCCAGTATGCATCTCAGCACAGCTTCGGTGGATACATCCTAGCTCTCCGCTTCGCACAACTTCACCCATCCGTCCGCTCTGGCAGAGTCCGGGCTTTACGACTGTCAAAGATCGCCGGGACCAACGGTTTAAAGTGCTTTCTGAGGCACGGCGGAGCGGTCTTGGTATGTAAAGATGGTCACCATCCACGGACCACCCGCGGCAAGCGTGGCTTAAACTGATCCGATTGACCCGCGCGGCTGTTATTACTTAGCCACAAGCCCCTTACATAACAGAGAAAGTGGCTATAAATAGGGATGATGCCTGAGTAAAATAAAAATAAATTCTATTTAGTCCGTCAGACAGACAATAAAAAAATATTAAACACGTACTTTTTGCTTTATCATATTAATAAAAAAATTACTTAGATAAATTGCCGTAATCTTTTGATTACTTACATTAAAAAGAATTATACTTGTCCAATATTTTTTAATAATCTACCTGACAGACAAAAAAAATTTTTGTCATCGTCCCTATTTTAGTCTAACATTGCAGGTATGATGTGATAATGCCGTGACTCAGGTAGAAACCTAACCTACCTAATCCTGAGTATTAGACAGGTCATGTTTCATGATCCATTCGAATCCTGTTTGTGTCTGTAGGTTTTCTATTATTATTTAGTACTTTCATAATGTAGCGAGTTAATTCCTTAAGCAGCTTTTCTCATCTGGAAGGTTGTTTACAATGGCACTAATGATATTACAGGTCATAAGTTGGCTGTTTTTAGAACCAAGCTGTTATTTTTTGTTACTTCTCTTTCGCAAACACATCCTATAAATATTATAAATGCGAAAGTTTGTGAGGATCGATGGATGGATGTTTGTTACTCTTTCACGCAAAAATCACTGAACGGATTTGTATGAAATTTGGCACAAATATAGTTTATATCCTGGATTAACATATGGGATACTTTTATCCCGATATCGTTACGGATCTAGACTTATGCGGGTGAAACCGCGGGGCACTGCTAGTTGGTAAATCAATATTTCACTTTATTTGAGCAAAGACATGTCTAAACATGTCTGATCTGAAGGATATGGCAGGTCGAACTCGATTCCCATCTAAGAAACTGTCTCCTGACGGCAGTAGATAGGAAAACGTAGATGGAGTAAAGGTTGCACTGCAGTGGAACACTAAAGGTTAATAAGAATAATATAATATGCAAACTATACTCACTCTATCATCAGATCGTAACAATCAAACAGCGCCTTGTGGAATCCCAATATAACGCCCATATACCCTGCCGTCATCACAGACAATAATATCCCCTTTACAAGGATAGGTAGCCTTAGAAACACGGCGACCACCAGCATACTAAGGCAGCAACCTGACGTGATGTACAGCGGCACGGGGCAGGCTAGGTGTTCCGTGCGACTTGACCAAAGCTGAGCGGCAACGTCGCCACTCATTGTTAGGACTTCGTCCATGTTTGTTGTGTTGCCTGTTAGGTTTCGGCATAACTCTATGTGTTCGCATGTTACCTGAAAGATAAGAAATAAAAACAGGGTCATATATTTTTCGCATTTTTTGTTTACTATGCATTAAAGTAGCTTTCAGTTTGCTGAAATGCTGATTGGTTAATATTTTAACGACGGCATAAGCTAATCATCGAGTCAACCGCATACAACCCGTGCGTACAAAGTAGTTTTTTTTTTTTTTTTTTCTAAAAGTTCTTCCCATTTATGACAAAGTTAATTTTTTTTAAGCCTGACGTTTCAGCTTTAAGATGTTACCATAAGTATTACAATCGGTTTAATTGTTTTCGAGTAATTGATATTTGAGTCGGAATGCATGATTAGGAGTTGAGTCGATTTGGTTGCTCGCAAGTGTAGTATAAAACTAAGATTTCCGTCAGTCCTACATGAAATTTTTTTTTCCTTCTACAGAGGTACCTATAAAAAGTAGACTTCCGTTAAACTTCAAAGCAAGAGTGAACAGGCATTCTTATGGGCACGCTCATCTATCGTTTTCCATCAGGCATGATCGAGATCAAGAGCAGGCCCATTCAGTGATTTAAAAAAAAACTTACCACATTAACCTGCCCAACAGCATATCCCAGCACAATAGTGAAAGTAGTAATAGCGTTCCTCAGAGTAAAAGGCCTCGACACATCACATGGTATAAGCCGCAACCTCGCTGCCAAAGTCAGGGCCAATACTGCAGCAGACCAAGCGAAGGCCGTGACGAATAATATGAGGAGTATGTAGGTCTGTGGTAGGATGGAGGCTTGTAAAGCGCCTGCGGCTACTAAGGCACATAGGGCTGCGGATAAGGAGCCTGCCCAACCACCGTCTGTTGAGGCTCGGTACTGGAATGGGAGAAATTAAACTTTTAGATTGGATCCTAATTCCATTTGGTATGTTTGGCTTTGTTTAACGTGTCAATCGTCTGCCGTTTAGTGACGCATATTTTCCCCCTAGTTTCTGTTTAGTGTTTGTGTTCTTTATTTGCGTCATGTTTACCGCAAATAAACGTATTTTCTTTCTTTTTATTTCTTTCATCATTTAGAAGGCGCCACCGCGCTGTAGAGAAACCATCTATCTATTTGAATCAAAATAATGGTCTGTTTCACCAACTCCGGATAAGTTCCGGCAAACGTATCTAGCAGACTTTGTGTGAAATAGAATATTCTAATATTCTGTTCCAATTTTTATAGTGTATATTCGAACGCTGTGTAACAAGCCATAAAATATCGTTTATTTAAAATGGGATAAGCTTAATGACAATTAAAAAAGAACAATAGACGGTCCCTACCATTTGTGTCATGTATGTTTTACCCTAACCAGTTATATTTAAATTAAAAAGATCACCTGAGCTTCCTTATCAGCATCCTTGAAGCAGAGCGTGAGCAGGTGCACGTGCGTGGCCTTCTCGCGGTGCACGGAGCGCGCGTCGATGGCCTGCGCCAGGTACTTGTTCACGCGGTTCGTGGGCTGGTGGTACACAGACGAGTGGCGCTTTTTCAACGGACGCTTAAACTTCTCCGTCACTTTATTCTGTAAAAACCCACAAGCTAACAACACTGATACACAAAAAAAAGAGAAGATTCTACTAACCACCGATTTATACAACGATCATAATGGAACATTTATCTGGTTCTGGTCACACATCGATAAGGTAAGGTAAAGTTAAGGTACACTGAGACACAAGGGTATGGCCGAGGTCAGGGTACACATGAGGGCCATGCCGACTTCATGCTACGCAATTTGGAATTTAGAACTGACCTTAGAATACAAAAGATCCGGAATCCAAAGCAGCATCACGTTATTAGAATAGGAATGAAGTACAAACATAATACAGACAAGACAGATACTTTCAGATTGGCAAGATATTGAAGTTGAACTTTATGAAGGAACTCAGACTGAATTTACTTTAAGACATCGTAGTAATCGAAACTTATAACTAATTTCGTGTTTGATTATTTCATAAAAGAAAATTAAGAAAGAAAGAGAAAGACGACAGTAGAAAGCAGTGGAAATAATCAAGCACAAAATAAAACAAGTGTAAATAATGTTGAGGGCTGGTGACGTCATGCAAGTTAGTCGACAGTCGGGGCTCATGCCATGCTCTAGTGCACGAGGTGACTAGTCGGGGTAGCGAGTGAAACACATTTCGGTGCATCCGGCTTTATTATCGAACATTCTATAAAACAATCTCAAGTATATAAAACAGTTGACAATTTTGAAGTAAGAAACGGTGATAGTGTGTGGTCTGTGTGCTCACGTCGATATTAGTCGTCCCCTTTCCGTGTAATTGATTCAGTGAATAGAAACAGAATGCGAACGAGTCGCGGCAGGTGCGACCCACAGATATTGCTTGTGGAGAATGCGTACCTACAGTAAGTAAAGGGAATTGTAATGTGCCGCCCGGTAATGGTGGAAAACAATAATACACATGAACAACATTTTGTCTGCGCTTACTGTGTCCGCGGGTATTTGTTGTGGAACTAATGTCCAGGGGCGGAATATCTGAAAATAATGAGCAGACGCCTCATGTTAGTCGGTGGTGTATTTCAGTCTTCCACACAATGTTCAGTTTGGAATGGATCAAGTAAAAATTGAATGAGTCATTGAAAAATATTTGAAGGACGAGTCCAGATCGTCAAATAGAATGTAAAAAAAGTTTAAAGTTTTTCATCATTTTGTTTTACTTGAATTTTTATTAGAATACAAAATATAACAATGAGTGAAGGCTTGAACATACCAGCAACTAAATGAACATTCAGGAAACAATTCGGAAACTTGGAATTTACATCTTTGTGCTTAGTTAGGGTACGAGTGTAAGATTCTATATTACGGTTTCATAGTGTGTTGGGGACTAATTAATTACTGTGTTTGTGTGTGTTCGTGTGGTATATATAATAATGAAGTTTGGCAGAAAACGAAAATCGCAAATGTGGTGCGAAGCATCTTAAAACATTCTTGAAGTTCCTCGCAAAATTATTTCCGTAAAACTCGTGAAAAAGCTTCAGTGCACACCTTAAAATGTAATAAAAGCAGCAAAGATTTAGTTCGAAAACCACCACTCAAACCAAACTAACTACTGGGAAACCACTAAGCGAGGTTATCATTCGACACACAACGTATGTACGAAACGCATCGCCATTGCGACATCGATGCGTCTCGCGTATCGTAATCGTTTCTGAAGCGTGAAATCTTATAACCGCGGGAGAAATAGCAATATGGTTTCATTGTATACTCCTAAACTAGACCTAAGAGAACCATATATATACTAGATTATCCCTAGAATGCATGTGTGTAACGAGAGCGCGCCGCAACACGATACGAGCCTCGCAACACGAGACGAGCCTCGCAACACGATACGAGCCTCGCAACACGAGACGAGCCTCGCAACACGATACGAGCCTCGCAACACGATACGAGCCTCGCAACACGATACGAGCCTCGCAACACGAGACGAGCCTCGCAACACGATACGAGCCTCGCAACACGAGACGAGCCTCGCAACACGATACGAGCCTCGCAACACGATACGAGCCTCGCAACACGAGACGAGCCTCGCAACACGATACGAGCCTCGCAACACGATACGAGCCTCGCAACACGAGACGAGCCTCGCAACACGAGACGAGCCTCGCAACACGATACGAGCCTCGCAACACGAGACGAGCCTCGCAACACGAGACGAGCCTCGCAACACGAGACGAGCCTCGCAACACGAGACGAGCCTCGCAACACGAGACGAGCCTCGCAACACGAGACGAGCCTCGCAACACGAGACGAGCCTCGCAACACGAGACGAGCCTCGCAACACGAGACGAGCCTCGCAACACGATACGAGCCTCGCAACACGAGACGAGCCTCTAATTCTCTAAACGTGTGACGGCGAGCGCTCGCTTACTACGTATACGCACTATGCATGTTCATCTGTGCCAGATTAGTTCAAACGATCGCGTAAATCGATGCAAAGTTCCCATTATAGTTGTATAAAAAGTAGCACAGGTCAAACAAAAGGTGCTGGTAATTGCGTAAATGCGTATGCATAATATTAACATGTGCGGGAGTGTCGTCGACGGCGTGCGTGCGGAGGGCGTGGTGCTGCATGACGGCGTCGAAGGTGTGGTGGTGCGGGGCGGAGGCGGGGGGCGCGGAGGGCGCGGGGGGCGCGGCGCTCACGGGCTCGGAGCGCAGCGCCGCCAGCCGCAGCGCCTCCGCTGAGCCGGGCTCCGCGTGCAGCGCGCGCCGCAGGTCCAGCACCTGCCACAACCGCGCGCTAGTACCAAGCTCAGCACAACCGTACGGACCAGAAGCACAGCCCACTGATATCATTGACTACACGCACGGGCAGAGGGAAGACGCCGACGCAAGAGGATTTCATTGAAACCTGAATGTTTTCAGAATTCCACAGAAAATCGCCGTCGTCCCTCTCTCTTTAAAAATGTCTCAAATAACTCTTAGTTTTCAGTGGCACAATATTTATTTACATTTTTATCCACATTATATCCACTGATAACATTGTTGGCGAAAATGTCCATGAATATTTCGAAAAATCTCACATTCAGAGTTAAGAAAAATATAAAAACAGTATCAAATGAAATGAAAGAAAGAGAACTTACCTTTAAAAGTCGAGAGTTGATCACCGATACGAGAAAATATATCACTCGAGACAAACATTCTGAAGAGCGAGATATAAAGCCGCGGACATTGAACTCGTATTATTTAGTCATGTCCGTTGAGGTGCAAAATTTTCGCAAAATAGTTTAAGTGCAAACAGTAAGATTTTAATTTGAGAAACGAATAAACTTTTGGAAGAATTCCTCTCGAGATGTGGATAAATATGGAAACCGGTACCGCCCTTAGTGCCTTCCTGTGATATTCACGTATACGGGGCGCAAACGATTTCCGTCGCTAGTTAATCGAGAGGAACTGTTCCGAATCTTTTTGTTCAGTCTCGAGTTTGACATACGTGTTGTACCTTCCTAGCGGCATTGGCCTTGAGCTCCTGAGGGGAGGCGGCCATGTTGGAGAATGGCACGTCCACGTTGAACTTGATGGAGTGCAGCAACTGCACCACCACGTTGGAAACGTTTTTGAAGGAGAGCTTCCGGCGAGATGCTGAGCCGAGGCCCACGCCAGCTGATAGGCACATCTGCAAATATTACATTTCACTGATTAGCTCTTCAAACACGTAGAAAAAGAAATGAAGCAGCCACAAAAGTAATTCAATTAACGCCTAAAAGGATCATAATTTAGTGTGCTACAAGGAGGCATTTAACTACGCAGTTTTCTTTGTATTATAGAGCACTACAATTAAAAGCCATTCCCTAATTCCCTACTATACAATTCTCAACAAATCTCATTTAGCGAGTTGGGTAAAACTAATCTCGTAAAAATTAATCAAATAAATGGCAGAAATCCCATGGGTTTATATAGCTTGTCGAGAAACTCGAGGATTGCTTTTATATAGGCTTTTAGACGTACTTTTCTCCGCCTTGGCGGCGGAATGATGAAGTAAGTCTGTACAGAATGGTCCCGAAGGTACGCGTTCCGACTGCCGCCGTGACCGGGCTCCACTTCGTACGCCCCGCCGAGGCTCTCGAGGGTCGATTGCGTTATGTGCACACGCCTGGAAAGGAGTCAACATATTGCACAATATGTTCCACGTGGAAATATGTAAGGATATAAAACTGAAAGTGGCTTCAATTTATGACGATAAGTTTTCATATGGGAATGAGTCAAAGGTGACAAAGAGCGTGGACTCATACGGAAGACATCGTCAGGTTGCATACATGATTGTGCAATTTGTGCATAACCACATAATGACTAGATCGAGTCTGATATATCCCTGCGCGTAATAGCAAATTAGTAAATTGTATTCTTCTATCACAAAATTGCTTGATCAGGGTGTTTTCATTGTCTCCACTTACCCTGGTTCCCCGCCAGCCTCCATGTTGTTAGCCAGCGTGACGTCATTGGACCAGACGTCGTACTGCCACTTGCGCAGCCCCAGGACGCCGCATAACACTCGCCCCGTATGGATGCCCACGCGCATGTTTAGTTGCACGTCTGTCGCTTCCACCACAGACCTAAAAGTCAAAGGGTTTTTGATAAATGAAGGGTTTTTGGTAAAGTAAATCCGGTGGTGAACTGGTGTGAAGTCAACAGCTTCACTCCAATATTAATTGTTGTATTGTTTGTTGTCGTGTTGTATTGTTGTTTATTGTATTAATTGTATAGTAATTGTTAGATACTACTATTTTAGTTAGTTAAAGTTACTAAAACGGTGGCTATTCGAAAAATTGAGTCAGAGAACTTTATCAAAAAGGTTTACTTTCTATATTAATCCAAAAGTTTACACTTTGATAAAGTTACATTAAATGTTATCCCATTCGAAAAATGAGAGATTCCTAAAAGTGGCCGCTATTTACGTTCCATTTACTCCGAAAACCTTGTTTAAAATTGTTTTCAGAGTAAAAAAGATTGGTTAGAAAGTTTCCGTAGATTCCTTAAAATTCCAAGAGGCAAATAATAGGTATGCTAAGAGGAAATTAAACTTTTATAAGCACGACAGACACCGCAGACGACAACTGGTAAAATGACATGATAAATGAGTAATTATTTTAAGTGCTTAATACATGTGTTTATGCTTGTTAGCATAGATCAATTAACATTAAAAAAAAATGATATGACTTTTAATGGATGACTAATGATAAAACTCGAATGGCTGAAACGCACAAAAATATGTAAGTACATAAATATTCACATGAGTATGATTGTTTTAAGACTTTTGACCAAGAAATATTAAATGTGCCTGAATGATATCCTGAATTCGAATCTGAAGTCCATCCATCATTATTATCTATATTCTCTAATAAATTGTCACCAGGTTTGCCAAATAAATCGATATTTTCGTAACTGCGGCTTAGCCACCGACACATTACTGTGTTGTGTTGTGTCGTGACGCGGGATACACCAATCAAACGAATCTGTTCAGGACTACGTCAAATTATAACAAGTTTTGATTGGTTAACACTGCGTCAGAAGGCGCCACGACACGACACGGTAATGTGAATTCAGCTTAAAGTACCAGCCCCCACAGTTTTTTTTTTTTTGTTCAACCTATGTTGTCCCACTGCTGGGCTGGTCCACTTTTGGTCCCCCACACTGTATTAGTAATCACAATAAATTAAAATTCCAATAATGCTCTCATTCAGTAGATAATAATAAATCCATACATAAATTACATTAGACATTTTTGCACTCATATTATCTTAACACATAGTAGCTACCTACATTTAATTTTTATATCTACTATATTAAAAGCTAGCTCAAATAAACGTTCCATCATTTCAAAAGTTAAAAGAAAACAAATGACGGTATGTGTGGCCAATATTGGTTACAAATAATTAATTAATGAAAGTCGATCCATCACTGGTAAGGAAAGTACTGGTTTCTTTTGCAAAGGCCTATAGGAACAAAATCGCAAGCTAGCCTTGCTTTATTTCGAGAATGATGCTAACCACGACCGCAATTTTATTACTGTACAACATTTAGACAAAATATTTGACGAAATGCCTACAAATTATTTTTCACTAGCTGTGCCCCGCGGCTTCGTTCGTGTGGGAGTCGTAAGATACACAATATACTAAAATAACTGCCTCGTCCCCCAACCCGCCGCGTTGAATCGCCTGCCCGCGCTATAACTTCGTTTTCGCTTAGCATGCTTTAGCTAAAAGTATTTTTCAATTCTGACTCTTTGTTTACAATTTCATGGGTATTAATTTTTTTGCGCGGAACCCTAATTATTTTCCTAAAATAAAAGTAGCCTAAGTTAATCCTTAAAACATCAGATATACCAGTGAAAGTCCCGTCAAAATCGGTCCAGCCGTTTCGGAGATTAGCCGGAACAAACAGACGGACAAAAATTAAAAAAAAAAATTGGGTTCCGTACCTCAGAAGGAAAAACAGTACTCTTATAGGATCACTTCGTTGTCCGTCGGTCTGTCAGTCTGTGAAGAGCCTTTTTCTCAGGAACGCGTGGAGGTATCAAGTTGAAATTAATATCTACGGCCCCTTGGAGCTTTAAAAAAATCAAACTTCTAAGTCAACCCTATTAAAAAATACGGCCATTTATGCGACATATTTTGATACTCGCAAATAAATCAAAACCTATAGGGTACTTCTCGTTGACTTAGAATAATGAAATTTGGCTAGGAGCAAGGTTTCACAGTACAAATAAAGGAAAAGGTCCGAAAATCGTTACTTTCTAGTTTTATCACATATTTTTTTTGGGGTTTACAAACTTACACTTGCAGTTGTAGAATTGACCATGAAGTATATCGATGTATGGGAAAACTTGTTTTTCAACTACAATGTTAAGTTTATTTTTGGGATTAATTCATCCCAACTATGGAACCTTCATTGTGCGTGGTCCAACATCCGACACGCACTTGGCCGGTATTTTTGTTATAAGTACCGTATATACTTTCTGCATTTAGTAAAAAGCTGTTATTTTGTCATTACAATCAGACACTTTAGTTTTATTTATTTGTATAGATGACCATATACAGGGTGTAAGGGACGGCCCTCCGCAGACTGATGGGGTGCATTCAGTATATCATACTAAGATGACCGGTACATGATATTTTTCAGGAACGTTATGGGAATCCAATAAACCTGATTTGTTTTATTACCTCATATGCAATGTATCGTTACCGTGGCAAAACGCGCGTAGCGAACGGCAGCACAGCGAGCCTTCCGCCGCCGAGTATTTCAACATCCATTGCTGATTTTTTGATTTTAGCTTTTTTATTTACATAAATGCTGCGTACAGATAATGTAAATTTACATTGAAATAGTAACTGAAAAAATGATTAAAAAAAATTAAAATTTTCCTGAGAATATTTCCGGTGGAATATGATTCAAAATAAGGAGCTGAATGCACCCTGTTAGTTTGCGGAGGGCTGTCTCTTACACCCTGTATATGTAGACAACTTAAGACACATTTCACAGAATAGCACGTTTCGCCATGTATCAAAAATTCAAAACAAAAACAGTACATACATCAAGAAAATGGTGGAAATCGTTGGTAAAGTGGAATTATTTACTCGAGATATAAATCTCTTCAAAACACTTGGGTTATAACTCTTTCACGTTGAATAGACAACGTAAGTAAAGAGGAATGGCGATAAACTTGGCAACAGTGCGCACGCGCTGGAGTGCTACCTATACCTACATGTATATGTTCCAAATAAAAATGTGTATCTGCACATTCAAACATCACAGTCGGATACGAATGACTGAAATAAGCTTCACACTACTTCACATTGGAATTCGCGAACGCTTTTTTATTGAATTTACGTTTCCCGTTCCCACATAAAGCGTAGGTAAGTATCTAAATTCTTCAACATTTGCTGGGAATAATATCTTTTGAAGTGTATAAAAATATAGACAAAAGATACAGTCTACATAAAATACCTATTGTTTGTACAAGATTCTGTACCTAATAGATTGACAATATTCAGAGTTAAAATGGATGTTCCACAAGAGAAATTAATTTAATATATACATTGTTGCTTGATGTTCACATCGATCGTGGACAAAAGATTTATTAATACATAAAGAACTTTAGGTATGGTAGGTGGCGCTTATCCAATATACTTCATGCACAGTGACGAAGATTAAGATTATTTTGTAAGATTAACGACGTGGGCGGTAAAATTTACGGGCGTAATAATATAGATTGAGAATGTGTTCTCTAATTTTAAATGAGTTTGTAAAACTAACCAATTTATGATTACAAATGTTTACATTTTTAAATGTTAACTTTACTTCAGTAATTTCTTTATTAAGCAAGTTTGTGAAACTCGAGTCGAGCGCTCTGTGCGGGATTCCTGTAATGAGACCATTTCTCGTTCACAGCGCACAAAATCCTGGTAATTTTCCCAGATTAATTCTTAATGTTTCACAAAGCTACGAATTAAATTAAACGAGGTTATTAAGTTACTGTAATGGCAGTAGTCTGTCGTACTGTTCTTTTCAACGTGTTAATTGAAGAGGCGGACTGGCGCGTGGCATTCTTTCGTCGCCATGATTTAATGTAGTCCTGAACGTATCAGAAATTTACGTAATGTTTATGTTCATTGCCCACTCGTATTGTGCAAGCAGAAAAAGATATAAATACTTACATATCACGCAAGAACCACTCGGGAATTTCTTTTAGCTAATTAACCATATCTAATTATGGCCAGCTTTACGATTTCCTTTGTTGTTTATTAACGCCAGTTGATTTTATAGCAATGGGCTTTATCGGTGACAAATCGACCTTAGTTTACCGTTTTTTTACGGTCCATTTTGTTGAAAGTAACGTGCATTTATGAAGCCATGAAGGCCGAGGATTAATTTCTGGTCCTTTTTGACAGAATCCGTTACCACCTAATTAAAATTAAAAATGCTGTAACATTTTAAACGAATAACTGCGCAATTTACGTGACTTAATAAAGCGTACCTCAGGCAGACAATGACAGCAGACTCATATTTTTTCATTAGCTCGCGACAGGCGGCGCACCAAATTAAGTCTTAGAGTAACGAACAGCTTTTCCAAATCTTCGAATATAAGTAATATATTCGAAAACGTGCTACGTAGGAGTAGGAAGCTCCATTTGTCTTCACAGATCTTGTACACGCGGTCATCAATCACACTGAAAGCACGTAGCTACCCGTAAAGTAATTCAGGGAGAGCCAACACTGAATAGTGAACACATCTTCATTCGTCAATCAGTTGTATGAAGTATACTCCAGTGGAGAACCGACAAATTAATTAGCTATTAGGTTGTCGGATTAGTTGCGAAGTGCGTCACCCAGCGTATTATTCAACAAGATAGTCTGGACTCATTCCGCAGTTGGCTGTCAATAGCAGTTACGCGTGGAAGGGTTACATTATTTTTACGAAACATTTTATTCTGTATCAGAGATTTCCCACCCGCATTGAAATGCTAGGTATTGATGTTTTGAATAGATATCTCATCTCATAATTCACGAAAAAAAAACTCCACAGATCCGTTTATAAACGACTCGGATCTCAAGTGTATTTATGACGTCTCTTCACAGACAATGGCCCTCCTTCCATCTTGCGCCGCATGGTGTCAGCTGTGCACTTAAGGATTTTGTGACTGCGTCAGCGAACTGAATTCGCGTGGCTGAATTTTGGGCTAAACATAATATTTGAATTTTCACAACAAATATCTTATTTGCCATCGATACGCTGAGAAGAAGATTAACTTATCTAAGAAGGTAGGCATATCCGTATATAAATTAAAATATTAATTATATTATATGTTTTATAATCTTCACCTTTGTAAAATTAAATAATTAATTTAAAATTCAAATAGGAGGTCATAGATAGGTAGTTAGACAGGATGATAAAAGTTAATGATGACTAAGGATTAGACCAGTTTAGTGAATAAATCTAAGGTAATTTAAGGTGTGATAAATCTGATTTCTAAAAAGCATAAAATGAGTAGAAAAAAAATTTAAAAAAAAAAAACAACAAACAAGATAAAAACTGAGAGAAAAACTGCGAGAGTGCTGCAAGCAAGCTCCCTAAAGCTGTCACTTCAATAGACGACAAAGATATAACATTTTAGTGAGCTAAGCAGTGTTATAGCTTACCTAAACAGTTCAGGAAGATATTATTTCCTTTTCAGTAGCTTAACAACGTTTAATAGAACGCGAACGCTATAACTTAGTTCGCAGCAGTTTATTTGAAATTTACATGAACTCCCAGAAGCTCGCCGATGTTACAAAGTAAATTGAATTGTAATCCGAGTGCTGCGGCCTAGGCAGATGAGAAGTTAATCCGAGGACGCCTAACGCAATTATGATATTATGTTAATTTCCCTTTGTTATTGCTTCGTCCCATTGCTAATAACGTTACGAAATGTTTGCCCAATACAATCAATACAATCATAAAGCAGCTATTGTAAGGTTTCTTTGTTTTGTGCCTCGGAAGTTACAGCTTGTTCCAGTTTTCCCTTTTTCACCCGCTACTCCCTGAATGGCAGTGGGTTGAAAGGGGACACATGTCACTATCGACGCGGGCGTACATCCCCTGAATACGAAATTACCCGGGTCAGTGGTAGCAGTTCGGGACAGTGCTTGTTTGCGCGAAACTTCTAGAGTCCACTCGTAGTTTGGAGCAACGAACGACGCGACGCGACGACCATTTATGGCTTATCATAACACAAAAACGAGTTTTCGCTGTTTTCCTATAGTTTTATTTGCATTAGGCTTCTTTATATGATTTTAATCTTATGCAAATAGCGTTGAACTTAGTTGAAATAGAATAAATGTTCAGAGTTTTAAAAATGTTCATGTTCATTGAAATGTTAACAAACATTAGAAAAGCTCTTAATTAAAAATTCAATTATCTTAATGTAGGTACGGGTGCTAATTACCTTTAAAATGCTGAGATATTAAGTGCTTCAATGTAAACACAAAATCTAGCAAGCATCGTGAATTAGTCTAAAAACACAAACGCTAGTAAAATTGTATCGGGCAGCTTTTAGTAGCCTGACATTAACAAATACTTTAACGTTCCTACAGTAAATGGACTACAAACTTGGCAAAATTAATTGTACTCAATGTCGAGTACGTCCCGCGCTTCTCCCCTCTCTATATATACCACTTTAATAATATCTAGCATCGGCAGAAATAGCACCAACATGAAAGTAACTTTATTGGACCAATTTCGTTCCGACATTCACACGAGTTCATATAAAATTACATTACTCACTAAATCATACACCAAAAGGTATTATTTACGTCGTTTTTGCACGCTTCATCGTGCATTCATAATTAAAATTAAAAATTGCGGGTAACATTTCCGTAATACGGATCTAATAGGCACGTCTGAAAAGGTCAGTCCAACGTTGTTCAATTGATAGGAAATTTCACGTTCCTTCATAATGCTACGCCCCGTCTTAATATAGGAATCATTATAAATGTGCAATAAACGCGCTTGGGGCCATGCAGTGGTGTAAAGCGGAAATTGTCAACAAATTGTGTGTTTGACTTGTGTATCTGCCGGCCGCGGCTAGTCAACACAGCTGCAGAGATTGCGATAAAATACCGCCATTTGTTTGTTTTCCCTCTCATATTGGACTCCCAAATACGACACCGAGCGTGCATCAAGCATGCATGTGTGAAGCAACGACATTTTGCGAGCTAGCGTACTATCATAATTGATGCTCGTCTGTAAATACGAGCCATTGACAGAAATCATGCCTGTAACGGTTGTAACGTGTGTTGACAGACAACACACCACTGCGTGTGCACCATTTACGTGTATCCACAAACTAGGAATAACATTTAGGTCAAGAGCAACACATACAGGTCCAATGACGTGCCACGTCGGCCGAATATCATTGTAGAAATAGTGTTGACAACTATTTCTGTTGAATATTTTCATAACATACTGTCAGAATGATATGATGTTTACATTGATGGCAATTTTTAGGGATTCTAATATTAATTTCAATATTATTTGTGTGGAGTTTGAATGGTAGAATACGCAATTCAATGTAATTTGGATGAAAAAGCAACCAATACGAAATGATACACATTTCCAATTGAAGGAGCATGTCCTTCGATTCGGAATCTGATCATAAAAGATATTCACGTTATGCTTGGCAAGTTTGCTACGTGACTCTGGGAGCCTCTGGGTACTGTCTAAGCTGTTACAGATGTGTTACAGACTTCCAGCGGTCGACTTAGTCGTGCGAACAAAAGTTATGATATCTCGACATGTGTCTGATTTTCGCGTACCAAAGGAAATAGGAATAGAACTTTCCAAACGTTTCCAAATGAATAAACACTGCACGTAGAATCATGATCGATTTTTAGGAAAATGGGCATTATAGCAATAGTTTATTTATCATTCCCATTCGCGTCACAGTGATTCGGTTATTCGTGTGCTCGACAAGGCGGATATGTCCTTTCGATAATGTTCAGATGACAGCGGCGAACGTGACACGTGTCTGAAACACTACCCGCGCTGAATACAGATAGCTGTGTTCTGCTTGAGGTTTGTGGCCTGTGGTCGGACCACGGGTGGTGATTGCTTGCCTCTTATTATACGTCCGCGGTCTACTTATGCACACAGTTATAATGGACCATAATTCCTGTCAACACAGATGGTGCACTTAATCTTCTTGAGCGGAATTGCTTTCAAAATGCATCGGTATAATCTATTTTCCACTCAGTTTCCACCCAGGTGGTAAAATATAAAATGAACATAATAATTATGAACGTGAATGTCATCTCGGGTACTTTTCTAGGCAGGTTTAAAAAATAAGAGCAGTTTATTAATAAAGGTCTAATGTAGATTACTGGACCGCCAAATTATTTCTGGAAACGTTTGAAATTGTAATAACGTCTACAAAAAATTGCCTTGAGACGAACATGTCGCAAAATTAGCTACAGAATGCGATAAAGTGCAACATTCCAGGCCGGCCTAGTGACCTTCACGCGACGAGGGAGGGCCGCGGCCCCACGGGGCCACCCAGGATGTCACCGGGGGCCAGGCGGCCAGGGGGCCATGATCACAAAGACTATATTTAGCTGTCTCCTTTGATGAGCCAATGCGCAGATAAGCGCGTATCGCGACATGCTCCAATGCACGTGCCCTCGTACTACAGCTGACATGAGCCGCACAGACCTAGCTTATTAATTAAAATATTAATATTTGTATTCAACAAATGAATACACGAGAGAATTCTCTCTCCTATACCTTCAACCTCGTTTCAAATAAATAATATTTGACCCTGCGTCATAAAAATATGGAACGACTCTGTAAGATAAATTGACCTAATTTTTGTTGGTTTAGTGATTGATCATTAACTTCGTATATCACTAAAGTTTATCGACTGTAGTGGATTTTTCACGGACAGTAAGCTAGCCACGTCGCGTCGGCTGAAATGACCAATTAAATTTTATTGTTGTACGGCCGCCATAAATTGGCAAGTCAAGGTGGCGCTGTTTGTTTGTCGTGGGCGTGGGCCGTTTGTGGCTACTTGTGATTATTTTTGGTTTAGCTTTGTAGATGTCACTTGGTATTT
The DNA here is from genome assembly GCA_947568875.1 of Fissipunctia ypsillon. Lineage (NCBI taxonomy): Eukaryota > Metazoa > Arthropoda > Insecta > Lepidoptera > Noctuidae > Fissipunctia > Fissipunctia ypsillon. The sequence goes on along the minus strand of OX387654.1, from coordinate 15,124,544 downwards.
TTTGGACTTGTTGATATCGTGATCTACGGCAACGTTAGAGCAACATACCGCAGGCAATGTTTTGGATTTTAAACTATATTTGCATAATGACGGCCAAATAACTAGCTATTCGATTGATTCCTGATTTTTACTATCGATTCGTTACTAGGATGACAGCCATCTTCTCCGTCGCACAGACGGGTATTAGACCCTAAAACGTGGCCAAAACTATTAAACAATATTTTTTGAATATTTCGGTGCTTATATTGCCTAATTTATTGATAAATCATTATTCAAAGCCTAGTTGATGGTAAAATATCAATTGGAAAGGAATCTAGGCATTTGGAAAAAGGTAAAAAAAAAATATGTCAAATTCTTACATTTTTATTTTATTAAACATTAAAAACAACTATAAAACGGTATGTTAAGTACTCTTAATCTTCTTTATTTTCCTTGTCCGAGTCACAACTGTCATGAAATGGCAGTAACATTTCTTTTGCCGAAGAGGAAAAAGGCTTAGAACTTTTCTTAGGTCTAGGCCTAATTGAACTAAGATACGGGTCTGATGTGAGCAGTAGCCTATACAGAATATCCCTATTACAATCTTCACGGGAAAACTTTCGCGAATAATTTTCCCTATAATCTCGAAAATGCTTGTTCCTAACTTCAGCTGCTTCTTCTGACAAAGTTCCGATTGGGATCAGAGCGTTTTTCACAATGAGTGGCCCGTGCATCAGCACTTTGTGTACAGTGGGTGTCATCGGATGCCAGCTGTATAAGCTAACATAAAGTTCTGCTGTATTGTCACAATATGAAGAAAACTTTTCAAAATTTATATCATATCCACTTGAAATAACTTCTAAAATTGTTGCGAACCTTTTTATCAATTCTTCATTGATGCCAGTTATAGCGGAAGCTTCCGCAGAACATTCAAAAAATCTCCTACTCGTATTTCCATTATTGGTATTTCCAAAACCAGCTTTTGGAATATCAACCAAAAGACCAAGTTCTTTTCGAAACCTTTCTTGGATTTCTTGCTTTTTAGTTTTTACGATATCTTTTTCCATTTGCGACCTAATTTGCCATTTTCCTACAGGAATCTTATATGCGACATGAAGAAGGCTTTCGAAGAATCTGATTCTTGCATGAAGAATTGAAAGTCCAAATTTAAAATTTTCCTTGGCTACCTCTGAGCTCCTCACTTTATCGAGATTGTTAAAATCTGTTGAAGTTAATTTGCAGATATAACACCTCATTGTAGATTTAGTATTTGTGGCAGCATTACACACCTTACCATCAATCATTGTGAATAATAAGGTGTGTTTGACAGAAACTTCGAGTCCAGCACTTGTTAATTTGGTAATATCCAAATCTTCAATTTGATCTTCAAAATGCTTAATTTCTTCTTTCGTTATTTCGGGAGTTTCTTTGATAAATCTTATCCTCATGGGCCTGCAAAATCTGTGTGAAGATGGAGAGTTGTTGCGCCAAATGACATTTGCATTTGTCTTGTCAGAACTAAGGTCATTGTTGCGTTTGCAAACCAATTGAACAGGGACCAAACTTGACTGGAATATATTAGCATCTGTACTGCTTGAGTTTTCAAACTTTTGATTATATTCAGCTTGTTGTGATCCATCACATCCCCACTTATATATAAGTTCAAGTGTTGACAACTCCTCTACTGATAAAGTAGAAATAACTTCCTCTAAATACAGTAACAATCGCTTAGCTGTGTGGTCCAGTAATGCTTGCAGTTTTATTTCAGCACAGGTCTCAGATATAGTAATGCTTTCAGGATCTGGATAGCATTGCTTTTTTTCTTTTTGGAGGATGGTATAGCAAGGATAGAACTTTTTATTTGTCTCACGCACTATATCGTACTGTCTCCTTGTTAAATTAGCTTCGACGAACATGGATAACGCTGCAGTTGGTGTTATTTGTGTTGCTGGTAATGATGACGTGTCACTTTTGTGCAAGGCGATGCGGTTCTCATGTCCACGGCCACGTGTCGATGATTCTGTAATTTCCTTCACAACATTTGCTCCATCAGTATCTCCACGCTCTCGAAGTGCCATTTGACCTGCATATAATAGCTCTCGAGCTTCGTGGCTTTCACGAAGATTTTCAGTTTTTCTGCGTTTGCTTCGTTCAGACAAATCGTTGAATATTTTTTCTGGGCGCCCTGTATTACCGCTAGAGAGTCTTTTCCGAGGTATTTCAAGAGTGCCTTGAAGCCATTGTTCGTTGTTTTTTAAAAATTTCTGTTTAGTCCTGTTTGCTACTTGCCATCTTGACTTAAAATCATGCTTGAATGTCGCAAATCTACGACGAAAAGTTTCTTTTTTTTCGCCAATAAAAGAAGAGTCATTTATTAACTCTTCTTCAACTTCATCAAGTTTTTTCGTTGTAAATCCATCAGACGAACTATGGATCATGTTGAAAATATCCATTCGCGTCAAAACTCGAGCCCCTGACGTCCCTAGAACAATTAAAACCCAAACATATAATCACAGCCGCAAAACAAAGTTTGTTTTATGGAGATCTTAAAACATAAAAATAAGAGAAATCCATATAAGGGGCAAAAAGTGGCAATTTTTCTTTCTATATAATATATCACAAATAGCTGTCCTACCAAACAATAAACTAGACATTATCCGATAACGCCCGATTATCTTACTTTTACTCTTTTCTAAATTTGATTGAGAAAATGATTAATGAAAAATAATGCAGTTTTAGAAAAACACCACAACTCTAGATAAAAACAAATTATTCTAGAAATAACAATTTATTTGAACAATACATACCTGGTTCTGCAATATCCATGTTGAAAATCTTCGGTGGAAACTGTATTCATCAATTTTATCAATTAATGAAAACTAGAAACTTTGCAAACACTCACTACAAAAATAAACGTGCAACCAACAGCGCAGTCGGAACACGTCTGACTAAGTGTGTTCTGACAAAAATCAGGTAAAAAATATGGCTGCCTATTGTTCCTTAATCCCTTGAGTATTGGCAGTTAAGGGTAATTTCTAGGAAGAGGGACCTTTTTAAAACTGACTTTTGGCCACGTTTTAGGGTCTAATACCCGTCTGTGCGTCGTATATATGATTCCATTTTGTTTCGACCAGAATTCGGCCACTTCGACAGCGTTAGCGTTGGCCTCGTAAAGGTCGTCCATAGATATTACTGCACAAAGAGCACAAAAAGAGGTGGGGAATAGTTTGCGGTCTGGCTCCAAAGTCGCACTACGCCTCATCGGGGTACATCGGATGACAGCCATGAGCCAGAGCAACACGACGTATGGGTATGATAGTCGTCACAGATAGTCACAACTGACAACCACGAGCTTTAAAAACGACTGACCTAATTTCACGGTTCTGGTACAGACAATCTTGCTATAGTTACCTACAAGGCATTCTCTCTTATATTCCTTATAATATTCAACCTGGTTTTACTAAAAACAGTATTTGCATAACTTATAGGTAGGGTTTCGCGTTTTCGTTTTATGAAGATATTCTAATTTCATTAAATGTTATTATTTATTGATTTATTTACAATTTGCTAAAATAGCATCTTGGAGCAACCTGTACTTAAAAACTGTAGCGCAGAGATCATTTGCCGGGGTCACGGACCATAACATCGCATCAATGAAATTAAAACGAATAACGCGCAAAGAGTTGGCAGATTGAAGGGAAGAGAGAGCTTTATTATTGTTTGTTTGAAAATTTTAAATTTACGAATTATTTTATCTTATTACTAGCTGTGCCCTGCGACTTCGTTCGCGTGGGAGTCATAAGATATACAATAAAATAACAGCTACATTTTAATAAAACTCCCTCGTTCCCCGAACCGCCGCGTTGTACCGCCCGCCCGCGCTATTACTTCATTTTGGCGTAGCGTTCTTTCTGACCTTTTTCTTTTTGCTTGGCTCCTAAGGGTCGTAGCGTGATGTTAAATAATCTATAACCATCCTTGAGAATTGGGCTACCAAATGCAAAAAGATTTTTTTAAATCCGACTGGTAGTTCTAGAGATTAAGCTTTTTATTTTTTTTGCGCGGAACCCTAATTCTTTTTCTAAAATAAAAAGTAGCCTAAGTTACTCCTTGTAACATCAGCTATCTGCCAGTGAAAGTCCTGTCAAAATAGGTCCAGCCGTTTCGGAACAAACAGACAGACAGACAAAAATTTTAACAATTGTTTTTCTGTTATAAGTACCGTATATACTTTCATATGCATTCAATAAAAAGCTGTTATTTTGACATTACAAACAGATACTTCAAATTTTATTTATTTGTACATGTAGATAAATTTTTATGATTACTGGCCACTAGCCGTGTGTATCGCCATTGTAGCGGTACGTTGTATAAAAGACGAAAATGATAATAAAAGTGACTCACGCTATAGCATCGATCATGTCGAGCCCCATCTCGACGGTGCAGCGGCCGTGGTCCGACCGCGGCTCGGGCAGCCCAGACACGCAGTAGTAGCAGTCGCCCAGGATCTTGATGCGAAGACAGTGATTATCCTGTGTGATAGAACATTTAGACTTTACTATAGCAAGTTTTTCAACCATTAAGAGCGAACGGGGCCTGCGATTCTCCACACAAATTTATTCCCCTTTTTTCTTCCTGAATAATGAAATTTTTTTTTTTTAATACAATCAAGGTCTGCTGGCGAAAACCTAAAATACAGATCCAAAGACACCGACTTCCGAAATTAAAGTTATTTTTCACTTTGTATCCTTGCGTCTTTGGTTTTTTATTTTCGTTTTTTGCCACCGACTTCCGAAATTAAGTTATTTTTCACTTTGTAGTGTTGTTTTTGGAAGTCGGTTGTTTTTTTTTTTCTCAAAAAGTTTTTATTTTTCACTTTTTAGTTGTGGTACCTACCCCACACAAATTCGTATACCACTACTTGCAAGATACAAATAACAGTGACAGGAAGTTGTTATAACACCAACATACACGCCCTCATCGTTTGTTTGGTTATTTCTTTTATTTTAGAATGAAAATGTTGAAAATAAGCATGAAGCGGCATATTACCGTTAAAATTATTTGTAGCCAGAGTGCATCTCATGACAATTCCAATAAGCCCAAACACGGCTAGGATACATTGTTTTAGTACGGAGTTCCGGTGCCTACCTTCCAGCTTCATCATCAGATTCGTTCCATAGTACCATTTTCATCGGAACCATTTATTTAAATTTGTTTCGTCATAGTCGCTTAACTATCTTAATCGAGATATCTTATCGCCGCCCGTGAAATACTTATCACTGAGGAGTTCCCGTGGCCATCTGTGGTCTTCTTCGGCGGTTCCACTTCACCAAATGATACTTTCTGAATGCAAATGCTTGCCTTGTTGATGAAAATATCAAAATCGTTATGTGTTTGCCCATAATATTTGAGGGGTTCCCTCAATTCCTCATGGATCCTATCATAAGAACTGGATTTTGATATAAATGGGACCAATCTAGAAGTATGCCCTTTCAAATAAAAAAAGAATTTTCCAAATCGGTTTATAAATGACGGAGTACCTACTGAGGTAACAAACATTAAAAAAAAAACCCATACAACCGAATTGATAACCTCCTCCTTTTTTTGAAGTCGGTTAAAAAGATGCTAATTTTGAGGAAACTGCGATTTTTTTTGTATCGAGCCAAAATGTTTTAATCGTGTTTTGGCTCATAATTCCCTATTTTTCGCTACATTTCGCCTTAATGATTAAGTTTCCCCATTGCGTTGCGTACGTGTAGGTATAATACAAATAATAACATAATAAATAATAACATTTCCATTTCATAGATATGATGCACTACTCACATTGGCCAGCTGATCGAATCGTCCGAAGAGTTCGTTGAGCAGTCGCACTAGCTCCTGGGCGCTGCACTGCGATGCGAGCACCGTGAAGCCCACTATATCGGCGAAGAGGATACTACGACAAAAGAAAAGATTATTAGAAGCTGTTAAAAATATCGAAGATTGGACTGGTCAAAGATCCGCCGGAATGAATTCTGGAACAAATCGTAGGCACGATAGGGGAGAAATTATAATGCAGCGGTGGACTGACAAACTGGACATGACCGCCTTTTAGGTAGGAGATTTCGAATTTGTGCATGTTATGCCTGTTTTCACTAAGACGTAAAATGATTTAAAGCACCACGTGTGAAGCAGCCTTTGGGGTCTTTAGCTATTATAATAAGTTCCGTAGTGGCCTCTTAGATCATTTCACATATTATTCACTCAATAATTATATACTGCCACTATTTAGTTTTCACTACGTCACGCTTCAATTTATTTTCCAATTTCCAGTATGCTAGTCGTCTGTGAAACTTGATGACACGTTACATTTTTTGCTCTCCTCCACCGAACTAGGAAGATACGAGAAACGAGAACTTTCTAGTATTAGTTTTAATGAAAACTCTATTCAGGGACGCGGCAACATATTTCAGTTTTAATCTAATTAAGTTGTTTCAAGTTTTCCATTCGAGTTTGATGCAGTTCCAGCGCAGATAGATTTAATTTTCAGTTCGTTTTATAATTAACAATTTCAGTTTGTAACATTTCAGTTCCCACGTATTTATTTTAGTTTTAGTTTGGGTTTTTCTTTATGTTTGAAGAGTATGTTTAGGTAGTAGGAGCGGCTTTATTTGCGCTAACTCATACAAAGTATAAAGGTGTGTAGGTACTCTATGAATTCTTAATGTATGTTTACATAATCTTATCATACACGGTTAAATATGAATTCAAAGAGAAGCGTTTTGAATATACAGTGCATTTACATAGGTATCGCGTTTGTAAACATGAATAAGTTCCTATTATCGGAAATCATCGCGTGTAAATTGCCACTATAACTGCTTTTATGTGTGTACCCCGTAAGTATGAGCATTGTACACATGATAAACTTTTACGGACGTGTTTTTGTACTTATATTTTTTTATTCTATTCATGTTGTGATGGCGTTTTATTTATGGAATACGATGCCAGCGTATACAGAACTAAGATGGTAAAGATTTTTAATAAAAAATAAAAGCTTGGTCTCCACTTCTCCAGGCTAACAGCAATTTTCAACAGCTTCCTTGAAAGATACAAAAAGAAAAAACTAACCTCTTCAATCCTTCCCTGATTAAAACAGCTCGGCGATGAGAAAAGACAAAGGTATCGGATATCAGACATTTTATACAGCGACGAGCTTTCTGCTTATACCCAGTGCTCTTACTATAATTTAGATATCAAGACTATTGTATCGTACCTAACTCAGGACTAAATATTGTGACCTAATATGACAAAAGACCATGCTTGTGGGTACGACATGGGTTCTTCACATAGCTATACAAACACCTCAGCACGAGTTTATTTTCCATAAAAGCAACTTACTCTATCAGAGTAAAGACAAATATCCGTCAAGTCTTAAAATAACAACACTATTTTCTGAGGTAAACATGACAGTTGACAAAATAGAGCTGAGCTCATTGTGATCACAATGGATTTCCGATTGCGGCACACGCTCGATACATTATGCAACCGAGAGTGTTTTTCAATGGGCACTCGCCAACTCGACTCGGTGACGTGAATCGAACAACATATATTTTCTCAACGAAAAGACAAATGATTTTGAAGCAGACTTCGATATGTTTAAGACACCTGTGAAACAAGTAACGTGCAAGAAATTTTTGAACAATGCGCCACTATTGCATTTCTGGCATATACTTCGATCAAGAAATAGGTAGGTACATAATGTTTGGCTATATTGATTATTTGGTTATACTATATTATTACTGCATACTTCAAGTATGTCTGTGACTTGCAAGCATAGTTGTAAAACAACACCTCAGTAGCAAAACAATCATCAGTAGCAGTCCTGCTTATTACTAATATTATAAACGCGAAAGTTTGTGAGGATGGATGAACAGATGGATGTTTGTTACTCTATCACGCAAAAACTACTAAACGGATTTGGATGAAATTTGGCAAACAGATAGCTTATAACCTGGATTAACATATAAAATACTTTTTATCGAAATATCCCTACGGGATCGACACTTATGCGAGTGAAACCGCGGCGCGCTGCTAGTAAACAATAAATTAAATCTACTTCCAATTCCAAGAAAGCTTGCTACAAAAGGTATACATCATTTTATTGTACTTACATTATATTATTAAAGGTAAATAATATCTTTGTTGAGTAAATGTTTACCCATAATCTGTGTTGAAACGCGGCAAAGCATAGACGTGATCCGATGGGTTGAACAGCGGTACCTATCGCATTAACACACCTTTTCCATATTCGTACACATTTTGCTATAAATAAATGAAAATGGATTTTAAGATTTGTCAACATTTTCCGAGGACTTTTCTACTATGGTGTGAATGATGCATAATATCTTATCCAGTTACCATGTTTAGTAATAATTAAATAAGTTTTTACTTACAGCTTTCTATCTATACATAAATAAGTACCTAAAGGATTTAGAATTTGAATAGTTGAGTATACTAGTAAAGAATTTAGATAGAATCTACATAATATACTTAATAAAGCTGAAGAGTTTGTTTGTTTGAACACGCTAATCTCTAGAACTGCCAGTTGGATTTCAAAAATTCTTTTTTTCATTTGATAGCCCAACTCTTGAGGAAGGATATATGCTACGACCCTTTTTAACATCACGCTACGACCTTTAGGAGCCGAGCCAGAAAGAACGTTAAGTGAAAACGAAATAAGTAATAGCGCGGGCGCCCGGCGGGCGAGGCAGTTTTATAAAAATGTGGTTGTTAATTTAGTATATTGTATATCTTACGACTTCCACGCGAACGAAACGAAACGGGCAGAAGCTTTATAGGTACTATTGATATGTAGATATGGGAGGATAAATACAGCCGCAAAAAAACTGGAGACACGCAAAAATCAAATCGTAGCACACCCAGCCCGGCTGTCTAGCCAATACACTGTAGCAATGAAAATTCCTTTTGATGTAAAAGAAAAAACATCTAAGAATTTTATTATTGCCGAGTCTAATGTCGTTTTGCATACAAACGAAACTGCTGTTACAAGTCACAGGCATTTTTTCGGAAAAACTAAATGAAATAACAGTTATAATTTGAGACCAGCGAAGGGAGGTAGGCAGACAGACAATCCTATCAACGGAATATCCGTTTAGCCTAAAAGGATCAAGTGCGGTGCGGTGCGGCGCGGCGAGGTGCGGTAATAGACTTCCTGGCTACGTGACGTCACACCATTTGAATACGTTGCGCAATCGTAAAGATACGTGACAAGAAAGTAAATGCATAGTAATGAGTTCCCAGTGTCTTTAGACAGCCTGACTACAAGAGAGAATAACTACTTAATATACAATTAAATTACAAATTAAATTATCGCCGAGCTCCGCAGCGGTATGATTTCATTTAAATTCAGCCAAAACTTGTTAATGAGATTTAGTTAATCCAATATGGCGTTGATTAAGGTATGAAGAAGCAGCCTGCTAGTAAAGACATCTTCAAACTAAAACCGAAGGAATAAGCTTATCTGTTCACACATTAAGTGTTTGATATTTGCTTTAAAACGTTAATTGATTTAATGGCGTAGGCAGAACATCAAAGAAACGATGAGAAAGATGCTAAGTTGTGCCGCAATCAATGTCTTACATTCTGTAAATTCAGACAAAGGAGCGAGCGTCCTCACTCTCCAAATTCAATAGAACCTTGAAGAGGAATCGGAAAATGATGTTGACGTACCATCGCGGACATTTGCGGTGAACGAATTTTCGACCTTATTGCTAATGCAATTAAGGTTGAAAAGTGGTTCACCGCAAATGTCCGCGATGGTACTTATGTCCGAATTTATTGGCCCTACAAATATGACGTAACAAACAAAGCCCGATATAATAAAGGTTTATTGAAGTGTTCTAACATTGGAAGCTATAGCATTAAACAGTTACCTACAGTAGGTAACAGTTAAATGTCTAATTACAATACTTCAATAACCCATTAAGATAGACTAACATTTTGCGCAATAAAAAAAAAACAAAGAGCTATCATGACAACTGATAAACAGTTCTATTCAACACTTTTCATCATTAGCCATAATTAAAGTAAACAATACTATGTAGTACCGAGCCTAAACCAAGGTAATATGAATACATTAAGAGGGTTGTCACATTTAATCACCTCTCTCGCTCACACGGGACCAAATTTTTAAGAATGTTAAATGAAAAGATGCATTTTTGGAAAATGTAATCAATGGGCGACCTACTAAATAATATTAATTTAATAGGTAGTTATTAAAAACACATTTTTATTGTGGCATTTATTTAAATCATCTCAAAAACAGATCATAATACTTATTGAGCTAAATTTATTAGATAACACAATAGAAATGTGTTTTTTAATAACTACCTATTAAATTAATATTATTTAGTAGGTACCTACCCCATTGATTACATTATTCAAAAAAATATCTTTTCACCTTTTCTTAAAAATTTGGTCCCGTGTGAGCGAGACAGGTGGCAAAATGTGACAACCCTCTTTAAAAAAAAAATTGTAGTGAGTGGAAATAAACCAATTAAAATTGTCCCCAGCCAATCCCACGTTTGTTTAATGGAAATGTAATATCAACATTGAGTTGATTACATCTTAATGGACGTAAATATTAGAGTAGTTTGGCGTTTAGTGCTGAACACATAAAAAAGTCAACCTCTAATTTGCTGTGATCCATCGGTCATGTTTATAACTGAAATGTTTTAAATGTAAATAGCACTGCACTGTGAGGTCGCCAGTCATTGATTTGTGGAGCTTGCTTCGGTTTTGTAAATAAATAAATAATTTATTTTTATTGTTTACGTTTGCGTGGGATGCGATTAACAGAATATAATATATGGAAGTGTGCCATGTTTACGTTTTGTAACTATCTGCCTACATTTATAATTTACTAGCTGTACCCCGCGAGTTCGTTCACGTGGAAGTCGTAAGATACCTACACAATATACTAAAATAACAGCCACATTTTAATAAAAACTCCCTCGTCCCCCGACCCGCCGCGCATTACTTCGTTTTCACCTCTCTCGCTCACACGGGACCAAATTTTTAAGAATGTTAAATGAAAAGATGTTTTTTGAAAAATGTAATCAATGGGCGACCGACCTACTAAACAATATTAATTCAATAGGTAATTATTAAAAACACATTTTTATTGTGGCATTTATTTAAATCATCTCAAAAACAGATCATAATACTTATTGAGCTAAGTTTATTAGATAACACAATAGAAATGTGTTTTTAATAACTAGGGCAAAACTTGGCTAATTCGTGATATGCAGCTATTCGGTGATAGATAATTGTGTTTTATTACCAAGTTACTACTGACTTGATAAATGTACATTTTTCAATCAACCAAATTTTTAAGAATGTTAAATGAAAAGATGTTTTTTGAAAAATGTAATCAATGGGCGACCTACTAAATAATATTAATTTAATAGGTAATTATTAAAAACACATTTTTATTGTGGCATTTATTTAAATCATCTCAAAAACATATCATAATACTTATTGAGCTAAGTTTATTAGATAACACAATAGAAATGTGTTTTTAATAACTACCTATTAAATTAATATTATTTAGTAGGTCTCCCATTGATTACATTTTTCAAAAAAACATCTTTTCATTTAACATTCTTAAAATTTTGATCCCGTGTGAGCGTGAGAGATGCAAAATGTGACAACCCTCTTAAAAAAAAAATGTAGTGAGTGGAAATAAACCAAATAGCAATTAAAATTGTCCCCAGCCAATCCCACGTTTTTTTAATGGAAATGTAATATCAACATTGAGTTGATTGCAGTTTAATGGACGTAAATATTAGAGTAGTTTGGCGTTTAGTGCTGAACACATAAAAACCACAACCTCTAATATTTGCTGTGATCCATCGGTCATGTTTATAACTGAAATGTTTTAAATGTAAATAGCACTGCACTGTGAGGTCGCCAGTCATTGATTTGTGGAGCTTGCTTCGGTTTTGTAAATAAATAAATAATTTATTTTTATTGTTTACGTTTGCGTGGGATGCGATTAACAGAATATAATATATGGAAGTGTGCCATGTTTACGTTTTGTAACTATCTGCCTACATTTATAATTTACTAGCTGTACCCCGCGAATTCGTTCACGTGGAAGTCGTAAGATACCTACACAATATACTAAAATAACAGCCACATTTTAATAAAAACTCCCTCGTCCCCCGACCCGCCGCGCATTACTTCGTTTTCACCTCTCTCGCTCACACGGGACCAAATTTTTAAGAATGTTAAATGAAAAGATGTTTTTTGAAAAATGTAATCAATGGGCGACCTACTAAATAACATTAATTTAATAGGTAATTATTAAAAACACGTTTTTATTGTGGCATTTATTTAAATCATCTCAAAAACAGATCATAATACTTATTGAGCTAAGTTTATTAGATAACACAATAGAGATGTGTTTTTAATAACTACCTATTAAATTAATATTATTTAGTAGGTGGCCCATTGATTACATTGTTCAAAAAAACGTCTTTTCATTTAACATTCTTAAAAATTTGATCCCGTGTGAGCGAGAGAGATGCAAAGTGTGACAACCCTCTTAAAAAAAATTGTAGTGAGTGGAAATAAACCAAATAGCAATTAAAATTGTCCCCAGCCAATCTCACGTTTGTTTAATAGAAATGTAATATCAACATTGAGTTGATTGCATTTTAATGGACGTAAATATTAGAGTAGTTTGGCGTTTAGTGCTGAACACATAAAAACCTCAACCTCTAATTTGCTGTGATCCATCGGTCATGTTTATAACTGAAATGTTTTAAATGTAAATAGCACTGCACTGTGAGGTCGCCGGTCATTGATTTGTTGAGCTTGCTTCGGTTTTGTAAATAAATAAATAATTTATTTTTATTGTTTACGTTTGCGTGGGATGCGATTAACAGGATATAATATATGGAAGTGTGCTATGTTAACGTTTTGCAACTATCTACCTACATTTATAATTTACTAGCTGTGCCCCGCGAGTTCGTTCGCGTGGAAGTCGTAAGATACACAATATACTAAAATAACAGCCACATTTTAATAAAACTCCCTCGTCCCCCGACCCGCCGCGCATTACTTCGTTTTCGCTTAGCGTTCTTTCTGATTTTTTTTCTTTTTGCTCGGCTCCTAAGAATCGTAGCGTGATGTTAAATACTTTGGACCTTCCTCGAGAATTCGGCTACCAAATGCAAAAATATTTTTTCAAATCCGACTGGTAGATCCAGAGTTACTATTTTTATTCAGAATTTACGCGGAACTCTAATTATTTTTCAAAAATAAAAGTTACTCCTTATGACATCGCCTATCTACCAGTGAAAGTACCTTCTAAATCGGTCCATTCGTTTCGGAGATTAGCCGGAATAAACAGACAGACCAAACATTCTAAAATTGTTTTTTTGTTATAAGTAACGTACCTATATACTTTCTTATGCATTTATTAAATAGCTGTTATTTTGACAATACAAACAGACACTTCAATTTTATTCATTTGTACACAAGTAAATTCATGAATCCAGTATCTATTTGGTAACTTTGTGGTTTCTTAGCGAATATGAAGAAACAAAAGCAGTGGATTTTAAGATGTTTTGTTTACGAAACTTCAAAACTTTCCAAGACTTGCTCGTTACACAAATTGCTGCTTGTTTGTCAGAATATAATACAATATCTTTTAATTTACATAACGAGACACGACTATGGTTACAATGTTAGCCTGTCCCATTTAGCTGACAAAAGCAGATGTTGGATAGAAGTATTAGAACACTCTGTATAATTTGATAAGCAGAAAGCATCGCGTCATACATATCGATTAGGCACGCCTAGTTGCCACTGAGGGGCTTCTCCTTTGTAGGTAAACTGATACCTGTTCAGTTCGGCTGCATAATTAATGTCCTCGCTGCTCAGTTGCTGAATTTCGGGCCTTAGGAGGCCGCAGGCCAAGCGCGGTCGCGACCTGATCTTAACAATTCATACTAAACAAATAGTCTATACAAATAAATAAAATTGAAGTGTCTGTTTGTAAAGTCAAAATAACAACTTTTTTACGAAATGCATATGAAAGTATATACGGTACCTACTTTTAAAATTTTTGTCTGTCTGTCTGTTTGTTCCGGCTTATCTCCGAAACGGCTGGACCGACTTTGACGTGACTTTCACTGGCAGATAGCTGATATTACGGGAAGTAACTTAGGCTACTTTTATTTTAGAAAAATAATTAGGGTTCCGCGCAAAATAATTAAAACCCATAAAATTGTGGACAAAAAGTCGGATTTCGATAATTCTTTTTGCATTTGGTAACCCAATTCTCGAGGATAGCTATAGGCAATTTAACATCTCGCTACGACTATTAGGAGCCGAGCAAAAAGAAAAAAGTCAGAAAGAACACTAAGCGAAAACGAAGTAATAGTGCGGGCGGGCGATGCAAAGCGACAGGTCGGGGGACGAGGGAGTTTTATTAAAATGTGGCTGTCATTTTAGTATAATGTGTATGTTACGACTTCCACGCGAACGAAATCGCGGGGCACAGCTAGTTGTCTAATAAATATGGTGTTCAAGCCCAAAAGAGCAACAAGTAAAAGTTATTATTTTAATATTAAAACCGATTTGGAAACGTTATTGATATCATGTCCAAACCTGTATCAACTTCTTGTTGTCTTAATATTTTATCTCTTTTCCTTATTAAAATTTGGGTCATGCTCGATTTACATTGGAGCTGTCATAAATATGAACTGCATAAGTAATACAAATACGACCGTGTTCATGCCAACAATATTATATCAAATGTAAACCAGATAGTCTTTAGAAGTTGCATTAACTCATCCAGATGATTCAATGCGCCACTGGAATATACAAATACATAACCTCAGGACTTGTACAAGTTCGCAAAGACTAAACGGCTTAAAACAACAACATGTAATATATTTCTTCATATTTTTATAACATGGACATTTACGATTCAGTTTACCTCAAACATGCCCAAATTCTACCTTATTTTTTATATCTGACCTCTGTTTGTGTTCCTTTGATCAAAATAGATGACATTGCTGAATACAATATGTGTTTAAACAAACACACCTCAAACATTATACGACGAAAGGTCAAATTGATAATAAATCATGTTTTTATTGGCACACGTATCTATTATAAAGAAGCTCCGAACATCTCCATTCTCCAGAGGCCCTTATTTCAAGTGGAAACATTTTCCAGACTATGCATAAATAGTTAAAAAGCAGTTCATTAAAATATTTTTATATTACTTGTGCTAGAGTGTTTGGAAGCGCGCCAAGGAATGACAAGTAGAGTCAATAAATAGGTATGAGCGCCGCCGCTATTCTAAACTTCAATGGAACATTTCCTGTTATAGTTGGTAATTCCTGTTACACCAATATTTACACGATTGATGAGTTTCACGCTCATAACACAAGTTGTTTCCACAAAACCACCGCTCCTGCTTCCATTATAAAACCACGAACGACTAAAGTTCATACAAATATTCAAACAAACAACTGTTTGTATTAACATATAATGTATACACCTGCTTTATAAATCTTAATAAAAACATACTCTTATAGTATACCTACCTACTTTTCAGTTGTGATATATCTTGAAAATATCTTTATTAAACTTTCATGAATGCATTTTGATCCGGGAAATCGCAAACGTGAAAATCTTGCAATATGTCATTCGCCTGAAATGAATTTTCACTTCAGCTTAGGTGCAGACTTCTGGCGTTACGAGCTTAACGTCGCGCATTTCTTGTGAAACAAAGGAATGTAGCCTTTTAGGCTTAGGTTTTAGGTACTAAAATGGCTCCCAGAGAATGGGGGAGGAAAGACAGGCGCCTGGGCGGTAAACAAAAGATCGTTGCTCTTGAGGAGAGGCGGCAAATTAATGTGGTGACTGACTGACAGGTGGGGGTTAGCAAAGAAATTGAATTTATCCCGAAACGACTACGCATTTTGATGAATTGATGGATATGTGTGTATGTTATTGTAAATGAAAATTCGCTTAAAACAGTGGGAGAAGTTCCCGCATGCGGTGTTTCCGTGAATATTAAAAGCACTCTGGTTGAATATCTATAAGTCCCTACAAACCAGAAAATTTTTGTACACGCCTCAAATACTTCGTCGGCAACATTTTGATGATCTTGTAAACAACAAAAATATATAATAACGACGTAAAACAAATAGCCGTCATAAAAGAGACGACTGAAAGAATGCTGATGGATAAAGATCGTGTTTCTCAACTTCCTCGAGAAATTGTTTATAGAAAAAGCATTGCGGTGTAAAACGTAATGGAGAAAACTCTGTATGTTACCTACATTTTATATGAGTTGTAAACAAAAACAATGTTTTAAGAGGAACGTTACAGTCAGACTTAATCTCCGAGATAACGCAGCTATAAACGAACAATTCATACGAAAATAACTTTAAATAAATAAACGTCGGTACAGCAACACTATAAACAAAAGCACCTGCACGGTGTACCACGGCCGGATCTCCGCATGAACAGCGAACCCGATGATTCGTCCTTATGGAAATAAGACTGTGCAAACACAATGTAATAAAACATGAACAAACAGCCAGAGGCTAAATAAGCACAATGATTCACCCACGTCGGCTGACGGTGATTCGTACACAAGAGACGCAAAGACCTCATACAAAACAACAATATTCATGTTACATGAGAATTTTACATGACAAATTAAACAACGAAAACATTATTCGCGAACAATGATGTCTGGTAGCTTTCTATTCAGACACTGAAGAGAAATGCAATGTGAAAAGCTGTGCATTTTTTCTAGACTGAAAAGTCTTCCATTCAACTTCGGCAACAAACTTTTAATGTAATTTTAAATAAATTCTTATTTGATGTCGTAAGCACATTTTTCTGAAACTTGTACTTTTACGGTGTCAGAAAAATGTACAGAAAATGTTAAATTACTGCTTTGTAAACAAAGATTTACTACAGCATTGGTGGGTTGTTGGTACTAGGTGATAAAGGGTACCAGGGGCGTAGCCTTCATACAACCCGATTCCTATCGGCTACTCTTCGGAAGAACCACTCTTCTTAATGTCTACTACTGCCAAATAATATGGTAGCTATGTGTGTAACTGTGTATCACATCACATCACATAATTATATTTAATACCAGTTTAATACATCATAAGATTAAAAGTTTTTTGGTGTGAGTTTATGAAGACTGGACAATTTTTTCTTTGGCTTCCTTCTAATGATAATTGTAGCTGCGCCACTGAAGGGTACTGAAAACATAATTCATTCCGACAAGTGCCTGTTAAATGTAAATACGGCGTGGCGTCAATGCCAAGAGCATCTAAAGAGCTGATTCCATTCTTAATATATTAATAGCAAGAGCCAGATTAAAGCAGGGCTTTGTTAGTACTAGGCATAATCTGTGTACCTGTGTTTACTAAGAAGTCGTTTGTATTTATTGAAATACAATTTATAACGTTTATGGGGCAGTGCTAACCTATAAGAAATTGTTACACTAACCTTAAATTTTAGTAAAACATTATTTTATAATTTTAACAATTGTTGGTTGGCCATTAGAGAAAAAATAATAAAAAATAAACAATTTTCCGAGAAAATTACAGTTCAGCACCCTAATTGCGTAACACACTATCAGTCACAATCTGAATGATTTTGAAGCATATTGCTAATCCATTGCTTCATATGTTCGACAAATTGTACGCTCAACAATGTAAATAACGCAAGGGCAATGAATGTCGTTGAACTGTCAAAATGAAACCGATTCCTACTGTGTGTTACGCAATTGCCCCGCTGGTGAAACTATTAATATTATTATTGTAGTAACAGCTTTGAAATCTGTTTCACGCCATAAAACAGTTGCGTTAACTCTAAGATGTTTAAAGCACGCACTAATAGAAAATGAACACAACAAGCTACCAATTAGTATAAACGATATTACAGAACACGCGTCTATTGTTATTACAAGCAATATCATAACCATTACTCCCCCTCCCTCCCCAACATAATTCTAAAGTATTCTCAAGTTCTCAACCACTGCTATCGTTATGTCGTAACTTTCTTGGTAATATGAACCGTTGCCTTTTGTATTGTTGCCAAGGAGAATTTTCCTTTTTGTAACATTTTGCCAGCCTTATAAATATTTAAGTATAACTCAGAAATCGAACCAGAGTCTGGATTCATGTTCTAAGTTGCGTAACATTTACTTAATTCCGTAAACGAACATAATAAATATTGTCAGTAAGAAGATGAATGTTTGCTGTGACTAGTCTGGCCGTCGAGAGATTGCGTCCGTGACACCTGTCAGTTGGACAATTTCTAGTTGTATTATGGATCAAATTCGCAAAACACATATTCACACATAGCACACATAGCATAACATAACATCACACCTTGTTTCCCGAAGGGTTGGGCAGAGGTGTACCTACCTATAGTACACCCACATTTCGCCAGTTATGTTTAAGTCCCATGTAATAGGGGGCGAGCCTATTGCCATCAACCGGGCTCAAATCCAGACTCCGGGCTGCTACTGAGAAATTCCAGATAGAAAAACCCAAAAACTCTTTGCCCGACGTGGGAATCGAACCCAGAACCTCATGCAAACACATATTCGTTAATATGAAAATGACAGGTGTCAAGAACTCATTCTATCAACGGCGGGACTGTAATTTGATTGCTTGTTATTAGGAAGACGATTCATCTACTAACTTAATTATGTATGGACGGCAGCACATCAAGCTACTACAATCTGTCAAATTTCTTTAATAAATTTTCAAATTTATCTCTTTTGCATTAGGTTCAAGGTTAATTGGGAAAATTTGACAGTTTCGGGTAGCTTGACCTGCTGGCGTCTGTACATTCGACAGCATAGTTTTATTGTAATAATAACTTACGTAAGTTCATTAGTTTTAAGAGGCACTTTATAAAAATGAGCTCTAACTAGTTAGTTCTCACGTTCATTTTATTAGTTTATTTTCTTTAACGAGACAGTAAAAGAAACATCCACGTTTTTGTATAAAACTTGACTGGGGAAGTAGTACCTACCTAAAAGAAAAATGTTTAAGTTCAGACGATGGTTATACGCGGACATTGATAGCATAATGTGTTATGAATTAACTTATTGAAGCGATATTAAAAGTTACTATACACAGGCTATAAATAAAAAAAAATATTTGAAGAAAGTTAATTACGTCAAATCCGACCTTTCCATGAAAATTATGGGGTGTAAACGTAAATATTATTGGCCTATTTGTCAACACTGGAAAAAAGCAAGCAAAAATTTATAATGAATATAACTTTATGACAAGTACAGAATCCGCTCTCATTTCTCTACTTTCATAAAGTTATATCGCACCGTATTTTCATAGCCTAAATATGAATAATCGTGTTGTTTTCCAGACACTTTTTCAAAACGTATTTTTCTTTGATTTTCTTATTTCATTGGGGCTCTTAAAAGTATGAACTCAAGGTAATTTTACTGTAGCAGGTATAGGTTGGTTGTTAGATTTTAATCATCGAACGATCATAAAACCAACTCATCCGAGAAAACACGCAATGGTTACCAGTTATACGTCAACAAACGACACAAGTTCATTAAAATTTTATAAAATAACAAATGAATGTGACCTGAAGACAACAGCTAGTTCTAAAACATTAAACCCCGTACATTGTTGGAGCTAATCATGAACGGTACAGTAAGTAATTAGTGCGCGATAAGGCTGTTAATCATAATGCGTGGACCGCTTAGCGTGCCAGGCCTCGATAGTGTGAGCTAACGTTAACGATTAGTACGGACCCGCTGATGGGAACTTTTAACAGATAGAAATACGTTTATACCAAGAACTTGAACGTAATTACCCTGGAGAATGATGCACGCTAGAAATAATCGATACTTAATAAAAATTACTTACTTTACGCATCATTTTATATTTAAATCGTATCACTGAATGCTTCAGCGCCACATTATTAGGTCCAATTTGACGACGGCAAATTATTCAAGCGTGTAAATCAAAACTCCGGTAGGATTAAATAAAAAATCCATTTTCTGACGTGAAATTTCTGTTTTTTCCATTTCAGTGATGGGGGACCGGGTAAATCATGTATAAACACTAGTGAATAAATAAAGATCACGACCCGAATCACCGTAAAACGTCGGAATAAATTAGGAAGTTAACGGCCACATTTCAAACAGTGGTCTATCTAATGCCTTAGTTCCCAAAGTGGTCCAGGTGGACCCACAGGGGTCCAGGAGAGACTCGACGGGGGTCTACGTTGGGGTCTATCTTCACATTTTTTGTTGAGTTTTGGGGAATATGGTAGAAATGTAGCTGCAGAGGGTCCACCGGAACCAACTAAATTCTGAAAGTGGTCTATGAGAAAAAAAAGTCTGGGAACCTCTCATTCTAATGCATCAAAAGAAAAAAAAATGTAATCAACCACGGGATCGATCGAATACAGGACTAAAATGAATGAAAGAACGGTAGAGAATTTCTTTCTAATATACTTACACCTACGTGGATTCGATTCGTCTTCAAATCGAATAATTTATTTTTACATTTCCGACTTCCTTTCATCTTATAAACCCACATATATCCAAGCGTTTCCCCTGTGTACTTACTTCTAATTCCGCTTTACTCTTCGCGTCATCTTGATTGACACAGAGCCGCGACTCTTACTTCGACAACCCAACCCTGGGAATCAGCTAACATAGTTTCATATTTAACTGTAGTGACCGCTGCTCTATTTTCAGATGGGGGACTAAAACCACATCACTTTGTTACCTACCCTAACCTGCTGTCTATTTTTGTTTCATCAAAACGAGTGACGAAGGTACGCACTTCCATTTGTTCGGAAGAACACTTGACCTTCCTAATTTACTTTTGAAGAGGCCAGGGGGCCTACTCCGAAGCGTAAATCCGAAGTGTCAGTTTTCTAAGTCTACACTTTTTTTCTATTTCGTTCGGTCGGTACGGATCCGACCAAACGTCAAAATGAAGTTCGGTCGTAACCGAACCGACCGAACGAAATAGAATGAACATGAAGTGTAGTAGAAAAGTTCCGATCATTCGGCCGATACGCTTCGGAGTAGACCCCCTGCTTCCCTGCTCACGAGCGTACTTTGTTTTGGCGTTAAAATGTTTCCGATGGGCATGAGCTGCCAAACTCAGCTAAATGCCTACAGTTATTTGATTCTAAAAGTGCATGTTACAATAAGATATTTCCGTCGTATAAATCTCTGTCAAACTGTCTCTGAAATTCGAAGTAATTGTGCAATTCTTGCGCTAATTGACGTCACGGCTATAGATATATGACCTGAGTTGTATAGGAGGTATTGAATCAGAGAGTGTCGTTTCGAGATCAATTTGGAGGTAGGCCAAAGTCGTGTCGCGTTCAAGATGAGGTACTGCCACTAAATTGGCGAACACAACCTAATTAGTTTGAGCCGTATATTACTGTATATGGCACAAGCATTATGGGGCGTGCCCAATATGGATTAAACTCACCTGACTTGTTCGTGCTTTTGGATGTAGATCTTATGGAACTGTCCTTCGACTGGTGAGATGATGTCGTTTTTCATTTCCATGGCAACGTGTTGTGGCAGCACTGACAGCAGCAATCGTTCCTACGAAACAACAAAATTAATAATACTGTAGTTTGTAAGCTCGTCTAATCAAAATTATAACTTGCTAAATGAATTGATCTTTATTAGACGTTTGGCAATAGGCCGAGCGCGAAAAAATGAGTTCAGTAAACTCGTAAACCCATAAGCTTATTTGTCTGCCGACAATAAATGTATTAAAACAAATCATTTTTTTTTATAGCGATAAGTCACGTTTTTAGTCATCTCTAATACTATAAATATTCAAAGCTATATTTATTAAACATTAACGAATTTTATTATGTTAAATCATAATTATTGCTCACAGTTCATGGTGTACAAAATGATAAAATATGTACATAATTACGACAAGTATGGTAATAAACCTACGGAGTTGAAAATTACAACATTAAGAAAATTAAGCCCGCATGCGTAAATTAAGTTTTTTGCGCGGCGTGTATGAGTAATTTGTACTGAATTAATGTTCCAGCTATCCGATACAGAATCTTACTTATAAAGACGTCGCTAATGCTGCTATCAAATTGCAATGCGCAGACGACGCCCATATAAGTAGTCAATCTAGGAGGTCTCGTGGCAATTTGTTAAAGTTACTACAATATGGGCGACTAACAACTTTTTTATACTAGGTTAAACACAATGAATAAAACAATATTGTGAACTGGATTAATGTTTAATCCTGTCACCGAGATTTACATATTATGTTCACGTTCTTGTTTACAACATAACGGACCTTCACACTAACTGCCTTTGTGATAGAGAAGTTGTTATCCGTTTTAATATCCTTTAATTTTATACCGTTGGAAATGTGTAAGTAGCAGTTTATTTAAATCCAGCATTTCCAGACACATAAATAAAAATGTTAAATGTCTGTTTGCGGTTTAAAAAATACACAGATCAAGTATTTGCTTCTTTTTAAATTAGACTCACGGCTGTTCGGGAAAATATTCCGTGATATTTTAATGGGTAGCTTGAACAGAGGTAGACTTTATGTTGTACTGGTATTTCTGCACTCAGAAAAATTAAAGGACTTATATCTCTAAATACATTCTGGGTGGAAACTTCAGACGCCATACTTAATGCATTTCATTCCAACATCATTAAAATTTCCACCTTCACATCATCAAAATGGAAAAAAAAACCGAAACATGTGTTACCTACTGTGTAATAAAATAAAATCACACACACATGTTCATGATGTGTTCAGTGAGCATCATTATATGCCCCGTGAACACGATGAAGTCCGAGGTTCTAGCTGTACTTTTTACACTTTCATTCTACCTACTCATGAATGGAATTACTAACGGTATTACTACACATTGATTTGTAATATTAATCTATTCCCAGAATGTCTTCAACAACATGTAAATAAATGACTTATAGTGACGTCATACTCGGTCATACCATTTCGTTATTGCACATTGCGGTTAATATAATTGCACTCTCTTGTTTACAGTTCCAATTAAGAATATCCTATGACGCTAGTGCTGTGGCTTTTGGAACTGTTCATTGAATCAGACTAACAATAGTATGAATGAAGGTATACTATCTACAATACTATAAATTCGAGTAACTTTCACTCCTGCACGGAAACAATTAAGATCATATTTGAAACCCAGAAAGGCTAAAAAGGGTGAAGTGGCCTAAAAACATTTAACTATAATAGTGTCGATCCGCGGGAACTTATAGTACTTAACATAATGTCTTGAACATGACTCGCTAAAGCTCCCAGAACATAACACCTAACATTTAAGAAAACGGTTTCTTATCAAGTTATTATAAACTTAGCATCATTTTAAGGCTTACGTAAAGGGTCCTAAGTGAAAGATTTTTGCGAAGGAACAGAATAGGAAGAACTTTCGGCTGGATAACCCACTGCTATTTATAACATTTATATCAAGGGGCAAAGTGGAAAAAATGTATTGCTGGCAGAAATACATTTCCGAAAATTGGTTTTGTTCAAATTACTTCGAAAATATCAGTATAGTTTTCTTAATTTTTGATTGAAATGACTTCTCCCGCTCAGCGGCGGAGCGAGAGGGCGTGTACTTTTACTGACTAAAACCCACCCGTGTTCCTTCAGTTGCCTGTGCCGGGGCCACGGTAACTCTTTGCGATGCCTAGGTCTAAAAAGTTATTTTCGAGCTTTTTACATCGTAACTTTTATAAGTTTAAACACAGCCCGATGCTCATTGGTGTCATAACAAGCGATTAATTATACCAAGTGGATGAGCCGTAGCACCCAGCTGTGAACTGATAACTAATAAATGAAAGCAGCGAACTACTTCTTCCAAAGTGAAACTTTAGCGAACGAACGGGGTTAGGTTATAGAAATAAAATAATCTGGCTAAAAACTATTCGCTTTATGTCATATTGTTGTGATGAAACGCGCTGTCCTTGTCATTCTCTTTAACTAGGTAAGCGAATAAGGGCAATGTAGATCATTGACATTATTCCGTAATGCAGGATGGCATGGGTTTGACCTTTGGGGGATTATAAGATTTTCTGGCAGCCTTGGACAAAATTGGACCGTATTGTACCCTCCTGTCACGCAATTTCATCTAACAATGACAGACAGGTCCAAATATATTGTCATGGGGTAAACCTTACCTGCTTGTTTACCGACTTTAAAAAAAGAAGGAGGTTATCAATTTAACACGTATGTATGTAATGCTATTGGAACTGCAAGATATTGACATAATGATAATCTATTACGGCTTTCAATCAAATATACAAAATTTTATAGGTGTATGCATGCTTGTCCACGCATTTCTCCGAAACTGTTAATCGCATTGTAACCATTCTTTTTTTATTGGCTTACATTTACTCAACTTAGGGAACAGTGCAAGTTTCATCAAAATTAGTTCAGTAGTTTTCAAGATATGGACTAATACATATAAGTGTGACGGCCTGGCTTATTGATACGAGCTACGGGTGTCAAAGGAAAAACATTTGAAAACCTTGGTCAAATTCTAGTGAAATATTTACAACAAAACTATTAACTACTTATTAGAAACAAATATTCCAGTTTTACTTAAAATTAAAAATTACGAAATTAAAAGAAATTAACTCAAAATTATGAAATACTTAACTTTAATTTCGGAAGTCGGTGGCAAAAAATACAGAATACAGATCTCAAGACACCGACTTCCGAAATTAAAGTAATTTCATAATTTTGAGTTAATTTCTTTTTGAAGTCGATTTATTTTTTTTAAATTACTTGTTTTCAATAAAAGCTTTATGAAAATTACCTATTTTAGCTATCGTTGAGTCAATAAAGTGAGAAGGGCATATTCTAAACACCATCCAAGTTGCAAGGTGTTCATAAATATTTTATAAAAGCTACCTACCCTACATATCCTTGTGAACGGGAGTGGGACTTAGTTATAAGAGTTTTATAAAAAAAAACAGTTTTGTAGCCGTACTTGCTCCGCACGGTTTATACGACTAGACCAAACATCGAAATTTCTTTATTATTTATGAAGTTTAATATGAATGTATCAGGCACATAAACCTTCCGGAATAAACTATCTAAATGATAGTGACATCCGCATGAAAATCCGTTGCGTAGTTTAGAAGAACAACGCGGTCACAAAGACAGACACGTAAAACGATTTTAATTTATTTATAATATGATGAAGAATAGATTTACCAGTTTCTCGTTCTCATCTTCCATGTCAAGCCTGGCTGCTATACAGTTCCTGGTGTCGAGGAAGGCTCGTCGCTGCGCCGTCTCCATCAGCGAGTGCATCAGCGCCCCCACCACGTTCACGCACACAAACACCACTACGTTACCCACCATCTGTTAACAAAACATGTACACGTTCAGATTTATGTATAGGTACGGTCAGAAAAAAAGTAGGTTAACACTGTCCACCCAGGCGTAGATGGCGGGATGAACTTGACGAGGGATTGGTCTACATATATTGGCTCAGGATCGAGTTGAGTGCAAAAAGGAAAGGGAGGCCGTTTGCCCAGCAGTGGGACAATACATTTATTTATTTTAACACTGCCCAAAGTTGCAGAAGAGTTTTATGAATGAAAACCTTTTGTTTATAAGTCCTTAAGAATTTAATCGAGTGTAGAGAATATACTGTGAGCTTTTGGAGACTGGATTAAAACAATATCCACACAACCTCACTCTCACTTTAATGTATGAAGTACCTACATTCAAGCAAATAAATGATTTGATTTTGAATAATAAGGTATTCAGGTTCAATTCTATACCATCATTTAGAAATGATGAGGGATGAGGGTCTTTCGCCGCTGACTGTACTTTATAATGTATGTAGGTCTATAATTCGTGTAAACATAAATCCGTTCACGCATATTCAGTTCTTCTTAATTTCTTCCGGGAGCTCTCGTTTTTATATGCTTTTAGGTTGAACTAATTTGTTGAAATGTTTCATTTCGTTTGATTGCCTCATTTTCTATGAGTGTGAGGAGTATATCCATCTGCTCAGTCGACACAGATAACCAAAAGTGGTTATGTAAAAGTAGGGACACCTTTCAGCCGACCGAAATCATGAAAACTTTTTATACGAAGGAAAATGGCAGCCTTGAGAACACCATACACATACATTTTATTTATTGGAACATAAGTTATAAGAAAAAAAAAGTTAAAAGTTATAAGGAAAAGGGATAGAGTATGGCAATGTAATTGCTATATATTTTCAGATTCATATGTACATACATAAGAGTCTGAAATATTCCTAGCGACTGAAACGTGACGGAATCGTCCAGTAGATTTGCGGTAAATTGAAATATTTGGTAAAGGATCCACTGAATTTCATCAACTGTTTTCGGGCCACTTAGAATCTTAGAACACAGTTTTGTCCAACTCAATTTGAATAGTTTGAGTGTCTCGTACGTACCTATGTTCAGACAGTAACTCAGTTGTTGTCAATTCGTAACAAAACTAGTTTTACGACTAACCGTATAAAAGTAGACAACATCAAAGCAGAAGTCCATGGTTTATGATGTTCTTGTTCTCCATAACCTTCAAGAATGATAGCCCCGTACGACAACAAACTGAAGAAACTTTTTATTATTAACGTCGATATGACAAGAAAGCATTTTCTTCGCCATAATCTGCAACACGGTGTGACAAGTTGAAATCTTTTAAATGATAAATGGTTTTATTTCTGTAAGTAGGTTTAGGTTTTTTAAACCCCGAAACGATCAATGGCATTAAGTATCAATTTTTACGTGATTGATACATATTGATGCGCAAATTGATCGTCTACCAAATGCAATTGAAGCGATTGACAATATTATTACAATAGAAACTGATGGCAATTAATCAATTGCAAATTATCCTTTCGGGGACCCCTAACAAATACCGTGATGGCATGGCATGCAGTTACAAAGAATCGCTCGACAAATAAAGCGCCATCCATCAATGTTGACTAAAAATTGCCTGTCAAACTGGATACCTGACCTGCAGAGTTTATTTTATTCGATAAATCTGTCTACAAAATCTGTGTAATGCAATGAAACTGTTATTATTGTACCTATCTGCGAGCAGATTAGATTGGAAGCTTAAGTTTCAATGAAACGATGCGTACGAAAGCGCCTGAGTAAAGCAAATGAGATGATTTTCAAATTGATAGATACAGCCTTGTGTTAACAATAGTGAAACCAAAAAAATACTTTTGAAGCGAAATTCGAACGTATAAGTACATTTTCTAGCGAAGTGCAAACACATTCAAAACAGGAATTCAATTAAACATTGGCTGAATACATTCGCTTTAAAAGAGCTCTGCGAGGGTGCCACAGGGAACAGTGCTCGTTTACATAAAACACATACAGAACAGAAAAAATACTATTAAAATGAGCACGAACCACTTCGGGAGACTCATTAATATAATTAAGTTGTTACGTGCTCCAGCGCCACGGGGAATAAAAGTAACAAGAGAAAAAGTAATTTGTAATATTCTAAGTTATAAAGATTGGATCCTTATAATTACGAAAGTAATAAAAACGTGAAGTTGATGACGTAGCGATTAGAGAGAACCTGCAGAGGGTTGAGCTTCAACCCTAAGCTAGCACAGATTATTTGAGAAGTCGAGAGACTAATTACTTTTACCCTGTGCGACAGGTCTTAGTAAACGAGTAAAACGACATAATTATTATGTAACTGTTATAGGCGCCTTAGCAATGTGGTACAAATTATCCATAATACATATTTAAGGGGGAAGCGCTAAGGTAGCCCGCGAAATTCAAATTTTCTTACGATTTTTGCGATTTGCAGCTCTGTGTATGTTGATCAAAGTATGATACGCGATCGTAACAAATATACAGGGTTACAGGGAAAGTCGTACTGAATATTAAAGGATGTTATTATTCAGGTCATTTCCGATGAATTTCATTCTAAAATAAAATGTCCGAAACTTAACCGTTATGGAGATATTAAATTTTAAAGATTATTTTTAAAAATCCTTTATTTTTTGGCTTTTAGTCGTTTTCTTTGGGATTAGAGCTCCTAGAGTCGGTTTTTTTGATGTATCTAGGTAGAGGACATGTCCATTAATAAAAATGATCAACAGAAACTGAACCTACTACTAACAGCTTAAAAAACTGCTCGACAACGGTTAGCATTATGAATTTTCTAATAGAGTGTTCTTAACTTTAACAGGCTTTTAATAAAAAATATTGTATGGAACTTATTCTGCAAATAATTTTATAAAGTTCTACGTCTCTTTAGCTATTCAAAAAGGTATAACACTTGCTATTAAATAGGCAAAACATTGCCCAAATAACAGTTAGGAGAGGGTACATTTTTAGTTTGAGGTAAAAGTAGCTAAAATACGTAAAAAAAAGACAAAAATTTTAGCAATATTTTTATAATTCATGTTCTACATGGCCGCCGCTATTTCTTACACAAAGTCTCATTCTTTTTCTTAAATTACTTTTCACGACAGAAGTTCGTAGGTTCCGCCTCATTTCCTCAGCCGCATCAATAATTTTTTGTCTTAGAATATCGACATTTGCGATCGGTGTCATTTGGTCGTATACTAGGCTTTTCATATGACCCCACACATAAAAATCCATCGGCGTTAAATCGGGGCTCCTCGCCGGCCATGCTATGGGTCCGCCTCTTCCAATCCATTGGTTTGGGTAATTCTCGTCCAACCATGCTCGAACACTTCTTCTGTAGTGCGCTGGGCAGCCATCATGTTGAAAGAACATGTCTCGTCTCAATGCAATAGGCAAGTCTTGCATTAAAGAGGGTAACTCCTCCCTCAAAAAGTTTTCATATGTCTCGCCTTTCAAGTTATCGGGCAGGAAGTATGGCCCTATCAAGTTATTTGATATTATACCCATCCACACATTAAGACTGAATCTCCTTTGTGACCCTTTTGGTCTTTTTTTCTTGGGGTTACCTTGCGCTTTGGGAGCCCAATAATGGGTGTTATGATAGTTTGTGATGCCGTCTTTGTCAAATTTCCACTCATCTGTCCACATGATTTTCTTTAAAAAATCCGGATCTTCATTATTGGCATTGAGCATAAATCTGCAGAAGTCTAGTCGTCTCAATGGATCCCCTTCTTCAATTACTTGGCGTGTAATGGTAAGGGTATTGCCCAGAACTGTGCATTACGAACCAGACTTTCCACTGGGAAATACCAAGCCGTCGAGCGACAACGTTTGTTGACGTGGTTGGGTCGGCTTCAAAGAGACGTCGTATTTCATTATCTTCGTCGTCGTCATCAAGAACACGAGGTCGTCCCATGTCAGTCCGACGTACTAGCACAGAACCAGTTTCTCGTAGTCTTCGATAAACTCTGTCAAATACGCCAATATCAGGTACTCGGCGAGTAGGATACCTTAGCATGTATTCATTGCGTGCACGCAACGACACTCCTTCGCAAAATCCATAACACATTAGGATGTCAGCATATTCCTCGTTGGTAAATGTTGTCATGTTCACAACACAAATCAAAGTCCAGTTACAAGCCACGTCACACAGTTAGAAGATGAAACAGTCCAAAAATCCAAGCCAAGTCGCGTTTTTACAAAAAAAAATCGGAGGGCACGGATAACACATCTACCATGGAAGAATCGCATGAGCAGACTAAACAAACACCACGATCCACGATTTGACAATTCAGACATTTAAAATGACATAAATAAGATTTTATGAACAAACCTAGTAGATGATATACCTTTTTGAATAGCTAAAGAGACGTAGAACTTTGTAAAGAATAAGTTCCATACATTTTTTTTTTAAAGCCCATCAAAGTTAAGAACACTATTAGAAAATTCATAATGCTAACCGTTGTCGAGCAGTTTTTTAAGCTGTTAGTAGTAGGTTCAGTTTCTGTTGATCATTTTTATTAATGGACATGTCCTCTAACTAGATACATCAAAAAAACCGACTCTAGGAGCTCTAATCCCAAAGAAAACGACTAAAAGCCAAAAAATAAAGGATTTTTAAAAATAATCTTTAAAATTTAATATCTCCATAACGGTTAAGTTTCGGACATTTTATTTCAGAATCAAAATCATCAGAAATGACCTGAATAATAACCTCCTTTAATATTCAGTACGACTTTCCCTGTAACCCTGTATATTTACAGAATTATAATATTAGAATTAGTAATACAATTCCTTAAGTTAGTATAATCCTGAAATGTTAAGATTTCATGAAATAGTCATTCAATAGACCTACTTGGTCTTAGAGAGTTGTATTGATGACTTTAATGATTATAATTCTGTAAACTCATATTTGTTACGGTCGCGAATCATATTTCAATGAACATACAACCTAATACTGCGGGGCAATTGCGTAACACATTATCAATCGGAATCGCTTTCATTTTGACAGTTCAAGAACATTCAATGCGTTATTTACGTGTTGAGCAGACAAATTTTTCGAACTTATGAAGCAATGGATTAGCAATTTGCTTCAAAATGATTCAGATTCCGATTGATAGTGTGTTACGCAATTAGGGTGCTGATCTGCAAATTGCAAAAAACGTAAGAAAATTTGAATTTCGCGGGCTACCCTGGCGCTTTCACCTTAAGACGATGTAATTTAATGTTCCTATAGGTATCAAGCTAAAGTTCACGCTCTAGAAGGCAAAGCTCATTGCAAGTGAACTGCCATAAGAGGAACCATGACACACCTATTATAAGTGAGCTAGTGATCTGTGTGGCCCAGCCACTGAGCGTTTAATTTATTTATAGCGTTTATGAGATAGGCAGCGAGCCGTGCACTATCCAGCCCGAGTTATGCAAATAGAACCTGTCGCCGCCTGCGTCGTCTCACTCGCCCACAACTTGACTCATCTTCTGATTACTAAAATATTCAATGTCAACCATCTTCTATACATTTTACAGTTATTCAAAGTGAGCCGAATAGCTCTGAGAGCGCTTAACGTAAACGCCGACGGCGACCCGCCGATTCCGAGATATTTTATTCAGAAGGGATGTGGCAGCCAACAAAATGTGAAAGTAAATTAAGATTAAAATGTTCAATTTCGACCTGTGGCTATGTTCTGGTTTGTTTGTAACAATAGCGTCATCCTTTTAAAACACATTCGTGAATAATTTCAGTAAATGTCAGAACCATTCAAAGCAATGTTTTAAAGGAATACCCCAAAGCTACGAAGTGTGAATAAGAGTAGATCCTAAATTATTTTAAACTCAAGATTATTCGTCCCAGCGATACGCCATTTTGATCAGAGATCTAAAAATTCTTTGATATTCATAAACATAACATAACATCACGCCTTGTTTCCCCGAAGGGTTAGGCAGAGGTGTACCTATTAGTATACCCACATTTCGCCAGTTATGTTTAAGTCCTATGTAATAGGGAGCGAGCCTATTGCCATCTACCGTGCACAAATCCAGACTCCGGGCTCCTACTGAGAAATTCCAGATAGAAAAACCCAATAACACTTTGCCCGACCTGGGAATCGAACCCAGGACCTCATGCTCAGCAGTAGCGCTTGCGACCACTAGATCAACGAGGCGTCTTTGATATTCACTATTATTTATTTATTCAAATATACGAGGCTTAAGTACTAATTAAGTTTCTGAATAAGAAATAATCTGAGGTTATGGTAATAACCGCAGCAACGACTTGCATAAAAAAATTATATCGTGTTTCATTTTTGAAACAAACGTAATTACACTTTGTTGGAATTGAAGCCACGGAACCCTAAAGTGTCATGTCTAATAAATGGAGTGACAATGAGACAGCTCCGCCCATAAAGTGTAGGTACCTATCTAGTATGGGACATGATCGAGCGTTTCACAGCACTAGTCAGTTTGACAAGAAAGCTCACCTGAACTCACCTGTCCGACTGCATTACGTGAAATTGTAAATGGCCGCGATCAAGCAACGAGACAAGACGTGTTTATTAGCATGCTGTGTATGGTGGCGCCTGCAAACACTTTCTGATGTACTTAATGATAGCAGAACAGGTGAAGGATTAATGTTGAAAGCATGTTTTCTAGTTCCAATAGGCCAATCATTGATTTCTTATCTAAACGCTTGAATAGGCAAAGTTATTAAGCGTAACGTAAATCTTATGACATGCGGATTGACATTGCTGAGGAACTGTTCAATACCGTCGGGGATCGAAAAGGGGATGGCCCACAAAATCATAAATCAGACAGTAGGACGCGACATTCTCAGTGTAAAATGCGACCGATCGAATTATACGAATTTGGATTTGAAGTCCAATTCCCGTAATTTAAAAACGTACGTAACGAAATTATAGGTATTTTTGACATATTGAGACTGAGATCAAACTGTGAACGTTCTTAAAATTACGAGCCCTCAGGGCAATTCTCGTAATTTTAAGAACTCGAGCGTTGCACTCCATTTCTGCTACACAAGGTGGAAATATATTTTTCAGCCCGTTGAAAACATTTGAATACAAAATCAGTGTGCTTGACGTGCGTTGGAAACAATGACTATATGCTCTTTGGTTGGAAATAACGTGAACAAATATTTTGAAGCTTTACGAATAGAAATCCTAGCATTAACTTAGCGTTGTTTATTAGAGAGCAATCACGAGAATGATCAAGTATTGAACATGTTCAATGGAGTAACATCCTGACACGGGGTGCGAGCTACACTGAATAAATTTCACGCACATCGCTGTATAATACATTATTATTATGGAAATGAGCGGAGAACTCGATCCGGAGGAGACATGTTCCACAAATGTGTTTTGGCTTCCCCTTGAGGCTGAGCGGTGACACGGGAGCGGCCTCCACTGCCCAACGAATAAGTATTTTATACACAAACAAGATAAAAAGTTGATACTTATAGTAAACTAATCTTAAACTTTTTTTTTTAAAGCTAACTTGGAAGTTTTTATTTTATTAAATCTTGAATACAATATACAATCATTATCTAACTAACTATACAAATAAATATACAAAACAAAAGGACACTTAAGCGTTGAAGTACTCGTCCGCATCGCTGTCATCCGGAAACGTGCCCAGAAGACTGGCAGCATTGCCATGTTGAATGGCAATGCTAATTCTTTGGCCAAAGAACGAGCCAGCCCTCTAGTCACGTGAAGTGTCGACCAGTCGGCGAGAAATTTCCTTAAGGTGAAAGCGCCAGGGTAGCCCGCGAAATTCAAATTTTCTTACGTTTTTGCAATTTGCAAATCAGTATTAGGTTGTTAAAATATGACATTAAAGTCATCAATACAACTCTCTAAGACCAAGTAATTCTATTGAATGACTATTTCATGAAACCTTAACATTTCAGGATTATACTAACTAACATACACTCAGACGCTGAGTTGCAAAAATCATAAGAAAATTTGATTTTCGCGGGCTACCTTTGCGCTCCCCCCTTAAAAAGGAGACGCGCACTGGGGTCCCATGACCGTTAAACTAATTATGTTTTTCTCGTAATAATATCTCGTATAGCTAAAAATATTCATACATCACATACATGCTAACTAATGTTGCTAGCTTAATAATATTATATCTACGTTTTATTTTTTGTTTTGTTTTTTGCATTTTTGGAGTTGGAATATGAATAACGTAACAGCTCCAACAGTAGCCGTATACAACCTACTGAAAAAGTAAAAAAAAAACGGATTCTATGTAGATCGTGACTCACGACACAATATAGCCTTTGAGCAGCCTTGAAACTAGCCTAGCATCGATTAGGATTAGCATACAGGCAGTTACTGACACCATCCTCATAATTCCCCGATCCAGATCTAGTCAGTGCAGAAACCCTAGCAATGAGTCATGAGCACTTAGCTTAATCTCTATGCTACGTTAATACAGCTAGAGTCGTATGCAGCCCTCTCCTAGCAACTATTATGTTCCGAAAATAAACAATGTGAGTTATTTAAAACCTAGATGAAACGCAAAGCCCGCTAAGGTCATGCCTGCTGAACATTTGTTACAGTTCACGATATCAATATTATCAATCATGTTTTATTGCCAGCCCATTCATTTATACAGGGTCATATTAAATTAGCTAGTGAAACTCCGCAGACGTGATGGAAAAAAAACAGATTTTCTCAACTACTTACAGTGGTCATTGAGCCCAGAAAAAAAAACGTTAAATCTCTTTTTTTCTTTATTTGATCATGTTACATATTCACACCCATCACGTCTGCCGAGTTTCGCTAGCTAATTACGTATAACATTATATTAATGAAGTAGGTAATTGTCATACCCACCACATGTAAAATGCGATGTATTCATCGTAATATGATTGGTAATTTAAATTGTAAAGTGCAAACCAAATTGAAGTGTCTGTTTACGATATCGGTATGAATGGCCAGACATTTAGGTAAATAAAATAGATTAGCTTTTTGCGAAGACTAGACTAAACACAAAAACCATTACAAAGAACTAAGAATTTAAATACAAAATAGACTAGGACAATGATGAAGCTTTTGATATCTACAAATACAAAGCTTAGGAACATAAGATAATGATAATGAACTTGTCCCTGACGCATGGGCAGTGTAGTACAATACGCTTTATTGTACACACGTTAAATACAAGAATAAAGGACATATTTATGAAGTTACTCAAGATGCACAAAGGGCGGTCTTATCGCTAAGAGCGAGCTCTACCAGACAACCTTTGGGTAGACAAAATGCCTTGCATGTTTTGTTGTGCAAGTTTCTTACTAATCGTACTACTTATCGTTAACACAAACGGAACAACAGATTCCCACCCCACCACACCCTTTCGCACTTAAACTCCTATAACTTACAGTAATCGCGTTCAGGAACATTTATTAAACAGGATGAAGGCAATAATAAGCATTGAACCATAGCAAATCGCACCTAATTCTACCTACAAGTTGGCCGATTGATTTATACAAACCAGATGCTACAGGCGTAGTTACGACGCAGTAAATAACCATACTATCTGTCAAATAATATGTTACCGTGTAGCTATTATGTTACGTGTTCATGAATTTGGCTTTTGGTGGTCGTCTGGCCATGTTGAACTTGTACAGGATGTATCCAAGGGCGGATCCAGGATTTATTTCTGGGGGAGGGGGGCGGGGGGGGGGCACAAGGGCCAGACAAGTAGCAGTGTCCCCCCTAGTATTGCACTATGTCTTTGGGATTAATTATTTAGCAGTGACATACAATAACTATAAAAAATACTTGTAAGTTGCGGTCAAATTTAAGGATGTGGTACAAAGTTGCGGTCAAATTTAAGGGTGTGGTACAGACGATCAAACTGAACAACTTTCTCCATGGGACCAACATCGTAGTCGAGAAAAAATTATCATCCGAGCTTTGTACGGGATAGTTGATAATTTTTTCTCGATTACGATGTTGGTTCCATGGAGAAAGTTGTTCACTTTGATCGTCTGTACCACACCCTTAAATTTGACCGCAACTTTCTGATACAGCCTGCATAAAGGTACAATTTTGAACATGAGATGGTCTTAGTTTGAAGCAGAGTTGCAATTATTATCGGGTTTAGTAACTTAATTGTATATATATGATCTACATAATAAAAATCTTAAATTCATTCACTGACAGACAACGCACAGTCAATCGCTGGGTCTCGACGCATGAAATATTGCACAAGAGTTCGTTATAAGTAACGAAAGTGAGCAGGATTTTTCAAAATTCACCCCCCTTTTTTTTGGATAGCAAATCATCAAATGACTTCTCCCGCTCTGGGCGGAGCGGGAGGGCGTGTCAGACTTTTACTGACTAAAACCCACCCGCGTTCCTTAAGATCCCTGTACCGGGGCCACGGTAACTATTTCGAACATCCCGCAACCCTAGCTGGCATCGGCCCTAGTGAACCCCGTCAATAGTGCTGTTGACATCTCTTTGAGGCGCGCGTGGAACACAACGCGCCGTCGAACCGGGCCTGGTGCTTACCGGACGGCGAGCTACCCATTGCTCGTCATCCTCAAGCCCGTGCCTACGGTGGCCGGGAATCGGCTGCCAATTCCCGACGCCCAGAGCGTCGAGCGTCTCCTGCGGCGACTAGGGGCGTGAGGGCACAAAGATTGCCTCTCCCTCACGCGTTCCGGCTGCTTCTTCGCGAGCATTACTGCTTCGCAGAAGGAGGTGATGGCTTCACAGAAGGAGGTGATGGCTTCCCATGTACTCTCGCTCCGTACCATGGTCTGGACCAGGGCCGGACGCGAGAGATCGTTGCCGCCGATCGCTTCCGCGAGGACACTGTTGTGCCCCGCCCAAGCCGGGCAGACCTCTACCGTGTCCTCCGGGCGATCCACACAGTGGTGACACACGGGCGTTTCCTCCCATCTTATCCGGAACAGGTACCTCCCGAAGTACCAGTGTCCGGTGAGGACCTGCGTCAGGGGAATGTGAGGAAGCCGTGGCGCCTCTCCAGCCACTCCTCAAAGAAAGGTAAAGGTCCTATCGCCGCAATTGTGGCGTGCCCAGCGTTGGGTTGCGACAATCGCACTCTCCATGCCGCCATTCACCCCCTAAAGGGGTTAAATAGGAGATATAATTTTGTATGGGAATTCGTCATTTTTGACAATGGGAAATCAACACACATAACATAACATCACGCCTGTATTCCCCGAAGGGTTAGGCAGAGTTGCACCTATAGTACACCCACATTTCGCCAGTTCTTTATGTTTAAGTCCCATGTATCAGGGGCGAGCCTATTACCATCAACCGGGCACAAATCAAGTGGAAAATCAAGTATATAAAAATAAATAAATAAATCCCATGGGCATACGGCTTGTACCTAAATAATTTTGAAGGCACATAATGTAGTTGTTTTAACATAATGACTTCAATTAATATTAATTGCCCTTTACAACACTCACAGGAAAACATATTTAATGGCCTTATTTTACAGTGTAAATGATAATATCAAATAAAAGTATTACTGTTTCGCAAATGTATCACACTTTACACGTCCGTCAAACTATTGTTCAACGTGTCATAATGTTTATCTGAAATCTATTCTGATTTAAATGGCGCTCGGTTTATAGACCGTCGTTTGATTAATTTCAAACAAAACGTTTGTATGCCTTCAGTGTGATGGACGTCGCCTTCGTCAATATTTATAAGTCAGTCTATTAATCTACAGAGTCAATCAATGTGATATGGCCCTTCAAAGTTTTCAGTCTTTTTACAATAACTTTTGAGTTTTACCCGTAAAAACGAAGTACATAAGGTATTAAAAAAAACGTGTGCGTTTGGTGGACCTCCGTCAGAAACGAAGTTCCTTCTCACGTATGATTTACTTTGACTTTAGCACCCTCGAAAACTCGAAAACCATGAAAACGACACCCATGGCGAAAAATTTTAAAAATTTCACAGCCTCCAACTTGGATTTATATTTTTACCTCACTACCGGCTTTAGCACCCTCGAAAACTATGAAAAGGGCACCCATGACGAAAATTTTTAAAATTTTCGCAGCCGCCATCTTGGGTTTACGTTTTCACCTCACTATCGGCTTTAGCACCCTTGTTATGAAAACGACACACACATGACAAAAAATTTGGAAATTTTCGCAGCCGCCATCTGGGATTTTCATTTTGACCAAATTCAATTTTTCCATTTGAGTGAATTCGAAAGAAGAAAGTCGCAAGTATGAACGCTTTTTCGCGTGACGATTTCTGCTAGTTTACTCTTACCGCAAGTCGCGTTACAGAGCTTCGTTCCAAAAAAGAACTCATGAGTATTAACTTCCTCATGAATAAGTTATTACCTCTACCTACTTAATCCCTTTCTGTGGAAAACCTTTAGTAAAATCTGCCATCATGTCATGTTATCCTTGACAACTAAATTGACTCAGTCGATAGGTTTTCTCTAGTCATCTCTAAAGTAAAGTTCAATCATCACCATTGGCAGCCTTGTTCCACCCACTGCTGAGTTTAGGCCCCCTCCCTTTTCTACCATGCTTCTCTGGTCCGTGCCAGTCCCATCCAGGTCTTCCCCGCGATCTTCTGTAGGTCGTCCACCCACCTGGTCATTGGCCTGCCATCGCTCCGTTTAGCGTTTCTCGGCAACCATTCCGTTAGGGCTTTTTAGGGTCTTTCATTGATAGGCCTAACATGGCGCGCTCCATAGCCCTTTCCGCAACTTGGACTTTGTACACGGTCTCTTTAGTGAGCGTCCATATTTTGGCCCCATATGTCATGGTAGGCAAGACACATTGTTCATACAATTTGATTTTCAAGCGTTGTAGTCTCTTCCGATCCCTAAAAACATCATCCAGCTTACCAAATACCGCCCATCCCAGTTGTATGCGTCTCGAGATTTAGTTAGTTTGGTAGTCTCTTCCAGAAAAGAAAAGAAAAGATAAACTATTTCCCAGATATTTGTCACAGTTGATAGCACAAGTTCAATAACCCCGACAAAATAAATATTGGCATGGCATGGCGTCAAAATAGTTGATCTAAGCCTAGGCGTCTGGCGTCCTAACTCCTACGTGATTTGTGTAAAGATGGGGTAACATAGGGAATACAGATACTGTCAATCTTTAGATTGTACTAGACAGGTTGGTTGAACTGCAAGACAACAGCACTTTATTTTACTAGTAGGTACACTAAAGCCCGTTTTCACGTAAGCAGGCCTTTAGCAATTCCGTTTCACCATTCGTTTATCAGTACCTCATAAGCTTCGAAATTTACATTTGTCATGATTTCATGAAAAAGTCATTCAATAGACCAATTACCTATAACTTAGAGAGATCGTATTAATGATTATAGTGATTATAATTCTGTAAATACAATATTTGTTAGACGGACGAAAATTATGGTCGCGAATCATATTTTGATCAAGATACTAACTGACACTGACCTGCAAAGTATAAAAAACCTAAGAAAATTTTAATTTCGCGGGCTACCTTTGCGCATCCGCCTAAAGTAACGCATCACATTTAGGTGTCGCCTAGTGTTAGTGAAAATGGGTATAAAACAATAACACTTGCCTTAAGAAAGTATCATTGCCAGAAAGCAATTTTACTGCTGCTTGCAGTAATGCAAACGACAAGCTTTATGTTCAGCTCAGTAGGAACTAGCGCTGATGTGTTTTTAACGAGATGGCTACATGAAACTATGTAAATAAATTCAGATTATTATGTACACATAAAAACTTCACAAATAGATGAACAATAAACGCTCCGTTTTATTGCGTTTTTAAATGCTAATATTCCTGAATGCCGTCCTTCTAATGTTGGATTCGTTCCGACTTAGAATTTCACGTCGGATTTATCGCGGTAATAAACTTCGTAATTCTGTGGAACCTATTAGTTGCAATACAAAGTAGCTCACTAAGACATATATTGTGCTACAGTAGATAGAGGGATATGGCAAGTTTGTTTAGGCAGCAAGGATGACGTAAGCTTCGCACGCGAGCACAGCGACCCTTATTATGTAGGGAGTGAGGCATAATAAGCGGGCCCCACGTTGGGCGCCAAGAGGGCAAGGCTACGACCTCCGCACGGTTTCAAAGCCGTGTAGTTATTTAAAACTTATTTATAAGACAACAACTTTACATTGTAACTAAATTCAAGTTAATTTTTTTATTTTAGGAACCACTTCGTTCTTCAGTTACTCATACTTAAGTTCCAACCATACATGTTTCAAAAGGTTTTGTTATGTGAAAGCTCTGGTGCCATGAAACGATCCACATTACTTTATATCTAAAAGATCATATGAACGTAATCAATCATTTACAAAATCCATTAATACTTTTTCGACAACGTATCTCTTTTGGCAGTGTATGTACCTATCAGTAGCGAAGCTACAACTTCCATTAGAGGGAAACCGAAGAGAAAATTGTTCAGTTCTCATAAATAAACTCAATATAACATCATTAATTTTATTATTAACTCAAAAATTTAAGTTATTTAACTTTTCTTAATTAAAATCCTGTAGGTACGCGGTTTTGTAACGCTTTTTTATCTTATGATATTATATAAAAAATACCTGTAATATGACTATGTATGTACGTGTATGTATGTGTTATTTAGTAATAGTAAACTCAAGTACAGTCGTTGTTCCGAAGGGAAGCCGGTAGGAATGGGGTTGTATGAAGCCGTCGCCCCTGGTACCTATTACATAAAAATATAAAGTGCCAAAGAAGATGTATGAATCTGTTAAAATTCCACAAAACTTGACCTACAAAACATCTTTAATGTCAAAGGCGTAGTAAAAGGGTAGTTCTACGAACTTTATTATACCACATAATGCGATGTAGCTACTATATTTATTATAGCTATTATGACTGAATTGACTGCACTCGACGAAACAACACTTTCCTTAATTAACTTTTTTAATTTGCACGTGAATGTAAGCAGCTTAAATCTGGTTATTGTCACTCCAATTCAGTTTCATCGTGAGACACTCAATACGAAATTAATATTAAAGAATAAAGTTTTCACTGTAGGTACTCCCTGCGGTCATTTAGGTACCAGTTTTACTCGTTGCAAGTAAAAGCTAGAAGCACCGACCACTCGCATTGGACGTGTGTCAAGGTCAAGACTGTGAAACTAACATATTGCGAGCTGAGCAACCCTAAGTTAACACAAATGTCTGGTTTTATTGCTACGTGGAGTCGCACGATGAACTTCAATCGATATGTAGGTGAGGTACTGTCCGTGCTGGGCTACGCTTGAACATTATATAGCAGAAAATTGTTTGTAGTCATGTAAAAACTCCATAGACTTTCATGACAAAGCGTAAGTAAGTCAAACAATTTTTACTCTTGAAAATTAGCCAAAAGTGAGATTATAGGTAACTGACCTGCTGCCAAACGTGATAAGGGAAGCGGTTAGCGACGAGAGCTGATGCGATGGTATGAGCTGTGGGCAGAAGTATGCCAAAAGCCGCAGCGACGGGTGCTCCGACCGGTAGCAGCGCATATGCAGCGAAGACAGCCCACACCACGTGAGCAGCGCCTTCAGCCGCCGCACCGGTGCTCCAAGCGGGCAGTGTGGCGGCCAGAGCGACGCCACCACCAGCCAGCGCCAACCAGCACGCTCGCGGTAACCGCCTCTCCGGTGCCACACCGGCGCGACCGCACCACCACGCTAACCCGCTACATAGTAGTGCGTGTGCGGTTAAAACGCCGACCTAAACAAAAGAGTAGGTGGTTAATAATGTGCGCAAAGGACACGTCTTGTTATTGTCATCAGGTAAATAGTTTTATTACTACAAAATAATTAGAATTTTCTTTTTCTTATCAGCAGCCATATAAGATTGTATTTGCATGCCTTTCTCATTTAGGTATATTATTCGTCATAGCTGGAAACCTCTCGATATGATGCAATAAGCTAGATTTTATACATATTGCACTTGCAGCCCAAGTAATTTGGCATCGGTACCGAACTCGCGACACAGTAACCTATTTTCTTCATTTTCGTCTTTGGATTGCACTGCGTGACTTTCATTGTACGTTTACCTCAAACTCATATGTATGTAACACAGCCTTGAAGGTGTTGTCATTCTATAGTTCAAGGTATATTTTTTGTTTTTAGTTTGATTGTCAATGGAAAAGAAAAGGACTATATATATGCTACCTTGCGGCACTCCCAGTCTTTTATTATCTGAAACGGGGTTTTACAAGTTTTTTTACTAAATCTGCACGAAAAAATTTTATTTGTAGGTTTGGGAGGTTATCTTTTGCAAAAATCAAGTCATACTATTATGTACACAAAAAGGAACTATTTATGATCGACTCATTTGAATGCTTTAGCCTTTAGCTATGCCGAACTGTCGATATCCGAAAGGTTTCAGTAACTAATACTTGTAGTTTAGCCTACCTGTGGGGCCCTCCGCCAGCCGCGAGTGGCATCAACAGCGGCGAGG
Organism: Fissipunctia ypsillon; assembly: GCA_947568875.1. NCBI lineage: Eukaryota > Metazoa > Arthropoda > Insecta > Lepidoptera > Noctuidae > Fissipunctia > Fissipunctia ypsillon. The sequence continues at coordinate 15,082,610 of OX387654.1, read as the reverse complement.
GCGGCAGCAAGCAGCGCCCACAGAGCCAGCGCCGAGCCGACGGAGGTGCGCTGCAGCTTGCATGCATAGCGCGCGTACAGCTCCTCCAGCTCGGCCGACTCGAACCGCCGCCGCGCCACCAGCCGGGACAACGGCCCGCGCGCCGACATCGCCTTCACCGCATGGTCCATGCCGCACCCGCTGCCTCACCTCGCCGCCGCGCGTAACACCCCCCTCCTCCTCATCTAGAACATTCAATATTACTTTAATGTTTATGCTTCATATTGTTATTCTGAAAATATGAAGTAATGCGTAAAAATATTCAACAATTTATAATGTGGTATCGAGAATGCCAAATCAACCTATAGCAAAAAATGGCGATAAGATGCATAACGTTGAAAAGTTATTCCTTAATGTTTCTTTATAACCGTCAACGGCCAAACATAGCTTTACTTTTATTCTACGAGAGAAAATAGTTATACATAATTATAAATTCAGTACACCTACGTCTTGTTATCTTAACATATTACAGACTTTAAGGTGTGGGAGTTATAAATGGTTGGCTTAGTAAGAAATATTATTTTCTATCAATAAAACGATCGTATCACCTCTCATAAATCTTAAATTCTCACAAAAGAAATAGTGGCTTTAACGGAAATCTAAACTATAACATTAAAGTGTATTCAAGTTCCTAAGAATTTTTTGTTTAAATTCCTTTGCGTTTTCCAGTAATAAAAATGTCAGTAATCAGCACATTTACGTAGGCGGATTCTTTACCGGCTTGGTTCTTAGCCGATACCGTTAATTTACGATATTATAAGATGTATTAGGTTTTTGGAATATTGGTAGTACTTTTAGGACAAAGGCGTACGAAAGTTAATTCAAGTTTTACTACATATTAAAACAGAAATGCGAATACCGGTGTTTTAGTGGGAGTAATGTGCCGATACCATCCCGGAGTAGGGTATTGTATAGTAACTCGAGTCGGAACATCCAGTGAAGCTTTTAAAGTACGATCGAGTGGAGTTTGCGAGACAGCTCCTAAGTGTTCTTTCTTGACTTTTAAAGCAAAGTGAAGTATCAAAAGTCCTGGTCGTCACTTAATCTATTACAATAAAACAACAAACATTATGTTCAGAAGTCGCATTAAAAGACATTTTACGAACGGTTCGAAATAAACCGAATGAAGTGGATCGTTGTTGGTGGTTTGTATTGAGCTAGCTCTACATCATTAACTGCTTCGGAGAGTCTAGCAAGAAAACAAGGTTAACTGACAGATGAAAACAATCATCTCCCAATCGTAACTTAGAATGTGAGTTTCAGGTTTGAGTTTGAATTTGAATATCTCTTAACAATTATACATACGAACGTGTAGAACGTTGGCTTTAATTAGTACCTCGAAACAAGGCGACATTAAATAAGTCAATTATAGCTCGGCTTTGATCAACTTAGACGACGACTTGAATTAACCACGATTCTACCCGAACATATCAATTGTGTGACAAAGCAAGTGGCTTTGAATAACACGGTTAGGATCGAATTCTTGTAATATTAAGCGAGACGAGGCGTTTAAAACTGACAAAGGGCGAATTCTCTTGTGTTCAAAGGGTAAACGAGTCCCGTTCAGCGGCAGACCATCAACGGAATGGTTTAAAGGTGCTCCATAGCCTGCGGTTACGCCACAGGAACACCGCACATACACCAACCGTGGCAGGAATGAGCCAGGACTTAAAAGCAATATTCAGCTTCATAACACAAACAGCATGTTTAATGTAAAGTTAGCGAAAACATGCTCAAATAGAAGAGAATAAAGGAGCTTTCAAATTCAAAGAAAGTTACCGTTTAGTCAACTATTTTCCCCAAGTTCTTTGTAAACCTAACAAAGTCCTTAATTTGTTTTTGAACTAAGACAGTTTTAAGATTAGTACTTAGTACAACTTGAGAAATCCTACTTAATAGATTAGCCCTAATCACCATGTTCCATTTAGTTGTAAGCAAACTATTACGTAGTTTTGTAGGGTAACCCTTGTTATAATGATTGTAGAAAAGAGCGATGAGTACAGATTAAATTAGCCTCCGACACGGGCCAGGGTAGACGCGTCGCGAGCGGAGACAATCAAATTAGCATAATCGAGTCGCGCGCCTGCAGCCGATAGCTAATGAACCACGATATCGATGTTGAAATTTTTACCGTACAATTACCTCGTGTTGGTATTTCATGCTACTGTTATGTAATGTCAACACGACATGCTAAATCTTGTAACGCCTTTAATTCTGTCAACAGGGACACTTTGTTGGCTGAAGTCAAAAAGGAACTTCCCGTCATTTATGGTTTTATGTGGCAATGTTACAGGTACCCTTCTAAATTATTATACAAGGACAATGTTTTGGAATCTGCAGTAGGATGCCAACAAGGTGACCCTCTCGGGCCAGTCATTTTCAGCTTGGCTATTCATCCAATTATCCAAAAACTAAATTCAAAATTTAATGTGCGGTATTTAGATGATGGAACGCTAGGAGTTGATGTAGACACAGTTTTGAAAGACCTACAGCTCCTCAAACAAGAATTTAAATCTACTGGCCTGGACCTTAATCCATCGAAGTGTGAAGTTTACCTTTCTGACATTACCAACAGATAATTGACCCTAGAGAAATTTAATGCAATAGCCCCACAAATCAAAATTTTAGGTTCACTCCACCTCCTAGGTTCCCCAATTTTAGAAGACAGCTTTTCTCAACGACATTTCGGACAGACTCCTAAATTAATTTACATTCGGCATTTACCCTATTTAGATACTGTTGGTTTGGCCCAAATTTTATATACTTTCTACGTTCTTCCCCTTTATGGAAGCAGCCACATCTCTTGGACAAAATTTACCAAATTATTCGCAGCACACTAACATCCATTTTAAATGTGGTCTTGGACGACCGAGCGTGGTTGCAAGCCACTGTTTTGGTGGCCTCAGCGTCCGCAAAATTACCAGTATTAGCTTACCGGCGTTACTGTCCTCTGTCCACAGCACTGAAAAGTTGAGCGAGAAAATTTTAGCCCTCTCTTTGATTGACTCTGAAGTGCCGTGCTTCACCGACGCAGTGAACGCCTGGAACGGCACAAACGGCATCTTTCTGGGACTTATGTATATATTCGAGCCATTTGGGTTGAAACACTAGGGCCAAGGAGTCCGAGTGCCCACTTAGTTTTTCGAGACATCGCCAGGCGGTTGATCGACTCTACACGTGACCAGAGGGCTGGCCTATTTTTTGGCCAAAGAATCATCATTCCCATACAACGTGGCAATGCTGCCAGCCTTTTGGGCACTTTTCCTGTTGACAGCGATGCGGACGAATTTTTTGGTGCCCTCTGATTATTTCCCCTCCTTTTTTATATACTTGTACATATTATTATTTTAAGACTGTTAGCTTTAAATTATGTAAATATTATTCTTATTTATTTATTTATTAAAACTTTATGCACAAGTAAAAAGAATACCGTACAAAGGCGGACTTAATGCCTGAGATATTTTCTACCAGTCAATCCTCCAAATAAATAAAATTTGATAAACTAAATCTTGTTAGAAATTTCTATTTTAACCGACGAAATGAAAGGAGGTTCTCAAGTCGACGCGTACTTTTTTGTTATGTATGACCATGCATAACTTTTTATGGAATAGCCAGTTTTTAATGTGTCTGGGTTTAATCGGGAGGGTATACCTCGAAGTTGACCCCATGTAAAATTTATTAACTATACTTGGGTAGTTTTTGAATTAGCTTCAATAATACGTATTTTTCTCACTTAGTCTATGTGGATGATGTTATAATAACTTCCTGTCACTGTAATTTACATAGCAGGTAGTGGTATTCGAATTTGTGTGTATAAGGTACCATAACTAAAATGTGTAAAATATTTCTTTTTTTATGAAAAAAATAACAACTAACTTCCAAAAAAATACTAAAAAGTGAAAAATAACTTTAATTTCGGTAGTCGGTGGCAAAAACGAAAATACAAAACCAAAGAGACCGACTTCCGAAACTAAAGTTATTTTTCGCTAGCCTAACCCTTCGGGGAAACAAGCCGTGATGTTATTTTATGTTTTGCATATCTAGACTAGCATTGTAGCTACTTTCTGTTGCAATGTAATTCCATTAGCCTTTACAAGAAGCTCTGCTATGAACTGCCGACTTGTCGAAATTATAATTATATTGGACTCCTAATTTAAGGTGTTCAAAAATGCCCATTGGATAAAGTGATATTTTAGACATTTTTAGTTAGTTGCGTGTTAAGTATTGTTTAGTATTGGTAAAATGTACAGAGAAATATTTAGTAATCTTTTAAATATCACGTTTATTTCCCTTGCAGGGTAATCTGACTCGATCAGAATGTCAACCACAGTTGTGAAGACTTGGCAGCTGCACAGTGTGGCCGCGCTGCGCCAATCGTTTATGACCAACGTAACACGTGGTAGACCGATACGATATTTTCATGGAAGAGTGTTATTCATGAAGAAACTCGGAAAACTATTTTGTGTGCAGCCATTTCAAACATGACGTTGTTCACTGTTACGCATTAGTCCTAGGTTTTCGTATTTATTTAAAGAGGTTTTATTTGTGAAGCTGTTCTTAGTAACTACAATGAGTTCGTAAGATAGGTGTCGTGGTAAATTCGTAAGATTTATCAAGTACAAAATATTTGCAATTCACGTTCTAGTTCTAATCTTGTCAACCGGGGCCGCCTCATGGCCTTTGAATATTTTAGGTCTACATTTACGAGTCGTTACTTTTTCCGAGACATCTCTAACAGACAGACTAGCGAGTAACCTAGCAAGGCGAAGAGAAAAAGTGTCGCGAAGAGTGAAATGTGTGAAAAAGTATTTGTCTGCTGGAGATAACTTTTCTGTTTCTTGAGAATACTTACTGTGTGAATTTTCTCAAACCATACCATCAATAGTAAATACCTCATTTATTTAAAGCTCTTAAATGTGAGATAACACAAATGTTCTACTTGTAAGCGCTTCCCAAACCGAGCGACCATTCCGTCAGGCAATACAACCCAATTAGAGATAAAACGCGGCGCAGACGTCCATTACGTAGGAAATTTCTTTATCTTTATTGAAATAAACATGTTGTCAGGAAAGGGCCTGATAATGCTTTTATAAAATTCCCTGTGTTGTGGTTATAGGAGCCAACGCGTTTAATGGAAACAAATACCTACCAGCTGTGTTTAGGGTAACATTTAGAAATCCAGCAGACAAGCGGCATCGACTGCGAGAAAAACATTTTAGAAAGTGTAGCAATGTTTGTACAGGAAAAACTGCTTTTAAAAACTAGACCTGGCGGATGACGGGATGTAAAACCTACATAAAATTCACATGCATATTTCGGAAATGATCAAATAATCGTGAAATATGGCTGTGATAAAACATCATAAAATCGTACCTATCGTAAAGTTGATCCCATTATTTTCGGAATAAGCCTTCGGATAATACACGACGAGGATGAGAACAAATAAGTTAGAAAACAGTTTCAAACCGCGGGGAAGATGGTAAGAAGAGGGGAAGGGGGGTCACGGTCGCCGGGTCAATAAACCTGGCAGGCATAGCTGTGGCGAATAAATCGCGCCGCGTCGCCAGCAGACGACTCGAGCCCCCCACGAGCCGCTCTCATGAATTTCAGTCAATGAAAGCGCAGGTTGCGGCCAAACATACCTTTATTACGATCGCCAGATCCGGTGCATTCGTGGCTTGAAATTGCTTTCCGTTGACTCATAATGCCTATATGTATTTGACCGCATTACATGCGTATCTACAGGTAGAAACATTGACCTAATTAATCTAATTAATTGACGCTATAATACGACGCTATATTGACGCTTGGAGGTTTGCAATTACTTACATATTTTGGTAATTCGTCACGTCCAATAAGTCTGTAAACATACAACTAACACATAGAACAGAAATGGATGAGATACAAAGGTTAGTAGATTAAAATAATTGATAATTTCCTTCGTTAATTACTTTCTTTCTTTAAAGATGATCAACAAAGAGAAAACTTGAGCAAAAGTTAAAAAGTTCAACCAACTTCGTAGTCTAAGAGAAGTTGCGAGTTCGTTAGCATAAGTATTGAAGAACAAGCTACGAGCGGCCTTAATGATAAACAAAATTAACAATACATTATTAATGTACTCGTTAAAATTTGTAGGGTAAACCGCTTTATGTATCAGACACAAATAACTGTACTGATAGAAAAATATAAATATCGAAAAGATTTTAAACATTCTTTGACAGGAAACATCTTAAAGCGTAGAACATTACAGAAGATCAGTGCTTCCTTTTTACAAAAACAAGACTATAATGTGGCATTTGTAGCCGAAGGGATGGAAGCAAGCCTGTCAAAGAATTTAGGAAGATTGGAGTACTTTTATTTAAGTTGAAAGCAACGTCTCCCACGTGAATTGAATCACTGCGGAGAAAGATAACAAAAAACTCCGAAATGAAAGAAAGCAATAGCTATACTTACTTTCTCATGTTTAATGAAATTCTGTCTATTTTGTGAGAACTGAAAAAAGAAATCTATCATCAAAACAGAAATTCATATTGCATGACCCAATTACATACCGAAGCACAAATATCCTATAGGTAATCAAGGCTTCCTCCAACATTCCCAATAGCATTGATAGATAGATAGATACTTAGTTAGCTGCGGCAAACGGTGGTAAACAGGTTTATATGTATAGGTTAACATACCAATCAAATGACGGAGTGGTATTGATTTTCCTGGTCTGCACCCTTAATCATTATTTAAAGCCTTCGACTTCATAATTATAGAGGTGGGACCCGATATTTATGAAACCGATTCCTAGTGTAGGTATTACTGATTGGTACCGAGAAACAAGTGTGTGTTGCCAATATTTTATCGACTTTTGAACTGCAAAAAGTTTTCAAATTATAATAGATGGCACACAATATAATGTTCATAGCAAGAAACCTAAATAACATTAACTAGATTGACAGCAGCATGTAATGTACCAGGACAAATAACATTGGCGAAAACCTGATTTCCTTCAAGATTGCGGAAACCAGACAACTAAGACAATCCACCAAACAAAAAAACATGCTTGCTTATCGCAGAGGAAAATCTAGTGCTTGGTCTGTAAATGAGCGTGCATAATAAAGCAATCAGACTAACGATTAAGTATTTTTTAGTTTCTTTTACCAGCCAAAAACTCCGTCCACAAATACATCTTTAGCCATTGATAGTGTAAGTAGTGGGTTTAAAATTCCAATAACCTAATCTATAAGTAGAGATAACTCGCACCGAGAACCAGTAGGTATGTCCTATTTCTCTCACTCAAATCCTAACATACCGGGCACGAGGAGATAAGCTGTTAATTCCGTATATTTTTCCTTCTAGACTAACGCAGATAGCGATTTCTCTGAATAAATGTTGAGCAGCTGTACGATTACTGACAGATGCTTGCACTGACTGCACAGGTCCACTCAATCTGTGTGGTTCTTTCCTCAGAAGACCATTTCAGACACCAACCTACATGGTCTTCACATGATCTAACCAAGATTATGTCTGGACTTTAAAAGAGACTGTGACCTCTGAGTTTGTTTCGGCCTTTCTTCTCAGAGTAGTCAGATGGGAAACGCCGGCCTCATCTAGTTTAAAAAAAAATGTTTGACGTGTAAAAGTGTTTGTATAAACCTAGTTACAGAAATAAAATCATTACATTTAATGCAATTTTATAATAAATTCAAACTGTTGTTTTACAGACAAAGCTATTTTGTATCGTTTTGGAGCTCATTCTTTCACGTGAATTCAAAGCAAACAAAGCTCTAAGACAATAGAGAGACAGAGAGTATGACAATGTCTCTACAACCGTGCAGTGCGTTTTCACCAAGCATTGCTTGCTTATGGTTGTCACAAAACATAGTTTTCAGGATACGATTCCGTCACTTAATTGCCTTTAAATGTTACGCTAATCGTAATTAAGTACATTTAAATGTATTTTAATATGCAATCTGATGACAAGCAGTCACGTCATAATGATCATTTCCAGTTTTTAATTAATACTACTTAAAAACCAGATTCATAGATGTTTTTGTCGGTGTTAGTTAACTTGTCTTAAATATGTTACAATTTTTAGGGTTCCGTACCGGAAGGGTGCCAAAGGGAACCCTATTACTAAGCCTTCGCTGACCATCCGTCTGTCTGTCAGCGGGATGTGTCTCATGAACCGTAATAGATGGACAGTTGAAATTTTCACAAATTGTGTATTTCTGTTGCCGCTATAGCAACAAATAATAAAAATAAAATTAAGAAAAAAATTAAAGCGGGTACAAGAAACATGTTTTTTAAACTGAAGTTTTTTTTTTTTAAATAATATTTTACGGTGGTACGGACGGAACCCTTCGTGTGCGAGTCGGGCTCGTAGTTAGGCGGTTTTTTATTTTATTTTCGTGTTTCAACGCAACCAGTTTACCAGTTGCTAAGCTGACAGCTCTAATGGTGATACTGTATCAACAGTATCAAGCTGCCTGTCACAATGAAGTAAGTAGCGGCCGATAAGTACAGTAATCGCATTACCGATGATTAGCATGGTAATGGACCCAATTACAGATCCAGACATAATGAGCTCTTTGTTCATATCGATAGAAGTGACAATGTGGTAGTAGATAGAAGGACAGTAAGCGATACATCAAAGAATGACGTCACTCTTGCGTTAACTGACTGTCTGCGGAACAAAATAATTACAGCAAGACACCATTCAACAGTCTACAACTATTAAAATTTCATTGTTAACACACCAAATTCGGAACATAATGAAGTAATTAAAATTTATTTTTTGGAAAAATTGTTAAATACGAGGAAAATTTTATACGAATTGGAAAAACATAAATCAAAATTAATTAGGTACATAACTTGCAGCTACTAGAAACAAAAAATGTTATGACAGATGCGTCATGGTAAACAGTTAACGATATGTAAACAAAACAACGCAAGTTAAGCTTGTTAACCATAGATAAGAGTTGATTGTTGTTGTGGTGACATTATCATTGTGTAGTGTCGAACAGTAACACCGATTGAATCATACTGTGATTCATAGGAACAAGGCAGTATTAAGCTTTCCTCATATAGATAGTATCATGCAACTGTACAAAGCAACGATTACTCAAATACATATGTATGTAAACGAGGTTTACGTTGATGACGAGTAAACAATAATAACAGGCAGTAGTCGTTAACTCTAAAATAAACTTCTAATTTTATCTCGCCCTTAGTGCAAATATCCGTTTGTAAACGCAATATCCGTTGACGGTCTCGTCATGCGCCGTAGGTATTGGAATCTTTTACCCAACTTATGTAAACTCATTCTCAGGTTAATCACCTAAAATTCTTCTAATAACCTGACCTTGTAATTTGTGTGTTGTGTTGAATGACAGCTCTAGTTTGATTGCTTTTGTTATTTTGTATATAAATAGGTATTTCATTAAGAAAACCTACTTCATAAGTAGACAAATAATGAGTCACATTACATTCATAGTTGTTTCTTTTTTCATAAGTAGTAATTTAAGTACGAAACCATTACAAACCCATGACATTGCATAACACGATGACAAAGGCTAGGATTGGCAACCATACCAGTATCTTCCACAATACCCATCTAGGAAATTAAAAAGCCATTCATTTAATTTATTCAATTCGTGGTTATTATAATAACGTTAATAACAGACGCGGATATAGAACCAGTCGTAAACTCATAAACGTCTACATTTAGTTTGGTCGCTTGAGTGATATCATCATCACCAAGAGATGACGAATGACTGTCATCTTCGCATGGGAATACTAAAACGTTCTGTAATCTGTGTGTACACGGGGATCTGTCATCATCACAGGGCTGTGGCGCTGGATGGCGGCACCAAAATAGACTGTCACCTCAAAATATGAATAAATACTGAGGGATATTCACAGACTCACAGTGCAATAACATTGCTTCCGTCTACAAAAATAATATATTCGCAAAAGCTCACGCCCACATTGTTGATCTAAATTTTTAGAGCAACTAAACGGAGTATCATAAATATCAATACAGTGCAATTTATTATAAATCACTCTACTTTAACGATGATCTATCAATGCCTTAGGTCTGCTAATGTAATTGTCTATTTTAGTAGCTTTTTACAAAAGATAAGTGATGTTCTGACCGTAATTTAGTAATGTTTACGCCATTAAATAAAAATACGCGGTCAATATATCCACTGAAACATATTGAAGTTTTTTAAAAAAAAAATTGTTATTTACAGTTAAATCAATGTTACAAAACAAAAACAAACTTATCGTCGCGCGTCGCGACAAATTTCAAGACAAGATTTTTTGCACACGAATTATTTTGGCTTAATTGATATGAATATGTTTATTTTTTGCACTATAAAAACAAAATATCATCCTGTTGACATGGTTGTTGGCCATGTCGCACCAGCTCATGTTTGATTTGGCTAGTGTTCAATTTTTTTGAGATCTAATGGCGTGTTACTCTGCTGTCCTTGCGTTGTAAACTTGTCCTTACATTTGACCCCATAACTGAGGTTCACGACTTCTCAAAATCTTTGTTACATTGCCTTACATACAGAAAACATCTGATTCAGATTACAACAATGTATAACAACAGTACATTGATCTTTCTTATCATATAACACGTATGTACTGACGTAGATACCTATGTTTTTTCATTAATGTCGAGTTCATGCTTCCGTGTTTTTTTTATTTATAATGAAATGCGGTCTGTTTAGTAACAAAGATAATATTGCAAGTACATACATCTTTGTTATGGTTCATTCAGTTGCACAAATGCTTTATTCCATATCAATTCAGTTTCACAATAAAATAACTTTGATAACGTTGACTCTACTCTGGTGATTTCTAAATGTCAAATAGAAGCAATTAATTGTTCATTGGGCACAACCAGCTACTTTATGTGGTAATAAATTCGATACTTAAGGCGAAAGCGCCAGAGTAGCCCGCGAAATTCGAATTTTCTTACGTTTTTTGCAATTTGCAGGTCAGTATTGGGTTGCATGTTGATTAAAATATGATTCACGACCGTAACAAATATCTATTTACAGAATTAATCAAAATTATTTGTTTAATCATTAGAGTCATCAATACAACTCTCTAAGACCAATTAATTCGAAGAATGACTATTTCATGATATCTTGACATTTGAGGATTATGGAGTTATATTACTGATTCTAATGATTATAATTACGTAACAATATATTTGTTACGGCCGCAAATCATACTTTAATCAACATACACACAGACACTGAGCTGCAAATTGCAAAAATCATAAGAAAATTTTAATTTCGCGAGTTACCTTAGCGCTTCCCCCTTAACTTAGTTGCCCAATCTCTATATTCGAAACAAAAACGTAAAATATCAAACACAATGACATTACGGGTCATGATAAACTTGGACTAAAGATACCCAGCGGAACTGATCGATCACAATAATTAATATTCCTTCGGCAACCATGTTGACGTTACGTAAATAAAATGTTTATTTGTATATTATAATCAATTAGTAACGTAATTAGTTCATAAATAACTTCAGCACGGAGTGGTGGCAGTCTACGGTGACAGGTGACCGTCATGGCGTCGTTACTGTACCCACTTCACCGTATCTAATTAAAACAACACACTTCTACAACAGCGGTTATTAGCCATGTCCCCAGTGCTAAACGTATTAACTATACCCAACTGGTTTGCTGTCAATAAAACAGACTGTTAATATACTAGGCTCTAATTATGTCAAAGTGATTTGACACTTATATTTTATCGAAAATCACGCATTTAGAACCGGTAAGCGCACTTAACCTATATTTAAAATCAATTACTGTAAAATTTATTTTATTCACTTGAATATTTTCTTGCTAATAAATTAACTACGTTCCCTTTGCATTTTTATCGTTTTCGTTATTACTGTAAGTTCATGGTTAACAAAATACTTTAATATCACATTCAAAGCCTCTAATAATGTTGATTATATTAACGTAATTTATAATTTCAAACATTAAAATAAAATATTTGCAAAGCGATTACAATAATTTATCGTGTTCAGTTAATTATTAACGGATTGTGGTATAAATATCCGGACTATTAATTAACCAATCAATATTTAGCAAGTTTTTTTCAATATGACGTCACGAATTTATTACATAGACATACAAACTGGGTTTGCGTCAAAAAGCTATTTCACACATCTTGTCTAAAAGTTATGAACTTGTATTTATTTTTGTAATTCGCACGAAATTCACACATTAAGCATAAATAAACATACCACTTAAACGCACTAAACAGACTTATGGCTCGTGTAAATAATACTGAACGGTTTTTCATGCATTTTCTCACTTCATTATTCTTTAATAAGAAAACGCTGATGGAAGGCAAAGAGCTCTTTCTCAGTTAAAAGGTACCATGGGATAAACGAACGTCTGTACGCAGTAAGGACTATTCTTGCTTGCAGCGCTCAGCCGCTATAGTAACGCTTGATAACAGATGTGGTCATCGTGTGCATGGGATTTTGTTTTCAAATTGGTCAGATGTAAGTTTCCTCGATAGTACCTGTTACCGCTACGGTCGTTGCTCATCTTAATTATAAGGGTAAATATGTATGTATTTATAGACGAGTGTTGCATTGTTTAGAATTTAAAGCGAGACTGTAATTATGAAAAAATATTATGCATAATTTAATTTTCATGTAACGCTATAGCAAGCTAGTGTCCTTCGGGATAATTGCGTTGCGTAACACACATAAAATGACAATTGATCGCAATGGGTTTCATTTTGACAGTTCACCCATGTCCATTGCGTTATTTACGTCGTTGAACAGACTAAGTTTTGAAACCCATGAAGCAATGGATTAGCAATACCCTTCAAACTCTCGGATTGTGATTCATTGTGATTTAACGCAATTAGGGTGCTGAATGATAGATTATTAAAATTTAAGATAACGAATAATTATGAGAAAAGATGGGTTAGTCCTTTTTTGAACGACAAAATATTTCCCATATTTTAGCAATTGAATAATATTTTTTTTTTTAATGTGAATAATTTAGCTATCGTAAATTCATAGGTAAGTAAGTACCTAATTATACATCATTACCTAGCTATGAGACCGATCCCAGACGTTCAACAAAGAAAAAGTTAATCAATTGGAGGTCCATTATCTACTTTAAACAATGAAGACTCATTCGAAACAGAGCAGATAGTAATTATCTTGTAATACTTAGGTACATGTGATCGACTTACAAACGAATCCCTCTATTCATCTTGCTTAAACAGCATGAGAGTTATCTGCGTAAACTCGGTTTAGTCGTAAAATTGTAAACTATAAACCTTTTTAATGGCTTAACTGCGACCACGATTTGATTATTTTATAATTTATAATCAAAGGCAGTCGCTTTTCTCGTTCACGTTTCCAGATAAATAATTAAAAACATCAAAGGGCTTAATCAAAATCTTGATGAAAATAAATTGTCTGGATTATAATTTCTGTTATTAATAGGCGCTTTAGAAAACGATTGATTAAAATATTGGTAAATCCGACCTACCATGGAGAAAATATCGGTAACAACCATCGAGTTATAATGTACTACGTACTAGAGGGGACTCGATTTTTCGTAACACGCGCGCGTTGGAGTTCGTGCACTCTAAACTCGCTTAGTCTGTGCCAAGCGCTTGCTGCAACGAGACACGTTTGAGCCTAAGTTTAATATGCCTTCCTGTGCATAGAGTTACTGTTCCAACAACTCGAGAATCATAAGTAAAAGTCAAAGAATGACTTTTCACCAGCAAGTAAAACACGCTTAATTATAATATATTTTATCAATTTATTGTAACGCGCGGCGGCGGCCATGTATACGTGAGTGTCAAAGAGTAATATAATATTTGTATACGCAGAGTTGACACTATCACGTATAATCAGTGGTCTCGAACGTCATAGAGCGAGATCGGTAGAAAATCGGTATATTTGTACCCAAAATCAGTATTTGACCAAAAAATACAATATTCAATCAAATTCGTTCATTTATTGAAAAAAGACTTACAGACTAATTTATAACGAGAGCCCATATCGGTAGAAATACCGAAAAATCGGTAGGTTCGAGACCACTGCGTATAATGTTAAATAATTACGGAAAGTAAAGTATTAATAATATATGGGTGATATGGGTGATCTATGTTATTCTGCAGAAGACGTGTTCATAATATGCTTGGCTACAGAAAAGATCATACGTAATTTAATACGGCAAAGCGGTGGAAGTCTTGCCTCCATATATGATTTTAATTATGTAACCGGAAACACCCTGAAACATTTCATTAGGAAAGAAGTATTTGCAAATTTAAATCAACATTCACTGAATCAGCCATCCACATTTAATCACAGAAATACAGAATCTAATTAATTCGAGCCATAATAAAGCAGTACACAAAAATTAGATTGCATCACGAAGCAAAAACTGACCACACTATTCAATACTATACCGAACGGCAGAAATTAACTAAACTTATATTATTAATAGGAAATAAAGGAAATCAATTGTTATACATAGTTCAAACACTGTAGGCAGAATAATAAATATGTCGCGTTTGCACGCATTGATTGTAATCTATGGGAACATGAGAACCCCCCTTGGCCCCGCACATGCCCCGCTGTCATCAAGTTATGCGCGATCTTTTGTTTGAAGTAGCTTCTTTAGTACGTAGTACATTATAACTCAATGGTAACAACGTAACTTTCATATAATTTCTACAAATCCTTTCTTAGTAGATGCTTACAACATAAAATGCATCAACAGCCATTTCAAGTTTGTAGCCCCAGCGGTTTAGGCTCTGCGTGGATGAATCAGTCGGGACAAGTAATTATATTGGGCAATTTCCTTATCACTACCCAAATTTTCGCAGGGTGTTCTACCCACGAATATGAACAACTTTTACTATGGGACCAACTCTGAAATCACGAAGAAAAAATCAGCTGATTCATACAAAAGTTCAATACCTACTCATCCAAAATGTATGAAACAGCTGGTTTTTTTTCGTGTTTTCTGAGTTGGTCCCATAGTAAGTAGTTCGTATTCATGGGTAGAACACCCTGCGGAAATTTGGATAGTGATTAAAAAAATGCCCTGTATGTATTACTAGCTATTGCCCGCGGCTTCGCCCGCGTGGATGTCGATACTTCCCTATTTGAATCGGATTTTGTTCACAATTTCACCGGTTTTAATTTTTTGTTGCCCGGAACCCTAATTCTTTTTCTAAAATAAAAGTACCCTAAGTTACTCCTTATACTATCAGCTATCCGGCAGTGAAAGTCCCGTCAAAATCGGTTCAGCCGTTTCGAATTTCGACGGTTTTATGTTTGTTTCGCGAAACCCTAATTATTTTTGTAAAATAAAAGTAGCCTAAGTTACTCCTTGTAACGTCAGCTATCTGCCAGTGATGGTCCCGTCAAAATCGGTCAAGCCGTTTCGGAGATTAGCCGGGACACACAGACAAAAATTTTAAAAATTGCTTTTTCGTTATAAGTATCGTATCATATGCATTCATTTAGTTAAAAGCTGTTATTTTTACATTACAAACAGACACTCCAATTTTATTTATTTGTATAGATGTGTCACATGTATAGATAGTAAGAGTGGCTGTGTGCTATAAAAATAAAGTGCAACATGTAGCGAGTGTCATGTGTGGTCGGATTACATCTTATATTTTTAGATAGCTGCTATAAAACGTGGCAAAGGATACCGAACTGTACTCGGCAGTCGATGGAATTTCTATCGCCAACGTGTTGTATCGCAGTGGGTTGCAGCTGCAGCACTTTTGTGATGAGTCGAACTTGAAACTATAGGGTAGAACATTGCTTTAGAAAATTTAATATTCTATGTTTCTACGTAGCTACTACGTACGTTTCTAGCGTACTTTTAAACTTTAAATTGCTAATTTATGTTAGATTCAAGGCCTCCCCCCCTCCCTTTTTTTGTATGGGAAATCATCAAATGACTTCCCCCGCTCTGGGCGGAGCGGGAGGGCGTATCAGACTTTTATTGACTAAAACCCACTGGTGTTCCTTCAGTTGCCTGTGCCGGGGCCACGGTAACTATTTCGAACATCTCGCAACCCTAGCTGGCATCGGCCCTAGCGGACCCCGTCAATAGTGTTGACATCTCTTTGAGGCGCGCGTGGAACACAACGCGCCGTCAACCCGGGCCTGATCCTTACCGGACGGCGAGCTACCCATTGCTCGCCGTCCGCAAGCCCGCGCCTACGGTGGCCGGGAATCGGCTGCCAATTCCCGATGCCCAGGGCGTCTCCTGCGGCGACTAAGGGCGTGAGGGCGCAAAGCTTGCCCCTCCCTCACGCATTCCACCTCGCGACGCGAGAGATCGCCGCCGCCGATCGCTTCCGCGAGGACACGGCGGTGCTCCGCCCAAGCCGGGCAGACCTCCACCGTATGCTCCACCGTATCCTCCAGGCGATCCACACAGTGGTGACACCTAGGCGTTTCCTCCCGCCTTATCCGAAACAGGTACCTCCCGAAGCACCCGTGTCCGGTGAGGACCTGCGTCAGGCGGAATGTGAGGACGTCGTGACGCCTCTCCAGCCACTCCTCAAAGAGGGGACTTCTTGCCGCAATTGTGGCGTGCCCAAAGTGCTTCCCCCTTGTCAACTAAATGGTTGTTTTTGAATACCTATATGTGAAAAAATTCATGCCAGTAGAATTTAATATAACGAAGTTAAAAGGAAAACTATCACAGCTAAGAAGGCTTTACAAGTCAAAGAGTAATAGTCGACCAACTTACATTTGCATTTGGACTATTTGGGAGAACATGTTTTTCAACTACAATGTTAAGTTTGTTCTTGGGATAAACTCATCCCATCTACAAAACCCTTCATTGTGCGTGGTCCGACAAGCACTTGGCTGGTTTTTTTATTTATTTTTTATTTAATATTATTTACATCCATTTACTACGTTTAATTTGATTTGATCTGTTTTCTGGTAAGTTTAATTTCCCCTCGGCATGAGTCGACTACTCACGATCACGTTCACTCAGCACAAGACTGACGTTACAATAACATATAATGAGAAAAAACTTTCGCTTTTTAACCGACTTCAAAAAAAGGAGGATGTGTGTTCCTCGATTACTCGAAGACGTCTGGACCGATTTGGAAAATTCTTTTTTGTTTGAAAGGGTATTCTTCACAGGTGGTCCCGTTGTCATTAGGTCAGGATCAGATGATGGAATCCTGGAGAAATCGGGGGAACTCTTCAAATATTATAGGCACGCCTATAGCGACTTGGGTATTTTTTATAGTAACATATGCATTTGCTCTTGGAAAGCACCATTTGGTGAAGTGTAAATGATGATGAAGACCACAGATGGCCACCGGAACTACTCAATAATAAGTATTTCACAGATTGCGATTCGATTACTTTAAAATGATGGCTAAGCAATATAAGCTCGTCACAATTCATATTGTGAAGTGGAGCTGATGGTGAAGTACCAGTAGAACTCCTCAAAAATTAACATCCCTGCATCGGGAAAAGCAATATTTTGTAAAAGGTGATGGGCAGTTGTCACTAGGCTATTTTAACTTAGATAAATTACAAACCGACCCACTAAAAAGTGAAAAATAAAAAACCTATTTTGCAAAAAAAAAAAAACAAGCGACTTCCAAAAAAAAAACACTACAAAGTGAAAAATAACTTTAATTTCGGAAGTCGGTGGCAAAACCTAAAATACAGATCCAAAGACTTCCGAAATTAAAGTTATTTTTAATATTTTTTTAACTCTTGTTTTTTTTTTTTGCAAAAAGTTTTTATTAAGACGAAATTACTTTCCCGTAAAGCATCTTCCTCGTAGAAAAGTAATATATTTCCGTCCGTCGCAATTTAAATAAACGCTTTTCTTGTGAAGTCCTATAACTCGGTTAACTTCTGACAAATAAAAATAAATTTGGCAAGTAATGACATTTTAGACTGTGTGCCCTTATTATTAAGTTGTTGACGGTTTTAAATTATAGGTGTTATTGTGACATCGGCAATTGCCTTACGATATCGATACGGATCAAGGGTACAGCCAATTCATGCAGGCCAATTCAATCGAGGTGAACCTTACCTTTTAATTCATTATCATCATTCATTTTATCAGCAGCTCGTTAAGTGATACTACAAATCAGCGGAAGAGCTTTCTGCGGACAATTAGCGAGGTTTCCGGAATTTATTAATTTCCTATTTAATTAGGTCGAGTATTTATAACTGAATTCCCGATCAAGATTTCTTAGAACAGCTTTCCAGACGTGTCGCCCTCGTCAGTGAGATTGTACAGATAATTAATTCTTACAATAAATTCATAATTATAATAGAGACCTCATAGTTTACGAAGGCATAAAATGCTGTAACAAAATAAAATAGTCCCTGCAATATACAATTTCATATTACAGGCAGTCTGAAAAAAGAAGAAGGTATCGCGATACATAAAAACTGGCCAAGTGCGAGTCGGAATCGCACACGAAGAGTTCCGTCCGAACCACCGTACAATATTTAACACTACGTTTTTTACTTTAAATAGTAAAAAAAACACGTTTCGTGTATGTGGACCCCTTTGATGTTTAACTTTATTGTTATAGCGACCAGTGGCGCAGCTACAATTATCATTAGAGGGAAGCCGAAGAAAAAATTGTTCAGTTCTCATAAACTCACGACTGTAGCTTTATAATCTTATGATTTATTAAACTGGTATTTAAATATATTTATGTAATGTGATACAGAGTTACACACACAGGTGTACCATATTATTTGGCTATAGTAGACATTAAGAAGAGTGGTTGGCCCGAAGGGAAGCCGATAGGAATCGGGTTGTATGAAGACTTCGCCCCTGATAGCGACAATAGCAATACACAATCTGTGAAAATTTCAACTGTCTACCTATTACGGTTCATGTGATACAGCCCGCTGACAGACAGACGGACAGCGGAGGCTTAGTAATAGGGTTCAGCGGGACAATTGCGTAACACACACAGTAGGAATCGGTTTCATTTTATCAATGCAACAACATTCATAGCGTTATTTACGTTGTTGAGCAGACAAATTTTTCCACCATATGAAACAAATTGTGATTGATAGTGTGTTACGCAATTAGGGGGGGATACAAAACCCTAAAAATACGATTGAACCAACGTAAGTATCTCAATCTTGAGGTCATAAATCATTCCACAAGCACCTGAAATATTTATGTTACTCCCCAACTGTTCGTATATCCTTAACAAACTTCCTAAACTGTTGCGGCAGCTTCTTCAACTTTGCCAAGATCAGCCATAAACTTGCTGCATACAATGAATATTTTAATATAGATCTAAGCTTATTACATAACAATTTGCTATGGGAGATGAAGCGTGTTTGTGTTGAACTAAGAAGAAAACAAGGAAAACTTCCGTACTTACTGACAAGCAGATTAAAGCGCTTAAAACTTATACATAAATGGTAAGTCGAATCTGGACCTAACAGTCATGATTACCAATAGGGAATATTACGCAAAGGTGAGACAGTAGATGGCGCCACATTGACGCGAGGTAATCAAACTGTCAAAGGCGCGCGGCAACACTTCTTTTTCAATATTATTTCAGCTTTATTTCATCCTTGTTCCTATAATTATAGGTTAAAATAATACCAAAAGTTTAAAAACATGCTTATAAGAATTTCAAATATATGTATTTGTTTTTGTGATATTGAACTACTTTATAATAAACTTTTAACGTTACATTCAAGTAAATAGCACTAAAAATATTGTGTTTTTACATTAGGTTGACCTGTAAAATATTCTTCATTCTTATAGTCTTCAGCCCTAAAGTGATCAGAGCACAACCTTTAATGTTTTGTGACTGTAAAATGCTTGCAACGTAGCAATTTACCACTGCTTGCGAAGTTATTCTTTTTTAGTGGTAAAGCGATACAGGTGCGCCCTCTAACGGGATAAATTGTCAGTAAGGTTTCTTAATATCATATTAGCAAGTAAATACAGTATATTTTATACTCTTAATGTGACTTAATAATTACAAATCCGCAATACTTTACTGCAACAAATGAGTTAACGTTACATAACAAGGCAAGCACACCATTCTTCAAGATTTTATTGTTTACAATTTAACAATACCCGATCCCAAATTGGGTAAGTGGATTCCAATTTACAGTTCCCGTATCCAATGGCAAAAACGATACAAGCTAACACCATCATAAACAGCGGTTACGTATTCCCAAACTCCGGATTCCGATTCCATGGTGCAGAAAAAGAAGTTGATTTGGAAAAAATGGTTTCGTGACCGAATGTCACAAGTAAGTAACCCAGATAATCCACATATACTTAAGGGTTGTTTACGTGACATTTACGCGACTTGACTTTCTTTTGACGGCAAAAAGTATAATCCCTAAAAGCCAAATCCTTCTACGTCAGCTTCTTTCTACAAAGAAATTCCTACGTGAACGAATTGAATGATGCCTTGAATGCTTTGATGATTTTGGATTAGAAGTAGTGTCTATTGTAAAAGGTTTTTTTTAGAGAACTTACTGTCATAGGACATGGCCGAGTTACGATCAAAGCAAAGCTGTTGATAGGAAATAACTATTAGATCAATTTACGAGATTTAAATTCATCCATTTTGTTCGTCTTTATCGTTTAAGCGTTTGGGTACTCAATTGTGAGCTATTATATCATAGAACACGGAGTCAGGAAACGGATAAAAATAACTATGGGTATAGTTTATAACGAAACCATGCAATGTGTTAACAAAATGTTAAGTTTCAAGGCAATCGAGTGCTGGAGGTCATCTTGAGCTTGTATGTCAAACATAAATATTTTACAATTTTGTTGTCTTTGTGCTTTATTTAAGGTTTGTTCACACGATTTAACCCAAAGAGTATTCATACAATTAACTTTTTTTTTAATGCAAACACGCTGTTATTTAAAAATCGATTGGTTATGTGTAAAGTGAATGATCAAATTGAACATAAAGTCGCAAATTTATTATTGTACACGCTGAATTTGGGTAGGCAATAAAGTTTTTTTACCACAAATATTAACTTGTTGAAATTACTTGCTTGATGTTTATGCAAGTTGACTTAATTATGTAATCAAGGGGATAATTTCAACATTACTTTTAAAATGTTATTATTTTCATAATAAAGCCGAAGTCTGCATTGATTTTGTAATATTTATTTAACTGCTGGGTAGAAATAGTGCCGAGAAAGCAAACCAGAGCATTGGTAGGTACTTAAAGTCCCATCAAAAATATTACGAAACGCTGTGTAAGGTCTACTATAGGGTTGTTGTGGAACAAACGGCAAACATTTAGAATTTTACGAGCCGGATGCAGCCCGCCAGCGAAGCAATAAACCGGGCTCAAGCCAGCAATCTACTAACTGACACTGATCGAGTTTTTACACAGTTTATTGGGTAGGCGACATGCTATCAAATATCTATCATGTTGCAGCACAATTTCACGGAATATTGCTTTCACGGCTTGCAGCGAGATATTTAAATTGTAAATATAGGTACCTATGTCATATCAAAATGATAGCCGCGTAGCTGCAGTTCCAGTTCTACGTACAAATTAGCGGCTATTGCCCACTCCTGTTAATGACTCTAACCATCCGATACTGGAACGTTTCGCACTATGCACACAGGTGATAAATATACTATAACAATCCGAGTTATGTGAACAAATTCTCGCGAGCTCGAATTAAAACTACCAACCAACCCAATCTAGTCACAAATCTAATGATTTGTAGCTGTTTTTACATCTGGGCTCTGTTTCTAACAACAGCTTTGACATTCGACTCAATGATTCATTCAATTTGGTTTTGTTTTTAAACAGGTTGTGTTGATGTTTCGCCCGAGAGAGTTCTAATGCTTCAGCGAAACGTTGCACTGCGTTTATGGTTTTCTTTTACTTCATAATAAGTGAGGTACGTATTCCTCAAAGGGATCGTTTTCTAAGTCAATTAAGATCTGTCTACATTGGTAGGTATGCTAGGCTCGTGCAGACTGGCGCGACGCGACACCGCGGTAGAACAATTTCCATGAGGTTTTCATAGAAATTGGTCTACCGGGCGTCGCGTCGCGCCGTCGCATCGCGCCAGTCTGCTCGAGCCTTATTGCTTGCCTAAGCTTCACGAATTAGGTACTCATTTTTAATTTGAGGTAAAACCAACAATTGTCGTCCGTCGCCTCCAAATCAAAACAACTTCTTGGTCACTGAAAAATTAACCCTACGTTCGTCGGTCTTTGTAGTACCTATTAATGCGTCATTTCTGACGTGAAAAGAAAACCTACAACAATTACATGTCTACGTGTCTATATTACAATATTTTTATCATTTTCTGTAAAAATGTTTATTTGTGTCGAATATAAACGATTCTTCATTTCTGAGTGGTAAATTAGAGACGAGTCGGCATGACAAAACCTGTTATGTTCCGAGTCCTACCAGCCACTGGTCAGAATTGGACGATGACACTTACATCATGCACGCATCGTGGCCAATGACTTCATCATTCTTGTTTTATTGTCCCCATTCTATCGCGCGTAACAATTTAATCTATTTTAACGTCCAGGCTGATGTCGCAATACGTAAATTGTAGATATTAAATTAAATGTTAAGGGTCCACGAAACGATCAATTGCAATTGTCAATTTTTACGTTATTGATACACATTGATACGGAAACTGATCGTCTACCAAATGCATATGAAGCGATTGATAATATAACTACAATAGAAATTGATGGCAATTGATCGTTTCGGGGACCTCTTACGAGCTTCATAATATTGTTGCCATGGGGTAATAGGGCATGTCAGGGGTAAAACAATAAATACTTTGTCGTCAATGTCACCCTAGATTTCTGTAATTTCAGCACAAGTGCAGCAAAGTGATTCCAAACATTAAAAGCTCTGCATTCCAAATTAATCCAGCAATGTTAAAATCTATTCTCGTCTGCAATTATGATATATTCATAATGAGATAGAAGTAGGTATACTGTGTTAGGTTTAGGTAGGTATATACTCCGATGATCTCGTTAGCGTTTCAAAACTTACTTTTATTTTTATAATAAACATAATTATTTTTATACCTACATAAATTACTTCTGCGCTGCGTATCCTAGAAATCGGGTAAATTAAACATGTGTTATGCCTACAAAATCAGCGGAGATGAGAATGATATTGCTAATGTTCATGTACGAATAAAAATGTATAACAAAACAAGACAGCGGCGTTATGATTTCTTCACTGCAGAAATAATTATGTAGTTTATAAACGCTGTTTTATTAGGAAGGCGTGATACTCGTAATACAGCCTGTATCAGTGAATTGTCGAGCGAATGAGCATTTAGCCGGGTGAGCTGAGCGCTCAGCAGCGTGACCCGTGAAACTGGGTTACGCTCTCCGTGCCCGCCTACCGGCTACCACCCGTGCTGAGCCAGTTGCAGTATACGTAAGATACGCCAATAACACTACTGATATTCTTGTTATCATTACAATACGGAAGGAATTCTTGTTCATTTTATTGACTTTTTCTTGCTTTTACAACAACCGACAATAATATCGGCGACATGATTATTTTATACAAATTAGCAGTACAAACTTGATCTTCGATATCTTTATCTTTGCACAAAGATACAGGTAATTATATTTATATGTAGCGCAGTTTTTGTTACTAATAGGTATGGTAGTACCTACTATTGGAACCTTACCTGCTTGACCAATGCCCGGTTTCTGAGGTCCTCAGATAATCTCTTAATAGCTATTGATTTGACAAAATATCTATTTATGCGAATTCTTTCCTTAAGCTCGGTTTTTGAAGTCCACAGATAAACCCTCGATAGTAACCAAGGTAAGGTAATTCACTCGACTTTTAAGCTAAATTATTCCTTAACGAAGTGTTTAGAAACACGATATCGAACAAATAATCACTATCGAATGGATAAACTTCGTTTAAAAACCTCAGAAACCGGGCATACGTCGATTGAAAAATCGGGCCTAAAAGTAGAATTAATACCAAAGTAGGCCCTAAAACATTACAATAGTGGTTACACAATGAGATAAATATAGAATACCTACCCAAGTACCACCGATCGAAACAACTGTTAGGGAAATCGTTTTTCGGTGACTTTACCCTTCTTGATGGCTGTTTTACTTTTCGTTTGACAGGATGGTTTAAGGTTACAAAATTTGCTAAACGTAACCGTAATTTATGAAGTACGACGGCTGGTAGGTAAATAAACTTGTTGCAAGATTTAGAACTTCTCAATCGTTAGCAATCATCACTTCAACGTCAGTCAGAAGACTCGGAGAGAAATTCTTGAGAGTTAACTTTATGCATACAAATAACCGGATTTGTTTGAACCCATCCTTGTACTTGTATCGTGTCTGGGGTAGGAACCGGCTTTCAGGACACTAATAAATCACCCTTTACCGTTCTAAACCGCGCGCTGTCCATTGTTGTAAGTCGTAGGTGTTGCGCGTACAAACAAAAGCTAAAATAATCAACATCTTAGCGCCTTACCTTTAATATGAGTCCTCGAGGGCGACGTCCCGCGAGCACGCCGGACGGAACGGGCGGCGCGCACCCAACATAAACACTGCACCAAACTGTTAAATCATACGCGGAATAAGCGAACAAGCAGCCGATCTAATGTCAACACTGCACTGTCACTCTGTTCGATCACTGAAATCCAATTTGTTCGTTTGTTTTTAGTCACAATTTAGGAATAACTACGCGCATGTCAGACTAACAACGTTTTAATATTTTGTTTCTCTTCAATAGCATCTTCCAAGACCGCCGCTCGATGACTGGTGGCGGGCCGGGCGCGCGCCGTTCGTTTGGTCGGATAATCATGACGCTGGGCCCGCGGGGCGCGGTGCGGCTAGCGCGGGGGCATGCACGCCTTCTTTGTACGGTAGTGTAATATTGAAATGAATGAATGAAAATAAACAATGAATCTTTTAAAATTGGAACGTACATTTTGCACATTGTTGAATAGAATAAGTTAACTTACCACAGATTAAAAAAATATATAATTATATTTTCGAAGTGAAGTGACTTACAATTTATTATACCTACTAATGAATAAATTAAATAAATCATTTATTTATCCTGTACCACCACATATGGATTCGCCTAGATTCCGAATTTTTTAGGTATTACTAAAATGTTTTCACAGTTTATCATGTCGAGCTAGCGTGCCGTTGTTACTCATGCATGTTAACATGTTACCATCATTTCCAGCATAAGCCACACTATGTAGGAATATCATCATGAGTAAAGATAATACGAGTAGCAGAGTTAGCATTGGGGAAGATGGCGGGTTACATGGACTCTTTCACATTCACTTATCTATACTTAAATTTTAATTTGGGACCCGAGGACCATTTGTTCAGTCGAGCGATCCTGGCGAGTGATGTGATGACGTGCTGTCTAATTCGGTTACTGCTCTTCCTCTCGGAGGCCTAGTGCCTGCGACCTCAGTCAATTGCTTGAGACGTCCTCGCAGATACACATAAATATGAGTGACCATTAGCGGGTCTAGTGTTTCTTATGTCCCTCCCCATTTGCAATACATAATGACCGGTTATTATTCGTGGACATCCCTGCACAGATGTACTATATGTATACATATTTAGATGATAAAAAGCGTTTAATCGCCTCCCCTTGCGGCGTCTAATCCATAGATACGGAGCACTTTGTCATAAGCGATATTCTATTAGCCCGGATAAGTGATTTTCTTTTCCAAAATACATTCTGGGTGCGTATTGGTGACGTTCTTTCTACGACCCGTATATTGCTCAGCGGTGTCCCGCAAGGAGCGAAGCCTGGGCCACTGATATTTATCTTATCCTTATTATATCCCTCACAGACTTGAAAAACATGTTTAATCTGTCTTTCTCACTATTTAAAATATAAAATTAAGCAACGAACCGAAACCGAATGATTAGTTTACGTATAAACGTAAACGAAGTAAAAGGAGTACCTATGTAAGGATCGTAGCAGGTTGCGATGGCGTTCTCTAGTTTCTGGCTCCCCATGGCAAATAGGCGTAAGTGTATGTGTGTAAATTAAGCAAGTCTGGTTAAAAAATGAAACCTTAATGACTAGAATTAGGTACTCGTAGGTGTAACTGTTTTTTTTTTTTAATAAAAGAAAAGAAGTATGACAGTCGCTTATTACACAAACACATAGAGAAAGTATTCTGGTGGTGAGAGTTCATTCCGGAAACTGGGTCATGAACCAGACACCCTGTCTAGTCTAGACCATCATAACCAACTTTCCTTATTCTAACAATCCATAACATTTTCTTATATACTATACTTAAATATATGTAGGTATACCTATTGCGAAAACCATTAGGAGACATAAGTAATTAAATACTTAGATACTAAGTTGTGTGTTCTATCATTAAGTTATATGACTTTCGATTGCTTGCTCTGAGTACCTAATTAGTGTTATACAAATATTGTAATGTTCTAACAGAACATAACAAAATAATTGTTTAACACCGTTATGAATTAGGCAAACCTATTAATAGCTAAATGTTACCAAATAATGAAAATCTTTAATTTTAATATTTTGTCCAGTTGTAACAAGGCCAATTCAAGGAAAAAGCGGATGACGGGGGGAGGACATTATAATCACATTACACGTGGACTCCCACACAGTCTTCCGTCAGTACCTATCCTTTTATGTCGTATAATTTAATGGAACATATCGTTAATTCCCTCATTTCGCCACAATTGCTTTCAATTTACATAAGCGGGTCAACGAATGCATACAATATTATGTTATGTTAATATTGTTATGTATGTTGCGAGCATATATGTACTAAAGCTGAAGTGTTGTGCACTGTGCTCCGTGCAATATATCAGGTACAAGTGCGTTGCATATGCCAGCTAATCTTCTATTTGACAGCTACCATTGAAGCGGGAACGTAAATAGCCGGTATGGACGTCAGTGCGGCCGATGCTCCCACTTTGTTGAAAACCTACCAGAAATCGTACAAATAATGGTTATTATCAAAGCGCGTTCCCCGAAGGTAACAGACTCGCACGTTTACCTCGTCTCATTTCCCCTTTGTCGCCAAGTAATAATTTATGAAGCGAAACCATCCTCGACCGACGTGCTTCATAGTGGTGAAAATAACATAAACAACATCAGAATTCTTCTAATGGTGGAGATAAGCGTCATTACAGGCGAGTAGACACTCACCGGAAAATTTATTGTATTACCTACAGAGATATTTACTTCCCTATAACTTTTAGCATAATTAGCCAATATTTCACCGCAGTACGACTACTTAATTGGATTGTTGGCGTTAAATTGGTCGTGTCTGTTTTCGTGTACAAACAAAATAGGTACCTACCTACTGATAAAAACACGGAAACTACATTATAAATCTTCGATACGAACAGAAATAAAATTAATGAGCACGGTGTCAAAGCGTATAAGAAGGCACATGATAATACTTAGTTTAATTAACTGAACGCCATGCGGCCTCGCCCTAGGAACGTATTGAGTCAGTGCATAGGGATAGCAATTTAGCGAGACTGCAGCACGTTTTCACATAACGAACCGCTCGACAGCCTCTCTAGAGTTTTTGCTTTTGCTGAAATTTACTAACTGCATCAACAAAGAACTCCAGTAATAACGAGTTGCGTATAGTTATAACCGTGCTATTCAATAATGGATGAACTATCCTTCATATCCTTGAATAAAATAGAATATTATATTTCATAGATCAGCTGCGTCATCAGCAGTGATAGGAATAGGTAGTGCTAATTTGCCTAAACTTCGAGGAAGGAAGTACCATAGAGTGGATAATACCTCCTCTAAAGTCCCGGAATAATTTTAATGACGTTTAAATCCCGGGATTTAAAAACCACGAATTTTTTATCGGACTTTATTTGTAGTTACAAATTATTGATTTGAAAAATCATAACACTTTTTAGGGTTACACACACACACACACATTTATATCTGTAATTTGTATGGTGTACATGGTAAAGAGTATTCTATCTATTTATAAATAAAGTCCAATAAATAATTCGTGGTTTTTAAATCCCGGGATTTAAACGTCATTAAAATTATTCCGGGATTTTAGAGGAGGCATTATATACTCCATGTTACTTCCTTCCTCGAAATTTAGGCAAATTAGCACTACCTATTCCTATCACTGGTCATCAGACTTTACAAAGACAAACGTCTGCCTAGCGGAGTTCTAACGAATATCACGCAAGTTGGTAATACTAACCGATGTATAAGGCCAGAAAGTCAAGCTTTGGACTGACATGTAAAATCTTTACACGTATGCATTTTTTTTTTTTTTTTTGTGGATGGGAAATCATCAAATGACTTCTCCCGCTCTGGGCGGAGCGGGAGGGCGTGTCAGACTTTTACTGACTAAAACCCACCCGTGTTCCTTCTGTTGCCTGTGCCGGGGCCACGGTAACTCTTTCGAACATCCCGCAACCCCGGTTGGCATCGGTCCTAGCAGACCCCTTCAATGCTGCTGACATCTCTTTGAGGCGCGCGTGGAACACAACGCGCCGTCGACTCGGGCCTGGTCCTTACCGGACGGCGAGCTACCCATTGCTCGCCGTCCGCAAGCCCGCGCCTACGGTGGCCGAGAATCGGCTGCCAATTCCCGACGCCCAGGGCGTCTCCTGCGGCGACTAGGGGCATGAGGGCGCAAAGTTTGCCTCTCCCTCACGCGTCCCGCCTCCTCCTTCGCGAGCATTACTGCTTCGCAGAAGGAAGTAATGGCTTCCCATGTACTCTCGCTCCATACCATGGCCTGGACCAGGGCCGGACGCGAGAGATCGCCGCTGCCGATCGCTTCGGCGAGGACATGGCGGTGCTCCGCCCAAGCCGGGCAGACCTCCACCGTATGCTCCACCGTGTCCTCCGGGCGATCCACACAGTGGCGACACCCGGGCGTTTCCTCCCGCCTTATTCGGAATAGGTACCTCCCGAAGCACCCGTGTCCGGTGAGGACCTGCGTCAGGCGGAAGGTGAGGACGCCGTGGCGCCTCTCCAGCCACTCCTCAAAGAGAGGACTTATCGCCACAATTGTGGCGTGCCCAGCGCTAGGTTGCGACAATCGCACTCTCCATGCCGCCATGAGATCCTGCCGGAGCTCTGTCCGCCGTACCGCGATTTCTCGTGCCAGCGGAGTTACGCCCCGGCGTTTTGCCTACTCGCGCCACATGTGCGCGAGGACTTTTGCCTCCAGATCCCATGGCAACACGTATGCACTAAAGTTGTTAACAGACGGTTCACTACATGTCAATACAGTTGTCATGTTGTAGTTTATCAAACTACTTACATCGCAACGCTTCCACTTCTACTACCTACTTTAAAAATTTAAAACTTAGTACTTACTCATAATAAAATGAATCCAACAGCTCAGCATTAGGTACAAGATTTAATTTTAATCGCGTTGTTTGGGAAATGTCTTTTCAGTATTTTACATGTTCTAAGCAGTTGCATTTCTTATGTATATTATGCTATGAATCCCAGTACTTAGAGTATTTACTGCATTAAAGTATTATAACAAACAAATAACCTCATTATAATATCTTCAGGTGGCTTGAGCTACATTATACAGTCTGTCTGTACTCACTACGGTAATTTGTCAACATTTTTTACTTGTATCTTCACGTCTGTGTGTCTCAAAATGTGTGGTTCTTTCCGCAAAAGATCATTTCAGACACCAATCTACATGGTCTTCACATGATCTGACCAAGATTATGTCTGGACTTCAAAAGAGACTGTGAGTTTGTTTCGGCCTTTCTTCTCAAAGCAGTCAAATAGGAAACGACGACCTCATCTAGTTTAAAAAAAGATATGGTTGACGTGTAAAAGTGTTTGTATAAACCCACTTATAGAAATAAAATCATTTATCCAATCCAAGCAGTAAACTTTTAAAGAATGTTGTGGACAATTTCAATCTTGCCTCCAAGATTATCGTGTCGTACATTTTCTAACG
This sequence comes from Fissipunctia ypsillon, assembly GCA_947568875.1. NCBI lineage: Eukaryota > Metazoa > Arthropoda > Insecta > Lepidoptera > Noctuidae > Fissipunctia > Fissipunctia ypsillon. Next base: position 15,052,553 of record OX387654.1, on the reverse strand, counting down.
AGAGAATATTTTATGTGAATTCTCCGATCAAGACAGCGCAGATGTTGCTTCAATATTGTAAAAATCGTCGTCATCTTATTATGGATACATGCAATCTTTAGTTTATTGGTCACAGATTGATATTACTTAAGACCAGGCATGAGTAACGTCGACTCGGATAAAATCGAATTTGTTAGCAGCCGGCACGCGGCGCGGCCTCGATAATAATACTCCATCCAGAGGGGCAATTGCGTAACATACATAAAGTAGGAATCGGTTTCATTTTGACAGTTCAACAACATTTTCATTTGTATTTGACAAAAGATAGATATAATATTGTTATGTACTATCTTTCTCTTTCTAACTATCACAAAATACAGATAGCTGTGTCGCTATCATTTTCTATTTCAGCCATTTGGCTAAAGAACTTGCTTCTTTTGAGCAATGCAATGACATTTTAAACCATTGTGCCAATAATTTGGTCACAATTAATTACATTGATGCAAACATGTGAGGAAGGCAAATAAATCAAACGAAAGTGTAAAAAAATTAAATAGTATCCAAAACATTCAAGGGTTTGTGACCAGAGTTTTTTTTATTTATTTAAGGAACTTTTAACAAATTGTTACACCAGTTCCATCGTAACCTTACCCAAAGACATCCCAATTACAAAGTAACCAATGAATAAACTAATATAGCTTCTAGCGACACTGGTTTGGTTAAAATAACATTAATATACCTGAACCTAGCTTATTTATATTTAATTCACTACTCATTCCTGACACACTCCAACAAAAGGTGATGGATATCTTCTACTTTATTATCACAAGCTAAGCAATCCGGGGAGTAGGTACACCACTTTCATTAGAAATGCAAAGGCTCTTAATGGCATATGTATGTCCGGAACGAATCCTGAAAGAAGTTACCAACATATTTCGACTAACGTTAAAACTACTAAACCATGGGGCTCAAGGAGGCTCACGTTGGATTCTTTTATACCATACCCCTTTATCTTTTGATTTTTTACTGAAATATTCTTTCCACTCTTCATAACAATAGCTTCTGAATTTTGATAAAATTTCCGAATGAACTGGTAAAATATAAACCTCTATACCTGACGTTACTGCTAACTTAGCCAATCTATCAGCCTCCTCGTTTCCTTAGACCAATATGTGACGGGATCTACTGCAAGACTAAATACACCTCTGTGACCAGAGGCGCATCGAACCAAATGCTGGAGCGCGCTCTTGCTATCCGTGAATACTATATAGTGTGTTGTAATGTGTGGTATTGTAGGATAACGCTTCGGAGATGGCTAACAACTCTGCTGTCATGATAGAAACTTTAGATACAATGTTGAAACATCCACTTGTTTTGGTAACAGGATCATAGAAAGCCGCCCCAATCTTAGAACTCTTAGAACCATCAGTAAACAATTTGTACCACCTGCATATGTGCAGCTTAATTCTTGTAAGACATCATTTCTCAAACAATTAGATACTTTCATATAAACTTTTGGGCCTATTAACACTATGTATGTAAATGAATTTCAATTCCATTTGTAATTGCAATATTGCTATACCAAGTATTTAACTTAAACATATCTAATGGGTTGGTCGAGTACATTTTTTATCCCTTGATAATATTATAAGTATCCATTAGCGCAGGTATTTTTTTATTTGTCCAATATCTGTGGACTGTGGGCAGTAAGAGCTCCAAGATCAGACAAAAATTTACTCGTCACACAATTGGCCCACGATTTAACCTTAAGACAGAACGTCTTATATGTAATGGGGGTAAGCATAACGTGCTTTCCATCACAAGAATAGGGGTAGTTTTAATGAATCCACCAACAATTCTCATAACCTTATTTTGAGTTTTGTCTAATTTATATAATCGGGATTTAACACTACTGTCATAGAATATGCAGCCATAGTCCAATCGACTTTTAACTAAGGATATATATAAAGTCTCAGCTGTAGTGGATGCATTCCCCAGTTAGAACTAGCTAACACTTTCATAATATACAGCATTTTCTGACATCGTTCATTAAGCTCATTAATACGTATATGTTTGCCCCATCGAAGTGAAGTGTCTAGCCAAACACCTAAGTATTTTATACTATCAGCTACTACTAAAGGGACTTCTTTTAAATATAAGTGAACATGTTGCCTTCTATATCCTCTACTGAATAGGCAAACTTGGGATTTAGACGTTGATAATTCTAAGCCTATAACAGATAACATCCCAACGATATGATTTAATGACAATTGCATTTTATTAATACTATCATTTACCTTTTCCGAACTAATAAAGAGGACGAAGTCATCGGCGTATTGACACAATTTGACCATATTAGTATTAGTAATTGACTTACAAATTTTGAATGTTACAATATTAAATAATAGCGGAGAGATTGGATCTCCGTGTGCCAACCCTCTATTGGTCCACCTAATGATACCACCTTTCTCATCCGTGTCATCTTTAACAATTAAATGTCTTTCTTTAAGGAATTCCCATAAATAGTTACATATTCGACTGCCTACTTTTAGCTTATCTAAAATTTTAACTACACTGTCAATTAAGACGTTGTTGTATGCGTTCACGAAACACGCTAAGGTGGGTGTGATTTTAGTAAAACCCAACTGTACATTAGAGATCAACTGCGCAAGAGAATGATCGACCCGTTCTAAGCCCGGTTGTGCTGGGAGATAACACACTATAATGTTCTATAAACCACTCTATCCTTTTATTCAGCATTAAGTGAAATATGTTACAAGGGTTTTGGTCTTAATTTGTTGTTACTCCCAATTTTGGGTATAGCAATTATTTTAATATTACGCCATTCATTAGGAATACATTCTTGAAACTTCTTGAACATCCGCCTTACTGCCGAGACTTAGCGCTATGTGAGTTTGGACTGTTTCCTTTCGTGAAAAGTAAATTGAAAGGATAAAGATTTCGGGACAAAGAAGCTTTACTTTCGGGCTGGGACAATATATGTACGGAAATTCCTGAACAGAAATGGAAAGACATTTTTAGTGATTGGTTTATTAGTGAGAAGTTTATAAGGAAGCAGAAGAATTGTGGTGGCAATTATTTTGAAAAACTGTGAAAAATAAAGTTAAATCTCAAGACTTTCAGAACACCCTACGTATTTTTTAAATTATTGTGAATGTGAAGACTATGTGGGTCCTTGTTTTTTGTTTTTTTTTTCTCAGTTAGTTTTAATCATGGTCTGGCAGTTTGAGTAATTTATGCGGCCTACTCAAATGTCCTTTCTTTGGTATTGTTCGTCCAATCGTTGAGCTCCTGAAGTTCTGAGTTGAGTTGTACTATTACTGACAGATGCGTGTACTGACTGGACAGGTCCACTCAATCTGTGTGGTTCTTTCCTCAAAAGACCATTTCAGATTACATGATCTGACCAAGATTATGTCTGGACTTTAAAAGAGACAATGACCTCTGAGTTTGTTTAGGCCTTTCTTCTCTGAGAGGAAACGCCGGCCTCATCTAGTTTAAAAAAAATATGATTGGCGTGTAAAATTGTTTGTACAAACCTTACAAAATTAAAATCATTTATCATTTATGCATTGTGCTATTTACGTTAGTGAGCAGACAATTTTCGAACTTAAGAAGCAATGGATTATCAATTTGCTTCAAAATTATTCAGATTCTGATAGAAAATGTGTTACGCAATTAGGGTGCCGATCACTCGATCCGCAAGAAAACTGTACAATCTGCAGATAGTGTTATTGTATGCATTGTTCATGGGTGTTATTTCTTTAGTGCGGTGTAGGGCACACCAAAGTCACCAAATGAAGTCTTCAGCATAATTAATTCTTGTGACAAAATCTGCTAAATCATGCCTGCCATCAAAACTTACCAGAAAAAAGAGTCATTGTCTTGTGCCAGGCTAAGGCAAATACAAACTGTTTGTCCACAAACACTTTTCCTTGAGTTAATGGAATGCAAACATTGACAATGGCAAATTGGTCCATAAATATCAGTAAGCAGTGTACGAACCTCGAGGGTACACTATCAATGCGGTATGATCGCTATATCCGTCCGCAACTCACGATACTGACACTGAATGCTGATTACCGTCATTATAATTAAGAATCGGTAGCCTGAAATGCAAATGCATTTTTTAACTTCACATATACCACAGCCACACCGATACAATCATAGCTATACAAGTAGATCGTGATCTCTCCTTTTTCTTTTCTAGACACTCGAGCTCACTGCACGGGGAAGGTCGAAGTTCATCCTCTACCTTGTGGACGGTATTCGACGCACATCTCATGTCTCGAGCTCTCGGGTCTCGGGCACTTGTTGTCCATGTAAGAGGCATCACAGATTATCGTATGACATTGACGGTGTACCTGCACGAATGCTAATGAACGTATAAATCTTCCTAATGCATTACTTATTCCTCAGACGACCTCTCGGAAAGATCTGGAAAGGCTCGGCGTCACATCTATTTCCTGCATTATACATGTTCCTGTATGATTTATCCTGGTAGTCGACAAAATAAGAATGGAATTTTAAATCGCTTTAGGAAAATTGGAATCTTATTTGGCCATGGCATTGTATTCTTTGAACTATCGGACATTTGCTTCGATTTATTTGGATTCGTGATTCCGTGTGCTGATTGTGCCGCGCACAGCGTGACCCAGACAGTCAAATGATGTCACGATACCTGTATTGATCCCATAAAAATTTACATGAAAGATGAAAGGAGTATTATTTTCCGTATCAATCATCTTCAAATATGCACGGACATTTTATCTGAATAATGGTAGCATGACCTACCTGTCTACCTGGGATACTGTACGGTATTTGTAGCATGTAATGAAGGCTAACAAGTCGCTGAAACCGTTCATGGGGAAAGGTTAAATTTAGATTTAGGTAAGTTACAAGCTCGAAATATTTTCTGGGTCTGAACCCGTAATCGTTACCTACCTAGTAAGCTTAATCGAGTCGAAAAAGATATTAAAAAAAAGATTTATAAAAATGTTCCCTGCCCGTTAAGTGCCCCAGACTACTCGAGTGGTCGATAACAATAGAAATTCAATTGTCTCATATTCAGATACTTGAAAGGTTTAATTACCTACCTACTGACCCTAAAAAAAGGAAGAAATTACCCATTAGCACCCCCCACAAAACCGCCTTCGCTCAACACCAATACTACACATTAAGTACATACATCTACAAACAAATTCACAAAAAAATAAACATAGTCGATCTAAATAAACATGAAGTAAAATCAAAATTAACGGAATGGCTACTGAAACAGGACTACCTGAAAACAGAGTCTTTACTCAAGTATGTTGTCTAACTACCTATGTACTTATATATTTCTAATTACATACCCACACACACACACACACTCACATATACATACACACACACCCGCACACACACAAACATACATACACCTGCGCCCACACACATACATACACGCTCACACACAAACACATATCAAGTGAACGTAAATATATTTTCCTACATAATATTTCCTTAGAATGCTCGGGTAGATCGACACAGCCTACTATAAATACTATAGCATCAATTTTAAGCTGAATCACTGTCTCTCAAGATACAGGTTACCTAGTTTGAGAGGCAGGGTTTTCCTTATTGTGTACAGATTTTAGTTCCTAGATTGTACTGTATTGTGTTACTACCAAAGCACTTTTAAATTGTCTTTATTCTACATTTGAAATCTGTATTTTTTGTGAAATAAAGTAATTATATTATATTATTATATTATAATTAAAATGTAACCAACAGTTTTTTTTTTTTACAAAATGCACCTGCAGCAACGCAAAATATCAATAAATACAGATATACCTACAGGTACAGCTTCTCGAGATACACATACTTCATCCGCCCAGGTAACGAAATAGTTCTAGCTCACAGGAAGCCACGATATCGACCTTGGAACCGGAAACCTGCGCGTGGCTGTTGTTCCAACACTCCCATCCTACGTGCATACCAAAATAGTGCACTCTGCTCTGTCGCACTTTGGAACGTACCGAAGTAAGGAAATAAAATCCTTCGCTACAGAAACAAATGCTGCAATTTTAAAAGAGACTTTAGAAGTAAGTTTATTATATTTCCTGGAGGTTACGCATACGCAAAATAACACCTTAAAATAGGGCTATGAAAGTCTACGTCACCTTTAGTTTTAGTAAAGTAGGTGCCTACCTGGTTATGCAACTTGTTATTACCTTTTTCCTTTAAACCCATGTAGTGTAAGTAGTCTAGTCTAAAGCCTTAGCCTTTTTGTTAAAACTCACTTCAAATAAAAAATAAAAGTATCCGAAGGTACTCCTTATCAGCTATCTACCAGTGAAAGTCCCGTCAAAATCGGTTCAGCCGTTTCAGAGATTAGCCGGAACAAACAAACAAACACAAAAATTTTAATAATTGTTTTTTTACAAGTACCGTGTATAGTTTCATAATAAAATATATTAATAATATATTATTATAATATATATTCACTTATTAAAAAGCTGTTATTTTGACATTACAAACAAACACTTCAGTTTTGTTTATTTGTATAGAAAAATAATTTGCGTTCCGCGCAAAAAAAAAAAACATCCATGCAAAAAAGTAACTCTGGAACTACCATCGAATTAGATTTTTTTTTTGCATTTGGTAGCGCAATTCTCGAGGATGATTATAAGCTATTTAACATCACGCTACGACCCTTAAGAGCTGAGCAAAAAGAAAAAAGTCTGAAAGAACACTAAGCGAAACTGAAGTAATAGCGCGGGTGGGTGATGCAACGCGGCGGATCGGGGGACGAGGGAGTTTTATTAAAATGTGGCTGTTATTTTAGTATATATTGTGTATCTTACGACTTCCACGCGAACGAAGTCGCGGGGCACAGCTAGTAAACAATATACATAAACAAAATAAACACTATTTTTGCAGTAAGTAAATGGGACTAAATAAAACTACTCCAGGGACTTACTGGATTATCCATGTTTTCCAAAAGAGCATTTATAATGATTCAATAATGAAAAATGTAATGTTTATATATACGATAATATACATGTCCCGGAATTAACGCACAACCTCTTAAGGGGTCATTGTACTCATCATTATGAACAACTTTTACTATGGGACCAAACCTGAAATCGCGAAAAAAAATCAGCTGTTACCTGCTGTACTCGACAAAATGTAGGGAACGGCTGATTAAAAAAAAAAAACAAAAAATGAAACAAAAAAAAATCAAATAAAAAAAAATGCAAATCATTTTTTTTGTTCTTAATGATGCGTACAATGACCCCTTAAGAGGTTATGCGTTAATTCCGGGACATGTTATATATATTGTAATACATCTTTGAGATGATGCTGCAGCCCTATTGCCCCACAGAACTACACAGGCTGCAACTCGCACTATCCAGTCGGATATCCTTCACACGAACTCTCTCGTTCAGACGTGTAGGCAGGGCAGCACCTATATCCTTGCGAAGCGATACTGTGCCAGTACTGCCAGTGAACGAACATCAATATTAGCACGTTTAATTTCCTCATCAGCAACACATTTTAAAATTGCTGACGTCATCCGTATTCAAGTGAACAAAATGCTTTCACAAAGTCGTTCGAACAATCGCATCATCGCTTTAATGGATGATAATGAAAGGAAATTCGGCTGAGAGTGGGGGGATTGAAGAGAATGCAATGTTTGAGTCAATGGCTACAACTGAAACAAACAATTTTTAAATTAGATTTAGGCATGAGCGCCGGCAGGGGGGTGCCAGGGGGTGCACTTGCACCCCTTGGGAATCTCGGGATCAACAGGAATTATTGAAATAAAAAGCCGTCTGTTGGAAATCATTTTTCTATTCACAATAATTAGTAGGCAGTAATTACACAATTCTCATTTAAAAAGCGATTAATTTCGATCGTCGTGAACAAATAGGTGTGAGCCGTGACGACTGGGTACCTATATAATAAATTCATAATGAATAGTCAGAAATTTGTAAATGTCTCGAACATTCAGACTAAAATTTTATCTTTTTATTAACAATCATATACGGCAAAGATTGTAAGAAAACTAAAATCTGCACCACCTGGAAATTATTTCTGCCGGCGCCCATGGATTTAGGTACGTATGCTCAGTAGTATAGCGATTGCGACCACTAGACCAACAACGTGGCAGTCAGTGTGGTGTACAATAAAATATCATATACAAGATGTAACATAAATAACGCACAACCTCTTAAGGAATTATTATACTCATCATTATGAACAACTTTTATTATGGGATCAAACCTGAAATCGCGAAAATAAACTCAGCTGTTCCCTACACTTATGTTCGCATGACTCGCCAAAATGTAGGGAACATCTGATATTTTTTTCACGATTTCATAGTGATGAGTACAATGACGCCTTAAGAGGTTGTGCGTTATTTATGTTACACCTTGTATATACTTAAATAAATATCGTGTTACCCAGTAACTGGGTTGTGGAGGTCAAATAGGCAGTCGCTCTCCATGAAAAATACTGGTAATCAGCTGCATTCGGTTAGACTGGAAGCCGACCGCAACATACTTAGTTGGGAAAAGACTAGGCAGATGTTGATGATAGGGAAGTTACAAGTAAGTACTTACTTGAACCATTCATAATTGTTTTTTAGAGTAATAACTAATCTAAAGCGCTACTGCTGAGCATGAGGTCCTGGGTTCGATTCCCAGATCGGGCAAAGTGTTATTGGGTTTTTCTATCTGGAATTTCTCAGTAGCAGCCCGGAGTTTGGATTTGAGCCCGGTAGATGGCAATAGGCTGGCCCCCTATTACATGGGACTTAAACATAACTGGAGAAATGTGGGCGTACTATACTGTAGGTACACCTCTGCCTAACCCTTCGGGGAAACAAGGCGTGATTTTATATGTTATTTTATCAAAGGAGAGTGACTCGCAGCGGAAACAACATAATCGAATAAAGATCACAAAGTAAAGCAAGCTGATGTCATTACAACAATTTATACTTCAAAGTGACGATAACTTATGAGCACCTTATAGGTGATCGGTTGACAAGATAATTTATTACTACGTACATTTATAATTTCACCTCTGCACCGATGAGAACTTGAGAGTGAACAATGTTACCTTTCTCACAAATATAGCAAACAATAGGTATCTGTCCAGTGTCGAGGAGAGCTGGCGCGTGTCAAGAATCCATTAAGTGTTACCGGAGCCTTCGGGAGAAACAATGAGGTCTCCCAGCTGATATTATAGTCTCTTTAGTCCTGCGAGCGAAGCATCTTGTTTAGACATAATGTGTTGCCATGTCATGTTAATCCGCTAAGGGGCTTCCCTTCGCCAGGCGACAACATTGTGTGCTGTGCACATAATGTCCCGTCAAGTTAGTATATACAACACAGTGCTTTATGTAGGTTTTGTAAAGTGGATTATGTGGGCGTTTGTCAGATATCAGCATAATTGATAATGTTGGTTTTGGGTAAAAGCTAACGACTTGCTTAATTTGTGAAAGAACTTCAGCTAGACTAGATGTAGAGTAACATAATATTTACAACATTTCCCGGAATTAATGCACAACCTCTTAAGGGGTCATTGTACTCTGATGAGTTATTGAGATAAAAATAAATAATTATGAACAACTTTTACTATGGGACTAAACCTGAAATCGCGAAAAAAAATCTGCTGTTCCCTACATTTTGACGAGTTATGTACCTAAATGTGGGAAACAGCTGATTTTTTTTCGCGAATTCCGAGACATGCTGTAGTTGTCTGGACATCTCTCTCTCAATAACGGATCTAAAATACCCTTTGCGAAGCTGATCAGCCAATTACCAAATGTTCCCAGGTATGATATTACCTGGTAACCTTCTGGTTACGGAGATATTGAAGGTCAGAGTTCCAATTTTTGTTACGTTTTTTAATGAAAACTAGTTATAAATGTTATAACTTAACTTTAAGTACTCTCACGACCCCTGTACCGGTTCATGCGCCCATAAGCACATTGTTTCGCGTGCGTTACGTTGCACACTACCGCAAACAGCGAGTTTTCACACCAAGAATAAAACTCGTTTCCCAGCAATTATTTTTGCACAAAGTTACAGAATGTGTAGTTGACGGCTTCGTAATGGGTCTTTTAACACTCTGTATACTGAGGAGCTAGCTTGTTTTATGACTAGATTATTCTCAATTCACCAAGAAACATGCATCGTGTGAATTCACCGTGGTAGGTAAATGCCGCATTTGTAGCATACGTAAACAGCTTTAGGTAGAGGGATAAAGATTAATTAATTAAACATTTGTTCTTAGCGACATAGTGCACACGCATCTTGTATTCCAAGTATAACATTATTAGTTCACAGTAGGTACCACGTACCACCACACATTACGCCGGTGGAGCTGGTGGACCACTCATTCGTTCATTTAGCGATTTCAATTTGCATAAACAAACCGTGTAGGGTACCGCGTGCTGATGCGCTGGTTACGCGTATTACCCGTTTCGTATGTCTCTTAATTAATTGTACCACCGTACCTTTGTTTATTTTCAATTACGAAAGTGCTGTACAAGTGGTATTGATAACTGTATAACCATTTAGATTACGTACACAAGCGACACTTGACAGGACTCATTATTATGGTCATTTAGAAATGAGGACACTATAAACAATGACACAACAACACACACAAACTGGACACTATGTGGGTGTATTATAGCTACACTACACCTCTGCCTAACCTTTCGGGGAATACAGGCGTAATGTTATGTATGACACTCTATAGCAGCTTTCCATAGATAGGTACATAACAGCTCTTGTCTTTATAAGGACGATGAATAAACAACGTGTCTAATATTAATGGCATGAACTTGGCCATGTTTTATTTTTTAACAGACAAATTGAGAAATAAATCTTAAGGCAATACAGATCATTGATTAAAAATGTGCTAGATTTATTAGAAACTACGACATACCTGTATGGAAGCGGCTCGGGACATGCCCGGATATCCTCATTAATCTCTGGACCGTGTAGCTACGTGTCCCTTTACACATCGAGGAGGACATGGCTCCACGTGCGCGACCCACCTAATTGCTAATCCACCGTCGTGCGCCCTTCGCAAAGCTTTCTCGCCGAGAGTTTTATCGAGAGTCGTTAACCGATAGTTCTGCTAAAATCATTGTTTCCCTACTTTTCCTTTACGTGGATTGTTAGCCGGCTATTTGTTGCAGATACTATGTTAAGCTACTACACTGTTGCTGTGGCATTTTATTTTTGGGGGAAGAAGACAAGTATCAGTGTAAGTATCATGTACCTACTAGAACGTTTTGCTTGTATTATATCTATTAATATCTAAGCGGTAATTTCAGGGTATTGATTTTCCAACTTAAGTCAGTTTAAAACTTGATAGTTTCATTTCCAGATATAGCGTTATCGTCTTTTTCTATTTTTGTACTTCCATCAGCCGTCAAACTTTATAACTTGTTGTTCTAACTCCGTTTGTATAGAAGTATGTATAAAGAAAATAATATTAAACAAGAAAGAGTCCAAACTAATTTGTTTTTAACTTGACTGCTGGTAATAAATTCCTCCCTCGTCTATACTACTATCATATCTCAAGAAATAAATCAAAGTAAGTAAGATTTATACCAAACTCGTGCTTTTCAAATCCAATTCATTTTATTTTATTAAAGGAATTTTAGACACTGTAGAAGTATCGAAAATTGAATTGATAAATCGTAGGAGTAACAATTTGCAACCTTTCTGACAAGTTATTGGGCTGAAAAATGTATTTGATATCATTTTATTACGTTTCAAATTAGTTTTACATGGGATAAGAGCAGGAGAATCAGAGCAGGGGGTCACACCACTCACAGCTACTTTTTACATTAATTATACATACAATATCTAGATCGGCAAAGTAATAATTACTCAATCTGCCTAGCCTTTTCCCAACTATTTGGGGTTGGCTTCCAGGCTAACCGGATGCAGCTGAATACCAGTATTTTACATGGAGCGACTGCCTATCTGACCTCCACAATCCAGTAACTGGGTAATACAATACCTCTTGGTGAGACTGGTTGTCAGACTTTCGGGCTTCTGACGACCCGTAATGACTGTCAAAGTTCTACGAATGACAGCCGGGTCCAACGGCTTAACGTGCTCTCCGAGGCACGGAGGAGTTTCGGTACGTAAAGACGGTCACCCATCCACGGATAACCCCGGCAAGCGTAGCTTAACCTGTTGGATCGACCCGTGCGGCTGTTATCACTTAGCCACGAACGAGAAAGTAATAAACACTAAAATATTATAATTAATACATGATGATTGTTGAACAAATTGAATTCAATATCTAATATTTTTCTAACTTCTATTGTAGCGACTACAAGCCTCGAAACCTCCCGTGGGCAGTGTGTGGCTGACAGTTAACTAGACAGGCGAGCATTCGTTTTTCGGCAAACAAATACGTGCGTATTAATCGTATATCCATGTTAATAACTTTTCAACCCAGACATTCAACAGGTAAACTTTTATGACAAAAATAATGATCGAGTCGATAAATAATCAGACTAAGTATCAATTTGTGGTTTGTTCATCTGTTCATCATTATCCTGTTATCTTTTAGTTATAGCTATCATACAAATGTGAAACGCATACTCAAAACTTTCCTCCTCATCTATTCTGTTAAACTAATAAAAGATACATCAGTGCACTTTGGGCGAGGTGTAGCCGACTCCACGTTTACTGCTCGTTGCACACGATCGATGCCGAGGTCACTCGCTCAAATAACAAAAGACGATTGAGGAAGGTTGCCCAACATTGGCACAAACTCTCATTAAACATACATTATTAACTCTTGACCTTGTTTCACATATAATAAAAGGTGGCTGACCTGACATTTAGGGGTGGGAACAAGGAAAACTTAATAATGTTACTGACTCAGCTTTTTGCCAGCTGGCCAATGTCAAGTTTCCGTAATTGGCTTAAATGGAACAACGAAAGTCACAATCATATACTTACCTAACGTTTGTTTGTTGCAGTAAAATTGAATGTTTATAGCTTAGCAATGGTAGATCAATGTCCACCCACTGATCTACTGAAGATCACTGATCGTTTACTTAGATCTCGTTTGTGTTATTTTTCTGCAGCATATTTATAAATGTTTAACTCTATTTTCACAGAAAACGTCGGACATTTCACTCAAACCCACCTTTCTAAATCTGCAAACTACAAACATGAAAATATTTGGAAAAGTTTCGGAAAACGTCACGGTGTTGATTTCCTGTGTTCAGGTTCAGTATGTTGCTGGAAAGTTGGAAGCTAATAATAGGAAAACACGTAGTTTCAGTACCTACGGTAAATAAGTGGTGCTACACCCCAAACTCATAAACATTATGGAGGTGGATCAGATAACATTGACATTGAAGGTGTAAGGTCAGGGGTTTCAGCCTTATGCACGCGATCAGTCAATTTTTGAGGCCACAGTGAAATGGATCTGTTCAGTGCAAATATCAACGAACATGGATTATTATCGAATGAATCATTATTACAGATATGTTATGTTATATTGTTGTTATGTGTGTATGTGTAGTAAGGCACAGCCTCGCTGTTGTAAAATATGTTTTTATGGTTTTTCGCGGTATATTGAATAATCCGCAAATATTGGAATCGTTGGGATTGCTCGTTCCAGATAGGAGGCTACGGTTGGGCCCGAGGGAGGAACTTTTTAAAGTTCCGGCAACCCGTACGAATTTATTAAAGTTTGTACCAGTGATCCGTGCAGTAAGAATACTTAATAGTGTTTCTCTGCGTTTGGACATATTTTCTTGCTCTTTGGCGGAATTCCAGAGGGTGGCACTAAGTATGTTGTCCACTGTGTAAATGATATAATGACTACTTTGGTTAGTTTGGGTCTTACCTGTTAGAACAAATATATGTATGTGTTAATGTTATTTTGCATAATGTACGTATTGGATTTTCGTAATGTAAGTATTCGTATGATAGAAATTCACTACTGACAGTATTGATAAACTCATTAAGAAACGTAGACGTCGTCGTGCCGAAATATATGCTTGCACTGGTTATTGCCCGCGGCTTCGCCCACGTGGAGCTCGGAATCCCACGGGAACGTACTACCGGTATAAAAAGTATGCTATGTCCTAACTCCTAACCTGGTCTTGGTCTATCCGTAGCCCTAGCGTAAAAGATAACAGACGGAATTACAATACTTATTTAAAAGTAGCTGTGCCCCGCGATTTCGTTCGAGTGGAAATCGTAAGTAATATACTAAAATAACATCACATTTTAATAAAACTCCCCCGACCCGCGGCGTTGCATCGCCGCCCGCGCTGTTAGTTCAAAATTTCGTGGGTTTTAATTATTCTGCGCGAAAACCCTAATTCTTTTCCTATACAAATAAATAAAATTGAAGTGTATGATTGCATATGACAGTTTAATTAAACGATACTTTTAACGAAAAAGCAATTTTTAAAATTTTTGTCTGTCTGTCTGTTTGATCCGGCTAATCTCCGAAGCGGCTGGACCGACTTTAACGGGACTTTCACTGGCAGATAGCTGATGTTATAAAGAGTAACGTAGGCTACTTTTGTTTTAGAAAAAAAAAATTAGGGGTCCGCGCAAAAAAAATAAAACTCGTGAAATTGGAAACGGCTGGACCAATTTTGACGAAACTATCATTAGCAGACAGCTGTTGTTATAAGGAGTAACTTAGGCTACTTTTATTTTAGAAAAATAATTAGGGTTCCGCGCAAAAAATTAAAACCCATGAAATTGTGAACAAAATCCGATTCAAATAGGGAAGTGTTGACATGCACGCGGACGAAGCCGCAGGCACAGCTAGTCTAAAATAAAAGTAGCCTAAATTACTCCTTATAACATCAGCTATCTACCAGTGAAATAATTTCGTCTCGTCTTTCGTCGTTTCGCGGTCTTTAAGCTCACGCACTCATTTGGTAAACGCATACAGAAAATCAAACCTACTTCGTCTATCTTCCGTTTGTCTACCGCCACGTCAACGAGAACGAGATCACGGCGCCGAAGTAGCGATACGTATACGTTTACTATGGCTGCGTGTCCACTGCACACCACCACCGGGACGTCACGGTCGGTTCGAATAATCTCGTTTCTCGTTGACGTCCCGTTGACGTGGTGCGGTGGACAAACAGCATTGCATTCTCTTAGTAAGATCACAATGACACACCTTTCAAGTCAGTATGCTATTTTATAGAAAAAATACCCTCCTTTGGAGCGTCGCCGCAGTCAGGTAAAAAGGGCCCCCAACAAATGACACAGGGCCGGGGTCCCTTCAGGAGGAAGCTACGCCACTGAATGAAATTACGTCGCAGATGTGTTGCGATAATTATCAAGCAGCTTTTGACTCGTTTTCCAGTGACCTCATCGCTTAGAGATGCGCTTTCATAGCGCTAACGAAGCTCTCGCGCAATTAATTATTATGATACATAGTCTACGTAGCGCCTTGCTACAGTGGCGTAGCACTCGCTACGAGAAATACAGACCTACTGTAACCAATTAGATCTTTTAATATTTTTTTCTGCAGGTTGTTTCCCATTTGTTATTTTTTTTAATATAAAAATGAATGTCTTAGGTAGATACATATCATCATTCAGCAACGATTCGCGTGTAAAATGTGGACAAGGTCTGTATATTGGACAATAAGAAGTACCTACCTACGTAAAACTTATAGACTTATACACCTTTAAAACAGTTGAACTCTGTTAATGTGCATAAAGGCGCCGGTCCCGATGAAATCCATCCGTTATTAATAAAAAAGTGTAGTTCCGCCCTAGCATTTCCGCTGTTTCATTTATCTACTCTCTCTTAAGACTAGTTGTATACCTAACATCTGGAAATGCGCGTGGATTACCCCTATCCCCAAAGGAATTGTCAGTCAGGGTATAGAGAAATATAGGCCCATTTCTAAGTTGTGTCAGTTTAGTAAAATATTTGAATTGATCGTCACTGACCAGCTGTCTGCTGCCGTTCGGCAGCACATCGTACCCTCACAACATGGTTTTTATAGTGGTAGAAGTGTTGAATCAAACTTGCTTAATTTCACGGAGTTTATTCTAAATGCCATGAATAAAAAATTACAGGTAGACGCCGTGTATACCGACTTTGCCAAAGCATTTGATAACATTTCTCATCATACACTTCTGGTTAAGCTTTGGAACCTCGGTATACACGGTGATCTTTTCCGGTGGATCAAGTCCTATGTTGAAAATAGATGTCAGGCAGTTGCTCTAGGAGGTTACTGTTCGCAATACAAATTTATCAGCTCATGTGTCCCACAAGGGTCTCACCTCGGTCCCCTTCTATTTAGCCTATATATTAATGATTTATGTGGTAGTATTCGTGATTCCGAAATATTGTTCTATGCAGATGATACTAAAATATTTAGAGCTGTACGTAGTGACTGTAGACGATTACAAGAAGACTTAAAGAGTTTTGAAGATTTTTGCCGTTCAAACCAATTATTTTTAAATTCAGACAAATGTCATATTATTAGTTTCACCAGAAATAAAAAAACCCTTGAATTCGAATATTATACGTTGTGCAATAGTAAACTTCATCGTGTTAAAGAAACCCGTGACCTAGGAGTAATTATGGATTCGGAAATATCCTTTGTACCACACATAGACAAAGTTCTAGGAAAGGCATTTAAACAGTTAGGTTTTATCCTTCGAGTTGGAAAACCATTTAAAAAAGCCTCCACATACAAACTTTTGTACAACAGTTATGTTCGAAGTCTTTTAGAATTTGCAAATATAGTTTGGCATCCATTTTATAAAAAGCATATTGATAGATTAGAAAAACTGCAAAGAAAATTTGTAAAATGTTTAGAATATAGGTGTGGAAGAATTTACTCAGATTATGAAACATCACTTTCTGTTCATAAAATGACTACTCTATGTGATCGACGAGATCATTCGGATATAATTTACTTCTATAAATTGATAAATAATCAAGTTGACGCCCCTGCATTACTTCAAGACATATATTTCCGTGTACCTCGCAGGCTCGAACGCAGTTGTAATAAAAACCATTATTTGTTATTGCAAAAAGTAACACTTGTTATTTTAGCTAATAGTTTTTTGAGGCGAAGTTGTAAACTTTATAATGATAAATATTTGAATGAGGACATTTTTGGCTTAAGTCTTAATTGTTTTAAAAGTGCTATTCGTAAGACTTGTTGAACTATAAAATGATTTGTTAAGTACCTACCTAGTTTTATGTTAAGATAGGGACTATAGGTTTGTAAAAAACTACTCAACTAAGTATCAAGTTGTTTGTAAATAACTATTTGTTCCTGAATAAAATAAATAAATAAATAAATACTTACAGGTTAAAACAAAGAAATCTATAAATTTTGCCTAGTTTCCAAAAAATATTTTTCTACATTACCCTACTTCTTCAATTCTAATGGAAAGAAAATCTTATTTATATGAATCCACATGGGATTTGATTCAAGTAAATTAAATAAACGTTCAAAATCAAAATCACGCTCAATAATTTCACAAAAATAATATTCCTGGAACATATGAGACGAATAAATAAAGGTCAAGTTCTTGGATGAACAATCCGTGGCTGGCGACGAGCTCACGCTTCGCCGCATGCTGTCCCAAGGCCGCTGAACATCAAAGCCAGTTATCCCCTTCGGCGAGCAGGCCTCTCGTTTTATAATTAAGCCTCCCTAAATCTATGGCGTTTAGATTTTTCAATTTATTAACGTAAGGTATTGGAAATCTTAGATTATGGATTATGATGAAACGGAATTATTATCATCAGTTATTCAGGATCTTCCTTATTCAGGCCTATTTCTCATTGTTTAAGATGTTACATTGACCAGTGTCTGTTAAAAACGTCGAAAAATATCGGTTTTCTATGATTATAATGATGAATGTGGGTGGACTCTGGCGTAATGTGGGTGTAGGTCAGTACCTACACCCACATTACGCCAGAGTCCACCCACATCGGGTTCGGTCGTTACAGTTAACGACCGAACCCAATAACCTATTTTCAGTAAAAGATAGATCGCTATTGATGGTAGACAGTATAATTCTATCTGTCCTTATGTCAAGCCGGTAAGATTCCATAATCTCTTAGAGATTATTGGGACGTTAAAACCATAGATAGATAGGTTTTTTTTATTTCCAGTATGCCAAAACGTGATAGGTTATTAGGTTCGGCCGTAATAGCCTTTAGCCTGCATGGTTTTACCATGCAACCTTCATGAATAGTTTATATGTTGATGGCATAATATGAGACAGTAAGCACTATTTCGTCTTAAGAATATTAGAAAAGAATTGGGAGTGAGTTTAGCGAGCTGACACGCTGACAGTCAGCGTCATGATATAAAAACGTAAAACCGATTCTAGGAATAATTATTATTTTAGTTCAAAGATATCTTTAATTTCGTTCCGGTACTACCACTACCACGGTATAATAAAGTTACAGCTAGATTCTGCCTTGGTCAGCCTCCTCCTTTCGAGGAATAAAAGCATATAATGTTATGTCAGATTATGGAATGTTCCTTAATCAATGCCTCAAGGGCATGGGTCAAGGTCAAGATCCCGTTATCAAGACCCAAATTCACAAAAACCTTTCGATGTTCATTTTTGTAGATATTTCGGAAGTCATTTTGAATTCTGTTTTCCTGTTGTCTGAAATAGGAAATCCCTACAGGCTTAACAGCAAAACGTTATTGTGTTTTCCACGTTCCTTTTGGTAAAACACGTCATCTGAATAAACGAATTTAATCCTATAATCAACTGTAAAACAATATATTACGTAAAGGTCGTCGCCAGACATAGTTGGGTAAGCTTATCTACATATTATATTATAATATTATAACATGGCCGGACTTCTAACCTTAGCAACTGAGAATTATGATATGTAGGGTAACTTAGTGCTTACTGAGCCAAAGGTAGGTCGGTGAGTACCATTTAGAAACCTACCTGGCCTCATAAAACGATCAGAGCGATATGCGTGGTCATATAAACTTAACACGTTACTGCTGGTAATCTGCAGCCACAGACTCGCTTGTTTAATTATTATTTATGTAGCTCGATAAGCTTCTCGTACATGATACAAAGAGAATGCAAAAGATATACAAGGTGGAGATGACAATACAACAATAAATTAAACTTCGTATATCTAATGACGTTCCCAGTCTGCACCATTGATATACAAAAAACCCGTCTGCACACAACAATTCAACCAAATATATCCCGTAGTATAGTCACTATAGCTAGTCAATGATTGGCAAAACCCATAGTCGTCCCATCACTACTATTTAGTTCGTTTGAAAAAATCACGTTTTCAATTTCGATGTTAGGATATAATTAATAGTTTCAAAATAATCCTATGCGCATTGGTATGGTCAGCGTTTTCATTTATTGTTGTATTGTCATCTCCACGTTGTTATGAATGTGTTCTCATTCGTTATTAAATCCTCAACTTTTAAAACCACAATTCTTAATTTTCAATATTTTAATCAGTTGTCACAAATCACTTTTAGATTTGAGATTGGATTCAATCTATGAATTCAGAGATTTAATCGGCCTTTCCGAAACTAGGAACAAGCTTAGATACATCACTTCCCCGAATTGAAATTGTATCCAATAAGTTTATCATTACCAATTTATGGAAGCGGCCTACTAAACGTTGTCCATTCAAAGCCCATGCCAGGCGACATTAATTAATTGAATAAAACGAGTGCTGAACATTCCCATTAGCAGGCACGTTCATCATTCGTTGGCGGAGGGCGCGGGTGCACAGGCAACCACTTTCATTACGATATGAGCAATAACTTGTCACAATGCCGGCCAAACGCTTTCAGGCAAATTGCTCGTGGACTCGTGGAACCGACTAATTACCAGTCAATCAGGAAACTAGGACGAATACAATACAAAATGACTCCGAGCCACATTGCCACGCCCACAGATCACAAAAACTGTGGCCACGCCATTGTCAAATAAGCTGCCAAATCTCATTTGGACGTCTGATTTCCAAACCTAGTTGCTTTGCTCTCAACGATTTCCTCCTATTAAATTTTCCTTGCAGCGCTACGCAAGCGCAAACAAGCAAATCCAATTTCGCCTGTCATCAATGTTCATATAAAAAACGTTGTTGATTCGATTTGTTGAATTGCAATGAAGTTTGCGTCGCTGTAAATCAAAAATAATGCCTTATTTACTGGGCGTACTTCCTCGGGTTAATTGTACAGCTGAAGTTGCCCGCCCGTAATAGAACTTACAAACATTCCCACTTCGGTTTCTATTTAAATTAGACTTCGGTAAACCCTATTCTTAGCGTAAACCCGTATTTTACTTGGTTCTTAACGAATTCGGTGACCGACGAATTGTATACCTAGCTACAGAAAGCTACGGTTTTACGAAGTTGTTGAACGTACTTAGGTATTCCTAGCTGCATAATTCCTCATTTCACTTTCAAACTGGCTGCATCAGCGAGAAACAATGACCATTCCTGTTCAGCGAACCACAAATCAAGATTACCATGATCGACCACGATTAACGTGCCAATGAATCCAAACTACTCTTTTTTATATACTTACTTAGCACATTTGTCAAAATGTTGTCCTAAAACTCCATCAAAGAGCCACATAAATAAATCCAATGTTTTTTAACCCTTAGTTACTCGCGCCAAAATACTTACATAATCAGTCGCGCGAGGTCTGATAGACCCCGATTTTTGATTACTAATAAAACACAGAATTCTAGACAAATCAGCTTAAATTTTACCAAAATAAAATAACAACAAAAAAATTTAATGTTATTTTCTTTTTAATGAAAAATAAATATAGTAACTCATTAATTATCTTTGCGTATAACTATTAAATTTCTTCCCAGCAATTCTTGCATATGACAGTTATTGCTCATTAACACGTTGTGATGGCACACATGGCACGAAGTTTTAGTTTTTTTCCTTCGATCTTCGATAAATATGGATGTGCCACAAATTGCACGTTGGCCATCTTCTTCATATTGTCGAAGACGGGTTTTCAGCGGCCGTGGTAGTGGGTACTCTCATGCCAGCCCGAGCTAAATGATGAGGTCTCACAATTTCAACTTATGTACATACGTAAGAGTCAACTTTAGCCTGATATATCACCAAATACTCGATTCCAGTAATCTTGAATATGTTAACTTACATGAAAATTTTACTACCAAATTAGTTGCGTGGGGTTCAGCAGACCCCAAATTCTCTCTCCTGTCTAAACCACACGCAATAGCGACACACCCGCTACTGATAATTAATTAAAGGTCAGTAATATTTAAGCAGCTATCGTGAAGGAAGGCGGTAGACGTAAAAATCTCAGAAATATGAAAACCGGGGACTATCAGATCTCGCGCGAGTAATTAAGGGTTAATAAGTACCTAGGTTCTTGCTATGGTTTTTAGAATCGTCAGGCCGCTAGGCCCATGCTAGCAAAAGTTCAACAGAAAATGATTTGGCAATATATGTATTATTGCTGAACACTACGAAATTGATGCAAAAATAAACAGCAAACATTATTAAGTCGTATTTCTTGTTTAAATACATATCTGCCAAAACGATAAGCAGCAAGTAATTAATACGCATTCGGACTTACAAATTTAATATAACAAGTAAGTAGGTAAGTTACACAATCTTGTTACAACATACTTTATATTTGCTCGTGCGCTTACCAATAAGTATTTAATTTGAAATAGAAAGTCGTGCCTTCGATAGCTCAGTTGGTAGAGCGGTGGACTGTAGAGGAGCGACGCTGATATCCATAGGTCGCTGGTTCAAATCCGGCTCGAAGGAATCTTTTGGCAAACTTAATTTTAACCAGACTACATCACAGTCTATTTAGTTTACACTCAAAATAAGTTCATAAACTTCATCCTTTTTAACCCCCAAAGCAAAAATATGTTATAATAAGCTTGACGTGTGTCTCTGTGTATCTGTGGCATCGTGGCTCCCAAACGAATGGACCGATTGTGGTGCGTTTTTTTTTTTGTTTGAAAGCTGACGTAGTCGAGAGTGATCTTAGCTATGATTCTTATGATTGAAGGATTATACAAACTTATGGAGTTGTTTTACTGATTTTGATGATTATAATTCTGTAAATGCATATTTGTTACGGTCGCGAATGATACTTTAATGAACATACAACTTAATACTGACTTGCAAATGGCAAAAAACATAAGAAAGTTTGAATTTCGCGGGCAACATAATTCATATTTTTTTTTTTTTTAGAGGTTTTTGTTTGTATCAGTGGTTTTTAAATTTTTAATTTAACTTCTATCTCATAAGTATTTACAATCATAACAGCGAAGACTATCTCATTTGGACTTCAGATATTGACAGTTTAACTTTAGTGACAACTAGTATCACTATTATCTAAATACAAATTACTAGTATCTAATCTTAGGAATTGATTTTAATTACAAATCTACATACTATTTAGAAATTTTACTTGCTACTAATTTATTCGCCTATTTTGCTACTAGGTATTTAGTAGCAAAATAGGCGAATAAATTAGTCCTTAAAGTTGTCCTTACTATTTAGTAAGGACAACTTTATTTAGGTATTTTATTTATTTTATTTATTCGGGAAAATAAACAGTTATAGGTACATTAAAATCTTATACTAAGTTATAAATACACAAGAATTATAAATGTATAACCTACGACATTTTCCACAACATATTAAAAGTTATATCTAACAGTGCGCTATTCTAAGCAAACAGAAAAGTAGTTAGTAGTGAACTTAAACATCGACAGGCATGCAAACAACAGATAAAGAGAGAAAGAGAGAGAGAGGGAAGGGGGGGGGAGGAGGAGAGATATTTCTGCAAAATTTAGTTTTCAGGCATTTCAAGGAATTCTAGCTTGAAAAAGTATGTATTTTATAAAATAAAGTAAACTTTTATTTAGTTTCGTGCTTTGTGATAGATTCTTATTAGTTCATATTTATTTGTAGGCAATGATAATTGCTGAGGAGAACTGGAATGAGATTTCCCATCCAAAAAAAAAGGCATTTCAAAGAATACACCTTGGCAAAGGTACCTACCAAATTAAATTATTCAGATGCGGTCAGGTACCACCACCGTACAACGAGCTAAAAAGGTTTTTTTTTTATAATTTTCACCATCTTGTTGCACTGAGTTAAAAAAAAAAACGAACATTTTTCGTACCTAACTGTAATTAAAATTCCCGCTGTAACGAAGTAACTGGAGGATAACGAACAAAGGATGCAAAATAATACGAAAGCATCCTTTATATTAGTAACAAAATGTTTTCATAAAACAGTTTTTCACACTCAGTCGAAGTGTCAACATATAACTCGCACAATAAAGGCGCACTTCAGGACCGTTGCACGAATGCAACGAGCATTCCATCCCGCCGGGGGAGCCACACCCCTCCGCTCTGAGCCTTCCCACGAGGACCATTCATGCAGAGGAAAAACAAAGCTACCCTTTCTACTCCGTGTGAAACGGTAAATGCAAAACATTTTTTTTTCTATTGAAGA
Organism: Fissipunctia ypsillon; assembly: GCA_947568875.1. Lineage (NCBI taxonomy): Eukaryota > Metazoa > Arthropoda > Insecta > Lepidoptera > Noctuidae > Fissipunctia > Fissipunctia ypsillon. The sequence goes on along the minus strand of OX387654.1, from coordinate 15,029,025 downwards.
GGACTTTTCCAGGCCAACTTATTTTTTTTTTATGCCTTGTGTAGGGATAGCTTCCATAATCCTTCTCACGCTAAATAAATATGCATAACTTACCGCGTAGGTACCGGAAGACGCAGTGTTGCCGTTGGACCGCCGATGACCTCGGGAATCGGCTGGAAGCGAGAAAAACAGGACAGTTATACCGGGTTCACACGGTTCAACTTTTAACCGACTTCTTAAAAAAATCAGGAAGCTCTCAATTCGTCTGTATATACAGGGTGTAAGGGACAGGCCTCCGCACTGTTGGGGTGAATTCAGTATATCATACTAAGATGGCCGGTACATGAAATTATTTCAGGAACGTTATGAGAGTCCAATAAACCTGTTTTATTTTATTACTCACACGCAATGTATCGTTACCGTGGCAAAACGCACGTAGTGAACAGCAGCGCAGCGAGCCTTCGGCCGCCGAGTATTTCAACATCTGCTGCGTACAGAGAATGTAATTTTACATTGAAATAAAGGTAAGCGAAAAACTAAATATTTCCGGTGGAATATGATTCAAAATATGGAGCTGAAAGCACCCTGTTTGTTTGCGGAGGGCTGTCCCTTACACCCTGTATACAGGGTGGCAAGGACATCGACGCGCAAACTGTTACCATGGATTCAGTACATGATTATGGATCCTCCTGGCCTGCGTTGAATTTTTCGTCGGTTATTAAAAAAAAAATTGTTGTTCCATACATTTTGACCGCGTAGGTATTACACTTTTGTAGGAAACTGCTGATTTTATGGATTTGCTCATTCTTACAAATAAAAAAATATTTTTTCAAATCAGTTTATAAATGACGGAGTTCTGAGGTAAGAAACATTAAAAAAAAACAACCGAATTGAGAATCTCCTCTTAAAAAAACAACTTCCAAAAAAACACTACCTACAAATTGAAAAATAACTTTAATTACGGAAGTCGGTGGCAAAAACGAAAATATAAAAACTAAAGACACCGACTATTTTACACTTTGTAGTGTTTTTTTTTTTTGGAAAAAGTTTTAGTTGATCAACTGCTAAGTGCAAAAGCGATTTGAACCGTCTGAACAGACTTTCAATCAAATTGAATTTCAAATTCAAAGCATTTTTAGTTGAACAACAAAAGTTGTTCAAACAAACAAAAACACAAATCATAAATCTAAACAAAATGCATAAATCTAAGATATACCTATGCATTTTGTTTAGATTTATGTAAACCTGAATGGTTTAACCACATAAATCTAAAACAAACATTTCTAATGAGCAAACTTGAGTCGTAAAAATATATAAATCTCTAGAGATGTGCGAACGCCGGCGCCGGAGGCTTGTAAAACTATTGAGCAGAAGAACCAACCAGAGCTGGAGTCCCCAGAGTTGCACCGACGACGTTCTCAGTTATTAATGTTACAATTTCAATAAAGTGGTACGTACAAACTGGGGATTGTAAAATTAGTTACCAACCATTTGTAAATAGCCTGAAAACATTTCATAATGTAGGTAAGTAATTGCTAAATGCTGGGCGCAACTAGGGGAGGTCTATTTTCAGCAATGGTACTGTAAAAGTGAAATAAATGGGATAATGATTTATTTAATTACTACAACATTGTTATTTGGATGTTATTTTACTGAGCACGAAAGTAAATGTTAATAAATAATTATGTAAGCAGCCAAAAAAATCTAATTAATTAGAATCCGACAACCAAAACCACGAATTTAAACTGTTTAGAAATGTTACAACAACTAAAGTCGTTTCGTTAAATTGTTACGACGTAATTATTGTGGGCTGAAGCTCCGTGAAACCTTTTGATTCATCACCCTTACAAACTCAGTTTAGCCAAGAAACTTTTGAATTGAAGTTATTCCCAGCGTAAGCTTGAAAATTCCCTCTAATTAAAATCCCCGTCAACTACTTAACTAGGTCACAGTTATGAGAATCCAGTGAAAAGAATAATGCTAGCTGACAAGTAACAAAGAGGTGAGGTAAACACACAACTTCTAAAAGTACCTACTTTCGCCACTGATAAAAGATTTCAGGTGGGTAATTCAGAAAACTTTGTCACCTCTCCATGTGCAATCACTTTATTTAAGAAACCACGGGTAGTTACCGACGAGCTTCGAACTTAACCCTTACTAGATTACCTACCAATCCTTTGTTAAACCCCAATTAAAATACTTTAGAAGCAAGTATATTCATTGTTATTTTCAAAGGGTTCGTGCCGATTTATAAACTCCCAAGAGTCGTTAGAAAAATGGGTGGAAAAGGTTAATAGTTCATTGTATCCTCTGCGCTGTCGATCGACCTCCTAGAGTAAGAAGGTGTATCTTTGATGATCAGTTGGAAGTGATCGAAATAATTGTTTTTTTATCTTTGACGCAGACAATAATTATTTCCCCAAATCCCCATGATTATTTTATGTCCGTTCAATCCATGTTTAAATGTTCTCGGATCAAATAACGGATTAATATTAACGATCTTTTAATTTTCATGATAATTATGTGCATAATATAAAAAGCTCACAGTCTTAAAACAATAATAATGTCTGAGTAGGTATATAAAAAAGGAAGGGGAAATAATCATAGGGCATCAAAAAATTCATCTGCATTGCTATCAACAGGAAAAGTGCCCAAAAGGCTGGCAGCATTGCCACGTTGTAATGCTCTATGGATGATAACTAACAATTTTTTTGTCCGGTGGGTAGACTATTAAAAAATATTGGACCCATATTTTTTCTTTTTTTACGTAATCAAAAGATTACGGCGATACAATCAATCAATCTGCCTAGCCTTTTCCCAACTATGTTGGGGTCGGCTTCCAGTCTAACCGGATGCAGCTGAATACCAGTATTTTACATGGAGCGACTGCCTATCTGACCTCCACAACCCAGTAACTGGGTAATACGATACCCCTTGGTAAGACTGGTTGTCAGACTTTCGGTCTTCTGACGACCCGTAACGACTGTCAAAGATCTACGAATGACAGCCGGGACCAACGGCTTAACGTGCTTTCCGAGGCACGGAGGAGTCTCGGTATGTAAAGATGGTCACCCATCCACGGACAACCCCGGCAAGCGTAGCTTAACCTGATGGATCGACCCGTGCGGCTGTTATTACTACACATTGATACATTGATTTACATTACATTGATTTTGATTTTTTTATTTACATTGATTTAAAATGTGGCATGACGCCTTGCTAGATTTTATACTTGGTTGTGACGTAGCGAGCCCCTACTGCGTTTTATCTAAGAATATGATAAATCAAAAAATACATGCCTAACATTTTTTTATTATCTGACGGACTAAATAGAATTTCTCGTTTATTACCCAGGCATAATCCCTATTCTTTGACCAAAAAATAGACCAGCCCTCTGGTCACGTAAAGAGTCGACCAACCTCGACTACTATAATGTCGACTAATATAATGGACCAACCGCTTGGTGATGTCTCGAAAAACTAAGTGGGCACTCGGATCGGACCCCATGACCCTAATGTTTCAACCCCAAACCAAACGGCTCAAACAATAAGTCCTAATAAGATTGGGATTGGAGTATTTGCGAACGGCATCTATCATAAAACTTTAAAAGCACCTACACCACACCGCTTTCTTTCCGCGCATTATTAGGTTCTCTGTTCATTCATAGTTCTGAAACTTTGAACATAGAATCTACGAAAGATAATACATAGATGGCGCTGTATTATATTAATTAAAAACTGTTGGAAAAAGAGACGAGGATACATTTTTTTTACTGCTTTCACTAGCCCTTATTCTAGAGCCCTTGTATTTATTGTTATTGGCTAGTTCAAAACATGGGAAGGACTACTTAATCCATACTTTAATATCCATACTAATATTAGAAATTCGAAAGTAACTCTGTCGGTCTGTCTGTCTGTATGTTACCTTTTCACGCCTAAACCACTGAACGGATTTCGATAAAATTTGGCAAGGAGATAGATGGCATCCTGAGGAAGGACATAGGCCACTTTTTGTCTCAAAAATAATCATACAGGGGATGAAAGCCTGTATGCGAAACCCAGCATTTCTTAAGTTAGGGATATGAAAATTCAAATTTATGCTTTTGGTAGGAAATAAAAAACTATATGCTTTAGCGTTTTTTGAAAAATCATCCCCTAAGGGGGTAAAATAGGGATTGATTTTAAAAATCACAAATAATATGAAAAATTTTGTGTAAGGTGCACTGGGGTAATTCCAAAAAAGGGTATATTCCGAAAATCCATAAAATTCTCTTCTTGGGGTAATTCCGAAATACAAAACTATAAGAAATGATATTGGCGATACTATTACAACTCATGATATTTTTTGTAAGGATACGATTGAAAAAGAAATGTAAAACTTTGGTCAAAGTACAATAAAGTCAACGTTTAAATAATTTCGGAATAACCCCAAGATAGTTCGTAATTTCCCGTAAACCAAAAAATTATAATTCAAAAATTCAAAATGCTCTATCTAGTGAATCCAACTACATATTTATGAATCTAATATATCCATTGGTTAAATCTTTTCATTAAGTTAACCGAAGTCGCTTATTAATGGCAGTAAATATGAAACTACTTTACATAACTAACCGAAATGTAGACCTCTAGACATCTCGTAAAAATTCCCGTCGGAATTACCCCAGTACACCTTACCTACCTCTTTTTAAGGCCTACCTACCTCTTTCTAAGGGATTGGAAATGTCTAGTTCGTATCTTGACTTCTTGAGGTTTATTTTTAACAGACTTCAAAAAAGGAGGAGGTTCTCAATTCGGTTGTTTTTTTAATGTTCCTACTGAGGAACATTAAAAAAACAACCGAATTGAGAACCTCCTCCTTTTTTGAAGTCTGTTAAAACCGATTTGGAAAATTCTTTTTTTATTTGAAAGGAAATACTTCCAGATTCCTATTCATATTTTTTTATTAGAGGTCCTATTTTTGTCAAAATCCAATCCTGATGATAGGATCCATGAGGAATTGAGGGAACTCCTCAAATATTATAGGCATATACAGCGATTTTGGTATTTTCATCAACAAGTCAGAGATTTGCATTCAGAAAGTATTATTTGGTGAAGTGGAACTGATGAAGAAGACCACAGATGGCGACGGGAACTCCTCAATGATAAGTATTTCACGGGTGGCGATAAGACGCGACTATGACGAAGTAAATTTAGGTAAATAGTCCTGATGAAAATCATCGAACTGATATAATAATGAAGCCGGAAGGTAGGCACCGGTACTCCGTAATAATGTGCTCGTCGTGTTCATCTTCTTCGGGGAGCCCGAACGCGTTGGCGCTCACAAAGGGCGCGTTCGGAGTCGAGAGCCGATTCCCGGCCACCGTAGGCGCGGGTCTGCGGACGGCGAGCAATGGGTAGCTCGCCGTCCGGTAAGGACCAGGGGTCTACTCCCTAAGTCCGTCAACGAAGATACGGGCCCGTCCGAAAGTAGTTAATCCGTCAAAACAAGTGTAAAACTAAAATTTTCGGACGGGCGAAAACACATCGGGCGTAGGGACAACTGTAAAATCGTGTTGTCATTCATTCTTAGTTCGGAATCCGAACTAATCTTATGACCGTAAGAAATATGGAGTAGGAAACGCCCGTAACTTCGGCCGAAACTATGGATTTGCTTAGGGTGTAGACCCCCATGGCCGGGACAACGGCGCGTTGTGTTCCACGCGCGCCTCGAGAGATGTCAGCACTAACTGATGGGGTCCGCTAGGGGCTAGGGCCGATGCCTGCGTGTACGTTACTCCAGCAGGAAAGTGGCTCCTAGAGTGAGTGGCTATGAGTGGAACGTATAATTAGTGCGTAATCTGCTTATGTGTGCCGCATAAAAAATTTGTGCGCTTTGTCATTTTGGAAAACACGGAAAAAGCGTTTCCTGCTGGAGTAACATTGTTCCAACAGGAAAACTCTAAACGAATGATTGGAGAGAGAAATATTGTTCATGTGCAGAGAGCTTATATTTGTGCGCCGAAAATATAATTTATGTGTCTTCAGGTTTTCGAGTGGAGTCCATTTCCTGCTGGAGAGTGGAGTCCATTTCCTGCTGGAGTAACGTTTTGCAGAATCGTGTATCTCTAAAACCATTGTATGTGCGCCTGTAGAATAAGCATACACGAGTAGCTATTTATTTGTGCGTATTTGTGACAGAATTAGATTTAAGAAAATACTTATTTTAATTTTCGAGTAATCGCGCTTTTTTGAAAACCCGAAAAAATATCGCAGCACCTAAATAAGAAAACGTATAAGCTCGCTGAAAATTGTATTCATAACCGTAACAGTTTCAAAACACTACATGCATGCGTTATTGAATCATATTGTTATACTTAAGTCAAAACGACGGTGTCATAACGTTGACGGCAAAATAAAAGAAACCGGCTGAACCCATGTGTAAACCAAAAATTAGTGCGTTTAGTCAAAAATATACAGGGTTACTTACTGGTAACTCGAAGGTAAGTAGGGTTAAAAAGTAACAAATTAAGCCACTTCAGTAGTTTTTGAGTTGGTTAGAATTTCAGTTTTTTTATGAAAAATCCCAGATTAAATAATTTGAAGCCAATTTAAAAATAATTTACGACGCGACTACTGAAATTTAAGTTACTATCATAGTTGATGCTGTAGCAGATCTTTATCAACAATTAAGGGTTCAAAAATGCCTAAAACCTTGGCAAATATCACTAATCAAACATTTATTTTTTTGTAATTTTTGCTATTACTTCATACAAAATGTTGTCTAGTACAAAAAAATTACTACGCCTGATGTACAGACGCCAGCAGGTCAAGCTATCCGAAACTGTCAAATTTTCCCAATCAACCTTGAACTTGATGCTTTGGCGATAAAGTTGAAAATCTATTAAAGAAATTTGACAGATTGTAGTAGCTTGATGTGCTGCCGTCCATACAAATTAATAGTAAAAATGGACGTAGTTACACGAAAAGGATCCAATCCACACATGACTTTGTGTGGATTGGATCCTTTTCGTGTAACTACGTCCAAATATCCTTGTCTTATCAGCTATCCAAAAAGGCATGAAAGTTAATACAAAGTCAAGTCATGGATTACATTATGAAAATCGTTTTTGATTTAGTAGTACCTACAGGAAGGCGTGCGTCTCACAAAAAGGTGATTATTCGCAAAATCAAATTAAACAATTTCGTGAACATTACTGTTATTTTTAATCAATATCAATTTAAAAACTTTAATTACACACGTCTTGTTCGATGTGCTGCCCACGGTTTCGAATACATGTTCTTATTCGCTTCCTCACTTCGGTTTTTTTTATTCTTGATGTTATTGTTGCCCTCATCTGGTCCGCCGCATGTTATTGTCTCCCTTAGTTCTTCAATTGAAATTACTGGGGTCACATAAACTAGTAGGTGTGACCTTCCTTGTATGAACGTGAATGATGAAAAGGAACATATATTATGGCGAACGTGAATATTTTCACAGAAAAAAAATGTCATCAAAGGTTTCTACCTACTGCGGCTTAGTATTTTAATTACAATCGGAGCTCTAAATAAAAGGCATGTATAATATTTTTAACTTTTTTAATAGGGATAACTTATATAATATGCAAGGGATAGTCCCAAGGATTCCTCTCTAGTGATAAAAGGATAAAACCATTCACAAATGGAAAATCACAATTTATCACCTGCTCAATAAATACAGTCAACAGTAAGCATAATCTTAAACAATTTATCTGTAAATGATATTTAGTCATTTTACAACTCTGGATATTAACTGACAAAGTTTCAAAACTAAAAAGTACGTCTACGAGAGTCGAACGACACCGGCCACGGGCGCCCGCGCCGGCCCTCGCCGCGCCGCGACGCGTCAACGTCCGCCGCACCACAACACATATGTACACGTGCACGACTCCGCCGTCACTGCGCCGCCGCACCATAACACATATGTACACGAGCACGACACCGCGGTCACTGCGCCGCCGGCTGGCGAGGGCGGCGGCGGCGCGGCTAGGAGGACGAGCCCGCGCCGAACATGTTGGAGCTGAAGACGCTGGGGGCCGCGGGGCCCGCCACTGCGGCCCCGGCCCCCGCGCCGCTGGCACCGCCCGCGCCGCGCGACTTGGGCATGGGCGGCTGCAGGTACTCGTGCCGCGCCAGCCCGAACACGTCGATACGCTCCTCCTTGCGGTACGCCAAGCACGCGCGGATGAAGCTCTGCACACAAAAAAAAGATGGTTAATAAAATATGTTCTATACTGCAGAGTTGTGCAAGTTTAGTAGTCAAAACAGGTATCATTTTATATCCTTTATAAAGTCTTTTCGTAATGCTCTCCACTGTAAATTCTAATCTAATAGTCCAAGACCTGACATACATATGTGGGCGTCCCAGCAAAAAGGGTCCAGTAGTGGGGTATTGAGTTAAGACCAGGGTCGGTATCTAGAATAGTCAATTGATAATAAGAATTTTTTTTTAAATATTTAAAACTGGGACATTTGTTTTAAATCAGACATTTGAAGTTGAAACTCTGAAAAAACTTGATTTGAGAAAAAGCATTTTCAAAGTTTGATTTTTGGTACAACTTAGTACATTTTCTGGTACCTAGAAACATCATATAGTCATTTACTATATGAACTTGTAGATAATTGAGCATTAATTAATAATAAATTAAAATCGAGAAATGCAATTTTTTCACCCAACTTTACAAAACTGCGTATATCTCGGAAACTTAATGCCGAGAACTTGTACCCTTTTCGCTTGGACGCTCACAAATATTGTTATGAGGATATTGATGAAAAAAGGAATGCTCACAAACAACTGAAACCGTAGTATACGCGTACCTTAGCCTCGTTGCTGACCGTAGGCTTGTTAGCAAACTGCACCTCGGTCGCCTTCAGTATCGTGTTCTCCTCCAGTATGGTGGCCTGGCTCTGGTTGTGTCCGAACGGCTTCTTGCCGTACAGACACTGGTAGAAGATCACTCCCACGCTCCACACGTCCACCTTACTACTGATCTTTGGTGGGTTTTTCCCGACAACGAAACATTCGGGCGGCAGGTACCTGGAAAACAATAATGAATTCTAAGAACATGGGATGAGTTATTTCCAGTTTGTTTATTTTTGAATTGCCATCTCCCGCGTAGTTTAGTGTAATGCGCGGATCCGCCATCTTGGAACAGGCGCCATTGTGTATTTATGAAGTCACACTCCATGTACGGTTCAAATGAATGCCAATCTTTTTTTGTTACGAATTTAGAATATAAGTTACCTAGTTTATTTACACTTTTAGTGTGCAGCCATCAATTTGTGGCTGCTATGGCAGTCTAAAACTCATAATATTAAAGTTGCCACCAATAAGTATTCACATGACTTACCAATAAGTACCTGCTCCCTGGCTCGTCAAGTCCATTCCGTGGTCGGGGTTGTAGTTCTCCTCGTCCATGACCTTGGACAGGCCGAAATCAGTGATCTTGATCTCGCCGCACACGTTGCCCTCGGTCAGGAGGATGTTGCCTGGCTTCAGATCGTAGTGGATCACTGGCGGCTTGATCTCGTTCAGATACTTCAACGCTGACACGACTTGCATCACGATTGAGCGAGCCTCGCGCTCCGGAATAGTCTTGTGCTGAAATTGTACATAATATAAATAAATATGGGTGTCTTATAAGTCAATATTATATTATAAAGATTTACCCATCTTTGGGCACGTAAAACGTAGTGCAGTTGTCATTTCTACTAAATTCTATCTTGAAAAGTCTCAATGATTCTTTATAACGTGGGTTCACAACTGTAACTGAGGGATCATGTCAAAAGGAAAAGTAGAAGCCCCCATTTACAATTAAAAAACTATGATCACCAATACGACTGCCAAGTGTTCTGACAAATCTCTTACTGATCTCAATAGCGCCCATTTGCAGGTAGATTTACACAGCAGTAGGTCACATGAACTGATACATATTTTTAAACCCCCGATGTATAAAGAGGGGTGTTATAAGTTTATGTAATTTTGGTAACATAGAAGAATTTACTTACCTGTTTGAGATAAAAATCGAGATCATGTCCGTTACAGTATTCAAGAACTGTACAAAAGGAGTTGCCGTCAATTTCAAATACGTCATATAGTTTAACAATGCGAGGGTGGTCTAGCGCTTTGTGAATGTTGTACTCCCGCAGCGCATGTCTGTAACAAGGCATCAAACGTAATAAGAAATTGTGAAGAACAAGAATAAGGGTTTATCCATAACACAACTGGCAACTTTAATAAAATAACAAAAAGTAATAAATAACAAGAACTTTTTGCCTAGTATGCTGACTTTAGGAAAGACCTTAGTCTAACAGAGCCTTAACACTATAAAAAATTATAAACACACTTAAATTCTTTTAAATAATACAAGGGAATAATGACGTATGCCATCAATGCCATCATACACGGACTCACTTGATATAGTTGGCCTTTTTATCTTCTTTCCAGTCTTTATTCAGTTGGTGCACCTTGCAGGCCGTATACCGTTGCTCTCGCAGGTCAAACGCCTTGTGGACTTCACTGAAGCCGCCTTTGCCGAGCAGCATTAGCAGCAGGTACCTAAAATAAAAGAAATAAAAAAGTTATTAAATATAAAAATTGGTAAAGTACAGAATAAATCTTAGAATAATATAAGTATCACAAAGTTTGATGCTGTAGTGTAGAATAAACCTGTGTCACAGGCGGCATGACTTCTTACAATTACTATTTGGACAACTGAAGGACAATTCTCATACAAAAAAACGTACAATAGCAATAGCAATCTCATCTCGGCAACCCCCAGTATCTAAAATGTGGATAAATTAATAGAATGCAAATGTTCTTATAAATACGGGAATTGCCTCTGATTTCTTAACAATATCTATACATCTAAATAAACAAGTGTCTATTTGTAATGTCAAAATAACAGCTTTTTACTAAATGCATATGAAATAATATACGGTACTTATAACAAAAAAACGATTTTTAAAATTTTTGTGTCTGTCTGTCTGTTTGTTCCGGCTAATCTCCGAAACGCCTGGACCGATTCTGACGGGAATTTCACTGGCAGATAGCTGATGTTATAAGAAGTTACTTAGGCTACTTTTATTTTATTTAGATAAAGAATTAGGCTTCCGCTCAAAAAAATAAAAACCCATGAAATTATGAACAAAAAGTCGGATTTGAAAAATTCTTTTTGATTTGGTAGCCTAATTCTCGAGGATGTTGATAGGCTATTTAACATCACGCTACGACCCTTAGAAACTGAGCAAAAAGAAAAAAAGTCGGAAAGAACGCTATGTGAAAACGAAGTAATAGCGCGGGCGGGCGATGCAATGCGGCGGATCGGGGGAGGAGGGAGTTTTATTAAAATGTGGCTGTTATTTTAATATATTGTGTATCTAAGACTTCCACGCGAACGACGTCGCGGGGCACAGCTAGTTTGACATAAATTGTTAAATATCATTTAATAACATAATTCAACATAGTTATAATATGTATGTTCGAGCCGTTTGGGGAAACACTAGGGCCCCATGGGCCATGGCACACGGACCCCATGGTCGATGTGCCCACTTGGTTTTTCGAGACATCGCCAAGCGGTTAGTCGACTCTTCACGTGACCTATTTTTTGGCCAAAGAATGAGCATCGCCATACAACGTGGCAATGCTGCATTGGGGAAACACTAGGGCCCCATGGGCCATGGCACACGGACCCCATGGTCGATGTGCCCACTTGGTTTTTCGAGACATCACCAAGCGGTTAGTCGACTCTTCACGTGACCTATTTTTGGCCAAAGAATGAGCATCGCCATACAACGTGGCAATGCTGCAAACCTTGGGCACTTTTCCTGTTGACAGCGATGCAGACATATTTTCTTTTCACTCTTTTTTATATATGTCGGATACACGTTAGTTGTCGCTTGACTAATCGGGACGCCAGCGCCGCCAAGCGGCGCTCGACAGAGTCTACCACATAACGCTCGTCGACTGGTCACCGGGGTTAACCAGAGTTCATCGGTGGCTGTCGAGCAGTGAATACGTTTAGAAACTGTCCCACGTCCCGTATAGTTAGTTGTGTCGTGTACCGACAGTGTGTGAATAGCTAGTGAGATTAATTTGATCGTGAATTATAATTTGATTTGAACTGCAAACGGTTTTCTATTGCGCAATAACCAAAACTCCATAGCACGCCCACAGTAATTAAAATATGGCTGACGATAACGAGGAGATGTACCTTCTCCGTCATATATATGTACATATCACTATTAAGTGTGTTATGTTAAATATTATGTAAATATTATATTCCAAAATAAATGACAGATTTAATAGACATAAATTAAAAAATAGTGACATGTTTAATTTATTATGTGAGTGATTGCTGAGCGTGGAGATCCTGGGTTCGATCTCTAGGTTTTTTGATTAGGATATTGTCAATAGCAGCCCTGAGTCTAGATCTGTACAGGGTGGCCTAATAAGCCTTATTACATGAGTTATACAGAGGGTGTTTGGTGCATCGTTTGCCAATTGAAAATGGCCGATAGGAGGACTCATGTGCTATGTGCAATAATAATAACTTGAATTCTACTTCTTGAAAAACCTTTGTGTGTCACTAAATAAAACTAGATGTTACTATTTTGATAGAACCGTACAACATTACACATTACAATAAAAGAAATTAGGAGGCTATGCCAAATTGAAATTTTTCAAAAATAAAAATGAAAAATTGACATAAAAATCCTGTGGGGCAGGAATTTTTTGGGGCCTGACCCCTATTATCCGCCATTTTCATTTGGGATACGATGACCAAACATCCTGTATAACATAACTGACGAAATCTGGGTGCCCTTTTGGGCATACAGTTGTGATGAGTGATAAAATCTGTTCCACAAGTATCAGATGAAAGTGTCAACAAGTTGAAATTCTCACGCAATCACTGACTAAAGGGAATTAGTGGCACATTCATCAGTATTTAGAAAGTTTCAACTTAACATCTCGACACTTTTCAAACAATTATTGTTTGATTAACATTATTAAAACATTTAATCTTTTATGTGATTCAAAGTAACAAAATAATCAAATAATTGTGGGCGTCTAAGCAAAAAGGGTCCAGTAGTGGGATATTGAGTTAAGACCAAAAAAAAATAAAAAATAAAAATAAATAAATAAATAAAGACCAGATTCGGTATCTAGAATAGTCAATTGCTAATAAGGATTTAAAAAAAAATATTCAAAAACTGGCACATTTCTTTTTTATCAGACATTTGAAGTTGAAACTGAAAAAACTTGATTTGAGAAAAAGCATTTTCAAAGTTTGATTTTTGGTCCTTAGTACATTTTCTGATGTTTTTAAGTACATTTTCTGGTACTTAGAAACATCATATAAAGTCATTTACTATATGAATTTGTAGATGATTGAGCATTAATTAATAATCAATTAAAATCGAGAAATGCAACTTTTTCACCCAACTTTACAAATCGCGTATATCTCGGAAACTAAATGCCGAGAACTGGACCCTTTTTGCTTGGACGCTCACAATTTGTAAGTGGCACTACATATTGGCATCCAAAAGTAAATATACTTGTAGAATAGACTATAATTGAACAATAGTATAGCATGTGTGATTAACAAGGTAACAAAAATATGCTGTGTGGGCAAGCTAGTTATTTGACCAATGATAGCTTGTGGCCTACCATAATAAATAAGCTACTTGTCTTATTTGATGTTCTTATAATTATAATTATTAAAACATTGAGAGACCTGCCATCTAATCTCTTCACCACCCTTGGTTGACTGGTAGAGAATGCCTAAGGCATTAAGTCCGCCTTTGTACTTTTTTAAGTGTGAAAAGTTTAAATAAATAAATAAATAAATAAATTATTATTTATTATTATAATTATCTCCAGGAAGCGGAAGGATAACTTTAATTATAATTAATTGATAGATAACTATGTTCAGCAATGTTTGTTTTGGCGTACTTGTAACCATCTGATAAAATAATGATACTTTCAATGTTATGGTTGGTCATCAAATATTCGTACAATATTCGTATGACAATATAAATTAGATCAGGGTTACGTCGTTATCTACTTCCAAAACATTTTATCTTAATATATTGTGAGTGAATATTTGCTTTTAGATAACCTCCTTACTAATAAATATATTAAATCAGGTGAATACATAGTTACACACCAATTTCTCTCTTTCAGTCGTCAGTAATTTGACTTTCGAAAGAAGAAGACAAAGGGTTGTGTAACTATAACGCTATAGATGCTATACAACGTTTATTAGTAAGGAGGATAGTGCTTAAAATCATATTGCTGTCATGTCTGCATTATACACATCACTAAAATAAATCTTCATAGATAGAAATAAAGACCTGGTGTATAAATGTCAAGATAATATGCATGAGGTTATAACCAGTAGTATATTTATTATGCACTGCACTTTTTCTCAGTGCATTAGATCATAAAACATTTATTATGAATGGTAATTAATTGCAATAAAACTCACCGATCTGAGAGTACAGGATGTTGTGAGAAGCGGCTCTGATCCTCATTGTGTATCCGCTTCAGTTCCCTAATGTGAAGATTTCTTTCTCTCTCTAACTTTTCCATCTCTAGCTGCAAGTCCGCGTCTTCCTTTTTGAGTGCACTCTGTCTCAACTGAAATAAAATGACAATATTTAGTATTTTGATATTGTAGCAAGTATAAAATTGAAGAACAGAATTCATGCTTGACATTTTGGATTCATTTAAAATCAGGGAACTGCTGGTTATTATTATAAACAGCTTTTACTTAGCAGCTCGAATCTAGATAACGATTTGACACCTTTTACATCGAAACATGTTCCATCGTCTTCTAGGACTAGGACTTAGAACCCAAATTCAGTTTCTATTTTGTACCACTTCAATGGATTATCTTGAGATAATATTGCCATAACCGCCATGGTTGACAAACAAATCGATTGGTGCATCACTGTCTCATTATTACTGTATCCTTTTGCCATCATCGCCTTGTGACTGCTATTAAATATATATTTTTTGACATTAATTATGTTTCTGTACTAATCAGGAATAAGGAAGCTTGTAAACAATTGTGCTTAGAATTAGAACCAGTAGCACCGATAACCGTATTGAAATGGTAACCATGAACTGGAAAGCAGATACTGCTGTGCACTCTTTCTGGATGGACTCAGACTGGTTGAACAGGTGACCCCAGGTAAAGGTGCGGTAAGCAGTGAATGTCTTCTGGCTGATTTGATGATGATATAAATAATAAGAGATGGAATGATTTATACTTTGCAGCACAGGTTAACATAAGGTACCGTGAGGTAATGTGCCGCCCAGTAACTGGGTTGTGGAGGTCACATGGGCAGATGCTCCATGTAAAATACCGATTTCCAGCTGCATCTGGTCAGACTAGAAGCCGACCCAACATACATTACAAAACAGCGACGTACCTTTAGTATTTCATCAGCTTCATAATACTCTTGATAGGTCATGCTGGGCAGCGGGTCGGGCTTGAGGAAGGTGGGCGCATCCGTTCCATTGTGCAGCGGTGACGGCTGCGGAGTGCTGGGCGCCGCACTCGAGGTGCGCTTGCCGCGCCCGCCGCCACCTTCGTTGTTCACCGGCCTCTTTTTGAATAACAACTTTTTCTGGCGATCTATTTCTTCTTTTTCTGCCGTTATTTCTTCTTGCCGCCTGGTGAAATGTGGAAATTTATTGTTAGTAAAACTTGATGAATATTTTTTAATGGATGGCAGTTAATATGCCAGGATAAAGACGAGTTACCGAATAGCTTCCATTAAAAATGTCGAAAAAAACAATTTTTTTTTTGGATGAGAAGTCATCAAATGACTTCTCCCGCTCTGGGCGGAGCGGGAGGGCGTGTCAGACTTGTACTGACTGACTGAAAAGAACTTGGATAGTTATTTTGAATAGCGCCACCTAAATATATTCATTATAACTAACGAGTTATTTTGATCCTCCCATTATGCCTTTTTAGAACAGTACACTTTATTTTTAAATAACAGAAATTTAGAAAAATAGCTTTCTTTGAGTGTGTTCAGTAAGGCTAAATAATGTATAGGAAATTCATTTGAAGTATAGGAGTCAATAACCCACCTCGTTAACTCTTGAAATGCATATCCATCAGTCCAATTCTCTTGAAACGTGGCGCCGACGCGCTGCGTCACGAACTGTCCCAGCCTCAGTCTATTCTGCATGCACCGCTGCCGAGCCTCTTTCTTCTCAATTGTGCTTTTCTCATTTAACAATTTCTTTACGACTTCTATACATTTATTGATGTGTGATTTATGCTGCTCTATTACCTGAAAGAAAAATTTCAAAGTTAATATACGAATTTTGTTGATTATACAAATGTAACTTCTAAACAAAATACAATAACATAATATTACCTTGCTCTGTGCTTGCACTTGATGTTTCAATTCTTCATTAGATCTTGTTAATTCTTCTATTTTATTATTTCTTAGTTCTAAGTCAGAAGATGCTTGAGTTTCTAACTCCTGTATCCTCTGACATGTCAGTTCTGTTTGAACCTGCAGACATTTACATAAACCATGAAGTTACAAGATGATTTAAAGTAAAATAGTCATTATTTGAGGTGATTGTGGGGATTTTACCTGTTTAACAGATGTGTGGGGTCGTTGCTGAGACGCCGAACGTAAAAAATCGGCACCAGAAGGCAGTAACGACGAGGGTGACGGTGGGTACTGAACACAAAATAATTATTATTTCCTTCTTAAATATACAAGCCATCTAACCCACTTTATGAGCCCTATATCACGAAATAGAAATATCAACTTAATTTAACATTTACAGTTAAAAACATCATCATACGAAGGCTTGAGAAGTACTAAAATCATCTTAGTAGTAGCGCATTTGATGATAATGCTACATAATATGATTGGTGCCAACATAAACATAACAATTTCCAATTAAGGAAAGTAAGTTGCTTGAATCTGCACTTGAGTGACTCACTTAGTGTGATCACTACTTATAACCATGATTATTAATTTTTTGAATGTAATAATAACATCTTGTATGCCATTTTGTGAACAGTTGTTACTTGTGGCAGGTTGAGTGATGTACATACATCTTTAACCATTGGGTTATGCACAGTAATAGTGGTTAGTATTTAAAAAAGGACTATAAACCATAGCCATATCTAAATGCATTCTAGTTGGTACACTATAATAAGGCCTGTATTCTAAACTAATGCTCAAACATGAATCTAGATTCTAGTTTAGATTAGTACAACTGTCACTGCCATTCTGTGTTTCAGTTGAGAATCATACTTGAGCATCATTCTAAAGATTGTTTTCTGAGCCATTGCAGTTCCACAGCTGGGCAAAGGCCTCCCCTCAACCGTTCCAGGTAAGAGTTTCCCATGCCATATTGAATCAGTCCCCCTGTAATGCGTTTAAGTCATCTTGCCACCGTTTCTGGGCCTTTTCTAATTCTACAAATATAAGACGAGTTATTTCAAAATATTTACCATAGGATAATTGGCGCCCTGTGGCGAAGGTGACTTAGCACCAGCATGCCGTACAGGACTTGATGAGGGGTGTTTTGAGAAGTATTCCCTAATGTTTTTGTCTGAAGAGTTGTGCCTCTGTTTGCCACCACCGCCCCCACCACCGCCAACACCTTCTTCTCCTGGAAATTATTGCAATATTCATACATGAATTCAATGTTCTATTGACACACAGATAAATATTGAAGTTATCAATACCATACCTTTCTTATTTAATGATAATAAAACTTGGTACACTTTTCAAAAATGTTTGGTTTAAAGCAATGTTGTTTACATTATAGGACTGTTTTATAGTCATATTAAAGTATCATCTGTGACTTTGGAATCATGTTAAGACTATAACAATTAAAGTTTGCTATACTTAACTAAAACACAATGGACTGAATCAGCATCATCTCAGTCGCCCGTTAGACCTAGCTCTCTTCTAAGTAGCCCCATCATTGAAGCGATGCATGGGGGGTTAGTTAGTAAAAAGTATTAACAACAATATTCACCTTTCCGTTTCCTTTTCCTTTCTGGCATGGCTATAGTAGGTGTGGCGCCACTTGGGGGCACAAGCGCTGTGCCAGGAGCAACAGTTGAGCCTCGCATAGCAGCAGACTTTTCCGGAGTTAAAGCATCAACTTCTTTATCACTATGAGATGACCCTGAAAGTAGTTATGCCCTTGATTACTTTTAATGAGCATATAATATTGAGCATTTTAAGTAATAAAAGCCAATATACACAACCATTAATAGAGACTTGCATTAAATGGTAAGTGATCGATTGTACCAGAGTGCCAGTGAGTGTTTGAAGTACAGCAGTATACTTGACTTTATAATGCATCCTTATCCTTACTTAAATAGCAAACTTATCCACTCTGCTAATGAATAAATTCCTGTAATATATCATAATGCTTGGCTGGATTTACACTGTCAGTTACACAATGGTGGTCACAAACCATTTGTCTCAATAATACTCAGACTGAAAGGACATTGCATGCATAAACATTTAAGATCAAAATCAAACCAAATTGATAAAGCATTTTGAAAGCAAAATCTTATATGTTTTACTGTTATTGTAAAGAATAATTCGTGTTTGTAAACTCTGAAGGCAGTAGCCTCAGAAATAACAATGTTTTCATACAAAATTTATGATAACAGTAAGTCATATATGTGATCAGATTTTGTAAATAGTGTTATTTATGTCATCAAGTTGACAATAACAGAGGGCTGATTTTACTGAATGAGACATAATTTGTCGACAAGTAAACACTACAGTAGATCTATAAATGAACACGTCAATTAAATCATGAGCGGTTAGTGTTAACTCACTTTTTGACAAGGAGCTCAGTAGGCCGACGTGGTTTATGTTAGCTCCACTTTTATAGTCATGCATTGTGGCACGCAATAGTCTCGGTTGTGGAGAAGAAAAACGGCACTTTCACGGTTCCTATCCGGCATCATACACGATAAATGACGTCACAATCCTTCGTTTGATGACAGTTTTTCACACAAGTGTTCGTCCCTCACGATTTTGTAAGAAAAGGTTAACCTTAGACGACAAGCCGGCGTGAAGTAAACACTGAGAGCACTGATCACAAATCACAAACATTTATTGCACTTTTATCACTAAATCACAATTTACCTGTGCTCATATTGGAGTCCTGATTGTGTAGAGGTTGCCCCGTGTTGACAGTGGTTTGTGGTGCCATCTGAATTTGTGACCCAGCTGACATCTGTAAAGAAAGATGGCGTCTTTACATATGACATGACTCGCCCAGTTTCATTCGATATTACTCTTGCTCTCACTCATTTCGGACAAAAAGCTACCTATACTTACAAATTACGTGTAAGGTAATGTTTCCATAACAATTATTTTACTATTTCTCACTTCATCCAAATAACCTAACTAGTTTGACAAGTTGTAAACGAAATGCCAGTCGCGACAATCGGATACGCATCCGCGGGGAGCGCAAGGGGGGTGGAGAGTAGAGATCGTCACGAAGTTTGCTTCGAATGTAATAATAATAACGACGGGCGAGGCGCCATTTTACAAGGATGCAAGGCTATAGCATTGTTCTATCCAGTGAAAAATATCTGCCTGCAGTTGTACATTCGTTTATAACCACAAAGTAAATTAACATTTAAGTTTATACGAATATTTCTACTACCTCGTAGGAAAGAACGTAGTGCGTTCACTCGCATTTGCACTGCGCTAGCTACAGGTCAACAGCCCGCGATTGCGATCGTGTTGTTGTTGACTAATTGGATTTTTGCACAAAACACAAGATTATATTGAGTGGCCACGATTTACGTTAAGAACTACAGGTTATGAAGGTAAGTTAAATTAAGTAATTCACTTGTATTAATTGATCCTAAGCAATGGATACGAAAGCCATTTGACCGATTATTCCCGCAATGAGGTGGCGGTGGCGACCGCGGCGGCGGGTGGCGGGCGGCGTGCCACCGACCGAACGAGTAGGTACGTGATATCGGCGCTCGTGCCCCACAACAAACTGCTTACTGGACGTGTTACGTAGGCGTCTGTGCCGACTGCCGCGATGTACCAACATATAAACACAGATAGGTCTACTATGTATCCACTTGAATGTGCGCACCTATAGGTTAGCTGTATTATATTATTCAACCAAGCTCTAAGCGCGATAAACTTAACGTGCCGTCGTCGTAAAGCAGTGTTACGATAGATAAGCATACCTACATATTATAATGTATGTAAATCAAGTAGGTATTTTGTGTTTTATCTTGATTAGGTACTTTGTACTACATATAATTAAAGATATTTTCTGCCACTAATAATACTAAGCTATTTTTTTTAAATAACTAGGTAGGTTTCAAATAACTACCATGTAAACGTTCATCTATATCGTCATTATTTAGAATTTTTTTATTTGAGATAGGTTTGCTCTTGACTCTAGGTCAGAGATGACAGAGACAAAGTCGACGATGGAGCGAGCTTACCCAGAAGAAGCCTGTTCACTCTCACTTTGAAGAGATCGGGGTTGTATGCGTTCGAATAAGCCAATTATCACGATTGATAATATTCACTTTCAGTAAGTTCTCATAAAATACTTCAAAAGGAGACACTTTTCAAGGGGATCAAGTACAATTTTATCTATAAAAAATATCCAATTAATATTTATTTACCAAATCTAGTCTTCCGGACTGGCTTCTTACTTTAATTCCTATTATGTTTAAGGGGGAAGCGCTAAGGTAGCCCGCGAAATTCAAATTTTCTTACGATTTTTGCGATTTGCAGCTCGATGTCTGGGTGTATGTTGATTAGAGTATGATACGCGACCGTAACAAATATGTATTTACAGAATTATAATATTAGAATTAGTAATACAATTCCTTAAGTTAGTATAATCCTGAAATGTTAAGATTTCATGAAATAGTCATTCAATAGACTTACTTGGTCTTAGAGAGTTGTATTGATGACTTTAATGATTATAATTCTGTAAACTCATATTTGTTACGGTCGCGAATCATATTTCAATCAACATATTATTGATCTGCAAATTGCAAAAAACGTAAGAAAATTTGAATTTCGCGGGCTATCCTGGCGCTTTCGCCTTTTTTTTTTTTTTTTTTGTGGATGGGATATCATCAAATGACTTCTCCCGCTCTGGGCGGAGCGGGAGGGCGTGTCAGACTTTTACTGACTAAAACCCACCCGTGTTCCTTCTGTTGCCTGTGCCGGGGCCACGGTAACTCTTTCGAACATCCCGCAACCCTAGCTGGCATCGGCCCTAGCGGACCCCGTCAATAGTGCTGACATCTCTTTGAGGCGCGCGTGGAACACGACGCGCCGTCGACTCGGGCTTGGTCCTTACCGGACGGCGAGCTACCCATTGCTCGCCGTCCGCCAGCCCGCGCCTACGGTGGCCGGGAATCGGCTGCCAATTCCCGACGCCCAGGGCGTCTCCTGCGGCGACTAGGGGCGTGAGGGTGCAAAGCTTGCCTCTCCCTCACGCGTCCCGCCTCCTCCTTCACGAGCATTACTGCTTCGCAGAACGAGGTAATGGCTTCCCATGCACTCTCGCTCCGTACCAAGGCCTGGACCAGGGCCGGACGCGAGAGATCGCCGCCGCCGATCGCTTCCGCGAGGACACGGCGGTGCTCCGCCCAAGCCGGGCAGACCTCCACCGTATGGCGCTTTCGCCTTGACAACTTATCGCTATATTTTGTAAAAATTAAGAAAAATTGCAATTTTTGCAAATTGTGGGAAATTAACCCACGTTAATGTCGTCAATTAAATGGCAAAAAAAGCAAAAATGAGTAAAGATAAAAAAAAATATAATCTGTTTCCACCATTGACACGAATCACAGCGATTTGGCATGTTAAAATCAGTTCATCAAAATGACTGAGGAATGGGTGCCCACGTTCTAACAAGTCAAAAAGTTGTTGTGGGGCATGCACGGCATCCATACTCGGCAGAGCTCTTCCTTGGAGAATATCCCATGCGTGCTCAATTGAGTTGAGGTCTGGCGATTGAGCAGGCTACGGCAGAACGTTGATGCGAGCATCGCCAAGAGTGCATGTTACGACTAGCGGTGTGTGGACGTGCATTAATCAAAAAGATTCACCAAACCGGCTTCGCCAAGGGATGATTACGTATGAAACAATCCTCTCCACATAAATCTGAGCATTGAGATTGCCCCTGATACAAATGAGATCCAAACCATTATTGTTCCCCCTCCATATAAATGAACTTCCTGACAAAATTTCAAATGTTCTTGACGTCCAGAGGTTCTCCAAACTCGAGTACGTCTTGTATCAGTCTTCTTCCTCCCAATTTCTGTGTTCGCGAGCCCATTGTAAACGGGCCTACAATTGCGGGGTGCTATAGGTGGAACTTTCAGTGGCCTTCGGGAACGCAGACCCGCTTCACGTAAACGATTTCGGATGGTTTGGACGCTTATCAGCAAGCCTGGAGAGCTGTGGAGCCACGTAGCCAACATCATGGCGGTCATGGTACGATTCCGTCGAGCAGTATTTTGGATGTACCGGTCCTGTCTGCGAGTGATGATACGATAACGTGTCCAGAGGCGGCGTATGACGCTCTGAGTAATGCTAAGAGCGACAGCCACAGTAAGTACATTGCCTGGAACCAGCTTACAACATTCCGACGGCTCTCATCATCTCTTGTCGTGTCAAATGATGTCGTCGCTCCACATCGATGCAATTTTTTTCAGTTCCGATGCAAAAATTGTAATGTTTAGGTAAAAACGCTATTACTTACACACTTTTATAGGAATCCTGATTGACAGTTAATTTTCTATTTTTAATCAAAATTTAAAGAAAATTATTTATTCAAATAGTGAAATTCACTAAAAAAGAATCAATAACGATCCAAAAAAGATAAAATAGTAATCCTCAGTTGCGGCGATACTCTAAAACGTACGTGATCCCTAGATGTGATTAATTGATTTGATGTGTGTAGCTCCATACTTGTAAATAAGGCGATCCTCCTACAAACGCGTGAATTTAAAAACTTAGATCAACTTATTATTTTTATCTAGAAATTATACATGCGTATGTATCCTCCAACATGATTGTGCCACCATATTGCCAAATAGAGATAATAAGTATGAAACTAAAGAAGTGCATCTATACTGTATAGTGTATGGTGTATTGCCCATTGGTGTACAGGACCGATCGTTTAAAAATAGTAACTAAGTACCTAATTATAATAATTATGTAGGTAAGTATCTTTTTTATTTAATGACATGCAAACCTAACTGCATTTTGATCCCTTATCTTAATGGGATCATAAGGTAATGATATTTCATTATTTGCTTGTTTACGTCTAACACTACGAGGAGGGATCAAAAAGTAGTGAGAACGACATACTCCTTGGTAAGAAAAAAAATAAATACTGGCAGGCATAGCTCAGATACATATTTGTAATATTAATAAAGAAAAAAAACCTTCGATTCTCTTTTGTTTTTTTCTGAATGTAGTCATTTGTTTGCTTCGTGTCGGAACGTGTTCTCGAAAATGAAGAAAAACGAAGTGCGAGCCGTTATTAAATACCTCTGTTTAAAAAAGTTAACGACGCAAGAGATTCATTGCGATTTGGAGGCAACATTAGGAGAGTCTGCTCCGCCGTATTCCACTGTCGCAAGGTGGGCTTCTCAATTTCGAGTAGGGAAAACGAGCACGGAAGACGAACATCGTTGCGGCCGTCCATCGACGTCAGTCACCCAAGAAAATGTTGCAAAAGTCGAGAAAATTGTATTGAGCGAACGAAGAGTTACCATCTGATACTTAATTCAAGAAACGGCCATTTCATATGGAAGTATTCAATCCATATTCAAACAATCTTTGAATATGAGAAAAGTCTCCGCAAGATGGGTGCCGAGAATGTTAACCGACAGTCAGAAACAAAATCGACTTGACATTTCGAAGATATTGTTGGACTAGTTTCAAGAAGATTCTGAAAACTTTTTGTCTCGTTTCGTAACAATGGACGAAACATGGGTCCATCATTTTGATCCCGAGACAAAACAGCAATATTCGCAATGGAAACGGCCATCATCACCGACCCCGAAGAAGTTTCGTGCTGTGGCATCGGCTGGCAAGGTTATGGCCTCAATATTTTGGGACTCAGAAGGGATATTGTTGATTGATTACCTGGAGCGTGGAACCACTATTACAGGCCAATATTATGCAGCTTTAATTCCCAAGATGAGGAATGCCATCAAAGAGAAAAGGAGAGGGAAACTTCGAAGGGGCGTGCTGTTTCATCACGACAACGCACCCGCGCACAGGTCGGCAGTTGCGATGGCTGCCATTCAGCAAGCTGGCTTCGCATTGGTTGACCACCCCCCTTATTCACCAGATCTGGCGCCTAGCGATTTTTATCTATTCACCAAATTGAAAGAATACTTAAGGGGAAACAGGTACGAAGACGATAACGAGGTGATGGATGCCGTAGAGAGCTTTTTGCAGGACCAAGACAAAACTTTTTTTTTTAAAGGGATTGAAGCCTTGGAAAAGCGCTGGACTCGGTGTGTAGAGAGACTCGGAGACTATGTAGAAAAATAAATTATTATGTTATCAATAGTAATTATATTCTCACTACTTTTTGATCCCTCGTATGTCAGTGTGATACGGGCCGCACGCACGCTCGGAGAAAGTCGAGAAAAATGTCTTTCGATACAGAAATAGTAGTTGTAGAAGTGCAGTGTCGCCCTGCCATATGGGACCAGGCGAATGATTCTATAAATACTGAGATGCACGAAAAGCGGCATGGCTAGTTTGTAAAGCATTATTTGAAAATTTTGATAATTTCAGTGACGCGGAAAAAAACAACAAAATCCCCGCAGCCAACCTAGATTCAATAAACGGGCTTATTGGCTGCAGTTTTTTTTTGTCGCTTTTTGCTACGTAATTATAAATGTTAAGTTCTCCATCGACACGACTGTACATGCACACCGTTAAAATTGAACTAGCGATACTGCGTAATTCGGTCTCCGCGACGGGGACCGTCGCGTTCCTATGGTATGGAGCCCACCAGCGTGTCCACGCGCGTAGACACGCGACGGACACCTGTCGCGGGCGCCCGCTTAACGCAGTTTCAGGCCTAAGATCTTTGAGGTGCCGAAATTCTAAGAAAGACACCAGGTCGTAAACAGCCGCCTTGCTTTTGTTATTGTTAATTGCCTAGAACACGTGTGACATTTGGATTGCATTGTCTTTATGAATGTTGGCCCCAGTTACTAAACATACTAGCACAGTATAATAAAGTTACAGTATATGTATACAAGGTGGAACAGGACGATTGACATTCCTTTAAACCACGTCAAGAGAATCATGTCCTTTTCCCGTATACAAAAAATCAATCAAATCCAATGAATTTAGCCACAGGAAATTGTATTTCATTTTCTTATTTTTCAACATGATGTAGATCTGAGTCCGTAATCTAATAATAATAGGTAAAAATTGTAAGGTCCAGAACCTGTGCCAAACATATGATTATATTGTTTGTATTGTTCTCCGATTAAAGTGCCTGCGACCCGCACCACCGCCGCCACGCCCCGCACCGCACCGCACCGTTGGTCAGTGACTTTTCGTAGATAAAACGTGTTTACTTTTTATGCAGTTGATTCCGCTATTTATTTTGTTTGAAAACTGCAATTTTTAAATTTTCCATGAACTACTAATCTTCGTGTTTTAAAATTTCGTGTTTTGCGTGTTAAAATGTTTCGATGGATTAGTACTGTGCTCGTTTTTATTTAATGTCGTACATCCAGATACACGTTGTATGTCTTCATAAACGACCGAAACGACGCGCTTCGAAATCTTAGTGTATGCTAGCACGCAACAGTCTAAGAGTGCGCAGCAGTTACGCACGGACTCGGAAGATGCGACATTTATTTACGTGAAATATGGCACGGAGTTATCGACTGTATTGTTCAGTGTATGGATGTTTAAATTCATTAATATCGAAACCAGAAATATCATTTTTTAAGTTAGCAACTCAGTGGGGAAGGTAAACCTATAAGAATAACAATAATTTTAGTTTTTATTTCCGTTTTATGTCAGTAGTTGTATATTTATAGAAGCGTAGTAGAGGCGAAGCGCGTTAACAACTCCATTCCTACCGGCTTCCCTTTGGAGGATCGGAAGAGTAACTTCATCTACCACCATTAAAAAATAGCACATTCAGTAATGTCTACGATTGCCAATTAATATATATTCCAACAACAACACAAATTGTTCTAAATAAGCCGGCGCCACAAAGTGATAATCGTATTTGTATGACTATTTATAACTAAACAATTTCTTCTTCGGCTTCCCTCCTACGAAATGTCAAGCCTCGCCACTGAAGCGTAGCGAGCATAACGTAGTTGAATTTTCTGAAACTTCAGTATTTCTTTTTCTCAAAAACTAGGCGTTAACGCAATGTAAAGTTTTGCGAAACTGATTTACACGAGAACATCTACACACTATGACATTTGAAGCTTCGGACGAGTACAGTGAAGCCCTCTGGTTTGTTCGCGCTAAGCAAATATGAGACATCTCCTGTCCTCTCTGCTCAACCGTATCCACTGAAGCTTAGCGGAGACGAGATTTGTAAATACCGAAATCCTATTGGTTGTTTCCAACACATCTCTAGTCTCGTCTCCGCTTTGGTGGAGTCCGGGCCTCAAGGACATAACCCGTTTACGCCCGCCGTGCCCAAACGAGGACGCCTTCCAAATATCCTCAATTTCATCATATTATCGATTTGAGTTATTATGACAGTTCTTATGTGAAGTGCAGTAGTTAATCTTTATAGAAACCAAAACTATTATCCAAAAATAACTAAAAGTGATTTCATTATTTTATTTTTATTATTGAAGAATAAGGCGTTCCTCAAAAGTAAGTTTTTTTTGTTAGTATTTTCAAATATTAGTATGTATTTCTTTAACCTTCGTTTTGAATATATTCTAAGGTTGGCAATAAAATTTCGTTTGAGAATAAAATATAGTTTTACACAATCTGACAAGTATGTTTATAGTGATGTCCCTATTTGGGGCCAACGGGCACATTGAGGGTAATTTTTCTTTTTTTCCACAGGCTAATAATCTTATTAGCCTGTGGAAAAAAAACGAAAATACAGGCGGAGCGGGAGAAGTCATTTGATGATTTACCATCCCAAAAATAGGAAGGCATTTCGAGACTGTAATGAATTCCTAGGACTCCAGGAAGCAGTTGAAACTTTGATGAATGAAGACGATTTTGACAGAGGTAGTTTTAGTTACACTACCTCCAGAACCGAGTACCCTAACCGACGAAGGTGATAATGATAATATACGGATGAATGACATTCCGCATGATATACCAGACTGAATTGAAGTATTTGTAAACAGAAATGACGATGACGACTGGGATAGTAGTGATGAGGAGTCATTGACTGCTGCTACAGCTAAGAAGCCGAGATCGAATATAAAAAACCCCGGCTGGCGTAAATGTGACCCTATTTATGAGCCTATTGGATCTCTTGAAAGCAATGTTTAGGCACGATTAGAAAAGTTGATTGATAATCTCAAAAATCAAAATCCTGTATTTTTTTAAAAAATATTTGATGAGGATGTGTTGGCCATAATTATAGAATTCTCGCAAACTTACGCAGCTCAACATAATTAAACATAATTTTATATTATCAGTGGATGAGTTGAAAATATTTTTCGGAATTTTGCTGTTGACTGGTTATCATTCACTACCCCGAGAACGTTTATACTGGTCTCTGGATGAAGATTGCAATATTTCTATAATCACAAAAGCTATGTCAAGAAACAGGTATCTTGAAATCAAGAAATATCGGGATTTTCTACTGCTGCTGAAACTACTGAAACGATGTTCAAATAAGACCTCTTGCAGACATTCTAATGAAAAAATGTTTGCAGTGGGGGAGTATTTAATCAAGATTTATATATAGATGAATCGATGGTGAAATACTTTGGACGTCATCCCGCAAAACAGTTTATCAAAGGTAAACCTTGACGATTCGGGTATAAAAATTGGTTGATTACAAGTTCCGATGGGTATGGTTATGCCTATGATGTCTACTGCAGTAAAACTTCAGAATCAGGTTCTTCAGATCCACTAGGCACAAAAGTAGTAAAGCATCTGCTTGGCAAATTAGAAACGACTCGCTAAAGATCATATTGTTTATTTTGATAATTATTTATTAGCTACTCATTACTTCGAGATCTCCGGCAATTAGGTTATCGTGCAACCGGTACTGTGCGAGAAGGAAGAACTAAAAAGTGTCCTTTGTTGCCTATCAAAGACATGAATAAGAAAAGGCATGCAGAATTTGACTACCGATTTGATTCGGTCAACTAGGTCTTGTTTGTTCGATAGCTTGATAACAGTGTCTATACAATGGGCACCAACTACGACAGCGTTCTTCCTTTGGGAAAAGTAAAGAGATAGAATACTTGTACATACGCAGAAAGTTGATGTCGGTATCCCCCATGTGTTTCAAAGTTACAACAAGGGAATGGGCGGAGTAGTCGATTTCTTTATATTGAACCGCAATCCGAGGGAAGAAGTGGTGGTGGGTTTTGTTCACCTATATGCTGGACTTGTTAGTAGCTAATGCTTGGCGTTTGTATATATTGACTAATGAAACTAAGTTAGATCAACTCTATTTCGTCGGATTATAGCTCGTCACTACTTGAGACAGACCAACTCTCAAAATAAACGTCCAACTGCTTCCTTGGTGCCTAGCCTGCAGTTCGATGGTGTTGGTCACCACCCTCAAAAGCCAGCTCAACAATTGCGATGTGCAGTATGTCACAAAAAAGCGAGTTGGCAGAGTAAAAAATGCTTGAAAACTTTGTGTTGAGAAAGAATGTTTCGAGCATTTTCATACTGCATGAGCCCAGTGTTCCCATTTGAGGACGCCCTTTTTTTTTTCTTATTTACAAAAAATAATTTTATTTGTTCTTTGTTTTTTTAATTATTAGATGAGTATCCAACTATATACCCGTTGTTTTTATTTGGGCGTAAATGGGTTAAATAGAATAAAATGTCTTTCAACTTCCTATTACACAGTACACTGTAGTGTACTGTGTTGCACTTAACACTAGGATGTAAGAGCGAGCTCGGGACTCGGGGCACTCCCGACTCGGACAAGTTAGGTTGGAAGCGATGACAAGGTCTTTCAGACCGCGCCATCCCTTCGTGGTTATTTTTTCTCTAAACCATAGAGCCCCGAGAAGCGGGGCTCCGTCGACTATGCTTTACTAGTTTTTATTTTCTCAGCGCCTATGGTTTTGCGCATTTTGGGGTTTTCAAATATACACTAAAAATGGTCTATTCTATCCAATAAAAAAACTAGGTTTTATTATTTAATTTTTTTCTCGGCCCCTATGGTTTTACGCACTTTGGGGTTTTCAAATATACACTAAAAAGGGTATATTGTCCAAAAAAAAAATTGCTACTATAAAAAAGCGACGGGTGTTAATGTACAGTGGTTCCAAACAGAGATTTGGGCTGTCGACGGCGCGCAGCGGAGACGAGAGGTGTGAGCGGCGTGCGTCGAGCAGCACCGCTAATTTCCCCCGCGTCGCACAATCCACCCGCAGAGATGTGTACTGCATACATCTCTGCTCCGGTCTAGCCAGTTCGCATCTCCGCACCGCTTAGGTGGATACACCCTAGCTGTTAAGCATCTCCTCTTCTCTCCGCTTCACACATACCCGCTCATCTCCGCTCTGGTGTAGTCCGGGCCTGACAGGTACTTGGTAGGTGAGTATATCTCTTTTTCCATGAGATCGGTGCACGACTAAAGGAACAAAATATACCTATACTAGCTTCTGCTCGTGGCTTCGCCCGCGTGTATTTTGGTCTGTCACAGAAAGTCTTTATCGTGCGTCCCGCGACCAAAATACGTCCGTGAAATCTAAATTATTAATCCATATTGATACAAATGATTTGGTGTAAAGTGCAATTATGTAACTTT
The DNA here is from genome assembly GCA_947568875.1 of Fissipunctia ypsillon. Lineage (NCBI taxonomy): Eukaryota > Metazoa > Arthropoda > Insecta > Lepidoptera > Noctuidae > Fissipunctia > Fissipunctia ypsillon. Next base: position 14,999,028 of record OX387654.1, on the reverse strand, counting down.
TTCATAGAAAGTATTTTAACCCGAAAAAATGGATGGTATATATCTATTTCGGTGACACTGCATCCGCTATAAGTCACCATGTTGGATTTTTTGAGACGTCATATCGAGCCTTTTCAGGAAGAACATCGTAAGCGACAATTTGCACTTTTTACCGGACAGGGTTTTTTCTTTCCTAATTAATGATGTTTTCATTTACGATGATAATTTCTTACAACAATAAAGTCGTGTAAATTTAAAATAAAATTTAAGAGTATTCGCAACAAGATGTAAAACTGTCTAATTAAGAGGTTACGAAGAAATAATAGTTTTGTGATTTTTGGCGCTTACGATGTTTTTCCTGAAAAGGCTCGATATTATTATAGGCTTACCCGCGGAACAACATCGCACTTCCAACGATATCTCGTTTAACAAAATACGACGAGTAGTTTAGGAGCTATGAGAGAACAGATGAGCGTACATACATGCATACATACATAGCCTGTCAAAATCATACGCTCCTTTGGCTTTGCCATTTTCTGGTAAAAATTTAAAACTTGCAAGATTTACAGTAATACATTGTAACTAAAAAAAGAAAGGAAAGAAAAGATAAACAATTCAAGAAAAAAAAAGAAATAATTAAAAGATAATATTTTATGACAATTTATTATTATAGCATTATCTACGTCACCCAAGAGACACAGTCAGTGGACAACCCTAGTGCGTGTTTATGTACCGAGCGGCCGTAAGTAATTATTTCAAGGTCACTGCCGAGACATAATACTGCTTCTTTATTATACTGTGACACTAGGCACCTCCACCTCTCGTATCAGTCGTAAACCAACTTTGAAACTGTCACAAACATGGTCAGTAAAAGAAAAGCGTGTGTTGACGAAAAAGTGATAACGAAAACTCTATAACTACTTGTACTATTATTATTATTTATATTCTGTTATAAAACGAAAAAAAAAATGCTCGGTCCCTTGAGTTTCGTTATAAAGTTCACCGTATTTTATTTAACTTTAAAATGTTGTATTTTTTAATACTTTCATTTAGTTTTATAAATCTTCCTTCAATTTTATAAATCCCCTTTTAATTGTATAACATATTTTCTTTAATTTTATAAACAACTGCGGACTTTCAGACAAAAATCTGAAAAAATGCGTGACTTTCAGTTGCATCTAAATTCTAAATGGCGTAATAGCACCAGATCCAATGAATTAGAAAATCATTGATTTGTAGACTGTGTGCTTGTGGCCTCTGGCCTTATTTTGGAGCAGTGGGGAGATTTCCCTATAATTTTTGATAAATAACTATTGTTTCCCAATTGTTTCTGTTTTCGTAAGACGGAGACTTGATGTTGATGTCCTTATTTCAAGATTAACTTTAAACCAAGGGATGTTTTTGCAGAATTCACCCATACAAGCTTACAGGATAGAATAGAATAGAATATTCATTTATTTGCTCAGAATGTAGGTACAATTTAATTTTTCATTATTATTATTATGAGGTGCAGAACCTAATTAATAATCAAGGTAGATCAATAAGTGCATATTAAGATACTTAATTTATTTTACCATTTTTTTCAATATTAACGGGTCGCACCTATCTAAACAAAAATCGTTTATTTGCTGTTTTCTTCATACCTACGTTTGATTTCAAGTAGGTACTTATCTATTTTCGTAGCCGAGCATGTTATTGATTTATCAAGCGTGATTTGATTATAAAATTAATGTTATTATTATTTGCGTCTTTCTGCGATCTTACAAAAACATATCTCAAAATTACAGTGGTTAGGTACCTACTTAATAACTAAACTGACAAATGAGTTCATATCAGTACAATGCCTAGCACTAGCAATAGTAGCGATGAATATGAATGCAATATTTACATTAGAAAGTAATAAGTGCTACATTCAATAAACGATTCGTAATCTCATACTACAACTAAAACAAATTCAAACAATGATGGTGAATGGGACAAAGCGTTTTGAAATCAGTAGCACACAACGTGGCACTTTTACCGGGCCACAGGTAAAAAACACCACAAGCTAAAGTATAATCAGGGTGTCAACATCACGACAGTGCAGTGGCATGGCAGTAGAGAGAGACACATAAGTGTATTAGCATTATCGCGGTAACGTTGCCGCTCTGTATGTACTCCCTTCGGTGCCTCTTGCCCCTCCTCTCCCGTTCGCAGCGACCACCTCCCGTATTAAGCTAGCAACAAAAGTCGCCGGCGAACGCAGCGCATTTCGATTGGATCAAAACGATAAGGAAAATAAGGGACGACCACGTGACTTGGCTTCTAGTTAACAAATAATAACACGTTTAGGTTTCAGCGATTACAAGGCTGTATGACGTCGCACAGATAAGACGCAATTTTTTTATTACAATTGAATACATACAAATTTAGACAAAAGTAAATTCATTTTCACCTAAAAGCCGATAACATTACTATATAATTTTCAACCTTTTGAAACATCCCACTCAATTAGCAAATCAAAGCATGAATTGCTTGCAGTGCGCTTATTGTCGCGTCTATTTTTAGAACACTAACTACAGCAGTAGACGAATGGAAAGTTAGCGAGTTGGCAACCTGCGTGTAGGGATAACAGTCGTAATAATTATGTAGTACAGAGTTGGTGGGTAAGGAGTACGCAAGTACATGGTCTACGACGATTAATCTTAACTGCATAAAATATAAGAACTGCACTAGTTGTAAAAATAACGAGATTTAAAGAAGACCTCGAAACAAAAACTGACACGCATTGTCCACGACGCGACGTAATACGTGGCGTCAAGCTGCTGACAATACACATTAATAGATAACAGAAAGTGAAGCGACGTCATTCAAGTCGTTACATTTTACCTACGTATTTCCCCAAGTTTCTTGTTCTTCATTGGATCGATAAATATTTTCATCATCAGCCTAGCCCTTTCCCCACTTTGTTGGGGTAGGCTTCCAATCTAACAAGATGCTGCTGAATACCAGTATTTTACATGGAGCGACTGCCTGTCTGACCTCCACAAGTCCACAACCAAGATGCTGGGTAAATACGATACCCCTTTCTTGGCAAGACTGGTGGTCAAAATTTTGGGCTTCTGATACCCGTCGCGTAACGAGAACTGTCAAAGATTGTTAAATATGTTATAGTTTAAAAAAATTGTTGGAATGGAAATCAAATACTTTTTCCAAATTCAAATTCCAATACTTCCCAAATTGTTCCTAGAGAAATTTCAATAAACGAGTTTAGGTGGTCCTTTGTTCAGTTTGCTACGTCACGCGTTGATACCGTGCATTTGCGCCGCACGAAAACTGTCTCAAAGAAAGACAATCAATACTCAGTCATCTCTGTCCCGCATTCATTGTAGAAGCGCAGTTCTGCGGACCCCAAAATCCCCTCTTCCGGTACGGGCGTTCAGCCGCGTGCTGTTTAACCCAATTTTCTAGTGCTAGGGGTGTGCAGGGCGCGAGGTGCGAGAGGGGAGGGCGGCGCAACTTCAGCCGCAAGTGTGCAACACAGACGAGGCGCCACGAGATTCGAACCAGAGCCTGCAATATTGATTATTTCTAGTGCCGACAGCGCTGACACCCACACATTTACTAAATTCACTCTTCTGCGTATCAACTATGGGGGCTTTGTATTTGAGTGGATGTTAGTTCATTTCTAAGCTTGTACATATTCTTCAAGCGTTATATTTAGGTATTTATAAAACATTATTAGTTTTTGCAAGAAAAGCAGCGACAAGCGACAATGCCAAGTTGTGTTCGTAACTTTTATCACAATGTGAGTTGTAGTGTTGGCAAAATTTCATGATATATGAATTTGGTTTAAAATCACAGACTTTTGCAGTAGAGGTTCGATTTGTTGTCAGTTGCCCTTGCCATTCAATTGTGACAAAATTAGCTCTTGTATTATCCTTCCAACTTTGATCTAACAACTAAGCGTTCCATTTTTAGTTTTCATGGAGATTCAGCGACTCAGCGACAGTCCGTTTCTTTTAGGTTCTTTCAAAGAACATGGAACTATTCGTTTTATGATCAATCCATTTTATTAAAGTCCTTACTGCCACCACTACCACATCTAAAAAGATTATCATCTTTGAGCTAGATAGAGCTTGCGAAGTATACCGATCATTCTTGTTTCGAATGTTTGTGAAGACTTCTTGAACATGGCGAATGTACTCATTGCACGGTATTCTAATATCACCACGCAGCTGTCTTTACTGATTTACAGCAAAGCTATGTTGAGCCTGCATACGAGCTCCCAGCGGACCACTAACTGCCATGCATGGCTTCCTGAAAATCTCTAGTTTTAAACCGACTGTGGGCCGCTGTAAGTACAACTTACAGCTCATTCACACGAGAACGATTAGTTTTTTTTGCCGTATAGTAATTTTTCACGATTCGTGAATTTTTTTGACGGTGGCAATGGTTTTTAAATGGCCGTATTCACACGAATCACGAATCCGTGTGAATGAGCCCTTAGATGGGGCTACTCCGATGAGCCTAAGTGCGACTATTTATTTTATTTTATTCTATTCTGCAAACTTACAGCTAACTTATACAGTGTCTCGTAAAGTCTAGTAGTAATTTAGTAGTATTATTAGATTATGAATGGATTTGTTGCTTTCGAAACGGAATTCCGAATCGGAATTCTGACTGTGAGTGGCCGACCACATAGGATATTTTTAGGGTTTATATCCTCATTAAATAACTCTTCCTTCCGTCTGTTTGTCTGCCACAGATGTTGGGACACGAAAACGGCGTGACGTATAAATTTGGCAAGATGTTAATTGTGTTTTGATGACGCGCACATATTCCGGTAATCGATGAACATAATTCTTATTGGCTTATGGGGCGAGTTGAGCTGTTGGGCTCCCTCAAATAACGTCTGTCAATTGACCTCACCTTTTAGGGGTTTCTAGTTTGTTTTTGGCCAAATTGGTGAAGTTTTAAGTAACGTTTGTCAAAAATATGTGTATACATATAGTCGCGACTGTAAAATTCTTCTAAGGGTTTAATTAAAGCAATCAGTGGCTTTTCATTTTGAGTGGATTGTCGACCCCAACATATATGAAAAAAGCTAGGCAAGCAAATGCTCAGAAAACAAAGAAGTAGATTAATAAAACAAAGTTTCCTCAAGCAAGGCGTGAGCCTCGCTGCACAAAAATGTCCCTATAAAGCGAGTTCCCAGAAGTTTCAAAGAAAATACTTATTATCTGCCTTCAATATTATCTGCATTCCATCGAGAGTAATGTTTACATGAGCCAAATGTCTGGTTCTGTTTCGGATGATTAAATGGATGTTCTACTTGGTATTTAGTGGTTCGCTGGAGGCAGGTAGGGAGCTGGGACAGTGCCGGCAGGCGCGCGGAGCGGCGGCGTGGCACGGCGTGCGGCGCACTGGGTCAGGCGAAGCAATACGGGCGGACCTTGCAATGTCGCGGCGTGACGCTCAGCTGACGACGGGCCGCCGGCCGGCCGCCCGCCGCGCCGCGCCGCCCCGCCGCGCGTTCATTGCCTCCGTGGCAGCGGACGAGAGCGGCCGCTTCTATGCCACACTCTCATTTGACTGTTTACGATTCCTCATTACTTACGACGATGATTTTGAATTCGAATTTATTAGGAGACGAATTGAACATTGTTTCATGTGCGAAAATTGTGAATATATTTACAAATATTTAGTTGCAATGTGTGTGCGCGTCGTGAATATAAATTTAGTTAATACTGGAGTGCGGTGACGATCGGTGCGAAAGGTCGGCCTGTGTAAAAATAACTGCGGAACCGGGCGGCTAAGCGGTGGAATGAGGTTTGACGGCACATTGTAGCCGAGGCGGGGCGAGGCCGTGTGCGCCATGTTATAATTTCCCTTCGCGTCGAATGTGCAAACCAACTGACTGAACACTGCGCTGTGCCTACTTCTCTTTCTCTCAGTGCGGAATAAGCATGCTTGCTGTACGAGACAAGCCGCAACTGCCGCAAGTCGCCCACCTCTGCTTGCTAATCTGCCTCAACCTCAGCGCTCGCGAATACTTGCGATTACATTAGCCACCTTTACCATTTTGAAACGTATTGTGTTAGCTAGTGAATTTGTTAAACACATGATAATGTGGGGTGGTAATGGTGGTATGGAAGAATTCGCATAGTAATGTGTAAGATTGTATAAGTATTGAAATTTGTAATGTGATAAAATGCAGATTCATTTTTTGATACATTAAAGTTGATTTGAAAGAAATAGTTTTAAAGCGAAATTACGTAAATAAAATGCTTTGATGATGATCATTATTACAATAAATACTAAATTACAAATCACAATCTTACGAGCCGTTTCAAACTACGAAACGAGTACCTATTTAATCTAATTAGGATTCATCGTAATACTTAAACATGGACTGGTGTTGTACCTAATAATAATAAGACTTAGCTACCAAGGACACAAATGAAACCAGACAAAACTAGTTTTTTGAAGAAATTAAATCGTCCACGGCAAAAACAAATCACACGCACACACTGACATGTTGAACGAGATATCGATAAACAGGTAGGGAGGTAGGTAACTAGTACCCATATCCATAGTACCCATTCCCATTAGGCAGAAAGAGTGGTGCGAAAACCGCGATTTCATTTCAAGCATTCAGTGATAGAGAGGCGCGGGGCAGCGGGCGGGCGGGGAGCGCGGCGAGCCGTGTGTCGGTGACCCCGCGGCCCCGACTTGCCTACACTTCGAGGCCGGCGCATACTTCCCTGCTCGCTTTATCAAGTTTATCGTATTTCCACTTTTCAGATACCAAGTCTTCACACAAGATAATAACAGATGCAACTATATTTACGTTATATAATAATCGATTCCTAAATTCCCTCCTTTACATAATCAGCCTATGTTCCCACTGCTGGGACACAGGCCTCCTCTCTGTGAGACTGAGGCGTAATCCACCACGCGGGCCCAGAGTGGGTTGGTAGATCTTCGAATTCTTTGTTCTAGGACATGCCGGTTTCCTCACGATGTTTTCTTCACCGTTTAGAGAGCAGTGGTGATGAAATAATTTACAAAAGTAAAGCGCGTGTCAGGGTTCGGACCTACGACCTACACAACTCGTAAAGTCGCGGCCGATACCACTGGGCCACAATTGCTCACACAATTGTCTTCTGTACAGAACATTATTTAGCCGACACGCTATTTGATAATAACCGAGCAGTAAAGCTGGCTTGTCAGTTCGGGCTCCTATGTAATTTTATTTATGTTATGATTCGCGACCTAATGAGCTTCAATCGGACACAACTACGTCATATATTTTAATTATCATAGTTGATAGTAGTGATTCAATATAAGGTAGGTAAGTAGTTGGATATCGGTCGATTAGGAAAAGAAAAAGGTTGTGTTTATTTAATTATTACTGCACCATCGTTCCATTCACCAATCAATAATAAGCTGTAGAAGTATAAACCTTTACCTGTTAGCAATTTATAATTTAATTATTGACCCGTTTCGGGTGGCGCAACAGATAACGGGATAACATAATATAGCCGCCACAAACAAGTCAGCTACTTGTAACTAAGTAGCTTAATTCAATGAAGACCACGGAAAAATGGGGCAAGTTAAGTTTGATATTCACAGATTTTATTACGAGAATAAAAGCGTATATTTAGTTCGGTAATTGAGAACAATTAGGTCCATGTAACCGTGACAGACGAATGAAAACCTGCTGCGATGCATTGTACCGTGTACCGTGACAGGCGAGTGGAAACTAGATGCGTACGGTGCGCTTGGTGCGCTCTATATTATACGATACGAAAATGGTCTCGCTGTTATTTTGTAAGGCTGCTATTTATAGGTGTGTTTACACTACACACTGTTGTATGTACGAACAGGGCGCGCGCGATTGTGGCGATACTCAATGTTCTCATGCACATATTCAAAGGAATGTAAGTTGAACGCAGTTAAACGTCACATAGGTAGCCTAATTGCTTAGTTATGAGACGCTTCAAACACTACATAAACTATGGCAAACTCCAAGCATATTCAACTATGTTCGTAGATGACCAACGATTTACGTGCACGCTCGAAGGTACCAACTCATAAAAAATCAATAAGTATCCACTGTTTGTCGACGAAAGCCTAATCGATATCAAGGTAACAGACTTCCTAAATGTAGCATGAAACGTAATAGACCTTCTATTAATAATGTATGCCATCATGCAATGGTTGAGCGAACGAGCGTTATAACAACCGTCCTACATTATCGCGAATCGCGATTATAGGAAGCTAAAAGTTTGCGTAGGCTAATTAATGTTAAGCCGGCGCCAGACATTGGGATCAAAGTTTGAGCACACATTTTCAAAACTTTGATCAAACTTTATGTGCGCAGATGTATCCGGCTAGACTTGTATTTCAAATGATTTACGGGCACAGTTACCGCAAAGATGGCTGACAGAATAGACGACGATTTTGATGACTCCGTCAGTCTGTTTTATTTGAGTGCCTTTAATTTTTTTTTTCATTCTCATATTGTGAAAACTCCAAGAAGAAGGCGTGAATGGATGTCTACACTGTATCGTAAGAGAACACGGTAAGTTAAATACTTTGCAATTTTAAACATTGAATTTACTGAATTAATTATTAATTAACCAATTCATTTTTTTTTCAGTGGTTTCATGACTAATATGCTAGAAGATTTGATGCCTAGACCCGTAGGCTACTTCGATAATTTTTGCAGAATGTCTTGTGCTGATTTTGAAGTAATATTGCAAAGAATTTCTCCTTTAATTTCAAAGAAAGACACTAAATGGAGAACTGCTGTTCCTACAAAAATTCGATTAGCATTGACTTTAAGGTTTCTAGCAACAGGTGACAGCTATATGAGTCTGCAATACCTATTTAAAATTTCTCATCAACTTATTTCTACTATTGTATATGAAGTTTGTAATGCGCTGATTCGAGTTCTTCGCGATGAAGTGAAGGTGAGTACAAGAAAACTACATAGTAAATTCAACCATTTCTTTATTGTTCATGAAGTTAAAGAATAATGAATTAATGAATATAAAGATTAATAATCAAATTAGTGTGTTTTCATAATTAAATATGTCATTTTGTAATCAAAAGTTATCCGAATTTAGTAATCATTCAAGTGGTAATGTTCATCATCATCACTAATATCGGTACCACGGCATCGTTCATATGCTTCTTGAATTATATCTTTGTTATTTTTAGGGCGTATAGTGGTTTCCGAAATAATATTAATTTTCTAATTCTTAGGCACTTCTGGTTCCTGATTAAGACTGTTCATACTAAATGATGCTATATTATTATCATAATCACATGCGATGCTAGTATTTGTTATGTAATTTGGTTGCTGCGACACAGTTTGAGAATCAAATGATCGCCCCGGTATCTCATGAATTTCAGTCTGTATTCGTATGTCTCTTTCATATGGCGTTGGTGTTGATTGAATATCGTATTTTTTAATGGATTGAGATCTTAGTTTAAAATCGTTTGAAGCTGCTGAATATTGCCGTGTGGATGACCCCGGTAGAACATACTCTTGTGGTGTAACTGAAGATTGTTCAGACTGAGACGATCTAGGTACATAAATAGAATGTTGATTAACTGGAATAGGAAGCTGGTCATTATATGTTATCGGTGAACGTATCTCTTTTCTGATTTTCATAGTGTACCTAAATATTAAATTATCAATCTCGTTCATTAATATCAGTCGGTGATCTTCTTGTAGTGACTTAAGCTTTTCAGCGAGTAGTTGGCCGTATAAATCACATTCGCCGACTGCTTTCGTATTTTTGGATCTTTCTTTAATTAATGCAAATGCCTCATCCATCTGTTTTTTTGCAACTAGTACATCCTGCATTCGACACCGTCTTTTGGGAATCACAGAAGAATCAGACTGGTTTTCAGGAGTCTCACTTCGATTGCTTGATACAAGTGATTCAGATCTTACTGTATTTGAGTCCATGAAGTTACTTGATTCCGGTTCATGTGAACGGCCTCTCCGTACAATACTCGAATCCGATCGCTCCTGCAATCATAATAAGTACTATAATTAGGCATAAATTGTACATTGTGAATGTAAAAAATGTCAAAAATTATTAATTTCTGTTTCAGTTGCCGAAATCTACGAATGAGTGGCTAATCAAAGCAGCTGGCTTTGAAAGGCTATTTCCACATGCCCTGGGAGCTATAGATGGCAAGCATGTTGTGTTGGAATCGCCTATTCATAGTGCGTCTGAGTACATAAACTACAAAAAAGATTTTAGTGTTGTCCTATTGGCTTTAGTAGACAGTGACTATTTTTTTATGTTTGCTGATGTGGGTTGCCAAGGTAGAATGAGCGACGGTGGTGTTTTAAGAAACAGTATATTATGGGATAAAATGAACGACAATACTCTAAAACTACCGAATCCCCGTCCGTTACCAGGAAGAAATGTAAATGTGCCATATGTGTTTGTGGCTGATAGTGCCTTTGCATTAAGTAACTGTCATGAGACCGTACCCAGGACACCACCCTGAACAAAGTATGAAAAGAATTTTTAACCGAAAATTATCTAAGGCAAGAGTCAAGGTAGAACACGTTTTTGGTATAATGACGTCAGTGTTCAGAGTCTTCAAAAAGCCCATGCTTCTCCAACCAGATAAAGCTTCAATTGTTACTATGGCATGTATATATTTACATAATTTTTTGAGAAAAAGCAGAACTTCATCCCATTTTTATTCACCACCAGAGTCGTTTGATTGAATAATTAACAATGTTTTAATGCCTGGAATCTGGCGAAATGAAGACCCACCTACAGGTCTCATTCCGCTTACATCAATTCCTAGAAGAGGATCAATTTCTGCACAAAAAATTCAGGAGGAGTTCGCAGAGTACTTACAATCAAGAAATTAATTTTAATAATTCGACACTTGCATGCAACAACATCGTAACTCACTTTGAGCAACTTTACAGGAGAGCGCGTCAAAGATTTTAAAAAATCCTACAGATTTCGGTTAAGGGTCGTAGCACACTTATCAAAACGGAAAGGGATCGAAACCGCCTCGCCAATAATAACAAAAAATTTAACTTGTTTTACAATGTAATTTAGTAATTTGGTGAGCATGAGCAATGTTGACAATGATGTGCAATTAAATTTACTCTTTTATGAACTTCAGTGGACACTCACGATGTATTTACATAAAAAAAATCTTTATTTAAAGGACTAGAGCCACCGAAGTGAGTGCAAAAAATTCTCCATTTTTTGTAGAGTAAGAATATGATTGTAACTCAAAATCGCCAAAAAGTGAGTTACGATGTTGTTGCATGCAGGTGTCGAATTGTCGATATGATTTTGAATCAGTAAAATTGTAAATATATCATTTTTAAATAAAGCATTTTTACATTAAATAATTGGTTTTTAATAATATTATGAAATAACTTATCTGTCTATTTACTGACCTCAGTGCATAATGTTGGATGATAATCGTATACGGAACCCATATAATTGTGCATCGCATCGAACGCGAACCACGTTGGTTTAAAAATCTCATCTGTTCCTGAGCCTGTTTTTGTTGAGTCTTTAATCTTTTTCAAATCATCTCCGTACTGTGTTAGTAGGCTATTTCTCTTCTTTTTAAGTTCTTCTACAGTAAACGGCACGGAGAAACTATTTTTTATTCTAATCCATGCGTCGTTTACCAGGTTTCGATTTTTGTGATCCCTGTTTTTCGGATTCCATATTGAGGGTTCTGTTTGAAGTAGCTCAATAAATTCTATTACTGCGTCATTACCCCACTCCATTATTGACGCTCAAAATACCACTCACAGATTAATTATTGCATACAACTGCTCCGTTCAGCGGCGCACACGCGACTAAACACTGCAACAAGTGTGGCAGGCCGCACAAACTTTGAACTTTGTTTACTTTGATGTGCGCACTAAAAACCGACACATGATAGCAAACTACAAATATGTGTTCAAACTTTGCACAAATACGCAAATGTCAGTGCCACACTTCGCGACTTTGTAGGTATTTGCGTATTTGAACACATGTCTGGCGCCGGCTTTATGCCGGTGAATGCAAATATAGATTCTACAGAATTATCCATAAAACAACTCACCGTTTTGTATTCGGGCGTCCGCCGAGTTTCTACTAGTATCTCCCTTGTGCTGACCTGTAAACACGCGATCAATGCGCTCAATGTAAACCAGCCTATTAGAAAACGTCTCCCCACTATTAGGTATAGCTGTTTGCCTTTTACAATAGTTGCCTATACCTACGTCGTGTATGTATTAAATTATATTGCAAGCTAAACTTCAATTTTTAATAGTCTCTGAACGTAACTGCATACAAATCGATAAGCTTATCACAAATTCATTATTTGTTGCCTGTTAAGCGACATAGATACAACAGTTACCTATCAAGATTATCAACGTGTTCAACAATTCCAACACATATTTTTCTTGATTTGTGTGGTTGTGCTCTAATTGCTCTCAGCTCACAGGTAGCAAAATGTTTTTAGGTCGATAAGTCACAACCGTACATTTGCCGAGAAACTATTTGTGTCCGTCCGCCATTTTGTCGTTGAATGACGAAATGGTACAGTACATTCAGTGACAAGCGAACGAGACAGCCACCAGAAGACAATGATTGTGAATATTTATTACAAACTGATATCATACCAATTGACTTCAAATTGGGCTATGATATTTTCAGATTGCTACATCGTGATTCAATTAACAATTTGTTTCTTAAGAAGGTAAATCTACTGATAACTCACTTAAAATCTTTCCGGTGAGCAACAAAGAGAACGTGATCAAAAACACAGATCATTTGAATAACAAATATAACAAAACAACGAACAAAACCGATGCCCTAGCTCGGCCAAATGACGCGTTATTAGGACGAAACGGGGGAGCGAAGTGTGAGCGGGGAGCGGACGGAGACGAGACGCATAATAGAATTACATATCTACAACATCACTTGGACGGCCGAGACGACGATGTGTGCACATACGTGATGTTACCGGCGAACGGAAAGCGGGGCGGCAGCGGTGGCGGCTGCGGGGCAGGTGGGCATGCCTACTGGAGCTGCCACATTATCACAGATCACGTGATCGACTCGTTGCATGTCAACATCTACTCGCCCGCCGACTGGTGCCGCACTGATATGTATGGCTATACTATACATAACAGTCGGCATTACGCAGCTCCCCCTCCTTAACAACGTACTGAGGTTCCCTAAGCAACTTGCATTTTTTAACTTTTAATAAGTACCTACGCCCGTATGCTATTCTGACCTTCCATATCTTTCTTTACCTAACAGGTTTTTAAAAGGTTATTTTGCAGCTTAACAACCAAGTGGCAAGATAAAATCAGTAGGTATTTATTTGTCTCCTATCATGATGATGTTTAGGCAACGGAACGTGAGAACTTTCATTCATGTGATAGCCCAAGCAGCAAGTTGATATACAGGCTGTTTGGAAGCGGGTGCAAAGCCTTAAGGGGTGATAATTGACACTATTTAGACGAGCATTTTGAGCCATATATATCTTAGGTCTTATACGAACAAAAAGCGAAGTATAAGGTTAGGTTCAGTTAGTTCGTATCGGTTGGTAATATAATATTGCCACCTGTTGTTGTCAACTTGGTTGGATTAAATACTTCAGGGCGTATGCGGTATTTGTGTCTCATGCAAAAGTAACGAAGGAAGAACACTCACTTACTCTCTATGGTATTATGAACTTGATTACAAATGAAGTGATGAAACTCTTTTACCGTTAACATTATTGAAGACACCATTTACGTTAGTTTGATGAAGTTTTGGTGTCCGTTCAATCAATCGTTACAGTTATACAGGGTGTTTGGAAGCTGGGTGCAAAGCCTTAAAACACATACTTCGTCTAAGACATATGTTTATGGCTCAAAATGCTCTAAATGGTGTCAATTATGGCTTGTCCCTTAAGGCTTTGCACTCAGCTTCCAAACAGCCTGTATAACTGTAACGGTTGATTGTGATACGTACACCAATGTCTACAAGGATGTTAAAAAAAGGTATACGTATCTTGTGAGATACTTTGAAGCCTACCAATAAAAGAGTTATCACTTCATGTGTAGGTAATCATAAGTCCATAACACCATAGAGGTCGAAGTTTAGAGATGGATGATACGTGAGGAGTTTCTTCCTTCGTTACTTTGTGCATATTTAATCCAATCAAGTAGACAACAACAGTGTGTCGGTTAAGGCTCCTGCAAAACAGGCGCGACGCGACTCTGGTTGAAAGAACTATTTCCATGAAGTTTTATAAAGTTTTCTGTCTGCGCGAACCTACTATTACCGATACGAACTAACTGAACCTAACCTGAGCGCAGGAAATGTGAAAACAAAAGAATCGTTTCGAAAACAACATTGCATTCACTTCTGATTTAACAAAGACATTCCTATACAATTCGCTGATGGAATTTATACAGATGTCCACCACAGTAATATGAAGCACTTTATTAGTGACTACACTTTTGTGCTTAAAGTTCGTCATCGGTAGTCTCAAATTCAATTTATCTCTCTATGGTTTCAATAAGATTTTTTATGCTAGTAACGTGAGGCTTCTTGAAAACCTCTGACACCAATGGAAGCATGAAAACAAGTCGTCGGACCCAAGAAAACATGTTTTTACAGAAACTAAGAATAGAATATTCAATGAACCACTTGACTAAACAATTCTATTCTTCTATTATTAGCTCGTAAACCCAAATAGATTAACTAGAATATCCGCATCTATTCAATATCTGAGGTGTATGCCTACTCGAGGAGGACTTCACTCGACCATATAATTCATTCGTCCCTGCCAATTTCAAATCAAGATCATTCGTCCCTGCCAATTTCAAATCAAGATTACTATTTGAACGTAGTTCGTAGGATTCTTCATCAGTTCATCATCGTTAGTTTCATAAATGGATGACATAATAAGGCTCTTCGGTAATCTTTTGTGAACAACCTGACAGATGAGATGAGATGCAAAGTATTTTGGACATAATGCTATCTGATCTTGTGACTGCTAGGTACAATTAGGTACTTTGATTTTGGTTTTGAGTTTATCACTAAACTATGTATACAAATGACGTGAATCAAGTTCAAGTTAAATGCCTGACATATTACCTGAGAAATACGAGCCTCGCACTGAAGCGGAAACGTTATGGGTGTAGCGACAACCTCTGATGACTAAACACCAGTTGGTGCGTAAAACAGGAGTATAAACTGACCTTGGCGCCTAGGAAGCGCGCTTCCAGCAGCTCCTGCTTGCGAGGATCCAGCGCCGCTTGGAAGTGCTCCATCTTGACGCCAGCACCTGTTGAAGATGGTGCATGTTACAACTCATGTATTTATTGCATACAGGCGTTGTATTCAATACTATGGATCGTGAAGGAGTGATTGATCAGATCCCTAAACTAAACGGATTAAAATGAGGTAGTTTAGTCCGTCATTTATCACGTCGTAAAAAAGAGCATGTTGCTTATACTGTTCGTAATGCCATGCCATAAAAAATGGTCTCAAAAATGTTTAATTCGGAATGGGAAATTTATTTTTGGTGTAATTAAAAGTAAAAGTGAGAGAAATCAAAACAGTGTAGTCTGCATGGAGGAGGAAGAAATAGCCACGAGCTACTGAACTGCTCCGAGGTCGCCACATACGGTCCTGAGGTACTTTAGTATTCTCCGAGACATGTCGGCAACAAAATGAAATGCCCGCAGCCCTCTGTCTAGGAAATGACTTTCACGTAAAATATGTGCCTTATCGTGGAGTTACACAAAACAGCCCGGTACACCCTGCCATTGCAAGAAGAACGGCTTTGGATCCGGACAAACTAGGATGAAGTTTTGATCAAAGTGTGTTAAAAGGTTTAAGGTTTAAAGTAAACAATTTGGTTGAATCTGCAACCTCTAAAGATCTGTCGCTACTTGTAACTATTTAAGGTATACATAGAAGAACGAACTCGCACTCAACCGCGTAGTCTCCACAGTTTCCGAGTTTTGTAACGACTTCAATATTTAGGCTTTTAAAGAGTCGGCACATTAATCAAATAGCACTAGTGTTGCCATCTTTCACCTTTAAGAGGGTTGTCACATTTTACACTGCTCTCGCTCACACGGGACCAAATTTTTAATAATGTTAAATGAAAAGATGCATTTTTGAAAAATGTATTCAATGGGCGGTCTACAAAATAATATTAATTTAATAGGTAATTATTAAAAACACATTTTTATTGCGGCATTTATTTACATCATCTCAAAAACAGATCATAATACTTAATTACATATGTTTATTAGATAACACAATAGAAATGTGTTTTTGATAACTACCTATTAAATTAATATTATTTTGTAGACCGCCCATTGATTACATATTTCATAAAAGCATTTTTTCATTTAATATTCTTAAAACATTGGTTCTGTGTGAGCGAGAGAGGTGCAAAATGTGACAACGCTCTTAACCACTCGTATGCTGGAAATTACACAAACAATTAAAAAGCCGTCGTGTCTACGTCCGCTTAGACTCTTGATTAATCTAATTATGAATGAAAATACATTACTGAGAATTAAGAATCAGCATACAGACATAAGTATTTCAAATACGATGTAGATATAATTTTGCGAATTTGCGACATGATCAAATATCAAACACTAGTCTTAGTTGATTCAAAGTACATATGTCTGTCTGCTCAATCACTGTTATGAAGGCGACGTTGGATTCTCTCTAACATGTTGCTGCCTAAAGCTTACTCAGCTTTTAATGGTAAGTCTGTTGTAGACGTAAAGCGGTTCGCCATAACTGAGAAGTCTTCATAAACAATAGCCGATAAGTATACATATTTAGATAGTTTCAGATGGGGGTAGTTCACTAAAAATACTTAAAAATACTAAAAAACTAAAAAAACTTAAAAACTACTACTTAAAAATGACGTTATGTGGTCTACAATTTGTACCTTCATACGACCAATTTAGATAATGCATAAGGACTTATGGAAGTGGTTATTATGTATCACCACATCCTCTGAGCAAATATGATATTGATTCAACTGATAGCATGGAATACTAGACAGGCATTATAACATTGTTTCATTTGTACTAATTAATGCTAATTATTAATTAATTAAAATGTATCAAAAAATCTGGATTTCTCAGTAGCAGCCTGGTGTCCGAATTTGTGCCCGGTTGATGTCAATAGGACTACTACATGGGACTTAAGCATAACTGGCGAAATGTGGGTGTACTATAGTACACCTCTGCCCAACCCTTCGAGAAAACAAGACGTGATGTTATGTGTCAAAAAAATCTGAAAAACCTGTATAAATGTGTATAAACTGGTTTAAGTTGATGCTTTCTGTTTAAAAATTGATCTTTTGGTTAAAGAATAGGTAAGGTAGGGGTAGAGGTCGGGGGGGACAGGGTTTTGGCGCAGTATCTGGAGCAGACAGTCGAGTTGCGAGAAGTTAGGTACAGTTATTTATATAGATACGTATGTATGTTCAATGTACATATCGATCGCCTCCCCGGGCCACTCGCCACTATGATCTCACCTCCATCCTTTGCGACTCCCTTCCTCCCCCACACCCCACCCCTACCGCATAACCCCAGAGGCCTCTATCGAATGACGTAGACAAGTGAAACCTGTGACTGATTCATTATAATTAAATAAGACTTGCTTTTTTTAATAGTGTTTATGTGTTTGATCATTAACATTCAAGCAACAGGGTCACGTAAACAATTTGATCACAACATAAATTAGCATTATGGAAAATATTGGGTAAACCGCAAAGGGTCAATACATGCGACGTGCAGAGGCGCAAAGCTCATCATAAGTCATAATAGTCATAAGTTCATAACTCACATCCTGCCTGATCTAACGCTATTCGTGCACCCGTTTAATTGAGTTGCCTTTTATGAACAAGTGGTTTTAGAATAATGTTTCATTACTTTGCGAAATAGCCAGCAGCTGTTAAGTGGTAATTGACAAGTACAAAATAAAATGTAGGTAATGTAGAATTAATTATCATACAGATATTTTATTATTTTTAAGGTTAAAGTCACGCGCTGTATCATCATTGTAATCATGAGCATAATATTATTATAATGTTTAGAGTGCCATGTAAATATTCTTATTACGACTGTAAATTAACCAAGTCACACCAATATGAGAAGACCTTGAAAGTTGAAAACGAAAATAACAATACTATCTACAGCTTGAAGAATTTAAGTTGTATAACTAGTTTTTATTCCGATACTTTTATGTTACCAAACAATATAAAGTTGATGTCCATTAAGATTGTGTGTGTGCGTGTCTTGATATCTGTATGTATTCTGTGTTTTGCCACCGACTTCCGAAATTAAAGTTATTTCATAATTTTGAGTTAATTTTTTTTTTTAAAGTCGATATAATTTTTTTAAATTACTTTTTATTTCGTAATTTTTAGTTAGAAAAATCTGGAATATTTGTTTGTAACAAGGTAGTTAATAGTTTTGATGTAATAATTGCACTAGAATTTGACCGAGGTTTTGTGATGTTTGCCCTTTGACACCACACCCGTAGCTCGTATCACTTCCGTCCGCCAGACCGTCGTCACACTTACACGTATTAGTCCGTATCTTTAAAACTCCTGAACCGATTTTGATGAAACTTGCACTGTTCGCTAAGTTGAAGTAAATGTAAGCCAATAAAAAAAGAATAGTGACAATCCGATTAATAATAGTTTCGGAGAAATGCGTGGACAAATATACATACAAACGTACATACAATACACCTGTAACATTTTGTAAGTATATTTGAATGAAAGCCCTAAATGCCCTACAAGATTATCATAATAATTATGTCAATATCTCGCAGTTCCAATAATATTACATACATACGTGTCGAACTGATAACCTCCTTCTTTTTTTGAAGTCAGTTAAAAAATAATATTATTCTTTAAATTAAAGGTACGATAATAGAGTAAAATAAGTGTTATTTCTTAATGTTTATTGTTCCGAGTACAGCTGCCAACAGTCTTGCACCAGAGCATCTCGCTGGTCAACCCAGGAGGTTGTCGGCTGCTTAACCGGACTTAAGGCCTCCAGCCAGGACATAAAAACATAAAAGTAAGCGACCACTCGCTAAGGGTACGGACCTCGGCTATTTTATTTACTTTATCTTAACTTTAAATTGCATAAATTCAAACCGTGCCAAATGCATAATACGTATTTCTGGAATTGCCGATTCACACACAAATAAATTAACTTCGTGCGAGTCGCCACCGAAAAAAATAATATTATTAAAAAAAAAATTTAAAAAAAACTGACTTCCAAAAAAACACTACAAAGTGAAAAATATCTTCAATTCCGGAAGTCGGTGTCTTTGGATCTGTATTTTAGTTTTTTGCCACCGACTTTCGAAATTATTCACTTTGTAGTGTATTTTTGGAAGTGGGTTGTTTTTTTTTTGAAAAAAAGTTTTTATTTTTCACTTTTTAGTGAGTCGGTATGTAATCTATCTAAGTTACAATAGCGTAATGTCAACTGCTCATCACCGTTTACAAAATCTTGCTTTTCTCGATACAGGGACGTTAATTTTTGAGTTCTCCTGGTACTTACTTCACTATCAGCTCCACTTCACCATATGCACGGGCATAAATTGCTTAGCAACCATATTAAAGTAATCGAATCGCATCCCGTGAAATATTTATCAATGAGAAGTTCCCGTGGCCATCTGTGGTCTTCTTCTTCTTCACCAAATGATACTTTCTGAATGCAAATCCCTGACTTGTTGATGAAAATACCAACATCGCTATGTATACGCCTATAATATTTGAGGAGTTCCCTCAATTCCTCATAGTTCCTATCATCAGAACTGGATTTTGATAAAAATGAGACCAATCTGGAAGTATGTCCTATCAAATAAAAAAAATATTTTCCAAATCGGCTTATAAATGACGGAGTACTGAGGTAACAAATATTTAAAAAAAACATCAACCGAATTGAGAACCTCCTCCCTTTTTTGAAGTCGGTTAAAAATAAAGACTAAAATGTTACCTCAAGAAGTCAAGATACGAACTATGACTACATTTGCAATCCCTTAGATCTCTTAAAAAGAGGTACACATCACATAATATTATTTGTGATTTTTAAAATTAATCCCTATTTTACCACCTTAGGTGATGTTTTTTCGAAAAAACCCTGAACCATGTAATTCTTTATTTCCTACCAAAAGCATAAATTTGAATTTTCATATCCCTAACTTAAGAAATGCTGGGTTTCCCATACAAACTTTCATCCCCCGTATCACCCCCGGTAGGATTATTTTTGAGACAAAAAGTAGCCTATGTCCTTCCCCAGGATGCCATCTATCTCCTTGCCTTTTATCGAAATCCGTGCAGTGGTTTAGGCGAGAAAAGGTAACATACAGACAGACAGACAAAGTTAGTTAGTATGGAAGTATGGATGTAGGTACTTTAAGCTACTCCTTTTGAATGACGACTTTTGATCATTCATGATCTTTGGACGTCATTGTTTTTAACCGACTTAAAAAAGGAGGAGGTTCTATGTTAGACTGTATGCATTTTCTTTTTTAAATGTATGTTCACCGTTTTCGTGGACAGTTTTTGAAATTTCTTTTTTGTTTAAAAGGGTACCTCCTGAGGTGGTCCCATTATTACCAAGTCAGAATCTTTTGAGGGGATCCCATGAAAATCGAGGGAAATCCTCACACTTTATAGGCACACCTATAAAGCGATTTGGATATTTATTTATAGTAACGTGCATTTGCTCTCGGAAAGCACCATTTGGTGAAATGGAACTGACGATAAAGACCACAGATGGCCACCGAAACTCTTCAATAATACGTATTTATGGGTTGCGAATAGTTGCGATTTGATTACTTTAATATGGTTGCCAAGCACCACTAAAAAGTAAAAAATAAAAAACCCACTAAAAAGTGAACAAAAAAAAAAACAACCGACTTTACAGATCCAAAAACACTTGACTTCCGAAATTAAAACTCACTTTGTTGTGATGTTTTTTCGGACGTCAGTTTTTTTTTTTTGTACTTAATAAAGTGTTTTCATACAAGGTGACCAGCGGTGCGTAACACACTTACAGTAGCAATAACTTTCATTTTGATTTTGATTCAACAAAATTCATTGCCATTTAAATTTTTGACCAGACAAATTTTTCGATCATATGAAGCAATGGATCTGGGGGCACGGTAGTGCCCCCGCCAAGACGAGCCAAGCGAAGCGCAAGGGCACTACCTACCCTTTCTCGAAGTGTTTCGTCGTTTTTTTGACTAACTTCAGAAACTAAATATTCGCATCATCTCCACGACGGTAGCGAAACGGCGAAGCCATACATTTTTACTGATATGTAGAATTTGTGAAGTTAGGGTCGGTAGAGTTAGGGCGTGTAGATTCAGAAGCTTGGCTCTACATGAGATCTGATATCTTTTTCACAGGGCAAACCTTATGTGGTCGTCTTGGCAACATTTTACATGAAATGTTTTTGGTGGGATAGCTTTAATACTTTAGATTTTATTGATATCTAAAATACACCGATTTCGTCACTGACACACTCACTGATACACTGACACACTGATGTTCATCAAAATGTTTGGCTACTTCCTGAAGTGCTAGAAAGCTGAAATTTGGTATGTAATCTAAGTTTAGTATACAACCAACAAAAAAATTCATAAACTTATTACTTTCGCCCCCCATCTCCTAAAATGGGGGGGTGGAAGTTTGTATGAAGAATAAACACTAAAAAGACTGCCTAGCAACTTACAAAAAGAACTGAAATCCCACCAAAAACATTTCATGTAAATTGCTGCCAAGACGACCACATAAGGTTTGCCCTGTGAAAAAGATATCAGATCTCATGTAGAGCCAAGCTTCTGAATCTACACGGCCTAACTCTACCGACCCTAACTTCACAAATTCTACATATCAGTAAAAATGTATGGCTTGGCTGTTTCGTTACTTACTTCAGAAACTAAATATTGGCATCACCTACACGACGGTAGCGAAACGGCGAAGCCATATATTTTTACTGATATGTAGAATTTGTGAAGTTAGGGTCGGTAGAGTTAGGCCGTGTAGATTCAGAAGCTTGGCTCTACATGAGATCTGATATCTTTTTCACAGGGCAAACCTTATGTGGTCGTCTTGGCAGCATTTTACATGAAATGTTTTTGGTGGGATTAGCATTATCCTTCAAAATCATTCAGAGTGTGACGTGTGTTACGCAATTAGGGTGCATAACATAAAACTATGAGACCACTTAAGTATTGCATTGAGAAAACTCAGTCCAAATGTAACCGAATAAAAGCAGCAATAAACAGTGTTTTTGTTTTTATTATTCTAAATCACTTTTCATCAGATTTACCTACTCAGATGTAATATCTACTTTCTAACTGGACCGATTTAAGCAAAAATGTCCAACCCACAACCCCGACAATGGTGGGTTGGATCATGTAATAAAATTACTGTACTTAACAATTAAAAAGCCATTGTGTCTGAACCGATGGGGTTCATACGACACGCAAAGACAAGGAATTGAAAATTCGTTTTGATAGCAAAAAAAGCGTAGCACCATTTTATTTTCGTGAATTTAGATCTAGTCTAATTTGTCATTTAGTAGAATGGCGAACTGGCACCAATCTTCGAATTATAGAGCGTGATTCACAAAAGAATTGTCACCTGCTTGTCCTCAGAAATGTTGCGGAAGTAACTAAGTACCAACTTTCAAACTTCGTAATTATGGAAGCCTCAACTTGTTTTTCTACTCGTACTTAAGTGGTGCTTCGATTTTTCCTAATGAAGTAATAAAAGGTCAATGTTATCATATCATCATTGAAATCTACAGCTAGTGCTGACATTACGTAGATTTAATCGACCTATTATTATTTTACTATCCTAGCTTTCAATTACAGCATTTGCTAAACGATATGAAAGAACCAAATATAAAACATAGAAGTATTTTTTTTATCTATTACCTACGCTACATACGACCTACGTGCTTATTCTACAGGTGACCTAAGACGTCAATATAGATAAACATTCCAATTTTAGTACCTACTGGTGTGGTAAACAATGTAATGTTGCTAAAAAAATCCCTTATTTATATTTTATCGACGTAGGTATCGAAAGTAATACAGATTCGTATTTTTTTTATGAATCAACCGATATCACAATTCGATATTATTTTACTGCATGCAGCAATGTACAAATAGGTACTGATAACAACAATAGAGCGGAAATATTCAAAGATATTTTGAGTATAAAATAGAAAACTAGAGAGTGTGTCAAATGCACTAGAATTCAGAGGCGCTACAGCTGATCGCTTATTTATGTCAAAAGCAGAGCCAGTCAATAACTGAATTTGTCCGAATAAGTGCTTCGCATCGATTCTTTATAATCTAATTACTTATTTATGTAGGAATACCGTCGCTGTAGCTATGTGTATGTTTACTTCATAAAATCAGAGGAAAACTATCATCTATTTAAGGTGCAGTAAACAAGACTTACAATGGTTTCTAGTGGGATGTTACGGTGTCCCACAATTTACTTAGCACATGTTGAACTGAGCCCTAACGAATGAAAGTTCCTTCATCTCAGTAAATACTCATAAGTCAACATTAACTCGGATAATAGGTACTACACTACATTGGCTTGTAGAGACAATGTAAATAATGATTAGGATGGTTGGGAAGAGAAAAGATGTATCTAGGCAGATAAGCCACGCTATGTAGGTATGGCTGTGTGTGTTGTGGTCTACGAGCGCAGACGACTCGCAGCCGTCACTGCAAGCGGACACCCACCCTTGCAGCGGGAGTTGCGCCGGCCACGCTCGCTCGGTCGATCGCTCATCGCGAAAGACTCTTTGAAATGCATCTTCCAACACCGCTCCGAACTCCATCCACATTCACGTGTATCATCGGCACGCCAATACACAATCCACTCACTGTCACCAAACACGTCACGATACCGATGAAATTCAAACCGCGGCCGGGCGCTCTTCACCCACCGTGATACGCACTCGGAACGTGCCGCATTTTCAGTTTCAACACATGGACGAGAACACCAAACGTTTGTAGGCACGGAGCAATGCGACAGTCGGCCTCGGGCGCGGACTGGCGCGCGATGCAAACGGCCGTCGCCGCCGCCTCCGCCGCGAGACCGGACCTCGCGTCTCGGGGGCGAGGATGCGGGAATCGGCTTCGGCGCAATACCCGTCACGAAAATAATAGGAACAGCGAGTGCACCTCAGAGGCGCGACGCGACGCGGTCGGTGCGAGCGAGACGCGGATAAACACCAGACTGTTTACTTACGGTGCTCGAGCGCGGGGCTGCGTGGCGGGGCGAGGGGCGATCGCTTGCAATCCGCACGCTGCAATTACTGCTTTGTACTCACAATTTCATCCTAAGTTAAACGAGATCAAATACAATATTTACTCACTGCATTGATGTTACTTAGCTCTAATCGATTAGAATTCACAACAACAAAAACAAGAGCTCATAATAAACTAGAAGAACTACCACTGTGTACAGGTCAAGTCTCTTTACATGGGTATAAGTAATCAATAATCATAGAAATTAAGAAATATAATATCTATGGGTATAATATTCAAACTTGTACCTACTCTCCGGTCTTTGAGTGCGTTTGCAATCTGCGGGGCCCAACAGTTTTATTGGCCAACATACAATAATGTTACTAACAGACAGTTTCTCACATTGAACATTGACATAAATTATGAGCAACTGAAATATTTTCGTCGACTTCAGGGATGCAGGGATCATGCCACATTTTTAATATTTAGTAGCTTTTGAGCGACGATTCTTCTGTAGATTAAAACGTCAACTTGCTATGGTTTCCAAACATTATACCTAGCCAGTATGATGAGCAGGATGAATTGATGACTGATGACATTATCAAAATAAATACTTCATTGTATTTCCATCATAATAATAACAACAATAGATTTCAAAATTAATAAATAAGTATAGATAGGTAATTGTCTTCAGTCGTTAATAAATGACAATACAATACGTGTGTGTGCTCACTTTCGTTACAAATCTACTTCATTTGCTGCTCTTATCAGTTAGGCTATTATTATCTATCCAATATTCATGATTGCTTACGCATGCATACTTTTTTCATTTTATAAGAAACCCTAATTGCCCTTAATGAAGTAAGTAGTTAACTACGCGCCAGTCAATAATCTAGTATTTTTTTCATACACTATTCTCGAAATGGTGATAGCTCTGCTTTGGATTAAAGTCTGGAATCTAAGCACAGAGTTGGTACTCAACAAGTAGGCATGTAACGTTGTAATTGTAAATGATGGTAAGTAGAAGTAGTCAACCGCGAAAACAAAATCCCGTGCACACGACGATCACTCTATTTACCGTCTCTTTTTGCGTCGACCAATAAAACAAAAACGTGCAGTAAAATATTTTTTTAAATTTCTCGGGTCTTGTTACAATGATCAATTGATCATGAGCATAGATGTCTGACCACCCTTTTTCGATCAATTGAAATAACAACAAAAAGAAGGACAAAGAAAGAGGAAGCGTAGCGTTACTACAGCGGCAGCGGCCGAACGCTGCAAGCAGGAATAGTCCTTACGGCGGGCGATATTTAGTTAAGACGTAGTACGTTTCCGTGACTGTTCGTATAAGCGATGATTTCATTTGGCCAGTGCGTGTGTAAAGTAGAGCAAGAGCTTGACTTGACGATCAATCGAGCAGCTATGCTGGGTGTGCATCGAGCGGTGGTGACTGCATTCCGACGCCCCGGCCCGCACCCCCCGTCCTTCCGGCGCTCGTCACGTGACGCGCTGATTAGCCGCCGAGTGCGCCACAAACACCGAAATAGAGTGAGCACAAACAAATCGAGGTAGTATCTTGTTCAACTCGACTTAACGGATCTAAATTCGCACGCCTCCTTCCTAGTCCTGCTCCTAATATCTGATTTGTAATGCCTTTCGGACCCTCTGTTATACCTATGCATTTTATAAATAGGTAACGTATTTTTATCTGAGGACTGTCATAATTTCAAATAAAAGAGTAACTTCACCCACGGCAGAATCAAACACGTGCCCAGTCCTATCTAAATTCTAACACTCAGAGGAAGGTAGTACACTTGGGGTGTAGTACATACCTTTAGTCCACAACACCATACTTACATATAAAAAATGTTGATTACCTACCTACTGGATAATTTTGAATTAGTTGCATAACTGAATTGCGCGGCATAATCGTATAACAAGAAAAAGACGACAGGATCAATACAAGCTGCAAAATGTACACGTGATCGCGCAACTATACATATAAATCCCTCCCACAACAGGCGCCCCCTAAACACCCAGTCCTCCCTTCCGCCTATGTCGACACTAAATATTTTTTCCTCAGAGTCAAATGTTACAAACGTTACTAGATTTAAGACAACCTACGAAAATGCATGACTAAACACCGAATAAACAATATCCATGGCAACTAAATGTATAAAACATTATAGGTGGTAATGAAATAATATTGAATCAAATCAAAGAGTCCACAAGTTGACAAGCGCTGCGTGAAACCAGTTCCCGTGGGCGAAAGGCGACGCGTACGGAGCCCATTACCGCCCCGCCGCGCAACCCGACCCGCCCCGAATAATACGGTTGCCATTTGCCGGCTTACATCAAATCCAGACAGAAGCCCGACCAATTCTTTGTAAAGAAACATATCTTTTTAAAATTTCTATCCAAATATTTCGTCAACTCGGATCTAAACTTATTAAACCATAAAAAAATATATGGTCATCCAACTTCACGTGCCATCAACACCTGTCCACATCTTCGTGAACATTTTTATTGGTGAGGCTAATAAATCAAAACGATCGCAAAACTTTATTGGCCTCTACCACTTATATGAACTGTGTACATAGAAATCGAAGAAACGATTAAAAGCTATATTTAATTTACGTTACTTTAAAAGGTTCCAGTGAGCGTCGAGTTGGGGTCGCACTTTACACAAAGGGCTGATTGCCAACAGCTACGGTCATGCGATCGATATTTTGTGTTCATGGCCATGTTTCGAGATAAACTTTGCTTTCGGAGTTTTTTGTTCTTTACTGATGAATTTAGTACAGCTCTAAAGCTCTGTTAATTTTGAAGGTGCTCAAAATTAGCAGGTCACTTATTTTTTCCACGAGGAAGAATAAAATTGTCATAATATCTACTTTTTGAAAATCGATACACTCAACAGTACCCATCTAAACCATCTCGTCCTATTCACTAGTTC
Source organism: Fissipunctia ypsillon (assembly GCA_947568875.1). Taxonomy (NCBI): domain Eukaryota; kingdom Metazoa; phylum Arthropoda; class Insecta; order Lepidoptera; family Noctuidae; genus Fissipunctia; species Fissipunctia ypsillon. Next base: position 14,971,761 of record OX387654.1, on the reverse strand, counting down.
ACACGCCAGTGTTAATGAGAATTTAAATGTAAAGTATGTAACACAGATAGCCAGAGAATACCTATTAGAATGTGAGACGGGGCTCTTTTTCGCCTCGTAAATTATAATATTGGTAAGCAATAACAACAGTCATCATAACAACAGAACGCAGTGGTTATAACGCGCGTACAACTTTCTATTGGCAAGACAACCTCAGTTGTAGTTTCTTTGAAATCCAGACCACTTTTTACTTAGCTAAATGAAAAAGCGGTGTATTCAGTCGACAGAATTGGTGGCGGCATCGATGCGCCGCGCAGTATTTGCAACGGATGCAGCAAAATGAACAGTTCGTTGACCTCAAGCGGACCGGGTTTCACTCGTATAGCAGCGCCCAGTTCAGTGGCCCTATTATGAGTTACCACTTTATCATCATGCTTATGTTCTAAACATTTTTTAAAAATGGCTGTAGGAGAAGTTCTAGCCGTTGAAATCTCGGAAAACGAAGAAACCGAAAATGTTTGGCACGCGTGACTTAGCAGCATTTGTTCAAATCTAAAATGCTCCAACTTTCACTACCTCCAAACTCGGATCATGCTTGAAATTCGGGTTTTATTCTATTTATTGACGAATATAAAAACAGCGTTTTTCACATTCTCAAACAACGAATAGGTAGGTATAGGTATGTACTAGAGGCAATGATGCTCATACATACATAACATAAATTCTATTGAGTGTTGGTCGCAGTCGGCACAAGACCACTCTGTCCTTTTCGTACGTTACGTATGGTGTTGGCGTGAGCGAGTTAACAACATGAGATTTAAATTAGAATGGATTGAATAGGTTTGGCTGGTGCAACTCAGCGCCACATTCACAGCGCGAATTAATCGTAAACGCGCAAAGGTAAACGTGGCAACAACGCAGACGCCGTTCGCTAATTTCGAGCGTTGTTGCCACAATTACGACTAACAAATGGCTCGCTAGACTTCATTGAATACACTTGCTTTTATGATTGAGCAATGTCACATTGAAGACAGACTTTCGACAACTAGCTTGTCAAGTGCTATTTAAAGATATCTTATCTTGTATAGCGTCACCATGGCTGGTCAACTTGTACATGGATAGTTGTCTGACAGATTTGAAAGAGGGTGAGTGTGGATTGAGGATGAACGAGTTGCCTGTCAAATACCTTATCTACACAGATGATCAAGTTCTACTTGCATTGTCAGCAGAACAGTTGCAAGAGTTGGTGACTGTGATGGATGAAGCATTAAGATGAAAGGGTTGAATAAAAATGTGAATATGACGAAGGTCATGGTGTTTGAAAATGAAGAGGATGTATCGGTGTTATATTTGATGTATTGTGTTAAACGTGAGTCGTTCAACCGTCCAAAGAACCTGGACTCGATACAAAGAGACAAGTTCCGTTCAGAGAAGGCAAGGTTCTGGGAGAAAACGTTGCACACAACCACGAGACGACCGCTTTTTAGTGACTTAGGCGCTGAAGAACCGCAAATGCAGTTACTAGACCTCAAAAGAAACCTTGAAGAGGTACGAGGAACACAAGTTAGCCTATGGACTGTGAGGAGGAGGCTTTTACGACGTACGGCATTTCATACAAACTTTCAAGTCCTTATTTTTCGTAATGAATATACCGATTTTAATTAAACTTCATAATGCAAATGTATGAAAATGTTCTTAACTAACTTTTTAGACCTATGTATCCTGCATGCGTATGAAGTTTCATTAAAATCGGTTCATTCATTTTATTTTATATTGTTCCGAGTACTGCTACCAACTGTCATGTACCAGATCTGTTTTTTTTTTTGGCATCTCGCTGGTCAACCTAGGAGGTTATCGGCTCCTTAACCGGACTTCTTTCCAGTGGGTGCCTCAATAAATTAAGGCCTCTAGCCAGGGCATAAAAACTTAAAAAGTAAGCGACCACTCGCTAGGGCACCCCCTGTGGGGTACGGACCTCCACGGCTTAGGGCGTCGCTGGAGGAGGACAACAGGGGTGTAGCCTTCATACAACCCGATTCCAATCGGCTTACCTTCGGAACAACAACTACTATTGCCAAGTATATGGTACACCTGTGTGTGTGTAATTGTGTATCATATCACATTACATAATTATATTTAATACCAGTTTAATACATGATAAGATTAAAAACTTACAATTTTTTGTCTGAATTTATGAGAACTGAACATTTTTTCTTCGGCTTCCCTCTAATGATAATTGTATCTACGCCACTGGAGGACAGCAAGGGACAGGCTGGATCGGATTAATAATATTATTTAGGGACGAATCTAAAGCTACAGGGTCAGCGGCGCGGGCTGGTTCGTGTAACCTAAGGGTCGGGGCGGGGATGGACGGGGACGTCGCAGCGGGCCTCGGCGGCGAGGACAGAAGGACGACGGTCTGTATTTGTATTTCCGAACTGTGACAATGGTTGGATTACTCTCTTGGAGGAACCCTCTTCCAGGAGAGTAATCTCACCACTAGCACAATAGCGTCATCTGGGACGGTGAGGGTATGCCTTGGTATTTTACCCTTATCACTTCTGTGCGCTAGTGTACTTTTTTTTAAACTTTATTGCACAAATTCAAAACGTGCCAAATGCCTAATACGTATTTCTGGAACTGTAGGTTCGCCCACAAATAAATTATTAACTTCGTGTGAATCGCCACAGGAAAAAATAATTAAAAAGGACAATTCACCCGATTCGGGCGAGTCGACCAATAACCCCAAAAGAAGCACGAAAGTAGAATAAATTCTGTGGAAAATGTGGAAATGCGTTCCTTACGAAGCATGTGTCGTGTGACTATGAAGGCTGTGGAATGATGACGTGATAAGGCAACGGTGCGGTTTAAAAGAAGATGTTGTGACAATAATTGAAAAGAGTATGCTTAGATGGTTTGGTTATGTTGAGAGAATGAATGAAAAGCGACTAACAAAAGGTAAAAGCAATTGTGAGTGGAATCGCCGTGAGGGGACTCTTCTTAGGAAGATATATAGTGACCTTACCTTATTAGTAGTTCTTCAGAAAGGTCAGGTGCGTAGTACTCGCAACAGGCGTACATGTATGACCAGATGTATGAACGTAAACGAGGCAAAAGGAATATTAAGGAGCGTAGCAGGAGACGTTCTGTAGTTTCTGCCTACTCCCATGGGAAGAAGGCGTGAGTTTATAAGTTACCTAAAGTTACAACAGCTGTAAGTTGTAGTTGTAACAGCTGAACTATGTCGTACTTATAGTCTTTTTAGGAATTGTTTAAAGATGCTTAGTTCTAACAAAATAAAAACGTGAGATTTGAGACGAATTAAAAAGTGTTTTGTAATCAGTTGGAATGAAAATGAACATAAGGAAGGCTCCCGCAGACAGACGCGCGGTGCTACGCGATTCTGGTAGAACAATGTCCATGAAGTTTTCATACAAACTCTTCTACTAGTCGCGTTTCGCGTCTACCTAGTTCGTCTCGTCACAAATCTTCAAGGTCAACGAAACGCGCATGTGCGTTGGCTAGTGGCTACAGTAGTGATTAATTAAAGATTTTTTTTTTAAATCTTGATAAATGCATTCTGGAATAATCTTAAATTCTTGACTGCTTATTTTGATTTGTAGTATTGATGAATCAAATCCTGCATATAAATTGTAGGTCTGATACTCTGATCACAGAACAGCAGATCTTTTCATTTCTTGAATATTTTATTATTGATCATTTATTAATTAGACAAAATCATCTTTAGTTGGGTAAATATTATTTCGTTATGTCTAAATCCAAACAGAAGGAAATGTGTTAATTTACAAACTGCGTCATTAGTTTTATCATCAGTATGTCCAGTAGGAGCTGGGTGTCGGCTCCGGCATCGATCCACGTCTTATATACACCTTTTTACATACTTCCTCGCGTCCTATGTGGGGATTCAACCGCGATGCGTCAACCGATGCAAGGCACATGCACCTCGCGCCGCACCCCCCGCCTCATCGCCCCTCTTACCACGTAACTGCCTGCTGTATAGACAGATCTCAAGCAGAGACACATCGCTATACTTGATACTTATTGATTCCAATCGTTTTATAGCCTTCAACCTTGAAACGATGACCTTTCATGTGTGTAGTGTAGAGAAACGCTTATGTTTATTTGCACACGTGCAATGATGCAGTATTATTATATTAAATACTTAATGAATAGGTACCTACTATATTATTGTCTTGAAAGCACTAAGAGTTTCAGTGCTCGCTTATCGTTTCATTAATTTCAAGCTGGTTAAATTACGAAAGCAATGTATTTTACGGCAGTGGACAAGGACGATCCACATTTCGCGAAGATTTTATTAAGAAACGGGAACAAGGTATGGCTTGCTACTATTGTGCCTATTCACGCTATAAAGTACACACTGAGAAGTAAGAAGCTAACTAAGTACGTGGTTCCTTAGTTCTAGAGGTGAATGACACCTTACGATCGCATTTGGCATCGCGTTAGGCCCTCTTAGCTGGCTAGTTCGGTGCACAGATGAGGTACTTAAGATTGGCTGAATATTTGCAGGACTGGGCGTGCACATGACTGTGATAGTATAATGTTAACAATGAATGCCTTTTACAATTTGCCTTTTGCAATTTGTTGGTAAGAATAAAATCAATTGGAGACACAAATGCAACTCTTATGTCCAAGCCAAGGTGCGGGCAGCGATCCAAAAAATGGGGACTACTTCTGCAAGCTTGGCAAATAAAAAATATGCATAGAGGTGAGAGGTAGGTAACATATTGAATCTGCGACAAGCTGTATCTGTAAAAGGCGCGGTGGCGTATTTGTCGGCCCAGACTGGAATGACCTCGAGTCCTTATTGATCTGGTGACTGCTCGTCTGTGACGTCACCATCACGTGACCCCCTGTGCCAACTTGTAGACAATAAAATATCTACCTACCTATAAAAATTACTTTTGGAAAGGAATAGTATTATGACTTTCGCGCTATCTACCGATCGATTGGCTAATTAATCAAATCACGGCGCTAAAAACATCACTTTTGTTATTTGTTACCAAACTCCGATTAGATAATATTACTTTTGAATTTGGAATCTAATAAAAATCGACTCACTTGGGTGCAACACCTTTTCCGTCATGCCTGCGGATCTAACGAGCACTCCTTCGAATCCTGCAAAAAAAAAATTGATACATAGAGACAATATTATTTCACCGCTCTCTGGTCAATTTTAAATTGAACGAACTAAACCATGGAGAAAACGTAGATACTTCATAATAATGTGATACATTTGTGATATGATAGCTTAAAACTATTTTATGCTAAATATACCTACGTCAGTAACCACGGTCTGTACAAATGTTCCTTGCAAATCAATGTGCAAAAAAGATGCGTCACACTCGCTTAGTATGTTTTAACCATGTGTTGTAAAATTCCATTTTATTTTTATATTCCTCAAGTGCCAATAAATTAGTCTTGTTTTTACCAGATTATAATGCAGCAGCTAGTATGCGAAATAATGCGAATGGACACTCATGGAGCGATATTTTGCCCATTGCATTCCATTTTATCATATTCAACCTACCGTTTACTTTACGAATGAACCATTCCACCAAATCGCCCCTCTCTGTCTAACTAATCCATATAAAAGGAACATGAAGAGCGGCGTATATAATGCCGCCCTCGGGGAATAACGGAATAGCGCAGGTATGGAACACGAGCGGACTGGAGAGCGTGTGCACACTTCACTAACAAAACACTAAGAACTCATTCGTAATGTATTGAAGGTCATCAGTCATACAGTAGACTTCCAAATCCAGAGACAAAGATGGCTGATACGATTTTGTATAATGCTCTCGCTCTATGGAATTGTTGAAATATCAGGAGCTTAACATAATGTGAATATGACTACATTAATAAGTAGGTATTCATACAAGCACAGACCTAAAACTAACACGGTTTTTATTACGATTCGATTGTAGATAGGTAATACCTACCTTACGAATCTAGATACAACAAGAAATTAGACACTGAAAATGTGTTTCATAGAAAAATTGTCAATCAGAAGGGCATTTGACTGGTCATCCCTTACGTTCATTATTCATACGCTTCGGTTCATACTTCGCACAATACGGTGTGACCGCGCGGTTTTGTTTGTGGTCGCGCGGCACTTGTTTTCATACTACGTTGTTGTCTTTTTTACGGTTTTGGAAGTTTTTAAATGACGTAACTTGCTTTTGCAGGTTACGTAATCATCGATAAGAAATGCGATATACGTGTGGAAAATCGTTGGAACAGAATGAAAAAATAAACTAGACTGATCTGCAATTGGGTGGAATGGACAGATGTTTTTGTGGAAATGTTGCATCTGCAGTAGGTATAACCAATCATTAATGATATTATATTTAACTAATAATGGATCTTCATTTGTTAAAGGAAATTTAATAAATTTAAAAATAGAAACATGAAATTCTGTAATACTGTATTGGTGCCAGTCTCAGACCTTGATATCATCACATCTTCCACACCTCTTTAAAATTATGGTTCTTGAGTGCTCATTCATTCATTCACTATGTAAATTAAACAGGTTTGTCAGCTATTCAGCAATCATCATTTACCTGGACTGTCCAGTCTCACATTCGGTTTCTAAAAGACTAATCATGTCTAGTAAATTTGATGCAAGCTAAATAAGACCAACCAAACATAACCCTTAACGTTGACATGGTATTATACAACAGATTAAATTGATTACCTAGCCTTTCAGAAACCAGAAGTAGGGGGTAGGGGGGCGTATTCAGTGAAAAGTTAAGCTACAAGATTTTCCATTCATAATACTTTGATGAAGGTACCCAATTTTCTTTCATCTAAGCAAAATTATAATTATGAAACAATAATTGTATAATATGTAAAAGACTTTCTAAGTTTATCTTGGACATCATTTACATTGTGAAGGAAAAACGTTGTGAGTAAACCTGGACTTTTGAAAACCCACCTAAAGTAAGCGTTGGTGATCAACGCTTCTCTTTGTGAGAAGATGCCTGCCAGTTTGCCTTGCAGAGGGACAGCTGTTATAGGCTGGTATATTATAATAATAAAAAATTGTTTAAAGATATGAAAGTTATAGAAAACTATTTTCTCAATACTATAAACTTAGAAAACTGTTTTTTTCTATATCTTACTTCACTTGACTCGAGTAGAGAGCATAAATATCATCCATCATCCACAGCCCGACTTAACCCATTGCTGAACATGGGCATGTTTTCTCATTCCAATCCCCCCATCCCAATCTAGTTTAAATATAGTAGTCAAATGAAGTATTTTGTAGTAAATGGATGACATTTCAGTAAAGTGGATTATTGTGCAGTATATATAAGCTGTAATTAGTAAAAAAAAAACTGCATTTAGGCACATTTTAATCCACATATTTGTTAGTTATATATTCAGTTCACTACCTGTAGATGAGATAATGTTTTAGTTTTTACGATGTAAACGCAAAAGAAATTTACAAAAAGACGAAACTTGAGTTATTCCTTCCACAGCCGTGTCTGATATCAACAAACTGAAAATAGTGATAAATAGATCATGATCTTATAGTGAGAAACGCGAACCTATAGGTCATGTCATGTCAAAAATATTTAGACAGACACATTGATGTATAAAGGAGTAGAAATATTTCATATTTCTCCTTATTACGCGTATTCGGCGTATTTACCCATCTAGAATAGGTAGAATCTCAATAAAATATGTAAAATCATAACTCTAACCTTAGATACGAAGCAATGTCCAACCATGATATAATAACAGTAAAAAGTTCACATAAAAATCCAGTCGCGTTTTATTTATTGTGATCACTATCACGCGACACTAAAGTTCTATTCAACAAATCCAAAAGTTTCACAGCACCAAGTATGAAAATGGCGACTAATTTAAACACAAATAATTTAAAATTACAAACGTAACAGTTTATTCACAGATAAAGAGTAAATAGTATCACTTCAGAGATTTATAACACTCATTCACAAACTTGAAACTGAATTCATTACACTAGTATTACATTGTACTTTGTGGATAAAAATAAACTTTGTAGTGTATTTTTTCGTCAAATTCGCAACCATAATGCCTATAACATCTTTTTTTAATTAGCACAGTTTTACTTTTGGAGGCAAAAGTGTCTTTGTACAGCCCATTGTCTATCGATGTTGGTGTTGCATCTCTCCAGTTGAGCATGCGACGTTGCGGTTACTACAGAATTCCCATGATATCTTGATGTAATGGGGAAGGTCGGGCAAAGCTAATTGTAGATGGCGTGATCATAGCTAGGTCCCCACGGCCTACAAGAAGTTTGACATTTCGTCCAGTCATGAGTTTACTTTTATTTCGCTATTTCGTTATTTTCGGTGATTTCAATATTTTAAATCAAGTAAATGATATGGAAACTGTCAGAATTTAAACCCATAAATATATCCTCAAAGTCACTTTCTGCACAATTTTTCTACTCTGTTTAATTTATAAAACATCTCTACGAATAGCTTTAAGCCACTATCTTTTAATTTTAGGGCCTCTCGGGAAAAGGTGGACTCCAATTTCGGAGTTTTTAGTAACACAACAACGCATTGATCATTTTCGCAAAAATAAAATAAAACCACCTCACGCCTTTTATTATTGGCTTGTGTTGGGAACTAGCTAGCGAGTTTGATTTTTTAATGCGCAGAATGTCTATGTCGTGGCCAGATCTTAGAATGAATCATTTTTGTTTTTTAAAAACCATTTGGTTGTATTTTATGAAATAAAACATCGACCGCTGGTCTCATCATGATGTGGTTTGACCAAAGCATTGAATACTCAAAAAGCGACATCAACGCCTCTACCGGTGGATAATCTAACTATTTTACGATATGATCACTAATGTTTGGCCACATCATGAAGCACTCTGTTCATACCGTCAAACGTTGAGTCTCAACGTGTCCTTCCCTTGCTTGGTGTGTCTGCCTTTTTCAACGTTTGACGGTATGAACAGAGTGCTTCATGATGTGGCCAAACATTAGTGATCATATCGTAAAATAGTTAGATTATCCACCGGTAGAGGCGTTAATGTCGCTTTATTTTTGTTGTCCTGAAAAAAGTAAATAGCCAAGTAACTGCGACCAACTTGGATGTAGCGCTCGCCGGCCGCTGCCGCGGCAACGCTCGCTTCGCTCGCTCAGCTCACGCGCGGTTGGTCACAGTTCTAACCTAACCCATTTGGTCGGGGTGCCACTAGCGGCGTGAAATGTAACTACTTTACGATATGCCCGGTGGTTAGCTGGGAATGTCGATAAATAGGTTGCTGTCGTCGATCCACCCGACTTTCGATCACAATATGGCCATTTCTACGATCGGACCACGACAGATTCCCTACATTAATGATATGGCTAAAACTCGACTGACATAATCATTCAACGTTGACGTTTAAACGATATGGTCAATTTTAGCTGGCAATTTCATAAAACAAAACCATTTCACGAAATGACCGAACAATTCATGAAATGATTAATTCTAAGATCTGGCCACACATCTACATTCTGCAAAAATATCAGAAAAGGGCCATTGAATGGGTTCGAAATCTTAGGGTAAGAGACAGAGACGAAACCACACTGTGAGCGCAATGACGCAAATTCCAAGTGCCCGCACCTGCCCTTTTTTTTTAGATGGGAAATCATCAAATGACTTCTCCCGCTCTGGGCGGAGCGGGAGGGCGTGTCAGACTTTTACTGACTAAAACCCACACGTGTTCCTTCTGTTGCCTGTGGGCCACACCTGCCCTGCCCGGTCGTTCACTTTGATTGTGATCTGTCAAAATCACACCAAAATATTGAGAGATCGTAGCGTAAGTTTACACCAAGTTTCGTCTCTGAATTAGATACGAAAAAATAAAAAACTTTAACTACAAAACTCAGACGAATAAAATTGGTCTAAGTTACAAAAATCAGGAGAAAAATAACTCTGAAAGGGGCTTTAATACAGACATTTTATTTCACCATGTTCATTTAGATTCATGACGCAATTTAAAGACATGTAAACACTGGGACTCCTGCAACTATGTAATATTGTGTCAGAAATATGACAGCAGAGTGCAACGATTACAAGTAACGCTGTCATCCAAGTTAATATAGATCTATGTCAAACTGTAGATACAATTTTTTTTTATAAGGGTGTGTGCGTGGTCCTTGGTCCTGTATTGGCCAAATTATTATTTTTTTATAAACCGTGTTGTGTTCGCGTTATGCGTTATAATCAGCGGTGGTGGCGCTGGCATGATACGTGTCAGTGGCGGTGGTAGACAGTGTGACAATGAAACTATAACGGACGCCATGTCAATACATACTGTCCTCCACTGCCACCACCTCTGTCTAAAGACGCAAAACTTGTTGATGCGAGTTGGGCTCCTGCTGGGGGTCATGCCACGATCAAGGCTTGATACATAATTATGAAAATTGTCTAGGAAGCGTGGATGTGAGATTTTGAAATCCCCAATGAGTCGCGGGCGTGTACCTAGCATTAGTCACACTAAAAGTCCTTTTACATGTTCATCTAAGCTGGTAACACCACACAGATATATTTTATCTATCACAATTTATAAAAAAAAAACGTCAAAACGGAATGTCATGGATAGAATGGATGTCAAATCGTAGTTCTGAGATTCGTGAGATTCTGAGGTGCAGAGCAAATACGTCATGTGTATTACAGTTTAAACGCAATTATTAAAACAAAATCAAGTGATATGCATTATCCCTATTGAAATGTGAAATAGAATTATCATGTCTGTCATAAACGAACCAGTTCTCAACATCATTGTGGTGGGTTTCCACCACAAGAAAGGGTGCCAAGTAAGTAGGCGTCATTACTTTCAATAATCGATATTATATTTTTCAAAAAAGAGAAGTTGGGGATAGTTTTTGTCATGGTAATGGTTTAATAAGAAGTCTAATCTTACTGCCTGTATTTTCTTAAATATGAATCTGGCTCGACTATCGAACTTGACATGTTTGTGTGCTCTGTGTACTTCATTAAATAAATACGGATTTGGTTAGATAAAAATAATACTCAATTCTTACGAATACTATCTGCTTGTAGGTGGAACATTGCTATCCAGAATTAGTGCCTGGCCACTCATCAGAATTGCCAGCTGCTTGGCGACATTTGCCAGCCTTAGCTTTACCAGATGGATCCCACAACTACTTGTCTGATACAATATTCTTCAATTTGCCTGGACTCACAGAACCAGCTCACACTGTGTATGGTGTGTCATGTTTCAGACAAATTCCTGTGGAGGTGAGACTATTTGTGTGTAACAAATATGGCACAAATGTATAAAGTTCTGCTAATAAGATGTTTTCATATATTATACAAGATTAAATTCTGGTTCACTTTTAATATTAGTCAAATCAATACCGTAAAACGGGGTGAATAGGGATGCAGGGGTGAATCGGGACGAAACTTTAAAATGGATTATAACATTGAAATAATATAGTTTGTTGCCAACAAGGACACTTAATCGTTAATTATAATACAATAAACACATATTAAAATTTGTAATTTTTGCTAACAAACTATATTAATTCAATGTTAAAATCCCTTTTAAAGTTTCGTCCCGATTCACCCCTGCATCCCTATTCACCCCGTTTTACGGTACTGCAATTTATTCATTGAATGAACTTAATTCTCATTACTTCAAACTAAACATATTTTATAGACAAATTAATTAGAAGCTAAAGAACTCTATTTGCCTTGTTGGTTATTCTTTATTTGAATAACATTATTGGAAATAATATGTAACACTTTAAGAAAACATTACATCTAATGTTAATTATCAAAGTACAATATTTTTTAAAGCAGAATATTTACAAAACTTATCAATTATTTTTAATGCAGCAAGTGGTGCAAAAGACTGAAGACATGACTCGTAGCTCAGTGCAAAAGAGTGTGTGTGTTGTGTGCAGAGCCCCACTGTTTGGCCGCTTGGCCGTCAAGCTGGAACTGGTTGTACGAGCCTGGTTCCTACAGGGAGATTTCTCACAAACAAAACTTCTAGAAGATGCATACCTTCATTTAAATAGTTGTCCAGTGCAGATGGATCAAATTTTTGAAGGTATTTTGATTTTAAAAGTAAAATCCCTATGGAGTAACTAGGACTTAAATAGCTTGTCAAATTCTTGAGCAACCTAAGTAAGGTATGGCAAAAAAGCAACTTCTTGGTAAATTATTGTCAGTTTCCCTTCAAGGCTGACACAATAAAAGTTCTATGAATTGCTATTAACCCTTTAAGGCGAAAGCGCCAGGGTAACCCGCGAAATTAAAATTTACTTAGTATTTTTGCAATTTGCAGGTCAGTATTGGGTTATATGTTGATTAAAATATGATTCGCGACCGTAACAAAAATCTATTTACAGAATTATAATCATTAAAGTCATCAATACAACTCTCTAAGACCAAGTAATTCTGAGAATTACTATTTCATGAAATCTTGACATTTGAGGATTATACTAACATAAGGAGTTGTATTACTGATTCTGATGATTATAATTATGTAAAAACGTATTTGTTACGGTCGCGATTCATACTTTAATCAACATACACCTGGGTGTATATTGCAATAATCGTAAGAAAATTTGAATTTCGCGGGCTACCGTAGCGCTTCCCCCTTAACCGCTTACTCCGATTAATCCGACAAATATTTTCTTGTCCATTTCGCCAGCGTCGTATATTTACGACCAAATACCACAGCTCGTGTTTTTTTTTTATTTAATTACACTGTATTCTATCAAAAAGATGTTTATATATCATGACAACTGTTATGAAGTCGGGCAGTTAAAAGGTTAAAGCTCTGCTAGGAGTATTAGTGTTCTGTGGGTTAAAGTGCCTAGCAGTAGTTGTGCTCGGCATGAGTAATTATATAGCAACATGCTAGCAGTATGAATCAGTCTTCATAATTAACTTTCTGCATTACCTACTGTTACAGGCTCCTAGTTATTGTTATTTATCAGGGGGGCAATTCTCGTATTTTTTAGAACTGTCACATTCTTATTTTAGTCTCAAACTGTCAAAAAAACCTCTGTTTTCCCTACATTTTTGTCAAGGTTTTGACATTGATTTTCGCTGAGATGAGATTGCGACTTGAATTTGAACACTTTTTAAGTATGAGTATTAGCCTCCAGATGCTATTACAAAGTAAATTTATAAAGGGTCTTATAAAAATGTGTGTTTACTACAATGACTAATATCATTGGAAAGTATCTACTTGATCAGTTTTAGTAGTTTTTTTGACATTGGATAATTGGTTCGTTCTGATAAAGTGTATTTTATTTTCAGGTTTATCAGTCCAGAGATTAGTGGAAAACTGGAGGCATAAAGCTTTGTTGCTGTTTAAACTGATGTTGTTGCGGCGTAAAGTTCTTATCTACGGTGCGCCAGCTGGTCCCCTGTCAACGGCTTTGTTAACTCTGGTGTCATTACTACCACACTGTTTAGAAACTGGACTTTTTCGTGCAGCAAATGTTGTGTAAGTTGTTAAATGTAATTCCATATTACATGAAAAAGTTAGCTGAATCGAAATTTTGAGCTCAAATTATTGTGCTTATTATTGTTTTAGGAGACTAGCCACAATATTTCCTAGAACTGCTAATGACAATAATTTACAAATAATATGAATTCCAATCATATTCTGCTGTAAAATTTACAGCCTAGAACTGCGAATGACAATAATTTACAAATAATATGAATTTCAATTAGATTCTGCTATAATATTGCACGCTTAATCATATACTGACATAACTCAAAAAAGACGTTTTTCGGGAAATCGCAAAAAACGATGTAGCAAACCTGACTTACCTTACAAAATGGCTTATTACTCAAAGAAAATAGCTTTTTAAAATGAAATAATGTATTGTAGTTGATAGTCCTTGACGCATACTGATATCTGTCTCTGTCCCGTAAAAACGTTTGCCGAAACGTTTGCGTGTGAAAGAGAAAAATATAGGTTAACTCCGCCTAGAAACAAGATATCAAAAAAAATCCGAGATCGGCCGAAAGAGGGCGTTAAAATAAACTTCTTGGTATACTTAATTTTTGAGCGAAACACTAATCGGTTAGTATATGATTAAGCGTGCGATATTTACATTTATCTTATGCTCTGCTGTTTCAGACTTTCCAGGCCACTATCTCCAATTCCTGCTGCAGTCATTGATAATAAATTTAAATTAGAACCTGATTGTAGTGCCGAAATCGCACAAGAGCCTTTAGACCTACTACACAATGGTTCACTTCAGATTGAAGAACTATCCCCGAAAGAGACTGGAAATCTTTTAGAGGAAAAAGATCGCGTCAGTCGACAAAGTTTTGATGAAACTTTACTTGGTGATGTGGTTGATAGGACAGACCTGTCAGGGGCTAGAGAAAAGTGCCACAGTATTGGAGAGAAATATAAGCCGCAGAAAAGTGTTACTGAAGCACAACAGAGCCCAACTATGGCCAGAGACATGAGTGTTGATGGCTTGCACAATCTCACTGGGCAGATAGATCAAACTGAATGTGGATTTCCTCTGCCATTGTTTGAGGAAGGCTATCTCTGTTTACCTTACTTATCTTTGCAGTATCTCGATCTTTTATCTGACCCTGCTGTTCAAGGCTTTGTAGTTGGTGCATCAAATGTCCTCTTCAAACAGAAAAGGCAACTGTTTGATGTTTTGGTGGAGTTGAATGAAATGAGGATAGAGACATCCGATATGATGCTTCGAAGGCAATTAGCTCTCGGTACGGAGGATCTTCGGTTTGCTGATCACGTCGTGCGCCACGGTCCGACCCAAGGCGATGCATGGATAAGAGAACAGTTCGCGAGTTACTTAATTTATCTGTTAAGGACATCTTTGTTACCAGGTAATTAAGGCTTATCATTTATATTGACTAACTTATTAAAAACTAAGATATATTTTTATTTTGTGAATGCTCACTAATAAAAAGCTTTGGCTGTTTCTTTACAGAGGGCAGTCGAGAGATAGATTCCTACAATTCTCAATTTATGATTGCTTTTAAGTCAACTCCTGCATATCAACAGTGGTTGCAATCTACAAATAATGGAGAAATAGAATCTTTTATAAATCTCATGCCCATGCACCCGTTTTCTGGACAGCTATCTGTGGCAGATATGAAGTTAAAGTTTGCTCAGTAAGTTAAATATTTTAGCAGTATTATTGCCATTATGATGGTGCGGGAGCAGTGGTGGAGCAGTGGTAGCTCAGTGGTGATGGCCCCAACTTAAAGAGTTGTAGGTCGTGGGTTCGAATCCGGGCAGGCGCTTTACTTGTGACGATTTGAAGGCGACATTTCGGATAATTCAAAGAAAAAACTAAAAAAAAAAAACTTATCTCAATTCCCGGGACACTTATGACATGGGTTCTTAGGGTGAACCCGAGCAAATAATATATATAATATATATATAAATATAATAATATAACCATTTATCAGTGTAAATAATTTCATCACCACTGCTCAAAAGGGTGAAGGAAAACATTGTGAGGAAACCGGCATGTCCTAGAACCAGAAATTCAAAGACATGTGACATCTACCAACCTGCATTGGGCTCGTGTGGTAGATTAGATAGCCAGCCCTCTCGAAGACAGGAGCCCAGTGTCCCAGCAGTGGGAACATTATAGACTATTTGTATGTATGTTATGTATTGCCATTGTGTAATATTATATCAGCTTGGCACAAAAGTAGTGAGACACTTGGTATACGTTTTATATTTTTTATTCCTTTATTTCATTTACAAACATATCATTTACATTTTTAAATATTTTTATAAACACATTAAAAAAGAAAATATTTAAAAATATAAAAAGTAGTAGCCCACCGGTATCGGGAATAGGGTCCAAGCTACCGATGGTCAGGGCTCCTGAGAGAGGAACCTCCTAACGATACGTGCCGTATCGAGAACTACCGCTTTCTGGATCAAGTCCTTGATCCAGCTGCGTAACGAGAGCCTCCTCAGATGTTGGTCGAGACTTAGCTATTATGCCATATTTTTTATTATTATTACAATGTAAAAAGTTTAGTCAATGATGTAATCACCATTAGCATCTAAGACTTCTTGCCAACGATCCGGCAAAGTTTGGATGCCTTTTGTCCAGAACTCTGATGGCTGTGCCTCGAAAAAGTTGTTCAACTCAACCTCATCCATCCGACAAATCCCACCGATATCTCTCCTACATCCGAGAAATCATTAAATTGTTTACCCCGCAAATGTTGTTTCAGGACTCTAAACAAATGATAGTCCGATGGGGCGAGGTCTGGGGAATAAGGTGGGTGGGGTATCGTCTCCCATCCCAAGTTCTCCAACTGTTGGCGAACAGCAGATGCGACGTGAGGTCGAGTGTTATCGTGTAGTAAAACTACATTGACTCGTCTTCGTCGTTTTTTCTTGATAGCAGCAGATAGTTTGGTGAGCTGGGTTGAATATTTGTCAGCGTTTATAGTTTCATTGTGTAATAGTTCATAAAACAACATACCTTGCGCGTCCCAGAAACAGCAAAGCAGAACATTTAAGCGGTTCTTTTGACTCAGCTTCGGTTGAGTTGGTGGCGTTTCTTCTCGAAACGGCCAAAAAGCACAACGTGTATCGTTCTCGTAATGAATCCATGATTCATCTCCAGTAACCAGATCGGACAAGTCGGGGTCGCAGCAAAAGTGATTGTCAGATACCGACACGGACTGCACGAATGGCGTCTGTATGTGCGGTTCCCACCGAGCCAAAACTTTTCGATACCCAAGCTCATGCAGATGGTATTCCACGGCGTGGTGACTGCAGTTAAGTGTTTCCACTAATTCACGAGTGGTAGCATCCGGATTCGACTGCAGTTCGCGGCGTAAATCGTCATCATTCATTGCGGGTGGTCATCCTGAGCGTGGCTGACTTTCAAGGCTCCTGTCTCCAGATTTAAAACGGTCAAACCATCGGGACACCGTCGCATGGCTTGTATTTCCAGTGCCCAATGCAGTGTTGATATTGTCAGCCGCAGCCCGCGCACTGTGGCCTAACAAGTACTCGTATAAGTATAGTGTTCGAACGACTAAACCGATCGCGAGGGCGGCTATTTACCCCCACATCATAAGTACCTAGAATATTCTACAACTTTTTAGAATATTATCGAAAACAATTAACTTGAAAAAGGATATGGTAGAGTGTCTCATTGCTTTTGTGCCAACCTGATATATAATTATGTCTGGTACAAATGTGAATTTGTTTCTGCAGCACGATGTCTACGACGGAGGGCGGCAGGAAGGTGACGGCAGCCGTGGCGAGTACGGGGCGCGCCGTGGCCACCACATCGCGAGCCGTGGGCGGCGCGCTGTCGCAGGCGCGCGGCGCGCTGTCGGGCTGGTGGAGCGCGCTCACGGCGCCCGCGCCCGGCGCGCCCGACCTAGCCGACATGGCTGACATGGCCGACACCGACATGGCCCACATGCCCCACGACTCGCCCGACTCCGACGCCGAAGACGCCGTCGAACAGCTCGACCGAGACAACAGAACGCAGCTACGCTCCGTCACCCCAGAGCCGCCCGACAAGTCCATCGACGACAACACCATCAGTCTCAATAAAATACAGGTCATTTAGTCATCACGATTGATTTAGAATCATGTTATATAAAGTCATTGAATCTTTCTAGTTGGCTCCATAGACCTTTTTATGATGAGTCAGAGGATGAGTACCTAATCATAATATTTAAATGGAATGTAAATAAAAACTGTTTTACCTAGATAAAAAGTATTAGCACACTTGATTTGGGAAACTAATAATTTATATTAGATTTGTGATAATTGTTATTATCGTGGGTACATTAGTGGTGGGATACTAGAGTCCATAGTCGTGTACGTACAGTAGATTTGCAATTTAAAAACTACAATGATAATAGCCTACATCGAAAAATATATTCTCTAACCACTGGAACACCTTGCAATATTATTACTTCCTTTTAGTTATACTGTGTGAAATGTAAATATTCAATATTTTTGGCCTGTTGTATTGTTTTAATTTATTGGTGCTCTTATTTAATCTCGAACATTCCTACTTTATTTGTATTAGATATTAGGTGTTAGTAAAATATTATTTCAGCAAAAAGCTGTTCACTTATGGTATTTCCTGTAGTTTGGTGATACAAACATTATAATATAACGATAGACTAGTGTTTTCATTGTTAGGAGGAGCTCGTGGCTAAGTAATAACAGCCGCACGGGTCGATCCATCAGGTTAAGCTACGCTTGCTGGGGTTGTCCGTGGATGGGTGACCATCTTTACATACCGAGACTCCTCCGTGCCTCGGAAAGCACGTTAAGCCGTTGGTCCCGGCTGTCATTCGTAGATCTTTGACAGTCGTTACGGGTCGTCAGAAGACCGAAAGTCTGACAACCAGTCTTACCAAGGGGTATCGTATTACCCAGTTACTGGGTTGTGGAGGTCAGATAGGCAGTCGCTCCATGTAAAATACTGGTATTCAGCTGCATCCGGTTAGACTGGAAGCCGACCCCAACATAGGTGGGAAAAGGCTGGGCAGATTTTTTAGTGTTTTCATTGTTACATTTATAAAGTGCATATTATATTTATTGAGGCTATTTCTGAGATTATGTTTCTTGGTACATTTATTTGCGCTTCCATTTATCTGTAAGTTTAATATGTGTATTATTGTATATATATATATATTATGTTGGCCAATGTAGATACTAGCTGATGCTGGATACCTAGTTTGTGATCTCTTTAACACATATTCGTTTACGTAGTTACTACATTTTAATAAATAATGAATATTCGAAATAAGCATGTTGTAATCAATTCGTTTTTGAACATTCAAAATATGGGAAAATGCTCTCTATGTTGTAAAACCAATTTTATATCTTGATAAATTATGCAAATATAAGGGAGCAACAATTACATACGAATGTAAATTTTTATGATGTGATTACTTGCCAATATCTGATACATATTGTAAACAAATAAAGTTATATAAAATGTGACATACGCAAGTTCATTTTGTTCTGTGAAAGTAGAAAGGTAAATAATTTCAATAGCGAATCTTTGTTTTATTTAACATTCTGCAGACGTGGTTAACATAAATCACAGAGATGACGTGTGTTACGAAAATTATAACTACAAATCGTTCATTAGGAACAAATAATAATTGATACACTTAAGGTAATATTATCACAATACTGGGTCAAATTACAATAACGTAAATGCAATATAATTGTCAAATCAAAATTGTCTTCATTTTGCAAAGGTACCTACTCCTATTTTACTACGTAATTAAGTTACTACTATTAGGTAATAATTCGTCTGAATTTGTTTCCATCGTCCTGCCGAATTGATTTCTAGCTACGATTTAATTACGTCGAGAACAATAAAAATATAGCTTCCTACTGGAAATAAAGGCTCAGCAGTTCTCGACTAAATAAAATCACACCCTCGCCGAATCGCACCGCAGCAGGCGGCCGCACCGTCGAATGAGTAACGGCTTGCGTACAAAAGTAAAGGTGTCGCTCTGTGCTGGCACGTCACACCGCAGAGTCGGGTTCGTCCCACGGCCACGGCGGGCCCGAGTCCAGCGCGTCCTGGCGCCACAGCGCACGCGCACTGTCCACCGTGCCGTGCGCCAGCAGCCGCATGTTGTAGGGCTCCACCATGTTGCCCAGCGACGCGCCGCTGTCCGTGCGCTGCAGCCTAGCCGAGCGCGCGATCCGCTCCGCGCCCTTGTCGCCCGGCAGTAGGTCGAACGCCGAGCCCACGTCGCGCGGCGACTCCAGCTCCGTCACGTCAGAGCGCGGTGACATGTCCGTGCTGCCGCCGTCCGCCGCACCCGCCAGTGTCGACGTCTCCGACAGCGGGCCGGGCGAGCTCTGCGGCGCGGGCGCGGCCTGGCCTGACGCATTGCCTAGCGATACGAGCGGCGCGGACTCGTCGTCGCTGGGCTCATCGCGCGCGGGGCTGCGCTCTCGCGAGCCGCCGCCGCGCGACATGATCTTGTCTCTGAGACGCGTCAGACGCTCCGCGGAGCTGACCTTGCGCAGGATCTCGGCGGTCCGGCGCAGGCCGCGCAGCTTGAGGTCCACGACGGGCGAGCCGGTGCACTTGGAGTCGTCGACGGACAGCGAGCGCGCCTGCAGGCCGGCGAGGGGCGCGTCGTCCACGAGCAGGGAGGAGGGGCGCGAGCGCGGCGCAGGCGACGCGCGGCGCTCGTCCTGCACGCGCGTGGCGTGGCGCGGGCGCGCGCTGAACGTGATCTGTCCGTCGTCGTCCGAGTCCTGCTCGTTCTCCACATTGAAGGTGACGGCGGGCGGGTCGCGGCGCCGAAAGCTGCCGGCGCTCTTGAGGATGGAGGGGTCGCGACGCAGCGCTCGCGGGCTGCCAGCCGGCGAGCCGCACAGGGAGCCGCTCGGAAGACGCAGCTGTAGCGTGCTCTCCTCATCTGAAATAGACGCTCTGATGTATTAAGCCGGAGAAGACAAAAGTTACAAAAAAATCCAGGCTCAGGAGAAGGGCACAGGAGGGAGGCGAGTAGAGGACGATGATCGGTGCGGTGCGCTGGGAGTACCTGCTCACTGCTTACGGGGCGGACCGGTCAGATCCGATTTGAGTCGCTCGTGGAAGTGCCTATAAGAGAATAACGAAGGGCCAAAATCAAACTACCATCTGTAACTATTGTATATTTATTACTCCGTAAATAGTGGAAACGTTTGCCTAATCGAAGGAATGATACAACAGGTCTATAGTAGTACAGTAGCTATAAGGATAGCTCGTGACCCAATTTTAATATCACAATCGAAACATTCTACAATTACAATTAATATTAAAATGTTAAAATCCTATCTACTTAGTAAATGTCTAAAGACTCCTAGGCTAAAGATATGTTATAAATGACAACAATCATCTTAAAAATATTGGGATAGTGATAATTAAAGATTTCAGATTCATAAAATCATTTTAGTATAATAAAAGTATTATGATTAGTGAATCTGCGGAATCTTAAATAGTATATTGAACATAAGTTACCCATTAATAGGGAACATTTTAAATAGTAAACATTTAAAAATAAACTGGATTTCTGGTATGCATTTAAAAAAGAACATAATAATGATGGCACAAGATATGTTTAATTCTAACATATTTTAAAATCAAACAATTATCACGGTCACTTGATTCTAAAATATGCGGTATAGAATATATCATCGGTTTGAAGGTAAAACTCACTAAATGCATTGGTATGCTTCTTAAATCATTATAAAGTTTACCTCACAACACTAAGAATCCTTGTTTCATGCATTTAGATGTACTTGGTGAGTTTTACCTTCAAGCCGACGATATAACAATGAATAAAGTATAAAAGGGCACAGCCTACGTTACTAACATAAAATGGCAATATGTAATGGAATGCAGTATCAAATAACAACCAATTTCGACCAACAAACAATCGGATCTTGCGTAGCGTACGTACCTAAATTACACTATTTGTCCAAATTGTGCAACTCGCTAGTGTTCAAACTGTAACGTAATATCAGTCGAGTACATAACGCGAGCTCCCATAGCTTTTCTGTAATTAGTGCATTGAAAAAATATATTGCGACCTTGTATATTGTTGTACTCATATATTCCAAAATACAAGAAAGCTTGCAAAGGAATCCAAAAGAAGCATAATTTTGATTAACTGACAAATAGTATAAATTAAGTATGGTGCTAAAAGTTAATACATTAGCAAATTATGAACAAATAAATTAATATCCAAATAATATACATAGATTTAAAATTAAACTTACTAATAATAATACATTTTTAATAGAAAATATGCATCGTTTCAGACAGTAAGTACCTACTTACAACCAAGAAATAAAATTAAAAATTGTATGAGCTCTTAATTAGTTGCATATTTCTTATTCGATTTTGAATAGCTTACGGGCAGTCTATTTCTAAAATCACAACAAAAATGTCTTTTCTATGTTCCATGTGCATATACAGTATAATATATTAAATATCTATTTTGGAGTAACAAAGCAAATCATGCCTAAAATATATTGTGAAAGCCGTCTATGCAAAGCATTTGTTGCCCACTCTTAAGTATTTAGCCAGTACAGTAATATAAGTAATTAAGTAAATCATTTGCTAAATTAAGATTGCTTATGTATTATCTTTATTTTGGCACACATTTAAATGCCTCGGCAGCAGGTATGCTTTGAGGAATAATAAGCACTCATTACGCACAACTTTAAATCTTAAATGAATGCAGCGTAAATTATTCCTCACATACGTGATGCTCATCGTCGATCTATCGATGTCGTCAGGTAAGAATCTGCTTCATAGCAAGCATAGCCAGCATGTGCTCGATTTACATGAATACATCATCCGTGACGTTGAGGACGACGTGGTCTGGGCGCGCCTCGGGCTCGTCGCCGCCAGGGGGTGGGGCGAGGTCCCCGGGGGGCGGCGAGGGAGGCGGGTACTCGCGGATGGTGCGGAGGGGCTCACCTGGGTGCGAAGGGGGCTCTGACTGTAGCACGTCCTCTAGCGCCTCCTCGTTTAGCGTCTGAAGCGCGCCGCAGATCATCTGCTCCTCCAGTGTTACCTGCCGCGAATTATTGTTTTAATAAATAAATAAGTTAAAAATCTTTTATGGTAATGATACCTACCACTTTAAATATTATAAACTTCGCCCCAGATTAGAATCACATAAGGTAGTGGTGCAGTAACTTAGTCCGACATCTAACTTTTAGGCCAATCGCACTATGGACACGTTCTCGTACGAACTTGAGTACGAGCACGAGATAATTATATCGTTCCGCCAAGTACTATGGGTGCTAGTAAACTGTTTGCTAGCATCCATCTATACCAGCCTTTCCCAAAGTGGGCGATAATGCCCCCTTGTGGGCGCTGCAGGCCTAAAGGGGGGCAGTAAGAGACCCAGATAAAATATGGGGGCGTTGTGTAGACGCTTAGGGGGCGATTTGTAATTTCATCCCTAGATGAAATTACAAATCGCTCCCTAAGCGTACACACCACCAGCTTACAAACCACTACCTATAGTGGTTTGTAAGTAGGTGAAAAAATAAAGGCGCTGAAAATAACTTATTCTCAAAGTGGGGTAGTAGACAAAATAAGTTTGGAAACCCCTGATCTATACAAATAAATAAAATTGAAGTGTCTGTTTGTAATGACAAAATAACAGCTTTTTACTAAATGCATATGGAAGTATATACGGTACTTATAACAAAAACACAATTAAAAAAAAATATATCTGTCTGTCTGTTTGTTCCGGCTAATCGAAACAGGTGGACCGATTTTGACGGGCATGTGAACAAAATCCGATTCAAATAGGGAAGTTTTTCCCGACATCCATGCGAACAAAGTCGCGGGCACAGCTAGTAGTACATATATAGTTCCACATCAATCTAAACTTGTAAGGATATTTTACGTAGTCGTGCGTAGAAAATATACGTGACCAGTAGGTGCACTCCACTCGCATGACGAGTGTCGAAACTTTACTCCTATACAAATTCGTATCCAATGTGCGGATAGTCTATGATAAATCTCTTAGGGCGGATTCGACCAAACAGGAATAAATATTCTCGGAATAAAATTGACGTCTGACAATTTTTGTATGGAAAATCTGTCAAAAATGAAAAATTTATTCGCTGGATTAGACTTATACTATGTATAAAACTTTGATCGAATCCGCCCTTAAATGGAACCACAAGAATACGATACATAAAACGAGTTGCTATAACCCTTTTTATTCAGAAGTGAAATCAAAATTAGCTGACAAATTGTTTAATTCGATACCAAGTGATCTGATTGGCTGTTATTTCAGTCACCCTATCACAGCAGTTAACATGAGCGAATTTTTTGTGGCCTTTCTGAAACTAATCGAAATAAATAATGGATGGTTTAACTTAAATTAATTTTAATACATTAACCCAGTGAGACGTTTACACAACCCTTTCCCATGATTCCAGTATCCCACGTAACGATTATTAAATAATGGGGAAGGTCGGGCGAAGCTAATTGTAGATGGCGTGATCATAGCTAGGTCCCCACGGCCTACAATAAGTTTGACATTTCGTTCAGTCATGAGTTTACTTTTATTTCGCTATTTCGTTATTTTCGGTGATTTCAATACTTTAAATCAAGTAAATGATATGGAAACTGTCAGAATTTAAACCCATAAATATATCCTCAAAGTCACTTTCTGCAAAATGTTTCTACTCTGTTTAATTTATAAAACATCTCTACGAATAGCTTTAAGCCACGATCTTTTAATTTTAGGGTCTCTTGGGAAATGGTGGACTCCAATTTCGGAGTATTTAGTAACAACAACGCATCATTTTCGCAAAAATAAAATAAAACCACCTCACGCCTTGTATTATTGGCTTGTGTTGGGAACTAGCTACGACAGCGCCATTTTGACAGTTGCCCTCCCCATTGCGCCTGTTACATGGTGACAGTGATAAATAATTTGGGCAGACAAAACAAATAGCAGTGCACAACGTTCTAAATACGTCATCTAACAATAACGATCATATCTATAAAAAAACTGAAGAACAACAGCAAACAACATTCTTAACTATACATTCCCATTCACCGTCTTGAACATTAAAAAAAAAATGAAAGCACTGACGTAGGAACCGTTACCATACAGCAAGGACACATAGTACAAGTTATCTGAAATCCTAGTCAAAGTGCATTTTTCTTTACTCGTCTTATTTCATAAACAAACATCATGTAGGTACTGAGATTTCTATATTGAGAAAATTAATGTGTTTAATGATTAATTCAATGCAGATTTGTTTTAATTCTTACCGTCCGCCTTTACCGTTCGTGAATGCAATAGACAGTGTTTTTGTACAAAATAAGACATAGAGAAAAATACACTGTAAAAATTACATTGTTTTTACTGTAGGATTAGATATAGGTACATGTCCCGGAATTAACGCACAACCTCTTAAGGGGTCATTGTACGCATCATTATGAACAACTTGTACTATGGGACCAAACCTGAAATCTCGAAAAATAAATCAGGTCTACATTTTGATGAGTTATGCGAACATAAATGTAGGGAACAGCCGATTTCGCGATTTCAGGTTTGGTCCCATAGTAAAAGTTGTTCATAATGATGAGTAAAATGACCCCTTAAGAGGTTGTGCGTTAATTCCGGGACAGGTTGTACAAAGGATCTACATCGACAGATCGAAGCACTAGAGGTAAAAATAATGACTTCTCCCAATGATCGTGCTACATGAATTCTACGTGTGTTTATGTTACTCTAATAATCACCTGATATTCCGCGTATGGCTGTAAAACATACGTTATATTAATATTTTGCTAGCTTGGGAGCCAGTTAGAAAAAGATTGTAGAAGTTATCTCGTTTGTGGTCAATTGCTCAAATTTCTTATCATTTTTTAAATAAAACTACAGATAATATTTACTCTGTTCTGTCTTCTTTATCTACACAAAACTAACATTGCTTAGCATTGGTATCTTAGCTGCAAATAAGGACATTAGCTATGTAAATAGTGAGTTTATTTACCTGTTTCTCAACATTCGAAGGTCGGCTGCGTTGGGTTTCCAATGTATGTCTTGGTTTAGCTGAGTCTCTCTCTTCTGAGTCAGTCGATTTTTCGGATAATACTGCGGAAAAAGTTATTCTATACTCACAAAAAACTTAATATGGCATTTAAACAACCGACTCTTGGGTTACTGAAAACCAATTTCATTAATCTGTATCACATCTCACTGTCATTAGAACTAATAAAAATATTTACTGATTTGTCATGCAGATACCGTATGGTCTTATTTTATCCATCTTACAAATAAATAAAATTGAAGTGTCTGTTTGTAATGTCAAATAACAGCTTTTTACTAAATGCATATGAAAGTATATACGGTACTTAAGACAAAAAACAATTTAAAAAATTTTTGTCTGTCTGTTTGTTCCGGCTAATCTTTGAAACAGCTGGACCGATTTTGACAAGACTTTCATTGGCAGATAGCTGATGTTACATGGAGTAACTTAGGCTACTTTTATTTTAGAAAAAAATGGAGTTCCGTGTAAAAAAAATAAAATCCATGAAATTGTGAACAAAATCCGATTCAAATAGGGAAGTTTTGACATCCACGCGGGCGAAGCCGCGGGCAACAGCTAGTGGTGTAGTAAAATAACAGTTTCTCACCTGTTACGGCTGGTACAGTCGACGGCATGTTCGCTTCCAGTTCGCGGAGATTAACGATGAGAAGCTTGAACAGTTCCCAGTCTCCAAAAGGCAATTCTAGAACCTATAGGAAAATGATAAGAACGTTCATACAATCATATTATTTACATAAGCAGCAGTTTGGGGTAGATGAAAAACTTTTTCCGCGATCCTGTCTGCGGCGCACAAAAAGGCTACGTCGCATAAATGGTACATACAGTAACAATACTTTCCATGCAGTCGGGGAAATTTATTGATAGGCATTTCAAAGTATGACAGTTGTGATTTGAAACATGACCAATTTAAGTTGATGGTCAAGTGACCAGGGTCTGATCTGTTTAATCAAATGGTGATGTTACGGGGATGCACTAAGGTGGCTTGCAAAATTCATCTTACGTTTTTTGCAATTTGCAAGACAATGGCAGGTTGTACTGAACAGAAAATTGCAAAAAACTTAAGAAAATTTTCCTCTAACGAGTGGTGTTAAGATACGCTGTGGTCCGTTTGAGTCCTACGTACCGGCTCGAGGTCCTGCAGGCGGCACACGGCGAGCACCAGGCCGCACACGTTGTGCCGCTGTAGCGCGGCCGCGGCGGCCGGACCGCCCGCGCCCAGCGCGTCGCGCACCATGCTGCACACGCGCTCCACGCTCAGCGTCGACAGGCGGATGTTCGGCACGTCCGTCTGGAATAAAGGAGAAAATTATATTTTTCGGAAAAAAAGTCATTAATTGTGTCAAAGGACATTTGGCAAAATTGTATCGGGCTTGGTCCAATGTCCACCACAAACGTGACCTATGTCACTGAACAGTCTGAAATTAGGAATAAACTTTTACTGAGGCACCGATAAAAAATATCTGTTAGTGAAAGTTATCTATTTACTAAAAATCCCCAAATTCACTGACAGACAACGCACAGCTAAAACCGATGGGATGGGGAGCTTTGCACGAGAGTTCCTTATAGAATGAACGTGAGCACCAAGCAAGGATTTTTGAAAATTTGTCCCAAAAGGTATTTATAGGGGATGAAAGTTTGTATGAAGAATAAAATAAAATAAAAATGACAGTCCGAAAAAGTCACAGGAAAGAAATCTATGAAAAATTGTAATCTTTTTGTTCCACCAGCGTACATAACTATACGTAATGCGTTTCTTTGTATCGATGAAAAATGAATAACGTGACTTATATATTTTATATAATAAAGCAACATACCATAGCAGGGAAGGCAGTCCTAATCATGTGGAAGGGGTTCTGCGTCGGCTGCTGCTGTTGTTGTTGTTGCGGATGGAACTGCGGTTGCGGGAAATGTTGCGGGTTGATGGCTTGCGGCACGAACCCGTTGCCGGTGTTGGCCCAGCCTACCCACATCTGTTGCGGGGGGACGGGACCGGCTGCTGTTGGCTGTGTTGGCGGGGATGAACGCTGCGGTGATGAAAAAAAGGGTAAAACATTTGCCTGATTATATTATTTTAATGGCCTTATTATGTCTAGCTGTCTGGAGCCTGAAATCGTACTCATGTTTAAGGGAATCAGCGATTCCTGGTTAGATCACAAACATCAGAAGGCATGTAAGTACATTTTTCGGAATTACGTGAATTAAATTTAAGTATTTGGAAATTTCCTTTCAATTTAAACGTAAGATATTGAATGTTTACTGAAATAGAGTTATTTTAACCCAAATCAAATGCTTTCAGGAATAATGACGAATGTTTATACTATAAAAATAGCCATTCCCTAAAAAAATACCATTTGTTTTTACCGAAAGGCAGTTTCAAAGCAATAGTTCTCCAAGGTTAATCTCCAAACATTACCAGATTTTCGTTTTCCAAAAAAAACACCATTTGTTTTACTCCAAGGTAGTTTGATTGCAAAGTTAATCTACATTTTCAACAAATCACTTCAGTCGGCACGTGATAAATAACTACGTGTTATGTAAATACAGCTGAAATCGGCCTCGTTTTAAATGATACGTAGACTAAAATAGCACGCAACAGGAGATATTTTATTTAATGAAGAGCATGCATTAAGAGCTGAACTTATTATTAAAATAATGAAAATTTCGACCCCATAAACCCCTAAAACTCAACATGTAGGTAATAATTTTTCACATTTTCCATACAAAAAGTGAAAAATTCTATATAAAACACGCCGAGGCTGCCTCACTTGCGCGCCTCCGGCTCAAAAAAAATCACGGGGTAGGGCAAACAAGTATTTACCACGTGGAGTCGATGTTTTTTTGCAGAATAGCTTTAACACTCTCACCGCCACGCATATATAGTTTTCCAAAGCAGCAGGCCACGTGGGCGGCGCGCCGCCCATTCCATTTCTTTAGCAACTCGCCACAAAAAATCAATAATAGCTTGCTGCACTAGAATTTACGTGGGCGGCCGGCGTACCACATGGCGGTGAGTGTTAAGATTCTCATAGCCAAAAGTAGGGAATTTTAGTTTAGTTAGTTTAGTTCAATGTAAGTACACGAAAATCGGCACCACTGATAATATAATTTAACTAGGTTTTTCTTCATGTTTAGAAGTTATTGCTTTCTAGAGCAATAAACTCTTCATTCTAAAGCATTCGTTTATTTGACGCCTTAGAAATCTTACCGACCGATGCTAAGTATGTGCCTAACTGCTATCTTATAATCGAAAAGGAAGGAGACTAGTCTCCACGACACAGGGAGTCCTAGTGTGGAGGCTAGTGCTATTTGAATTTGTAATGCTCTCTTGAAAAAAAAAAAGTTTTTATTTATTTATCATCTGCATGAAATACTTTTTAAAAAGCCTAAAATTTATTTTTTCAATACATTAATATTTTAACTTATAACTAATTAATTAATAAAATAACAAAATTACATCCTAACTTAACTAAAACTATTCACAAACTAAAATATGGCGTCGAAAAATTCCTCCGCATCGCTGTCGACTGGTAATGTACTCAAGAGACTGGCGGCATTGCCACGTTGTATGGCAATGCTTAGCCTCTGGCCAAGGTAAAAGCCGGCCCTTGGGTCACGGGAAGTGTCAACTAGCCGTTTGGAGATTTCGTTAAACAAACCATGAGCGCTCGGACCCCACGGCCCGAGGGTTTCAACCCCAAACGGCTCGAAAATATAATTACCGATAAGGTTATTATACTTTCGCCGCTTGAGGTTTTCCGCAGCCGCAGCAGCAGCGCCAGCACAGCACGCCGAGCCGGGAAGATGGGATGGCGCAAGAGTGTCGACACAAGTTGCGTCCCACACTAAAGGCCTACCCACCTTCCATGGAAATAAAGACATGCCGTCCGGTCTCTTGCCATCGTCGCGTGCCAAGCCATTGGGTTCTAATACAGCTGGGACGCCGACGGTGACAAGAGCCCGTCGGATGATGTCATTAATGTTCGCGTGCCGCGCTATGCGACCCGCACTTCGGCTGCAAGACAGGCCGTGGTGTCCGAGGCTGTTGACAACTTCGCCACAGTGACAGCGATGAGGAGAGCAACAAGGGGCTCCTAGTCGCAGGGAAGCAGCGAGGCGGAAAGTAGTGTCGTCAAACAAAGTGCCTATGCTCGACGACGGTAGTGCATGAAGCCACAGACCCGACTCCCACTTACCCACAGCCAGCAGGCGCGCACGCTCCGCAGTAGTAGCAGACGTGTCAAGTAAATTTTTCTGTACTACTCTACAAAGCGGCTCATCCCACCGTCTCTGGGAAGATGGATTGTCGGGTGGATCTGAATTCGGGCAAGCGAGTCTCCAGGCATCCATAGCCTCGGTGAAGCACGGCACATCAAAATTAATCAGTTTCGAGGCTAGGATTTTCCTGATTAAATTCTCAGTGCCGTGGATCGAGGATATAAAAGCCGGTAAACTGATACTAGAAATTTTGCGGACGCCGAGG
Organism: Fissipunctia ypsillon; assembly: GCA_947568875.1. NCBI lineage: Eukaryota > Metazoa > Arthropoda > Insecta > Lepidoptera > Noctuidae > Fissipunctia > Fissipunctia ypsillon. Next base: position 14,941,666 of record OX387654.1, on the reverse strand, counting down.
CCTCCCATACGTATGGGAAGAGTAGCTTGTGCCCAGGCTCGGTCATCCATGGCCACATTTAAGATCGAAGATAATGTATGCCGGATAATTTGGTCCATTTTGTCTAAAAGATGAGTGTGTTTCCATAAATGGGAAGCGCGAAGGAAATATGTTAATTTAGGGCCGAAACAGCAGTAACGAATTAAGGTTATGGCCGAATGCATGTTAATTTGGAACAATCTTTCCGAAACGTCATTAAAATTTTGTATTTTTTCCTCAATAAAAACGGGATCATCTAGATGCTGCTTCACATAATTCAAGCTGAAAAACATTTTAGTTACTGTAGTAAATGCCCTTTATTCAGCAGTTGGTGGTACAAGGCTGCTGATGATGATGAAAATAAAAAATTGTTTATTATTTTAAGAGACATTTCGACCGTAAGCTTTGCATTAAAGCGCCAACTTTGGCGTTCTTATTTTGAGAAACTGAAAGACTTCGACAACTTTGACTTATTGGGTGGTGGAGAATAGTTATTAGTATAGTTCATAGCAGCCTCGCTTTTCGCAATTTTTTCTTATCTATTTATGTAAAGCCAAAATATAGAAACAAGTTTTTCATAAAATGCCATAAGCAAGTGAAATGAAAAATCTATAATAATATCTCTTAAATAGTAGTTTAGTTCATAGCGGCTCCAGAATTTTGAAATACGTATGAAATATCTATAAAAAAATCCATTCAAAACGATAAAACTGCTAAAAAGACTCAGAATTAACTGTACATTTCTCCTAACTACATTAATACTATTACGTAAAATGTATACCAGAATAAACGTTAGTTCATAAGAAATAAAAATTTCATACTTTAAGCGAAAATAAATAAATTATAAGACCCAAAATAAACATAATTACAAATTGCTACTTATTGCGATGCGTCGTCGGCGTGCTTCAATACACCTAATATGTCAGAACGCCATTATGTGATAGGCCTCTTAAAAAGTAAACCCTTAACAACTAGTGATTGGAGCCTCCTTTTAAGCAGATAAATCTGTGTTACTCAAACCGAAACTCCGCTCTTCCATAAGTTAAATAAGTAATAAATAATAATGATTGATTGAAATAATATTGATGACTTAGTAATAATTATGAGTAAATGAGATTCTTACGTGTTTCCTAGGGAACAGTTTGGAGTGGGGTTGTCTTGAATGCGGTTGTCCCCACATCACACCGGCTGCACCACCCGCAGCCGTGTCATCGTCTACGCCGCTTTGCAGTTGTTCCTCTGTGGACAAATAAAGTTGTTAGGGAAAAATGGTTCTCTCCTATTTGGGTAAATGTACTGTCAAGTCTTTTATACCTTCGTCAGTTTTCAAATTCTTTCCTTTATCAGGTCAGGACATACAATACCATTTGAAGTTACGGCACTGAGCAGACTCTTACGTGGAAAAATATATTTAATTACAAAGATCATCATAGCATACACGTGAGCTGACATCAAACTAAAACCTAAAAAAATTAATTGTCAGAGTCTAGTTACTAGTTTAAGGGCTGATTTTTCAATCGTCAGATAACTTTTATCTGGGGAATAAGTTTGTCATTTTGACAGCTTTTATATAGAAAATATGTCAAACCGCCATATTTATTCCTCAGATAAAAGTTATCTGACGATTGAAAAATCAGCCCTTAGTGTCACATTTTTAATTCGGTCTAACATGTAAAGAAGATGGCTGAATGGGCTGAATTTCATTCTGCGGTATTAACATTTCAGCGCAATTTATAATGCTGAGTCGTTAAAGTAGATTCTATCGTGCATTAGCAGACAAAAAAAAAACCTTAATAATGAACATAAATTTTAGCTGTGCCTGTGTACCCTTAGGAGTAGGGGATAATATTATTCGTTTTATTAGACTTCTTTGTTGGTGTTCTTGAGGTTAAGGTTGGTGTTTGCTTAGCAGGAATTTGGTAATTTTAAATGCATGTTTGCTTCAAGACTGTTTAATTGCGACTAACTGTGGTGGGGGGCATACAGACGTTAATAAACATCTGATTCGCGCGCGTGTGTGTGTGTAGTGTGAATGTGTCTTATTTATGATGTTGTATATTTTTGTTTATTTATTGCGATGTCTATGTGTGTATTTATTGTAATTGTATGTGGATTTACATCTGGAAATAAATAAAGATTTCATTTACATTTTTTTTAAAATGATCACATAATATATGTAGACATAACAGTTGGTCTAGTGGACGCAAGCTCAACCACTCAGCGTGGAGCGTTATTTGGCAATCTCTGGTTGGTAAAGTTTGCTGGGTTTTACTATAAGGAGATTCTCAGTAGCAGTATGGAGTCTGGATTTCTGCCCGGTCAAGAGCAAAATGGTCATACATGGGATAGGAATTATAACATAACTGGCGTAATAACATAACATCACGCCTGTAATCCCGGAAGGGCAAGGCAGAGGTGTACCTATAGCACATTTCGCCAGTTATGTTTAAGTCCCATGTAATAGGGGGCGAGCCTATTGCCATCAACCGACAGATCCAGACTCCGGGCTGCCACTTAGAAATTCCTGATGGAAAAACCCAATAACACACACTGGCATAATATGGGTGTAATATACACTACTGCCTACCCTTCGTCACGATAAACAGGTGTGATGTACCATGGGAGAAACGAACATCTATACACCGTAAGGACTATTCTTGCTTGCAGCACTCGACCGCTATAGTAACGCTTGCAAACAGATGTAGTCATCGTGTGCATGGGATTTTGTTTTCAAATTGGTCAGATGTAAGTTTCCTCGATAGTACATTTCATTTGCAAATGATGCTCATAGGTTTTTTCTAACATTCAACTGTGATACACGGGGATTAAGGCATAGATAGAACAACTAACCTTTAATGAGTTTTTTGATGTAAGGGTCGAGGTTGATTGTGAAAGGCAGGAATATCTTGAGATCTGCAGCCGTGAGCGTGGCGCGGTGGAAACTCAGGAACACTTCCAGTTTGCGCTCATCTCGGTCCAGCTCCATCAGCGTGCTCGCCTCGCGAAGACCGCTCATTAGAGGTTTTACTCTATTAAAAGAACATTGAAGATGTAATAAACTGCCAAATGAGTGCGACATTCATGTAGTGATTGTTGAGTGAAGTAAAGCAAAGACAACAAAACTTAAGGCGAAAGGTTCAGGGTAGCCCGCGAAATCTAAATTTTCTTACGTTTTTTGCAATTTGCGGGTCAGTGTTAGGTTATATGTTGCTTAAAATATGATTCGCGACCGTAACAAATATGTATTACAGAATTATAATTATTAAAGTCACCAATACAACTCTCTAAGCCCAAGTAATCCTATTGGATGACTATAATCTTAACGAGTTAACGACGAGACGACGACGACACAACGACGACGACGACGAGACGACGAGTTATCTTAAAGAGTTGTATTACTGATTCTAATGATTATAATTCTGTATGTGAATCATACTTTAATCAACATTCATCCAGACACTGGGCTGCAAATCGCAAAAATCGTAAGAAAATTTCAATTTCGCGGGCTACCTTAGCGCTTCCCCCTTAACAAGAAATATTCATGTTTATGTCTACGGTTCTAATCAGGTGTTTGTTTCCATATTTACTTACAGATTAGTTTTGGAATCTGAACTGCGAAATCGTGATTTAGAAGCAACCGCAGTGATATATAGTTTTAAAAGTTTTTCTTCTACCGATAGTTTTAAAAGTTTTTCATACCGTCATACGTACGTAAGTGTACCATTACTCCCAGTGGTGCAGCTACAATTATCATTAGAGGGAAGCCGAAAAAGAAAAATTGTTCATTTCTCATAAACTTAGACAAAAAAAAAATAGGGATTTATGTAATGTTTTTAATCTTATGATGACTGCATTAAACTGGTATTAAATATATATAATGTGATGTGATACACAGTTACACACACAGGTGTACATATTTGGCAATAGTAGACGTTAAGTACAGTGGTGGTTCCGAAGAGAAGCCGATAGGAATCGGGTTGTATGAAGGCTTCGCCACTGATTACTCCACCCCTATTGATTTTCAAGTACATAAAGACCTTAAAAACTTATTTCCCACACTAATTTATCACGAAACAATTCTCACTTGTCATAGATATGCTTGAGCGAAGTGCAGTCATCGATATGCTCCTCATAGGTCTCGTGGTGGTAGATGATCCAGGAGGTGCGGAACGGCCACTGTTCCGTCAAGTTCACCCACGAAGCCAGCTGGTACCAGTTGAACTCGATTTGGAATGCCTTTAGAAGACGACCTGGGAGGGAGAAATGTGAGGTTAACGTTTAGCAATGGTCAAGGATGGGATTGTTTTATTTCTTCAGCTATGCTTACTGAGAAGATATTGCATTATATATTTTGGGGTATCTTCTATCTCCTTTCAATTTTCATGCTTTCTAAAGCAGTTTCATTAATAATCAAGTCAAAAAACGTCATAAAACTGTGTTTTATTAATTTATGGCTGTTAAAAATTATGCAGCCTGGTCTTTCTACAACTTGTTTTTAAATCGGATCACAAAAAAAGGCGTATGCCATACGCATGCGATACGTGCAGCACTATTAGTAGTGAGCTGACTACACCGGCTGTGATTTCTAGCATGGCTTGAGCTATCATAATTTAAACGGGAAAAGGACACCACCAAAAAAAAACTCACCTGTAACATAAAGCACATTCATGAGCCTCCTCATGCTCCTAGGATTGACATCACTGAAGTAATCATCAGTCAGCAGCACTCTATTGAGATCCGCAGCCCCCGCGCCCCCCGCCCCGCCCGCCCCGCGATGCAGGCCTGACGCGACTGATGACGCGACTGATTCCGACGGGCGCAGGCGACGCTCGCGAGCCGCTTGGCCTTTGATGCGTTCCTGACTTGACATCAGTTCTGATGTTGAGGATAGGCGGCGGGCTGATACCTGAATGTAAACTAAGTTAATTTAGTTCTTCATCTACTTCTTATTCTAGTGTCTCTCCAATGACTGAAGGTTAGCCTTCGAACCCTAATATTTCTCCTTGCCTTTGCGAGGTGAAACAGATCAGCAGCATTGATTTTTAGTTGGGATAGGTTATTAATACATGAAGAGTTCTACAGGGACTTTTTTTCTTCTTTTTCTAAATTGTTAACAATTTGTTTGTCAATACAATGCTATTGAAAATAATAAATAGGAGGTGCAAGAAATGATTGAATTTTCCCTCAATTACAAGATTCTGAGGCACTTTGTGACTGCATAATTTCTATTGTGTTTAATGTGACTGTCTTAAAAAGCATTAGACTTTTCCGTCTTTGAAAAAGTAAAATATACTTGCTATCTATTATATCCAACGCAGTATACAACGTGTAACATAACACAGTTTTACAACATGTTAAACCGTCACAAACACTCACGGATCTCTGCAGTGACGTCGAGAAGTCATCAGCGGTGATGACCTGCATCCTCCTCGAAGCTGTTTGCTGAGCAGCCTTGACCCTGCGCAGTGCAGAGTTCTGCAGGTAGAAAGGAAGCTGCACCATGTTGCGAAGGTAGTCCCATCCGCCGATGTTGCTCTCGCTGAAGGCTCGGCGACTGTTTATTTCCACTGCCTACTCGAAATATTGGGAAAGAATGTAGTGTGTGTTATGTTTGCTTATAAATGTGTAGTATAGTTTGTAAAATTAAACAAAAAAGTTTTCTATAAATTATTTGTGGGATTAATTTTACGATGTTTAGTTTGTGTATGTCCACAGTTTTGGACCTTGAAGAATGTGTAATACAAGTTCAAGTCCTCTCTAAGGTGTCCTTCACTGAGATCCAGGACCAATTACTAATTAATTAGTTTTTATTTCAATCTTATTTTCCCTCGATAAAAAGGAGAAACTGAGATCAATGTATGGGTGTTGTAAAAATTTTGTACAATAAATTGGCAATAAGGTATCTTTTTGCCTGGCATATTATACACACAAAAAACACTCGAAAATGGACACTGTACTCCATCAAACATGTATATTTATAATATCCGCGCGCAACCGATACCCAGGTGTTAAAAATAATCTGAATTTATTATCTTTGAAGAGTGTCTCAGTTTACTTTTAGAAGTAATTAAGAATAGAAGCTACAACATTACACTGGAGACAAAAACAATAAGGGATATAATACTATAATAAATGAAAAAAAAACTTTACATTGTTTCGAACCTTACATATTAGGATCAGGGCCGTCCAAATTCCGGGGAAACGGGTAATTTTCCAGAGCATGCTCTGATTTATAAAAAAAAAAAAAACTGACCAGGACGCCTGGAACCCGGAAGGCCTGACCAGAACTACGAATATTAATTTAATTTTGCCATTCATACAAGTTGCAAAATCCTAAAAGAAAAGATTACGCGCGGGTCGCACATGAAGTAAAAAAACAATAACATGAAACACCTTAATGAAATGGCATGCAACACAATAATATGGCTAAAATATACATCTGACAAGTATAACGAATATTCTGATGAAATCATGCAAGTAAATTGTATTTTTCTTCTCCTATTTCATTTAGTAAACAAATATGGCGTACTATAATCAAATAAAGATTGATTTCATTTGATTTGATATAATTTAGATTTGCAGAAAATGTATATATTATGTTAATGATTCATTTGAAGCAGTTTTGGATGTAATTCATACCATTTGTGTTGTTACAAAGATCAAGACAGTTATGCCTACCTGACTTAGGCTTTTTAGACTTAGTCTAAGGCCGCCGCCACACTGCTAAGGCGACTGCGACTTATGAACAAATTTTCGCTTCTGTAGTGCTGCTACCGACATATGTGTTTGTTTGTTTGTTTTCACGAAATCGCCGTCGCGTCGCAGTCGCCTTAGTAGAGCGGCCGCGGCCTTAGATTAAAATATTGTGTGTATCAGTACAATATTTGACTATAATTTTGAGATAACATGGCAGTTTTATATTGCATTTGATTTTAACGGTATGAACAGTGGGATGTTGACGTGTGATCCCAACTTTTTACCGTCAAATGAGCCTTAAAGTCAGTGACTGATGGAGATACCTCACGTTTTGTACCGTATTTGTTTACCAAATAACAAAAGTGAAAAAAAATACACTGTAGGTACATGATATAGGGTTTCGACACAACATCGAGTTCAAAGCTAACGGATATAAGGTTAACACCAAACACATGACGGGCTTAACTGACCTCCATCCAAGCAACCTGTATGAAATGTATAACACTAGTAAGAAACTGTTGCTATAAATAACTTCTATTTTATGTTTACACTATGTTAATCATAGGTTTACAGAAAAGAGAAGACAAACATAACAAGAACGGAGTAAAAGAAGACGCAAATCATATAAGAATTATTGAAGCAAGAAATATGCGTATATTCTTCATCTGAGCTTGTATTTGGATCTGACTTCCCCCAGAATTTGAATTCCTATTGTGACAGTTATAATGATTGAGAATGACGATAACATAGATTGTAGCTAGAGATAGAACCCGTATTAATAAATCACTATAAGGTTTAGGGTTAGATATTGACTACAGTATAAGATTGATGTTTGTCTAAGGTCATCCAGACAACAGAAAATGTGGATAACTGGAATTTACATACATAGAAAAAGTTTAAAAACTATGTGATCTCATTCGCGGTCGTAAATTCCATCGTATGAGAAACTCAACCGTTTTTTGCGAAGGTTGAAAGAGCGATTTATCAATACAGGTTAAAGACGAAATCAAATGTGAAATATTCAAAACAACAAAAGGACGTCACAGATTAAATTATTCAATTTCCTTGTAACGTTAAAGTAAGAAAATAACATTTACCTTGCTGATGATATGTGGGTCTATGGCCAGCAGTAGTATGAAGGGACTCTTGGGGTCTGAACATAGTGCGTGCACCGCGTTCAATAAGGCGAGGACCTTCTCTTGTTCACAGCTGTCCAAAGCGTCAACAACTACTACTAAACGGGTTTGTTGGCCGGTGAATGCGTCCAGACATGATACCTGGATGAAAGAACATGATTTTTTTTTTAAGTTGCAGGACTTTGAGTAGTATTTTTACAGCCTTATAGACTAGAAAGGGTTAAACATCGTAAGTGTTTGTGTTTAAGCTGTTAATCGCAGTTTGGTCGCAAACACCATTATTGTCTTTTGTCATTTAGTAAATAATTTGGCAATCAATCACAAATAGCTAAGGTGCGATTTGCATGCAACAGGTTTATCTGATCAAAGACATGAAAGGCTCTCAGAAGTCGGAAGAAGGAAATCTGAGACGTCACAAATAAACTTGGAGAAAACAAGGTGTCAGATATAGCCTGAAAAAAAAAAGATGCAACATAGTACGAACCACATGTGTCAAAGCCTGCACTTCAGGCCTCAGCGCGAGCGTAGGCGCATGCACGTGTGCCGGTTTCTTCGTAGCTCTGGACAGTCTGGCCCTCGGCGACATGACCAGCGCGGCCAGCACGCGCCCACACGTGTACAAGTTGGCCAGTAACGCCGCGCCGCTCACTGCGCAGGCGCCGATCATCAGTCCCTGTTGAATTTCACGCCGCCTGATCGACGACGACCCTCACTCATTGAGCCGTCGTGCGGTATTTGTTTGGTGTCTTATGTCTAGCCATTACCTCATAATTTATAAAGTTTTATGCTGCCCGAAATTTCAAATTATTCCAATTTATTTACGTTTTGGCTAGCGTATTTTTTGTGACGGTCTCTTTTGCCAGGTTGACTTTTACGACTTTGTTTTCAAATGTCAATAGACGTTTAATTTTAGGGGTTTTTAATGCCGTGCGGGTTGAACTGAACTTGTTATCTAATGTGAGCCAGAAAAGCTTTAAATATTTAAGGGTCATTATTGGTAAAGATTCCAGTCATTTTTTGCTCAACAATGCTCGGGTTTATACGGTGAAAATTAACTGATTACAACTAATACTCACTGCGGCTCCGTTTCGCGGTCGGTTAAGTACATGATGAGCACACACAGTCCAACTAGTATGCAAGTGAAGCACAGCTCGAAAGTGACGATGTGAGGAACGCAGCAAACTCGCCGCCATCTAAAACGTTAGTGCGATTTTTCAAAGACCACTTTGCTCAAGATGTCAGTTTCTGAAAAAAAAACCCTAACCCCCCCCCCCCCCGCGTCTTGTACCCTTGGTTTTGCAACCTTGTTTGTGAAAATCCTGTAGTACCATCTCAAGAACTTGCTGTTTTAAAGCAATAATATTATTGTTACTTTGCGAGGCCTATAGAATTATTTTTGTGGAACGATACAGCTTCATGGAACAACGCATGTCGAGTCTCGTGTCGTATAGGTGTCGTTCTTTGAATTACAACCAACCGAGCAAAACGCCCGTTCATGGTAACATGTCCTCTACCCAGACCCGTTACTTTCGGACTTGACACTTAGCAATTCACGACTACTTTTATTAGCTTGGATCTTACCTGTTAAAACAAATGTATGTGTTAATGAATAAAATAATAATTTTGAGATTGACAGCGACTTTATGTCGTAGCGCTCATAGCAGTAAGTGCGATTTTCTTATGTCTGTAACTCACTTCCATCCCGACGTAGAGGACACAGGTTTAGGTTTGAAGGCCCTCGCTAACCGCGTGCTGACCCTGCCGTACTGACACTTGAGCGCCTCGCCCAGGCTGGCTATCATCTGCACCACCGCCGTCGCCTTAGGCCCTTCTTACATTACAATATTCACAAACAACAAGTACCCAACACGCGAGTCTTGACGAGACACTACTGGCTTTGACGTTTTTCATTGGGAAGCCGGTACGAAACGAATTGTGAGATGTATGGTCCTAGGCATATTACTCACTTCCATCCCGACGTAGAAGACACAGGCTTGGGTCTGAAGGCCCTCGCTAACCGAGTGCAGACCTTGCCGTACTGACACTCGAGCGCCTCGCCCAGGCTGGCTATCATCTGCACCACCATTGCGTCGCCTTCCTGACCGCCGCCGCTCTTCATACCCTCCGTGAAGTGGAATCTGTAATGTACGAGAATAAGGATGATGACTAAAAATTTTTTTTGTCCGTTAGGTATATTATTAAAAAATATTGGACACGTATTTTTCGTTTTTTACGTAATCAAAAGATTACGGCGATACATTGAGTTAATATGTGGCAAGACGTCACGCCTTGCTAGATTTTATACTGAGGTGTGACGTAGCGAGCCCCCCACTAACTTTAATGCGTTTTATCTAAGTATTTTTTTATTACTATGATAAAGCAAAAAATACGTGTCTAATATTTTTTATTATTTGACTGACAAGACTAAATACAATTTCTTTTTTTTACCCAGGTATCCTCCCTATTTGGATTAATTACTTTTTTGTTGGGAGTCAATTATGTCTCGCTGGAAGCCTAGACAGAGATACTTATGGCACACTTAAGCGAATAAACGATTATCGAAAGGAGATTCGCCCTTCTTGCTTCTCGCTTGTAAGTAAAGACGTGTCGATAATCGCTAAGAGTGTCTCGTATAGAAAATTTCACCTACCTACGGTCGAGAAACTCTCTTCATGTAAATGAGCCTCTAAGTATAAATATACAAGGTGTAACATAATTAACGCACAACCTCTTAAGGGGTCATTGTACTCATCATTATGAACCACTTTTACTATGGGACCAAACCTGAAATCGCGAAAAAAAAATCTGCTGTTCCCTACATTTTGACGAGTTATGCGAACATAAATGTAGGGAGCAGCGGATTTTTTTTCGCGATTTTAGAGTTTAAGAGGTTGTGCGTTATTTATGTTACATCTTGTATAATTAGCAATCACCCAGTATATTATTATACGTCTTTCTGACCTTTAACTTTATATTTATAACTATCCGATCTTGTCTACTGTCAAATCTATTTACGATGACATGAGCCGTAATGATCGATCAGACTAAGTACTCTAAGTAGCCAAACCACAACACTGCATTAGATGAGAATTTTAGATATTTCTTCTTACCTTATAGGCGTCGCCGGCAATGCCCTAGGGTCGTTCGGCCCCGGCGGGTGACAGAACACAACTTGCAGCGCCAACAACAGCGAGCTGAACTTGTGACCTAACGTCGACAGCACGCCGCCGGCCCACCACCACTCATATCTGTAACGAAACCACATTCCTTGAATATTTGAATTTAGAATCTGAGATGATCAAGTTATGGAACAAAATCGAAAATCAAAATATTTTACTTCACATAAACATACATAGGCACTTATGAAACGTCAGAAGTTAGGTGCACGGTTCCAATTGGTCGTTTGGAAGAAAAATGGAAGAGAGCCGGCGAGAAACTCCACGGTTACTCTTTTAAAATTAATTGGCCTTTACAATGTTTTCAAATTATTTATTTATTTGCTCTAATAAACATTACACATTTTACAATACATTAATTGTCGGTTATGTACATGAACCCTGTCGGTTTTGTACATGAACCACTGTAAAACACAATCTTGGTTTGCTGTTGAGTTAGTAAACATTAAATTGAATTAAATGAACATAAATTGAGTCAAAACTTATCAAAATACAATACAGTAAATTTCAGAAAAAAATATGTGTCTAGATGTCGTAATGATGTCCTTTTAACAGTTATAAACAATACAATAATAAATAGGTAGGTCGTAAAAAAATAAGAACAATCACGTCATGACAAGTTATTGTTAGTAATAAAATTGATTTATGGTATGTCATTATATAAAACAAACTAAAAATAAATAAATTATAGTGATAATAGGGTAGTGGTAGGACAGTGTAGGCCAACAAAACTCAATGTCATACATGACAAAGATCAATCTCATGCAACCAAATTGTTCTAACCTTGTTAGGTACTCGTATATTCTAAATTGATTTTTGAATAATTAACTTATAAAGATACATAAGGCTGAAGTATATAGTTGAAAAAGTGACGATGGAATGTAAATTATAGGAGATTATGAATTTTATTCAAGTTTAGAAATATTTCAAGATAAACATTAATACGTATATCTACCGAATAAATGAGATTGTAATAACATAGTTGAATTATTATAACACGTAAATCATTTACATTTTATTACAGATTCTGCTATAAAATAAGTTTAGAAACTGTGCGCAAGATAATAATTTTATAGATACTCAATTTGTTGTTTACAGAACGTACTGTCTATCAGTTCTTTCGAAAAGATTGCGCAAAACATATTTTTTTTGACATGGTTTAATTCATCGATCCAGCTTTTGAAATAAGAACCTAAAAGTGATCGCAATACAGTCCTTTATTAAAAACTGTCAACTAAGTCCACGGTACTAAGTTGTGACTTTCGTATTAAGAACTTTTCACTTGTGGGAAAAAAGTGTAAAATACAATAACTGGCTGGAAGGTTTGGGCTTGGACTGATGTAAGAAGTTAAGAACTCGTTTTGCAATAAGATAGTCAGGGTTGCAAAAAAACCCTCCACTAGACGCTACGTTTGGCGCACCGTGGTTTGGTCCTTATTGGTAGTTTTTTTACTACAGCCACCCTTATAATAATATCTTGTGCCTATCTTAGAGAAGTTTTCTATATATACTCACTTGTTCCCAGTGTACCACAATATATACAAGGCGATGTATATAAGTGCGAAGAGAGCGAAGCACAGTCCAATAGCAACATAAGGCGGTGCGCCCGACACGGCTGTGATGGCGGCCACAGACAACGCTACATGCCACGCCCCCCATGACACCGCCCACGACCACGCCCACCCCGTCTCGCTCCACTGACGGGCGAAGTTCTTCATCTCCTCTGGGAATTAAGGGACAGGTCTTCCTTTAGTAAGGGTCTGATTCAACAGTCGCAGTTGAATATTTGGAATAGATACTATAGATAGAACTAGGACTAGAGAGATCGGCTTTAATTGTTTTTTTAGGGTTGTATAGTGTGCAACTAGCTCTAGTGACGATAAGTAAAGTTGTGTGCTGTTTTAGGTTAAAGGTCGACGGTAAAATAACCGCACTCTTGAAGACTAAACATAATGTGAGGGACAGGGATGATGACAATTTTTTTTGGCCGCCAGGTAGATTATTAAAAAATATTGGAAACGTATTTTTTTCTTTTTTTTACGTAAGCAACAGATTACGGCGATATATTAATGCATGACGTCACGTCATGCTAGATTTTATACTGAGTTGTGACGTAGCGAGCCCCCACTCCTCAACTTTAATGCTTTTTATCTAAGTCATTTTTTATTATCTGACTGACGGACTAAATAGAATTTCTTTTTTTTTACCCAGGCATCATCCCTATTAGGAAAGTTTAGTCCGTAACAAATTGTTACACAAAGCAGTTATCAATATTTTCACCACTAAAAAGTAAGTACCTAGAGCTAAATAACCAACCAGATTGTTTTACATGAGCATATTTGCTGTAAATTCACACTTGATGGGCTTTATATCGAGATGGTTAGAAGCCAACTTTGTCTTAGTTTACTAATTCATTCAAAACCATTATATCTCGTCGATACAAAACACTGAGCGGATTATATGAAGCGGCTCATTAATTATGGCAGTCAACCGACTCTTGCGTTCAGTGAAAGTTATACATATATAACAGTCTGCGCGGCGCCAACAATGACCACCTGCTCGCAGGAACACTGTCAGGTATTTACTGATTAATATTCCTGACCGTCAGACTGCCAGGCAAGTTAGTCAATGAGCCGTCTAGCAGTATATTTATAATAGGGACGTAATCTATGATATTATATAAATGAGCCACATAAAACGATATACAAATAGGTGTGCCCGTTTTGGCTTGCACAATCACCTCGGAATTGTTCTGTCTTTTCGTTGGAAGATAGTGGGTGTGACAAAGTACTGATTGATTTGTAGGGTCTTAGATCAATGTAAATCATCATGAATCATTATTTATATTAAACGGCATGACGGGTATGTCGTGACTAGATGGATGTGCCAACTCTAACAACTTAATGACGCGCTAATTTCATAATATCTAGGAACGTTTGGACTTTCATGACTTATTTATTGTATTTGTGATGTCATAGGTTTAAGTGACTCATGAACTTATCAAAATAATGCGTATATTGTTGACAGAACGTGTGAGTATTGTTATTACGTCTCGATTTATAGACGCATGACGTTTTTCTAACGTTAATGTTTGTTTACTGTTTATTTCTATGGAACGACGTAGATACGGATCATTATTGTCTATAAAATAAGTAGTATTATTAAATTAAAGTCATATATATCCTCAATTAGTACCATGTTTAACTCGACAACATGATAAATATCACTATTATTTAATTAAAAGAAGGAAAAATACTTTAAAATTATCTCACCTTTAAGTTTATTGAGCAAAAACGATTTTCCGGATCCCCACCTCGCGTACAGTCCGACAGTGATCGGTACCGAGAGACTCGGTTCTGACAACATATCAGCCAACGCAGCGCTATACAATTCGTACCCTAACATATTTTCATTGTCTTCATTCGTATTCAATTTTCGGGCTCCGAAGATTTGTCCTAGGATCGTCTTGTTGTAACTCATGTCTATGTTGTAAGGAGTTTCATTAAGCTTGTTCGGTTTATACAGTAACTGGCTGTGTTTCGGATTACGGAGAAGAATCTCCACAATTTGCTGCAAAAGAAAAATGCGAATGCGAATGTTAAGTGTAGAGATCATCAACCGATGATTGTTACGTGTAATTAAGTCTAGGCTGACTGCGGGTGCAGTCTCGGTTTATGACATGAGGAAAATATGTTGAACTGTGCATCCATGCATTAATAGGATATTATGAAGATTATCGTTGAAGACGTGAACATGATTTAATAAGTCATTACTTGTTAATAGTTATATATTTTCCTGTTTTCAAGTCAAATTTTTATTGAGATCGTAGAAAAAGTTGTTATCCTTTTAAATTATATACACTTGCGAGCAACCAAATCGACTCAACTGCTAATCATGCATTTCGACTCAAATAGCAATTACTTGAATACAACTAAACCGATTTTAATACTTATGGTAGGTACCATCTTCAAGATGCAATGTCAGTTTTAAAAAAAACTTTTTAATAAATAGGAAATAAGCTTTTTGAAAAAAAAAAAAACTTCTTTGTATGCACGGGTTGTATGGCGTTGAGTCGATTTGGTTGTTCGCGAATGTAGTTTTAGTTGCAATTTGATTGAGGAAGGACGTCTGGCATTATTTTCGAACCAGTTAGACATGTGGTTGTGTAGTTATTTTTTCAAAATGTCTGTACTCATGGAATCAAATTATTTTAGCCAGGTGTTTCGGCTGCAGCAACTTATTTGATAAGAGTATTTTTGTTAATTTCAAAACTTTATATTTTTTCATTTGACCTAATATCTCGGATCCCAAAAGTAAGCTAACAGGTTGTCGGTCATCCTGATAGAAAATGGTTAATGGTAGAAAATGGTGGTGGAAATGGTTGGTGGTAACCCGCGGCCTATGCCTTGGAGACGAAGTTAATAAGACTCATGTCACCAAAACAATTTATCGATATTTAGTTTTAATCATAGAGTATATAGTAAACCTTCGTATTACCTTAGACCTGGCCCTCATAGCGATGTGCAGAGCCGTGTCACCTCTGACGTCTGCAACGTTGACTCGCGCCTTTCGCTCCAGTAGTAATTGTACCATTTCCGCATTTCGCGAGCGCACCGCACGCATCAATGGTGTGTCGCCAGACTGCGGGTAATTTTGTTAATAAGTAAACATAAGTATGTTTTTGTAAACGGTACTTGAAAAAATCTTTACTTTAATAGCAGTTCTACGACTGCCCAACAGACAAATAGCATAACCCAATGAGGATAGAAACGTGATAGAAGATGGACTGAAACCATCCATGAGAGGCTCGAATTCGCGGGCAATAGCTAGTAAGAACATGTGAAACAATATCAGAAACTATGTCATCACCAAATTATGACTAAGAACGGTGCAGATTACCATAATGATAGGTATAGAATTTAACCCAGTAAATCAAATTCTTGGTAAAGCTAGTACGCAGATAAACATAAATTAATATTGGCAATCTTTTCTCAATATATCACAAGCCAGCTGATACATATTATTACTAGTCCTGACTGACTGATTCATCCACGCAGAGCCTAAACCGCTGCGGCTACAAACTTGAAATTTTGGCAGTTGATGTCTTTTATGTTGTAAGCATCCACTAAGGAAGGATTTTTGTAAATTCAACTTTTAAAACTCCCTTTCAAAACAAAATCCCCCCTTTTCAACCTTCAAGGGTCACCACCCTTAAAGGTGGAAAAGGGGGGATTTTGTTTGAAAGAAAAATCTTATTTCTTGAGTTAATAAACTTGAAACTTGCCATGAGTATTTATCTAAGGGCCGACTTTTCAATCGTCAGATAACTTTTACCTGAGGAATAAATATGGCGGTTTGACACATTTTCTATACAAAAGCTGTCAAAACGTCAAATATATTCCCCAGATTAAAGTTATCTGACCATTGAAAAATCGGCCCTAAGTAAATTATGAATTTTGCCATTTTTTGTTTTTCTAAACTATTCCCTAAAGGGGGACTGGGGGGTGTCAAAGATTGTATGGAAAAACTTTAACGCATGGTCCAATTAACTCGAAACTCAGTACTTAAGACCGAAAATAAAGAATAACGTTAACAGGGTTTTTTGAAAATCTACCCTTTTTTATGTCTTTATTATTATTATTATTTTTTTAATGGGAAATCATCAAATGACTTCTCCCGCAACGGGGTACTAAAGTACGAAATCCACGCGGAGGAAGTCGCGGGGGAAGTGCTAGTCAATAATAGTTATAATAATTACGTATGCAAAAATCACGTTATGTTAACTACGACGGGATTTTTTCTAGCTGTTTCCCGGCGACGAGACTCTGACGTATTTCGCATACGTATTGATAACATTAATAATATTACAGATTTTTACAACTGGCTTTTCCCGGTTGGTAGTAGACTAGCTTAGAGGAAGATTGGTCAATGTGCGAAAATAACTAGTTTCTAGTAGAAAGCTGGTCATTGGTTGATTAACATTTTAGAGAACATGAGTTGCCTTCGAATCTGGCGTTGGTCGACGTCGTGTTCACGCCGCGGAGACGCTACGCGAAAGTAGCGTAGACTGATTGTATCGAAACTAAATTCGCTTTGTCGCGGTGTTAAAGTGGCGTATGCGCAGCGTATACTATAACTCCTACGCAGGACATACACTAGAAGACAATTATTACGTGCTAAAGTAACGTGTTTATTGTTTACTTACAACAGTACTATGTTCGAGATCAGGATTGGAAGCCAGCAGCAGTTTAAGTATGGAAACATGTCCTTTTTCAGTGGCGGTGTATACAGGAGTCTTCTTATCCTTGCCGGGTAGATCAACGTCAACATGTTTCTTCAGTAAAGCCTCCACTATGTTTTTGTGACCGCCTTTCACTGCATGGATTAGTAGCGTGTCTTTTGATTGATCCTAAAACAAGAACAACAATATTTTTTATATAGACTTCTGTTTAATAATTTTGCAGATGCAGTGTTAATATTTGTAGAGAGAGCTTTAAGCATCCAGGTGTTTTTATTAGCGTCTATTTAAAAAGGGTTTATTATAATTCAGCCCGAAGATACATAAAACATGAACTCAAACGTCGAAAAACAGCTCGGAAATGGAAACATATTAGGTAAAGGTACAGTTTATTCACAGAAGAAGATACGGACAACAATGCGGTTGAATAGATAGATAGATCATTACAATAATTACACAACAAATAAATAGCACTAAGTGAACTTTTCAAAAAATGGTTAACCAGCCAGTGTATAAATTACCTGCACGTTAATATAAGCGCCGGAGTTAATTAGAGCCAAAGCGATATCGTAGTAGCCCTCTTTACATGCGATGGCGAGCGCGGTGTAGCCGTCCTTGTCTAGCGCGTTCACGTTGGGCTTGTGTTCCAGCAGCATTTGTACGATCTCGAAGTGGTTACCTGGAAATAGTTGAATAAGGAAAATGAAAAAGCGAAAAATAAGTTGGGTCGTCTTCAAATGACTGTTGAAACAATGGAAAACGGGAGAATAAGTTGGGGGTATCTTTATTATGTTCAGTCTCATGAAAGCACCCAATGTAAAGCGTGGGTGACTTGTGAGTGCGTTGCTTGCAATGCCTATTTCAAGCAGCAGTCTCTCACAAATGTAACTTATCCTTAAGTTAGTTTTAAGCATTATAACCGTACATTTGGGAGAAGAATTAAGATGATATTTTGTAGTCGTTGATCTACATCAGGGGTGAGATAAATAATTATTCAGCATCTTTCGGCTCGGTAG
The DNA here is from genome assembly GCA_947568875.1 of Fissipunctia ypsillon. Taxonomy (NCBI): domain Eukaryota; kingdom Metazoa; phylum Arthropoda; class Insecta; order Lepidoptera; family Noctuidae; genus Fissipunctia; species Fissipunctia ypsillon. The sequence continues at coordinate 14,923,386 of OX387654.1, read as the reverse complement.
ACACAACTTTGAGAAAGAAGCCGACAAAAGGATGCAGTTGGATTGGGCAGCGTTTGGAAAACTTCGTCAAGTCTTCTCGTCGCCTACCCCGTAGTTTTTGAAGACTAGGTCTTCAACCAATGCGTCCTGCCCGTCATGACATATGGTGCCGAAATGTGTACACTAACAGTCGGGCTGGTCCATAAATTCTTGCTTGCAGAGTAAGCCAACTGAAGTGGCAGTGGGCAGGCCATGTTTGTCGAAGGGCCGATGGCCGGTGGAGCAAACGAGTCCTGTGAAGACCGCGTATCGGTAAGCGTAGTGTGGTACGCTCCCAGCTAGATGGACCGACAGAATGTGGCTGGGACAAACTGAATGCGGAAGGCGGAGGACGGGTGTAATGGCGCAGCCTGGGAGAGGCCTATGTCCAGCAGTAGATTGCGATAGGCTGAGTTGATTGATTGATCTTTCGGCCACCCAGGCGCCCTTCGCATCTAACTTAGGCCTCCGTTATGCGTGTACGCAACACTGACGTCGCGTGGTGACGTTTGTTTTGACACATTCAGGTTTATGCGACGCTAGCACAGCATCTGCACGTATTAATCAACGCTAGATGCGTAGACGCCGTAACTATGCATAGCCAAAAACCAGAAGTAAGAGTGTTTTATTAGATCTCAATATTGTTTTTTATTTATGCTACAGTAACTTATAGTCACTCTTTTAAAACTTAATCAATCGTCCGCAATATTATAAGGAAGAAAGTTGCGCAATATCTTTATCCTGGTATGTACCAAGCTAGCTGCGTGACGAATCCCAAAATCAGTTCGTAATGAAAACACACCAGACAGACGGTAGACTCAATTCCGTATGAAAAAAATTATTGCTGTCGATTTATGTTATTATGACTGTTAAAAGCTTTGACACAGAATTAACAGTTTGTTTACATTTTTATATTTTGTCATTTCAGTTTCGTGCCTTTGCAATTTGGAGCAAGTCATCATAACACAATACAGTTTATTTATTTATTTATTTAAACTTTTCACACTTAAAAAAGTACAAAGGCGGACTTAATGCCTTAGGCATTCTCTACCAGTCAACCAGGGTGGTGAAGAGATTAGATGGCAGGTGCTCTGTTAGAAATGGAACAATTTGTACACAAATAAGTTATAAACTTATAATACACATACATACATATTTACTATAATATATACCTATATTATATATATATTATATACAAATTCAAGAGAGAGAGGTTTTGAGATGACAAAATGATGATGGTTTATTTTATTTATAATCATCATCTGCCTAGCCTTTTCCCAACTATATTGGGGTCGGCTTCCAGTCTAACCGGATGCAGCTGAATACCAGTATTTTACATGGAGCGACTGCCTATCTGACCTCCACAACCCAGTTACTGGGTAATACGATACCCCTTGTTAAGACTGGTTGTCAGACTTTCGGGCTTCTGACGACCCGTAACGACTGTCAAAGATCCACGAATGACAGCCGGGACCAACGGCGTGCTTTCCGAGGCACGGAGGAGTCTCGGTATGTAAAGATGGTCACCCATCCACGGACCAACCCCGGCAAGCGTAGCTTAACCTGATGGATCGACCCGTGCGGCTGTTATTACTTAGCCACGAGCTCCTCCTTTTTTTATTTTTTTTATTTAGTTTATTTTATTTATAATGAAGTAGACTAAACAATACCTAGTGAATATAAACGATTGTTTCTACGACAATAACTAAATAGCTAATGAAGTAGCACTAATTATGTATATTATGTGTTTATTTGTTGTTGCTTCAAAACTAATCCCATAGGCAATAGTATAGTATTGAAACAACAAAAACATCTATTAACTAATCCATAAATTATGTTTTGTTCCACTACACATTTTCACCCACTGGCTTCAGCTTTCCAGTAATATTATGACATAATGTCCTACTAGAGCCAAAATACCTGTTTTGTTTGTTTGCCAAAGCTTGGACATAAATTGTGGACGAAATTTCCGCCGGTTAGAGCTATTTACACTCATTTACAGATATTTAAGAGCCTGTTAAATGCAAGTTGAAGCAATAAAAGATTTATTAACGCACAGTTTTGACCAATAGTGAAAAATCTTTTACGATGTACTGTTCACCACTTCGGGGATTACGAGCGTCATCTTGTTTATGTTATTATTTTCTATTTCATATTTTTATTGCATGCCAGTGGCAATGAAATTTTCTCCATGGCAATACAGGGTGTAAAAAAGATCGTTATCTACGCATTCTGTACATCAAACTAACTAACATTGAGACTCAAATCGCTGTTTACGGCAGCTTGCAATGTAACGCACGCAAGATAAGTATTGTGCTTATGGGTGGATTAGCGGTGCATTTAAAACTTGTTTTCGTGAAAAAAAAAAGTTGGAACATTGGCCTTCAATATCTCCGTTCCCAGGTATGGTCCAGTACAAAAAAAAAACAATGACGGGAAGTATAAGTGTCTTTTTACGCCCGTTCTGTCTGCAATATGTAGCGTGTCAAAAAAACAAATGCAAAGCTTACCATGTGTAGCTTGCAACAGCGGCGTCCAGCAATACATGCCGGCAGAATTAGCGTCTGCACCAGCTCGCAACAACGCGGCGCACGCGGCAACGTCGCCTGCGCGCGCTGCCCATGTTAAGGCCGATGTTGCGTATTTGTCGCAGGAGTTTGGTCGCGCGCCTGCGGTTAATAGTCGTTGGACCACGCCACTGTGCTTGCGCCCTGCCGCCCATACTAGCGAGCTGAAGAAAATTTATTGTAGGTATGGGGTTTTTATAGAATCCTAAAAAGATTTAGAGAAAGGTTTGAATGATTATGGTGCATCGTCAATGGAAAAATTTTACAGCTCCTCTTTGATGGTCAAATGAGAACAGTGCGAATGTTTGGTGACTTTGAAAGCAAGCGAGCTAGGCTTGCCGCTCACGATCGTCGGCGAAGTCTGATAATAATAGGTATTATGTAGGTATGACAGATGTAAGCAAATATTTAAAAGTGAGGATACTTTGTAACATTGAGTCAAACATGTTTTTGTAAACCAGTTAACTTGAATGACATTTCAAATCAGAGTAAATCACAGCGTTTCTCATTGTTAGGCAAAATATGCAATAACTGTGTGAGAATTAGACATGGAGCGAACCGCAAACAGATATTCGTTATTATAACGATCTTGTTCTGTATTATATACTGGTATTAGCAAAGCTACGTAAGTTATGCGTTCATCTTTTGTAGTATTCCGAACCAGAAAAGCTAAAACCAAACTTGTATGTCAGTCTCGTTGACTGTTCAATACTAATAGTTATTAATATTTGTTCTAAATGTACTTAAAGATAAATAAATCATCATTAAACTTTGCTTATCTAATGGCCTGTTCCACAACCGCGTAGAAATTCCAAATCATTTGGCAGATCATTCCATAGAAATTATTTTCCATTTTTAGGGTTCCGTAAGTACGAATGAAAAACGGAACCCTTATAGGATCACTCGTGTGTCTGTCTGTCCGTCTAGTCACAGACGATTTGCTCCGAACCTACTGGACCGACTAAGTTGTTTGGTACACATATGAATTTCTGTGACCTAAACACGAAAGTGTAACGTAAATAAATGAATTTTGTATAAGCATGGGGTTCACTTTTGGGAAAAAATATTGAAAATTAAAACAAAATTGCAAACTTTACCGTGTGACATATCAAATGAATGGGCTTACTAAGAGGATTTCAAATTTTAAAAATAAATACTTTTAAAGTTATTACAGAAAATAGATGAAAGTTTATTCATTCCTCCCCCCCCCCCCTTTATCTAAAGTGCTGATCCTACAATTTTGAATAAAATCAGAGAGGCTCATTGGCGACGTAAGGCTGGTGGATGCCAAGCTTCACAGCTTGGCTCATCGCCGCAAGGTTGCCTGCTTGTCGGTCTTCTACAGATTGTACTTCGGTGAGTGATCCACGACCTCATTCCGCCTGCCCCCTTCTACCATCGGACATCTAGACGCACTGCAGGTTACCATCCCTACCTAGTTGCTATTCCACCAATTCGCACTAAGCGTTTCCAAATGTCTTTTGTGATGCGCACAGCAAAGGAGTGGAACTCTCTGCCTGCGTCTGTGTTTCCGAACGTATACAACCCCGATCTCTTCAAAGTGAGAGTTAACAGGCTTCTTCTGGGTAAGCTCGCTCCATCGTCGACTTTGTCTCTGTCATCTCTGACCTAGACTAGAGTCAAGAGCAAACCTATCTCAAATAAAAAAATACAGAAATGGTTCTATACTTATAGATTACAGGAAAACCTATAAGAAGTCTTAAAATAATATGGTAAATCACTCAATATTGTGCATACAGACTTACATTTGCTGTTGGAATGTAGAGGGGAACACGTTTATCAAATACAATGTTAAGTTTGTTCTTGGGATAAATTCATCCCAACTACGGAACCCTTCATTGTGCGTGGTCCGACATGCACTTGGCCAGTATTTATCTGGACGCTTTGAAACAGACCCTTATTTTCAGAACTGAACATCATTCTAGAATGTAAGAATACTAAATCATTATTTTTCGACGAAAAAAAGAATGAATACAACATACTTGATATTATAATTGCCATGTGCATGAACGTCGGCTCCTTTCTCCAGCAGTAACGCCACAATTTCTTCGTGGCCTTTGTAAGACGCCCATAGCAACGGTGTCCACCCGCCCTGTGAGAGAAAAGCTTCGATCAATAATAGCACTAGATAAAGGATCAGGAACAAAAATAAGTCGGTCAAGTGGCCACGTTTACACACACATTTAAAACATTTATATTTCATACTACGAAATATAGAAAAAAGTTTAATAACATTAACAACTTCGGTTAAACCTTATCACTCCAAACATAAAGTTTAATTACGATTGCAAAATATTTTTGTTAGGTCCTTCTGTCATCAGAGAAAGGTTAAAAGCAATAAAAAAAATGTCGCTTGAAAATAAAAGGTCATTTTTACAATAAGTAAACAGATATTTATTCTAAAATGAAACTTAACATCTAAGCAATAAGGCTATAACCATTTTGTTGAGAATTTCGTGCTTACTCTATTTTGAAATTAGACGTAGTTCTTGGTATTACATTTAAATGCTCAGAACACAGTAAGTATTGAAAGACGTAGAGTTGCAGAATATATTTTTTAGGCGAAGGTTCGTTTGTATGGTGGCAAATATTTTTGACCGATTAAAAAAAGTAGTAGGACTAAGATTACAATGTTTAGTTATTTTATTACGACATTGCTATTAATTGTGTGCGGGTTGGCTCATTGTAATCAACCCGTATAAAAAAATGGGTGCCTTTACTTATGTACGCAATTTAGAAGTTATAAAAATATATTTATATTAAATCAATTTGATTTAAATGCGAAATAATAGAGGTCGAGGCTTCTTAGATGTCAAGACCCTCCACAATCGCGAGATATGCAGTCTCAGGGAATATTTCCTTGAAGCCGACGTGGGGAATGGGATGCATCGAGATGTGGTCGCAGTGGACAAGGGCCTCACCCCGCTCTCCTTGGCTAAAGAGAACTGGCGCAAGCCTGTAGTGCTTGACACTAACGATCGCCTGGAGGTATGGCAGAGTAAGGAGCTTCACGGACGCTTTTTCCGGGCCCTACATGAACCCGATGTAGATTTCCTAGCGTCCGTAGCCTGGCTGCGTTTTGGTGACCTCTTTGGGGAAACCGAAGGTTTTGTCTGTGCAATTATGGACGAAGTTATCATGACGAACAATTACCGGAGATTTATTGTGAAGGACGGCACGGTTGACATCTGTCGGGCATGCCACCGTCCGGGAGAATCAATCCGACACATCATCTCCGGGTGTTCTCGTCTAGCTAACGAAGAGTACTTGCATAGACACAACCTTGCAGCCAGGATTATCCATCAGCAACTTGCTCTGAAATACAGTCTCGTGGAATCGGAAGTGCCGTACTACAGGTATGTGCCCGACCCAGTTCTCGAAAATGGACACATCACATTGTACTGGGATCGATCCATCATCACTGACAGGACTATTGTTGCCAATAAGCCTGATATAGTGGTGGTGGATCGAATAGAGCGGCGCGCAATGATTATTGACGTAACTGTCCCGCATGACGGGAACCTCGTGAAAGCCGAGAAAGATAAACAAATCAAGTATCTTGACTTGGCCCGCGAGGTTGTCGACATGTGGGATGTGGACTCAGCGATCATTGTGCCGATAGTTGTATCAGCCAATGGCTTAATTGCCAAGAGCCTCGACCAACACCTAAGGAGGCTCTCGTTGGGCAGCTGGATTAAGGGCTTGATTCAGAAAGCGGTACTTCTGGACACGGCTCGCATTGTTAGGAGGTTCCTCTCTCTAGAGCCCTGACCGCCGGTAGCTTGGACCCTGTTCCCGATACCGGTGGGCTACTATTTTTTATATTTTTAAATGTTTTTTTATAATCTTTATATTCTAATATTTAAAAATATAATTTATATGTATTTATTTTAATAAAGGAAATAATAATAATAATAAAAAATTTGTTTATTCGGATAACTTTGATCCATACATGTGACATACAACTAGTACAAAATAGTAAGCAGGGACTTGGTCCGCTGAAATGGGTCGCTAAAAATCTACAAACAAAAATAACATATAAAATAACAATACTACTCCATGCATTTCCTTTTCCAGAACGGACGATGTTTGTTACAATAGTTGGCGCGTTGTCGCAAATATTGGTTAACCAATCATAATATTTGCGATTTGATTTATAGGTACGTTTTTTATATTATGAAAAACACTGAATGATATAAACTTAAACCGAAAAAAGATCTTCCAAAATCTTGGTGTTACGGTGGTTATTTACACAGTTTTTCAACGTGCACTGCGGTATTTTGACGTTTTCACGTTGGCTATAAATAAATAATAAATAAATCATTTAATTCAGAACCAGTCCATAAGTACATTTTTAAACACAAGAATAAATTAAAATATAACAATGAAAAATATTACACAACACACACATTAAACAAAAGTCAAAACATTGGTTGGACCATACTAATTTGAAATAAGACCACAAAAGTATTTGTGCTCTTATTTTTCGGACCGTTTTTGAAGCGCTTATCGGGAATCTAGTGCTATTATTGATCGAAGGAGAAAAGTAAATAATTTACAAGGCTTTTCAAAGCTCCATCCAAGTTAAGGGAGTAGAAGTAAGACGTAATAATATATAGCGTGACTGGTAATTAGTAACCGATACTTAAACACATGATTGTACTCATGATAACAAACAACTTTTACTATGGGGCCAAACCTGAAATCGTGAAAAAAAAATCTGCGGCTCCCTACATTTATGCTCGCATAATTCGTTAAAATGTAGGGACCAGCTGATTTTTTTTTCACGATTTCTGGTTTGGTCCCATAGTAAAAGTTGTTTGTTATCATGAGTACAATCATGTGTTTAAGTATCGGTCACTAATTACCAGTCATCCTATATATTTCGTGATTTAAGAAAGAAAAACCCCAGCTTGTCTATGCAAAATTATATTTAAGTAAAATATGCTATACAAAGTAAGAAACAGCTCCTAATGTATTTAATAGATGACACGTACTGCAACCACGACAACCTGCACACTTCAAGTAACTTCTTCCTTATTGTAACTGACTTGATAAAATTGTAATGTTATCATCGCTGTAAATTGCAATAATTGTAACGTTATCATTACTGTAGAATCGATGTTAATTATTTTGCATAGAAAATATAGGTTTTAAAGCATGATTATACAGCAAACGTCTGCAGACTTTAAGGAAGCGAAAGAGTTTTCTGTTCACTAAATTTTGATATTCGAAGTCAACATCTGATGTTGTACAAATCATGAACCGATTATATTTATTTTTAATTTAGCGACTGTTATTCTTGTCAGCATCTAAATCAGAAGCTGAAGCTACGCACATTCCCTAATAACGTAGTTCTTGACCCCATTTCTATGTTTGGCCTCCAACTAAATATATTCGCCGAAAATACTATCATAAACTATTTGCTTTGTCACTTCAAAAACCTCTGTAATAAATTTAATTCTCCACTTGTGTGTAATAAACAAAACATTCCAGTTATGTAACCTCTCACGTGAATCAACGACTCATGGATAGTTGGAATAACAAAATATTTTCCAAAACACGTTGATCTATTTAATGTGAAATGACTGTACAATTGAAAGCTAATTTAAATCAGGCACTAAATACAATTTTATTTACAAACTCTAAACATTTGAATAGGTACTAGAAATTAGGAAAACTGGACAAGGCATCAAATTGTTTATGAGGTATTGGTTCTGGCTGGACAAACACATGATATTTTAGTCAGATTTTAGAATGTGCTTGCATGTCAGTGACATCTTGGCAGAGATCCACGTCAAGTATAAATATACTAATTTTGAGTACACAGTCCAGAATACATTTTGATCATTGCTCTATTATAATTATTTAGGTTAGATATTGTGCATGTGCATTGGTGCATACTATAAAAAAAGGAAAAAATGAATGTATTATTCAATCAGTTCTCCATTACGCTGTTTTAGATCCTTACAAGATACCATGAATACAAGTTAAATATTCTAGTCAAATACAAAATAAACATCTGTCAAAATCAAGATCAATGACGTCAAATTCAGCCTTCAGACAAAAGAAAAGAGCCTAACGAATTGCACCATGTTTTGTGTCCACAAATGAATCCATAAATGAGTTTTGAACTTGTGCCATGATGTTTAAAAATATGTCACAATGCAGACGCTACAAAATATATGAAACATCTGTTCAGCGTAGATATCACAAACAGTTTGTTAATGAACGTTTACTTGGTTTTTATTTCTCAATATTTCATCTCTACAAGTAATTTTTCTCTGATCTCAAGATCATATATTAGTCGTAGATCGTATTTTCTAAGAGTTCTTTCATCTTGATTATACCCACTTTTAAAAGCATTATTGCCTGTAACATCTACTATGTTTGTAGTATAAATAAAGCTTGTAAAAAGAAGTTAATTCTTTACGATTTGAACGTTAGTGGCGTCTTCTTTGCAGAGTATTGTAAAGCGGTATTATCATAATTTACGATTTACGAGAGTAGTATCGTAATTCTGTTCTAAGAATAATAAAGAACACAGTATCAGTTTAATGTCTAAATGCATACATGCAGAAATAGATCAGTGTGTTACTCATTGATAATGTTAGGTCATTGACAGGTCTTCTTGATCGTACCGTTATCCAACCGTGTTGGCAGGCAAACGCAACATCAATTCCTATAATCATGATACTTATAGCATGTTTGTTGGGTGAGAGTCAGGAGAAGACTATTGACTCCGCAACTATTCCAAGTTATTGTGTGTGTGTTAACCCCGAAATCCCAAACAGAACTTCGCACTACTGTAACCCACAAACAAAGTTGTCTAGATTAGACAGTTCGTAAAAATTCACAACCAAGAAAATAGCTTTAGGTTTTTCCTGTTAACATTAATAAGGGCTTCCCTTCTTTCCTTCCTCCCCACCGCAAAAAATAACAAACTTTCCAAAACGTTGCCCTTACTATAAAATTAAATATGCAACTTTCACAACCAACTGACGTGACTTTAGGATTGAATCATCTCAACAGATACGGGTTGATGACGACCAGTAGTGGACTGCCCCAATTGCTTAGGATGAGGACTTTTTACCTCTTAACTCCGAAGAAGCTTCATAATTTTTTTTTTAAATATACAGTGTAGTGTGTGTAAGTCTCATTAGGTTTTACTGTCAGGAATTTCTCAGAAACAGCCCGAAGGCTGGATTTGTGCCCGGTTGATGTCAATAGGCTCGCTCGCCCCCTATTACGTGGAACTTAAACATAACTGGCGAAATGTGGGTGTACCTCTACCTAACCCTTCGAGGATTAGAGATGTCATGTTATGTTTGTTACTCACACAATCCCTCGAGTCCACACGAGCACCAGCATCTAGTAGCTCCTTAGCTATTAAAAGATGGCCGCCTCTGGCCGCGAACGCCAGCGGGGTCCAGCCATCCGCATCTGCGGCACCGGCATCAGCGCCGGATGCCAGTAGCAGCTGCACCGCCGCCACCCGACCGTTCTCACTTGCAAGCATAAGGGCTGTTGTGCCGTTCTGTAAAAGAATAAAAATGATTAACTTATTTCGACAGTTTGGCGAGACAAACCGGCCATTTGACTGAGTATTGAGGGTCATTGCCGTCTGAACTATTAACTATGTATCGAGCTTGACTTAACAGTAGTTATAACCAGATATTCCAATATCAATATCGCAGTTAGGTACACAACTACTCACCCACTTTCATAAATCGTAAAAGGATACATAAAAAGTCAAGTAGGTAGGTAGGTAGGTACTGCGTTTGTAAAACACTTGGGTTATTGTAAACTCACCACAACGAAAATTCGCCACATTTAAAAATATTGGTTAACTTGCCACAGTGACAAAATAATTCACAACAGGTATAGTAAACTCGTCACAGGTACGTCAAACTTGTTTTGAATGTACCGACAGCAAAACGAGATCTCTTTTTATTCAAAATAATCAGTATTATATACATTAATTTTGCGATAGGTTAGGTTAGGTTAGAACTGTGACCAACTACGCGTGAGCCGAGCGAGCGAAGCGAGCGGTGCCGCGGCAACGGCGGGCGAAATTGGTCGCGAAATTTTTCTAAGTATTTTTTTCATAGTGCCCCCAAGACGACACTGACCTGAATTTCATTCATTTAAGGGGGAAGCGCCAAGGTAGCCCGCGAAATTCAAATTTTCTTACGATTTTTGCAATTTGCAGCTCAGTGTCTGGGTGTATGTTAATTAACGTATGATTCGCGAGCATAACAAATATGTATTTACAGAATTATAATCATTAGAATCAGTAATACGAGTACAATTCCTTAAGTTGTATAATCCTGAAATGTGTTAATATTTCATGTAATAGTCATTCAATAGAATTACTTGGTCTTAGTGAGTTGTATTGATGACGTTAATGATTATAAATCTGTAAATACATATTTGTTATGGTCGCGAATAATATTTTAATCAACATACAACCTAATACTGCCCTGCAAATTACAAAAAACGTAAGAAAATTTGAATTTCGCGGGCTACCCTGGAGCTTTCGCCTTAAGACAAAAATCAGTGAAACGACCTTTAATCATTCTATTGGTAAATATTTCTTTCTGAGTATGAGTGAAAATATTATGGATATGGACCCACTGTTAAAGCTGTGGCAAGTTTTCGTGAGACAGATAAGACTGTGACGAGTTTACTATAATTTTTACTTAGAATTTTTCAAATTTGACTGGTTGTTCCGGCAAATTTTCATTATGGCGAGTTTACAATAACCCAAACACTTTTATGGCAACGAATTCAATTTCCTAAGAGAAATTCTAAGTAAGTACCACAATACTGCGAAAAACAACATCAGCTCCTTACGTGTGAAAAGAGCAAAGGATTTTCTCATTTAATTTATTTTGATGAACAAGAGAGATTCCATTTTTAATATTATACTGTGCCCGCGACTTCGTTCGCGTGGATGTCGAAAAACCACTTCCCTATTTGAATCGGATTTTGTTCACAATTTCATGAGTTTTAATTTTTTTGCGCGGAACCCTAATTCTTTTTCTAAAATAAAAGTAGCCTAAGTTACTCCTACTTATATTTCATCAGCTATCTGCCAGTGAAAGTCCCATCAAAATCGGTCCAGCCGTTTCGGAGATTAACCGGAACAAACGGATAGACAGGCAAAAATTTTAAAAATAGTTTTTTTTTTGTTATAGGTAAGTACCGTATCGCATACATATACATACTTTCGTATGCATTTAGTGCAAACAGACACTTCAGTTTTATTTATTTGTTATCTAGACTTCAAGGTATGCCAACTTGTAGGCATTGATTAATTTAATAATAATAGACTTACGAAAAAACAATTCTTGTAATCCTGTAATGTCGCATTGGGTTAAATTCTACGAATGTATTAAAAAACATATTTTTTAGTATCCTTCCTAGTGACTCATCTAGTTGCGCATAATTTAGAGATAAGATTAAATTATGTGATGGCTGGTACATTTCCCACTAATTGAATGACCTATAAGTGGAATGCATAATCCTTTTAAAATGCCAGGTCCCGGGAATATCTACTCAGATTAGACGGGACCTGCTTTGTTTCATCTATTGTTTGTAAATTTTTTAGGGATGTACCACGTATAGGTAGTGGGAAAAATTTTGTTAGAAAATATTTAAGTTAAAGAGTAAATATTATTATTAGGTATCCATGCACATATGTATAAGTATAGTTTCATAATAATTAGATGTTAGTTACAGTTTAGCCTTTGGAATTTAGATAGATCAAACTTTAATGAGGAAATGCTAGTTTGTTTCCCCTATTACATGGGACTTAAACATAACTGGCGAAATGTGGGTGTACTATAGGTACATCTCTGCCTAACCCTTCGGGGAAACAAGGTGTGATGTTATGTGTTATGTATGTTTAATTCATCTAAATTATAATGTATAATTTAACAAGGAAAATATTTTTTTTTAGATTTTACATTTTTTTTATTATTTTCCTTGTGTGCACCTAATTTAGATGTATGTATATATCATTAAAGGAAGTCTATGGCATTCCAAGATCAACCTCCTACGATTTAATCAATCGAACAGCTTTGGGCAAACCCGATGATTCATTACTCGAGTTTCACTATCCATTTCTAAAAATCCAAAATTTGGGAAATATTACTTAATCATCACGATTCATGGCGATTTGATTTTGCAATACCAGTAGGTTGATTACATTTGCTTTTTAGGGAAAATCCCAGAGCGGCTTTTTAAAACATCATATAGAAATGGTGATGCAGACAGAATCAAATCTTTAGGCAAATGGGATTAAATAATTGCAGAGAGAATGGTCTCTCTTTCACGCCTGAAGCAATTTATACGTATGGACGTATAGAGTGCTTGAGCCATGAAAGTCCAGCAATTTCACGCAGAGCCGTGCTTTTAAAAGTCAACCTCGTATAAAAATAAACGAATACCTGCTAGCGGGGCCATTAAGGCACCTGCATACAGGGACGACACGCGACGCGAATCGCACGCGACACAAAGGCACCGCCTGTCGCGCGACGAGCAGTGCCTTTGTATCGCGTCGCGTGTCGCGCCTGTTTGCAGGAGCCTTTATACATACAAGTTGGAGTAGGTATATCTGTGAGATACAAAATTAATTTATATCCGAGGACTCCAGCTTTATTGCTCTTTATGTTGACGAGGTGCTTAACCGCTGTGTAATGTATGTAATCCATTTTTTCTTGGTATCCTCATGGATACCCCCGTCCAGTGAAAATAAGGGTAATGTGGAAATCCTACCGACTAAAACCCTACGGTTCCTCCTGCTACCAAGAGTCAGAAGTGCGGCGTATTCGCGTATATGCAAGCACTCTCGACAGCCACTATGTACCTAAGTGTCCATTGCCTGTAGTGTTAGTCAATATATCATAATGTTCAGATCTGTAACTTACCTCATCTTTGTCGTCGATGCTAACATTCTTGTTGTTGGCGATGTACTGCTGTAGTTCTGCCAGGTTGTCGCTGGTGACGAGCTGCGAGAGCGTCCTGAAGCAAGCCAGTGATACCATGGACTCGCTGCGGTGCAGGCTCTGGACACAAATAATAACACAATAAGAAACACATTTCTATAACACTAAGCAAAGAGGTCCATTACACACCTAATAGACGTTTAATTTTTTGTCTGTCAGATTTAATACGGATTTTTTTAGCTGGAACCGGTGCCTTTCCTTTGATTTGTAACGCTGTTTTGTTTACTTTTCTAACTGACAAAGCAATCAGACAGAGAGATAAACGGATGTAAATGGAAGAAATACAAATTCTGCTAATTTACTTAGAACAATATTATGATAGTAAACATTGTTATCTCTGTACCAACTTATAATTTACCATAAATTTACGGTAGGAATGTAAATAAGTAATACCAAAATCTACCAATCTCATAAAATTCAATTTTAAAACCAGCAGGTACCGCCGAAAATTTACAGACAAAAATATAATATCTAAAGTAATTACAAAAAAATAATAAAGACTCTGGTACAGAACTTAGAATGCGTGATTGAAACTCTCACATACGAGATCTTTTTCAATAGCTTAAAGAAAGTGACAGACAAAAGGAACCGGTCGCATCATAAGGCCAACTTGGTATATGTACCTACCTATATATAAATTGGGCATAATTTTGATTTCTTAGTATTGCACACATAAATAAAATGGTTATTATCACAGAAAACAAGCATAAAGATCACACATGGAGCATAAAAAAGTTGGTTAGTTACTGACAGACTGGCTCCACAATATTGATAAAAAATACTAAGTAACGTATAAAACATTCGGTTACGCGCAATAGTCTCAAAAAGCACTACAAAAAATATATACCTCGCTTGGATGTGATTTACTAAAACGCAACATTGATATATTGATAACCATAAAGTTTTCGAAAAAGATGAAAACTTAAATTCTATTGCCGTGAGGAACAATGCTCTTCGAAAAACACACAAGAACAAGTAAACGTTTACTCGACACAGTTCGCGACTTATAATGAACACAATTTATAGATATAGTGATAAGGTTTGATATCACAAGGTAGCCCAATAAATCGCGTATTACACACTCTGCTAATATTGTCAACAACTTATGCAAAATAGGAAGGAGTAGTTATTTCATGGAAAATGATAAGTGATATCAACATACATACGTATATCTTATATGAAGTGTAGTTAACTAAAGCCACGACATAATTATAATTTTATTGTAAGGCTACTAGATTTTTAATACTTACTTAATATTTTTTACCATAACAGTTTCTAAAAGTATACATTTATTAGGCATTCAGGATCTTAAAACTGATATCGTATAATTATGGTATTACAGTTAATATAACATTTATCACCTACTAGATAAAAACGATTCAAATACAATTTTAGTTCAATTTCAGGTATAGGTAGTTGAGACGGTTAACAAAATAACAGGAATCTCACAATATTCCAAAATGTTGGATACGCTCCATTCGGAAAATTTTGGGAAACAATACTCCACTGTTATGCAAAATGATGCTTGGCTTTACAGGTGGTTATGCACTGACAAATATCTACCAGCCTATTGAATGTCAATTAAATGCCGACATACAATCTAATGGAATTATTGTTTTACTGAATAATTAGTGCCATGCATGTAATTTGCCAAAAACAAAGCGCACATACCATTCACACGTTGCATTACTTCTTGAAATATCACTTTAAAACAGTAAACAATCATATATAGCAACAAAAACAGTAGTTATGATCACAACACTAGTTACTCTACTTGTTATCATTGGGCAGACCGTGTTCGAATTTCTCCGTAGTGCGAAAGCGGGGAAAGCAAAGCCGTGGCTGAACCGGCGATGCTGTTCCCCTGGAGGTGCCGTGACGGTGAACCGCGGCACATTGAGGTGCGCGCTGGCCGAGTGCGGTCCGTCATGGTGCTCGCCCGGCCCCAGCTGCAGGTGCAGGAACGACTGCCGGCGCCGCTTGTGCGGCTTCGGAGGAGCCAGCATGGAGCCCGCAATACTGTTGCTCTTTGCACGAGGTGGCGGCGTCCGCATCACATCTTCAGTCGACTGCGCTTCGGATCTTTCTGATTCCGTAATGCTCGGCTCCGTGTCTGAGGATGTCGGAGATTCCAATACCATCTCGAGCGACGGAGTGGTAGAAGGCGGTCTCGCCACATTTTTCTGTTTGTGTATGTTCGCAATGAGACATCGTATGTGCACGAATTCATTGTCACCGCTCGTTGACGCGTCGGGTAGCTGCGGGTGGAGGGACATGTCGTGTCGTCTCCCCGCATAATAAGACGCGCGAACCGCTCGGCTCCTGTGAGAGATTTGTGAATGTGGTGATCGAGCCGCACTATGAACATCGTGACACGTCTCGTGTTGGGCGGTTACTATTTAGAGCGCGCCGCGGCGTGAAGTTGGGCGGGCGGAGGGCGGCTATGAATGAACTCGTCTGTCAGTGCAGCAGACGCACGAAAAAAGTTATACACAAATCTTAATAATTGGAGTTTCCTTTTGCTCAGAAATATTATCAGGCTTCATTCAACACTTTAAACCCAGGAAAACTTTCCTGTTACGAAACGGTGCTTGTATTTGCAAGATATAATTTTGCCTAGTTAATAGAATCATTTATTGTGTTTTAATCAAATAAGTCCATATTTTTTTTAAAACTAAATGAGGCCTGTGTTTCCTATCTGACTACTCAGAGAAGAAAGGCCGAAGCAAACTCAGAGGTCACAGTCTATTTTAAAGTCTAGACATAGTCTTGGTCAGATCATGTGAAGACCATGTAGATTGGTGTCAGAAATGGTCTTTTGAGGAAAGAACCACACAGGTTGAGTGAACCTGTCCAGTCAGTGCTCGCATCGCAATCGCACAGCGCAACTCAGAACTTAAAGAGCTCCAAGATTCGACGAACAATACAAAAGAAAGGACGTTTGACATACATTGCGTAAATGGTAACTTACAATTTAATAAGACCATCTAAGGATCCTGTCGGACACAACAAAATTATATAAGAAAGAAAGCTTTAAAACTTATCTATTCTTAGCTATATCTAATGTTATTAGGGTTTCTTTTTAACCGACTTCAAAAAGAAGGAGATTATCAATTCGACACGTATGTATGCAATATTATTGGAACTACAATATATTGACATAATATACGGGCTAACTTTGAAAACATGCGGCAGAATTTAACGGGGTGTTCTACCCATCAATATGAACAAGTTTTATTATGGGACCAACTTTGAATTCGCAAAAAAAGCCCTTCGATCTTCCCTTATAAAAGTACATAAGTACACGATTGGACCATTTGGTATAAGGTCGAATATTTTTTTGCGAATTCTATATGATAATCTATTAGGGCTTCCAATCAAATATACAAAATTTTATAGGTGTAGGTACGTATTTATCCACGCATTTCTCTGAAACTATTAATCGGAATGTGACCATTTTTTTTTTGTTGGCTTACATTTACTTCAACTTAGGCAACAGTGTAAGTTTCATCAAAATTGGTTCAGTAGTTTTCAACATATGGACTAATACGTGTAAGTGTGACGGCCGGGCTAATTTCAGAAGTTGGTGACAAAAAACTAAAATACAGATCCTAAGACACCGACTTCCGCAATGAAAGTTATTTTATAATTTTGAGCGAATTTCTTTTTGAAGTCGATTTAATTTTTTTAAATTACTTTTTATCTGATATGTATGAATTTTCTAATAAATATAATTTCTGTTCTAATAACTATTTGATACCTCATACAGCACTTATTGTTTATCATTTAAATATTCGATTGCAGTATAGTAGCATTTTTTTATGAAAAATTGTTTTTTATTTAATTAATTTTCTGCGAATACCTCTATTCCGTATTATTTATTTAGCAGACGATCAGACCAGCACACAGTAGGCTGAAATTCGCGTTTCATAGACATTCATTTATCATACAAATTTTTTGCTTGGAAATGATTGAGAATACGTATTATATGCCTCATAAAAAATTCTGAGTGCGCTGTTCACGATTATAAACCTGAAAGTTTATTATATAATAGGTATTTTCAATCGTTTCCAAGCAAAATAAGCAGCACTTAAAAAAATTTGAATGTCTATGAAACGTGAATTTCAGCCCACTGTGCGGCACCCGGACCGACCGGTAGTTATTATTGAATATCATCATTATAAAATTCACAGAGGGAACTCTACTGTACTCGTGTTGGTAGATTAGTAGATAACTAATTAATTTAAATTTAAGTGACGGGCAAATAGCGTTCGTAATGATTATATTGATGATTCTGAATTTTCGTTCGTTGCACCATCAGCCACGTGAGCTGGATTGAAGTTCCACACCTCCACGTAATATCATAAAACGAAGATACAAAAGTTTTGAATTGTAAAAGTTTGTGCAAAGTTTTCTACTCACCTCAAACTAAAGTATTATAAACTACAGAAACTTTTAAAAACACAACAATCCTTTTAGATCTACTTCATAATTATACATAGATCAGTCGAACACAGATAGTATTTCTAAAGAAACGCATAGCATCAAACTGTATTGAATATTAACCTTATTCAACTCATTTAAAATCAATAATCAATCAGCACCCATTTTTATCGGGATAGTAATTAAATGTAAAGATAAAAACTGGAGAGACAAGGCTGCACTGTAGAGGAAGAATTGAAAAGCCACCGGAGGCTGATTGCGACGTCGCATATAAAAACCGCGAGGGGGTCAGCAGAATACATACAAGCGAGTACGTGCTATATGAGCGCAGTGAGATGCGCTTGAAGATCGCGGAGGCTGATCGGTGCGCGGCGCGCTCTGGGGGCAGCATGTTGCGGACTGTGCCGGTCTGAGCGCCCTAGCCACACGGTGCTCTCCGTGCTCTCCCCGCCGCCGACCATGCTCATTATGTGAACCATTCTTCATATTTATCATAAATTTATTATTAGTCATTTCTAACCATGAACTTGAGCTTGAGCTGCTGCACGCACCGCCTGCCGCGCTTTTTTGTTTGTACGAGTATTTCAGCCTATCTATACTATCTCTAAACCTATCTCTATAAATAAAAATGAATGTTTGTATGTTTGTCCTCTATGCGTTCCTAAACCATTGATCAGATTGTGATGAAACTTTGGCAGGGTCTTCTGAGGACGCCCACGAGGGTTTCTGTTCCAAATAATTACATCCAAACACTCGTCTACGTTTTGTGGCCTTGCAACGCATACAGCTAAAAAATAAAAAATAAAGTATATAAAATAAAGTCGCTTTCCGCGTCTGCCTGTATCCGCTAACTCCTCCTAAACCACGCAAGTCAACGGATTCACCATCAGCTCACGCGGTTTTTACATCCATCAGTTAGATATTTTTTAACGGAAGGTTTTATTTTTACATATCTAGTCTATACAAATTAATAAAATTGAAGTGTCTGTTTGTAATGTCAAATTATACGGTAGCGTTACATAGAACAAAAAAAACGATAAAAAAATTTTTGTCTGTCTGTTTGTTCTGCCTAATCTACGAAACGGCGGTACCGATTTTGACGGGACTGTCACTGACAGATAGCTGATGTTACAAGGAGTAATTTAGGCTACTTTTATTTTAGAAAAATTAGGGTTCCGCGCAAAAAAAAAAACGCTAATCTCTGGAACTCCAGACCACTACCAGTCGGATTTGAAAAATTCGTTTTGCATTTGGTAGCCCAATTTTCGAGGATGGTTATAGGCGATTTATCATCACGCTACGGCCCTTAGGAGCCGAGCAAAAAGAAAAAAAGTCGCAAAAAGAGCGGGCGGACGATGCAACATTATATTGTATACGTTACAACTTCCACGCGAACGAAGTCGCGGGAAAAGGCTAGTATATAATAAAATGTAATTAAGTTTTTATGTAGGTAAAAAAACAATATTTTGCAACCAAGTCGCCGAAAAACAAATTTACATGGCTTACGTAGGCTAAACCACACTTAAACGCTTAAAGGTGGGCACGATAGCGCTATTTGGCGTGGCTCCAAACGACTAAAGTCAAATGGAGCGATTGGAGCAAATGCGATCAAATTTTGGATGTACTGATGCAAATGCAAATGATGTGATGATGCAAATGGCGTGATATGTACTTACATCACGCCATTTGCCGCGATGGACTGATTATACCTTAAGGATAAGTACGTAAAAATTATGTAGGTAGGGTACTAGAGAATTGTAGTTCTTCTAAAATCCCAAAGAAAACTCCGCGATGGCATATCTCTATCTGTTACGGTTGACTCACAGTAACCATTTCATTCATTAAAACTTAAATTGCGATACTCGCGACGCTATTTACTCTTATTCAGTACTAGCTGTGCCCCGCGACTTCGTTCGCGTGGATATCGTAAGATACACAATGTACTAAAATAACAGCCATATTTTAACAAAACTCCCTCGTCCCCCGACCCGTCGTCAACCGTCGCGTTGAATCGCCCGCCCGAGCTATTACTTCGTTTTCGCTTAGTGTTCTTTTTGACTTTTTTCTTTTTGCTAGGCTCCTAAGGGTCGTAGCATAATGTTAAATAACCTATAACTATCCTCGAGAATTGGGCTACCAAATGCAAAAAGAATTTTTGAAATCCGACTTTTTGTTAATCATTTCATGGGTTTTTATTTTTTTGCGCGGAACCCTAATTATTTTTCTGAAATAAAAGTAGCCAAGTTACCCACCGTAACATCAGCTATCTGCCAGTGAAAGTCCCGTCAAAACCGATCCAGCCGTTTCGGAGATTAGCCGCAACAAACAGACAGACAGATAGACAGACAGACAAAAATGTTAAAAATTGCTTTTTTGTTATAAGTACCGTTTAAACTTTCTTATGCATTTAGTAAAAAGTTGTTATTTTGACATTTCAAACAGACACTTCAATTTTATTGATTTGTATAGATTAACCTTTATCCAAATAAATATGATAGTATTCTTGGGCATTAAATAAAGATTATTTATTGTCAGTCTTCTTTTGTTTTCGTCTCTTAGATAATATTTAGTATGTATGTATCTATGTATATATTATATGGCATATTTATCTACTATATAGCATATGTATGTATCTGTGTATCTATTATAGTATACTGTACTTATATACTTTTAATTTGCACCAAGAACAACCCCATTTAATGTCCATAAAATCACTGTCCATTCCAAGGTTGCCTGGAAGAGATCGCAGTATGCGATAAGGCCGCCAATTGTATATTTTGTAGTTTAAGATGTATCTTTATGTAATGTGTAATCTGGTGTACAATAAAGTATATATAAATAAATATAAATAAATAAATAAATAAATTATTTATTGTCTTTTACAGTATATCATTCTAATGAATACTTTAGAAGATATCAAAGGTATATGAAGCAACCGAAAAAATAAATTCACGGACCGGATTTGCTCGGCCACCACGGGCTGTCACGCACTAAGACTTAAGTTCTAAGAGTACACTACAACTTGGTTCAAGGAGATGGCTATTTTGTCACCTACTAACGATGAAGTAGGTAAAGTGAACGACTTTATTATCTCGAAGACACGCAAACATACTACCCTGTAGACACCGTGCTGGACCAGGAAGAGGCTGTAACATTTCCCAACAGAATATCTCAACTAATTAGTCTTTTGGATTTCCCCCCCATAAATTGGTTCTAAAAGAAGGGTGTCCTGTTATTTTATTACGAAACCACAATCCACCCAAATTGTAAAACGGTACACGTCTGCAAATAAAATCTCTAAAAACTCTCACTATAGAGTGCACAATTCTGACCAGATGTGGAACTGGAGAAACCGTGTTAATTCCCCGGATTGCATTGATACCAAGCAACGGATCTTCCATTCCATTTCAAAAGACTGCAGTTTCCAATAAAATTGTCATTTTCAATGACAATTAACAAATCACAAGGTCAGACATTCAACGTTGCGGGCTTAGACCCGAGCGTTGAGTGCTTTTCCAGCTATACGTCTTTCGCGCGTCACGTCCAAATAAAATTTGTTCGTATTGTGTAACGAAAAGTCAGCTGCTAACATTGTTTATAAAGTAATTTTATAATCAAAGGCAGTAACTTCACATTTTTCACCTCTTTTTTTTTAAATCACCTGTGCGAGACCGGAAAGCTAGTTATTAATACACTTCTGGACACATCTATTGGCCCACCTTAGAGTTTAGGTTTCGATGGCCCCTACCGAAATATGATTGCTAGATTGAACAAAAACTGTTGATGCAGTTTTAAACCTGATACATTTTACCATCTTTTTCGATCGTATTGTTTTAAATTTGAATTCAGAATACCATACGACATGGAGCTACGCCTAACAAGTCGGATATGCGCCTTGTTAAAGGCAATTGATTTTTGAATAGAAAACATGTTTTATCAAATAAAGGTTTAATTTAATAACGCGTGTTGCCTCCATGGGCATCTACCACAGCTCTCATACGATTAGGCATAGAGTTTATCAACCGCTCTATGAAATTTTGAGGGATCATCTCCCATTCCTCTTCTATGGCAGTTTTCAACTCCTGCATCGTCTGGGCAACTGGCTGACGAGCCCTAACACGTCTTTTTAGCTCGTCCCACATGTGCTCAATGGGGTTCATGTCTGGGCTTCTGGCTGGCCAGTCCATAACTGTGATGTTCACATCCCGAAGATATTCCCTGACGATGCCGGCCGCATGGGCTCTTGCATTATCATGCATAAAAAGGAAATTTGGGCCCACATAGTCCGCGTATGGTATCACGTGAGGTTCTAAGCACTCACGAATGTACCTTTCAGCATTTAATGTTGGCAGTCGTGGTCCTGTAACAACCTCAAGTTGAGTTTTGCCGCTCGCGGATATACCGCCCCAGACAGTCCATGAGCCACCGCCATAAGCAACCCTCTCTTCAAAGCAGCATTGTGCGAAACGCTCTCCCTTACGTCGGTAGACCTTCTTCCTTCCATCATTGCCATGTAACACAATTTTAGACTCGTCAGAAAAGAGTACACGGCTCCAATCATGCTGTGTCCAATTTAAATGACTGCGTGCGAAATGAAGGCGCGCTGTTCGGTGGGCTCGCGTTAGTTTGGGCCCATTAGCTGGCTTGTGTGGTACCATATCGCGTTCTTTTAACCTTCTCCGAACAGTTCGAGCGCTCACAGATACTCCGTGGAAGTCGCGAAGTTGGTTTTGTATCTCAATGGAGGTAAGGTGACGATTTCTCAAGCTGGTCGTTACGATGAATCGATCCTGCCTTTCAGTTGTGACCCGAGATCGTGGCCTTCCTTGGCGACGAACAAAGCCGCCAGTCTCTAGGTACCTCCGATAAACATTTCGAACCGCAGATCGACTTAAATTAAGTTGAGCAGTCACGTTTCTTTGGCTGTGTCCGGCCTGAATAAGTGCCACAGCTTGGGCGGCGACTTCAGGTGAAGTATCCATAGATTATTGATAGAACCTCACCTTAATGTTAAGAATAAGTAATGTTTGTTGCAAAACCAAAGATATCAATCACTTTTTCAAGAATTAAATCCAAGTAAACCAATAAAACCAAGTTTTCTTAGTATTCGATTGTTTGATATCAACAAACAGGCTCCAAATTGTCTTTTGTTTCTTTAAATTCTGTGTTCGAAATTCAAAAAAAGACTATTGAATGAAATTGTGAATGTGCCAGGTTCAAAACTGCATAAAAACTTTTTGCTCGACCTAATATAAAATTTTAGCTAGGACCAAACGAAACTGAAAATACAAGGTGGGCCAATAGATGTGTCCAGAAGTGTATAATAAAGACGAAGAGTTTGTTTGTTTGAACGCGCTAATCTTTGGAACTACCAGTCGGATTTGAAAAATTCTTTTTGCGTTTGATAGCCCAATTCTTGAGGAAGATTATAGGTTAGTTAACATCATGCTACGACCCTTAAAAGTCGAGCTAAAAGAAAAACACTCGGAAACGACGCTAAGCGAAAGCCGAGTAACAGTGCGGGCGGGTGATGCGATGCGACGCGGTGGGAACCAAGTCGCGGGCAGAAGCTAGTAAACGTTAGAAGATATAAACGTTAGAATCGGGAATGGTACACTGATAATATTTGAGCCAATAGGAAGGAAAAAGGTTAAGAACGTACCTATGTCCAATTGGTTGCATAATTAAAAACAATCGATTATTCACGGAAGTCACAGCACGGCAGTCCAGTCTAACAGGTATGTACGATCACACACATTTTATTAACAAAAACTTTTGATTATTTCGAAAACGTTTTGGAAACCTTGGACATTTTGTGTCGTGGCTTAGAACCTCTTGATCTTGGTGTAGTTAAAAAACGGTCAAAAGCAAGTTGGTCTGTTCCACCATGTGTTTCTGGAAACGGAAATCTGGTCGAAGACTGCATTTTCGCCAAGTTCCAAAGGACATGGCAAGACATGACAGAATATCTGGAATCCTGAAAATTCAATATCCTATCCGTTGCATTTGGAATCGCCATGTCTGACTGACTCGTGATTTTCGGGCCGCAGTCGAAACGATTTTCAACCACAGAAGAAGCCACAGCGGCTTGGAAGACATTATTTTTATGTTTCCTCTGATTATTTGAATATCTTGGACGGTTGAAAAATCAAAATGAGGATAGAAAGTTTTTTGGCTGGCATGGCTCTCAATAACCGATAAAATCGACTATGGCACACAGATTATAGAATGGGCCAAAAACAGAGCTCCTATACTGATCCCAGTAAGAGATCCTTCTGAACCAGTTTAGTACAAAACTACCGATCCCTAAAAAACACAAACAAATTACTTGGTATAAAAGTTATGTATAATTTATTACAAGTATTAAAGACGGCAATTGAACTGGGATTCGTTTTGAAAAAAGACAGACTTTTGGCGGGTAATGACCCCGAAATGTTTTTTGTTTACATGGGCATGGTAATGATGCTAAGTGCCTCATTCCTACCTACGCATATCATGATAAAGTACCTAGATTATTTTATTTTGATCTGCTAGTAGTTACTGCATGTGTTACCTAAGTGTGTTACAATATTACATAAGAAGAAGGAAGAAAACCCTCCTTGTATAATGTACCGTGTATTCACGTCATACTCATGGTGATAAAATTGGTCTCTACACGCCTAGATACCTATATATTTGCTACGGTCTGGAATCCACTCGGCTATGCTTCACAAACAGTAAACAAGAATAGTGTACCGAGGTTAAGATCCGCAGTCTAAGTAGAGTAAAAAGATTAACGGGGTTACAGGATTCCATGCAGTCAAGCGCCACCGCTGCGCCTGCGCCGCGCCCGCTCGACTGGAACTGTGCTCACATCAGTTTTTTATCCAATACAAATAATCTGAGAGATAAATGATTGAACAACAAGAACAAAAACATTCAATACCTGTCCGTAAGCTCGTATAAAAGATGCTGCACGAAACATCTTGATGAACGAACATTAAAACAACTCGAACTAACGAATAGTAATAATTTTCTAACCACCAGTGAACTTTGAAGCGCAATATTATTCTATGTCGTCGCAGTTCAGTACACAAAACACACTGCAAGGACTTCAGCTTCTGGTCATACTTATAGCCTTTAATGTTTTACGAAAGCTTAACTTCTGAGTTAATATTGGATTACAGGCGATCGTTCTCTAAACAAAAGATTAATGTGATAACGGGAAAATTACGAATGTTATACCACAATTTGTACAGGGTCATAAATACGGAGCGATAAGGCGGATTACTGCATTTGGTAATTCAATGGTTACATAGGAATTACCGCGCACCTGAGACGTTTTGTCATTAAAGTAATTACCCTGATGTCATTCAATTCTAAATGTAATTATCCAACACGTTAGATATTAAATCAACGGAAATATCAGTCCATCAATAATTATTACTAATGTTATTGTTCCATTGGCATTTTATTGTCGTACCTACGTGCTTTCAAGCTTCATAAAACGCAAAGTAACTTAGAGTTATATAAAGAAAGCACCGTGACGATGCATAATTATTATATTCTCTTCAGGAAATGGAACATGAAATATGTGTCGGTATTCGGGAGCAGGCTTTCAACGATCCATCAATTATACATGTGCCAGTGGAGAATGCGGTTGGCGGGTCGCGACGACGTTGCCAAAGTAATGTTCTGGTGCACATAAACGAAAGGTGAACCTAAGGCTGACTGTCATCACTTGCTATTTACGTCTTTTACTGATTTATGTATCATTACCAACTCGCTAGTTACCCTCGGGATTAAATAAACTCAATGTCCGTGTCATAATATAAGCGGAACCTTTCGTAGCTACTTTGCAAGTTGTTTATAAGTAGATATTAAGTAAAGACTTAAATAACAGAACTTGTTTAAAGACCTAAGTGGCTCATACGCAGTGACAGGTTGTTAGCCTATTGCCCATAGGGATCACGGTAACCTGTTCCTCTTAGTTGACTAGCAATTTGCGTGAAATGAATAAACATCCCATCATTGCATCAGCTCGCTCTAAGGAAACATTATATGAGTGAGATGTTAAGTCTATTCTGAGATATAAGTGTTATTAGCTCTTTAGGGGATGCTTATAACAGGAGGACTTATAAAAAGTTACCTGTTATTGACTGACAGAGAGAATAGCTACACAAAGCTTATCCTTTTTTGGGTTCCGTAGTCAACAAGGAACCCTTATAGCTTCGCCATGTCCGTCTGTTTGTCCGAGGCTTAGGTCAGAGACTCTTAGTACTAGAAAGCTGTGATTTGGCACGGATATACATAATAATCACGCCGAAAAAGTGGTAAAATAAAATCTTGAGAAAAAAATTTACATTTAGGGTGCGTCCCCTACACGTAAAGTGGGACGACAAGTGGGACTTTCTTTCTCGTCTATCCCAGTAATAGTTGGCCAACTTACATTTGCAGTTGGAATGTATGAGAGAACATGTTTTCCAACTACAAAGTTAAGATTGTTCTTGGGATAAATTCATCCCAACTACGAAACCCTTCATTGTGCGTGGTCCGACACGCACCTGGCCGATTTTTATAGTTAAAATCAGGAAATGAAATGTCTAGGCGACTATTTTCTTTAGACCAGTAGAAACTCAATTGTTTTTATCAAAACGTAAAATCAGTGTAACTATGTAGGAGGGATGCTTTATTTTTGTCATTTTATTTGATTTTAATAACCACTACTTAATGAAAATACATATTTTAATGATCTGCGGCTACCGTCCATTAACATGGGTAATAAATAAATAAAATTTGTTTATTCGGATAACTGATCCATACATGTGACATACAACTAGTACAAAATAGTAAGCAGGGACTTGGTCCGCTGCACTAACATCCATGTCAGGGGACAATCGTGCCTAGCAGCAATGGCACTCAAGATGCTGTGGCGACTTCCACGCAACCGACTAATGAATGACGCGGTCTTTTTGCGCCATAAAGCTGCAAAGCCATCTGTGTGTGCATCCGCAAACATTGCTGATGCGCTACAGAAACGTGGAAGCCGCAACAGCGTCCTGAACGCATTATTAAATTGGACCCGTAGAGCATTGTACGCCCGTTGCGTGTAGTTAGCCCACAGTCCCCCCGTGTACAGTGAGGTGCAATACGCATTAAATAAAGTAATTTTGACTGCGTCTGTACAACGGGAGAATCTGCGCGCCAACATATTCGCCCGAACTGACAACGCTCTACGTTCCCTCTCCATATCAAAATCATCTTAATGAAAGCTAGTCAACCTATGTACATATAGGTATACAATGTATCACATACAAGGTATTATATCAAATGAGTAGAACGGGTTACCGTAGTGGCACTTAGCTGTTTTGATGGGCTAGTAGGTACCTAACCGGTCAATACTCACGCATAATTGCGACTTTTAAACCTCAGATATACATTTTAAATGCTTTAAAATACATAAACAGTACCTATTATATTTATCTATGTCTATTTACTAATTGTTTCGAAAAGGATTCTGAAATAAATAAACTTAAATGTAATACGGAGAAATCATATCAGATTTAGGTAGATACAATATCTATTTTTCTGTTATCGAAGCCACTAGCAGAGAATGTATTGGAAAAGAGCGACGGAACAAAAGCCATATTTTATTTTATTTTTATTAATTTTAAGACAACTTACAGCTAATACATTCGAGTAGTCAGAAGTAATATGTAGAAGAAGGCCAATTACAAGTTTTCACTTATATAATTACATTATATTTTGCTACATTTTACAGGCCACTTCCATTATGTAAGGGCAAGGCCAGGAGAGCGTAACTCTGCGTTGTTTACGCCGCTCAATGTCGGGTTCTGATTGCAACTAGTTATCTGTAAAATATTTGCACGTAAAACTTTTGAACTGCTGTTCCTGTGTTGCATAATACAAGTTCATCTTTATACCCTACTTAACCCTATTACATGGGACTTAAAAATAACAGGCGAAATGTAAGTGTACTATTTGGTACACCTCTGCCTAACCCTTAGGGGATTACAGGCGTGATATTGTTTTGTTCAACTTTATATTCTTCGAACGTCCTAGATATTGTGCTAGGACGTTGGGGAAACGTAAATATCGAGTTAATTTCAAATATTTAATATAAACATGAACAAAAAAGATAACCGGCGAGTTTTATAAACATACTGCGAATAGAGGCAACGACCACAGGCTACATAAGGAACCTATAAAAAGATCTTCACCGAGTGTTAGTAAAACAGGGTGTTCAGTAAACGCACATACCGGGGTGGAGAGGATAATATAATAAATAAGTAGTTTTTGTCAAGGCCTGCTAAAATATCCAGAGGTTAGGGAAAATTGTTCAATTAAAAAAAAAAATAGCAATTTCGTCAGTCCAAAAAGAATATACTTTCTTTGTAATCGACTTCCAAAAGGAGGAGGTTATGTTCGCCTGTATGTATTTTTTTATGTATGTATGTTCATTGATATTTTCGTCTAATATGGACCGTTGCGTGGTGGTCCCATATCATTTTATTAACTTTGCTTGGGTACCTAGTTTTTAGGGTTCCGTACCCGAAGATTGCCAAACGGAACCCTATTGCTAAGCCTCCGCACTCCGTCCGTCCGTCCGTCTGTCTGTCAGCGGACTGTATATCATGAACCGTAATAGGTAGACATTGAAATTTTCACAGACTGTGTCACATTTCTATTGCCGCTGTAACACAAATAATAAAAATTAAATAAAGTTAAAAATAAAGGGGGTCCCCCTAAAATAAACTTTTGGATTTTGTTTGATTTCTTGGCACGTGGGGTGTCATTATCTAGGACACATCGAGTAGAGTATAAATATATATATATATTATCTTCGAAAATTAATAAATAGGGGGCCGCAAAAGTTGTCAGTTTTAGACCATTTTTGCACGAGCTCTATCGCAACAGCTAAACTAGTTGGAATTTTAAACTTCTGTATACGATGTACCATATACTTTATTTAATCAACTAATACTAAAAACGCCAATTTATAAGGTATTTTGTTTATATGGGCGATTTTCTGTAACTGCAAAAATAACATTGTAATTCACAGAATCATTTTGAAAAGCTATCTTTGCGGTTGTTAAAATTTAAGATGAGAAGAATATTTTTCAAGTATGTAGTGTTAAATATTGTACGGTGGTACGGAACCCTTCGTGTGCGCGTCCGACTCGCATTTGGCCGGTTTTTTAGTTAGCTTCTATAATACACTTTCGTGTATCTTGATGGTGTTATAAATTAATACTTCCTATTACTCTTGTAACTGCAATTGTAAGTTTTTAATCGTAATTTGCTTTTATGTGTTACCACTACAAATTAACGATTTTCGGACTTTTCCTTTACTTGTGCTGTGAGACCTTGCTTCTTGCCAAACATGATTCCAGGTCAACGGGAGTTAGTCCCCTATAGAGGGGAATAAAACACTTGATTCAGAAGAAATTAAAATTATTTTCAGTTAAAAGTGTGTACGTAGATACTTTAATTCAACCAACACTACGCCTCTGGCAACATTTTAATACCAACCCAATATTTTATATTCCGTTGCCCTTTGATACAAAGGCATGAATATTCAAGAAATTCAAAGAGTAATCGTGAGTTCTCAAATCGTGATTCGAAGTGCTAAATCAAAGACTCATCTCACACGATTCACTACCCAATAAAAATGTAAGTATCCGAAACAAAATGTCGAACAGTCGAGATCATACCGCGAATCTATTTGATGCTCGTATTTTATACTGTGGTTTTGCTTGGAAATTTATGGCATTTTTATGGTGTTTCCTAAGTTTTATTTTGAGCGTAGATATCTAATATAACTTATCTACTTATATGAAAAAAAACTTATTGGTTTTGACATTTGGACTGTATAAAATTTAATGAGACTACGTTTTACTATTCTATGTTGTTCTTTAAAACGAAAACTTGTGATAATAACAGTGAGAATTTTAAGACAGCAATAAAAATGTGTAAATTGAAAAGTAAGCCAAAAAAATAATAATAAAAAGCCAATACTTATTGCCAACCAATGCTTATATCGCGTAAACCTTATCAATATCGATACAATCGTAATGTATGTAATTCAAGTATTTTATCTTATAAATAAAATATTAAACATGTTGACACACTAAAGCTCCGTAATAAAATAAAGTTACTAACGTGCAACTTTGGATTCACTACCGAATTTAAGTGTGTGTGTATAAAATAAAATAAATAACTGCAATAAATATCATTCAACTCATTCTTGGAAACTGGAATCGATTGGACTTTTTTCGATAAAAAAGGTTTTTATTTCCTTATAATAATTTAAATACCTCATAATGTTGCAAGATGCAAAATAAAAAAGATTTGAAAGAATCGGAAAAATAAGTCCTGACTTCACGGATCTTTATCTCTCTTTAACATTAGACTTTCAAAGCTGTAAAGGCTTTAAAAGGAATTAATTTTATCGTAATAGACTAATCATTACTTTTATAGACTAGAAAATAATGTCTCGGTCGAAACCAATTACTCAGAAGCGATGACTTCGAGTAATAGGGAATATTACGCAAAGCTGAGACAGCAGATGGCGCCACTTTGACACGAGGTAAATAAAGCAAACTGTCAAAGGCGCGCGGCAACATTTTTCGGCGTTTTTCATCATATTTCAGCTTTATTTCATCCAAATAATACCAAAAGGTTAAAAATAATTATGCACATAAGAATTTCAAACAGAATTGTTTTTGTGATATTGAACTACTTTACAATATACTTTTTACGTTACATTCTAGTAAATAGGACTAAAAATATTGTGTTTTTACATTAGGTTTATACTCTGACCTGTAAAAAACCCTTCATTCTTATATCCTTCAGCTCTAAAATAATCAGAACATAACCTTTAATGTTTTGCGACTGTAAAGTGCTTGCAACGTTGCAAATGTTGCAATTCACCATTGCTTGCGAAGTTATTCGTTTTTAGTGAATTAATGAACGCCTTCTTTCCTGCATATACTACCTAATGGCACAACACTGTTACACTGACTGATGCATTATTACAGATTATTCCTGACGAACGGCTATAACTAAAATAATATATCAGTAGATTGTAAACACACCGGCTTTCTCATTAACAGTCACCTAACCATAGTTTTTTTTTATAACCACAGATGACAGAAGAGGCCTAAACTTCATGTTTATCTGTTTACGTTATTTATTTATCCCCTTATAACTATCATTACAGGTTTCATTATCTAATGAGATAGTACGATCTCAAAATGCATTTAATATTAAAATTATTTACAACTAGCTGTGACCCGCGACTTCGTTCGCGTGGATGTCGTAAGATACACAATAATACTAAATTAACAGCCACATTTTTATAAAACTCCCTCGTCCCCCGACCCGTCACGTTGCATCGCCCGCCCGCGCTATTACTTCGTTTTCGCTTAGTGTTCTTTCTGACTTTTTTCTTTTCACTCGGCTCCTAAGGGTCGTAGCGTGATGTTAAATAGCCTATAACTATCCTCTAGAATTGAGCTACAAAATGCAAAAAGAATTTTTCAAATCCAACTTTTTGTTCACAATTTCATAGGTTTTAATTTTTTTGCGCGGAACCCTAATTATTTTTATCCAATAAAAGGAGCCTACGTTGTATGGGGTCCCCTTTGATTTTATAAATTGAATTAAATTTTATTATTTGTTGTTATAGCGGCAATAGAAATACACAATCTGTGGAATTTTCAACTGTCTACCTATTACGGCTCATTAGATTCAGCCCGCTGACAGACAGACGGATGGACAGAGGCTTAGTAATAGGGTTCCGTTTGACACCGTTGGGTACGGAACCCTAAAAATGAAATGCTGTTCGTTGCTAAGCGTGTCACTTGAGTATGGCTGGACCGATTTGGTATTTTTTTGTTTTAAAGTGCCCTTAATAGCCCGAATCAGGTTTCTAGGGAAAGAAAAAATTAAAGTTTTCCGGAAAATTTCCAAAAATGGAAAAAACTGAACGTTCCTTTTTCTATGGGATTTTTGTATGAACTTTTGGCCAGACCAACGCCTGTCGAGTCAGCTAGTATTATAAAAAAAAAGATAGGTACTGAAAAACATGACATATTTTCTACCTACTCAGGTTCTTGTCTACCGTAATGTTTTCAAAATATATATACCTATGTATTGTTGTTTCAGTAGACCTGAGCACCCCGTCCAATACCTATGTCATTTTATGTACTTACTAGACTAAGACACCCTGTATAAATGTTCGTTATCCTGCGCAAATTAAGAATAGATGAGTAGGTACAGACTTCTCGCAAATGAGAAAATAAAACGTTAAAAAAACCCATGCAACGTTTTCTTAGAAGCACCATGCAACACGTTTTTAAAAGTCTATGAAAATTGGTAGCTAAGTAGCTTCAACATTTTGGAATCGATAATGTTATTTACGTACCCCAATGACGTGAAATAAGGCTATGTGTAACTTGAAAGGTTATTTGGCTGGGTTCATCTTTTGCTGGAGAATTTTTTATGTCAGAAATAATTGAGAACAAAATTAACTCATCATAAGTTTCAAATAATTTCTTGAATAAATTGAATTTTGAATGTGGGCGTTACTTCTGGGGGTAAAAGTAAAATTTAAAAAAGTTTTGGAAACCATACCGTGTGACATTATCAAATGAAAGAGCTTACTTTAGGGGGTCTCGAATAGTTTTTTTTAATAATTAAAAAAAAAATAGTTTTAAAGTTATTTAAGAAAATTACCATACCCCTCCCCCTTATCCGAAACTATTGAGCCTAAAATTTTGAAAAAAATACCGAAAATAGTTCTATACTTATAGATTATAGGGACCTTAAGAAGTACATATATGGTCTTAAAATAACACAGTAAATCTCTCAATATTGTGCGTACAAACTTACATTTGCAGTTGAAATGTATGGAGGAACATATTTTCCACATGTTTTTTAACTATAATGTTAAGTTTGTTCTTGGGATAATTTATTGTGCGTGGTCCGACACGTAAAACCGTAGGGGTTTAATAAATAAAACCCTTACATTTAACTAACTCACGTTGGTAAATCCTAAAAACTAGTAAAATCTAAGATTTACCAAAACGGACTTTTACTGTAATATAATATGTATACATACCTACACCTGTCATTGTGAAAATCAGCCCTTGATTGAGGAATAAATTTTAAATTTTGACAGTTTGTTTATCACACTAGCTGTTGCCCACAGCTTCGGCCGCGTGGATGGTAATACTTTCCTATTTGAATCGGACTGTTCACAATTTTATGGGTTTTAATTTTTTGCGCGGAATTCTAATATTTTTCTAAAATAAAAGTAGCCTCAGTTACTCCTTATAACATCAGCTATCTGCCTATGAAAGTTCTGTTAAAATCGGTCCAGCCGTTTCGTAGATCAGTCGGAACAAACAGACAGACAAAAAAAAATTGCTTTTTTGTTACAAGTACCGTATATACTTTCATATGCATTTATAATAATAAAAAGTTGTTATTTTGACATTACAGACACATTCAATTGTATTTATTTGTATAGAGTATAGATTGGAATTAAAAAGTACTTACTATTTTAGACTGAAGCCAACGCTGACCCTTTGCAAAGTAAAAAGACTTTACCATTTTATGCATTAACAGTTGGCCGTCTAGTTAAATGCATGTTATAATTTATACTAATTAATTACCGTCAGCTTAGAAATAAGCTGGCTTGAGCTGACTTGAGCGGAAACTGGAAAAGTAAAAGCGAGTATTCCAAGTATAAGCGATACTTTCCGTGTTTTTACCCATGACAAATATGACTTGCGGCAAAGGTTTTCATAGCTTTACTTTGAAATAATTTAAATATAAGTACATGGGATTAACCCAACAATTTGTGATAAATCTAAGTAAGCTTTTAGATTTAAGCTTTATTATTCAACCGCAAAATAAGGCTCTAATTGCAGTACTACCTATATTACTTAGTTGCAAGTTGGAACTTACAGTAGGTATGTATATCGACGGTTAAAAGGTAATAGGGCGTAAGCGACATTTTGGTCGAAAATGAGTTATGTGAATGCCATCCTACTTAAACTTTTCCGTTTTTTAGGATGGCATTCAAAACTCATTTTCGATCAAAATGTCGCTTATGCCCTGTTACCTTTCAACCGTCGATATGATGACTTACTTTTTTATAGGAATAATTTCTCTGGTTTTTTTATAACAAACAGCCACTACTGAATCATCAAAATTAAGCGGCTTAGGTTGACGATCTTGTATGCTAATTAACAATACACATATTTTATAGAATGACATGTCGAACGCCAAAAACCCGTAAATAATAGAAAAGTCATCCTGTCACATGATTTCATTTATCATATATAGATAGATGTTCTGTCGTGGAAGGTGCTTTAAAGGCTCCTGCAAACAGGCGCGATGGATTCCAACTGTTGGAACGGTATAACGGCACCGATAGTCCCAACAGAAACAGACAACATATAGTTTATACAAATTATACATAAGTACTTATACTTACTGAGAATAATTAAAAAGATAACGAATTTTATTAATTAATCTTGCCATATCTCTTTCTAACAATGTTGGGTTCGGCTTCCACTATAAAAAGATGAGACTAAATGTCACATAATAAATTAATAATTAATAAAAAAATAAAATAATAATAAAACAATTAATAAAATAATTAATAACATTGTAATTTATTATACTTAACCATAACTGGCGCAATGTGTTATGTGGCTGTACTATAAGGTACACCTCTGCCGAACCCTTCGGGGGAAATCGGCGGCGTGATGTTATGTTGTATTTATATTTTTTAAATTACTATTATAAATATGTTGTTTTTTCTATACAAATAAATAAAATTGAAGTGTCTGTTTGTAATGTCAAAGTAACAACTTTTTACTAAATGCATAGGACAGTATAAACGGTTCTTATAACAAAATGCAATTTTTAACATTTTTGTCTGTCTGTTTGTTCCGGCTAATCTCCGAAACGCCTGGACCGATTTTAACAGGACTTTCATTGGCAGATAGCTGATGTTACGGCGGGTAACTAAGGCTACTTTCATTTTAGAAAAATAATTAGGGTTCCGCGCAAAAAAATGAAGACCCTTGAAATTATGAACAAAAAGTCGGATTTGAAATTTTTTTTTTGCATTTGGTAGCCCAATTCTTGAAGATAGTTAGAGGCTATTTAACATCACGCTACAACCCTTAGGAGCCGAGCAGAAAGAAAAAAAGTCAGAATAAACACTAAGCGAAAACGAAGTAATAGCCCTTGCGGGTGATTTATCGCGACGACGGCACAGATTACCAGATAAATCACTCCATACAAAATTTTCAATACCTACTACTATAATAGCCTTACCTTGTTACCTTCGAATCGCTAGACGCTGCGAACGAAAATGTACCTAACCTTACAAGCGTAACGTGAATTTTGCTTTGTAGCTGCGCGCCACCGCGTAGTTATTGTGAATTGCCAGTGCTGCTTTTTTCCGATAAGGATGTCAGTACCTACTTAGATATTTGTAGTCCACTTTATGAATTAAAATAAAATGCTTTTTAATGTTTAATTGATAAAAATACGTATGAAAGACCGAGGAATATTTTTATGCTAGGTAACTATTTAGTATTCTGTGATCACACCCCGAAACTGCAATTGTAAGACAAGTAAGACACATCATTTGACATCGTACGCGGCGTGTAGTACCTAACTATTTAATAATCAGTGACGTAACCACTCCGCATGGCCACGAATACGAATGAAATACGAAATGGAGGAAACTGAAAACACGATTAATTGATTTGTTCGTTCATTTACACTATTAGCGTAATA
This sequence comes from Fissipunctia ypsillon, assembly GCA_947568875.1. Classification (NCBI taxonomy): domain Eukaryota; kingdom Metazoa; phylum Arthropoda; class Insecta; order Lepidoptera; family Noctuidae; genus Fissipunctia; species Fissipunctia ypsillon. Next base: position 14,887,499 of record OX387654.1, on the reverse strand, counting down.
TGCATAGAAATATAAAAACAGGTAATAGGTAACTACTATGCTTCTACACTATGAACAAACCTGCGCTGGCGCCATATTGTGACGTCATGCACGCTTTTAAATTAGCAATAATCGTATAAAAATAACATTAACAAGATAATAATGATAATAATTACTATTGAAAATTAATTTGCACAAAGTAGATTTTTGCTAAACTTAATTTTCAAATGACAGTTGATAAATGGAGGTAATTGGCTTTCTATTCTTATCTCAGACGCTTAGTAGAAGTAATTACGCACCTACCAATAAAATAAAAAATACGAAACATGCAAGTATAAACAATTTACCCATTTAAAAACGATAGTAAAACTGTATCAGAAGGTAAACTGAAAAATGATAAGTTTTTATCTCTTCTCTTGCTGAATCTACATCCATCAACTGCACGTAATACACCAGAACCAGCCATATCATAAGAATTTGAAACTATGTATGGACGGCAGCACATCAAGCTACTACAATCTGTCAAATTTCTTTAATAGATTTTCAACTTTTTTGCTATAGCATTAGGTTCAAGATTGATTGGGAAAATTTGACAGTTTCGGGTAGCTTGACCTGCTGGCGTCTGTACGTCAGGTCGACCGAAATATATGCGTACGTACGCGCCTCGCGGCTGTCGGCAACCCACTGAGAAATGGGCTGCGTGCGGTCCGGCGGCCAGAAGGTAGTAAGCACATACATTGAGTGATTTATCTGGTAATCTGTGGTTCCGCGCAAAAAAATTAAAACCAATGAAACTATGAACAAAAAGTCGGATTTGAAAAATTCTTTTTGCATTTGGTAGCCCAATTCTCGAGGATATTTATAGGCTATTTAACATCACGCTACGACCCTTAGGAGCCGAGCAAAAAGAAAAAAGTCAGAAACAACACGAAGCGAAAACGAAGTAATAGCGCGAGCGGGCGATTCAACACGACGGTTGGCGACGGGTCGGGGGACGAGGGAGTTTTATTAAAATGTGGCTATTATTTTAGTATATTGTGTATCTTACGACATCCACGCGAACGAAGTCGCGGGACACAGCTAGTTTTAAATAATAATACATCTAGATAAGTAGTATTTACACTAAACCAAATAGTACAACAACAATGTGTAGTGACTTAAGATAAAGTTGGAACAAAGACAGGAAACCCTTTTGCGTCTCAACAGGAGTTTTGGATCAGGTCATATGAAGTGTCTACGTAGCTCGGCACGGAGTATAAACACCTGTCCGACTTTCAGAACTCAGGCTTTGGAATAGAGTTCGGATGTTGGAAAGTCCCTACGCTTAAAATGAATTAGTTTCAGGATATCCCTTTGAGCTCGTCCTACGAAAAGTAAGGTTTTATGCGTTCCACCCAAGCAGAGATGCAGTACGTGATTACAGATTGGAAAAGACTCTGATACACTAGTAGGTACCGCAGTTTCTGGATCAGCAGAATGCCTGAGCTCTTTGAAGATGTATGTTAGTCTCCTGATCCGGGCGGACAGGGCTTCAATATGAGGTAGCCAGCTTAGCATATAGTCAATGTGAACCCCTAGATATTTTATGTGTTGTAAGGATATGAGTGGACAGTTTTCTAGTTATCTTTTCTATAAGGAGCTCTGTAGTAGTCTGTAGCTTGACCTGCGTCGGTCATTCATTCATTAACTAGCAAAACACGAGTTATTCAAACATGGTTTGATTGACACTTGTCAGGTAAGCATGATCTTGTTTACAAAGCATCAAGCAACTAAGTAACAAATAAAGTAGAATATGGTTCTTGGAACAAAACCAATATTGCATAGGATCGTGACACAAAAAGGATAGTAGACTAAGGAGGAGCCACAGAAGCAAAGTTAAAAGGGCCTATAGAAAATAATTGACAAGTAAGTGACAACCCATCACTGCATCTGCATACACAATACAAATCAGTATACATATAAATTAATATGTAGTTATTTATGCTACAAGTGCGGAAAGTAGGTGATTTGCGGCGAAGTCGACACGAGTCGGAAATCATCTTACGCACGTGCATTACGGTTTACTATGCATTGTGCGAGGAAATAAAAAAATATTAGATTTACACCGATCGACTCTGAATTAAGCAAGAAATTAGTAAAATGGCAGGCTTATTTTTAAATACATGCGCGCTCAGCATATCTACTACGGCGCATATGCAAATAAATAGCTGCCACGTCGTATCGCAAAAAGGCAAGAGCAAAATATACGTCCAGCCAAACATATTTATTGAATATTTAAAATTAATTTATTGATCAAAACCTAAATCTAGAGCATAATAACACGTTTAATGAAGTATTAGTTTTATTGTAGATTGTACCTATTACATGAATGATAATCTGTACTAAGACTTGACTAATTTGCAAAACTTTTTCAAATAATAAAAACTCTGCGTCGGCCTGACGACGGACTTAACCTTCGGCCCGTCGCATGGGGTCTTTGAAAGCCTAGGTGTTAGAAAAATGTGAATTAACACATTTAAAACTATCCAGGAGTTTTAGTACTTCAGGTACCCTCCGAAATTAGATTATAGTTAGCGCGCATGGCCGCTAACTTCGGTTCGCGCGCCAGCGCAGTGAGATACAGACGTGTTTTGGGCGCGAGGGCCGTAAAAGACCCCACGCGACGAACCCCGTAAGTAAAATTGAATTGATTGATAAGTCAAGATAACAAAATGGGACGCAAGTATTTCTTGAAAACACTGGCATTTGAATTGTGCCGTCCTCAATTGCAATCGCAGGCCACTATTTCAACTTTGTCTAGAGAATTGAAACAGATCATAAAGCGATTCACACCCCAGCTTCAGAATATTCAACCTGATGGAAACGACATCGCTTTTATGATATTGTCCAAGACGAACAGATAGAAAATTCAAATCAATCTGCCACTTTTGCAAGGGTAACATATGCCCTACACATACTAAACTGGTATGTACTGACTGTGTCCAAACGGAAAATTAGTCTGATTTAGTTTGATAAAAGTTGTGTTTTTTTTTTTGTTGGTGCGAGCCAAATTTTATGTTACAATGTTGTTTGTTCTTATGTGATCTCATATAGGTATAATATAAATTAAAGTTCATTGATTTAGTTAGAATAAAAATATTATTTCTCCGATGTGATCTCAAAGAGACAAATTAATGTTCCTAATTTTAGATTGGAAGTTTAAAGAATAAATAAATGAATATTTTTGATTTTTTTTTTGTAATTTTATTGTTATTAAACAAATAAATAAGAAATTGCTAGAATAGTTAGAAAGATACAAGTTTTAAGGCGTTTTATAGGCGTTTTATTCTTGAGGTTTTGAGGGACCCCACGTGACGAACCGCGTTATTAAAAGATGCGCGACGGGCCGAAGGTTAAAAAAAACTGATAAGTAAAAAAACACTAGTGTGAAAAAGTGGCACTTTCCGCACAGTTTGGCTGCTTGGAAATGCTCTTTTCGAGCACATGCATTGTAAATTATATAATAAAATTGCCAACAGATTACCTACATTAAAATATCATAGAAACAGATCAGATTTAATTATTTAGTTACTTATTTAAAATTATTTTTTTTGTTACTGGACACTGGTTGCAACTAATTTTTTTTAAATAATTAAGTACAATATGAAGATATACCTCGCTTTGAAATGTCTCATTAGCGGTATCTTTCACAAACTTGTAATATGGAAAGAGGCTGCCGTAACTCCTGGGCACTCGCAAGGCCAGCATCAGCGGCCGGCGCTCGGCTACCGGTGTGGAAAAGCCAGATACTTTCCTCCAAGACATAGCTTCACAGTAATCACAACACTAGTCAACACTAGTCCGATAACTTCTAACAAAATACATTGTGTGCCATCTCCACATTTGCTTTACTTGCGAAAATACAGCTACGTATGATTAAAACACCAATAGTGTCACTCGATTTATCACCGAGGGTATTTCAAAAATAATAATTAAACTCATTCAAAGGGCAGTATTGTTCAAAGGATGAACGATGCCTACTGACGGCGTCAAACTGAGCTCAGCATGATTGATAAGATTTGTTTGAAGTAATAGAATTAAATTACACGAGGAGTGCTTATCAAACTTATCGGTTTATTTGTCGAGTCCTGGGGCTTCATATTTACCGAGGTAAAAATAACTGATACACGTTTTTATCATTACATGGTTTTCAATGAATAGAAGAAATTGATTCCTTGATAATAATTAATGTGATAACTATCAGAAATCGATGAAATAGATATAATGAGAGAAGAAACAAATATTTTCCTACTATGAAAAGTACTAGCACCGCCATCTGGTGTAACTTCATAAAATTACTGAGATAAAATTGTATGTCGATGAATACAACAAACTGATGTGCGTGAGCAACTTTCCGACATCATAAGACAGCCGTTGACTGTGTTCGTAATAAGATCATAGATGGCGCTGTTCACAACCATAAAAAATTATTAACCTTAGCGCAGATTGTGATATCCGCGGATGAATCTCTTTTTTCTGGAAATATGAAATGATGAATCGTTTTAGTGTCCCTTTGTGTCTAGATAAGTACAATAATATTATAGATGTGACAGATAGTTCATTATCGATCGAGCTGATTGATAACTTATCTTGATTTAGTACGAATACACACGTTGATCTTGATTTCACGTGACATTTCAATTAACATCATTAATATTACATTTTGTAGGAAGTATCTATGTAAAAAAACATTATTTTATCACAAATTGTCGAGTCACTCGTTGAGTAATCCAATGTCAAATATGGCACCACAACCACGACTAACTCGAATACAATGAACAATTGATTTTCCTCTCATTGACTGATTTTACTTTACTTACATACACACAAAGCGGATACAAAGCGAATCATTCATCTACCTTTACCAGATTTACTTAAATTGTTTAAAATGTGGTAACTAGGTAAAATGTTTTTGTCTGGAATAATATGTCGTACTCAACGACCACTACTCGAGTTTCATGAATAAATAATAAAAAATAATTGAAATAATTTTTAAAAAAGAAATGTTTTTTTTTTAACTACTAGTTAGACTAGTTAATATTTAAACTATATAGCAAATACGTGTACCACCGGGCCGTGCCTGTATGCCGTGTACATTTACCACCTAAGCACATATATTGTGAATGCAATAAATTATTGAGTATTGAATACGAAATGATGAGGTACTTATTTGCTTTATAGTTTAAAATATTAACTAGTCATAAAGGAATTAAGAACTTGTATACATCTTAGTCCCCACCATCTTCCTATCAATCATATTTACTTGAGTTGTATTCAATTTATAATACATAGATACATTACTGGCAGTAAATTATTCTGGGGCGGTATCAACACAATATTAGATAAGATTCTTACCACGATAAGTGCCTACATAATAATATGTAGGAACCACTATTGAATCAAAGCGATAAAGAAGGCGAAAATATCGTCAACGTTTGTTGTGTTATTGTGTACCTATATTGCGAAAGAGAGTTGGATTCCTAAAACAAGCAAAAAGGATTTTTTTACTGCTTATAAATAATATTCATAGCCGTATCGTACCTAAATGGTAGTAGATTTGATCACCAAGGAAAATGATTTTACATCAGTGAGGCAGTTTTAAAGAAGCAATAGAAAAAGTAATAGAATGCTATCTTTCAGATCGTTTTGACTAATGCACAATGGCAGAATATCAACAGCACGTAACAAATGAATTATAATTGATATAACTGACGATAACATTCATATTCAATCAAATATTTCTACAATTTATCATGATTAATTACTAACTATGCAGATTGTTTGATTTTTTGCCAACATTGACCATGGGCACATTTAGAAGCCGGCTCTATCCAAATGTATGTATTACATAATAAAATTGAACAGAGGCACTTGCAGTCGTTTAGATAAGCTAGGAAAGCACAAAACCGACGATCGTTGTTATTATAAGAAAACTAAGCCCAAATCTTATAAATACCAAGAGTTAAGTGAAGCTTTCGACATGGTCGAGCTAAAGCCTTTTATGCAGGACAAAAAATAACAACTCTACTTTCTGTTTACTGAAACAATACTAAGCTCTTATCTCAGTAAGAGTCCACACCAATCAAATAGTAATAAAATTACCTGTTGAAGAACGGCGTCGCGCGCTTGGCAACATATCAATACAGGGAATGGGTTCCTCAAGGACCTATCCTTGACCCCTTTTTGAAAATTGTACATTTTACCATACGATAAGGTTGCAATTAGGTGTAGCCAAGAAATACTTAAGTTACGCACAAATTGACTTCAAATAATTACGACTAAACCTTCATGAATTAAACAACGAAATATTATCTAAACGGAGTCAGAGAATCGATTTGTCCATGTTAATGCCTAAAAACCAAAAATTAAGTCAATAGCATACAAAAACGGTGCTTGCATCTTGTAATCAGCTTATTTCGACTGTATAATTTATAGCGTAGCCTTTACTGAGCTCTAATGGTTCTTACATAACTGTGAGAGTCATATTCTATGTTCGCTCTAATGACCGTACGTTTTACAGCGAAATTCATATTTACTACACGCGTAATTATGACTCCCCGAGGCTATTAAAAGCGTTTACAATTCACACATTTCCCATGCAAGTAACTTTGACCTAAAATTGTGACGTTAACCTGCTGAATTCTGCTGACGCCTCAAGACGACAGTAGGATTCAACATGTTAAACTAGGCAATCGAATTCACGCTGAGGGTATTTACATTGCTCATATGACACGTCCTCCCAAACTGATTAGTAAGTCTATAAGTTTTCGTTTAGATATTTTGCAGATTGCAAAAGAACTTTGTGACAATGGCAACTTCAACTTAGCGTGTAGATAATAAGCAAATACCTACAGTATTGCAGAACGCTACGCAGCAAGACGTTAACCCATATTGCTCACTTTATTATCAGACGGTGAAATAGGATCGTACAATAATGCAAAATAAGCATTGCGAATTAACGATACTAAACAGTAAACAACTTAGTGTTTTCCGAAGAGCTATATTAAATCAAACCAATCGTGTTCGTGGGGAGACATGATGATGTCATAATCAGGAATAATGACACAAAGCTAGATAACACAAAGGCCTTGGACGCTTAGTAACTGTTCAAACAACCACTAAGCGCTGCTTGGACGATTCAACTAAACTTATTTACACAGTTATTATTACGAAACCTAGTATGCGAATCACAGTTGATAAACCTAACCAAAACAACGGTGAATAAGTTTATCAAAGGGACTATTAGAGTATAAATTGAACAAGGCATTACGATGTCGGCAACATGTAGATCAATTTGTGTACAAACTAATTTATCTTTGTGGGGCATTATAAAGAAAGATTGGTTGCCACATAGGTATGTCGTTTTTGCATTACCAGAACATTTACTAAGTTCAAATTCAAAACTTCCTAAATATAATGCTCCGGTACCATTTATTTGCATAATGACATCAATAAACCTAGATATAATTTAACATTATACATTTATACAAGGCGGAAGAGGACGATTGACATTCATGTTCTTTACCCGTATACAAAAAATCAATCTATTCCAATGAGTACTTTAGCCACAGGAAATTATTTTTCATTTTCTTATTTTTCAACATGATGTAGATATGAGTCCGTAATAATAATAGGTAAACCTTGTAAGGTCAAGAACCTGTGCAACACATATTATACTATTCTCTGTGTTTGTATTGTTCTCCGACTAAAGTACCTGCACCTACCTACCTGCGCCCCGCACCGTTGCCGCCACGACCCACACCGCACCGTTGGTCAGTGACTTTTCGTAGATAAGGCGTGTTTACTTTTTAAGAGTTGATTCTGCTATTTATTTTGTTTGAAAACTGCAATTTTTAAATTTTCCATTAACTACTAATCTTCGTGTTTTAAAATGTTTCGATGGATTAGTACTGTGCTCGTTTTCATTAATGTCGTACATCCAGATACACGTTGTATAAGTAGATGTGTTCGATTATTTCTCCTTGCATGTTCATGGAGTATCATCACATGATTCACAAAACAATAAAAAGCTTTATCACAAATTCGACAAATATGTATTGGGTTGTTGCATTATTTTTTTTCCCACTTTAAAATGATTTTTTTATACTTATTTATTTAAACAATTAATCGACAATATAATCACCATCATTATCGAGAACATGTAACCATCTGCTAGGCAAAGTTTCAATACCCTTAGCCCAGAAAGAAAGTGGGTGACAGGCAAAAAAATAGGCAAGTTCATTTTTAGGGCACCGAAATTTTAAATTTTTTATTTACGAAAATGTCGTTTTAAAGCCCGGAAAAGATGATAGTCGAAAGGTGCCAAATCAGGGGTGAGGTATCGTTGTCCAAACCGAGCTTTTCTAGTTTACGGGTCACTTTCGCTATATGTGGTCTTGCATTATCATGAAGTAATAATGATACTTCAAGACGTTTTGACCGTTTTTCTCTAACAGCGTTTGTCACCTTCTGTAGTTGATTCACGTTTACATCAGCATTGACAGTCTGATTGCTGTTCATTAACTCCCAACACAAAATTCCTCGCGAATCCCAAAAGACTGACAGAAGAAGTTTGTGATCATGTAAACTGCTTTTTGCTGTGTTAGTGGCTGTTATCAGCAGGCATCCAAAAGGCTTTTCGTGTGACGTTCTCACAAAAGACCCAAGACTCGTCACTGGTGATAATCGACTCGAGAAAGCTCTTTCTTTGCGGATGCAACAGCAGACTTTCATAAATGTTGACACGTAACTAACCCGAAGGAAAATATGATCTGTAACCGCAAATTTTACATTAATTGTAAACGTCTTTTTATATGGATCGGTCAAAAGTTTTGGCTGTTTCCAGTCTCATGTTCCTTAGGGAAAGTTGGTCAGTTTCATAGCCTAATCGCGTCTGCAAAGTTTTTACTAAGCCATTTCTTACACCCTGTAGGTATTTTCGTTACTAATTCCTCAACTGATAACAAAACTGTTTTGTTATATACTAACAAACCGAACCTGTAACCTGTAAGCATACTGTAAAGTAAAATTTACTTAACAGTTTGGTTACCAGCAAGCAAATAGGACAGATATCTGTAACAAAACGTTTTAATTACTTACAGCAAAACCCCTTGTCTACTTTTTAACAAATAGAATTGTTATTTTTAACACAACTAGTAAGATTAAAGAAGTCAAATTGTTAGGTTAAATTAAACGAAAAAAGTTAGGCTGCAGGTTACACAACACAGTTAAACGAACCTCATTTTGTTACTGATAACAAGTAGTTCGCAAGTCCCTAGTTTAGGGCCTACTGGTAGCCAAATTTTGGTTACTATTAACCTATCATTTTTTTCAGTGTGCACGTTGAACATCGGTCAAAGCATGGAGGCGTCCATTTTGACAAAACTTTACGGACATCCCATTGCCTGCAGAAGGCGATCTATAGTACCGTAGTGATATTTAAGAGTTTTCTCCAAATCCCTGGTGCTGGAATCCGGGTGCAACTTAAGCTCGCGCCGCAACGCATCTTCGTCAAAAGTGACGGGTCTACCAGTATGAGGAACATCTTTTAGGCTTGTGTCTCCTTCATTAAAGCGTTGAAACCAATTTCGTACTGTGCGATCAGTAGTAGTGTTTAGACCAAAAACGGTGTTGATCTTATTTGCCGTTTCCCTCGAACTATTTCCCAATTTGTGTTCGTATAAGTAAATCGCTCGAAGATGTTGTTAATCCATTTTGTCAATTTTAACTAAATTCCAGTAACGAGAGCTCGCGCTTATATACCCTATGTGAAAGATACGAAAACATTCTACTATGTACTAGATTTATTATAGAAAATTTCCGAGACAACTGAAAATATTAAGGAAATTTAGAAGTGAGAAAAAAATTATGCAACAATCCAATAGAATTGGATCCCCAAGAAACGATTTTTTATAAAAAAAAAACGGGAACTAAAATTTATAGATCATAAACATCTACAACAAAGAAGAGAGAGTCAAGCCACACGTACATACATCCTCCCTCATACACACATCCACACACCTCATACACCCCACACACATCACATACTCGACAAACGTCACACACCCCATACACATCACACACTTTGCACACCCACATTAATATATTCATTGTTCTATTCACGAGCGAGCGAGCATGGCCGTGGTTGAATTTATAATAATTATACTTTATGTACATGGCAATAAAGTTAGTTATATTAAATTTTTCTCAGTCGTACAAATAGCCAAAGCTATGGAAGTGCGGAGTCTCCTAACTTAGGCGTCATCATGCTTAAAAAGAGGCTCCAATCCTAATGTAAACTAGTTGGTACAGAAATAAACATTTTGTATTTGTAAGCTGCGTAGGAATTAGCTACGTACCGAAATATAATTTCAAGAAAATTTTCGGCTTATTATTTACTGAGGTCACAGAACAGATAACATTATTATTTCAAGTTAATATGCTAGGTAAGTCTAAATATAGAGGTATGTCTTACACATTATAAATCAATATTTAGATTTTCTTGTTTACAACACCTTCGTAAGACGGTAAGTTCAATTCCGGGACAATGGCGTGCAAGAGAAGAGACCTACACTCAGCATTGGATTGGGGTTGAAGAAAAAGAACATCTTCGTGAAAGTCAAAAGATGATTGGCTCAATAGGGGGTGAAAGAAAAGACGGTTGGCAAGTGACAAGGAAGAAGGCCATCCTGCGCCAACCCCAAATAAATTGTGATAAGGGCAGGATGATGATGACATGTTGTATGTTGTGTTGTGTTGACAGGTACTGGTGTCCGCAACTCCCCGTTAATGCGCGTATTTTGCGTACGGTTGTATCTATACCCAATTAAATATCCTATAGGTGTAGTACCGTAAGAGGTACCTACTTGGTTGCCTCAAGATTGATGTAATCCATAACCTTGAAAAGATCAAAGAGCACGTGCTTATTATTTTCATTAGGGAGACCACTGTTAGTCAATGAATAACGATGAATGAGAAAGGATCTACTTAGTCTGGCCATAAATACTGTTACAATTAAAAATAAAATAAATATTACATTTGAATTTGGAATCTGTCATTTTTATATGATTGTTCATTGAGTTTTCTCATTCTGGCGCCAATACATTGTACATTTTGCGATATTAAAATGGAGTGGGGTGATAAAGAGAACCGAATCGCTGTGATTGCATTACACATAGTAGGTATGGAGCCAAATACAATTTTTAAAACTCTCCATACGCTTAGTATTAGTAAAATGTTTGTGTACCGGGCTATTAATAGGTACAATGAGACCTCCTCTGTTTGTGACAGAAAAAGATCTGGCCGTCCACGTAGCGTTCGTACGAAAAAGGTGGTCAAAGCAGTAAGGGAAAGAATTCGAAGAAATCCTGTCCGAAAGCAAAAGATTTTATCTCGGGAGATGAAGATAGCACTTAGAACCATGTCGCGTATTTTAAAAGATGACTTAGGACTTACAGCCTATAAGAGACGTACTGGTCATTTCTTAACAGACTGATAATTTAAAAAAGAATAGGGTGGTAAAATCGAAACAACTACTGAAGCGGTACGCAAAGTGAGGTCACAGAAAAATTTTGTTTACGGATGAGAAAATTTTTACAATTGAGCAACATTTTAACAAACAAAATGACCGTATTTATGCTCAAAGCTCTAAGGAAGCTTCCCAATTAGTCGACAGAGTGCAACGTGAGCACTATCCGACTTCAGTGATGGTTTGGTGGGGTATTAGCTATGAAGGAGTGACTGAGCCATACTTTTGTGAAAAAGGTATCAAAACATCGGCACAAGTGTATCAAGATACCATTCTTGAGAAGGTAGTGAAGCCCCTTAACAACACCATGTTCGATAACCAAGAATGGTCCTTCCAGCAAGACTCGGCGCCGGGTCATAAAGCTCGGTCTACGCAGTCTTGGTTGGAAACGAACGTTTGGGACTTCATCAGAGCTGAAGACTGGCCGTCGTCTAGTCCCGATCTTAATCCGCTGGATTATGATTTATGGTCAGTTTTAGAGAGTACGGCTTGCTCTAAACGCCATGATAATTCGGAGTTCCTAAAACAATCAGTACGATTGGCAGTGAAGAATTTTCCCATGGAAAGAGTGCGTGCTTCTATTGATAACTGGCCTCAACGTTTAAAGGACTGTATTGCAGCCAACGGAGACCACTTCGAATAAGCTTTTTATATTTTAAATTGTTTTATATTTATGTATTAAACTAACACGCTGTAAAAGTAATGAATGTTATTTGCAATAGATTTTTTTTTCTTTGTTTCAGTATTTATGGCAAGACTAGGTATATAGGGTGTTAGGCAGACGGTTGAACATACGAAAATAGCGGATCCGTGGGGCTCGTCTGCTACGTATTTAGACCCAATAACAAGATCCAGGCCACACGGATTTTTTAAAATTTTATTCGAAATTCATCGTTGCCCAAACATCAAACGTCAATAATTTCATTTTTTTTTTAAACTGGCAACATTTTTTTTTATTTTCATCTAGAATAATTGTAGAATATTATAAAATTCGTATATGAAGCAGACGATTGCTAGAAAATTAAATACGAGCCCTTAAACTACAAACATTTTTTTTAAAATACCGAAAGCCCGACTGTCAACTGCCTTTAAAAAAACCAGTTCTAATTACTTATAGAAATACATATTTGGTTCATTACCGTTCTAACGGTATGCAATATGCACCATTTCTTTCAATAAGACTATAGTAATTCGTCAATTTTATCTACCCGGGCTTTTTTTCACGGAACATTTGCGAAAAGTGAAATTACAAAATATACATGCAAAATTGTCAAAATGGTTTAAGGAGTTTGAGGTGTGACGAAATTCTCGTACTATTGCGTAAAGCGCATAGCTTAATAATTATTTGTAAAGCTATTAATAATAAATGGTGGATTCAAATAAGTTATCTACAAGGATACACAAAGAAAACACTCAAGATGATAATCAATTTTCATCATTACACATAACATACCTACTGTGAATTAATTTCACCGTGAATATTGAATTTGAGAAAACACAACTACTAAGGCAATAAGAGTTTCTACTGTGCCTAGGCCGTAAACAAACCTAACTGGCACACCTTATATAATGCGTCATTTCTATACGAAGAAGTATGCTCCGGGGATCAGCAGCTGACGGTGCGTAAAGATTGGCTTACAATATTGCTCGATCCACCAGTTAAATGCAGTATCGTAATCTGAAGCTATGCTAACCGGTGAAGTCAAGGCTATAAATACTTACTTTTTAAACGATTTCTCATACAAACAGGAGTACCTGTAAACATAATTATGTTTTATGTTTTATGAAAGCTTATGAGAAAATGTTATGTAAGATATCCATCATAATGTCTCCTAATAATTCGCTTAACACGAAGCATTTGAGTGAGCTAATATCAATAGCCAACCCCAAACTAGACAGTTTGAGTCTTGGGGCTCGGAGTACGAATTCCAGAGTGGAGACTAGAGGTGTTGTATGGTATATCTGGAATGTTGGCGTGATGTATGTGTGTGTGTATGTGAATGTGTGCGTATTTGTTCCCACTGTGCGTCGTCGTTTGATTCAGTGTCAGGTTAGGGTATTTATATGAATTGTTCCGAGTCATCATAACCAGAATTTTGCAATTTTCACAGAATTTGCAGGCTTTATTGTACGTATTAATGAGAGAGTAAGCTGGGGAGCGTCTGGTTAGCAATGAGGTGTTGTCAGATGTAAGGATTCTATAGTTTCTTTTGCTTATGATTGATGTGTAATCGGGTCAGCTTTTTAATAGTTTTGCGAGTTTTGGTGCAGGCAGAAAGAATGAAAAGCTGGTGGACTCTGAGCACTCTTGATTCACGACAGAGTAAGTCAGTAGAGAACCGGCAGGGCTTCTTAAAAGTTACTTTAAGAAGCGCTCTCTATGCTCTTTCTACTTCAATCAAGTAGGTATTTCCAGCACTACCCCATACGCCTGATGTAACACTGAATTATGGATTGGCAAAGCAGTAGGTAAATTTGTTGTAGTGTGTCTGTGGGTAGACAGTCTCGTAGTCTACGCATGGTGTGGATGAGTTATCTTATTCTGCCAGAAAGGTTGGATATATGTTGCTTAAATGTTAGGTGGTCATCGATAAGAATACCGAGGTATTTAGTGGAAGTAGTACGTTCAAGGGGAGGACAGTCGTACAAGGGGAAAAAGAAATGCTAGAAGAGCAGTGATTGCAATTTGAGTTTTAGGTGTTCCAGAGATTTTGAAGCGGCGGTCTTGGAGAAAACAACATAATTTGTTTTACTGCCATTTAATGTGAGGAGGTCACTGTCTAGGTTATTCGCGATTAGTGACAATCCCTCTCCTGCTAGATAGTGTACATGTTCCCACGTTTTCCCGTGGAATATGGCGACTGTATCATTTGCATAAGTTGTAGCGTCAGCATTATTCACAGAGGAGTTTAGTATGTCGTTAATATAAAAAATGAAAAGCGCAGGTCCAAGTACACTGCCCTGTGGAACTCCGAAGTTAATGAGAAATTGGTCACTAGTGAAAGAGCGTACTTTCATGTACTGTTTCTGGTTTGTCAGGAGCTTTTAAACCATTCAAGGTAAATTCTACTTATTCTATGCATTCTACATAGTTTCATGAGGAGTTTAGTTGAAACCGTCTCAAATGCCTTTGCAAGATCAAGGAAGATAGCAAGGCTTTTTTCTCAATATGAGTATATACACAATTGGCAAGGAGAGTGCCAGCGTCTTCGGCCGACCTATTCCTTCGGAAACCAAATTGATTATCAGAGATGAGATGATTTTTCTCAATGAAAGAAAAGACGGAAGTTAACCTGTCTAATATTTTAGAGAAAGAGCTTAATAATTTAGTAGTGCAGTAGTGCTTTAATAATTTTAATAATTTTGAACGCATCTGTCGGTTCAAGGACACGAGAATGTGGGTTTGAGACGTTAGATGTGTATGTATTTATTAAAGATTCTTGAGATAGTTTAAAGTGTGAGTTACAGCAGTTGAATGTTTCTTTTTTAACCGACTTCAAAAAAAGGAGGCGGTTCTCAGTTCGTCGGAATGTTTTTTTTTATGTGTGTTCCCCGCTTACTGAATCGAAGATGGCTGGACTGATTTGGAAAATTATTTTTTTGTTTGAAAGGGTATACTTCCCAGGTGGTTCCATTGTCATCAAGTCAGTATCTGATGATGGGATCCTGAAGAAATCGAGGGAATTCTTCAAATATTATGGGCACATCTATAGCGATTTGGGTATTTTTATAGTAACTCGTGCATTTGCTTTCGGAAAGCACCATTTGGTGAAGTGGACCTGATGATGAAGACTACAGATGGCCACCGGAACTACTCAATAATAAGTATTTCACGGGTTGCGATTCGATTACTTTAATATGGTTGCTAAGCAATTTATGCTCGTCAAAATGCAGATGGTGAAGTACCAGGAGAACTCCTCAACCATTAACGTCCCTGCATCGGGAAATACAATATTTTGTAAAAAGTTGATGAGCAGTTGACATTAGGCTATTGTAACTTAGATAAATTAAACCGACCCACTAAAACGTGAAAAATAAAAAACTTTTTTACAAAAAAAAAAACCACCGACTTCCAAAAAACACTACAAAGTGAAAAATAACTTTAATTTCGGAAGTCGGCGGCAAACAACTAAAATACAGATCCAAAGACATCGACTTCTGAAATTAAAGTTATTTTTCACTTTGTACGGTTTTTTAGAATTCGGTTGATGATTTTTTTTTATTGGGGCTCAGTAATATAGCTTTCATTGTATCTAGGAGATATGTGACCTATTGATTTGATTACTTTCCAGAGATTTTTTGGGTTGTCTTTGTTACCAACAATCTGTTGGGTATTGTAGTCAGACCTGATTTTTGAACGAATTTTGGAAAAAAGTTTCTATATCGAGTGTATATTTTATTTCGGACAAGGTCATCAGCGTTAGATTTACAGTCATTATGAAGTTTATCACGATGAGTCATACATACATCTTACTAATCCCGGGGTGATCCATGGTTTGATGCCAGTGTAGGCCCAAAGTTAATCTGATTAACGATTAAAAATTAATGATTAAAAATCATAATCAAAAAATTTGATTATGATTAATTAATCGTAATCAAATTTTTTGATTATGATTTTTAATCATTAATTTTAATCGTTAATTTGATTATTTGATTAACTATTAACTACTCATTTATTTATTTAATTGTTCTCCCGATTTTAAGTTGGCAAACCTTTTCATGTATGCTTAATTTTACGGGGAAGCCCTCAATAGTATGTATGGATGGACCTAGTGCAGAATCTTCCATATATTTTGGGGAATACCCTTGTGTCCTACAAGGGGGCTTCCCGCTCCGGGATTTACCTGTCTAGTCTATATAAATAGGAATTCGGTATTATTTTTTTCATTAATTTTCTTAACTTTGGAACTAACAGTCACGTTTTAACACTATCTGGCTGACACACGCTCGCTTGCACTCGGTTGGGGATAATTTTTCCAGATTTTGCAACATTTTGTGATATTGTTTCACTCAGTGAGTAACTTAAAAACAAACATGAATTGTGATCATGACTCTAATAGTAGTGGTGTTTCAAATGATCCGTCGGTGTCGGGAAACAATTCCGAGAATTTAACAGTGCAATCGGAATCAGATCTTTCTTCTTCTGCTTTATTTGACGGTACCTATTATAAGCTTCTACTAGACAAATGCACAGAGAAGAACACAGTAGCAGTTTGTATGAAGTGTTCGGACCATCAAAGTAAAGAAGTTAAGGGCTATGGCAAAACGACATCTAACTTTTTGGGACACTTAAAACGGAAGCATGGCGCTGACACAGAAAAGGAATGTAAAAAATATATGAAAGACAATAAGCGAAAGAAAAATAAAAATAATACAGTTCTGACTTCAAGGCAAACTCCGAAAACACCTGTAACTCAAGAAACTTTTGACCGTAACTTAGTAAATTATTTCGTTAACTCAATGATTGCTTTTCGAGCCGTGGAAGACCCCTACTTCATTAAGATGATGGAGGATTTAAATGTGACAAATAGTGGAATCAAGATACCCGGGCGACGTTCTCTCAGAAAAAAAGTAGCTAAACAATCATTCGATCTGATTTGCGAAATAAAACAAAACCTAGCTGCTGTGAAATATTTGTGCACCACCGCTGATATATGTATGGTCAGGGAAGAAAAGAAGTTTTTTAGGTGTTACAGTGCACTGGATTGATAATAACTATAAGAGGCGTTCTGCAGCTTTAGCTTGTCGCCGATTTAAAGGGGCACATACATTTGACCGCATAAAAGATTTGCTTCTGGAAATATACTCAGATTTTGATATTGACCCCACTAAAATAGTATGCTCTGTTACTGACAATGGGTCAAATTTTGTGAAAGCCTTCAAGATATTCGGAATAAATACGACATCCTTAATCGAATATGATGAAGATAATGAATCTTCAAGTCCAAGTAGCAGCGAGAACGAGTTAAGTGGAAAAGAACTCGAAGTGACTGTTGCATTCCACAATAATGGAAAAATGTAACGATTTATGGAGTGCTGCTGCTCGCCCAAAATCAGCTGAGGTGATACATAACATTCTTGGACATACGTTAACACGACCTGGCATAACTAGATGGAATAGTTACTATGACGCTTTGAGAAATATATTGAATATCAGAACTAGTTACTCTCAACTAGCTAGAGCACTTAGTATAAGAAATCCATTACGAGACTGAATTTCAATATATTGAGGAATACTGCCAATGCGCTGCTCCAGTTGCAACTGCTTTGGACATATTGCAGGGCGATGACTCATTTTATGGAATATTATTACCTTGCCTGCATGCACTAAAAAAAAATTACAGAAGATCACGACTACTCCAAATCTAAAATTCTGTGAACCACTTGCTGAAAAATATCTACAAAGCGTAGAGAAAAGATTTGAAGAGACACTCTTTCGAGTGAAACTAGTAAATATGCAGCCGTTGCAGCTCTGTGTTACCCCAGATTTAAAAAAAAGTGGCTAGTATGTCTAACTGCAGCTGATCAAAAGAAGTGTATAAACATTTTTAAATCAGTCGTAAGGAAGGAAATATCAGAAATCCCAGAGCTTTTAACAGTCAACAATGCAGCCAATAACACACGCCACCAAGAAGACGAGTTTTTTGATTTCAATTCCGACTCTGGCAGTGAAGCGGAATCAGTTGATGATAAAAAGAGAGCGGATATGATAATTTCAATTTTTTTTGCCGAGGGAAGCCAAGAACGAGAGCTTCTACGAAGTTATCCTGTTATAGGCAAAGTGTTTATTAAGAACAATACACCAATGCCGTCCTCTGGCTCGGTAGAAAGAATGTTTTCTTTTGCAACTATGCTAAATAAACCTAGGTCACACAAATTATCTGACGACTTATTTGAAAAAAAAGTACGAGTAGTTATGAAATGTAACTTGAACATCAAGAAATCAGAAATGTAAAGATCGGAGATTAGTTGATTGAAAATATTCTTCCAAATTAGAATTCAGTGTATTTGAAAGTTATAAATTATTTTTTTGTTCTTTGAATAATTAATAAAAATATTTAAATAAATGTGTCATTATTTTCCATCATTTCTTTTATATAGAATTAATAACATTGATGGATGTATTAGTTTACAATCAAGTTAATCAATTAATGATTAATGATTAACGTCAATAATCATAATTAAGATTATTTTTTTAATCATGATTATTCTAATCATGATTAATTTAATCTGATTAAAATTAATCAAATTAATTAATTGATTAAAAAATTAATTGATTAATGCCAACACTGTTTGATGCATGCCAATTTCCTACCAATTTTTACTTGGCGCGTGTTTGTATACAGTAGAAGAAATAATGTTCGTGAATTCTGTCGTTGCAGTATCAACCTTTACTCAAAAATGCTTGTAATGTGGTCATTATTTTGACCACCTTCTTTGAGCAAAGTCGACCTTTTCGCGCTACTTGAATAGGCGCCAGCAAAGTTGTATGGAATTTCATTGTTGGTGACTTTTAGCCACTAGCATTTTCCTTTGAAAATCTATCATTGTTCAGTTTTGTTTCAAAAATATCAGATGCGAAAAGATTTTATTCAGAATTTGGCTGTAGGTACAGGTACAGGTACCTACACCAATCATCATTGCCAAATTAAAAAAAAATATAGTAACTGTGCTTTTAACATTGTTACTTTAAATAAATTCTTACTATACTAAGCTGGTTTTATTGAAATTATTCGCATTGTTTGAGTAAAGCACTATACTCGCCTTGGTCCGCAATGACTGCGTTGCTGTCCGCGCTATAAAGGTCTCGACCTTCGGTCTCGGCCTTTATTTCAGCTTTTTCATCAAGGGCTGCAATGCTGACCGCGCTGTTTTGGCCTGGAGCTGCGCTACGCTGCGACCATCATCAGCGCTACCAGCAACGCAGTCATTACAGACCGCGGCCATAATGTATTAGTGTCACATGCGATAAATAGACCAGTCAACACTGTTTAGGTCAACAATAATTGCTTCAGCGTCTGTTTTACTTATCCATCTCTTTGCAGTACTTACTACATAGTTGAAGGTATACGAAAGGAAATATTAGCGGCCACTACATACACATCATGATCAGTGATTGAAGACTTGCAAACGACCCTAAAGCATTTGTTCCGAATCTTTAAAAATATGTGGTCTAGGCACGCTTTATCCCTAGTTGGGCTGGTCCAATAGTACCAAGCCTAGTCCAATAGTAACAAGTTAGAATTACATTACAAAGGTCAGGGATAATAACGTAGGTTGGTACTTACAACACGCAAAACCGCTTCCTTGAAATGGATATGGGCAGGTCACGAAACCTCGAAAGAGCGAAATGACGTAAAAGTATATTACACTACTTTCTACAGACAGACCATTGAGCACAACGATAATAAAATACGGCAACAAGAATTGTACGGAATCCAGGCAGCTCCACCATAAGCCTCATGAACCGATAAAAAGCGAAGGTCAAGCCAAATAGGGGTGTTTATGTGAAGGTTCGTAAATGACCTATTTCCCAAGGGGAACAAAGTTATTTATATAATTAGTTAGTATGCAAACACTGTAGGGTAAAACCGGGATAGATGCCGCGCTGGGATAGATGCCTCGTTTCTAAAAACTCAACTACCAGAGAACGAAACAGCAAATTCGTTGTTTACATACGCGCCACATGCGTCCCCCACCTCAGTGACGTGCGAGTTGTTGTGCTAGACGGACGTTTCTCGTTTGTGTGTCGAATTACATTCGCAGCGGACGCGACGAACGCTTCAAAATTTCAAACGTAAGTATTCACTATTCCATATCTTTATAAACAGTTAAATGATTACATTTTATTTGAATTGTTTTAATACATTGGTTCTTTGAGAACACATTTAAGAGTCAATCACTGATCTTTGCATTTATTTTATTTATAAAATATTAAGAGGCATCTATCCCTAGTGAAAAGGATAGTTGCCCCGAGTTTACAAGGGATAGTTGACTTTAGGGGCTTCTATCCCTCTATACTGCAAGAGCCCTATCAAAGTATTTTTAAGTCATGGTCGTGAATGTTTTGGTATTTCCTAATAGATATTCTAATTCATGGAATATCTATAATTAAATAAATGAAAAAAAAAAACAAAAGAAAGAATTATTGGAAGTGGTTAGGACTCCTAATGAAAGACTGTAATTATATTATAAAAGTTCCTTTTTGTCAATGGTGTATCGTTATGGTTTTTTTTTATTATAATAGGCGTCAGTACGTAATAATTGTCATAATGTGTCCAATTTGGACACGGACAATTGTGGCGGTAAGTCCCCTCTTTGAGACGTGGCTGGAAAGGCCTCACGGCGTCCTTACCTTCCGCATGACACAGGTCCTCACCGGACACGGCAAGTTCGGGAGGTTCCTGCACCGGATTCGCGCGTAAGTGACGCCCGGGTGTCGCCACTGTGCTAAACGCCCGGAGGACACGGTGGAGCACACAGACCAGGTGTGCCCCACTTGGGTGGAGAATCGCCGTGCCCTCGTGAGGGTGATCGGCAGCAGAGACTTCTCGCGCCGGGCCTTGGTTTAGGCCATGGGCCGGAGCGAGGAGGATGGCAGGCGGTCGCCGACTTCTACGAAGCATTAATGCTAGCAAAGGAGGAGGCTGACCGCACCAGGCAGCGGCTGTGGCGCTGCGAGCGCCGCCGCTGCCTGGATTCCGATCCCGATTTCCAGCCACCGTAGGCGCGGGCTTGCGGACAGCGAGCAACGGGTAGCTCGCTGTTCGACCGTCCGGTAATTTTCCGGACCGAGCCCAAGTCGTCGTCGGCGCCCACTGTTCCCGCGCGCCTCAAGGAGTTATCAGCAACAGAAGGGGCCCAGCTGGGTCGAAGAGTAGGCTTAGTTTCGAGGCCAGGGTTAGTTTAGAAAGATAGCTCGAGCCCCGGTGTGAAGGCTTGAAAGAACAGGGTAGGCTTTTAGTCAGTAAGAGTCTGGCACTATCTCCCGCTCCGCCCAAAAGCGAGGGTTATCATTGGATGATTTTACCCACCAAAAAATAAAATGTGTCCAATTTTATTTTCATAATTCGAATTTGATGAAATGAGTGTAGATACAGTGTTTTATTTATACTTACTTTGCTTATTGTAGGTGAGCCATGCCAAGAAAATACAAAAGAAAGGAGGGCGTACGAGCTCGAGTAATTTCTTGGACAACAGAGCAGCTACAGTCAGCTTTCAATGAAATGGATAAAAAAGAATTGGGGATCAATGAAATATCCAGACAATTTGGGATTCCATCCAGAACATTACGAAGGCGTTACGCTATTAAAAACCAAACTAAGTTGACTTTGGGAAAACATCCTGTCCTGGGTTTTGAAAACGAAAAAAGGTTGGTAGCGCACATTTTGAAGCTTAGCGACGCGGGATTTCCCCCAGATAGACGATCTATACGTACGTTAGCATACCAATTTGCCGAAAATCTGCAGATTCAACACAATTTTGATAATGAAATCCAGATGGCTGGGAATGAATGGTTCAAAAGTTTTATTGAGCGAAATCCAGAGTTGTCTATTAGGCAAGCAGAGGGTTTATCTGTCGCTAGGGCTAAAGGTCTTAGCAGAGAAGAAGTGAATAATTTTCATGAACTTCTGACAAAAGTCCTGGCCGACAATGATCTCTTGGATAAGCCTGAAAGGATTTATAATATGGACGAATCAGGAGTTCAGCTTAACAATAAGCCTGGCAAAGTTGTTGCAAAGAAAGGTGCAAAAGTAGTAAATTCAGTTACATCTGCGGAGAAAGGTGAAACAATGACGATCGTAGCCTGTTGCAATGCCATTGGTAATTTCCTCCCACCAGTAGTAATCATTAAAGGTGTGAATAAGAAACCAGAATTCGAGAACGGTCTACCACTGGGCTCAAAAGTGTACATGAACAAAAAGTCGGCATACATAAATACCGATCTTTTCTATAAGTGGCTTACGGAACACTTCATAGCTTTGAAGCCGCAAGGTAAGGTTCTGCTTATTTTAGACGGGCACTCATCTCATTCATCCGCACCAGACATGCTGCAAGTTGCTTCTGATAACGATATTATTTTGTTATGTTTACCCAGCCACACTACCTCAGCTTTACAACCATTAGACGTAGCGGTGTTTGGGCCATTTAAAACTTACTTTAACCATGAAACTAATCAGTTTATGCGCGCAAATCCAAATAAAAAGATAAGTCGTTATAATGCTGGAACCCTTATATGCAACGCATGGATACGCGCTACTACACCTGCAAATGCTCTTGGTGGCTTTCGAAGAAGTGGAATTTATCCACTAAATCCTAATGCTTTGCCCGATTCTGTTTTCACTATATCTGATATTGCACATCGCAGTGACAATGATCCTGATCAACCCTGTACCTTACATCAAACTACAACAGCGCTTCTTCAAACATCTTCTTTAAACGAAAATGCAGAACCTTGTGAGCATGTTGAAGTTGAACACAGAACACAAACAACTATACCTCCGATTTCTTCAATTGATTGTCCAACTACATTTGAAAACGAATATTTGTATGTCGCAGACCTGAACATAACACCACCCAATATGCCATCAACTTCATTCAACCGAGACTCACCTAGCCTTTTGATCGATCCTCAGATTTTAGAAGATACTATTATTGATATTGTTGATATAGGTGATGATTCACTAATACGGATTCTAGATAACGAAGAAAAAGAAACACCTTCTAAATTTTTAGTCGAAGCATCACCAATACCACAAATTCCTCTGACTTTAGCAAGGAGAGCTAAACAATCGGCAGATATTCTCAATTCTAAAGAAAAAATAAAAGAAAAGAGGGATATTGCTGAAAGGAAAAACAAACAAATAGAATCTAAGATAAACAGGACTGAAGCTACCAAAAAAAGAGGAACAATAAAAAAAGCAAATAAAAAAGCTAAAGAACAAATACAAAAAAATAAAAATAAGAAAGGAAAACCAAAGAAAAATTATGACTCGAGTGAAGAAACAGATGGTGACGCGACTGATTGCAGTCATAAAGAAAATGATTATTATTTAAAAGTAAACAGGGATCGTGGATCACGTAAAAGACAAGCTATTTATAGTTCAAACAGTGAAAATGAAGATCACCTCTCACCTAATGCTGAAAAAGGTAAAAAAACCATAGGACTACCCGTGAAAAAAACTAAAAAAAATAAATTAGAAGAGACTAATGCTATAGATGAAAATGTTTGCGTAGAATGCTTCGATACCTATAATAATACGAAGTCCAAATCTGATTGGATTCAGTGTATTATGTGTCAGAAGTGGCTGCACGAAACATGCACACTTTTTAAGAACTATTGCTCAAGATGTGGAAAACTTAAAATGATTTCCGGTTCCACTTAATGAAGGATAGTTCCTTACAAACATGTTGATTTTTTTTAATGTTTAAATAATTACTAAGGTTAAACGAAATTATTAATTTTTATTTTGTTAGAGATGTATATAAATGTTGTTTTTTTTTAAATGTTAAATAATTATTTCTACGTTAAAACGGGAATGTTTCGTTTGAGATGATTCTATGATACTTTTAATATGTTATTGCTTAAACAGTTTTTTTTTTGTATTTTTTGTTAAAGAGATGCATAAATATAATTATGGTTAAGCATTTTATATCACCTACATATGAAGATAATAAATAAATATTACATTGTGATTACGTATTCTTGTTGATTATTTAAAAAGGCATCTATCCCACATCACAGGCATCTATCCTCCTAAGCGATTTCATAGTGAGGCATCTATCCATATAGGTAGGCACCTATCCCCAAAAAAAGTGTTTCGCAAGAATTTAATTTTTGCAAAACCAGTAATGGTTAGGTAAATAAATACAGTTTCTAAAGCTCTATAAATGATTAAACTAACTATATTACAGGGACAATCTATGCAAATATGTTTGGTATTCAAATAATGAAACACTTTCGAAAAGTGGGGCATCTATCCCGGTTTTACCCTATTGTAGTAGGTACCATCGCGGACATTTACGGTGAACCACTTTTAAACCTTATTACCTTAGCAATAAGGTCGAAAATTGGTTCATCGCAAATGTCCGCGATGGTACGTAGATACTAATCATAAACCTTGTTTTATACGGAAGGAGAGCAGACATGCTACAATGGTATATCGATTAATTTTTCCAGTGGAGAAAATGCCTGCATGCTTTACCTAAACCATATTTCTGAGCGTCCAACCAAAAAGGGTCCAGTAGTGGGGTATCGAGTTAAGACCAGATTCGGTATCTAGAATAATCAATCGTTAATAAGGATTAAAAAAATATTCAAAAACTGGCACATTTTTTTTTTATCAGACATTGGAAGTTGAAACATGAAAAAACTTGATTTGAGAAAAAGCATTTTCAAAGGTTGATTTTTGGTACCTTAGTAGGTACATTTTCTGATGTTTCCAAGTACATTTTCTGGAACTTAGAAACATCATAATTATAAAGTCATTTACTATATGAACTTGTAGATAATTCATCATCATCATCATCATCTTCCTGCCCTTATCCCGTATTATTTGGGGTCGGCGCAACACGTTTTTTCCTTCCATTCTGTCCTGTCACTCGTCAAACTATCACTGACTCCCTTTTCTTTCATATCACTTCTCACACAATCCATCCATCTTTTCTTTGGCCTCCCTCTCCCTCTCCATCCATCCACATGAACTTGTAGATAATTGAGCATTAATTAATAAGTCAATTAAAACCTAGAAATGCAATGTTTTCACCCAACTGTAACACTGCGTATATCTCGGAAACTGAACGCCGAGAACTGCACCCTTTTTGCTTGTACGCTCACATTTAGACTCGGTTACATTTTAGAAAGAATTTAGGAAAATCGGGCCTGCACCCTTAATTGCAGAACACTATCAATCACAATCTGAATGATTTTGAAGCATATTGCTAATCCATTGCTTCATATGTTCGAAAAATTTGTCTACTCAACAACGTAAATAACGCAATGAATGTAGTTGAACTGTCAAAATGAAACCGATTCCTAATGAGCGTGTTACGCAATTGCCCCGCTGGTTTGGAGCCATAATTTCAAATCCCCTATAGAATATACAATCCATCTGAAAACGATTACGACTACGGTTTTTTTACAGAATTAATGAACAACTTAATCTTTTGCTCTACCTGATAAAATAAAACAATAAAGCGTTCGTTTCGAAACCTAGTTTAAGGCTTGAGTTTTATCTGTGCGACCTGTGGGGCTATTCTAGAATAATATGTACCTTTATTTTATGTTATTCGGTCGTATTTTATATTCCTAGTAAAAAAACATGACGAGCGTCCATTACTTGCTTATTAACACTCATATTATAAGTAGTGACATATGAGTAGAATCTGTCGAGTATGATTATGATGGACAAATGTCCGGGAAAAACAGCTAGGACTATAATTATGATAAGAACCTTCTAGAATTACATAAGGACTTTGGCGCGTGTGTAGCTGTTCAGAGTGAAAGGGAAAGGTATATTGCAAGAAAAGTGAAAAAAATACATCATGTTACTAAAATTTTCGAGGCTATTATTGATATTTCATGAGCTCCAATTACAGTGCACAAAGAAATCGCCGAGGCAAAGTACATACTTCTAAAAAACATTGTCGACCGGAGATCATTATCACAGTCATTATTTTAGTTATTGTGTACATAAATAACTTCCATTATCTGTACAACATAGACTAACAAACATGTCAATAGCTAAGTAGCTACTTCTTTCATATTGCTGCCTGTAGGTGTCAGTCAACAGACTCCTTCATACAACGAGCTCACATTCACATAATTATCTTGAATTCTTGATGCCCCAAGGCTGAAGCCTTCTCTCGTTATTTTGTGAATGGCATGCGTGCAGTGCGAGACTTAATGTATCTATTTATGAAAAGGTTTCGCGATAATAGGATACCTTTGACCTTTTCTTGATAAAACACTTCCTCTCTCATGTCATTACCTATCAGTTTATACCTAGAATGCTTGTAAATTTTGCTTCAGGCCCTCTTAAACTGATACTTATTCATAAACATCATTAATGTAAGCGAATATTCCTAAAAAGCGAAACTGTTACACCAAACCTTCAAAGTTATCTTGTTACCGCGCTCAATTTGTAGAGCTCAAGATTCCCCTCAATAAAAGTTTCAGGATGATTCTCTCCACGGGACAAATATTTTCGTTCCGAGATTATCCGTATATTTTGTGCCCATAAAGCTACCGCCTTTACTGCCAAGAAGACAAAGAAAATGATGTCAATTTCACAAGATATTAAACTGTTCCGGACCTAAATAGTAGTCGAGATATTATAGACGGCACCAAAATAAACAAAGTAGTACACAAGAATTTAAAGACATTAGTTACATTACGGGTGGCCTTACGTCAACTATACCAGTGAATGACAATTTAAATAATGCAATTCACACATCAATCGTATTATTCGTGCCAATAAGATTCAAATTAAACTTACTATTTTTGATAGAGCAACCGCAACGTTCCGGTGATTTTTTTAGTTACAGTCGTGACCTGCTTTGGCCAGTCAAGACATGTGTGGACATGCAGGCCAAGATCCTCAACATTGGAGCTAAACGGGATGACTGAGCAATCACGCCGGATACGTTGTCAATACTTGCCTGGCAGTAAAGCTGCAAATCGTCAGCATAAAGATGATACGCAGTCCGAAGCTCCGTGGTAATGAGATTAATAAAAATGGAGAACAAAACAGGAGATAATATAGCACCTTGAGGGACGCTAGCTGAATCGTCGAAGATTATTTTTGTTCAAGTAATTTAAACAAATAATCATACTATGGTACCTAGCAGTTGAGTAAGAACTCTGTCTCGAAATACCGTTTGCTTTAGACGATTGCCAAGTGTTCAGGATCACAACCACAATTCATTGCAAATAACCGTAATTACTTTTGTATAAATTACTAGTACTACCCGCGCGACTTCATCCGCGTGGATTTCGTACTTTAATCCCCCGTTAGGGGTATATTTTCAAAAAACCCTGATACACGCCATTCTTTATTTTCGGTCCTAAGTATAAATACTGAGTTTCGCGTTAATCAGACCGCGCGTTTAAATTCTTCCATACGAACTTTGACACCCCCCAATCCCCCTTTAGGGCGTAGTTTAGAAAAACAAAAAATGACAAACTTTATAATTTAGTGCCAAGTTTCAAGTTTATTAACTCAAGAAATTAGATTTTTCGTACAAACAAAATCCCCTTTTCACCCCCTTAAAGGTCGAATTTTCAAAAAATCCTTCATTAGTGGATGTTTACAACATAAAAGGCATCAACTGCCAAAATTTCAAGTTTGTAGCCCCAGCGGTTTAGGCTCTGCGTTGATGAATCAGTCGGGATAAGTAATTATACAAGGTGTAATTTTAAATAGTGTTAATCTCTTAAGGGGTCATTGTACTCGTCATTATGAACAAGTTTTACTATAGGACCAAATCTGAAATCGCGAAAAAAAATCAGCTTTTCCCTACATTTATGTTCGCATAACTCGTCAAAATGTAGGGAATACCTGTTTTTTTTTCGCGATTTTGGGTTTGGTCCCATAGTAAAAGTTGTTCATAATGATGAGTACAATGATCCCTTAAGAGATGTATAGATAGATTTATTATAATTATTCAGAAATAGTCCAGTTCAAGTGAGAACAATTCGCTTTTGAGTAGGTACATACGAGGAGGGATGAAAAAGTTGTGAGAATGATATAGAATATAATTAAAGACTATTGATAACATAATAATTTATTTTTCTACATAGTCTCCGAGTCTCTCTACACACCGAGTCCAGCGCTTTTCCAAGGCTTCAATCCCTTTAAAAAAAAAAGTTTTGTCTTGGTCCTGCAAAAAGCTCTCCACGACATCCATCACCTCGTTATCGTCTTCGTACCTGTTTCCCCTTAAGTATTCTTTCAATTTGGTGAACAGATAAAAATAGCTAGGCGCCAGATCTGGTGAATAAGGGGGGTGGTCAACCAACTCGAAGCCAGCTTGCTGAATGGCAGCCATCGCAACTGCCGAACAGCACGCCCCTTCGAAGTTTCCCTCTCCTTTTCTCTTTGATGGCATTCCTCAACTTGGGAATTAAAGCTGCATAATATTGGCCTGTAATAGTGGTTCCACGCTCCAGGTAATCAATCAACAATATCCCTTCTGAGTCCCAAAATATTGAGGTCATAACCTTGCCAGCCGATGCCACGGCACGAAACTTTTTCGGGGTCGGTGATGATGGCCGTTTCCATTGCGAAGATTGCTGTTTTGTCTCGGGATCAAAATGATGGACCCATGTTTCGTCCATTGTTACGAAACGAGACAAAAAGTTTTCAGAATCTTCTTGAAACTTGTCCAACAATATCTTCGAAATGTCAAGTCGATTTTGTTTCTGACTGTCGGTTAACATTTTCGGCACCCATCTTGCGGAGACTTTTCTCATATTCAAAGATTGTATATATGGATTGAATACTTCCATATGAAATGCCCGTTTCTTGAATTAAGTATCGGATGGTAACTCTTCGATCGCTCAATACAATTTTCTCGACTTTCGCAACATTTTCTTGGGTGACTGACGTCGATGGACGGCCGCAACGATGTTCGTCTTCCGTGCTCGTTCGCCCTACTCGATATTGAGAAGCCCGCCTTGCGACAGTGGAATACGGCGGAGCAGACTCTCCTAATGTTGCCTCCAAATCGCAATGAATCTCTTGCGTCGTTAACTTTTTTAAACAGAGGTATTTAATAACGGCTCGCGCTTCGTTTTTCTCCATTTTCGAGAACACGTTCCGACACGAAGCAAACAAATGACTACATTCAGAAAAAAACAAAAGAGAATCGAAGATTTTTTTCTTTATTAGTAATATTACAAATATGTATGTATCTGAGCTATGCCTGCCAGTATTTACTTTTTTCTTACCAAGGAGTATGTCGTTCTCACTACTTTTTGATCCCTCCTCGTATCTCCTCTAATCTTTATACCTATCCATATCTGCATAGATTCCATGTTAATTCCTGATGAGATAATTTATAATGATGATGATGATTATTTTTATTTGATATGATGATTATTCATGATTATTTTTTGTTCGATTATTTTTAATATTAAAAACAAAATTACTTCCGCGGTGTATTTTTTTGTGACAGCTCCCCCAAGTCGACACTACTTTTTGCTGACAAGATTTAGAATATACCAGTACCTACTTATTTGAATCTAACCGTTGTGAAATACGGTTTCAAATAGCTCTCACGCAAGATGTTAACACGTTTATATGAGCACACCTTGTGTGCCTATTTCTTGCCATGTATGTAGCTTAGTGAGTTTCCCTAAGGGTCATACTATCTGGTTTTCTCTTTTCCTATAAGATCATTTTACTAGGTCAGATGCTATCTACGAACTATGAATTTTGCCGCATTATGATACAGGAAACTGGACTAGGTTACGTAAGCTCTGAAATAGCTGAGCTAGTTTTTACAAGATTTTGGCGACCCTATTTTCTCTTAATTAAAACTCTTAGTACAATTAACGTCTCTAGTCCTTTAGTTTCGCTGTTTTTTTAAGTTAAAAGACTTTTCACTTCTTGGCAAAAATTAGTGCTGTCAATTAACGATTCTCAAAACTTGCTTTACGTGTATTTATACATTCGTGCCTTGGAAAGTCGGAAAGAAAGCACGTTAAGCCGTTGGTCCCGCCTGTCATTCGTGGATCTTTCGACAGTGGTTACGGGTCGACGGAAGCCCGAAAGTCTGACAACCAGTCTCACCAAGGGGTATCGTATTACCCAGTGACTGGGTTGTGGAGGTCAGATAGGCATCCGCTCCGTGTAAAATACTGGTATTCAGCTAAATCCGGTTAGACTGGTAGTCGACCCCAACATAGTTGGGAAAAGGCTAGGCAGATGATGACATTCCTAGTATTACCCAGTGACTGGGTTGTGGAGGTCAGATAGGCATCCGCTCAGTGTAAGATACTGGTATGCAGCTAAATCCGGTTAGACTGGAAGCCGACCCCAACATAGTTGGGAAAAGGCTAGGCAGATGATGACATTCCTAGTATTGCTACCTTCATATCCATAGCTTGATTTATAAATTAGGTTCTTGAAAACATAGGAAACGAAGCGGTGCAGGCACATGACTATAATTTGTTTCGGTTCAATAAATGTTACATTTGATTGGATTGTTACATAACACATCATCATGACACAAATGTAAACGTACGTCTCGTGATGATAGTTGATTGTCAGAATTAAATTGAATGCACGCGGCTCGTTCTCGGTAATTTATCAGACTTACGCCTTGTAGGTATCATAAGAGCGTTATTTTGTACAGCTGCCTAGCTGTAACTGTCACTGCGCGCCGATTGATATACCCAATGTTTTTACTAGGTTCAAGTAAATCTGACGGAGATATCTAAGTTACAGTATCGTAAGATAAAAATAATCATTTATAATATTTATACATGATTTTTTTTATCTAGACTTTAGGTATTATCCTGTTAATACCTAATATGGTCTAGAAGAGCAAAACGGAGCGACGCCGATGTTTTCAACAAATGCGGAAAACTGTCGCATGTTATTGTTGAAGCAGCGCGTTAATCGGCCACACATCCGTTATAAGAATACATAAGTATAACAAGAGCGTCGATACATATTCAGGCTGTTGGAACTAGACAAGACCCTGCTAGGTCAATGGCAATTGTTCCGGCTAAAACAATAATGTAAAGGCTTGCCGGCTGTAGGCACTGTAGGGCGTTGCAGTTTTCTAGTTCGACATTGAGGCAATTTGATATGGGCAGGTAGGTAGATTGGTTTATTATACACGGTTTGCTTGGTAACAGAACGCACAGCAGGCTTAAAAATTACAAACACGTGTAACCAGTGTGTTCATGTGTCAATAAAGTTTGTAGGTGTGATTCATTATGAAATTATGTACACCAACCTTTATAAAAATACAGCGTTGAAAGTCTCATTAAATATTTTAGCCCAACATCCATTGTAAAAGGTTGAGGTCTATAGCCGCACTGACCTTATCACGAATAGCTTTATAAATAACACCAGGCGCAATCAGACCGAGACAATGCATTTTTTCCAGTTCATGTTTTTATCGATGACCTCCTTCAACAAAACGTCAACCATGAGAATATCAAAGAGGAAAGACCTTTAGAGAATTAGAAATCCCAACATTATTCTCAGGTATATGCATAGGTAGAGTAGGTACAAGATACAGGTTTACACAATCCAGAACAACACAATCAAGGCCAAAAAAATTCATTTTACAACAAAAATGTTGTGGTTATTTTTCTCGTATTAGTTTTAGGGATCGATCAAACTGTATCTCATGAAATTAAATCGAGGTATTTTGTAAGAAAGTGAGAAATGCGTATACATAGAGAAAGAGGAGTTAGGTAGGTACAATACGTTACGAAACAATGGCAAGACTTTCTTGCACGGTGCGACGATTCATTGCACAAAACAACAACAAACGACAACAACAAATAGGTAGTAAACATGCGCTATTTCAGAAGTGGTTATTACTGCCGGTAAGGATGTATTATTGTATAGAGCATTAACTTCTATACCTCGTGACCTTTGTGAGGCTCCCCGCTCCAGATATCTCTCCAGTGCATCAGATGGTGCAAGTGGTTCCTGTAGTTGTGCTGGCGGTGGCTGTCTCTCTTCTTGCGGGACTCGGTCGGCGAGGGCGGCGCCGTCAGTGACTCCCGCCGCCTCGTCACCGGGTTCACCACCACCGCCTGCAGCTGCGCCGTCAGCAGACATTCCGTCTCCGGACCCTCGTCAGACGATATACTATCCGTGAGCAACCGAGCCGACCTCGACCCGCGAACACCTTTGCTAGGACCACACTGAGAATCTTCCTTCTTCATTTTAGAACTGGTCACACATCACCAATGAGAGTAACAAACTATTTCACAAGATGGTGTTTAAGGTTTAGTATTCATAATATTTCGCAAACAATAAGATGGGGGCGCATACGTCGATACAAGTAACGTGTGGCGCGGACGACGCCAGGGACAGACTGCGGCGCGGTGGCCGGCGGCGCCGGGCGCACGTGGGTGACGAGTTGACGACCGACGCAGCGACGTCAAAACAACGGCGCCGCCAAGACTCTAGAATCTTAAAGTTTGCAAATTTTTTCCTCACATTGCAGGCTTTTGTTAAGGTTTCATTCAGCATGAGTCTTTTAAGGTAATCACCTAGCGTTACCTCTTAAAATCTTAAAGTGAGCAAACAATGGTTTAAAAGATTACAGAACATTTTAAAAGATAAGTGTGGAAGGTCAAAACACAATTGGAGAACAATAATTTTTTTTGTTCACTAAACTAAAACGATTAAAATAATCTTCACTTAGTCTAATACTTGAACATGAATTATGTACTAAGTACCTACCTTAGGTTTCACTTGGTGCACATCATAAATCTTAAACAATCAATTGTTTATGATTTATGATATTGATTTAAGAATGTGCACAAAGTGAAACATTTATGACTCCAGTAAACATAACAATACCTAATTAATCAAGTTTTAATTGCAAAAAACCTACAATTTGAAAAAAAATGTCATTTCAATGTAAATAAGTCTTGTCTTGCAGTTTATTTAAGGAAGTGGTGTTTTCATTCCTACGCAATGATTAAACCAAATAGCTATGGACTATTGCACTTACATAATGAAATAACATCATCTAACTAAATTAGAATATGATTCAGCAAATTCTATATAATTTTTTAATTCAGTTTGAATTTCATGCAACCACTAAGCCCTTCTAATGAAACAATTATTTTAAAGCATGAATTGAATTCTTCATCTCACACAGATTTATATGATTGAAATAATAAATAGGTACCCATTGTAGATAAAAGGACAAAGCTCCTTTATTGATTGCATTAAATGTGTGTTCATTGAGATTAAGTATCCCAATATTTTTAATAATTGAGACGCCAACACCACATCTCAAAAATTAATAAGTTTTACATCTTGCTCTTGGTTATTTTGAAGTAATAATTTTTAAATAGTTTACACTCCAACTTGGCAAAGAATTCAGTCAAAAGAAAAGTTATTCTAACAATATTTTCGGATATTAAGTTACATGTTTTTTCTGCATGACATCAACTTAATTTTTAATAATAATATGTATGTATTAAACCAACATTCGCCTTTCGTGTTTATTTCTGTGTCTTATTAATTATTCATAAGTCTAAATTCATCCATGCAATTCAAAGTATAAACAGACGAGGCAAAAATTTAGAAAATTATGTGAAACTATGACACGTAAAATTGTTCATATTAACAGCTATAGAGGAAATTGCTATGAAATTAACATAGTCCATTTTTATTTCATAAAAATAAAGAAAAGTTAAAATAATAAAAAGAATCACCACTTACTTGTTGTGTGATCAATATTCGATGAGAGGGTGACGAACAATAACCACTACATTTACATTATGCTGTAGCACTGTATACGTTGTTATTAGCAAATGATTTACTATTCAAACATATCAGAAATGAAATTACTCATTCTTTGTTAGTCAAACACAGTCAAACAACACAAATTGATTGCAGTGCGCGCATGTTTTTTTTAAATTTTTGACATTACAAATTTTTCTAGCCACTCTAAACTGACGTATCAATAATTTAGGTCTGCGACTTTCTTCGAAAATTGGACCTCTTTGACAGACTGGGTCATCCATGTTTAGTTGAGACACCAATATGGTCACGGGTAGCCAAAAGGCTCGGTTTTGAAGCCCCTGTCTAAATTCCTTTGCTGTCGTCACTTGTCATGTCAGTGCACAGAAATACCCTAAAGGCGCCTAAAGGTGTCAGTGCCAGGAATATTAGTGTTCTGTGTGTCAGGTGTCAGTGTCAGCCAACTGTCAATGACATGTGTGATTTTCATGTAGTAGAATTTTAATAAATTCGCCGGACTGTAAATGAAACAATAATTTCATTAATATCTTAGCTAGTTGTTCACCTGTTAAATCTTGTAATGTCGCTGCCACAGAAAAAGTATTACAGACAGCGTGCACATTCTAACCCAATTGCCGATCATTGTTTTGAATAGTAAGTTCTCTTTAAGTTGATGGGCAGAGCACTTAATCAGAGGTTAATTAAAATTGAATGATCATTACAGCCCTACTCATCCTGATGATTACGACTGGTCTGTTTTGTACCCTGTCATAAACAAAGAAGAAAAGGATAAACAAGTCCAATTTTTGGATGTAGGTTGCGGTTATGGCGGTCTTTTAGGTTTGTATAATAACAACTTATGATTCTACAGTATTTTTCTTACTGAATAACCATCATAATAGGAAATGTAGCTCCCTGAAAATGCTACTAAAAATCCTGATTTCTCTGCTTCTCTCTGGCCCTTACATAATAGAATACTTATCTGTTAAATTGCAGTTACTTTATCACCAATGTATCCCGATAACTTAATGTTAGGATTGGAGATACGTGTAAAGGTATCTGATTATGTCAATGATAGAATTCAAGCATTGAGAGCTCAACACTCTGATCAATACCAAAATGTTGCTGTGTTGCGAACAAATGCTATGAAATATTTGCCTAATTTCTTCCATAAAGGACAGGTAAGGACCTATACTTACAAAATTTATTTTATTCATTATTCTTTCTACATAAAGCTTCTAAATCCATACTTTATTTCAGCTCAAAAAGATGTTCTTTCTGTATCCAGATCCACATTTCAAGAAGGCTAAACATAAATGGAGGATAATTAATAAGTGGTTGTTATCTGAATATGCCTATGTTCTTGCTGAGCAGGTAAATTAGTGATGCCACACTGCTCCGTTGCATTGTTTTGGGTCGTCGCATTTCAGTGACGCTTGCTCAGTTCTAAAATACGTGAGGATTTAATTTCTTATTAGAACCGAGCACGCATCATTGAAATGCGACGGCATAACACAACACAACGGAGCAGTGTGGCATCGCTGTAATATGAATATTGAAGTCTGGGATGAATGGATTTAATTAACATTCTATTTCATTTCAGGGCATTGTTTATACTATAACAGATGTGAAGGATTTGAATGAATGGATGGTATTCCATTTTGAAGAAAACCCATTATTTGAAAGAATACCAGATAATGAATTGGTAAGTACTTTTACCTATTTTACATATTTTGGGAAACTCTTGCGAGAAAAATGCCCAGTTTCGAAGTGCACTTTAGAGATTCTTCCAAGTTCCCATGAGTCCCATAGTAGTAGTATTAACTTGAGTGCATGTTAATAAACTCTTTAAAACTGGGTAAAGAGTACTCTATTCTATTCTAATGTCCAAATATCATTCACATGTAGCAAGCAGCACATATTAACATACAAAACAGGGACTTTCAATGATAACATGGTGACAATAAACCACATTTAAATAATAATATCTCTAATTTTTCAGAAATCAGATCCAATAGTGGATAAATTATATGAAAGCACAGAAGAAGGCAAAAAAGTTACCAGAAATAATGGGGATAAATATGTTGCTGTATTCAGAAGAATTTCTGATAAAGCATGAAATGTAAATACTTGTTGAATTACATAATCACTTTATTTTGTTACAATTACTACATAATAAATGAATACAAAAGAAAAATATGCAGCTATATTTACGCTCTAGGCTAGTTCAATAAGTTAAACAGCTTCTAAACAGTATTAATAATATTGATGGGTTAAAATATGTAGATACAAGTGATAGAATAAAAAATATTATTGTTAATTCGCAGTGGATACTAATATTCCATAGCAATATGTACAAAAACTTCATTGATTATTATTTGCCGAGTTTCTTCTCCATAAGGATAACCCATCTTCCGAGTGGTCGAGATATATTCAAATGTTTGCGCATATGTCCTGACGCACCCAGAAGCCAGGTCTTGTTATCTATCCATATTTTGTGTGACAAAAGTGAAAACAAAAGTGCTGCCCAAATTTCAGGTTGATTTGGGTACATATGGAGGCCCTGCTTAGCTAATAACAAGGATTTGATACGATCGCCCGCCATATGTTCTGCAATACTGGCAGAAGCTAGAATTTTTCCAAAGTCACAATCATAATATTCTCCATAGTGAGCTGAACATAAGGCTTTTTGGGCACAACAGCTTGCAACTTTTGCCTTCGTATTAGTTGCTCTAAGACAATACTGAGCCATGCAAAACCATAAAAGAGCATTGCTAGGGTGATCATGAAGACAGTCACTCAACAGCTTTATAGCTTGATCCATATTGTCTTCACACACAGAAAGGTATGATTTCAAGAAGCCTATATCAAATCCATATTCACTGTCTCTCTCATATTTCTTTAGCTCGCCCAAAGCTAGCTTTGATAAACTTTGATCAGAATGAATTAGGCCCAAAGAACATATTGCAAATAAACTATGAGCTGTTGGCTTTTTCTGTGATATTTGGATGCTATGGAACAGAAGTGTTTTGGCATCATCTGCACCCTTGTACATGTACACAATACCTGCCATAGCTACTAACAGATCTGCTTTTTCGGCTTCTTCATTACTCAACCAGTGAAGTGCAGTGTCATATACAGAGTAGGATTCTTCATACAGGCCTTTCTTATAAAGCGCTAAGGCTAAACCAGTAGTAGAGTCAAAGCTAGCTTCTGTGATTGCTTTGAATATCTTTATTGCTTCATCATATTTCTCCATCCTTACTAGAATTCTTCCAATATTTAAAAGTGTTTTGTTCTTATTATCTTCTTCTGCATATTTGAATGCTTTTTCATAAGATTGTATGGCAGATCGTAGCAGGCCATACCTTTCTTGTAAGATCCCCATTATGTTATAAGCACATGCATTTGAAGATTCAAAGTTACAGTACCATTCAACTAAGTCTATGGCATATGGTATGGCATAAAGACCTTCTATTTCATATTTTGATTCTGAATTTTCTTTGTATTTATTATTCTTCAAAGTTCTGCACACCCAATCTGCATACCCAAGTGCACTCTCTGGGTGATACCCCAAGCGCGATGCATGTCTGAATAGATCCATAGCTTCTTCTTCACGAATTGCTTCAGCAATTAATCCTTGGCCAATCCAGCTTTGTGGGTGAGATGGTAATGCCGATTGTCCTCGTGAGAAACAGTAGTTGGATAATTTATAAAGTTTCAGTTTTAAATAAAGTGTTCCTAAATTACACCATATTTTGGCAACAGACCATTTTCGAGTAACCAAGAGAGCTTTAATGAAGCAATGCTGGGCAATTTCATACTTTTTGATGGCTAAACATATTTTTCCAAGTAAATTCCAGTTACGCCAAACAGTAGGTCTCTCTTTTATACAATTTAGAGTTAAGTTGAAAGATATGTGGCAGTTAACAACCTTTTTGGTTTCATGATAAAAGGTCAAGTAGGCCAATGCTAAATCATATGATGACACTTGCTGTTTCTGTTTGGCGATATGCGAGTAGCAAGCAATGGCTTGAGGAAATATCTCTAGTTTATTTTTCTTTGATATTTCCAAATCATTACCACCTTCCTTTGATAACTGGGGCATATAGACATATGCATATTTATCTGGCAATTTAGTTATAAACATCAAGTTGTCTGCTAATAGTTTCCAAAAACATAAATATTGATTTTGTTTGGATAATGCTTTTGTGATGTAGTTTATAGCATACTGAGCACAATCTCTAGCACTACCATATATTTTGGCTTCAACTTTTTTCTTTGCAACTCTCATCCATGTTTCAGCAATTCCTTTGAGAGCTAAGAATGAGTAGGGTTCAATAATAAATACTTTTTCAAATGTTGCTATAGCTTCTTCATATTGTGTTAACAGTGAATAAATATGGCCAATTCTTGTAAGGCAGTGTTCAGATTTGCTTGGATCTAAAGTCATTACTTTGTTGTAAGCTCTCAATGCAGAGGTGTATGACCCTCTTGAATAATAAGCATCAGCTAGACACTCAAAAGCTGTTGTATCATTGTGGTTCATTTTAATAACATTCCTGAAATTCAAAATGGCATTTTCCCATTCTCTCTTATTTAAATAATGCAGGCCTAATCTGTAATTAACCCATGGTTCAATGGTTGAAATATTTTTTATTAATTCATTTAATAACTCAAAATCGGCATCTTTCTGTTGTAATTTAATGTAGATTTCACTGAGATCCTTAGCAATATTGGTGTTGATAGTGTTCAGACTATGAGCTTTTTCATAACATTTCTTAGCCTTCCCTAAGTCAGATTTATGGTGATGATAAAAGTGACCTAAATATAAAAATGTATCAGCATGGTCAGGATTAAGTTTAGCTGCTCTTAGAAGATGTATCAAACATTTATCATATTGTTTCAGTTCCCAATATGCTTTCCCCAAGTAGAACACATCAAGTGGACTATTTGAACCTTCTAGTAAATTAACCACTTCATCATATTTGCCTTGCTTCTGAAGTAATAAAGCTTGCAGCTGCTTATAGTACTCAGTTGTTTCTAAATGCTTCATGATGTGGTCAGAAGGTTCATCAACTTCCATATAACACTCGGAAAGACTGGCCAACTCAAATGATTCCATTGAATCAATAGCTATGTCTTTAGCACAGTTTATTGCTTGCTTCCACTTCTGTTGTTTTGTCAGAGACAAAAACAAAAATCTTCTGAGAACAACTGCAAATTGTTGGTCTTTTACTTTGGTCATAAAGTTGGTTGCAAGCTTTTGTGTGACAGACCACTTTTTCAACATAACTGTACATTTAATAATAAATGTTGCTTCAGTAACGTCTGCTTCTTGATAGTTAACTAATGGAACACACTGTTTGTAGGCTTCAAGGTATAAACCTTTATCATAGCATATCATGCTTCTTAGAAGGCTTGGATATTTGGAGTTCATAATGCCTTCACTAATTGTATCTATGTGTTGTTCAATATTAAATTCACAAAATGACATTTTCTCCACATATTTTATACATAACTGTTTGCAGAGCCAGTCTCTTAATAGCACATTTGAGGGGAAGAAATTAAGATGAATAATTTCTTCAACTGCAGAAGCAAAGACAGCTTTCTGAATGATAACTTTGCATTGCAGTATTTCAAGAGAATCTCTAGGATCCTCACTGTAGATTTTATGCAAAACATTTAAGATGACTGGTATGATTTCTTGATCACATGGAATATCTCCTTTTAGAAGTTCCAGAAATTGTTTTTCAGCAGTTTGAAATAAAGTATTTCCAAGGTCTTTGGCCAAATAATTAGCGAGACAGTTCAATGATTCTTTGCTTTTTAGTGCACAACCTAGTTGGCCAAGTTTTGATATAGTTTCAATGGTTTTTTCATCTTCCATTTGTAGATTAAGCATTTCATTATAAATTGCAATTAATTTGATTTTATTAGTATTATCTTCCTTTCTTTCATAGTAATTGGCAAGACCGTGCCAGGCAAGTGCATGGTCTGGTTTAGTTGCTATAGCTTTTTGGTATGCTAGTGGTGCCTGATCCGAATCTTGAAGTGATTTTCCTAATAAGACAAGACCAAAGTAGTTTTGCTTGTCTTTCCTTAATATATTTTTGCAACATTCTTGGGCTTCCTTGAAATTTTTCTCATCTATTTGTTTTCTTGCATCTTTTAGTAAAGCTTTAATATCTGCCATCTGGAAGTAAAATTTAGTAAGGTTTAATAATATTGCAAGTTATCATGTGCTGACTGTAACAAAGCATTCTAAAGTTTCTGCCTAGTACCTAAGGGCTAAAGTTGTGAGTTTATTATTTTAAAGGTAATCAAATTACTACAATGCAGAATATGACAGAATTTTACGGCTCTTTACATAGTCTCAAAATAGCACAAGTTCCTACTCACTAAACTCTTGCAAATTTTGTGAATTGATGGTTGGTGATGAACCAATATAGTCTGTTACATATTATAGTAATAGCTTAAAGTTAGTAAGGATTCTTACTTATTGGAAGCTATTGTATTTCAATATAAAGATCTGTTGGATTAGACAAAGGACCAGGGATTCGAATATAGTAACTCAAGTAACTCTAGGCTTAATAATCACATTCGAAGCCGATCCTAGCTGGTATTTTAGTAATTGCTGTTTATAATAAACAGAAAGATCTGATAGTAATCTAGTAACTTACTGTAGTGAGTTGTTTAGAGGTTTATTTTTGGTTAACTCAGTTTCATGGGGATTCCTTTGAGAATTGGAGATGGTGGAATAAAGGATGCAGCTCAAAATTTACGAAAAGTGTGTTATTATTAGAAATATGCAAAAGATGAACTGTATTTTTGTATCGGCGATATCGGCCTGTCGTCGGCTACAGACCACAGAACACTAATACTCCTAGCACAGAACACTTATACTACAGACTCTGACTGCCACAGACACAAACTATTTATTTATAATTTAGTATTAGTGTTCTTTATTTATAAGTTTGTATTAGTGTTCTGTGGACTAAGTAGTACTTCCCCGACTACGTCCATGCCATCGATAGAACAGAAGTCTAATGCCTGTTTCACACCAGGGGTAAGTAGCAAGGCAGCACAATAAGCAGAATAGTATTGCTATGTTTACTTTTACTTCATCTCGTATGCCACGACCTGAGACCTCCTGAGACAGATAGTATTGTCAGATTAATTCTAGCCTAGAACCAGCGCAGCGCAGTCACTGGGCGTTTTTCAAACCAGCACCAGCATTAGAACCGGCACGGCGACGGCCCGGCAAAGATTGAAGCAAAATATCTATGTATCTATACAATAATAAAATCGTAGCGAAGTCAAAACTGCATGAAATAGGGACCTAGCTATGGTCACGCTATCTACAATTAGCTTCGACCGACCTTCCCTATTAAAATTATTTATTTATTTATTTATTACAAAATCCACAGCTCTTAAAACATTTGTTTACATAAGTACTTATAACTACTCTTACAGCCAATTACGGATTTACAATTTAAAAACCTTACATAAAATTTGCAACAGAAAAAAAAAAGGCAATGAGTAAACAAATTTAAACAAAATTACATGCTAGCATTATCTGCGTTGCTAATTATTCGTTTAATGAATGTTAAGGAGTGTACACGAGGAGTTTTAAATGAATGTGATTGTGTGCATGTGTGATATAATGGTGTATGATGTCTATTATGTAAATTCTTTGAATGAATTAGTAAAAGTGTTAATTTGCTTCTACTTATTTGGAAGTATTTGTCACTTCGTCAAGTACAGAGGATACAAGTAGCTTCCTGAATATACCTTTTTTGGAGTTAAATATATCGAGATGAGAGAACATTTTGTTGTAATTTCTTAATATCCTACCGACGATTAAGGTCTGAGCGTAGTTTGTACTACTTTGCGGTACACTGAAAAACTGTGTGTGTCTAGTCCGTCGAGACGGAGTGCTCAGTCTAAGAACTAAGTTACTCAGAGCAGCGCAGTCTATATTCCCGTTAAAAATATTATACAGAAATACCATGTCCAAAATCATACGTCTGTTCTGCAAAGAGAGTATATTATGATGTTTGCATGATAGAAGGTAATCTTTTTGTCTAAAGCCAGTGCGGTAATTAAGATATTTTATAAACTTCGATTGTATACTTTCTATTTGCTGTATG
Source organism: Fissipunctia ypsillon (assembly GCA_947568875.1). Lineage (NCBI taxonomy): Eukaryota > Metazoa > Arthropoda > Insecta > Lepidoptera > Noctuidae > Fissipunctia > Fissipunctia ypsillon. The sequence continues at coordinate 14,845,350 of OX387654.1, read as the reverse complement.
TAAACTAAATAGTGTGGATTCCAGATGCTGCTACAGTATTCTGATATACTGCGTATGAAAGCAAAGTAAAGTATTTTAATGCAATCTGTATCGGTAAACAGTTTACATATTCGCATAACAAATCCAAGGGTTTTATATGCCTTACCAACGACATAGGATACATGCTCCGAAAACATAAGTTTTGAGTCCAGGACGACACCAAGATCCTTGATAACATTACAGCGCGCAATATGTCCACCGCTAAGGTTATATCTATGTTCAATGAAATTTCGCTTCCTAGTGAATGTTACAGTCTGACATTTATTAACATTCACATTTATTCTATTGGTATTATAATAGTCGGATAATCTGTTCAAATCTTCTTGTAGCTTCTCACAATCATCCTTATTTTTAATAGTCATAAAAATCTTGGTGTCGTCAGCATACATCAGAAACCGTGCGTTAAGAACATGTACTCCTATATCATATAGATAGGCAGAGTATAGCAACGGTGCTAAAATTGAGCCCTGGGGCACACCAGATGGCACGGTTACGCAGTCCGACCTTTCTCCACCCAGTGTAACACTTTGAGATCGATTCTTAAGGTATAATATAACATTTTACAAAGTAAATATTCATGTCATTGTATATATAAAATTCATCAATGTCAATGTGTATATAAGAAAAAAAAGTTAGCAAAAAGAAAAGAACAAAAAAAAAATCAGTATGTATAAAAAAAATAAAATAATAATAATAATTGTTTTTTTATATTTTTAAATGTTTTTTTATATCTTTTTATTTTAAGAAATATTTAAAAATGTAAATAATAAGAAAGAAAATAAATAAACGGAAAATAATTGGAGCAGCTCAATCCCACGCCTTTTTGTCTTCAATGTAATCTATCGGTATAAAAGGCTTTCTGGCACAACTTACGTTTAATAAATGATTTGAATTTATTAAGGCTCAGATCTTGAACGTGGCTTGGAAGTTTATTATAAAAACGTATACATTGACATATTGTCTTGTCCTTGTAGACTGTGCAAAATACTTACTTGTGTTAAGACCAATAAAACATGTTGATTACATAAATTGAAGAATTATTTATTAACTTCATACACTACAGTGTAATTTACTAAAAACGAAAAACTTTGCAAACAATGGTAAAATGTTACATTATTATTGCGACGCATTTTCAATTTCCCTGGCTGTCGGTCGGTGCCGATGCCGTGCTGTTGCATCGTCGGCTACTGGAAAAACGTCCGCTCGCTTATGGAGATTATCGACCTTTAGAATGAAGGAAGAACAACTCTACGATGACGTCATGGTTATGTTTGTTATGTTGGTGTATTTGCCGTTACGTCAAAAAAATATGCAATTTACAATTTTACACCTTATGCGGTTAGATATACTACTTGAAATAAATTGGTAGAATAAATTATAGCTAGAAAGAAAGAAACGTTGTCAATGTCAATGTCAATTTTCAAATCTAATAACCTACTCAAAAGTTGTAAACAAAACAATGCAAGATTTCTTCTCTGGAGAAAATTATGGCCAATACCGAAATTCTGTCCATGTATATCAAAAAACTAAGTATGAATGTAAATTTAATAGACACCGAATTTTATTGTCTAATTAGTGTAAGTTACAATTTGCAATACATTTCAGGTCATCCGTTAAAGGAAATTCGTGAGCGTTCACTTATGTTGTTGAAAGCCAAGTTAAAATTGGGCTGGGAGCTAGAGGACGAGTTATCGGGTACGAGAGAACTATTAGAAGCTCTTCTGGCATGGTTCCAAATGCCGCAGCAATCCCTGCAAAGAGAGGCATTGGAGTTACTACTTACAACCATCAAGGTATACAATTTTATTTATTGAGATTTTTCTTAAGTATTAACTGCCCCTAAGACGACCCTCTGACCAAAAAGTAATGCTGGACCACATTGACCAACATCCCAGTAAATACTTTTTGGTTTTATAATGTTTAATGTTAACTGCTCTTTAAAAATACCGGCTAAGTGCGTGTCGGACCACGCACTATAGAATTCCGTAGTTGGGATGAATATATCCCAAGAATAAACTTAACATTGTAGTTGAAAAACATGTTCTCCCATACATTCCAACCACAAATGTAAGTTTGTATGCACAATATTAAGACATTTACATGTTATTTTAAGACCATATACTTCTTATAGGTTTTCCTGTAATCTATAAGTATAGAACTATTTCCTGTATTTTTTCCAAATTTTAGGTTCAGTAAGAGATAAGGGGAATGATACACAGACCTTGTTATCTTTGGGGCATAAAGAACTCTTAGACTAATTAAACCAAAGTGTCAATCAAACAAACACAGCTTGCCCTTATGTACTAGTTTTTACCTACATGCTACATAATGAAAATAACTGAACTAATGAACTGATTCCCATGTTGTTTTATTAATAAGTACTTATAATATAACTAATTGGACATTTCTTCCAATGAGCTGTCACCACCGTAGGAATCCATCTGTGATCTTCTGACTCTATGATAGTGCACATATGGCACCCCCGCCCCGGTGCGACACTGTTACTTTTGCAAAAAATGCAAAAATGAGTTAAATATCTAAAAATGATCCTAAAGCACCCCTTTACTTGGTGTGATAACGTTACTTTTGTAGTATGCATAGTTTCGACGTTGTAGTATAAGCTGTTCATCTCATCTATATATTCTTAAATCATTGTTTTGTGAGGTGTCAAAGTTTTAAATGCTTCTCCTGAAAAACTACATTTTTGCATAAGTGACAGTGTCGCACCGGGGGTGCGATATATTATGACGCTAATGACATTACTTTTATTTTATTATTTGACATGTTTCTAACTATGTCAAAAATGTGCAGTTTTTATTTTTTATGTTCATAAAGCACGTTTCTGGGAGTGTATATTTGATAGACACTAAACTTGAAAATAGCTGTATGTGTCACATATTCTTTGTTTTACCCCGATGATAAATTTTCATTTCTATTTTCTTAGATAACTTTAAAACTATTTATTTTAAAATTATAAAAAAAATATATTTGAGAATCTCACAGTAAGCCCTTTCAATTGATATGTAACATTGTACAGTATGCAAAACTTTTTTTTTTAATTTTCTTGTTTGCCTCCCAAAAGTGACCCCCATATTCAAAATTCATTTACTTACTTTGCACGTCTGTGTTTGGGTCACAAAAATTCACATGTGTACCAAATTTCAACTTAATTGGTCAATTAGATTCAGAGAAAAATTGGCTTTGACAGAAGGACAGATATACACACAAGTGAAGGGTTCCGTGTTTCATTAGGACATACGGAACCCTAAAAACATTCTTGAGTTGTGAACTAAAAACTGGAAACGATCATTGGTACTAACATATGTACAAACCTGCCACCTACTGCTTGAGAAGTAGCCACCACAAGTAATTAAACAGCTATTGAATGATTAATATTTCAGACAAAAGCTGGTACTTATATTGCTCGAGAGTTTGGGATTGACAACATCTTGTCCAAACTGAATAAGATCCAACAAAGTATTGTCAATGATGCTTTAGAACTATATGATGATGTTATAGAGACCCTGAGATTTATTAGCACTGTTGAATCAGAGGTCAATGTGGATGTCCCACGTCTAACCATCCCGGATGTCACAAGGTATGTGGAATCAATAATACCTGTGTGTCTTGAAACCTACACAGAATTTCATTATTATATAGATGCTTTTAAAAACAGAATACATTATTAATGCTTATAGGTATGTGGATATTATAAATAAGCTATGTGTTATGTAAGTCCCTGTGATTACAGAAACTGAAACTGAAATCTAGCTTGAACAATTAGAAAAAAATCCCTGAAAAAGTAGCATTGCATACATATTGTGGCTAAGTAATTGCCGCGGTTGGTCCCTGGATGGTTGACTATTTTTACATACCAAGACCCCTCCGTGTCTCAGAAAGCACATTAAGCCATTGGTCCCGGCTGTCATTTGTGGATCTATGACAGTTGTTATGGGTCATCAGAAGCCCGAAGGTCTGACAACCAGTCTTACCTAGGGGTATCATATTACCCAGTAACTGGGTTGTGGAGGTCAGATAGGCAGTTGCTCCATGTAAAATTCAGCTGCATCTGGTTAGACTGTAAGCCGACCCCAACGTAGTTGGGAAAAGGCTAGGTAGATTGATTGAGCTGCTTATGTTAATCAATTTATAATTCCAGTTCAGAAAGTGATGCGGGCTCAAGCAGCGGCTATTATAACTTGGAGCCTAATTTTCAGTCATCAAAGGCTACATCCACTTCTAATGATGACTCTGACATTAATAGATATAGGAGGTAAGAGTCAACTGTAAGATTTATGAAAATGTCAGTTTTGTGGAAAGGCCATCAAGAAGTAGGTGTGGAAAACCACACTTATTTCTTGGTGGACTAGGATACATTAACACGTTTCTCAGAGCAGTCTTTACACTTATTGCAGTAAAGTGGCTAATGGCTTATCAGGCAAAACAACCAATTTAAGCATAACTTGATGTGACATGCAAATACCCACTACCTGAGTGATGTTCCCTAACAGTTGCTATCTAGAATATATCTTAATCCCAATCCTGATTGGTTACAGACAAGGATCGGGTCCTTGTCTGTAACCAATCAACGGCCGAGTTTGTCAATCTTGAGTCTTTGAGAGGGCGAATCTTAAGCAGCCGTCAAAGACTGCAGGTCAAGACTGGGATTGAGATACATTATAGAATTCTGGCTTAAAGATTATATTTGAACCAAATCTGTTACAGATGAATAGTGGCAAAAATAATGTAAAATATTATCATTTCGAAGGAATTCAAATTCATGATCTTACTGATTTTTTAGCTTAAACACTACAGACAGTATAAGAATACTGCTCTTTCCCTGGGTGGAATTGTGCGCATCTGACAAAAAGACATTACTCCTAGTAGAGGATGCTCTGAGGTTGTTGAAATCGACTAGAAGATGCTGCAGGTTTATTCGCGACGTATTTCTTCGTGATTTTAATGCAGAAATATTTCTGAATAGACCTGAAATTATAAAGGTAATAATAGAAGATAACACTTTTGGTTTCTATCCCCTTAGATAAAACTAATTTAAAATAAACTTCTTGTTTTTTTTTTTGTTTTCTATAAATCACTGTTATTATGACAATAACTTAAATTCCCTGCATTGCAAGCAATTTGAAGTTCATTTTTATATTCGTTTTTATCTGAGTTTGCAAAGTTTTACGTAGTAAGTATTCATTTTGTATTAGGTTTTCATATTATTTTAAATACTTAAGGATCAATTTCCATCAATATTTCTATTGTAGTAATATTGTCAATCGCTTCAATTGCATTTGGTAGACGATTAATTTGCGCATCAATATGTATCAATCACGTAACAATTGACAATTGCAATTGATATCAGCTGCCTATTGTATTCGTTATTTCGATTATTTTCAGAGTTTATTAACAATATCTGATGGTAATAATGGCGGACGGCCTGGCGAAGCGTTGTGCGTATTGTTATACATTACGCGCGCTCTCCGCATGCGACTGTTGAAGCTGTCTTCTTTAGACTTGATACACGAAACAAACAAGGTATAAAAAAACAATATACAAAACAGCTCTTAGTTATGGGACTTCCCATTTTATTATTATTGTTTTTGTTCGAGTGGTATTTCAATCGTACGTATCTTGACGGACTTAGCCGATAATGATACCACTTGAATTTTGACGCGCCATTTATCCATGGAAAAACGAAACTATTTTAATTATCACACAAGTTATTTTCTTCTCATATTTCCTCAAACTTCTTCTGATTCTACCATTTCTACCGTATATACTGCTTCATCAGGTTTTAGACGAACATAGAGACGTTATTGATGTGGGCATGAACGCGGAACTGGAAGAGATAGCCGGCGAGAGTCACCCGCGCACGCCTCTCGAAGAAGATGGCCTGGTAGTGTTGCGCCAACTACCCGCCCCGTTATATGCGCTTGATACTCTACATGCAGTGCTGACCATGATGGCTAGGAGCGTTGTGTTGGTCGACCGCATTGAAAGGACTGAATTTTTGACTATTGTGAGTATGTTATCTGGTATAGGACTGCAATATTCGGCTTGTTTTACTCCTCTCATTGAACTCGACGAAAATTGTTTATATCTCGGAAAATTTTAGTCAAACAGCAAGACCAACCTCGTAATTGCTTTACTACCCTAAGACTGAATATCACTTGCACGTCATAAAACGACAAGGTCTATTTTGCTTTAAAGACCAATTTTTTTACTAGCCATTATTATCCCACTGCTGTGCAAAAGCCTCCCTACGCTCTTTCCACATCTCTCTATCCAAAGCTTACTGGGAATTTTTGGCAAAAGTGGCAGTGGCGCAGCAACAATTAATGTATTGTACACATAAACCTTGCGGAATAATTTTTTTTAATGATGGTGGATACTGCATCAAAATCCTTTGTGTAGAACAACCCGGTCACATAAATAGACACGAAATGCGACTTTAATTTGTTATAAAATATGTATGAACGTAAACCAGGCAAAACGAGTATGTAAGGATCGTAGCAGGTGGCGTTCTGTAGTTTCTGCCTACCCCCATGGGAAAATGGCGTGAGTTTATGTAAGTATGTATGTAAGTGAGTGGAAAGGCCGGGAGGGGACGCCCTAGGAAGACATATAGTGACCTTATTGGTGATGTTCTTCAGAAAGGTCAGGTGCGTAGTACTTGCAGCTGGCGCCGGCGTGCGTGTATGACCAGATGTATGAACGTGAACGAGGCAAAGGGAGTATGTAAGGATCGTAGCAGGTGGCGATCTGTGGTTTCTGCCTACCTCCATGGGAAGAAGGCGTGAGTTTATGTATGTATGTAAAATATATATAGAATAATTATTATTTTTACACCTTTACTCACCTTTACTCATCTTTTAAAAAAAAAATTAAATTAATTTTTTTAACATAACTGGCGAAATGTGGGTGTACTACTATAGGTACACCTCTGCCTAACCCTTCGGAGAAACAAGGCGTGATGTTATCTTATTATTTTTATTTCATTTCAGAGGGAACTAAACACATGCATCTGTTTGATTGAAAGCCTAGTTGAGTTATTACTAGACTGCATTAACGATACTTTCTGGAGCATGGACCATAGTTCCAAGACTTACAGGGACATATCTCATAAAAGTTGTATGGCCATGCGTTTGATGGGAGATCTTTTATTCAAATACAGGTAGGCAGGATTTTAAGTATTATTGTTTTAATTCACTGCTGGAAACTATTCTATACAAATAAATAAAATTGAAGTGTCTGTTTGTAATGTCAAAATAACAACTTTTTACTAAATGCATATGAAAGTATAAACGCTTCTTATAACAAAACAGCAATTTTTAACATTTTTGTCTGTCTGTTTGTTCCGGCTAATCTCCGTAACGGCTGAACCGATTTTGACGGGATTTTCAATGGCAGATAGCGGATGTTACGGCGGGTAACTAAGGCTACTTTTATTTAAAAAAAAAATAATAGGGTTCCGCACAAAAAAATTAAAACCCATGAAATTATGAACAAAAAGTTGGATTTGAAAAATTCTTTTTGCATTTGGTAGCCCAACTCTCGAGAATACGTATAGGCTATTTAACATCACGTTACGACCTTTAGGAGCCGAGCAAAAAGAAAAAAGTCAGAAAGAACACTAAGCGAAAGCGAAGTAATAGCGCGGGCGGGCGATTCAACGCGACGGTTGGCGACGGGTCGGGGGACGAGGCAGTTTTATTAAAATGTGGCTGTTATTTTAGTATATTGTGTATCTCACGACTTCCACGCGAATGAAGTCGCGGGGCACAGCTAGTATAATAATAAATTGTGTAGGTAAATCGAACTTAAGAAAACAAAATACCGGGTTTCAAAGAAGGAACTCCAGTGTAATCTTATAGCAAGTCATGTCAAAACATAGGGTAGGTAGTGGTGAGTGGGTGGTGGGGAAGACTTATGGCAAATGTTAAGCTCATCTCCGATTGCGACCCTGTAGGGATTCCAACTTATTATAAAATACTGCATATTTACAGAAAATCATTTTTCGATGATATCAACCGCACTCACCACCGCGTGGCGTGGTTACGTTTGACGATGTGTGCAGAGCAGTTGCTGCATTGGGCACGGGACTCCGCCCTGCCGCCGACCTCGCTGGTCACTGCCTTACAAATAGCACAGATAGACCCTGCCATTGATCTGTTTTACCCAGCATTGAGTAAGAAAATAGAAATGCTTTTGCAGGTTAGTTGCTTCTTGTTATAATTTTTAATTGTGTTTCAAAATCCTGCCAGTAATACTACAGTCTACCTACATTAACTCCTTACTGTGCCAACACACGCATTTCCGCAAAACAAAGGTGCGGGGGTGAATGTCTTATCTCCTTGTAGCTTCTGTGGCGGCATATCTACATCGCCACAATGGAACGCGTCACACTGACGTCACGCAAAATCCTGCGTCGCGCAATCAGAGTTTACCGCGCGACTAGCATATATACAACATCCCGACATCAACCGTGGGGCAGTAGCCCACCAGACACAACACCCGTCTGGTCGGAGGATCCTCCCTTTTCATAGAGGATGAGGGAACTTTACACCCTGTTCCTCATGCCTCTATACTTCCAACTGACTGAATCAGAAATTACATAAATTTTTCCATTAACGATGGAAGTAATGCTTTATCTCGATCAAAATTGTCACAGTGCGTTTCCTTTCCAGAGTACTAGAATAACTGTAAACCAAGAATACAAAAGCAAGTACAGAGAACTGAAGAAACTATTCGCGAGCATGGATGGAGCTGTCCAATTCATGAACAATAAAAAGCTGCATAAATCCAAGAAAATTCTCACTTGCATAAAAACTTCTCTACCAGTTTTAGAACTCTTTCAAAGTGAAAACTTTTTAGTTGATATAGCAGATATTTTGCTCAATAAGGCTAAAGAATTGGATTTTAATGAGGATGACTGGTCGATTGCCCGAAGTATTTCCCTAACGTTGATGGGTCACAATGCGGGATGGGTGCAAATAACATTTTACAAGTTATTGGCAGAGATGGTGAAGTCAGTTTTGGTGGGAGAAGAAAATGAGAAATCTCTTACTTTATTGTGTGATGTTGGTATATTAACAGAAATATGTTGTCATGGACTCGCTTCCAAATTTACAGAGGTATGTATAATTTTTTCCATAACACGTTTATGTTTTGGTAAAGCCAAAAGTTCTCGGCCACTTTTTTTTAATTTGGCGCAAACACAACTACAACGTTGCGTTATCGTTGCGTCTTTCAAAGTCATTGAGCGTTACAGAGCACGGTGTTACAAGCGTGTTCATAATGTTCCAGGTAGAAGAAAGTTCTTCAGAAATAATGTTGTATCTGCTGCGCGGGCGACTGGTACTAAGCGAGAGTTGTTGGTGGCGCCTGTTGGCTAGTTTGTTGCCTGTATTGCCGCTGTTACATGTCTATGCCGCTCATGAAACGCAATTAGGTGAGGAACTTTTTAAGAATATATTTATTTATTCCTGAAATTTTTCGAAATCTATTATTAACTTGTCGTTTCTGACAGTTGCTTGTCGCTTCTAACAGTTTGCACATAATATTGGCATTGATTTTACAATATTTCCACATCCGCGTATAAATCACTTCTTCAGATGAAGAAAATAGTTTTCTGTTACTAACCAGCGGGGTAGTTGCGTAACACACTTACGGTAGCAATGGCTTTCAATTGGACAGTTCAACAACATTCATTGGATTATTTACATTATTGAACAGACAAATTTTCGAACATAAGAAGCAATGGAATAGTAAGATCGTTGAAATTGTGATTGAAATTGCGTTACGCAATTAGAGTGCAGATTCAATAAAACAATTTATCCTAGATAAGTTAAATAGTAGAGAGAGCGACACCAAAAGGAGAGTGATGGAAAGATCTAAATAAGTAGTGTTATTATTACAGGCAAAGCAATATGCAAATCGCTAGAACATGACATAGCGGATTGTTTGGGTGTATCTACAGCGGAGGTGACGGCCGGCTTGGTTCGGCTTTTATTCGTACGATGCATTGCTGTGCAACTTGATGCGGCTCACGGCTTGTGTCGGTTATTAGGTAAGTATAACTATAATATTGGAGAGGATATTACACAGTACAAAACATAATGAATTATTGTTTTGTATTTTAATATATTTTTAGATGATGAACGTTATTTGCCACCAAGAGACTCTTTACGCGCCGATGTTTTGTTGAGTGCAATTCGAAGAGTGAAACGAGAAGAATTTAACATTGACACTAACAGTTCACCGTCCAAAGCTCCACAAGTATGTAACTAATAATGATGATAATGATAATGACCATCTTAAATTCTATTTATACTTACTTAAGATAAATATGTTCTTAGACGACAGGTTTAACTCAAATTCTGGACGTGTTAAAACAAGACATAATTCTGGACGAACACGGTGAATATGTTTCGCGGCCAACAGTGCAACCAACGTTGGAACCTTCGTTGCGACGTAGCACGTTGCAGCAACTAGCTGTAATAGTACGTCAACAGAATTTGCATGATGTGTTTTTGCAATACGATGGAGTGAAGATTATCGTGGCTACACTCAGGTAAGTGTTCTAAACTGATGTCGTTTTTACCCCCGAATACTCTAAGCGTCAGTATTGTAGTTGATCATAAAATCTTTCTGTCGTTACAATGTCAGCATGAAACTAAAGGCTGACAATATTGAGATGCTTTTTATTATTCAGCCCTGAAACAGACATTCGTGTATTTTGAGTTCTGAAATGAAATATTAAACACTGATGTTTTATACATACAAATCAGAAGACGTTCTCGTTTACTGATGAGGTGAAGTGATTTCGCACATGGCATGTTAAAGTGAACCTTGAGTAAGTTTAGACAACCCAGTTTAAAAAAAAAAATTGACTAGCAGGGTCTGATGCCTTTTCTTGTATTCTTTTTTAAACCTCTCCCTACCTTATCTTTGAATTGACTACAAAAATAATTTTATCAATCGTATGATCCTATGAACGTATCATTGTTATTATAGATACTAGAATGATGTTTATTATCTCAACATTCCCAACGATAGTCTAGACATAGTTTTTTTTAATCTTAATCTTTAAATTTCAGAATGTCGCTGATGGTGGATGATTATCTTGCCTTTCCGGAGTGTGCAGTCAGTTGCGTGTCTGTATTAAACAGCGTTTGTTTCCCTAGTAGACACAATTTGGCCAAAATACCTGATTTACCTTCACTTCTCATTAGAGGTAATTTTATGACGACATTATTATCATGACAGCAGGTTGTTGTTCGTCGTAGCAGGTGGCGTTCTGTAGTTTCTGCCTACCCCCATGGGAAGAAAGCATGAGTTTATCTATGTGTGTGTGTGTGTAGTTATCATGAGTTGTTTCTACGCTATGATTTTGTAAAACGAACGTTTTCATTACGTTTAATCTTTATTCAAATATTTGCTTTATTTGTTAGAGTACGCGTCATGTGACGTAACTTGGAAAATTGGGTGCTTCACATAGCCTAAGCCTAATATAGTTAAGGTGTTTAATATCTAAGTACACAAATAATTCACCTGATGCACGCGGTGGCGTTATTACATAGCGTTTTCCCCAATTATTGGTTAAACTGCAGGTTGCTTTGTGTATAATTATGATAAGCAAACTATTTGATTATTGCCGACCTTGACGCGCATGTCAAGTGAACGTGCATCATTAACTATCGACAAGAAACTTACCTACACGGGTTCAGTTTGTACCATGCACCTTTACATGCTCAATATACTTGCACTTTGTATGTACGGTCAATCGCATGTATTGAATTATACATAAGAAATACGAATATTTGGGTATCCTGTGTTGTAAGTTATTTAGCCAAAATGTATGATGATCTGTATTTAGTTCAAAATTACGGTTTATGTTCTATGTACAAACGTGTCGATAAAATACTTTAAATGTGTTTCCAACTTTCCATGGAGTTTCTTGTCCTTTTTTTCCATGAAGACTTAGTTTTGCGAACGGACAACTAGCTTTCTGTTTGACTTTCTGTTGACAAGCCTGAACTCAGCCTATCCCAGTCCACTGCTGGACATAGCCTAGGTCTCTCCCAGGCTGCGCCACAACACCCTGTCCTCGGTCTTCCGCATCCAGTCTGTTCCAGTTATCTTTTTAAGATCGTCGGTCCATCTAGCTGGGGGGCGCCCCACAGTACGCTTGCCGATACGCGGTGTCCACTCCATGATTCGTCTGCTTTGCGGGTTGCTCGAAACAGTTACCGTGGCCCCGGCACAGGCAACTGAAGGAAGACGGGTGGGTTTTAGTTAGTAAAATTCTGATACGCCCTCCCTCTCCGCCCAGAGCGGGAAAAGTTATTTGATGATTTCCCATCCAAAAAAAAAAAGGATTTGTCTTCTACACCGGCCATCGGTCCTTCGACAAACATGGCCAGCCCACTGCTACTTCAGCTTGCTTACTCTGCAGGCTATGTAGGTAACTCCAGTTCTTTTCCGGATAATTTCATTCCTGATCTTATCCTCCAAAAAAACTCCGAGCCCGCTCTACAGCACGCTGAGCGACCTTAAATTGGTGGACAAGCTCGACTGTCAGTGTCCACGTTTCGGCACCTTATGTCATAACGGGCAGGACGCACAGGTTGAAGACCTCAGTCTTCAAACACTGCGGAATTGGCGACGAGAAGACTTGCCGAAGTTTGACAAGCCTAAAAGCCTAAATAAACTTCATAAAATCTTTTCCATACACACCATATTCATGGGAACTGACATTCACATCTATATCTATACACTTATAGTATTTAAGCCCCCCCCCCCAAACCTTCTAACACACGCGAGTTGTAACACTGGAACTACGAAAATCGCCTTTCTACTCCGAAAATAAAAGCGCTATTAAAGTCATTTTTTTACCATGGACGTACGGTAAACTGTCCAAGTGTCCAGCGTACATTACATGAGGCCCCACAGTCTAGTTAAACTGGGAGCCTCAAGGCGCTTGTACAGTTAAGAGTACCCAGTTACGTCGAATTACCACAGACAGTAATTCAGCAACAGTTATCTAACACTATTTATTATTTTAGTGATCCTAGTATTCCCTGCCAACGATGCGACAGTACTGATGGCCACGCAAGTCTTAGCACTCGTGGCGTGGGCAGGCTTCTCTCTGCAGGAGTTGAATGCGTCGCGACATCGTATACCGGCGCTACCTTTGAGTGTCACGAAAAGAACTTCGCTACCATTTGCTGTTAATAGCTACTGGAATACCAGCCCTAATGCTGAACATTCGTATGTAGGTAAGTATTTTATTCGTGTGTAACAAACAATACTTACTATTAGCGTTTTTAATTTTGAGTACACTGAACAACCTGCTGAAATAACTTGAATCTTTTAAATGATTTCTTGCTGCGATTTTCGAAACATCAAGGTGAATTGCCAGCTTTAGATAGGCTTGCCTTAGCAGAGTACGTACCTCCTTCCGTACGTCTTTTGTACCTATTTTTCTGTTCCTTTCTTCTTGTCTGTTTGAAGTGATATTGAGTTTTTCAATCTGGAATTTGTCAGTAGCAACTCTGAGTCTGAATTTGTACCCGGTTGATGGCAATAGGCTCGCCTCCCATTTCATAGGACTTAAACATAACTGGCGAAATGTGGGTGTACTATAGGTACATCTCTGCCCAACCCTTCGGGGAAAGAAGGCCTGATGTTACGGCAATCAGTGGCAAAATGTTTTTGCTTTACAGACAACCCAGTTTCATGAAAAATACACACTTTCTCTAACGAATACATTTTGACTACATGCATGATTTTTGTCAATATGCAGGGACCTTGGATGCCCGAAACTTTTGTAGAATATTTTAATACGTTTAGTGTCAATATTGTTCGAGAACATTGTTTAAAATCATTATGCGCTTCACGAATTCTCAAGGACTGACAAAATTCCAGTTTCCTTACATAGTTTGATACTAAGTTCTCGCCGAATTCCAATTAGGATATTGTGACGTAAGATTAAATTGACGTCACGATGACTCCCTACGGACAAATGAATTGAATTTAAATTATTTGTAAAATTTAAACAAGAATGTGTTGAATTTTTAATTGAGTCGTTCCGAACATCTTTAGGTAGACCGCTCATGCACGATATTAGTTGTATCATGATTATTGCGCGTAAACAGATCGCGGTGAGGTGAACCATAACGGGAGCGTCATTGTCATACGGTTGTATTAACTGATAATTGTGATAAAACAGTTCCAAAAAAAAACACTATGAATACCGCGACCACAATTTTTTTGGATGGTTTAATTGTGTGACAGTTTTTTTTAAAAACTAATCGTTATTTATTGTTTACTGTTGTTTTTTTACTTTGAAATTGATTACCTGTATAACATTTTGTCCTTTTTGATCTCAACACTTTTTAAGGCCAACCACATTGAAAATTTTGTTTTTTTTTACATTTTGATTACACTTATTTTTAACAGTAGTAGTTTTTTTGCCTACCGCATGGGAAGAAGGCATGATTTTATGTATGTACATATGTGTATCTTATTTTTAATTTTTCAACACAGAGTGGCTATTAGCCGATGAAGAGTGGCGGACGGCAGTGCGTGTCCGCTGGTGGTGCACACACTCTGGTCGCGCCCGACTTCTCTCGGAGCCACCCCCCGTCGCCCCACTAGCCCTCCGCCCCGCCCCCCGAGACCTGGCAGCCTTGAAAGCCTCGTGCCCCATATTCAGCTGCACAAAAGCTTTGATGGCTCTTCAGAATGCTACTACACATCGACATGTTACTGAAGCACTGCATTTGCTGGAGAGGTTTGTTACTTCATAGTACTTTTTTTACTTTAAATCTGTAGAATGATATTGTATTTAAAACACAGTTAAAAATGAAGGAATACAGACTGGCTCTCTGCTCATGAACATTTTTACAAAATTCTGAGACACTGTAGAATAATTTGATTTGCTTTATTTTTTCTAGCTACGTATACTTAGTTCCTTCATCGTACGCCGATAAAAAGGAGTTCAGTTCGTTGCCATGGCATCACACAAAGCGGTTCTTAGACGCACCCCCCGCTTCGACCCGCGACACATCACTGCTTTGCTCTCTATTGCACTTCGTAGTCGCGTACATGGACAATGTGCCTAATTGTGGTAAGTATGTTTAGGTACTAAAGGAGGCAGAAATGTATGTAACACTTCGCAGTTGAATGATATTGACCCGACAAACAATATGACGACATTCAACAAGTTAAAGTCAGGAACAAAAACATTTGTTCTGTTTCAGCGATGTATATGTATAGTTGTGGACATATAATTAGGAACGACTAATAACGAAGTCACTTTTGGATAAACAAGTTGCTTTTACATTTGTATCAACTTACAAATAACAACTTTGAACAAAATAAAATAATAGCTTTATTAGTAGGTTTTAATGATTCATACTGAATAATCTAAATAATTGCACTTCCATATAAAAATCAATTTATCGTAAATTGGCTGTATTTCAAAAGTATTGGCCGCTGGACAAATAATTAAGAACGCAAAAAATATGTTCTCAATTTTGAATTTCGAAAACTATTTGTTTTTTTTTTGATTTCCCGCCTACCCTTTGGTTATTTTCTCCTACGTTTTTTCAGTCAAAAGTGCATAATTATTTCAAAATCATGGGTAAAAACGAAAGTTGTGATCCAGCAACCCGGGAAACGATTATGGCACTCGTGATTGGTCGTATAAAAATATTGCAGATCATGGAGTGTTCCAAAATTAATGTTTATAACGCTATAAATCAAGTCAAGAAATTCAACACTACCAATAATATTTTTTCGAAAACCTAAACTATAAACCGAGAAAAACGAAACCGCGAGAAGATGCTTTGATTGTTCGTTCAGCGAATGATCCATTTAAGGGTTCTAAAATTATAGGAAGGGAAGTTTTTGGCAATGGAGGAGTATCAGCGCGTACAGTACGAATACCCTTAATGGATGCAAAGTTATTTGGAAGAATCGCCCGGAGAGTACCACTTATCAAGAACGTGCACCGAAAAACAAGATTAGATAAGGATGGAAAGTATGGCGGCTGGACAGCAAGTCAATGGCAAAATCAAGTCCGATCGAAAATCTATGGGGCGATGTATCTAGATACTTCACCTCCCCCCCTCTTTTTTAGCAGCCACACTCTTAGGAGTGTGACTGCTAAAAGGCCAAGTAATTTGAATGAACTGTAAGATGCCTTTGTCGAAACTTGGAGCACTATTTCTGTTGAAACCTGTAAAAATTTAACAAAATCCATGTCCCGTCGCTGCAGAGCAGTTATTATAAGTAAGGGTCATCCTACAAAATATTAATGCTTCCTTTTGTAAGCAGTAGTAAAGCCTATTTAATAAGTATTGTTAATTTCATTCAATAAATGCAAATGAAGTCATTTTACCCGTTCCTAATTATTTGTCCACGGCTAGGCAGTTTCGAATAGGTAGTTCAAATGGACCATAGTTAAATTATTAATAGAAGTCCAACTATTTTGCGTATCTTTTATGTAGTGTTATAGCCTATTATGAAGTTGGTTAAAAATTGATGTCTAACCATGTTGTTAAAAATTATTATCAGTAAATTGATACAAAAATAAAAGCGACTTGTATAACGAAAAGTTACTTCGGTATCAGTCGTTCGTAATTATATGTCCACATCTGTATATACCTATAGCAAGTGTTTTCTCCACAATGTTTTGAGATTGACTGCCAGAATACGAAATTACCGTCATGAAAAGAGCCTTCCAATACAACCTAATATGTCTGGTCGTTGTTGTTCGATTAGCCCAGGAAAATAAGGTATTTTCTAGGAAAAAAATCCTAGTGAAGAATTACTAGTTATGGGAATCTTGCTGAGGACTATTTGTGCAGAATTTAATAAGGAATAAACTTGTCGTAGCATAAATTGAGGGAAAGCTGATACTTACGAGATTTATGCAATAAACCGATCTTCGGGACCTTTAACAGTCGATGTTTTTTTTCGCACAAGATATTGTAATGGACTTCTTACACAGTAATGCCTAAAAAATGTGGACATGGGTCATACATATTTTGACAGCGGCGCTAATCTTGTAGGTGTTTAAAATACCTACTTCATGAGCACCATTAAAGTGATGCGTAGCTCTAGCTATGGAATACGTGTGATAAGATTAATTCTCAAATACAACTGTGTGAAGTTATGATACCATGTCCAAATGTCTTTTTATCAAATGTGTAATTATGTTTTCCTGTTAAGTAATTGTCAGCCGAAGACCGGTTCGATTTGAATGCTTTGAGAAATAATTATTATTTCCAATTTTCTTTTTTTCGTAGACGGTACAATGTCCTGGATAAAGTCATCCTTCATCGGTAACGAAGCGAACATAATTTCTCTACTGAGTCGAGACCAGCTCTATCCTCAGCAAACGGCTCAAGAGAGCATAGAGGTGACCCAGCTGCACATTCACATTGTCAAAGTTTTATTACGATGCATCATGATGCTTGAAAACTGGGATGATTACGACAGCTATAAGTTAGAAAGTTTACTCAAAATACTACTCGCCTGCTTGGAAAAAATAGATCTGACGAACTTTCATATGCTGGGTAAGTTGCTTCTTTCCGTATCAGACCTACTTTTTACTGTCATCGGACATTGAACTGCTAGATAAGATTGATTTATTTCCAAGAAATCGCTGAATCATTTCGGGAAAACACGAAGAGATAACATATAATTGTGGTTTAAATAAAAATAAAAAAACCACTTTACGTCAAAATATTTCTGGTGTAATCAACTGACACCATTGATAATTTTACAAACACATTATTGCATAATATTTTTGTTTCCATAAATTAATTTATGACTATCTTTTTTTACAAACGGGTTTTTTCGGAGTTACGCCCACTTCAAACGCACTGCACTGCACAGGCGGAGCGTCAATTTTATTATACCCAGTTGTGATAATACTGAACCCATTATGATACGTTATGAAACGCATGTGTCTAAAAATGTTGATGGATTGAGAGGGAGAGAAAGACCAAATTAAAGATTAATAGATTGTGTGAGGGATGAGAATGAAAAGAGAGTGAATGAAAAAAAGTTTTGCGCCGACCCCAAGTAACATAGGAGCAGGGCAGGAAGAAGAAGACTGAGGGCCAGTTCTTCGAACGGAAACTATCGCAAAATGAATGGACAAATTGTCAAGCGCGCGTAAACTGCTGTGATTGGTTGAATGATTTATCAACAGCCGATCGCAGCAGTTTATGGGTAGGATAATATGTATAGTCAGGGTTTATGGGTGGGTTATGATAATATTAAAAACTAATACTTAAGACTGTTTTTAGGATACCTAAACGAACTGATGCGTTGTATACGCTACGCTGTAAACTCCCGCTACTGCAAGTTGTCGGAAGATACCCTGATCCAGTGCCTGCGACTAGTGGGGAGGACATTGAGTGGGTGTGCATCTGGTGGTGGGTGTAAAGGACAGGCGTGCCGGCTCGATGCGACCCTGGCTCTACTTGCGCTGTTAAGGCAGATACATGAGGAAGCTACACCTGTTCAGGTATCTAGATATTATAATCAAATAATTATTTCCTATTCCTCTTTTTTTGAAATTCTATTCCTGATTTCTTTCTTTCCTTTTCTTGGAAGATTTATAACCTTCCATTCCAAACAGATCATCATTCTCCTGCATTAATCTCAATTTATTTGGGGTCGCTAAGGCATTTCTGCTTTTTCTACACAATTCTCTATTAGGCATCATCTCAGAATTCACACCCTTTCCGGCCATATGATCTTCCATACGTCAAACAGGATAGATGTTCGATTTTCGTTTTTAAATCTGTATAAAAAAGAAATGCAGTATCATTATTCTAGTAAGTTCTCCGATTCTCTTACTAACCATCAATGCTAGTAATTTCCGCATAACATCGATAAAACATTGTTTTCAAGTGCTAAGCAGTAGACTAAAGTGCTTAATCAAATTATGTTTAGTCAGATAAATATTTTCTCTATGACGACAGTTCACTACACCTACTTCCGTTTAGTATCATTTAAATGTGAACGTATCTTTTCTGAGTATTTCAGCGGATAGGATTTCTTTGTCTTTATTATCAGATTATCGGCTAGAAATGTGGATTGCACGATAATAGTATTTCTATGAACTCCTCCTACTAAGCTTAATAATATGCATGTGCTGAGTTTGGATTCATGTAATTCAATCATGCAAGGATAAGTTCACGACCTTTAGCTCGCCACTTCGCTCCTCTGCGTTAAATTAACCAATTAGCCATTCATAAATCTCATGGCGGCATGGAGAGTGCGATTGTCGCAACCCAGCGCTGGGCACGCCACAATTGCGGCGATAAGTCCCCTCTTTGAGGAGTGGCTGGAGAGGCGCCACGGCGTCCTCACCTTCCGCCTGACGCAGGTCCTCACCAGACACGGGTGCTTCGGGAGGTACCTGATAAAGCGGGAGGAAACGCCCGGGTGTCACCACTGTGTGGATCGCCCAGAGGACACGGTGGAGCATACGTTGGAGGTCTGCCCGGCTTGGGCGGAGCACCGCCGTGTCCTCGCGGAAGCGATCAGCGGCGGCGATCTCTCGCGTCCGGCCCTGGTCCAGGCCATGGTACGGAGCGAGAGTACATGGGAAGCCATTACCTTCTTCTGCGAAGCAGTAATGCTCGCGAAGGAGGAGGCGGAACGCGTGAGGGAGAGGCAAGCTTTGCGCCCTCACGCCCCTAGTCGCCGCAGGAGACGCCCTGGGCGTCGGGAATTGGCAGCCGATTCCCGGCCACCGTAGGCGCGGGCTTGCGGATGGCGAGCAATGGGTAGCTCGCCGTCCGGTAAGGACCAGGCTCTGGTTGACGGCGCGTTGTGTTCCACGCGCGCCTCAAAGAGATGTCAGCACTATTGAAGGGGTCCGCTAGGGCCGATGCCAGCCAGGGTTGCGGGATGTTCGAAAACGGTTACCGTGGCCCCGGCACAGGCAACAGAAAGAACACGGGTGGGTTTTAGTCAGTAAAAGTCTGACACGCCCTCCCGCTCCGCCCAGAGCGGGAGAAGTCATTTGATGACTCATAAAAAGCATTTTTATAATGTGGTAACTAAGACATTTTGGTTCGTGTTATAACAATAAATACCGGTGACATAATGTCTGAATAGTAAATTATTTGCCAAGGGAGCAAACAACTATTTTAAAGGGGAGAGTGTTTCTTTGAATCCAGAGCGCAGCGAGGGATTCAAAGTACGTCATTCGAGCTTACAGTCAGTGTTGCTGCCGAGGTGGACACTACTTTTTGTCACCCTCTATGTGACAATAAGTAAATGCAACTTATGAATAAAACTAATACCTTTATTTATTTATAAACAATTTTATTAAGAAAAATATGACATATCATAGAAATAATATTTTTTTTATACAACTAAGTAAAATTCGAATTTGAGTAAACAATTATGAACGAAGGCGGAATGCATTTCGCACGTTTTTTATTTTTTCACTATTATTTTCTAATTTGGCTCGCGCGCGGTTTACTTTATCAAACAGCCAGCCAGCAACTTGTTCATACAATATTCGTGATTGATCTCTTTGGTGATTGGAACTTTTACTAAGATTATCCACATTCCAAATTCAAATCACTTTTAGTCCCTAGGGATTAAAGAACCATTTTACTAATACGATATGGGTGTTTTCCGAAATAAATGATTGAATTGAATATCGTTGCACTAAGCCACTATCATAACGTGATAGCGGTAGGAGGCGTCCTTGTCCATTAGGTTTTAATACTGACAGATAGTCGTGGATCAGTGCCAAATGCACACCTGGCAGCTAGAGTTGCTAAGGTGCCTTAAATGGCGGATTCTTGCGCCTTAAAAATCCTGTGGCGATTCTTTTGGAAACCTCGAAGTCTACAAAACAGGGGTATTTAAGGAGTTCCAAGTAATGACCTCGGTTGGGCGCGTTTCTTTTGTTTTTCAGCATCGTATGTCTTCAATTTTGTATGAAACACAGATCCAGAATCGAAATAAAAGCACAACGCCCATGTTTCATGGTAATGAACCACCCTAGGACAATAAGCAAAACAAAAAATTAACCAACTTATTACTGTCCCACTGCAGGGCAAAGGCCTCTTCTCCTACATATAAGGCATGAGCATTGATCACCACGCTTGCTCAAGAGCGGTTGTCGATTTCAGACTTATATAAAGTACTAGCTTCTGCCCGAGATCTCGTTCGCTTGGAAGTTGTAAGATACACAATATACTAAAATAACAGCCACATTTTTATAAAACTCCCTCGGCCCCCGACCCACCGCGTCGCAAAGTATCGCCCGTCCGCGCTGTTACTTCGTTTTCGCTTAGCGTTCTTTCTGACTTTTTTATTTTGCTCTTCTCCTAAGGGTTGTAGCTTGATGTTATATAGCCCAAAGCCTTCATCAACAATTAGGCTATCAAAAGCAAAATAATGTGTCAAATCCGACTGGCAGTTCCAGAGATTAGCGTGTTCAAAGAGAAAAAAAAAACAAAGTCTTCAGGTTTTGTAGAATAGTAAGTATAGATAAGTCCAGATTTCTTCAAGATGTTTTTCTTTCACCGATGTCAGTAATAAGCAAAATAATAATTAAAAAAAAAAACATTTCTTCTGTTCCAAACTAGAGGTGGAGCGAAAGCTTCAACAGCGACGTGGTACGCGCCGTGGTGAAGGGTACTGCCGCCGCACGCGCTGAGTTGCGCGCGGCCGCGCTTCAAGTTATCGCGGCGCTTGCGCACTACGCCCAAATGATGCCGCACTTGATGCAAGGTGAGATTCTATGACTTAAAGTATTCCGTTAACATGGTTTTTCAATGAATTTTTAATGGTTTGGCAACAGTTGCGGTACAATATTACAAATGAGTTATCATTTTCCTTTTACCTCTGTGTCTTTATCGTTTAAAATTTTTATTTAAAATAAAAATCGTAATAAATCGTAATAATAGGAAAACAGCATAGCCATAAATTCGTTTAATATTCGCCGTCTAATACACAATTTTTTTTTGTTTTCTAAAGCGATTCAAGAATCATCCCTATCTCAATTTGCGGCGAACATATTTTCACAACGCGGCGAAGCGAATGCGGTGCGTGCGGCTGCAGCTGCTCTCCTCGCATCCATCGCGACTCGGGCTTCACCAAAATCTGATGTAAGAAACATTATGTTTTATTTTCATGTAAATAGTATCGAAAATTAAGTTAAATAGTTTAATTAAAAAAAAAAAAAACTCATTTTACTTGTTGATCAGGGTTTTTCGACCCCATCAAGTGATTACAATTTTGGGCTTCGTGCGCGTCAGCCTGTTCCATTAAATGTACCTATGTCATTTTTTTTTGACTTGCTACTGGTCTATTACAGAGTTAGAATTTTTTTTCTACATATTTTTTAGCAACTTTATGACTGTGAACAAATTATAATACCGCGTTAATTCTTTCACATGGGAAATCCCAGCGTTGTGAAGCGTTGGTATGCGTTTTATGCGTATACAGTAGAGTACCCAACTGATATGGCTTACCGATGTACCTGCGCAGAAGATGAATTTTTAAAGCGCGGGAAATGCTATTGACCAATCGGCACGCTCCACGCACCGCGCTTCTTTTTCCTGTACCGCTATTGGTCGGCAGCTGCCGCCATGTTAGCGCGCGCCGCGTGGCATGTTAGTCAGCCGCCATACGTCTGATCGAGTGCACGTGTAGCAGGCAAAAGTACACTTAGTGGCAACAAAAGTGTTTTCTTTTTTTATGATTTAAAATGAGTTCTTTAAAAGGGGGGCAACCACTTAAAAGTCAAGCTCGGGAAATAATTTTCAATGTACACGAGTTTATGAAGAAAGAAGCTCAGGAGTCTAAGAACACAACATTTATAAAAGATCGATTTTTGAAAATTATTGACCGAACGGCCGATGCTACACTTTCAAAACGAGAATTCTTAAAGAGAAGGATCAACATATGAGTGAAAACACTGCGGGGCCTTCTTTTAGAACGCCGAAAAAGGGTAAATTGAAAAAAACTTATCGTAAGGAATTGGACGATTTTTCATACCAAGCCATACGTAGGAAAATTTATGACTTTCACCGCGAAGAAAAACAGGTAGTCACAATGAGAGCGCTATTGGAGAAATTAAAAAGAGATATCGACTTCGAAGGGGGCAGAGAAAATCTGCGCCGAATCGTAAAAGAGATAGGATTTAAGTTTAAGAAAACGCAAACGAACCGTAAGTTGCTGGCGGAAAAAGACGAAGTAAGGCTATTAAAAATACGATTTTTAAGAAAAATAAAAAAAATATCGGCATGAAGGGAAACCTATTGTGTATGGCGACGAGACTTATGTTCATTCGACCCACACCAAAGAACAAGCCTGGTCTGATGGCCAAGGCAAAGGCATAAAAAAACCAATTTCGAAGGGACCGAGGTTGATTATAGTGCATGCTGGTGGTGCTAATGGATTCATACCAAATGTTTTGCTCATGTACAAATCGGCTCAGACCACAGGAGACTATCACAGTGAGATGAACAAAGAAAATTACGAGAAATGGTTGCAAGAGAAATTAATTCCCAACCTCCAACCGAATTCTGTGTTTGTCATTGACAATGCGTCATACCATAGCACATTAGAGGACAGGGCACCGAACAATAACTTTGCAAAAAAGATTATGCAGGATTGGTTAAAAGATAAAAACATACCTTTCAATATCAGAGCGAATAAGCCGGAATTGTACGATATAATTAAACGCCATAAGCATCTCTATGTAAAGTACTCGCTTGATACCATAATGGAAGCTCACGGCCACACAGTGTTAAGGCTCCCTGCATATCACCCGGACTTCAATCCGATAGAAAACATTTGGTCGCAGGTGAAAGGTCACGTAAACAAATTCAATGTTGCCATGAATTGGACTGAAGTGCAGCGTCTTTTGTCTGAAAAATTCGCATCTATCGGGCCAGACGAGTGGCAAAAAGTTGTAGATCATGCCATCAAATGCGAAGACGAATTTATGACTTTGGAAGAGGCCATCGACGATAGATTGGACCAATTTGTAATAAACACCAACGAAGATACGTCATCCTCATCGGATAGTTCGAGTTGTGATAGTGATGGTAATAGTAGCGACGCTCAGAGTGATATTGGGATAGCAGGAGTGCGGCCTTTAGATTAAGTTTTTTCTATTGTTTACTAAATAAATACCTATTTGTTTATTAAATAAATCGTACATTTTAAATAACCTGTATTTTTAATTAAATATATATTTGATGAAAATGGGGGCCCGATAAAATTGGCACGAAGTGTAATTGTGCGGAGGGGCGTGACTTACGAGTGAGACGGAACTAACAGCTGCAGTGTATTATGAACCATATAGTATTGATCTAAGGTTGATTGTAAGTTTTACGAATTCTTTCGTTAATCTTTGGGGCCATACTTTCTTTTCTGTGCGAACGAAGATTCACGACGGGCCTTATCAGTTGGGTACCACTGTACGTGTTTATAATCATGTACGATGTAAGTTAGGTTTCATATTACTTAACATGACCCAGTGGGCCATCGGCAATTCCTATAGACATCGAAAGAGGCCTGTATGGAATGTTATTATTTTATCAATTCGTTTCCTACCAGCCAGTATCACGAAGAAGAGGAAATATCGATACTATTGTTCGTTTAGTCATGCATTTCCCCTTATCCATTATCATAATATATCAGGACAAGAAAGAAATATTATGTTTTTATTAACACCGCGGTTCCGTATTTTTTAGGAGTGATGGATAATACTGACTAAAACTAATGCTCAAGCGACACATATAGTTTATGTTAAAAAAAAAGTATAAACAATTTATAGTAATTCTATTGTTTCTGCAATTGCTTGCGGTAGGTAAAATAGGTATTTATTTTAATAACAATGAGAACTATTTATAGTTCAGTGATCATCGTTGGATAGTTACGTACGCAAAATAGTGTCATGTCCGATAAAATGACCACACACGTTAATCATAAAGCGCGGCGCGCCGCATCTTCTTATAGTTTGTTATTTTTTGGCGATAATGTGTGTTTTTGTTCTCTATCGACATGTTCAAAGTGCGATTTTGGCTTGTACACAAAAAAAGTTGTAAAGTCCTTGCACAGTTAAATATACTTCCTATTACAAGAATAAGAAGTATATTTTAGTTTGTAAACTGTGGGATTTATTTCCCACAATTTACAAACTAAAATCTAAGGGGCTGCGTATTTTCTTTAATTTTTACAGACAACACATTAGATTCATTTTGAACCATTCTTCCTCAAAGTAACTTATTCACTGCTTGTTCATTCGAAAGCATAAAAACATCGGCGTTTTAAATAAAGTAATTTATTGTCCCCATACAAGGTGGGTTCAACAAGCTTAGGGCCATTGAGCACGTGCAATAACGGGCTATAAATTACGTATAACACTAGCGAATACGAATGGGACCACCCGCGGACTGTGAAAATAGCATGATGTTACTACTTTAGCTACGGTGAGAAACTAGACAACTGCTCGCTGGGAAATACGCGATTTTATCCTCATATCACCGAGCTCTTACCCCATAGAAATTAGTGGCTGACTCACTGTTATTATGAAGCTGTTTTAACGTTAATTGAAAACGAATTCAAACCGCGATGACACAACATTTGAAATAGTTACCTATATGCCACCCAGTAATATGAGCCGTTTGCGAAACATTTTCTAGCGTTACCTTCATGGAGAATACAAATACGTAATTAGACAGTTGCTATAAATTTAAAACGTAATTTTGTCATGCATGTAGCGTTCAAGCTGCGGTTCGATTAATGAATCACATGTAAATAATGGACCGAATACGGTAGCTCTCGCAGAATCTTGCTTTTCAACAATAGCAGTAATACTAAATTATTTTATTTATTGTAAAATATAGCGTATTGTCCAAAGACAACAAAAAATAAAGTATAAGAATTATGATCAGTGGTTGATTTAAAGTCTCATTCAATTACCTCCCCCATCAAATAAGTCATAGTGGACTTGTTCTACATGCCCACTGAGGGCGACTGTGACACTAAAATAGAACATGGGTAAGTGTACCTTAAGTGGTATATTTATATACGACTATATTCCTCGACATGTCGTGTTTACTTTAATGGAGAAATGGACTTGGATATAAATAACTTGCCCTGACCCTTAGACTTATTAATATGAATGAAACTATAAATATTCACACATTTCACCATATATAGGCACTCTACATAATATATTTGTGTATTTTTTTACATACAGTTTTGTAAAGGTAAAATTGTTACAGGCGGAACTTAGTAGTTATTATAATTGGCCACATTATTTATGGGGCCCGGCCGGTGAGTTAGAGATCGAGGAGAAGTTGTTGTTTCGCGAAGTTATTGCTCTATGCCTGAGTTGTAAACAAACGTTTGTTAATCGTTGTTGGCGGCTGTTGAGATGACCTGCAAAATGCGTAAAAGGTGTTTCTTATTACAATTCACGTTTCGGAATACAATGGTTATCGTAAGCGATCGATATGCGGCTACATTCGAGTCACGGGCGCAGTACATCAACACGCATGGCCTTGAGTGCATGGCGTCGTGCGAGCTGCCCAGTACAGCCGCGTAGGGCTTATCTTAGCGCGCGCTGGCGATACGCCTCACTTGATCACTGACCGCCGCCGCCACCGCAGGCGCCGCCGCCACCCCGCTTGTATCGCGGACCGTGTTGTTTACATACGTACGAAATGCCGGCTCTTTAAATATACGACTTTGAACAAACATTTTTTATTCATAACTAACCAGTAAAGTGAACGTTATTCAAAATGTGGCTCAGTGGTATTTTATTGGTGATAGTGGTGCTCTTGCTACTGTTGACTCTTTTATTGGCTGTTTTTCACTATTCATCGAAGGGAAGAAAGTATTGGTTCTTCAGAAATGTGCCTTACAGGGAACCCTGCCCCATATTTGGAAACTTTGGAGCTACGTTTACAATGAGAAGAAGTTACACAACAATGCTACAATATTTTTATGATAATTATAGAGACCAGAAATATGTTGGACTTTTTCAAGCTCGAAGACCAACCTTGATGGTAATTAATTTGGATATAGCAAAAACAATATTCTCGAAGGAATTTCAGAGCTTCAGTGATCGTGTGTCCGTATCTACAGATACCCAGCGCGAGCCGCTTCTTCGTAACCTGGCGAACATGGGTGGCGCTGAGTGGAAGGCGATGCGGCACATAGTGACGCCGACGTTCTCGTCAGCTAAGATGAAGGCTATGTTTCCGTTGATAGCTGAATGTGCTCAAACATTGAAAAATGTACTGCTAAAAGAATCAGTTGAAGATATCAATGTGCCAAGTATGATGACACGATTTACGACCGATGTTATTGGAAGCTGCGCGTTCGGCGTAGATCCTGGATCGCTCAAAAATCCAGATTCACCATTCCTACAGATGTCACAAAAAATGTTTAAGATAGATCGTGCGACGGTGCTTAAACGCTACTGTCGTACCTTCTTTCCCAGATTGTTTAAATTGTTAAACTTGAGGTCATATTCCCCAAATGTAGAAACTTTCTTTACTTCCATTATTAACCAGGTTTTGGCAGAAAGACGATCTGGAGTTCAAAGGCACGATTTCCTTCAACTTATGTTAAATGAGCAGAAAACAGATTCGGGTTTCTTAATGACCGATGCTCTAATAACGTCTAACTCATTCATATTTATGCTAGCGGGGCTGGAGACATCGGCCACTACGTTGTCTTTCAGTTTATATGAGTTGGCAAAAGATCAAGAAGTGCAGGAAAGTGTAAGAACGGAGATAATGGAATGTCTAGAACGGCAAAATGGGCTGAATTATGATGCAGTGATTGCGATGCGGCTGGTGTACCAAGTGGTGGCGGAGACGCTGCGCCTGCACCCACCCACGCCGATGACCACGAGGCTCTGCACAGCCCCCATTACTCTCGATGAAGAAATTACCCTGAAAGCCCGGGACCCCGTTTTAATACCTATCCATTGCATACAACGAGATGCTCGGTACTTTCCCAATCCAGATAAATTCGATCCAGTTCGCTTCAAAGATGATTTGAATCCGGCAGGCTTTATGGCTTACGGTGAAGGACCAAGGAGTTGCCCCGGTAAGTAAACTTTGACAAACATTATTATGGTGTACCCGTTATATCTAAGCTGCTTGCAGTCGATCATTATTATTTAATATTATGTAAATAAAGAGTTACGCCTGATATTATGGCTATGTCGCGAAAAAACAACATTTTCTAAACTAAACATTCTTTTGTTCTCATTGTCTAGTTAAAAATCTTTTCATTGTTTCGTTAGTATACCCGTGTTTACAAAACTTGAGCTTGTGTCCACATAAACAATCTGCAGACAAAATTCTCTGTTATCAAACAAGTCTTACTGGGATATGTCAATTTACATTACACGGTCTATATGCTTAGTCGGGTTTTTCCTACATTTACAATAATAGCAACAAAACATTTAAGAGATTGGTGCTAATAATGACATTTTTGATAATTATTTGCATGACGCATCTGCAATGATTAGCTATTAGAACATGAACCAAGCGCGTAATGTAATGAAAATATTGATAAAATGTTTACTGTGTAGGTGCACGTTTCGCGCAGCTGACTGTGGCGGCTGGGTTGGCTGCGGTCCTCAGTACTTTCACGGTGGAGCCCTGCGAGCGAACTACTCCTCAGATCCAGTACGACCCAAGAAGCGTGATGCTGAAGAACAAAGGAGGAATATGGTTGAAATTTGTAGCCAAATAACACAGAAAAAATCTTAACTTATAGGTGTTTTGTACTGAGATGACTTCAAACTAGTGTTGGTCCTTGTTTGTTAACCAGACATTTTTATAGCCTCGAAAATGTGACTCAAGAAAAAGGGCAATGGACTGTGATTGATGAATATGATCCAAAAGAATGGATTTAAAAAAATATAAATATTTCTTTTAATAAAATGTGGTGGGGACAATGCTCATAATATGGAGTCGAAAAACCCAAGTCACGACGAAACCTGGCCCAATAAATTAGGTGTAGTAGCCAATTTATTTGTGAACATAAATACTATACAAAACTCAAATTATTACGTCTGCCTACAATCCTACATACAGCTTGACCTCTTTGAAATATCCCTTCTAACTTAATTAATGCCAAGCCCATGATTAATTTTCGCCTTACCAGTATGGTAATGTCCGAAGGCGGTCCTTCTCTAGACATACATATAAGTTAATTTGAAAACAAATAAAGATGGTGAATTGGTATAGTTAGATATTGAGTTTTAAGGGGTTTCTTAACAATTTTCCTTTTTTGAAATAATAGCTATTATGGAATTGTCCAAAATATTAGCTCTTTTATACCCGATTAATATAAAATACGTTTGTATAGGGCTGAAAGTTACAGTACGCAACTCTAACCACCCGACGAGTGGCTCCCACCAGTCGGCTTGTTTTACACTATAAGGCACTATAAGACTTAATAATTACCATTTAATTTTAATTAGCATTAATTACTTCTTGTATGTTTTTCTAGCGACTAGTGGTTATGAGGGCGTGTACATTGTTTAGAAAGAATTCTCTTATTTATTTTATAGTTCTTAGTCATAGTGTAATTCTTATATCGTGTATTTCATTATACGAATCACCTTATTGTCTAGGGATATTGTGATTACAGCTGTAGACTGTGGTAATAGTTCAATATTATCTACCTCTTCGGTAGATAATTCCAAGAAATCACGTAGTTTGCATTGATATAATAAATACACATTTATTCATAATAATATCATTGTCATGCTTCGACTGTGTGAACCATGCGGATGCACTTATCATAAACTATTATTATATAGCTATTGTTTTAGGTTACAAATTATTCGTCTATGTAACGGAACTGATACTACCTATATATACACAATGAAGTCACTGAAGTTATTATAAAAAAGCCTAACTGTTGTTTGTATGGGCACAGATAATAATATAATACTACGGTATGGGTATTATTTCCTTTATATTGGATGTTTTTTTTTACAGTCTCGAAATGTTTACAGGGTGTTCTACCCATAAATATGAACAACTTTCACTATGGGACCAACTCTGAAATCACGAAAAAAAATCTGCTTTACCTATAGTAGAAAAGTTTAAACCTACTTGACCAAAATGTATGAAACAGTTGACTTTTTTTCGTGATCTCATAGTTGGTCCCATAGTGAAAGTTGTTCATGTTCATGGGTAGAACACCCTGTAAAAATTTCGAGACGGTAAAAAAAATCATCCAGTCTATTTAGTTTACTTGTGGAAATTTCGGATTCAGTATTTTAACTGACTTTTATGGAAGACAATTTTCAGAAGGAATAGTGAAACATAATTAATTTCAAATCTAACAGCTGAAATGTGGGTGTTGTACACACACTTCTGCTCTCTTCGGGGAATTCAGGCGAATTATGTTATAATTTTCAGCACATCACAATATTTTTTTCTTTGGTGTATGAAAAATAATATTTAATTTTATACTGTTCAAAAAAGTCAAAAAGAACAAGCTGAGATAGATACAGCATTTCGATTTGCGAATTATACTCGTATTTCACAGCGGTTATTTGACTATTTCTTAAAAATAAAGTTCCAGTAATAAACACACTAATTGTATATCTGCTCTTTGACGTTAGTGCGCTAAATTATTACCATTTATTTTAGCAAGTAACTTCTGCAAATGTTCAGTTACGCACATGATATATGTGCTGCAAAAATATCCAATGAATCGATCTACTATTACTTATGTGTGTACCGAACCGAAGTGCCGATACTAATGATACTATCAATCAGCTGCTTCAGTAAACAATCACTAAAACGGGCGAGGCAGTTAATTGGTCACATGTAATTGCACTAAATACCGGGCGACAGCAGAAAGGGGTCTTTTTTATTGGTCTTTGACCTGTTTAAACGTTGACTCGAATATCGAGAGCGCACCGTGTCTATTTCTTACATTTACTATTATGTGTACCAGATATCTTTGTGCCCATCGCTATCTGGCGTATCTGATCCAGTAAACAGGTTTATGATGTTTAAAATAATACAAAGCGTTTATGTGAGGCATTACTTTTTAATTGAAACAGTAAATTATCATTTTTATAAGCGTGTTGGTATGATATCTACTTTATGGGCTCTTAAAGCAAATATCTGATACTTTAAAAGTCTGTATAGGTAGATAACACATTGAATAGCCAGGTTTCACTAGCTATCTAGTACGTTTCGATCAATCTAACAGCCTTTTCTCTATCAATCTAACAGATTTTCACTCTTTTTCTTTTTTAGTCATTTATAGACAAGCAAATCAAGTCAGGGCCCGCTTGCACCACAAATCACTAATTATACGTTTAGCGACAAACGAATTCAAAACATATTACTGTTTCTGTCAATCGTTTAAAGATGACAGAGACAGAATGATCTTTAAGTATTATGTTTAGCGTTACTCATTTAGTGATTGATGGTGCAGGGGTTTTTTTTTTTTTTTTTTTTTTTGTGGATGGGAAATCATCAAATGACTTCTCCCGCTCTGGGCGGAGCGGGAGGGCGTGTCAGACTTTTACTGACTAAAACCCACCCGTGTTCCTTCTGTTGCCTGTGCCGGGGCCACGGTAACTCTTTCGAACATCCCGCAAATGGTGCAGGGGCTTGACAGCATGAAAGTAAAACGTAAATTTTGTACATCGTGTTGACTTTTCGTAGTTACATGAATATTCTTCAAAACACGACCAGCATTAAAAATGTAAATGCACCGGTCCGCAGATGAGTATTGAAAGCTTAAAGAATGAATGGATGTATTAATTAGTTTTGATCAACATCCTAAAGATGACTTGTAGATATTTATAGATTCATTCTACATTAAATATTTATAATTATATTTCATTAATCCTATTGTAGCCTTAATAGCCTTAAACTTACTTGGTACCTTAAACTTTAGGTACTTAATTAATTGCAATGCTTATCTTATAGACTTGGATTTTTAAAAAGTTGTTGATACTACATTTTTGTCTATATTTTGTACCTGCGTCCTGAACTGTGTATTTACAGTATTATGGTGTACTTTAACAATATACGAATCAAAACAGACATTATTTTTAACTTTCCTTATCCGTTTTCCTATTGGTATGTACCTAATAAGTAGCTTGTTTGCGTACCTACAATTTCACTTTATTACTAAATAGCTACTGAATTACGCACTGGTTCATTAAAAAAAGTAATCAGTAACAATGTGTTATGAAATAAAAGCTCTTGGAGCAAAAGTAATGTAATAAAAACTCTTGAACATTGAATGAACATTTCGTTAGTGGAATGTAAACATTTTAAGATTCCCTTACTCAGATAGTACATAATATAAAAATACTCAAGTTACTCGCCTCAAGTTGTATTAATTAAAACACAAGTGATAATTAGCTTGTGCAGAAGGTGATATTGTAGTATATATATATATCTATACTTCTTATTTATTTGTAACTCACGACATATTTCTAGCAAAGTAAAGGCATATGTTTACGCGCTATTTTTACTTGAATAATGCATCAGCGGCGAGGTGTCAATTTTTGTAAAAGAGAGGCCGAAGCTAAGCCGGTTTTAACTTACTTACTTATCAATAAAGTAAAAAATAATTTATTAACTTCAAAAAAAGTCTTTCCTTTACTGAATTTAACACAATATTTGACGAAATAGCAAAACCAAAAACACGCTGTTACTACACACGTAGTGTAACTATCCTATTTTTTGGCAATAGTAGACACTATTGACTGTACCATGTGTGAACCTCCGAAGGGAAGCCGGTAGAAATCTTGTTGTATGGTGCTTTCGCCACTGCAATTTATACTAGTTTACTGATTCCTATTGTATGCATAAATAAATGATGTCGAAACCGCTGAATCGAGCCATTTTTGATAACCTACTTGAATAAAAAACGAAATACCTACTACTCATTTGCAATTTTATCTGAACGTGCTATAAAATTTAATGTCTTCAGATTAAAATTGCAGTTTTATTGTGGTATTGTTTTTTGTACACATCTACTGAATATTTTGAGATGGAAATTGTAGTACCTAATGTATGCCTGATCAATATGCCAATCACCACTTCTAAATATGGCTTGTTTAAACATAGAAATGGCGCACTTATGCATAGTTTTCCAGAAAATAAATACTATAGTTTCAAAAACTTACACATAATCTATACAAATAAATAAAATTAAAGTGTGTTTGTAATGTCAAAATAACAACTTTTTACTAAATGCATAAGAAAGTATAAACGGTACTTATAACAAAAAAGCAATTTTTAACATTTTTGTCCGTCTGTCTGTTTGTTCCGGCTAATCTCCGAAAAGTCTGGACCGATTTTGACGGGACTTTCACTGGTAGATAGCTGATGTTACGGCGGGTAACTTAGACTACTTTTGTTTCAGAAAAATACTTAGGGTTCCGCGCAAAAAAAAAAAACCCATGACAAAAAGTCGGATTTGAAAAATTCTTTTTGTATTTGGTAACCCAATTTTCGAGGATAGTTATAGGAACATCACACCCTTAAGAGTCGAGCAAAAAGAAAAAAGTCAGAAAGTACACTAAGCGAAAACGATGTAATAGCGCGGGCGGGTGATTCAATGCGACGGTTGGCGACGGGTCGGGGGACGAGTTTTATTAAAATGTTACTGTTATTTTAGTATATTGTGTATCTTACGACATCCACGCGAACGAAGTCGCGGGGCACAGCTAGTTACGAAATAAAATTGATTTTTTTTGACATTTTACCACATACAATGAATGAATTTCACTGCTTAGTTGTTCCATGTTACGTTCATACAAAGTGACATCTCGACTTAGTAAAAGGCAACGAAAACTTAGGATGTAAGAGCGAGCAAGGCGAGCTCGGTTCTTGGGGCACCCCGACTCGGACAGGTTAGGTTAGAAGTTAACTTCGTGGTTATTTTCACGCCTTACTTCAAGACGTGTCATTGAGATTGAAAATGCTCTTGACCTCAAAACTTGTCACAAGGTAATATTTTAAGATTTGAGCATATTTTGATTTGTTGACCTTGATTTTTGGGGGGTTGACCTTGACTTTTGGGTTGTTGACCTTGTCCATTCAAATGTCATTAACCATATTATTGTTTGCAAACTAATTTAGACCCGCTACGTGAAGTTTTTTTTTTCCTCGGCTCTTATGGATTTGCTGGTTTTGGGGATTTCAAAAATACTCTAAAAAGGGTATATTCTACCAAAAAAAATAGCTACTATAAAAAATCGGTGGGTTATCTTTTCAGGTCTTGGAGTGTGATGTGCTGGAACAATTGCACGAAAATAATTTCACAGAAAATTGTTTAGAAGTTCTCGTAGACTTCTGCAATACCAAAGATTATAAACTATCGTTCGGTGAGTTGACTATCTTTATATGAGACTTCATGAGTTCATGGTTGTAAGATAACTGGAACCTACGATATGTGTTACGTATTGATTCGTAATTTATTTATCACCGATAAATAAATAATAACATATTGCAGATTACACGTTTTAGACGTCTCACGTTACTGTAATCTTTAAACTTAAAAGTAGGGGATTTAAAGATTATAAGTTATGTGAGAATCAATATCAATATTTAAGACACAGGGCCTTGACTAAATAAAATGATTAGATCCAGTTCACTATTAATTTATTTACATAAAGTCTAAGAGACTCATAAACAATTCAATTCAATAATTGCAATTCTTACGTTATCAGAAAGGCGATATTAAATTATATTCATGTAATAGGAATTTTAATCACTGTTACAGTGTTTCAATTAAGTAGGCACTTAATTGCAATTGAGGTACTTAGGTAGATAAAAGTTGATAAAAATAATTGTGTTTTTTTTCTAGAAGGGAACGTGTCGTTGAGTTTGTTAGAGCGTCGGGGTGAGTTCGAGGTGCGTGCGCAAAAGGGAGGGGACGAGTTTGTGTCGCCTGCACACGTTTCGCGCAAGCCGCGTCCTCCGCCCACTGCCACGCTTGTGATAGCCCTAGCAGACGCACTACACAATGTCAGCGCCTTCACACACTGCCCAGTCCAAGCCTGGAATGAACGAGGATTGTACCGACTTTTGTTCAGGTACATTATTGCGAATTTTCTTAGAATATACATCAAATAATTATAGCTTCCAGCGAGTTAGTATTAAAAGCAGCTGTTGGTTGTAAAACTGGCGGAAACTCTGCGAAACGTCAGCGTCTGTATTAATACTACATCCTGCACAAGAATGACTTCGAAGAAATTGCATTAAATCTTGTTGCAATACTGTAAACCAATTTTCTTAGAAAATGCCTTTCTCTATCTTAAGCTTTGAGTAGTGGGTGCTACAGATCAGGAGCGACGGCTTCATACAACCCCATTCCTACCGGCTTCCCTTCGGAACAACGACTGTACTTGAGTTTACTATTACTATAATATTTATTTTATTTTAATTTTATTTATTAGGTCTACCAACAATTGTTTACATTTATTTACAAACAAAAATAAAACATGCGTTTAAACTCTACACAGTGCAACAATTACTTAAAGGTAATCACCGCTTGGACAAAAAAGAAAACAATAGTAAGTAATTTCGTAAGCTACATATTGCACAAGTAAACTCAGTAAAATATATAACTATGTATCAATAATATATATGCTAAATATTAAAAGCATCATTTCTTTAAAGAGTTCACAGTCCAAAAACTTTTACAACAAATCTGATAAACAGCTCAGCTGATAAATAATTTTTTGCTTATTGAGAGAATCAAAGTGAAAATCAACCATATCACTACAATTATTCAAAACCCTACAGAACCTAGCATATGGAGAGTTAGATCCTAACACCGTTCTCCTCATTGGAGGACAAAGTGGAGTAATAGGTTTGCGCGGAATCCTCGACGGAGCACGAAAGTTAACGAGTGCGAGCAGCGGCGGCGAGTCGATATTTCCCTTCAAGATTTTGCTAGCAAACATTGCGTCATTCAGACATCTTCGTTCTTCCCAGGTTGAAGAATTTCAATCTATTTTTGTAAGAACGCACTTTTTTGATTATTACCACAGAAAAGGCCAGATGCCAAACGAAGCGTTTTTGAACACGTTCTAGACGCAAACTATTTGTGGCGTAGTGTGGCCGCCACACCACACTGCAATACTGTAATATGCTACGCACTAATCTCTCATAAAGTAAGATTTTAGTTTTAATTTGACGAAAACCCTTACACTGTCTTATGACAAAACCCATCATCCTGGATGCTCTTTTAGTAATGGAATCTAAGTGTGGTGCAAAGGTTAGTTTTTGATCAAACAGAACTCCAAGGTCACGAATAGTGTCTACTTCATTAACTTTGTCCTCATTTATGTAATACACTGTCTTTATTGGATTATTTTTTTTTGTGTATTTAACGTGGTAACATTTCTTCGAATTCAAATACATTTCATTACTGTTACACCATTGAATAAGACTATTAAGGTCCACTTGCAAAAGTGAAGCGAATATAGTACATACATAGTCGTATTACAGGTAATACAATATCGTAAGATGAAAAGCATTACAAAAACGTGTACCTAGAGTTATAATAAGATAGTTAAATTAAGAAAATTAAAGGAATGACTTAAATTTTTGAGGTAATATTAATGATGTTATTTTGAGTTTATGAGAACTGAACAATTTTTTCTTCGGCTTCCTTCTAAAGGAAGTTGTAGCTTCGCTACTGCTACAGATAGCATAAAATTTCAAGTGATGCATAAGAAATGGGGATTTCCCTAATACCTACATAAGTGCTCTTCCTCTGTTAAGTAGTGGTTGATAAAGTTCGGCGAATATACATCATAAATAAACAAAACACTAAGTCAACAGTCTTTTGTGGTTAGTGCAATAAGTCATGCATGATTTATTGCACTAACCACAAAAGTAAGTACAAAAATTATTTTGTACCAACTACAATAGCTCATTCCGATTAACTGAATTAGGCCGGTCACATATAGTCGGAATCCCGATTCGGAATTCCGTTTCGAAACTGCAAACCCATTCATAATCTACTGCAACTGCTAGTTTACTATTAGACTTTACTAGATCATGAATGGATTTGCTGCTTTCGAAACGGAATTCCAACTGTATGTGGCCGGCCTTAGTGCGTTTATTAGAAATTCCATTCCGTTGTGTAGCACACAATCTTCTATTAACCAGAATACAAAACATTTCAAAATCAATTTTGGCTTAGTTCTCTTCAAACATTGTTAACTTTTTAAGTACTAGACGATTAGTAGGTACTAAATCGGTACAACTAGTACAAACCAGTTAGGTATGCCGCGTACACACGCACCTAAGTTGCAAAGCCATTAGCAGGTAGTAATGCTTCCGCCTCCATTATCAAACGCGAATGAGACTGGTTCTGTAGCCTGCAAATTAGTTATAGATCTCAATACGTAGGTGTATATATAAGGTGTATCTATTCATACACGAAATCTCATAAGGGGTCATTGTACTCATCAATATGAACAACTTTTACTATGGGACCAAACCTGAAAACGCGAAATAAAAATCTGCTGGTCCCTACATTTTGACGAGATAAAACCCTTCGGGGAAACAAGGCGTGATGTTATGTTTATGTTATGTAACTTGAAAATACGAGTATTGTAAAAGACAATTATTTTTAAAAGAGTAACCGTGGAGTTTCTTGCCGGCTCTTCTCCATAGGAAACGACCAATTGGAACCGTGCACCTGGCTTCTGACGTTTTATAAGTGCCCATGTAGGCTTATGTGAAATAAAATATTATTTTGATTTCCCCAGACGAGCTCTATAACGATGAATATAAATGATTAAGTATTCCTTCATAAAATATCATACAAGTAATATGGATGATCTAATGCGTATGCACATCTCTACAATGTTGACTAATGAGTCATTAGTCCTAAGTAATGATGAACATCAGCCCACACGACGCCGACCGACGGTTCACACTAACGAGCCTTCACGCGAAGATGCATTCTGTTACGACAGATATGGCTAACGTATTTGTCAAAATAAATACGACTTATATTTCTTACTTTCCGGTTATCTTGAATACATTAGTCTTCTCCGAAGCCATATAACTGGAGCTTAAGCTAAGGACTTATAAAGTAAATTATTATCGGAACTTTTATTCACTATGACAAACGCGCAGGTAACATAGTTGCATTACTATCAAAATGTGCAAGATACAAAGTAGGATATTAGTGAATGAATGAAATATAATTAAAGACATGATTGTAATGCCGGTCGCGTTACTTGCAAATAGGTATCGCGATTAGGACTCTCTATTTCTTCTGTCAACCTGTACTATTCTAAGTAATAGGCAAAGTACGGAAGGAGAGATCTCTTCGTGTTGCATTTAAGTTAGTTTATTTGTGATTTTTTTTATCGATGTAAAATCTATTATTCGACTTATTGCAGATGTACTTCATGGGCCGGTGACGATACGAGTGAGACATACGAGATCCGTGGCGCCACCTGCCGAGCGCTGCAGGCAGTGACAGCGCACAAATGCGTCCGTGTCTCCCTCGCCGCCACTAAGGATTGTCTTTACAACTTGCTAATGACTTTAACACCTTTTGGAGAAGGTATGTTATTTTATTTACGTGGTGTGAGTTTTGTAAATAGATAGTTTGTTGTGTTGGCACGAGCTAAATTAAAAATGCTATATCGTGATTAGAAGATTAGCTGGTTGGTAACGTTGCACGTTGGTAGTGCGGTTGATATGTCAGTAGTGCAATCGTAAAGGGTGGAATCGTAGGTGTTGAACGCATCCCATTCGCAAATAAAAAATAAACTGGCCAAGTGCGTGTCGGACTACGCACAATGAAGGGTTCTGTAGTTGGGATGAAGGAAGAAGAGACAAAATTATCCCAAGAACAAACTTAACATTGAAGTTGAAAAACAAATTGTTCTCCCATACATTCCAAGTGTAAATGTAAGTTTGTACGCACAATATTGAGAGATTAACCATGTTATTTTAAGACCAGACTTCTTATAGGTTTTCCTGTAATCTATAAGTATGGAACTCATTTTTTAACCCTAGCTGTAACGCTGCATAGTGTTTAGTTAAGTGTTTCTTGTTTGTACAATTGAAGTTAAATAAAAATTTATTTATTTATTTATTATTTAACTGTTTTCAAAATTTTAGGCTCACAGTTTCGGAAATAAGAGGATGATTAATTTTCGTCTGTTTTCATAAATTACTAGAAAACT
Organism: Fissipunctia ypsillon; assembly: GCA_947568875.1. Classification (NCBI taxonomy): domain Eukaryota; kingdom Metazoa; phylum Arthropoda; class Insecta; order Lepidoptera; family Noctuidae; genus Fissipunctia; species Fissipunctia ypsillon. The sequence continues at coordinate 14,806,049 of OX387654.1, read as the reverse complement.
ATTTATTTTAAAATTATGAAAAAAAAAACTATTCGAGTGATCCTATAAGGGTTCCGTTTTTTCCTTTTGAGGTACGGAACCCTAAAAACTATATGTAATTTTAATAGTTATAGTTCCTCGTTGGTCTAGTTCGATTCCCTGGTCGGGAAAAGTGTTTTTGGGTTTTTTCGTTAGGAATTTCTCAGTAGCAGCCCGGAGTCTGGATTTGTGCCCGGATGCACTATAGGTACACCGCTGTTTAAACCCTTCATAGATTACAGGCGTAATATTATGTTATGTTGTAATAATTAAAGTTGTTATAATATTATAATTATTACAAACATAAATAAACTTACGCCTTTTTCCCCACGAGGGTTGGTAGAAATGAGAGAACAAAATAATAGCAAAGGTAATTGGAATGTTATTGCCGTTCGCCACACAATTTATATGTCAAAAGGTACAACAACAAAACAAAACAAAGGTACAGGGATGAAACAGCGGTCGGATTACTACCACATGCAAAGGCCACAGATATAATACAAGTACGCAAAAATTAGGAGATTAATGCAAGCTGTGTTGCTGACATGTACACAAATGTTATCTGCTTTTTCGGAAATACGACAAACTGTTCAAATAATTCATAGTTTTATCAGTGCTGTCTTAGGTTTTCAAGGAAAACACTTAAGAAATGCTTGTTTTTCGAGCAAAACACTTAATATTTATCATGTGTACAATGAAGGGACTGTTTGCCTACAAAGCCAAGAATAAGTATAGAGTGTCTTGTTGACTTATGGAACCAAGACATGAAGTTGACTTTGGACAGACTAGTATTTAACTAATAATATTTATGTCTGAGTAATAAGTCAGTAAGTAATGTGCTATTTGTAGACGGACGTTTACAACGAACTATAACTTACTAGATACCTACTAGCTGCGCCCCGCGATTTCACCCGCAAAAGTCTCGATCCCATTGGAATATCAGAATAAAAAGTATCTTATGTCCTAAAACGGGTCATGGTATACCCATGTGCCAAATTTCATCCAACTCCGTTCAGCCGTTTTAGCGTGAAAGCGTAACAAACAAACAAACTCACTTTCGTATTTATAATATTAGTTAGGATTAGGATAGATAATGTTTGAAACTAATAAACTAAATCTTCCAGAAGTTGTTGGCTGCCTATTATTGTCCGAAATCGTTAAGTAAATAGAAGAGTCATTTCTGCTTAGATAATTTAAAAACTAAGCTTAGTATAGTAGCCCGCATATTTGCTTCACTTTTGACAATAACTCCCAGTACATTGAACCTTCACTAAGATTGAAACTATCTAACTGTCACATTAGCCTTAAAGCGAAACCGCTAGGGTAGCCCGCGAAATTCAATTTTTCTTACGTTTTTTGCAATTTGCAGGTCAGTGTATCATATGTCATTTTCTAAGTTAGATTTGTGCCAAAATGTCATGTTATAAATTACAAACCGACTCACTAAAAAGTAAAAAATAAAAAAAAAATTTTTTACAAAAAAAAAAGTGAAAAATAACTTTAATTTCGGAAGTCGGTGTCTTTGCATCTGTATTTTAGTTTTTTTGCCACCGACTTCCGAAATTAAAGTTATTTTTCACTTTGTACTGTTTTTTTTGGAAGTCGGTCGTTTTTTTTTTCGTTATAAGTTTTAAACTTTTTAGTGAGTCGGTATCTAATTTATCTAAGTTACAATAGACTATTATCAACTGCTCATCACCTTTTACAAAATATTGCTTTTCCGGATGCAGAAACGTTAATTGTTGAGGATTTCTCCTGGTACTTCATCAACAGCTCCACTTCACCATTTGCATTGTGACGAGCATAAATTGCTTAGCAACTTTATTAAAGTAATCAAATCGCAACCCGTGAAATACTTATTATTGAGTAGTTCCGGTGGCCATCTGTGGTCTTTATCGTCAGTTCCACTTCACCAAATGGTGCTTTCCGAGAGTAAATGCACGACTTATTATAAAAAAAAAATATCCAAATCGTTATACGTGTGCCTATAACATTTGAAGAGTTCCCTCGATTTCTCCAGGATACCCTCATCAGATCCTGACCTGATGACAATGGGACCATCTGTGAAGTATACCCTTTCAAACAAAAAAATAATTTTCCAAATCGGTCCAGCCATCTTCTAGTAATTGGGGAACATACAAAAAAAAAGATTCCGACGAACTGAGAACCTCCTTTTTTTGAAGTCGGTTAATCACATTTTACAACATATCTAATTTAAAGAGATGTATTGATGATTATTATCGCTATAATTATGTAAATAAATATTTGTTATAGTGGGGAATCATATTTTTATCAAGATACAACTTGACACCGACCTGAAAATTGCAAAAAACGCAACAAAATTTGAATTTCACGGGCTACCTCTACGGTCCCACCTAAGGGCTCCCACACAAAATTGCGAATTCGTATCGCAACGCAAAAATCTGCGAGCTGCGCATTTAAGGTTCCCACACAAAACTGCGAATTCGCATCGCACGCAAAACTTTTGCGCAAAACTGTGCCTTGTGCCAAACATAAAACACGTGCGAGCTCGCAGTTTTTTACGATGCGATGCGAATTCGCAGTTTTGTGTGGGAGCCCTTAACTGTAGCAACAATTCATTGCTCAGCTCGCAGATTTTGCGTTGCGACGTCGCATCGCAATTTTCTGGGGGCTCCCCCTCTCCCTCTCTCTGGGGAATTTTAAGGAGTTATTACTGATTCTAGTGATTATAATTCTGTAAATACATATTCGTTACGGTCGCGAATAATACTTAATCAACATACATCGAAGCACTGAGCTGTAAATTCAAACTTAGCAAAAAAATTTGGCCTTGACGCTTTATGACGTGCTAGTGACATTCAACTTTATGACGTGCTAGTGATATTCAACTTTGTGACGTGCTAGTGACATTCAACTTTATGACATGCTAGTGACATTCAACTTTATCACGTGCTAGTAACATTTAATTTTAGAACGTGCTAGTGACATTCAACTTTAAGACGTGCTAGTAACATTCAACTTTATGACGTGCAAGTGACATTCAACTTTATGACGTGTTAGTGTTATTCAACTTTATGACATGCTAGTGACATTCAACTTTGTGACGTGCTAGTGATATTCAACTTTATGACGTGCTAGTGACATTCAACTTTATGACATGCTAGTGACATTCAACTTTATCACGTGCTAGTAACATTTAATTTTAGAACGTGCTAGTAACATTCAACTTTATGACGTGTTAGTGTTATTTAACTTTATGACATGCTAGTGACATTCAACTTTATGACATGCTAGTGACATTCAACTTTGTGACGTGCAAGTGACATTCGACTTTAGGGTGGTAAAGTAATTACGAGGTCGACTATACTTTACACATTTGTATAAGTTTTTTGTAGTTGTTCATAATTATTCGTATTGTTTTTTTTTTTGAAGTTTTTCATTCATTTATTTTTTCAATACATTAATATTTTAGATAACAACTTATACCTAATTAATAAATAAAATAACAAAATTATATCCTAACTTAACTAAAACTATTCACAAACTAAAATATGGCGTCGAAAAATTCCTCCGCATCGCTGTCGACTGGTAATGTACCCAAGAGACTGGCGGCATTGCCACGTTGTATGGCAATGCTTAGCCTCTGGCCAAGGTAAAAGCCGGACCTTGGGTCACGGGAAGTGTCAACTAGCCGTTTGGAGATTTCGTTAAACAAACCATGAGCGCTCGGACCCCACGGCCCGAGGGTTTCAACCCCAAACGGCTCGAAAATATAATTACCGATAAGGTTATTATACTTTCGCCGCTTGAGGTTTTCCGCAGCCGCAGCAGCAGCGCCAGCACAGCACGCCGAGCCGGGAAGATGGGATGGCGCAAGAGTGTCGACACAAGTTGCGTCCCACACTAAAGGCCTACCCACCTTCCATGGAAATAAAGACATGCCGTCCGGTCTCTTGCCATCGTCATTGCATGGGTTCTAATACAGCTGGGACGCCGACGGTGACAAGAGCCCGTCGGATGATGTCATTAATGTTCGCGTGCCGCGCTATGCGACCCGCACTTCGGCTGCAAGACAGGCCGTGGTGTCCGAGGCTGTTGACAACTTCGCCACAGTGACAGCGATGAGGAGAGCAACAAGGGGCTCCTAGTCGTAGGGAAGCAGCGAGGCGGAAAGTAGTGTCGTCAAACAAAGTGCCTATGCTCGACGACGGTAGTGCATGAAGCCACAGACCCGACTCCCACTTACCCACAGCCAGCAGGCGCGCACGCTCCGCAGTAGTAGCAGACGTGTCAAGTAAATTTTTCTGTACTATTCTACAAAGCGGCTCATCCCACCGTCTCTGGGAAGATGGATTGTCGGGTGGATCTGAATTCGGGCAAGCGAGTCTCCAGGCATCCATAGCCTCGGTGAAGCACGGCACATCAAAATTAATCAGTGTCGAGGCTAGGATTTTCCTGATTAAATTCTCAGTGCCGTGGATCGAGGATATAAAAGCCGGTAAACAGATACTAGAAATTTTGCGGACGCCGAGGCCTCCCATACGTATGGGAAGAGTAGCTTGTGCCCAGGCTCGGTCATCCATGGCCACATTTAAGATCGAAGTTAATGTATGCCGGATAATTTGGTCCATTTTGTCTAAAAGATGAGTGTGCTTCCATAAATGGGAAGCGCGAAGGAAATATGTTAATTTAGGGCCGAAAAAGCAGTAACGAATTAAGGTTATGGCCGAATGCATGTTAATTTGGAACAATCTTTCCGAAACGTCATTAAAATTTTGTATTTTTTCCTCAATAAAAACGGGAAAGGAATTTTCAAAGATTGGGGAACCAAGGAGGCGGAGAGAGCTTTTATCAATAATTTTGATATCTGGGGCTATTGCGTTAAATTTGGGAAGTGTCAAATGTCTGTCAGTACTGTCTGCTAAGAATAGTTCACATTTCGAAAGGTTGAGATCAAGGCCAATGGAATGAAATTCATTTTTTAAGAATTGAAGGTCAAAACAGTTTCTACGTCGCCTCCCAAGGTTCCATCATCAAGATACCAAACGTTAAATTTGGAATTTAGCTGTCGAATAATTGGGTGAAGGGCTAAACTAAAAATCACTGGCCCGAGGGGATCACCTTGTTGACAGCCAACAGCAGATTTCAGAAGGTTGTCCCGATATAGTAATTTTGAAGGGTGCCTGTAACATTGCCAAAGGAAACTATAAATTTGGGGTATTTCTTTTTTAGTTTCTGCCAGCAAGGTGTCCCTATTAACAGAATTGAAGGCATTCCGTATGTCAACCTTCAAGATGACCTCTCCTTTGCCAGAATTTAGGTAGGTCGACAGGGCGTGCACGGCAGCCTCACAGCCCCCTTGGAGCCGTAACCTAGCTGCAGGGGCTGAAATTTTTCCGAAACCACCTCACCATAAAATTTACAACAAATCTTGGCTGCCATACGTCGGTAAGTAGTTCCCACGGCAATGGGACGAATGCCGCCATCCTTCTTACACAGGGCGCATAGGTTCACCCCGTACAGAACGTCGACGACGGCCTCGTTCACCTTGCCGGAGAGCATAAGGTTGATCAGAGCCGTAAGCTCCTTCAAGAGTAACTCACCAGCTGCCCCGGCGCCTGGACTGATAAGGTCCTTAAGGTGTTGAGGACTCAGGCCGTCGAGGCCGCCAGCGGAGCCGCTCCGGAAAGAGCAAACGGCTGTGACCAACTCTCGACCTGTAACGGTGAGGGAGTGATTATCCGGATCAGGGGGTTCGGGAAAAGAAAGGCCATCCGCTGGGGCAGGGTGTTTGCTCTCCAGAGCTGCGAGCGTTTCTGGAGAACATGGTGCCACCACATCACTACTGAAAAGAATCCTGGCTGCTCCGCTAATGTCACCTTCCCCTAACTTAGATTCTACCAGATGGGATATACCTCTTGAAGAGGTATATCTCTGTGTTTGTAATTTGGAATCTAAAATATGAGCCGAAATATTACAGTTTTCTTTAATTTGTGCAGTTAATGTTTTTTTGGTTGCCAAATTCTTTTGTACATGTAGAATTCTGTAAGGGAAGGTGAGCAGCTGTTACCAAGCACTTTGCGAGTTCTCCCGGGCAGCAAGACGAACGCAATCTGCTAAGTGTTGTGCCACTAGGGGTCTAGCACCGCGAGGAACTCGCTTTAAAACAGGAACAGAGTTTTTGAATTTTGAAAGAGTTTTCCAAAACGGGTCAAAAGTGGATGTAGCTGGTGTTGTAGGTAGAGATGTTGAGACAGGGTCTGAGGTGAGTGCATTTTGTGGTCTGTGTACCTTACCAATGTGCACATTCAGTCCCCTCTTACCTTTAAAAAACCGTGCTTGGGTACACAGCGGACATCTCTCCAGGATGCTCAGCGATGTTGAAGGTTGACAATAAGCACTACCACTAACATCCACCACATCGCTGCTGCCACTGAGCATTTACTTAAATAAACTTATATTATATGTAATAAAAATACAGTAAGAAATTAAATGCTTAAAAATCACTGAAAGTCTATTTGACGTTGTTTGTCACTGTTGACAACGGTGACCGGATCGGCGCAGTCGCGCTGGCGGCCTAGGGCGCCGCGCCGACGATGCATTTCGGCGCAGCCCTGGCCAAATAGTTAACTGCTGGGCTCAGGATTGCCCATCTCCTTTTCGTTATTTTCGGTGATTTGAATATTTTAAATCAAGTACATTACATGGAAAGTGTTAGAATTTAAAACCATAAATCTTTCCTCATAGTCACTTTCTTTGAAATGTTTCTAATCTGTTTAATTAATAAAAAATCTTTATGAATAGCTTTAAGCCACCATCTTCTAATTTGAGGGTCTCACGGGAAAATCATTTTTTATTTTTATATTAATTTCCATTATGTAATTGATGGTTCTCTGCCTTTTCGCCGAAAATTGTTGTGAAAATAAATGATTTATTTATTTATTTTTATTTATTTATCCCGTCGCGTTGCAACGCCCGCCCGCGCTGTTCTTGGTTTGAAAGAAAGAACCATATATATTCATATTGTTAGAGCTTATACTTTGGAACCTATTTTCCAAATAACTAAGACTCGTACATCGTACTTGAACTTTTCGCAGTCTGGTTTTTGTACAATATCGTGTGATATAATGCTAATAACGGCTACCAACAACACAATTAAACCGGAATGAAATACTTACAATATCCAATCAATCGAAAACCGTCAGAGATATTTAGGTGTAATTTAATACAAGCATTTAAAAAAAACAGACTTTCATAATAATTTTCAGATGATAGCGAGGAGAGCCGTATGGTGGCGCGTGCGCAGGCTATGTCCCTCCTCGCATCGTTGCTGGAGGAGAAGGCGGCAGTCGATACCGTGTGGCAACAGCTTAAAGACAGGCATGCTACGGACTTCTTCCATTTACTGTTGCAGTGCTTGGAGAGTGATGAAATCGGTAATGTTATTGTCGTAAACAGATTTGATCGGAAGTCGTCGTAAAAGGACTTGTTGTTTGCAATATGGCTTCGTGCTACCGGTGCTACGGCTTGATTTAACAGATTTCTCGCGGGACAGGACTGGGACGAAATCAAAACAAAACCAAGTCTGCTGTTGGAGGTTTTCTATCCTCACAAACCGTGCTCCCGTTGGGATTTCCCATCGACAAAAATCACAAACATCCCTAGAAACTTTCAATATTTAATGAATCCCCTTTAGGGGAATTCATTTTCAAAAATTCTGTGCAAAATTTCATGCTCCAGGATCCAGTGGCTTACCCTGACAGTCAGGGAATTTAAAATTAAAAAAAAATAGATTTAATATTTTTTGCAATTCACAAAAAAATCTTAAACCCGAGTCAAATCTTAAAAAATTGCCCAACTGGCGAAGTTGAAACGATTTACTAATTGTCTATACGTCTATGTCAAACATCTTATTTCATCTAGGCGTCTATATTTTATGTGTCACATTACAGCACTACAAGACGCAGGCCTCTACTGCCTCACACAGCTGACACAATCCATATCCCACAAGAAGCACATCGATCAAACGAGAGACGGCAGTTGTTCAGAGTTCTACGATTACATAAAGTCTCCTTATTGGGACGCTATGAATACAGAACGGTGTGGGGCCGGAGACAGTGCTAGAAGTAAGGACTGTCAACCGGAATATTTGGCTGAAGAGATCTGCAAAGCCCTGATCAATTTGTACCAAAAGCTCTCGATGGAGAACAAGACATATAAGTCTAGTCAAGGTAAGGAATATTTTAGTCGAAGTTTGAGACAAAATTTAGGAGTTTAGACAAATGTAAGTCCTGATGCTGTGTAAAGTGGGTTCTGCCATAAAATTGAACTTCTTCCTTGCATGACTAAAGATGGGACTATGGGAATATTTTACGCGATTAACAAGATGTAAATTAATTACGTTTCATTGATTACTTCTTCCTCTTTCTTTGTGGTAATAACAACATTCTGCGATCATAAATGCCAGTACCAAGATGTTACAATTCTCCTTCACGATGTAAAAAATTGATTTACCATTCCTTATGTGACGGTTTGTGAGCTCATCTGATTGAGAATGCACAGGGAACTGATTGTTGACATTAGAGAAAATCCTGCTATTTAGAGCTGTATTCAATAATTAATGTTGACTATAAAGTAGGTTACTACTTTGTCCGACTGTTATAAACAAGCTATATTTAGCTGCCGCAAACCAATTCATAATATTATTTTTATCGATGAAACAATAGCAAGTTCATCAAAATGTAACAAATAATCATAACAGACCTATTTACATAATGATGTGTTCGTTTAACCTGTTCAGCCGTTGTTTTTATGCGTGTTTTATCAGCAGACTTTAATTAAATCTCAAGTATTTTGTAGTACATTGATGCACGCAATTATATCAACAACTATAGTTGTGTTCTAAATGTCGTAATAACTTAAACTATCAGTGATAAACATCTTTGAACTAATAACTCAATATGGCCATTGAGCATCTTGTCTATTCAACTATACTCGTAGAGAGTTAATCTGATTTATAGTGGACATATCTTCAATTATGTAATTAAACTGTCGTAAATCTATCTTGTTTATGCACATTGCACGAAGTTATCCAGTGATTCGATAACCATCGTAGTGGATAGGTCAGATACGGTTGCTATGCTACTGGATATTGTGTGAGATACCGAGATCGTCTAGAGCGCCGATAGCTGAAATTCCATCAGTGTGTTTATTCGACGCGCTGGAATGCACTCTGTTGGATTCTTAATGCTCGGCTCTACACCGAGAGTTGAAAACCCAGTGCGCGATAAAATCCCACCGCGATATTTTTACGTCCATGCGAACGTCGGCTAATATGTACGAAATTTCAAATATACGACGTGTAACATAATGAACGCACAACCTCTTAAGGGGTCATTGTACTCATCATTATGAATAACTTTTATTATGGGACCAAATCTGAAATCGAAAAATATCTGCTGCTCCCTACATTTATGTTCGCATAACTCGTCAAAATGTAGGGAACAGCAGATTTTTTTTTCGTGATTTCAGGTTTGGTCCCATAGTAAAAGTTGTTCATAATGATGAGTACAATGACCTCTTCAGAGGTTGTGCGTTAATTATGTTACACGTCGTATATTTGAAATTTCGTACATATTAGCCGACGTTCGCATGGACGTAAAAATATCGCGGTGGGATTTTATCGCACCCATGAATACGAACTACTTTCAGTATGGGACCAACTCTGAAATCACGAAGAAAAAATCAGCTGATTCATACAAAAGTTCAATACCTACTCGACCAAAATGTATGAAACAGCTGATTTTTTTTCGTGATTTCAGAGTTGGTCCCATAGTGAAAGTAGTTCGTATTCATGGGTAGAACACCCTGCGAAAATTTGGATAGTGATTAAAAAAATGCCCTGTATGTATAATAATATACAAACGCAAACTAGCAGGGTGCATTCAGCTCCTTATCATCGTATCATCATAATACTCCACCATATTCACTTCATTCAGTAATCATATTCCACCGGAAAATTTCTCAACATTTTTTTTTAAATCGATTTTTCAGTTACTATTCCTTTATTTTCATTTTAACCCTACTGTGACGTCCTGCAGGGAATACGTCGAGTTACAAATAACCCTGTATAATGATGAGAAAATGACCGACAAAGTTTCCTACTTAGACGAGCGCTGGATCTGCGTTTGCTCATGCCTCTCCTCCGTCCTATCCGTGAGTGGTCGCAGCCGGCAGTACGCGGTACATCGACACCTGCCGCGAATGCTGCTCGGTACCTTGCAAGCTGTGAGGGATCATCTCTCAATGCAGGGGAAGCCGGCTGAAGTCATCAAGAATGCTAACAATGTGAGTGGGAGTGTTATTTAGTGGTACAGGACTATCATCCTTCCAAACCTTAAAAATAAGTATCAATGGAAGAAAACCAAAGCTTAAAAAATATTATTATGGGCTGTGGAATAATGCCTAAAGGCATCTGGGATGGTATCATAGTTCTTTTTTGGTTGACTTACAATGAATAATCTCTTTGAACATGAATGCAATCTGTAAACTGTTATTTTTGTTTGAGGGTTTACTTTTAGATAAATATAATATCTGAAGTTTGCCTAAAAATAAACAATTTATCGGTACCGGATAAACGATTCCACATTGGCAAAACAAGCCAAGCCCTACACGATTATCATTATCATTTCTGCACAACAAAACAAGTGTAAATTTCGGTCTACTTTTGCACTTGCAGGTGCAACACCTATTTATTTTAGTTTATTCAAGATTAGTTTTAGTTTATGCGAAACCCGAAACACGTGTCTGGTATTTTTATGTAAAGACTCTATGTACAAAATTTCAAAACTGTATCATGAAAAATCACAAATTTATAAGTTTGTAATGTTATCTGCTTGTCCGTACAAAAACATGCTCACCACGCGGCAACCCCGCACCGCCCGCGCCTCTAGCGTTATCTTGCGCTCATTGATAATAATTTGGCAGTAGGTACCTAACGTACGGCGATTGTATTGTAATTAACTGGTGATAACTTTTTCCATCACACTTGCAGGCTTTGGATTGTCGTAATGGTCAAGTGTAGGTAGATATTATTATGTACTTTAATCGCTAATGCAGCCGTAAGTGATAAAATGTAGTCAATGCGAATTGTTGCACCTTATGCCAAGTTCAAAGTGGATGAAAAATGTTAAACATCACATTACTTAACCACAGCAGGCTGTACAAATAATAAGTTTCTACAATTAACCATCTTGGCGTGTTTAAGAAATGTTAATCATCACTATTTTACAATAATTGACTTGATCACTACTTACAATGTCGTACCATTTTTGTGTACTGGACGTTTGTGTATGAGAAAGACATGGTTGCACGATACTTTTTACATACGATAGGTATACGATCAAATGAAACATAAATGCCCACGGCGACCGCACGCCCGCGCGGAGCGTGACACGTGCGCAGCAACCTGTAGCATCCGGGCGACTGAAAGGGTTTCTTTACCCCCGCCCCACTGTCTGTGCGCCCGCGCCTACGCGGGTAGTGCCGCCTATAACTTGCCGTGACCTGTGTTGTGCGCGTATGATTGCGGATAGAGTACTTAGTGTCGCTAGGTGTCCAACTTGTAACCTTGTGATGTAAAAATCATTGGAATCGATTCAGTTACTTATTCTGAACAAACTATATTCAGGTTTCGCATATACTAAAAATAATGTTGTCTAATTAATTTCCTTGGTATGTTTTATCTTTTAAATTGTACGATATATATTTAATTCATTTGGCGATCGACAGAATGCAGAGATGTGGTCGAAATACATAAGTAAGGTACCTATCGTTTTGTTATTCAGAATCCGGTGCTGCGTACATTGTACTGGCTCTTGGTCGTCATTGATTGCTCGATGCTGGACTGTCCTGCCGCTAAGGAGAGCTTCGTGGATGAGAACATCACGACCTCTCTTAACAGGCTGTGGCCCTGGTGTATGATGACTGAACAACTGCGACAAGCCGTCATGCATCTAATTTATACGTTCACTAATGATTGTCCCAAAGGTATGATGGAGTTTGAATAATTATAACACGAAAACGCTATGAGATAGTCCAGATAAGAAAAGCACGCGTTTTATACGAGAGTATATAAGTTGCGCGTAGCCGAGTCTGTATAGTCGACCGCCGTAAGCGCGGCCTCGTGCAGAAGTATTTTGGTTCACGAGAGGGTCGCGCTTACGGCGGTCGGACTATAGTATAGAAGCCAATACATACCGCGTATGATTCGCACGTTGTTGTGTGTAAAACGCTTCATCTAGCACTTTGTTGTGACTGGCTCCATACAGCACGGTACCAGACGTAAGGTCAAGTTTACAAAACGCCGGCGGTTTCTCATGTGACGCTAGATGAACTCGAGTAGATCAAAGAAATCGCTTACTGTTGATAACCTTTCACTACGTCTTTTAGTTTATACTCTTCTTTGCTTATTTACTAGATGCCAACCGAGGGCCGAGGGGTAGCTGTACTGATTAGTATAAATAGCGTTAGAAGAATGCTAAATTCTTTTCGCACTTTTATCATACAGTGTCATTTTATCTCATAGTCAGGATTAGACACTATATAGGTGTCTAATCTTAATATTATAAATGCGAAAGTGAGTTTGTTTGCTACGCTTTCATGTTAAAACGGCTGAACGGATTTGGATGAAATTTGGCACATGGGAGACCATGACCGCCACATAGAATAGTTTTTATCCCGGCAGTACGTTCCCGTGGGATAATTTCCAACCTCCACGCGGTCGAAGCCGCGAGCAAAAGCTAGTTATGTTATGTCGAGTATTATTAAATGAATATGTATCCAATAATGTTGCTAGCGTGGGGTGCCATGTGCTCGTGCGTGGGAGCCCGCACGTTGGTCGCAGAACTGTGCGCGTTGTGTGCGCGCGAGGCTTCCCAATCTGCTCGACAACGGCCTCCTGTCCTGTTGCTGTTGTGTCTGCACTCGCTCAGGCGCATGCTGCCGCATCATCATTGCCGTACTATACTGCTAAAGGTAAGATTTATTAAGTTCAAACTAATTGTAAGTTGTCTTTTCAAATGTTGTTTTTGTTTGATTGACTGAAAATTTGGAAAATGACGTCTGAAGACTTCACAGTTGGCAAACAAATTGCTAGAGTTTATGGACTTGTAGAAATCAATACGCAGCTGCTGAACGATTTTAGTCCGGCTTTGATAACGACATTCATAATAAAAGGTATGGCCCTCGAGACACTTTTCTAAAGCGTTTTCCAATAAGGGCGGGTCGATGTTGAAATGGAATAAAACAAAGTGTCTATGAGGTATTAACGAAATTCGTTTTTTATTTGAAAGGCTTATGTATGCCATTATTTATGTAATATGACATTATTGACAGAGATGAGGCCTGTGTCCCAGCAGTAGGTACGTTATATGATTATGTTATGTCCATTTTTTAATGTTTGTATTTCCTGTGCGTGTCCCAAATAAAATATGTTTCTTTCTAAACATAACATAACATCACGCCTATAATCCCCGGGCTGCTACTGAGAAATTCCAGATGGAAAACCCCAATAACACTTTGCCCGACTCGGGAATCGAACCCTACGCTTGCGACCTCTAGACCACCCACATTTCGCCACGTGTTATTCCAAACAAAATGATGTTATCCACAGAGCGAGGTCCTATCAAGCATGTACCGCATGTGCATCCGGTCGCGCGTGCGCGGCGCCGGGCTCGCCAGCCTCCCGTGGGCGCGCCTGTGCGAGGGCGTGGCACGGCACACGGAGGGCGCTGCCTCCGTGCTGGCGCTGCCGGCTGGCGCCGCGCCGCTGTCGGCGTTGCCAAATAACGTGCGCGCGAGGCTCATGCCTGCGCTAGCACATGCTGCGCATCATCACCGCACCACCTTTTTGCAGTCTGGTGAGTTCTGTTGTTTAGTCTTACGAGGCAATGTTTATGGTGCAACGGAGATAGACCCAGATAGGTGGTAAATAGAATTGAGGTCGCAAGAAGCCGTTGGATGCGTATGGCGCAGGCAGTTTTGGCGAAGTTTAGGGATGCCTATGTCTAGTAGTAGACGTCTGTCAGCTGATACGACTGTTGGTCGAGCCAAGGATTTGGTAGATCACATGAAGATTAATATATATTTTTTTAATTAAGCATAATTTTGGCACATTTAATGCTTTTATGATACTAACTGGGAATGGTTGATTACTATAAAAGTTTAAGTGTGACCACATTTTTATGCTGCCTATTTGGCAAGACACTGCTGCTATCCACAAAAATAATATGCGCAAAACAGAAGTTTTTAGCTATTTACTTACAGCAGGCGCTTTTAAACGTCAATAAACTGTCGATCTGATTATATCAATCTTCGAAGAACATCTTTTCTTATCTAAAAGACACTACCCCCGCCCAATAGTATCAAGCATAGTTTAGCTTACAATGCTATTTTTTGCAGCTGATCTGCTGGAGCTGTTGTCGGGGACGCTACTGACTGGCGATACAGCGGAGATTGTTTCAGCTGCGCGCGCCGTCTGGGCGTTAGCTGCTAACAATCACAAGGTAAGGATCGACTTACTTTCTTGAATAATGCGTCCTAGCCAACCTCGAACAAGCACTCCCAATGAAGAGTAATGTTGCTACAAGCATCACACATCAATCGCTCTAGCCTTTTCGCTACTATGTTTGGGTCGGCTTCCAGTCTAACGGCATGCAGCCGAATGCCAGTTTTTTACACGGAGCGACTGCCTATGTGACCTCCACAACCCACTTACTGGGTAACACAATACCGCTTGGTAAGACCGGTTGTCAAACTTTCGGGCTTCTGACGACCCGTAACCACCGTCAAAGATCCAAGAATGACAGCCGGGATCAACGGCTTAACGGTTATGTGAAGATGGTTACCCATCCACGGATCGACCGCGGCAAGCGTAGTTTTAACCTGATCGATCGATCCGTGTGACTATAAGCATCACACATAGCAGGCTTAAAGGATGTCGTTTTTACGAGGAAAGAAAACGCTACTGCCTATTCTATTAATAAACGTAATCCTTCAATTGCCTTTTATGAACCACCTCAAAAAAGA
Source organism: Fissipunctia ypsillon (assembly GCA_947568875.1). NCBI lineage: Eukaryota > Metazoa > Arthropoda > Insecta > Lepidoptera > Noctuidae > Fissipunctia > Fissipunctia ypsillon. The sequence continues at coordinate 14,790,962 of OX387654.1, read as the reverse complement.
GTTGGTGGCGAATTGTGATGTCTCCAGAAAGAGTGCTCTGCAGTCACTAATCTGAGAAGATACATAATACAGAGTTTAGACTCAACAAGTTAAAACCCATCTTGGGTTCTACAGCCAGTGGATAAATTCGAACGGACATTAAATGCAGCGATTACGTATTTCTAAAGTTAGGAATCTCGACTTTACACAGTATATCATAAGTTGTTAAAAACTGTTCAATTTAATGCAGTCTGATCGTATTGATGATCATCATAATAAATTAAATACCTAGGCATAACTGGCGAAATGTGGGTGTACTATAGGTACACCTCTGCCTAACCCTTCGGGGAAACAAGGCGTGATGTTATATTATGTAAATTAAATAGGATTGAGATATTTGTATTTATTAAAATAGTTATAAGAATTTTTTTTTTTTTGTATCGTTCAAAAATGAGACCGATAACTAGTTTTTGTGTGACTGGCAAATTTTCTTTGAATATCAATTTGCATTAAACGTTGTTCGATATAGATGATATCGAACAACTTTTAATGCAAATTGATGTTCAAAGAAAATTTTAGCACTGGTTTTTGTACATGTATGTATTAATATCAATTTACTTATCCACTACGATAATATTACATACTATAAATAATGATGTTTTTCGATGGTTCCTTAGTTTAATTAAATTGTGATTACGTTCATGTAAGTCATAAAACTCTAATCTGGGGCCATCTTCAACTTAAAAATAAATAAATAAATTAAATACTTTATTTCAGACCATGGTATCCATTTTGTTAGTAACACTGTTCTTATAGACTAGTGTTAGTAATACATGAAACTACCCACAACAAAACATATAAAAGAAAGTAAACTCAAGAATCACTACTGCGCCATTCCATGACAAATGGCGCAGCAATGACTGATGTAACAACAGTCCAGCCGACTAGCGATCATGCTAAGGATGCTGTTGGCGCTGCCACGTACTCTTCGCACCAGGGATGCGCACCTTTTACGCATCGTAGCGTAAAAGCAGTCTACGCGATGTTCAGCAAACATCCCTGATGCACTACAGAATCGCCGCAGCCCCATCAGCATCCTGAACGCATTATTAAATTGGACTCTGAGGGCACTGTAAGACTTTTGAGTATAGTCGGCCCACAGGCTGCACATGTAGAATGATGTACAATAAGAGCTAAAAAGTATAATTTTGACTTCTGTCGAACAACGTGCAAACCTGCGAGCTATGTTCGCCCGTACAGTTTACCAACGTCGCAAAGTTACTTAATTTAATTCTGTTTACTTTGTTATCCACTAAAAAGATCCTGAAAACCACTGAGAAATACTGGTATTCAGCTTCATCCAGTTAGACTGAAAGACGACCTCAACATAATTGGGAAAAGGCTAGGCAGATTGATTGATCCACTTAAAAGATCAGAAATAATATCCATGTTCAGCTTTTGCCGTTTAAATGTCAAACGGATATGATGTGTGCATATTATTAATTTGTATTCAAGGAATCTGTCCTTGTGAAGATGCATATTTAAACATGTCAAAATATACATTTGTATTTTTTGTCTGTCAACCATTTTCACCAGTCCAGTCCAGCTCCAGTCAGAAATCCCAACCCGCTTGAGCAAGCGTGGTGATCAATGCTCGTGCCTTCCAGTAGCGCAGCTACAATATCATTAGAGGGAAGCCGAAGAAAAAATTGTTCAGTTTTCATAAACTCAGACAAAAAACTGTAGGTTTTTAATCTTATGATGTATTAAACTGGTATTAAATACAATTATGTAATGTGATGTGATACACAGTTACACACACAAGTGTACCATATTATTTGGCAATAGTACACATTGAGAAGAGTGGTTGTTCCGAAGGGAAGCCGACAGGAATCGGGTTGTATGAAGGCTACGCCCCTGGTGCCTTCTCTGTATGAGAAGAAGCGTTTGCCCTGCAGTGGGACTGTAATAGGCTGGTAATTAAAACCTTTTTCTTTCTGGTCTGTGTAGGCTAAGCTGGTGTTACGGAGCTCGGGCGTGTCAGCGGCCGTGCACACGTCTCTTCAGCGGCTGGAGCGCTCGGCGAAGGATCCTGCGACACAGCGGGCACTGCAGCTGCTCACATACACTAACACCGTCTTACAAACAACTTGACTGATCAGTGATCCCTATTAGTTCTCGTACTCAGAAGCGAATTTTTTCGCACTCAATGTATTTTCAACTGTCAATTTTCGATTTTTTAGCACACTGGATTTTTAACGCACTACTTAGCGCCGAGAGTTGAAAATCCAACAGTGTATTTTTTTTGGCGTGGTGTGATGCGCTCTGTTGGATTCTCAATGCTCGGCTCGACACCGATAGTTGATAATTCAGTGCGCGATAAAACATCGTCGCGTTAAGAAATCGCTCGTGCTACCTGGGCTTACGGATAATTTATGCAACATCGTGCCGCGTACGAGCTGAGATGCGATGCATTAAGATACATTTTTGCTTAGCTGTGACGCGCATGGTGTAGCATGAACTACATTGTACACATACATACAAAATGTTCGTGCCATTGCTCAAACCCGGCTCAATACAGCATAAATCATCCCTGAATCTCAAAATACCTTCTCAGGTTGGCTTTAGATAGCGCACACGTGCTAAAATTATCCTCTACCTATGTAGTAACATTTAACCCAAGTCATATGATTCTGACAAGAGTTTACTTTGTGATTTTACTATGTAGTTCTATGTTAATCTCGTGTTTGCATTTAATGGTTTCGTCGTTACTAAGTCACATGATTCGAATTCAGTATTTATTTCGGAAATCGTTTTTTCAGATTTTCAGTTAAACCGAGACGGTTAAATGAAATAAAGTATGCGCTAACAGTATTAAGAAATTGTTTGTGATAATTAGTGGGACCAGCATTTGGAAACTGAATGTATTTAAATGGTAAGTATGTTGTAATAAATGTTTTTAAATTTAATTTTGTGTTTTAGTCTAAACGAGTGTCCATACAGATTTATTACTTTACGAACTATATATATTTTTTATTCCGTAGCAGTTTGCAACAAGCAATACAAATGATTATTTTATTAGAACAAAAACAAATGCAACTATTTTGACACTTAGCGGTATGACAGGTAATTTAATATTCGATTAAAGTAGCAACTAAGGCATTTTTGCTTAATAAACTATACAGCGTGTACCAGACCGGTGGGGTAAAATTTAAGGGTGTGGTACAGACCATGAAACTGAACAACTTTCTCCATGGGACCAACTTTCTCCATAGGGTCAACTATGTATTGAAGTTTTTTGTATGGGAAAATTGACCGTATCTTTCCGATACATACTGTATTATATGCCACGTTCTAACTAATAAATGTATATAATTTTTTATATAATGTTATGGCTATATACATAGGTGTGTGCATAGATAAATACTGGATATTTATGCATTTGAGTTATTTGTGCATTTAAGTAGTATTAATTAAGTAGATAGGTAAAGATCACTAGCGATTATCACTGCAGGAGTGCAGGGCATCAGTAATCAGCAGAAAACATGAATGTAAAATTGTGAGGAATGTGGATATATAAAGATAAATACGCGCAAATTAAGCGCCTTAGGTACTGCACATAAAACTACTATGTAACTGATTAACCGTATAGTTCGGAAGCGCCCCCAATTGGACCCGAACACACGAATCTCTGTCGGCTCGTGAGCATATCCCATTGGACCCCCGAATGACGACATACGACACACTAAATTGATTATGAAAATATTTATTGTGCTACTCATCAAATCTTATGAATTTGCGTTAATTCAGAGACTTGGATAAAAAACTCATATCTTACCGCCATTAAATCTTTCATTTCATTTATTTGCATACCATAATGTGAATAAAGGTGTTACAAATTGGCTTAAAGCTAAGATACTGATAAGGACCCTGTAAGGGCACAGCAACATAAGTAACAGGGATAAACTAATTAATTAAAATTAAACATTAAATTAAATAATAAAATTAAATAATAGAATTCAGAACATGGATAATAAATTATATAATTATACAATAGTTATTGTTTATTTTATATGCGTGAATGTAATAGGTAAATGTAATAATCATGCAATTCATGTAATCTCAATTAAATATTCAAAATCTATTGCAATTCCAGTCATAGTTTATCATTCATGTATTCATTTACATTATAGTAGCTTTTGTTTATTAGAAATAGCCTTAATTTATTCATATTTAGCGCGTAAGTATAATTTACCTTTATAAAATCCAAGTCTGTAAATGCGATAATCGCCATTTTGATGACGCTAGGTTGAGCCTAAAAAACATAAAAATTGGGGATTTTGAACATCCAAACTCCAACACAGGGGCAGTGAATAATACATCATTTAATTATTTGACGAATTCATCCATTATTCAAGTTAAATAAGTAGTGGTAATGAAGTTTTTTGATATCCAAAGTAGAAGTTACGCGCCAATCGTGCGTGTTTACTTTTTTACTTTTCACAAATATCACACACTCACATGTAGATACGATTTATAATGTGACAAATATTATTTAAAATATTACAAGCAACAAGAAAATGTCCAGATCTTAACGTAATATATAAACACGGTCAATATTACGTAATATTATTCATTACCACTACTCAATTTGTGTTCAAAATCGCCGACCATTTTTATTGTAATCATATTGTAATGATGTGCGAAAGCGATTATGTCAAACGTTTTTTTTTTAATTTTCGATCAACTCGAGTAAATAATATGACGAATGATAAAATCGATACTTGGAAATTGAAATAAAATTGTTCTACGTATTAAATAAAATAAGCATTGTTTCTTATGATTAAAACTTTTCTAAACTCCATTTGTAATAAGATTAGAAATTTAACTAAACCGATTTTACAGTCCGTTCAACAGATTTTAACTTTATTGCGTTGGTGGCATGGCAAGTGGCACCTGCAGTAAATAGTTGGTAATGAAACCACGTTTTTGCTTTTAATGTCATCCTTAGGGCTACGGAATAGAATTCAAAACGGTTGAATGGAGTGTAAAAAAGGTTTGTTTAAATTTCTAATCTTAATTCAAATGGAGTATAATGTAATTTTAATAGTTTTTCGGACATTATATTGTTCAAACCGAGTCAACAGACAGGACCTATGACCATAGGTAGTACCTACCTCATTTATTGAATTTCGCGCCGAATTGTTTCTATTTTTGAATTTAATTTCGGAAGGTGCTCGCTATTCAAAATTATTTTAACATATTGGACAATGATTTATGGTCAAATTTAATTTTTGATACTTTCTGATAGTTTGCTACAGAATGCCCGGTATTTTTAGAACAAAATTTTGCTAAGCCTACCTAATAAATGTTTATTAGGTAGGCTTAGCAAAATTTTGTTTTGGAATGATGTTAAAATTGGATATTCCGCAAACACTTTTACTTGTCAATATTTTTTGTTAGTTGTATGAGCTTGGTAGTTTTGGTTTCTATGTTTACTTGAGTGGTAATAGAAATTTTTTATTTTGTGGTAGTTTCCCAACGAAATTTAAAAATCTGGGTAAGTGTATGACAGGCCACGCACAGTGAAGGGTCCCATAGTTGGGATGAATATTTACGCAAGCACGTTGCACAGCATTCATTTTATCGACTGCAAACATAAGTTTGTATTTCATAGTATTTCTTGAAAAAACCTATGAAAAACGAAGTTAATTCTGCGGTTCTACCCGAAAATATCCCTTATCTCAAAAACTATTGACTTAAAAAGCAAAGTCACTTAGAAACATCTTTATCATTTAAATTATGAGAACCAACAATATTTACCCCACACGCTTATGTGCATAGGGTTTTTTTTTCATCCCTCAGTTACATGTATGCGGAATGCTATGCTATGCTATGTTTATTTAGCGATGCAAAGAATACACCTTTCTAATTTTCATCGATATAGTGTTAATAGTCTCCGAGTACAATGGCTGTATGACATCCGGATGGATGGACTAATAGACATGACGAAATTAAGGATTCCGTTTTTTTTACGGATTTTGAATACTTTAGTTTATAATCGGCATGAAACTGATATTTATAAGAATTGATTTATAATATTAAGTATTATTATTTCGAATAGCCGCCACCGGGTTTCGTACGATGAATATGTGGTTACAGAAATTCATATGTTTACCAAATTTCACCTTAATCGGTCCAGTAGATCCGAAGCAAATTGGCTGTGACAGACAGACAGACACACTACACGAGTGATCCTATAAGGGTTCCGTTTTTCATCCGCACCTACGAAACCCTAAAAAGTTACACCCCTACCCACACTGTACGTGTAGGTACTTATTAATATCAAAAATACAATAATTCATGGAAAATATACCAACGAGTTTTTATTCAGTTTCTACTACTTTTTTCAAGCCCGATTTTATTGCGAGAGTCGATTATGCTGAATGCAACTTTTGAATCGAAATTAGAAAATTAGGTAGATGGTCAGCACTAAGAAGTGTCACGTTGCAGCACAATTTTTTGAAATTTTTATAAACATTTGATCGTGTTTTTTGTATAGTTTATGTATGAAAAATGATAAAAGTAAGAATGCAGAGAGAAAGATAATATCTTTATTTTAACGTTTTGCATATTTTCAGCAAGAGAGTAGCTTTCTTATGTACATATTTTCAGCGAATTTAATTTTTCTACTTTAGTGTAGTTATATACCTATTTTATATAACTTTCGCAGTAGACAGACGCGGTTTGACCGACCGCAACATATAATTAAAGATATTTGCCACAAACTTATTGTTTATACAAATCTATACAAATAAATAAAATTGAAGTGTCTGTTTGTAATGTCAAAATAACAACTTTTTACTAAATGAATAAGAAAGTATAAACGGTACTTATAACAAAAAAGCAATTTTTAACATTTTTGTCTGACTGTCTGTCTGTCTGTTTGTTCCGGCTAAACTCCGAAACGGCTGGACCGAGTTTGACGGGACTTTCACTGGCAGATAGCTGATGTTACGGCGGGTAACTTAGGCTACTTTTATTTTAGAAAAAAATAATTAGGGTTCCGCGCAAAAAAATTTAAACCCTTGAACTGAACAAACAATGAACAAAAAGTCGAATTTGAGAAATTCTTTTTTGCATTTAGTAGCCCAATTCTCGAGGATAGTTATAGGCTGTTTAACATCACGCTACGACCCTTAGGAGCCGAGCAAAAAGAAAAAAGTCAGAAAGAACACTAAGCGAAAACGAAGTAATAGCGCGGGCAGGCGATTCAACGCGACGGTTGGCGACGGGTCGGGGGACGAGGGAGTTTTATTAAAATGTGGCTGTAATTTTAGTATATTGTGTATCTTACGATATCCACGCGAACGAAGTCGCGGGGCTCAGCTAGTATATAATAGGCGCGGTAACATATTTTTCTTAATTAATTGGAACGCTGTAATTTTTTATAAATTTCTGAATTTCATGACGTAATTCGCAACATCCCGTCGAGTCAACTGGTGTGTCACTTTTCAAAATCCTGTCGAGCAGAGAGGTGATAGATAGACTACACGTTACACATTAATACATTTTTTATTATTTTATTTATTTATTTATTTAAACTTTTCACACTTAAAAAAGTATAAAAGCGGACTTAATGCCTTAGCCATTCTCTACCAGTCAACCAAGGGTGGTGAAGAGATTAGATGGCAGGTGCTCGGTTAGACAGGGACAATTTGTACATAAATAAGTTATAAACTTATAATAAACATACATACATATCTACTATAATACTCGTATATACCTATAGTATATATACATATATACAAATTCAAGAGAGAGAGGTTTTGAGATGACTACGCTATTTATTTTGAAAATAACTCCGCAATCTCCGCTTAATGCATACCGACTGGTGGCCATCCTGATGTTAAGAGGTAGCGCATTCCAAAGAAGAATGGACTGATTATGAAAGGAAGAATGAACAAAGTCAGAAATTTGAGAAGGACAGAGTAGGAGAAGATTGTTAGAAGAACGCAGATTCTTAGCGTGTGAAGAACATAGATATTGGAAGTGAGACTCTAGATAAGAAGGAGGAGTGGGAGAGTTAAGAAGGGAGAAAAGTGTGGTCAAAGCACGCAAACTTCTTCTCTGGCGAATGGACATCCATTTGAGCTCACGGGGCCAACCACCACCTCTTAAAGCAGTATTATTTTAATGTTACTTCAGTGTGAGAAAGAGATGGAGCTATACAGGACGTCTAGCTCCATCTCTTTCCCACACTCAAGTAAGATTACAATAATACTGCTTTAAAAGGTGGTGGTTTAGCTCCTGACCTATATAACTCGACACATGGTCATATTTCCTGAGGTTGAATATGAACCGGATACAATTGTTAAGCAGTCTGTCAAGCTTATCCAGCAACACTGCATTCAAGTCAAAGTAGCACACGTCACCATAGTCGATGATAGGGAAAATCAAAGTCTGCACAAGCATAGTTTTCGCCTTAGCGGGCAAAAAGTTTCTCAGACGATACAGGGATTGCAGAGTACCGTTGACCCTTCGACTAACATTAGAGACCTGGCGCTGCCAGCTAAGCGTCGAGTCAAGATGCAAACCAAGATCTTTCACAGTAGGGGTAATGGGTATGACGGTACCATTGAAAATGAGAGGAGGAAGAGAGCTAAGCGTCACCCTACCCATCATGCGCGAGCTTCCAATTACAATGGCCTGACACTTTGAGGGGTTCAATGATACCCCAAAACTATTAGACCACTTTTTGATAGCATCTAAGTCTCGGTTTACATCTGCTACAGCATCCGATAAACCTTCCACCCACGCAGCTGTATACAATTGAAGATCATCGGCATAAAGATGATATGAACACGGAAGACAGTGAGTTATAAAATTAATAAAGAATTTCGAATTTTATCGTCGGGTAATCGAAAGCCTTTATCTTTATTAGATGTATAGTACATGGAGGCTGGTCCAAATAGTAACCTTCAAGAGAAAAATCTGAATTACTCATACGCAGGGCGTTCGAAAATACCCCATGTATGTTTCGCGATTTTTTGTAGTTTTCGAGTTATTTAAAATTTGGGTATATTCCACTAAAAACTTAAATCCCTTTTTTTTTTTTTTTTGTGGATGGGAAATCATCAAATGACTTCTCCCGCTCAGGGCGGAGCGGGAGGGCGTGTCAGACTTTTACTAACTAAAACCCACCCGTGTTCCTTCTGTTGCCTGTGCCGGGGCCACGGTAACTCTTTCGAACATCCCGCAACCCTAGCTGGCATCGGCCCTAGCGGACCCCGTCAATAGTGCTGAGATCTCTTTGAGGCGCGCGTGGAACACAACGCGCCGTCGACTCGGGCTTGGTCCTTACCGGACGGCGAGCAACCGATTGCTCGGCGTCCGCAAGCCCGCGCCTACGGTGGCCGGGAATCAGCTGCCAATTCCCGACGCCCAGGGCGTCTCCTGCGGCGACTAGGGGCGTGAGGGCGCAAAGCTTGCCTCTCCCTCACGCGTTCCGCCTCCTCCTTCGCGAGCATTACTGCTTCGCAGAAGGAGGTAATGGCTTCCCATGTACTCTCGCTCCGTACCATGGCCTGGACCAGGGCCGGACGCGAGAGATCGCCGCCGCCGATCGCTACCACGAGGACACGGCGGTGCTCCGCCCAAGCCGGGCAGACCTCCACCGTATGCTCCACCGTGTCCTCCGGGCGGCGTCACCAGTCCTGACTCTCTGTATATTTTGGCTGCTTTGACCAAAACTACAAACGTAGTATACAGATAAGTTTTTTTTATAAATGTGGTTGTTAATTTAGTAGGTATTTATTGTGGTGTCTTACGACTTCCACGCGAACGAAGTCGCGGTGCAGAGGCTAGTAGAAAATAAAATAAGTAATAGATGCTCCAATAACAAGAAACTTTAGTTCTTAATTGTCTATGGTGCATTCGTACTGAAGAAAAGCGCTTGGGGCTTACCACCACTTCTTAAAGCAGTATTATTTTAATGTTACTTCAGTGTGAGAAAGAGATGGAGCTATACGGGACGTCTAGCTCCATCTCTTTCCTACACTGAAGTAAGATTACAATAATACTGCTTTAAGAGGTGGTGGTCTAGCTCAAGTCATTTCAATAATAATCATGGCTCTTGCACTCATTGGCCCGTATTTTGGTCATTTTCACGACGATTATCATATTAACACTACTTTGACGGATTTCTAGCGCATATGTCATCATCTGCCTAGACTGTTCCCAAATATGTTCGGGTCGGCTTCCAGTCTAACCGGATGCAGCTGACTATTCTAGCGCATACCTAGAAACATTTTAGACTCTTTTAAATTAAGAACATTGCTATTGAAAATATTTTTTTTAAATATATTTGAAGACTGTATTACATAGGTGTCAATAGCATAGCATGGACACTTATGTAGCCTAAATTGAAATGGGGTGTACTACTCTACATGTATGCGATAGTGCAACGTAATAAGTCGTTTGTATGCCAACAAGAAATGCACAATTAAACGAACATAGCATTTTGCCTGTCTAAAGCATTAGTAGGTACCGACGCTAGTGTTAATTGAACTCGCTTCTAGTGCTTTATATGGTGCGGACAATGTTCATGTGTAGGTACCTATTTGTAAAAGTGTGACAGTATGTTATTAATAATACCTGTACTTGTACGCACGTAGCACCGTCTATCAAGTAACTCGAAGCGAATTCATTATAATAAAATAATTTCAGGAACCTCCTGCTGCTGGCATTAGACTTTTATATAACTTTATTCAGAGAAAGATTTTAAAGATTGATAGCCAACTCCTTACCTACCAACTTGAACAAATTAAATTGAGTCAGAAGATAACAAAACCAGTAAACTGGTCCATTGTGTGTTCGCAGTACTAACTCCATCTGCAGCAACTTCAATTGTTTATTTATTGAACATTGTGTAGGTACATAGGTATATAAATAATGGACTGAGAAACGCGTACCCGCAGTCTCCAGTGTTAAAACTGACAACAAATACACACGTCTCGTGTACCAGTCGCACCGCGGCCGGTTCCGCGATAAGGTTCGCTGTCGATAGCGCACAATCGGCGCACACGGTGACCAACACAAATTTTACGGGAAGTTTACGTTACTCATTATCGGCGTAAGGACCGATAATCCGCGTTTGTAAGGCGCCGGCTTCGAGACGATGCGTCCACGCGGCCCTCCGCGTCTGCGCTCATATCGCGCGCCACATCCGCCTCGCGCTGATCAATAAGGAATAATGAGTCAACGGGACCCCCGGCGCCGGACATATCGCGTCATAGTTCATAGTGTTTGTGTGCTCCGACCCAGTGTTAGTGCAGTGAAACCACGAGGAGATGTCTTCGGTGCAGTTCAACTTTCCGCCGGAGATCTACTCGGTAGTTTATACTGCTGACGGAACAACTAATGCGAATGTGAGTACCGGTGAGTGGCGAGAGGCGTCGTTATCACGGTGCGACGCCGCGGCGTGCGTGTGCACACACTGCACACTGACAAGGCCGCGACGGCGCACACTGGTGCATTCAACTCGTTTTGCGAAACACTATCAATATTTCTACGAGCGTTGCATTGCGCAGGGTCCTGTCAGGGTCAGTCAGCTACAGCGTCTCGCAGGTGCTGCTAATTCGTGCGATCATTAAAGTAACGATGATATTTACATTGCGATATGGTTTACGAGGGTATTAGATCCGTTTAAACTGCATAGATTTCTTATAAATCGAGTCTTAATTTGACCATTCGTTCATTAGATAACCTAGTTCTGGTAGCTGTTACCATACAAGTTTCGCGGACTAGAATGTGGTTTGTACAATAAAATAAATATTCTATAAACGTTAATTAAATCGAATATTCATGACCAACCAATCAGCATCATGAATTTTTGGCAGTTTACAATCGCACTCAAAATGATGATCAAGTATAGAACCAGTAGGGAATGCAAATACTCGTATTATATATGCAGGCATGTACTAGGTTTATAACCAGAGCAATAAAACGTATGTTAAATCCTAACATCCCAACATCGCAGTCGCTAGCGTTGCGTAGGAGCACGCACTTGGGCGCCACATCTGCTTTGTTATTTGTCCTGCCAAGGTTATCACAGTGTTTGTGTATTTACAACTAGCTGTGCCCTGCGACTTCGTTCGCGTGGAAGTTGTAATATACACAATATACTGAAATAACAGCCACATTTTAATAAAACTCCCTCGTCCCCCGACCCGCCGCGTTGCATCGCCCGCCCGCGCTATTACTTTGTTTTCGCTTAGCGTTCTTTCTGACTTTTTCTTTTTGCTCGGTTCCTAAGGGTCGTAGCATGGTGTTAAATAGCCTATAACCATCCTCGAGAATTGGGCCATCAAATGCAAAAAGAATTTTTCATATCCGACTGGTAGTTCCAGAGTAATTATTTTTGTTCACAATGTCATGGGTTTTAATTTTTTTGCATGGATCCCTAATTATTTTACTAAAATAAAAGTAGCCTACATCAGCTGTCTGCCAGTGAAAGTCCCATCAAAATCGGTCCAGCCGTTTTCGAGATTAGTCGAAACAAACAGACAGACAGACCGAAAGACAGACAGACCGACAGACAGACAAAAATTTTAAAAATAGTTTTTTTTTTGTTTTATGTACGTACTTTCATACGTATTTAAGGGGGAAGCGCCGGGTAGCCCGCGAAATTCAAACTTTCTTATGTTTTTTGCATTTTGCAAGTCAGTATTAAGTTGTATGTTGAGTAAAGTATCAAACAAAAAAATATCAAGTAAAATATCGATAGTAACATACGAGTATATGCATTTACTGAATTACGACAGAGTGTCTGCTAAAATGCTGAAGGGCGGTGACGGGGTGGTAGCAAGTCTGTTGTGCCAGATCTTTAATATGTGTTGGAGATATGGCTGTGTGCCGGATGATTGGTGCAAGGTTGTAATCGTACCACTGTATAAGGGAAAAGGCTCTCAGCAGGAGTGTAAAAACTACCGCGGCATTAGTCTTTTGAGTGTTGTTGGCAAACTGTATGCAAAGGTTTTAATAAATAGAGTGATAAGAGTGCCAGAGGAGAAAATATGGGATTTGCAGGCAGGATTCAGAGAGGGAATGGGCTGTATAGATCAGATCTTCTTCCTAAGGTGCATAGCCGAAAACATCTGGCAAAGCACAAGAAAGTCTACTGTGCTTTCAATGATTTGGAGAAGACCTGTGACAGTGTGTGGAGGGAGGAACTGTGGTCGACACTGTCGGCGTACGGTGTGGACTTGCGCTTGGTACGGGCACTGAAATCTTTATACAAGGATTCCAGTGCTTGTGTTAGGATAAATGGGGCATACACGGACTGGTTCTGCATCTCGAGGGGTGTTAGACAGGGTTGTGTAGCGTCACCGTGACTATTCAACTTGTACATGGATAGTTGTCTGAAAAATTTGAAAGAAGGTGAGTGCGGATTGAGGATGAATAAGTTCCTTGTCAAATGCCTTCTCTACGCAGGTGATCAAGTTCTATTTGCATGTCAGCAGAACAGTTGCCAGACACGGTGACTGTCATGGATGAAGCATATAAGATGAAAGGCATAAATATTAATGTGAATAAGACGAAGGTCAAGGTGTTTGAAAGAGAAGAGGATGTGTGTGGAGCAAGTAAGTGAGTTTGTATATTTGGGGTCTGTTTACAAGGGATGGAAAGATTGATGAAGATGTGGAAAGGAGAGTGAATTCGGGAAATAAAGTGAATACATGCGATTGTGACCAACCAGTTAATGTCCAGAAAGGTCCGACTGGCTGTTCACAATAGTGTGCTGGTGCATACGCTTATGTATAGAAGTGCATGTTGGGTGTGGCAAAAGAAGCATGAAAGTAGAATAAATGCTGTGGAAATGCGTTCCTTGCGATGCATGTGTGGTGTGACTATGAATGACAGGCTTAGGAATGATGTGATAAGGCAACGGTGCGGTTTAAACGAAGATGTAGTGACAAAAATTGAAAAGAGTATGCTTAGATGGTTTGGTCATGTTGAGAGGATGAATGAAAGTCGACTAACAAAATATATATACACGGCAGAAGTGAGTGGAAACGCCGGGAGGGGACGCCCTAGGAAGATGATGTTCTTCAGAAAGGTCAGTGCGTAGTACTTGCAACCGGTGTGCGTGTATGAGCAGATGTATGAACGTAAACGACGCAAAAGTAGTATGTAAGGATTGTAGCAGGTGGCGTTCTGTAGTTTCTGTCTGTCCCATGGGAACAAGGCGTGAGTTTATGTATGTATAGTATTGTCAATCAAACTACATATACATGCAAAGTTTCATGTTGATACGACAATTATAAGTAGGTTAAAATTTACTTCCAAGATTTTTTTACATTGTTAATAAGTGAAGCTATTTAAGCGTGTTAATAATAACGACAAAAGATTGAGGGAAATGTTTTTATTATTTTTTAATACATCCATACTATTACTTATTTACTTACTTATTTATATTATAAATTTGAAAGAAACTCTGTCTGTCTGTCTGTATGTTACCTTTTCACGCCTAAACCACTGAATGGATTTCGATAAAAAGCAAGGAGATAGATGGCGTCCTGACGAAGGACACTACTTTTTGTCTCAAAATAATCCTAAGGGGTATAGGGGATGAAAGAATGAATGGGAAACCTACCATTTCTTATGTTAGGGATATGAAAATTCAAATTTATGCTTTTGATAAGAAATAAAGAATTACGTATTTCAGCGTTTTGTAAAATCATCCCCCAAGTAACCCTTTGGGGATGATTTTAAATTTCACATGTACTACTGAATTTTTTGTGTACTTTTTTTCAAGAGATTTAAGGGATTGGAAAAATATCATAGTCCTTATCTTGAAGTAACATTTAGTTAACATTTCTTTATTTCATTATCGGCCTACTCGGTCAAAAGTTATTAAACAAAATAGTACCTTTCTAACATGTAGGTATTACGTGGTCCAACGGTGGCACTAGAGTAGATATTACAAATGAATGATAATTATTATAATTATTTTAAGTAAGACATTTAGGATCACACAAATCTATTTTATTTATTTTTTAAAAACCAGACTAGTGTGACTCGCGGCTCTGAAGGTTCCATCTCAAACCTGTACTCGCTCGGCTGTCTGATTTTCTAAATCCGGATTGAAGGACACTTAGCTTATCAGTTGATAAAGATCTAAAAATAGAGTGGAGAGGGCCGATTTGAATGAAATACAGACTAAATGTTACTTTAAGACACAGCCTTTGAATTTCTAATCCCAGAATGAAGAACAAACTTAACTTGGCAGTTGATTTTAGACTATAAATTACCAATTTTCGGATTTTTCTCTTTACTTGAAGTCCTGCTTCTCGCCAAACTCCATGCTGCTAGATTAACGGATAGTACCATATAGGCTTAAGGCTTTAATTTATTTGCGAGTGTCAAATCTGCGGCATAAATGGCTATAAGGCGCATTTTTTTATTGCGTTGACTTGATAGTTTAATTTGCTTTACAGCTCCAAGGGATAGTTATTTTTCATATCTACTTATTTCAACTTGATACCTCCACGCGCTCGTTTTTTTCAGAACCGAGTCATCCTATATGAGTTCCAAATTTTAATTTTGAGGTAGGTACGGAACCCTATTTTAGATTATTTGAATTTATTATCTGCCTGTCTGTTTGCACCTTTTCAGCCCTAACGGCTGAACAGATTTAGATGAAAGGCGTACGGATAGGCCATGACCTGGGTTAGGACATTGGATACTTTGGATCCCGGTAGTACGGTCTTGTGGGATAATTTCCGACCTTTACGCGGGTGAAGCCGCGGGCAAAAGCTAGTTTGTTAATTCATATAGTGACCTTATTGGTGATGGTCTCCAGAAAAGTCAGGTGCTTAGTAGCTACTCGCAACCGACGTGCGTGTATGATCGTAGCAGGCGGCGTTCTGTAGTTTCTGCCTACCCTCATGGAAAGAAGGTGTGAGTTTATGTGTGTATGTTATGTTACATACACACATTACGCCTGTAATCCCGAAGGGTTAGGCAGAAGTGTACCTCTAGTACACCTACATTTCGCCAGTTACATTTTAGTCCCATGTAACAGGGCCATCAACCGGGCACAAATCCAGACTTCGGGGCTGCTACTGAGAAATTCCAATAAGAAAAGCCAATAACACTTTGGCCCACTTGGGGATCGAACCCAGGACCCTCATGCTCAGCAGTAGCGCTTGTGACCACTAGACCAATGAGGCAGTCGATATGTATGTATCATTAAACGGTACTTACCTAATTGTAGACTTTCGTTATTGGAATATAAAAGAAAAATCAAGATATTATTTCCCATAAGAAAACAGTATTTTTTTTGTGCCTTTTTTTTTGATAGTTCACTGAAATATTCATATTTTGAGGTAAATAAGCTACAAAGTACATTGCTAGGTAATTGGTTTCTTAAAAACTGTCAACTAGCCTACTCCAGTGGAAATCCTTAACTAGGATTTTTTCGCAGATTTACCTTTAATTGTTCTCATTTTTCTGGGCTAGCTTAATTAGCATTTCAGTTAATAGCCTAGTCTTTTTACTAATCGGTGGTGTTCAACGAACGGCCTGAATGATGTTCATTATTGGTTAGTTTGGAAATGTGACCAACTGCGGCAGCGGCCGGCGAGCGCTACTTCCAAAGGCTAGGCTGTTAACTGAAAGGCTAATTAAGGGGGAAGCGCTAAGGTACCTAGCCCACGAAATTCAATTTTTATTACGATTTTTGCAATTTGCAGCTAAGTGTCTGGGTGTATGTTGATTAAAATAGATTCGCGACCGTAAAAAATATGTTTTTACATAATTTTATTTATTAGAATCAGTAATACAACTCCTTAAGTTAATATAATCCTCAAATATCAAGATTTCATGAAATAGTCATTCTTAGAATTACTTGGTCTTAGAGAGTTATATTGATGACTTTAATAATTATAATTCTGTAAATAGATATTTATTACGGTCACGAATCATATTTTAATCAACATACAACCCAATACTGGTCTGCAAATTGCAAAAAACGTAAGAAATTTGAATTTCGCGGGCAACCCTGAAGCTAGTTGGCTGCGCCCACAGAACAGATACTTATAGGTATCTGTTCTGTGGCTGCACCATATGCATTGTTTGAAAGGAAACTTTTCCCCTTAAGGGGGAAGCGCCAGGTAGCCCGCGACATTCAAACATTATTATGTTTTTTGTAATTTGCAAGTCATTGTTATGTTTTATGTTGAACAAAGTATCATTCGCGACCGCAACAAATATGCATTTACAGAATTGTAGTCATCAAAATCAGTAATACAACTCCATAAGTTTGTATAATCCTAATTGTCAAGGTTACATGAAAAAGTCATTCAATAGAATTTCCTAGTTTTAAAGAGTTGTATTTATGACTTTAATTATTATAATTATGTAAATACGTATTTGTTACGGTCGTGAATCGTATTTGAATCAACTTACAACCTAATACTGACCTGCAAATTGCAAAAAAACGTAAGAAAACTTGAATTTCGAGCACTACCCTGGCGCTTTCGCCTTAAATGAAATTATCGATTTTCGAATTTTGTCGGCAGGTGGTGGGGAAATGCAACCTCAGTGATTCGTGTGAGGTGTCGGGCTCTCCGCCGGACCTCGTTCGCACGCCGCCTTCCTCGCTGTTCAGCTGTTTTCACTGCGCTGTAAGTTCATTAAACTTTTATCATACACTAGGATCTTTTGGCACTCAAATGACGTTGACAGGGGGCGCTGTTGGTAAACTTTTGTGCAGTAAAATTGTTTTGTGAAATGTATTGAAAAAATAAGATGGTGGGGTTAGTTTCGAATTTGGCCACGTGCCAAAAGAACCTTGTTGCAATATAACTACCCACCAGGGGGCCAAGGTCAAGTCTACTAATTCTCAAACGGTGCAATGGTCACTACATTGTGATTTTTTAACGCCATGCAAAATCTGTTAGAAGTCTATGTGGCACAGTGGCACATACTCTGTACCTATGGCTACGTTAGACTATATCGATGTGGCACATGCCTATAGCTACATTAGACTATATCGATGTGGCACATGCCTATAGCTACATTAGACTAAATCGATGTGGCACATGCCTATAGCTACATTAGACTATATCGATGTGGCACATGCCTATAGCTACATTAGACTATATCGATGTGGTACATGCCTATAGCTACATTAGACTATATCGATGTGGCACATGCATGCCTATAGCTACATTAGACTATATCGATGTGGCACATGCCTATAGCTACATTAGACTATATCGATGTGGCACATGCCTATAGCTACATTAGACTATATCGATGTGGCACATGCCTATAGCTACATTAGACTATATCGATGTGGCACATGCCTATAGCTACATTAGACTATATCGATGTGGCACATGCCTATAGCTACATTAGACTATATCGATGTGGCACATGCCTATAGCTACATTAGACTATATCGATGTGGCACATGCCTATAGCTACATTAGACTATATCGACGTGGCACATGCCTATAGCTACATTAGACTATATCGACGTGGCACATGCCTATAGCTACATTAGACTATATCGATGTGGCACATGCCTATAGCTACATTAGACTATATCGATGTGGCACATGCCTATAGCTACATTAGACTATATCGATGTGGCACATGCCTATAGCTACATTAGACTATATCGATGTGGCACATGCCTATAGCTACATTAGACTATATCGATGTGGCACATGCCTATAGCTACATTAGACTATATCGAGGTGGCACATGCCTATAGCTACATTAGACTATATCGATGTGGCACATGCCTATAGCTACATTAGACTATATCGATGTGGCACATGCCTATAGCTACATTAGACTATATCGAGGTGGCACATGCCTATAGCTACATTAGACTATATCGATGTGGCACATGCCTATAGCTACATTAGACTATATCGATGTGGCACATGCCTATAGCTACATTAGACTAAATCGATGTGGCACATGCCTATAGCTACATTAGACTATATCGATGTGGCACATGCCTATAGCTACATTAGACTATATCGATGTGGCACATGCCTATAGCTACATTAGACTATATCGAGGTGGCACATGCCTATAGCTACATTAGACTTAGCCGATTATCCTATTACTAATTTTATAAACGTTTAGTGGATTACTTTATATGATTCTTACTAGAACTTGCAGATTGATTGGTCTTAGTTGTGACTTTTAATAGATTGTTAGCATCAAACTAGCATGCCCTCTATAGGTAAGATACTACTTATATGTGTCCTACATTTGCTATGACTAGTTACTAGAGTAATCCGCCAAGAAACCTCAAACTTAAATATGGTGGCGAAGTAGGTATGTCCTGTTAGTAGTCTTAACTTTGACTAAATTGTATTAAAAAAGTTTTGATAATGCAATATTATGGCACGTGATACAGATCCTATGGCGGCTTAAGTATTTGGTAATTATTATCGAAGAAACATATAATAAATACGTGTGGTTTTGTAAGGCGCATGAAGATATGTTTATTATTATCGAACACTTTATCAATAAAATTATTTTCGCAAGTTGAGTAGGCATTCTTTAGACAACAGTCAAAAGACTTATACTAATAGCTATTACTTTGAAAATATTATATTTTTTCTTAAGACACGTCATCGTTACAAAAAAAAAATGAAGGACTAATGCTCCAGTAATGACATCACGCTGACATCTGCTGGGCCCTAATTCACTATGACTACTTAGTGATTCCTTACTTCGAAATCACGCCAATTCCTTAGCTAATTACGACATCTGCTAATAACGTATTCTCTATGAAAGAAACCGCGCGAAATGAACGCGACGTTGGCGTGGTTTGAACTGTCAAAATACCACGTTTGGGAACCGTACGGAATCGTCAGTTTACAGTTATAGTTTAAAAAAATTGAAGATTGTGTTGTTTTCTCTGTTTGTGTCGCAGCAAAATTTATATTGTAGACGGTAAGAAATAATTGTTTTTCGTATATGCATACACTAGGGATATTGTAATGTCATGCTTTTTATGTACTTTATAAAATATTTCTCGAAAATGCCATAGACAATTTGTCTTGGACCATACAGAATATGACATTTCGATTCCTTGCCGTTACATGGTTTTCGACAAGACACGGTACTGACGTGGTTTGCACGTGGTAAGATATAAGCGGGGAATAATATTTACCATACAGAATTGGGGCCCTGAATCAATTACACCAGTAAAAGCACCGAATAAGATAAATATAAAATCAAATTGCACTTTACCGGACCGTATCAAAACAACTATAGGGCGAAATAGTCCTATAAACTGCGCCCAAATGTTCTATAAACGTTTTTAGGACATCTGTATGACTAAAAAATATATGCGCCTAGAATACTTACAGGACCACATTTTGCTACTTGCGCACGGTCGTAATAAAATCGAGGAGTGTTCGAACAAGCGTTAAAAAATCACTACAAACTGATTCTTCGTGCATGCAGTGCGGACGTACGATGTGTTCCGCAAAATTATTAGCGGTAGCCATTTGTGAGGCCAGGAGACCAAAAAAAAAGCAACGAAAATTTTGAATGCATCCCTTGAATAATAAACTACATTTAAAAGGCCAATTTTTGACGTCATCCAATGATTTAAGGAAATATCCTTAAAAAATATAATCATTATCAATTAAATAGCAACAATAAACATTTATTGTATTGTATTTTCTCAAATTAAACCCGTTTAATGTTTACTTACTTTCTTTGTGATAAATTCCACCCATGTCCTACCTATGTCCAGAACTGTTTTAGGATTTCGTATTATAGGTAGGTAGGTAGGTATTATAGGTACTGTAGATGCCTAATATTGGATCGAAAATATCGGAGGTGTTCTAAAACAAAACAACGGGCATATAACTCGACCAATCGATCAACAAAATTGTAAAAGAATTTAAGTGTTTTCCGGGAGGTGTCCGTCTTAAAATCTTTGCATTACAAAGTTTTCTCTATTGGTCTGTAAAAAGGAATAACCAAAATAAAACAATTATAGCACGTTTGGCAACAGGGAATATTAGAAAAGCTGAGACATCAGATGGCACCACTTTGACACGAAGTAAACAAAGCAAACTATCAAAGGCGCGCGGCAACATTTTTCGGCGTTTTTAACCAACTTCAAAAAAGAAGGAGGTTCTCAATTCGTCGGAATGTTTTTTTTTATGTGTGTTCCCCGATTACTCGAAGACGGCTGGACCGATTTGGATTATTTTTTGTTTGAAAGGGTATAATACTTCACAAGTGGTCCCATTGTCATCAGGTTAGGATCTAATGATGGGATCCTGGAGAAATCGAGGGAACTCTTCAAATATTATAGGCACACCGATGGCATGACGGTAGGCAGCGATTTGGGTATTTTTTTATAGTAACTTAGTAGCTTTCCATTTCACCATTTCGTGAAGTGGAACTAATGAAGAAGACCACAGATTTTGACCGGAACACCTCAATAATAAGTATTTCACGGGTTGCGATTCGATTACTTTATAATGATTGCTAAGCAAAGTAAGCTCGTCATAATGCATATGGTAAAGTGGAGCTGATGATGAAGTACCAGGAGAACTCCTCAAAAATTAACGTCCCTGCATCGGGAAAAGCAATATTTTGTAAAAGGTGATGAGCAGTTGTCATTAGGCTATTGTAACTTAGACAAATTACAAACTGACCCACTAAAAAGTGAAAAATAAAAAGATTTTTTTGAAAAAAAGACAACCGACTTCCAAAAAAAAACACTACAAAGTGAAAAATAACTTTAATTTCGGAAGTCGGTGGCAAAACCTAAAATACAGATCCATAGATACCGACTCCCGAAACTAAAGTTATTGTTCACTTTGTAGTGTTTTTTTTGGAAGTCGGTTGTTTTTTTTTGCAAAAAAGTTTTTTTCAATATTATTTCAGCTTAAAGTATTTCATCCTTGTTACTATAATTGTAGGTCCAAAATGTTAAAAACATGCATACAAGAATTTGAAACATATTTATTTTTGTGATATTGAACTATTTTAAGTACAATATACTTTTAACGTTACATTCAAGTAAATAGCACTAAAAATATTGTGTTTTTACATTAGGCTTACACTCTGATCTGTAAAAAATCCTTCATTCTTATAGTCTTCAGCTCTAAAATTATCAGAACACAACCTTTAATATTTTGTGACTCTATAGTACTTACTTGCAACGTTGCAATTTATTTATTCGTTTTTAGTGAATTAATGAACGCCTTCGTACCTGCATATAAATACCTAATGTCACAACACTGACAGATGGATTACTACAGATTATTCCTGACGAATGGTTAGCAGTAAAATAATATATCAGTAGATTGTAAACACTCCGGATTTCCCATTAGCAGTCACCTAGATATATATTTTTTATAATCATAGATGACAGAAGAGGCCTAAACTTCATGTTTTTCTGTAAATAAATAGCGTAACTATTTATTTATTTATTTATCTCCCTTATAACTATCATTACACGTTTCATTACCTAATACGATAGTACGGTCTCATAAAATGCAATTCGTATTAAAATTATTTACAATTTAAAATTATTAATAGTTAAGAACTTTAAACTTTTTATTATAACCTTTTTGTTAATGGTGCCCTCTAGCGGGAGTAATTGGCAGTAAGGTTCATATTAGCAGCAAAGTCTAGTAAATCAATATTCGTAGAAGGCCTACGCCGTAGCACTTAGGTGAACTAACTACATCAATCATCATCATGCATGAGTAGTGTTATACATATAGCTGGTTACATAATTTAATTTTATTATAGAGTAATTTAGTAGCCTCGTACGTATTTTTCTCGAAGATGTTGCATGTATTTGTTACTAAATCGTAGGTCTACGTTAGAGGTCTCCAAACTACGGCCCGCGGGCCAGGTCCGGCCTGCGAGCACCAACAAACGATTTTATAATTTTTTATTTAACGACCAATTAAAAGATATATAATAAACAATATGTTGCTATGATAAGCTAGCTAGGTCCTGGTCCTTGGGGGCGACCCATGGTCTACGTCATCGCTACGAACGTTACAATAACCTGTTATAGATAGGTTCTTGCAACTAATTGTTACTAGGTACCAAGTTTTTATGAGATTACTAGAGCTCCGTGAAAACGGGTTTGGTAGACATACTAAAAAAATTCGATTTTATTCGTGTTTCGTGTGACCTGTGTCCATGTATATCTTTGGATCAATAAACTTATTATTTATTTATTTGTTTCAAGGTTTTGAGAGGGTTTTAGATTTTTCGAGAACTAACGCAAGCCCGTGATTAGCCATGCGTTTTGAGTTTGAAATTGAATTGAAATTGATCGACGGATGAAAGATGAATGAGTGAAGGCTCTTTTATTTAATTTACTTTCAATTTTTTAATAACAATTTATGTAATTTTCAGTTCCAGAATGGCATCAACTTCACTCGCAAGGAGAAACGCCGGAAAGAAAACCACTCAGCCAAGCATAAGGTATTGTCAAGTTTTCTATGTTCTACTCTTCGTAACATAACAACGTGTTCCTACTTATAATAAATAGGGTGTTCTAAAATTATACAAACGTATCGTTAATAAGGCTGCGAACTTATTCTTGTTCGTCATTGATCGCGACCACATGTGTACATACAACGCGCCTCCAAGTTAAGGCTCCTGCAAACAGGCGCGACATGCGATGCGAATCGCACGTGACTCAAAGACACCGCGTGTCACGCGATGAGCGGTGCCTTTGTGTTGCGCGTGATTCGCGTCGCGTGTCGCGCTTGGACCGCTCGGTACATGCTGCCTCTCAGAGCCTTCTTAATCGTGTCTGACCATCTAGCCGGTGTTCTTCTACCTTGAGCGCGTTTTACCTTCATAATAAGACTGCTAATGCGTTAATTGACTTGTGAGGCGTTGCAGCTTATCGTATTCGCTACATACGAACGCGTTGCTACCGCATATTTTCGAGCCAGTCACCAATAGACGCTGCACGGTGGCATGGTCAATTGGCCATGCTGCATCGCCATGCAGCTACAAAGTGCGAAATCCATATCCCATAAAATTATGACTCGATATAAGAACATACTGTATGGCACAACTACTCTAAGACAATCACTCGTCAGCTCATTCATCTTAAGATTATATTTATTCTCTAATACTAGCTTTGTTTAACCTTCAATCAATCAACACAGCCTATCCACTGCTGGACATAGGAGGCCTATGTCCAGCAGTGGAATGCGATAAGCTGAGTTGCGCCACAACACCCTGTCCTCCGCCTTCCGCATCCAGTCTGTCCCAGCCACCTTCTTAAGGTCGTCGGTCCATCTAGCTGGGGGGCGTCCCATACTACGCTTGCCGATACGTGGTCTCCACTTCAGGACTCGTCTGCTCACCGGCCAACCGTCTGTTTAATCTTGTCTGCATCATTTAGGCTAAGAACTCATGGAGCGATTTACAGCCGCGTCCGCCGCGGTGATGTAACCGCTGTTTTATTTCTAAACTCACGAGATCGGTTGTTTGTACGGTAACGTAGCCGTTGCGGTTGCGATCATCGCCCGCAAACTTGGCGGGCGATGATCGCAAGATGGGCGGTTATTTAGTTAAGTAAGTCCCAGACACACACCAGAAACGCCCGCCGACCGATCGCAGAGCGCGCGGGCCAAGCCCGCCAAGGTCGCGGTTACTCGCGACCCGCGCGATGCTACTAGTTGCCCTCCGGTGCAGTGTTACCCGCAAATAATCGCACAAGCCGCGCCGCGGGCATAAATCGCGTCGTGAAAACTACCTACATTTCCATGTACTTCATGTTAGTAGGAGTGTTGCGGCGAGCGCGGGTGAAAATCGCTCCGTGAGATCTTAGCCTTTGTGTACCTACCTAGAGGAAAATCAAATGTGAATGTGCCCGATAATTTATTATATACCTACCTCTTTGCATAGGTGCAATAACTATTTATATTACTTCAAAAATTCATCTATTATGTATATTTGTAGTTCTCTACGTAAACGTTATGTGCATTATGTTTTATTCATATCTTAAAGTTTGCTTATGTACTTACGTTACTTTGGTATGTTTAATTAGTACAAATACAAGATATTTGGTAAATACGGGCCGATGTTGGGGTTTTCCCAATCGGAATAATATTTGTTTATTGAGATGATTATTTAGATGCGTAATAGGTGGATATATTTGCTTTTACGCAAGTAAATGAAACTCTCGATTAGTCAGACAGAACTTGGAGTTAATTTGATCGAAACTTATTATTGTTGGAAACCAAAATCTGATGTTTTATAAGGTAGGTAATTAGGTACATTGTTTTATTTTATGTACACTACCGTTCAAAAGTATGTGGCCACCTAGTAAAATACATTTTGTAAAAGTTTGATTCAATGAAACTGTTTATTAGCATTTTTAAACATAACAACACTTTTTAAATTTTGGACTCATCTATGTGTCCACCTTTATTTTTAATGACAGCCTCACAAAGCTTCGGCAACCTAGCTACTAATTTTTATCTTCTGCCATTCGTCTTGCAGTTTTCTCAACAAGTCTTCCTGAGATGTAGGACAATGTTTTCGCACCTGTCTATCCAGCTGATCCCACAATAGTTCTATCGGGTTTAGGGGGACTGTGGAGGCCATATCATAAGTTTCAACACCTGTTGTTGTTCTTTTCCTTTTAAAAAGTCCTTGCATAGTCTTGACGTGTGTTTCGGGTCATTATCCTGTTGAAATATAAATCCCGGACCAATTAAATGGGTTCCAGAAGGCACTGCGTTATTCTCCAATATCTTTTTATAACCTCCTTTTTTTTTAAGATTCCCTGCATTCGCATAAGATCTCCAACGTCGGAGCCACAAAAACAGCCCCAAACCATCACAGACCTTCCGCCGTGTTTAACTGAAGCTACAGTACAAGCGTCATTCACCCTTTCGTTTGCTTGCCGCCGTACGAAATCACTTCGTTTGGATCCAAAAATTTCAAAATTTGATTCGTCCGTCCAGAGGACCTTTTCCCAATCTGCTATTGTCCAGTTCTTGTGTTCTCTAGCCATTGGGCTAGAGAACACAAGAACTCAAAAGAAAAAAAAACTTAATAAAGACTAAGAAGAAGAAGAGACTTAATTGTAAGTCTCTTCTTTTTGTTAACAGTTTCAAGAAGTGGTTTTAACACCACTATGCATCCCTTAAGTCCTGCGTCACGGAGTCTTCTTTTGATTGTGGACACACTGACTGGTTTATCACGATCCACATTAAACTGTGCTGCTATTTCCGGTACAGTTAATCGTCTATTCCGTTTGCTTTTAATAACTATACTCAAATCTTCACTCGAAGTTGTGGTTATCGCTCTGCCTGAACGACGTTTGTTGCAAATTGTTTCTTCAGTCGTAAATTTCTTATCGATGTAGTCAACAGTTTGCCTTGGTATCTTCTGCAGTCTTGAAATCTCACGATTACTTTTACCGGATTTATGAAGGCCGATTATTATGCCTTTGATTTCTTGGGAATATTCCTTAGTTTTACCCAGTTTCTTAAAAAAATAAAACTCAGAAGTGAAAAACAAGAAAATATTATTAGACTTTAAGTACTGAGCTACGGAGAGCGTGTTTTCTGGTCAAATGACTTCAGATAACTAACGTAATAATATTTGTAATAGTTATACTACATTTTAGTTATGTTTATTTCTCAATAACTAAATCAAAATAAAGCTTCAAAGATTAACTTCGAAGAAATTCCGACAATATCACTATTTTGGTTTTATGACCAGGAGTCTGCAAATAACAATAAGTTGTTTACGATTTTACCGTAGATAAGTATTTGGCGGTGATATACAAACAATGAAACCTAATATATATATATTTTTTAATGTATTGTTTGTAACTTTAACAAAATGCAGGTGGCCAAATACTTTTGAGCGGTAGTGTATCTCAAGATTAATTTTACGCACTACAAGCTGTATTGAGGTCATTGTGTTCTGTATTTCAAATATAAACAGTAAAAATCATTTACCTATAATCTTACATATTTTAAGAGACACTAGACAATGTTTAGGAATGGGCAATCATTTTATCAAAGTATACGAAATTTTCACTGTCTATGAGTGATTTAACTTCGTATAGATATAGAAGGCTGATCTAGTGCGGAATCTCGGCCTTTTGAAAAAGTCAGAGCCCAGGAAAGACGACAAATTCATTCTTACAACACTCGCACTATGTTATTGGGATTGGTTTCCTTCAAATGGACTATTTTACGTACGCTCATACTAATGAAAAGATCCGTTAGATTAATCATTTGTAGCTATTGGACATTCGGTGTAGGAACTTGAAAATACACTGAGACACTTGACTGAATAGATAAAACACCAAATAGCTGAATTAAAACAATGACACAAATAGCTTCCAATTTCCACAAATACGAATGTACTTACACGTACAAACTGCGGAACCAACAATACAAAAAAATACGGAAGTGTTACATCTCGTCATTGTTTTTATAGTACTTACTTCATTTGCGTCAATTTTTATCAGCAGTAGGTATTTATGCCAGAAAAACATTGCTGGAATTCCGTAACGGAGTCACTGATAATTAATGAGGAAAATAAATAAGTAACTTAAAGTACCAGCCGTTTTGCTAATCCGTGTTAATTTGTACTATGCCTACGTAAATTGCCTTTATATAAATGTTGGTAAAAGAACATCTACGAGTCCCTCGACTCCTTATAAAAAGTCCTTGAAACGTTTGAAAGTATTAATATTGATGATATTTGTTGGTCACTTGTGGAATACATTCTGGGAAGGCTGGTATAATGGGCGTGCGTGGCGCGGGCGCGGTGAGTGACCGGCGCGTGCACAACCGTACATTCCCGCCTCACGTTTTCCCAGGCCAGGCAACTTTGGGCAGTACAGTTGCCTATCTTCTGTTTGTTTCAATGCACGTGACGGAATAATTGAAGCATATTATTATGGTAGACTTAGCAAGAGTCGACATTAGAATTGATAAGCGATACCAATTACTCTCAATGCTGTCACAAAAGTGAAAACATTGAAATAAACATTCGACGTTTTGAATTCTAATGGATAGGTAGTTTTTATTGCATTTAAAAATATTCTTCACTTCTTCTGTGAGGTGCTTGAAATCAAAAACATTGTGTTTCTTTTCTGTTAGTTTTCTTAATCCACTTTTTTAAATTTATTTTTATTTAAGATAGGTTTGCTCTTGACTCTAGTCTAGGTAAGAGATGACAGAAACAAAGTCGACGATGGAGCGAGCTTACCCAGAATAAGCATGTTAACTCACACTTTGAAGAGATCGGGGTTGTATACGTTCGGAAACACAGACGCAGGCAGAGAGTTCCACTTTAAAGAAACGAAAATTCGGTTTGAAAAGGTATAGATAATTAGGTAGGTAGCTATTTTATTTATAGGCAGCATTATAAAGTAAAATTGTAAGTACTTTGAAATCTGAAAAAGTTAGGACTGCCCAAACGAGAGCAATGAAGTTTTAGTCGTTATTCATTAGGTGTAGTAAATTAGTTAGTCTCCTTTAATGCTATGTACTTACTATAGTAGTTAGTTCATGCCATCAAACAGGTTCAAAATACAAAGTGTAACTGGATTAATGCACATTATGAAAGTAAAGTTTGTTCAGAATCGTTAACTGAATCGATATCTGTCATTTTTAATATACTGTAATTTTTTATCCCAAAAATAATAAAAACTACGTAAATTACAACCACACTTCCACTGTACAGTCAAAACAAACCAAAATGGACGAAGTACCTTCTGGCTACCATACTACTAGACCCATAAGCTAACCACACACGTAACGATTTACTTGCGCAAATTTAGGCTTGCGCAAGTAAATCGTTACGTGTGTGGGATGAATAAGCACAAGTATCTGAACCATTTGGTGTAACGCAGACTTGAGCAAGCCTAAATTTGCGCAAGTAAATCGTAAGTGTGTGTCTTCACCAAACAGGCTGACGCGACTCGCAACGCAAATCGCGCGCGACACAAAGGCACCGCTCGTCGCGTGACAGGTGGTGCCTTTGTGTCACGTCGCGTGGTGCGCCTGTTTGCAGAAGCCTTTATACGTGTGCGACTGTGTGCATGCGCAGATTTGTAATTGTGACCACAATTTTCTCTCACAATCAGTATTACTAATTTAATAAATAATCAATGCATTGTAGATAACAGTAAAATTCAGTGTATTTATCATGATTTTATTATATTATTCTAATAGGGAACTTGACTGATAATTTATCCCGCTAGAGGGCGCACCTGCAACGTTTGGTAAACATAACAACATGGTGTCCGTTTGTGGTAAGACTAGGTAACAAAAAGGTTGTAGTAAAAAGGTTAAAGTTCTTAAGAGCGTTGTCACATTTTGCACCTCTCTCGCTCACACAGAACCAAATTTTTAAGAATGTTAAATGAAAAAATGCTTTTATGAAAAATGTAATCAATGGGCGGTCTACAAAATAATATTAATTTAATAGGTAGTTATCAAAAAACACATTTCTATTGTGTTATCTAATAAACATATGTAATTAAGTATTATGATCTGTTTTTGAGATAATATAAATAAATGCCGCAATAAAAATGTGTTTTTAATAATTACCTATTAAATTAATATTATTTTGTAGACCGCCTATTGAATACATTTTTCAAAAATGCATCTTTTCATTTAACATTATTAAAAATTTGGTCCCGTGTGAGCGAGAGCGGTGTAAAATGTGACAACCCTCTTAATCATTTTAAATTGTACATAATTTTAATAATAAATTCATTTTATGAGACCGTACAATTGCATTAGGTAATGCAACCTGTAATTATAGTTATAATGGGAATTAATAATTAAATAAATAACGTAAACAGAAAAACAAACTTCATGTTTAGGCCTCCTTTTTCACCTGTGGTTATAAAAAAAATTATCTATGGTTAGATGACTGGTAATTTGAAATCTGGTGTGTTTACAATCCACTGATATATTATATTATTTTAGTGATACCCATTCGTCACGAATATTCTGTAATAGATAGTAACAATGCATCAGTCAGTGAATCAGTGTTGTGCCATTAGGTACCTAGTATACGCAGGAACGAAGGTGTTCATTAAATTCACTAAAAACGGATAACTTCGCAAGCAGTGGTAGGTACATTGCTACGTTGCAAGCATTTTACAGTCACAAAACATTAAAGATTGTGTTCTGAACATTTTAGAGCTGAAGACTATAAGAATGAGGGATATTTTACAGGTCAGAGTATTAACCTAATGTAAAAATACAAAAATTTTAGTGCTATTTACTTGAATGTAACGTTAAAAGTTTATTATAAAGTAGTTCAATATCACAAAAACAAATATATTTGAAATTCTTATAAGCATGTTTTTTAACCTTTTGGTATTGTTTTAACCTACAATTATAGTAACAAGGATGAGATAAAGCTGAAATTAGGTAGGGTGTTCTGAAAGTCTTGAGATTTAACTTTATTTTTCACAGTTTTTCAAAATAATTGCTACCACAATTAATACACTTCTGCATCCTTATAAACCAATCACTAAAAATGCCTTTCCATTCCTGTTCAGGAATTTCCGCACATATGTACATATATCATCCCAGGCCGAAAGAAAAGCTTCTTCGTCCCGAAATCTTTGCCCTTTCAATTTACTTTTCACGAAAGGAAACAGTCCAAAGTCACATGGCGCCAAGTCTGGGCGGTAAGGCGGATGTTCAAGAAATTTCAAGCCGGCATCTCGCAAAAATTGGCATGTAACGTCAGCACGATGTGCCGGAGCATTATCATGATGAAGATTCCAGGTGCAGAGTTGTGACTTTGGACGAAGCTTCTTGAATTCGTGAATAAGTTCAGGAAGGCAGACGGTGGTGTACCAAGCAGCGTTTACAGTCTTCTGCTCATGGAGAACTACTTGTTCAATAATTCCCTAAATACCGAAAAAAACCACGATCATTTTCTTTTTTATCGACTTAGATTTTTTTACTTCAGTCGGAGTTTCTTCACCTTCTATCACCGATATTTTATTTTGCTGCTTTGTGGGCACGTCGTAATAATAAAGCCACGTTTCATCGCCCGTGACGATTGAAATGATGTCTTTAGATTTTCCGTTTTCAAACTTTGCAATCATTTTTTTTGTACCATTTAACTCGCTGTTCCTTTTATTCATCGGTAAGTTTACGTGAAATCCAAACTTTTCTATAGCATAAACAACGGTGAATAATTGAATGTAACGCTGCTGAGCCAATCTGCAGTAAGGACTCTATTTGCCGGTAGGTTATTCGCCGGTCAGTTTCAATTAAATTTTTAACTGCAGAAATGTTTTCTGGAGTAACTGCTTCCGCCGGTCGTCCTGAACGCGGGTCGTTCTTTTATGTTAAAACAGCCACGCTCAAACTGTTTGTACTGTAGCAATCTGCCAGGGTACTATGGGGCCGAGCAGATCACTACGTGTATTTGTGTGCAGATTCCTTAAGAGGTGTGTTTGGTAAACGTAGCTACGATAAATCAGACACGCAGGAGCACCATATTATTATTTAATAACTTATAGAAAAACACATTACAAGACAAACGTAACACTAGCACTGACCCAGTATAAAACAATCTTCCTATCCTGTCAAATTCAAACCTATTCTATCTAATTAAATTAATGCTTGTCTTAAAGACAGCCCGATTAAAGCCTCTACAGTACCATCTGTAGACGGTTGCACGGGAGGGACAGTCATCACCAAGTATAGGCTTCATTCGTTCTAAACATTTTTCTGGACTTAATCCACGTAAAAAGTTATAACGCAAAATTGCGCGATATTCGATAGTCGTCCACGAAGCCACTATAGTGAACTTGTTCGAACACGATCTGCGGCAATACTGAATGCAATCAAATGAGAACTGACGTACGTATATCATAACATAAATAATCAAACTACGTGCTTGCGTCGGCCATTCGCCTTA
This sequence comes from Fissipunctia ypsillon, assembly GCA_947568875.1. Classification (NCBI taxonomy): domain Eukaryota; kingdom Metazoa; phylum Arthropoda; class Insecta; order Lepidoptera; family Noctuidae; genus Fissipunctia; species Fissipunctia ypsillon. The sequence continues at coordinate 14,759,006 of OX387654.1, read as the reverse complement.
GTATTATTAAGTTTCTCAAGACTTTCAGAACACCCTACGTACATTGAAATACGCCAAAAAATGTTGGCGCTTGCATTTGACAGTTTGCTTTGTTTACTTCGTGTTTATGTGGCACCATCTGCTGTCTCAGCTTTGCATAATGTTCCCTATTCCCTTTGCACAAACCGTGCGAAACCAAAAGAAAAAAAAAAACTTTTAATTTTTTAAATAAATAAACACTAATTTAATATATTATATAAGCTGTTTTTCTTGCACCTAGCATTTTCTTCGCTGTAGTGAGGTGAAAAGTTATGTATTTCGCTCGGCAGCAAAGTTATTCTGCATCTTATACCCTTGAAACCCTCGCTACGCTCAGGTAAGTCATTACTCGCGCCAAAAAACAACTTTGCAGCCTTGCAAAACAAATAACTATTTCTTGTGCAAGTACTTGCCTGATACATGTCATTCCATGGCTGTCTTTGTATAATGCCCCTCGGAGATATGCTTTGTTTTTTTAGGTCACCTAATTGAATTATTTATTACTTACACATAAAATATTCGGTGAAAGTGATTGACATCGCTGAAACTGATTACTAAATAATTTGATTTCACAATATTGTATTAATTTTATTATAATTGGAATTAATGTCACTATGATTGTTTAGTAGGTAGGAGTCTGATATAGCCCTACACTTGCTCCGAAGGAGGGTTGGTGCAATTCATGGGGCTGCATGAAAATAGCCTTCACGAGGCTGTCGCATTCTGGGCTATCAGCCCCGCTATCACGTTGCTGCTGATCCCCTAATATTTTAACAAGCGCAAGCGCTAGTAGGTGTTCTCTTGTAGTTTATGACAATAAAAATTAAGAAAGAAAGTACCCATGCATTGTCTCAATAAAATAAGTTTTAATGAATACATACTTATATTATACTATACTTGAAAGAAAAGAAAGAAAATACGTTTATTTGCGGTAAACATGACGCAAAAAAAAGAACACAAACACAAAAAGAAACAAGTTGGGAGAAAATATGCGTCACATCCACTCAAAAAGGCCATCGCTCAGCATAATGCTGCAACCCTATGCGAGACTTGAGCCCCAGCGCTGGTTTACTTCATCATCATTAGTATATCAAATTTTTTTTTGCCAATGCTGTTCACTCAGAGTCAGTCGCAGGTTAGCAAGGAAGGTAAGCTGCTCGGACATTGGGTCTCGGCCTCTATTATTGTACCTATAATAGTCTTTGTTTATAGATACCTACTGACTAGGTGCTCGGACTACAGCAGTACTTAGGGTGACGCACTCGCGAGTCAGGTGGTCGCATGCGATACACTAAGTCAATCGATGATTTAATTTACATTTATTGTCCTGTAAGTTCGTCCGAATGCCTATTATCATCGGAGAAAGGCAGACCCAATATTTTAGTTTTAGTAATTATTTTTTATTTATTTCCTGTAAATATCACGTGCGAGCACACGAAAAGAAAGAAGCAAGTTTAATGTTAATCGTAAATTGAGATTCATGAATTATTTTAATGTCATTTGACAAGACCCACCAAATTTATTTACCGTTTGTGGGAGTTTCATAAAAAAGTGGCACGTGTTTATAGTTGTTTATGTGAAATTTTACGAGGACTCACAAAATAATACATCACGACCATATTATCATACATATTGTAAGTGCAGCATTACCTACGATGTAGAAATGTCGAATTAGAATTTTTCTCGAACTCTCTGTCTCATTTGTTTTTCAGGCTACTGCTATAGGTAGCTACTTAATACTTATTAGAGGTAGTCTAGATTTTTGTTGCTTTACTGATAATCCTTGGGATCTACAACTAAGTAATTCCACACAAACTGCGAATTCGCATCGCGTTGTGTGTTATGTTTGGCGAAAGGCTTAGTTTTGCGTGCGATGCGAACTCGCAGTTTTGTGTGGGAGCCCTAAGTGTTAAAAACCGATGCAACGTACCTATGTTATGGCAGATTAAGATAAGTACTTTTTATTATCTGGGTAAATGAATAAGTAACTACCCCTAGGATGAGTAAAGCCATGTGCAACATCTGTAGAGAAATAAAAGTTGTCCTTGGCCATGTCAGTTACTATGAAGCATAACATCACATACAAGAAAAAGTAAATTTCAAAAATCTAAAAATCCGATTGCTTAAAAAGTGAACTTTATAAAAGATGGAAACAAGATGACCTATTTTGTCTCCAACAATCTCATGCAGTTGGAGGCATCTTCTTTTGAACAATAAAGACCTATGTATGGAAGAATTTTAACACGCGCTCCGAATTACTCGAAACTATTTATACTTAAAACCATAAATAAAAAATAACGTGTGTCGGGGTTTTTCGAAAATCTACCCCTAACGGGGTGAAAAGGGGTAGTCAATTTCACAGCGGAGGATTGTACTGCGTGCCTTGAATAACTCGAAAATTGGTTTAAATAACCTATAAGTCAAATAATGGAAATTGGGGGTGAAAAGGAGGGATACAGTTTGTATGAAATAAATCTTATTTCGTTGATCTTTAAACTTGAAATTTGGCTTGAAATCATTCTCCTCCCTAATCTCAATTTATTTGGGGTCAGCGCAACATGTCTACATACACTAATATATAAATAAATAATAACGATCTTAGTCTATAATACTACCATTTAAAGAGGGTTGTGAAATTTGCAGGGGAAAGTACGAAATCCACGCGAACAAAATCGCGGGCGAAGTGCTGAATGACTGACATATCGATTTTTTTTGCACAAGGGCTCCTTTTATAATGTAGGCGAGATCTATAAAGGGGTTTTTGGAAATTCGATCTTTAAAGGGGGTGAAAAGGGGGATTTCTATTGTGTGAAATATTTATTTCTTAAGTTAATAAACTTGAAACTTAGCACGAATACATTCATAAATGAATAATAAAGTTTGTCATTATTTCGTTTTTCAAAACTACCCGTCAAAGGGATTTTAGGGTGTGCTAAAGTTTGTCTGGAAGAATTTTAACTTCAAATAACGGTATTAATACTTTTGACAAAAAACATAGAAATTAATTTTAGGTTTTTCGAAAATCGACAAGCAAAAGGGGGTAATTAATTTTTTGGGGAGGATTTCACTACGTATATGGATGAAGTCTAAAGTAAACTAAACATTAACTGACGAAAAAGATGTTTTTTAAATCAACCTCTTTCGGGGTGAAAAGGGAAGAAAGGAAAATTAAATTTTCGTATCTACTGTATGAAAATTTAATTTATCTTTTGATCAATAAATTAAATAATAAGTCTATAAATTAATCAATAAATCTTTACATATAATAAAACAAAGCCCCCGCTGCGTCTGTCTGTCTGTGAACGGGACAAACTCAAAAACTACCGAAAGGATTTCCAAACGGTTTTAACCAATGGACGGAGTGATTCACGAGGAAGGTTTAAGTGTATTCACTAAGGTTTTGTGTCAATTGGCTGAAATATGACGATTATTGTAGAAGTTGTCGGAAAAAATCATGCTGACTGGAAGCTTTACTGGCATGCGCCGCGTAAACCGTAAGAGATACATTAAATTTATTAATATTCTATAGGATTGTACATCTTAAAAAAATCCACAAAAAAATCGCAATAGCATATGTCTATCTTCTAAGCATGACCCACAGTAGGTAACCATTTTTATCTTTCAAAATTTGATAAAAATTTCATTGTTATTTCCGAAGCTATTTTGACCGGTGTTATATTAATCGTTATTCAATAAAGTATGTTATTTAAATTGGGCATTCATATTGACATCATATCATTTAAATTAATACTTTAAAATATATCACAAAAATTCAATATTACGCGTAACAAAATAATTACGCGTAACAAAAGCGACCATCGCTTCGCCTTTTAATCTCGGTAGTACGTTCCCGTGGAATATATTTCATCCACGCGGGCGAAGCCGCGGGCAAAAGCTAGTCCATTATATTACCAGAGCTGGGGCGCTATTATAATGTAGTAGGTAGGTACGTCTCGCTCTCATTGTAAATTTCAATGAAATTTTGTTTAGAATAAAAAGGAAAACTACGTGTGGCATAATATTAATAGTAAGTGGACGTGTGGCACGTGGCTTCGGCTGCTTTTTTCGGAAAGTAAGTGGCCACTTTGCATTGCACTCACTCGCTGAAAAAATGTTTTTGAAATTCATTAATATATTTGAGATACTTACCAACTTTATTTTTCGATTGACCTGAATTCCTGATTACTACTTCATCTACATTTCGTGGCACTCATTTTGGCAATAATACGTATTAAAAATAATTAAGTATTTGAAGGATATTCTTATACATACATATTCAGTAAATCAGTCAATTTAGTAAATAGTCGTTTTGTCCTGTCTCGTTTAACTTAAAACAAATTAGTCTGAAAATTCATGAATTAAATGTCAGAATGAGGCATTTTTTAAATAATAATGCAGTCTTATTATCATCAACAGCCCAATACAGTCCACTGCTGATTCAAATACAGACTGATGTCCTTTATAGTTTTCCATTTGTAAAAATCGTCGTAGGCTTTCATGTACGATTCTTTGGACTTTTCTGGGAGTAGAATGTTGGCAATGCCAATGGCTTCGGATTTAATGTACTCCGGAGTCAAATCACTATCGTCACTCGACATTTTTGCGAGAATTTGTATTTTAATTTGTTGTTTAGCAGCAAAACGATTTGCAGTATTCGCGCCTTTTTTATTTGTGTTCAATCTTTCTTTTATTTGTGTTCAACTTGTGGTGGCCAGTTCGATTTACAAAAAAAATATTTTTGTGTGCAAGTCTCAATGGTAAAATGCATGGAATTAGTATGTACTATGGTAAATGTTTGCATGCAATTTTTACAGTTGAGGTTCCAAATTCAAATCACATTAATGACCAGTGGTTCTCAATGAAATCTAGTATAATATCAATGCCCGGCTTTAATGAAGTAGGGTGCTTACCTAAATAATCAGGTTTCTGGTACAGGCGAGTCTGCGCGGGTCGGTACCTATTATGTGTTCACTTATAAACAGGTTTAAAATTGTCGCTGCCGACTACCTTATCCTTATTACCGACCTTATGCCGACTACCCTGTCCCAATCGGTACCGAGTTTGTCTGTACCGGAAACCTGTTTCTTTATGTAAGCACCCTTACTTTAGGTTAGGTTTGCATGACATATATACATATAATTTGACATTGTCGAGCAGGTGCTGTGAGAAGATATTCTTCCCATCCCTTTCCAATTCCTATACCTATCCTTTTTTGCCATACATTCTAAATAGAACACGGTGCACTTGGTTTATTGCACTCATTATGTAATTTTGAAGGTATGTTGTAACGGTTGGCAATGAAAATGTCTAAAGGACGATTGTCCAATGCTCGACAAATTAGTGCCTTATTTCGAATTTCTTTTAGGTTTGAAACCTGCCATTCTACTACTTTCTTGCATAGGCATTGTAGAGTTTTGTTCACCTTATCCATTTCCGAAGAACTAAAGTACCTACCTAATTATGCCATAGATGTCGTCTGATGAGCTTCAGGGTTTAAATAGGTATTTATTCTATTTTCATTTGTTTTTAATGAGATTGTCACCTTCTACATTTTGAATGATTGCAATATACATTTCTTGTGAATCGTTTAAACCGAAAATTACCTAACATTAATAGAAGTTTGAAGATAGGATAGCTATAAGTGACGATGACGAGTAGTAATTTAAATGAAGTATTCCCGTTTGAGCAGCTATTTTTCGGGCACCAATGCATTAAGCACCGATCCATTTAATACCTTCGGTGCTCAATGCATTGGTGCCCAAAAAATAGGTGCTCAAACGGGAATACTTCGTTTAAATTCCCCAACTGCAAAATACCTAAGTACTTAATTATTTGAGGAAGGAAAACCTTTGTCTCTATCTAGATTTTAAAATCGTCTTAATAGGTGTAATTATCTCCAGGAAAAGTCTTTACTTTTATAGAAATGAAAAACAATACCTTATGGTATACTGCTTTAAACAGTGGAACGTCAACAATTTAGGAAAAACAAGTATGAAACAGGTAAATTTTCAGAAACGTGACTTTTATTAACGGTGTTTGTTGAAGGTCGAAACAGTCTGAGGTAACATTTTGGCATTTATGAATCTACATTGGTACCTAAAAATCTATAGGACATTATGTTTTTTACTAGCTGCGCGCGCGGCTCCAGCTTGACCTGAAAGATTCCATTGCCAAAAAAAAGCGTGCGGTTCCGCATTTAATTTTTTTAACGTTTTTTTATGAAAAGTATCTTTGTCTATATTTTCTCCAGCTATCTCTCAATTTTCATTAGCAAGTTAAAAATAATGAAGTTGTCCAGTAAACAATTACCTGGACTTAAACTTTTTTCAGAATTTTTTATATGATTGGGCAACACGCCTTTTAACTTCATTTTGGCTTTAGAAATTAAATTATCTAAGGAACGCATCATACTTATCTAGGTTAGATACCCAGTTTAAAATATGATACATCTACACAACTAACACACAAACATTTCCGAAAAATATTTTTTGTTTTCATGTAGAATAATGTAGATTATGAACAAGGAAAAGACAAAGATTGAAGTTGTTTATGTAAATGTCTTTTCCATCACCTATAATGCTCACATGTTTATACATTCGCGATCTTTCTTTTCCAAGTTGTAATTAACATAATAATTATTATGTTCATATTTATACAGAGAAGGGGACAGTTTGTGTTCTGCTACAAAAACTTAATTAGGTAATAAAAACTCAATAAAGCGCAATATTGCAGCAAAACAGTATTAAAAATTAATATAAATGCATGCAAACACCTGGTTTTAAATAACCTTATTATTAAATAAATGTGAGAAATATAGGTACTCGTTTATGTTCAAGTTATTGTTCGCAATATGTGTATGTTGGATATTTCGAGTGAGATAAGCAGGCAGGAGGCAGGCCAGCAGGCGCTATGCCGCTGTTGGCAGAGGTCAGTATTGACGTCAATGGAGTCACGTGATCGCATTGTACGACTACTAAATACCTACCGGGCGTGGAGCGACGCTGCGCGCGCGCCGCATTCATGACTGGCATGTCGTCATGCCAACCGTGCTTAGATGGCTTGGCTGTAGCAACTCGTTGTCAACAATTACGATTGTTTATGCTCTTTTTTTTTCTAAATTATAATAACATACATAGGTACTCTGCAAAAGTTTTTTTTTTGTAGATAATTCGTAACGCGTGTGTAATAATCACGTGCTTAGAACATTTTTTTATAGATTTTTGCACGTGATAATAATTGTATAGGGCTTAAAGTTAAAACCTAACAAAATACTCCTATATTTGATACTTAGGTACTGATTTAGGTATCTATTAGGATCAGGATTTAATATTGTCAGAAAAAATGCACCTATAAAATTATTTTAATAAGTTACTTAAAAATAAGTTGGACAACTATGTAAAGTAAGTTAATAGCTTAAGGCGGGCCACATACAGTCGGAATTCCGTTTCGAAATATCGATTCGGAATATCAAATGAAGGCAGCAAATTCATACAAAATTAGGGATCATCACACACGTTAGTAGTTTTCCGTTCGAAAATTCCGATCAGAGAAATACTGTACACAACGTGTGTGATGATCCTTGATTTTGTATGAAATTGTTGCCCTCGAAAATTCCAAATAGATATTTCGAAACGGGATTCCGATTCAGAATTTCGACTGTATGTAGCCGGCCTAACAATCAATAGATTCATGCTGCATTAGGTTGAGATTTTCGATAAGTACCTACGTATCAGTGGCGCAGCTACAATTATCATTACAGGGAAGCCGAAGAAAAAAAGGTTCAGTTCTCATAAACAGACTAAAACCTGTAGGTTTTTAATCGTATGATGTATTAAACTGGTATTTAAATATAATTATGTAATTTATTTATTTATTTATATAACAATTGCTTGCTGCACTTACAGTAAACACCAAAGCGCGCAGCAGGCCAACAACATAACATTTAACTAAAAAACTTCATGCAAACATTAAACATAGATTTAGATTTACATAAATATGTCAACATCCGGCTCCTGAGCAATCAGGGCGTTAAGCAGATTGATCGCCTGGGTTGTGGGACCATATCGAGCCGTATGGGTACGCACCGGCGGAGCCGCGAACAGGCACCGCGAGGCACAGACACGCGACCGCCGCAGCCGGTCCGGAGCAAACAATGCACAGTGAGCTAGAGTAGTCGCGTCATCGATCTTATTATTGAGCAATAAGTAGTAGTGCATCACCAGCACACACTTACGTCTCAGTTCCAACATGTCGATGCCTACCATTCCCGCAACAAACAGAGACAGATACAGATAGGGATAATACCCATGTATTTTTTTATATAGGGAGGGAGCAAATTTCCGTTGGACCCGTTCTATCATTTATTAGCTTATATTTTTGCTCATGTGGATCCCATACCAGCGCATTGTATTCAAGTTTGCTACGCACAAACGAATAATATAGAGTGAGTATAACATTTCTGTAATGTGATGTGATACACAGTTACACACACAGGTGTACCATATTATTTGACAATAGTAGACATTAAGAAGAGTGGTTGGTCCGAAAGGAAGCCGATAGGAATCGGGTTGTATGAAAGCTTCGCCCCTGCTACGTATATAACCACTTTGTTTAGAGAGCCACTGAGAGGGTCCGAACGATCGAAACGATCAATTGCAATTGTCAATTTTTATGTGTTTGATACACATTGATGCGCAAATTGATCGTTTGACGCGATTGACAATATTACTACAATTGAAATTGATGGCAATTGATCAATTACCATTAATCGTTCCGGGGACCCCTTAATAAACGAAAGTGGCCTGCAGTGCTATTCTCTAAAAGGCAAGTTCATGGCTGTAAGCTACGACGAGCTCGTCGTCGAGACAGCCTTGAGTTCGACCGAGTGTGTAGCGCTAATTCAAACCGTATTCACTAGCGTGGTTGTGGTCGTCGACGAACCCTAGGCTGTAGCCTCCCGTCGCTGTTTCGTAGACGAATTAAGGGCTTGAAACAAATTCTTTAAGTCATAATCAATCAATCTCGACTGAGAGTTTTATGGCTTTAAAATATATAATAGAGGTCTATCTTTATGTATTATAAGGAATAGAGTAAAACTATAAACCAATTTCATAATTGTAACAGTTTATTGCCATTTTACTATTACATTTTAAGGCTAAATGACGATTCCTTTGCCTATTTTGAGCAACGCGACACGGAGTTGAATGTAAACAAAACAAAACACTTCACTCGCAATCTGTGACTCTGTGCTTCACTCGTAACAACCCGACCTAAAAAGGTCCGAAAACCACTTGAATTCTAGTTTGAAAACTTTTAAAATGTGCATTACATCTAAATTATTTGTATCAGCGATTACTGCATGTATGTTCTGTGATTAACAGGATAAAATACCGTAGTGAAGTGTGAGTGTTATATTATTATTTTATTTTCCTCTTGGTTAAACCACTGGAACGAACTCGCGGACGCATATACGGAGTTAAGTCATCTTCTAATATTTTAATTAAATCCTCAGAAAGCCTGTAAATATGGATAAACTCTTTATCACGGGATATTGTTTTAAATTTATTTATTTGTTTCGCCTGTCGAGCTTTCTTCAAATCATCACTTTTTCAAGCTTCATCTAATAAATGTAGCTTTATAATTAACCAAGCTGCCATTTTTTCAAATAAGTATTACAAAGAATCGAAAAATTTCAATACAGTTTATTATTTTTGTCAAGAGTACGCCCGAATATTGTAGCTTTTGGATTTGACAGTTAGAAGCGAGGCTGTGGGCGAGGTCGTAAGCGTCTTCGTCGCTGTTTTTTCTTAAGGAATACCAAAATGTAAGAAGAACTGTCATTACTGTCAATTTGTCCGCTGTTGGGTAGTTTTAACTCACGGCCGTCACAGCCTTGAGCGCTATTGTAGCTTTACGCAGCTTAGTGAATACTAAACTGAGTTTCACCGCTGCGGCAGCGCTGCAACACAAGGCTGTATCCTTAGAGAATAGCATTGCTGGAGGATGAGAAGGGGTTTTACATTCTGGATGATTCACTTAATCGGTTGTTACTGTCCATTGTGTCCAATGATCCTACCAATGTGTAGTTCGCGTCCAAAATAGTTATTATTTTCACGAATAGCTCTCTCTATAAAACAAAATTTCTTTCCCCCGTCTATTATCTATTACAATAACATAAATTAAAAAAAATATAAAAGCCCCGACACACATCTATGTTACCTATTCATTGAAACCATAACAATGAGCCCAAACACGATACCTCTGCTGTAAGTTGGTGAGGGAGTTTGGTATCCTGCAAATTCCAGGTAATGCTGCAGCATCAGTTCAAGGTTACTATGTTATTCTAATATCATTGAAGTAACAGAATACCAAATTTCGACTCGATCAGACCTGTGGAAGATGCTCACATCCATTCATCAACTAGAAAAGGGCTGATAATCTTCAAACGGCTGAATAGATTTTCTTGAATCATAGCTAAGAACACTCTCGATCAAGTCACCTTTTAAACAAAACAAAAAAATCTAAATCGGTTCAGTCGTTTGGAAGCTACGATGCCACAGACAGATACACAAATACACAGATACGTTGTTTCCGTCGGGGGTTAAAAATTGTAGGTTGTTACGGTAATTCATCCATCATGTTTCATCGTTATTTGATCGTTGATTTATTTCGCCTAAGCCTACGTACGCTCCCACGGACGCGTAGAAATCGCGGCGTGGACATATCGCCTGGTGCGATTTTTTTGCGCCTTCAACAGTGTTCGAACGAGCGTTAAAAAATCACTTCGAACTGATTCTTCGTGCAGTGTGGACTTAGCGGTAGCTACTCGTATTTGTGTGGCCAGGAGATGACAAAAAAGCAGAAATTTTGGGACAACATCCTGAATCTTTTTTTGTTATTTTGTCATGTCGATACGCACATTTGAGGTGTTATTAAATTGAATAGAGCCAGCAATAACAGCATCCTGAAAAAAAAAATATTATTATATGATGAGGTGGGGTGGACAGCCCCTTTATTAGGCACTGGGTGAGGACGCAAGCCACGTATTAAGTTGTTGTTACGTTAATTTGTAGTTTTACTAACATAGTTTTTAAGCCGTTGTTATTAATACTATATGGATTGTGTGTATTTTATGCGTGATCCGAAATAAATGATAATATATAATAAGACGCCAAGATACTAACATGTCAGCCAGGGTTGCGGGATATTCGAAAGAGTTACTGTGGCCCCGGCACAGGCAACTGAAGGAACACGGGTGGGTTTAAGTCAGTAAAAGTCAGACACGCCCTCCCGCTACGCCCAGAGCGGGAGAAGTGATTTGATGATTTCCCATCTAAAAAAAATGATACTAACATGCGATTTTGTCCGCCCGCACTTGCGGCACGTCTACACTTTACAAGCCGATGCTCCATAGTCCATACTGACCAACGCACGCGATTTTTTCGCGTCCGTGGAAGTACAGAACTTCGTATGTCGTTAATGTTGTATTCATTCAACGCTCAACGCTGAGCGTAGAAAATCGAACAACGCGCTAATTAAATTCGCGGCGTGGAAAAATCGCGGCCGCGTGAACAGATGAACAGCTTTCTATTTGTTTAATTCCTAGCGCGGCACGCGATTTTTCCGCGAGCGATTTTACGCGTCCGTGCCTACGTGGGCTTATTGTAGTGAAAGGTATAAGCTCGAAAATGATGATAACCTTTGAAGAAATTTTCTTAGGCTTTTCCTATTCAGTACTTAAATAGGTAGGATATCTTACAACAACGCACAATGTAGGGTTCTGTGGGATGATTTTACCCCAAGAACAAACTTAACATTGTACATACTTTAAAATTATACGTAAGCGCCTATATAGTGTCCCTAAGGGCTGTTTTTTCAATCGTCAGATAACTTTTATCCGGGGAATATGTTTGACGTTTTGACAGCTTTTGTATAGAAAATGTCAAACCGCCATATTTATTCCTCAGATAAAAGTTATGTGACGATTAAAAAATCAGCCCTTAGTATAATTTTATATAGGTGTACTTTCATAGAATTTAGTCTGGTAGGTCTGATTAAACCTGGTTAAATCTTCAAATTTAAATGAATTTATTTGCATAACACAGGTACCTATTATAACCACAAGAGGTGTGCAAGTTTTGTTTACATGTTCGACACACAAGCTCGACTTTACTATTCCAGGAGCTATGCTTGCTTAACAGATACTTGTCTTGTTCTATTAGTCTTCTTTAAGTTGCCCAATGAGGAGAATTGGTAATTGGTGGAGTAGAAATAGAGTACCTACCTGCGTAGGTAGTTGATGGGCAATAAAACCCGACACTACAGATTCCAATCATTCGATGATCTTGGAATAAGTATGATATGCAGAAATTGACGTTTATTTATTCAGTACTCATAAGTGCCTACTGTGACGCTGTGAGTAGGTATTCACGAATCGTATCCCAGCAAGTAGATATCTTAAAGCAAACATCGCCGATTTGATATTTTTAAGTGGCTTAAAAGCAGCATAATCCCTACTTGATTATTTTAGAAAAATAACACACTTTAATACATGCAGTTGCTTAAAAACAAAGGTCACTGTCGCTCCCTGGTAACAAACACCCATCTAAATGAGTGAATGCCTCACAACAATGATTTGAATCTGTAAGACTTTCCGAACTCATAAATATTTTCTAGAACTATCGATGGTGAATGAATTTTAATGACAAATCAGTGACTCGACCACTGTCCTGACGTAGGCATAAAGGATAAATAGATATACCAATCATCCTATCAAAATACTCTACTAACGTCATGCTTAATAGTCTAGTTCTGTATTCTAGAAAATAAAACAACACATCAGAAATATCTTCATACATCGAGTAGGTATACCTATAACATTGACATTAGCTTAAAATAATAGGTACCGTAATCAATGTTAAAACCAATATATTTATGTGTATACAAGGTGGAACAGGACGATTGACATTCTTTTAAACCACGTAAAGAGAATCATGTTCTTTGCCCGTATACAAAAAATCAATCAAATCTAATGCATACTTTAGCCACAGGAAATTATTTTTCATTTTCTTATTTTGCAACATGATGTAGATCTGAGTCCGTAATAATAGGTAAACAATGCCGCCGCCGCGCCCCGCACCCCGCACCGCACCATTGGTCAGTGATTTTTCGTAGATAAAGCGTGTTTACTTTTATGCAGTAGATTCTACTATTTATTTTGTTTGAGAACTGCAATTTTTGAATTTTCCATTAACTACCAATCTTCAGGTTTTAAAATGTTTCGATGGACTAGTACTGTGCTCGTTTTAATTTAATGTCGTAAGTCCAGATCCACATTGTATATATGTTTTATTCAAGATCAGAAAAAACTTTTGGTGTGCTCGAAGTACGTAATGCCAATTTTAATTAACGAATTTACCTACCGTATTTTTACTTCTGGTACCTTCCTCAAGACATGACTATTATGTGTGAAATTCGAAAATAGGTCACGAATAATAACGATTAACTATACTTAGTACTTAGATACAAATTATCAGTATTACTAAGTTAGTAATAAGTTAACAATAAGTACCATTCTTCATTCATGTCTCCTACACACACTTAGCATAACATAACATCACGCCTGTAATCCCCGAAGGATTAGGCAGAGGTGTACATACCTATAGAACACCCACATTTCACCAATTTGTTCGTGTCTCTTACCTATACGAACATTATAAACACTTCAGCTTGAAATGATTAATTATTTACTAAGCTAAATTGCTAAGCTAAAGCTTAGCAATATGCTTTGAGGTAGGGTGCGCCTGATCAAACACTGATTGCTTGATACATTGAGGTAGGGTGCGCCTGATCAAACACTGATTGCTTGATACATTTGAAACATTGTTGCGTTTTGACGCTAATAGGCGCGTACAGTAGCTACCATAGAGATATTTTTTTTTAATATTTCTATGGTAGCTACCGACATCGCACTCGGGTGCGAGACTTAACCTTGCGCCCTTGTAGATGTTATGTTAAACATTATTTATTTTTAGCCTGTGTTGTCCCACTGCAGGACAAAGGCATCTTCTCCTGGGTCTGCACAAACAAAAAAATAAAATAAAACATAGGTAGTTATGTTAAACATATTCAAAAGAAACTAACAATTATTTAACTTACATAAACATAACATCACGCCTTGTTTCCCCGAAGGGTTAGGCAGAGGTGTACTTATAGTAACACCCACATTTCGCCAGTTATGTTTAAGTCCCATGTAATAGGGGGCGAATTATTTAACTTATACTTATTTTTAGGGTTCCGTACTTAAGAATGAAAAAACGGAACCCTTAAAGGATCACATGGGTCTGTCTGTCTGTCTGTCCGTCTGTCACAGCCAATTTGCTTCGAATTTAATGGATTGATTAAGTTGAAAGTACACATATGAATTTCTTGACCCAAACACGGACGTGTAACGTTAATAAATGTATTTTTAATATGAGGGCACTTTTGCGAGGCAAATTAAAAAAAAAAAGTTTTGCAAACTTTATCGTGTGACGTATCAAATGAAAGGAATTACTGTGAGGGTCTTAAATATATATATATATATATATATTTATAATTTTAAAACAAATCATTTTAATACCTAGATGAAAATTGACCATTACCCCTTATTTCCGAAACTACTGAGCCTAAATTTTTGAAAATAATACACTAAATAGTTCTATACTTATAGATTACAGGAAAACCTATAAGAAGTCTATGGTCTTGAAATAACATGATAAATCTCTCAGTAGGTATTGTGCGTACAGTTACACTTGCAGTTATGGGGTATGGGAGAACATGATTTTCAAGTTTGTTTTTGGGGTAAATTCATCCTAACTACGGATCTCTTCATTGTGCGTGGTCCGACACGCACTTGACCGGTTTTAGAAGATATCTTACATAATTAGGTACCTACTGAATAGGGAAAGTCAAAGTATCTTCAAAACACTATCATCAATTTCAAGTTTTCAACTAAGTAATTACCTTTTACTACAACAACTCTTAGGCAAAATAAATCAACGATGAAATAACGATGAAGCATGTTGAATTATGTCCGTATAGATTGAAAAGCCACGTCAGAATTTAAAGGGCATTTAGCAGCAAAGTAGCTGATTTTGCAACACAAATTCTGGATTTAGCAGCACCAGGGGCGCAGCCTTCATACAACCCGATTCCAATCAGCTTCCCTTCGGAACAACCATTCTTCTTAGTGTCCACTATTGCCAAATAATATTGTACAGCTTTTTTTTGGATGCGAAATCATCAAATAACTTCTCCCGCTCTGGGCGGAGCGGGAGGGCGTATCAGACTGTTACTGACTAAAACCCACCCGTGTTCCTTCAGTTGCCTGTGCCGGGGCCACTGTAACTCTTTCGAACATCCCACAAAATATTTTACACCTGTGTGTAATTGTGCATTACAGCACATTACATAATTATATTTAATACCAGTTTAATAGATCATAAGATTAAAAAAAAAAACAAAAAAGAAACCTAGAGTTGTTGGTCTGAGTTTATGAGAAGTGAACATTTTTTCTTCGGCTTCCCTCTAAGGATAATTGTAGCTGCGCCACTGAGCAGCACAGTATATCTCAATTTATATCAATACGAAAGTGGCTCCTCTATCTAAACAGAATCAGATGAATTGAGGATCCACCTGGAACTCGTTAAGTAATAGATGAATATTATTGAAAATTGTGTATCAGTTAGCAGCAATTGTGTATAGTACCTGCTGAAAATTTGGGTCCTGAAATTCAAGAAAATACAATACTTTAATAAAAAATTAAAATTATAACATGAATATCAGTAAATTCATTACTAATATTCATGTTTTAATTTTAGTTAAAACTAATTTTAACTTTGAACACTAGGCAGAACTAATTTAGGTACAGACACTTGTTTGGGGTAATGATCCAATTGAACCAATGAAGTGTAAGAAGTCTAATAACCCATTTGCTCGGGGTGCCCTGGATTAGTTACAGTTACCCATTCGGGTACCGTCAAGACCTACCAATCAGGGACGGTTCACAATTTTACGAGTGATAAAATCGGACAGATAGTGAACCATGTCGGTACATGCATGCGTACGTTTCGGTCTATACGTGCTTAGCTGAAAGTGAAAATTTACTGCGAAGGTATGCGCAAGCGGGCGACGCACTTTGACCTCGGCCAAAACGGTTTTAACGGAATCATTTTGTTAAAACTCTTTTTATCTAGTTAGAACTAGTTTTAACTGATATTTATCTTAGACATCACTAATAAGTAGTAGTTCTAGTATTAACAAAGGCATTCAGTAAAAACTAGTTTTAACTAGTGAAAACGCGTTCTAACTGTAGGTAACATATACATATAATAAAATCGTAGCGGTGTCAGAACTGTATACTTATAGAATATTTTTGAAGAAAAGTAATAATTGCTACAAGGTCTGGGAACGATTCTAATGCCACAAATATAGTTTCTTTTTTCTGTCTGAATGTATGTTCCAGCATCACATAAATACTACTGGATAGATTCTATTAGATATTCCCTATAAGTCTGTAGGCTATAAATTATCAGCTATTTGCTATGGGATAAGCAATATTGCATTATGTTCGTATTCTTCTATTAGTTTGCAGCAAATTATAAAAAGGCGAGTCAAAAGGTTAGAATATTGTTAGTTACAGATTTAACCTTTTAAATTATACCTACCTTATTATACCTTTTTTATTATTATCACGCTATACCTACCTGGAGCTGAGCAGTAAATCATAACCCTCAGGGTGGATTTTTGAGATGGGGCAATAAGGGCAGGTACCTTAACCATTTATAGCTCCTGGAAAACGGTGTTAGGAGACTGTCCTTAACTTTTTGAGAAATTTTGTTTTGCTTTCACAGATTTTTCAGAAATTGTACAGTCAGCAAGAAAATGGGCAATTTTCACAAACATTTTTTGATGCCAATCGATCCTATTTCTTTTATAGATCAAAAAACTCTACCGGACCACCTGTGGTTTGACTACTACAAAAGTCCGAAATCGCAAAAAACTTTTCCCATACAAGTCAAAACGTTCTAAATTATTTGAGGGCATTTTTCTCAGAATTACAGAAATCTCAAACAACAAACTATGTAAATTCTGTTCTCAAAGTAAATCTATATAATAATAATAATATATAATATAATCATTTATTTCAGATTCATCTTACGATTACATCCATATATATAAATAATATATCATCTATATATATAAAAGGAGAAACTGACTGACTGACTGACTGACTGACTGACTGATTGACTGACTGACTGACATATCAACGCACAGCCGAAACTACTGGGACTAGGAACGTGAAATTTTGCACACGGCTTCATTTTATAATGTAGGGGAGCACTAAGAAGGGGTTTTTGGAAATTCGACCTTTAAGGGGGTGAAAAGGGGGTATTTTGTTTGTATGAAAAATCTTATTCCTTGAGTTAATAACCTTGAAACTTGGCTCAAATACTTATCTTAATAAATTATGAACTTTGTAATTTTTGGTTTTTCTAAACTACCCCCACGAGGGGCATTGGGGGGTGTCAAAATTTGTATGGAAGAATTTTAACGCGCAGTCCGATTAACTCGAAACTCAGTATTTATACTTAAGACCAAAAATAAAGAATAACCTGTATCAAGGTTTTTCGAAAATCTACCCCGAACGGGGTGAAAAGGGGTTGTCAATTTTACAGGGGAGGATTTTACTGCGTGGCTTGATTAACTCGAAAATCGGTATAAATAATCTTTGAGTCATGTTTTGGAAATATTCTAAACGAATTTTTAAAATTCTACCCCTGTGGGGGTGAAAAGCGGGGATATAGTTTAGGTGAAAAATCTTATTCATTTGGTTAATAAACTTGAAACTTGGCACGAATATTTGCCTAAATAAGCAATAAAGTTTCTTACTATTGGTTTTTCAAAACTGCCCCCGACGGGGTGAAAAGGGGTAATTAGATTTTTAAGAGGAGGATTTTACTGTGTGGCTTGATTAACTCAAAAATTGGTATAAGGAATCTGACTTTTTCTGAAGTCAGTGTCCTTGGATCTGTATTTTAGGATTTTGCCACTGACTTCCGAAATTAAAGTTATTTTTCACTTCGTAGTGTTTGTTTTGGAAGTCGGTTGTTTTTATTTTTCACTTTTTAGTCTGTCTGTTTGTAATTTATCTGAGTTACAATAGCCTAATGACTACTGCTCATCAACTTTTACAAAACATTGCTTTTCCCGATGCAGGGACGTTAATTGTTGAGGAGTTCCCCTGGTACTTCACCATCAGCTCCACTTCACCATAATTATGCATTGTGACGAGCTGTTATTGATTAGCAATAATTTTAAAGTAATGGAATCGTAACCCGTGAAATACTTATTACTGAGTTGTTCCGGTGGCCATCTTACCATCTGTGGTCTTCGTCATCAGTTCCACTTCACCAAACGTAGCTTTCCGAGAGCAAATGCACAAATTACTATAAAAAATACCAAAATCACTATAGGTGTGCCTATATTGAAGAGTTCCCTCGATTTCTCCAGGATCCCATCATCAGATCCTGACCTGCTGACAATGGGACCACCTGGCAAGTATATCCTTTCAAACAAAAAAATAATTTTTCAAATCGGTCCAGCCGTTTTCGAGTAATCGGGGAACCGCTTCGTCATAGCCGTTTAACTATCTTAATCGAGATATCTTATCGTCACCCGTGAAATATTTATCATTGATGAGTTCCTGTGGCCATCTATGGTCTTCTTCGTCAGTTCCACTTCAGCAAATCATACTTTCTGAATGCAAATGCTTGATTTGTTGACGAAAATACGAAAATCATTATGTGTTTGCCAATAATATTTGAGGAGTTCCCTCAATTCCTCATGGATCCTATCATCAGAACTGGATTTGGATAAAAATGGGACTAATCTGGAAGTCCAATTCTTTCAAATAAAAAAATAATTTTCCAAATCGGTTTATAAATGACGGAGTAACGGTAACAAACATTAAAAAAACCATACAACCGAATTGATAACCTCCTCCTTTTTTTGAAGTCGGTTAAAATAGTAACGAAGTCAGAACTGTGCATAGCATATTTGAAAAGAAGTGATTGAACGAGTCTGTTGCGCACAGTATAATTTTTAGAATTTTTGTCTGTTTTTTGTTTGTCGGGATGTATGTTCCGGATTGGCGCAAAAAGGGTTGATTGAATTTAGAGGAAATTTGTCATACAGATGTTTTAGAACCTCGATTAACACGTAGGGTAGGTACTAATTTGATATTTTCCGACATACATGCGGGCGAAGCCGCGGGCAAAAGCTAGTAAAATTATAATGCGGTACCTATTCGTTCGAAATTCAAAGTTAATTTTTTTTTTAATTTTCGGCCAGTTTCATATTGTAGCGGGCAGTATATTAGAATATATCAGATTGTTATTTAATTATCATCACCCAATACCTATATGGATTGGAATAATCAGTCAATCAGACATTAATAATTAAAAGAACGGCTATTTTATTGGCTGTAAGTTTTATTTCCATACCAATTGTCATTTTTTGTGATTCTTTTTTGTTACATTTTGTTATGTTATTATATGATAGATCGTAGAACGTACACAGAAAAACATGAAGTTTGGGTCTCTTCTTTCATCTATGGTTATAGTATAAAAAACTACGCTTAGGTGACTGTTAATAAATGAGAAATCCCGTGTGTCTTCTTCTTTCTTGTTAATCTTCTGTGTATCAGTGTGGTTCCATTAGGACAATGCGGGGACGCAGGCGTTCATTTATTCACTAAAAATGAAAAATTGCTTCTGAAGGCTGCGGGTGTCGACCTCGTGACGCGCTGCTTCTCACACGGACAACTGTGCGTCGCTTGCTCCCGCGTCACCAGTCCTGACTTTTTGTACATATATTTTGGCAGGTTAGACCAAAATGTAACGTAGTATACAGAGAAGTTGTTTAAAACAATTACAAGTTAAAAACTAAAACCCAACTACGACAAAAACACCAACTAAAAAGGTAGGTATAAATATGACATCATATAAACAGACAAATTAAAAATCCGGAGTTACATGTCATGTAAAAAAACATAATAGGCATAAATTCCTCAGATTACGTGTGACTCCGGATTTATAATTTGTCATGATGTCTTGTTTATACCTTTTTAGTTGGCGTCTTTGTCGTAGTTGGGTTTTAGTTTTTAACTTTTTAATTTCAGTTATAATTTTGGGGTTTCAGATCATTGAGGGTTATACACGTACCCACTTCGATGGTTTGGGAAAATCCCATGGAGAAAGTTGTTCAGTTTAATGGTCTGTACTAAGACCACCCCTTTCTGATACAGTACAGGTACATAACCAATATATTTTCAGAAAGTACTTCTTACGACCTTTCATTAGACACTTAACACGGCATATAAATAAAAAAGAAAATTCTTCGGGGTCGCTTTGGATCCGCTATAAGCCGCCATCTTGGATTTTATGTAACGTTATGTAGCCTATAACTCGCGGAACAGCATGATGCTTTCAAAGATACCTACCTCGTTTGTCAAAATACGACGGAGAGTTTAGGAGATATGAGGGAACAGACGAACATACATACATACATACATAGCCTCTTAAAATCATAACCCTCCTTTAGCTTTGCCGTAGTCGGGTAAAAATGTGGCCATTATTTTAGATGCTTCCCAATCTGGGGGGCTGGAGCGCCGCCTGTAGGCGACTCTACATGGGGATCGTGCGATCGATAGCCCTGTATGGGGCCCCTGTCTGAGCGGCCGACCTGACGGTCGATAGCATCGCTGTTCTGCGGAGGCCGCAGAGAGCGATGGCCGTCAGAGTCATCAGGGGGTATCGTACGATCTCCTACGAGGCGGCTTGCGCACTGGCCGGATTCCCACCCTGGGACCTGGAGGCGAAATTACTCGCGTCATTGTATCGGTGGCGCGAGGAGATGCGGGCGTGAGGTGAGCGACCGATGCAGCGACAAATGGACCAGCGGCACCATCGAGGCCGTCCGGCCGGTGCTCGGGAGGAGGCACGGCTCCCTGTCGTTCCGGGTGACGCAAGTACTCTCGGGACATGGTTGCTTCGGGAAGTACCTGTGTCGTATAAACAGGGAGCCGGACGCCCGGTGTCACCACTGCGTTGACTGTCGGGAGGACACGGTGCGGCATACGCTGGCAGAGTGTGCCGCTTGGGAGGAGCCGCGCCGTGCCCTCATCTCTGGAGTAGGTGGTGACCTGTAGCTGCCCGCTGTCGTGAATTCGATGGTCGGCAGCGAGGAGTCCTAGGACGCGGTGGTTTCCTTCTGCGAGACAGTAATCTCGTAGTGGGAAGCTGCGGAAAGGGAGAGAGAGAGATCACATCCTCTTACCCGGCCTGCAGCAGGTGCACCGGGCGTCGGCGGAGGGTGGAAAACACCCTCCTCCAACCCCCTTAAATGGGTCCAGGGGTGACGGACTCGGGGACGTCCGTCGCCCCCCATATATCGGATCCGAGGTGGCGGCGCGTAGTGTTCCACACGCGCCCCTCTTATACGTCGCGGGGGGGGGGGGGGGGGCAAACACCTTAATCCCCCCCCTCGACACGAGGAGAGCCCCGCCGTGGCGGGCCGGCACCAGCGGGGGTTGCGGAAGAATCGTAAGTTCCTGCGACCCTCTGTGTAAGTGTGAGATGGAACACCGGGGTAGTTTTTAGTCAGTGAGAGTCTGACAGACCCCTCCGCCCGCCCCAGAGCGGAGGACATCCATGTGGATTTTCCACCACGAAACAAAAAAAAAGGATATTGTGGTGTCTTACGACTTTCACAGGAACGAAGTTGCGGACAGAAGCTAGTCGCTAATACACGGGGGAAAGAAATGGCTTAGATTTGTTTTATAGAGAGAGCTATTCGTGAGAATAATATCTATTTTGGATGCGAACCATAGATGTTTTTGTTATACGTCTACATACGTTTCAAATAACTACATTTATTTTAAAGTGTGATTTTTTTTTCTAAAATAATCAAGTAGGGATTATGCTGTTTTTAAAGCTCCTGCAAACTGGCATGACTCGCGACACGACACAAAGGCACCGCTCGTCGCGCGACACGCGGTCACACTTTGTGTCACGTCGCGGTCGCACCTGTTTGCAGGAGCCTTAAAGCAGTTCCACTTTAAAATATCAAATCGGCGATGTTTACTTGCTGGGATACGATTCGTGAATACCTACTCACAGCGTCACAGTAGGCACTTGTGAGTATTAAATAAATAAACGTCAATTTCTGCATATCATACTTATTCCATGATCATCGAATGATTGGAATCTGTAATGTATTACTTACCAATAAGTGTCGGGTTTTATTGCCCATCAACTACCTACGCAGGTAGGTACTCTATTTCTACTCCACCAATTACCAATTCTCCTCATTGGGCAACTTATAGAAGACTAATAGAACAAGACAAGTCTCTGTTAAGCAAGCATAGCTCCTGGAATAGTAAAGTCGAGCTTGTGTGTCGAACATGTACACAAAACTTGCACACCTCTTGTGGTTATAATAGGTACCTGTGTTATGCAAATAAATTAATTTAAATTTGAAGATTCAACCGGATTTAATCAGCCGTCCGAGGTATGCATTATATAGGTAAGTTACCTAAATTATGCATCCCTATGTATAATTTACCTAAGGTAACTAATACTACTCGAATTGAGAACCTCCTCCTGATTTTGAAGTCGGTTAAAAACGAACGTTGTCACGTGGACAAAGCCGCGGTTACAGCTAGTTTAAAAATAATATAAATAATATTTTTATTATTAATCTGTTGTTGAATATGTATTCCCCTCGACTCTGACGTCAATGCTTATATTTTATTAACCTCATGACATTATAAACATGAGCTTAGGTGTTATTTCA
This sequence comes from Fissipunctia ypsillon, assembly GCA_947568875.1. Taxonomy (NCBI): domain Eukaryota; kingdom Metazoa; phylum Arthropoda; class Insecta; order Lepidoptera; family Noctuidae; genus Fissipunctia; species Fissipunctia ypsillon. The sequence goes on along the minus strand of OX387654.1, from coordinate 14,736,092 downwards.
TGTATTTTAACAAAATAATAAAATGATACCTATAAATAAATTATCGTTTATGTATCCTAATCCTACTAACATTATAAACGGAAAGTTTGTGAGGATGGATGGGATGGAGGCTTGTTACTCTTTCACGCAAAAACTACTGAACGGATTTGGATGAAATTTGGCACACATATAGTTTATAACCTGGATTAACACATAGGATACTTTTTATTTCGATATCCCTACGGAGTCGAGACTTATGTGGGTAAAACCGCGGAGTGCTGTTAGTACATATACAAGGTGTAACATAATTAACGCACAACCTCTTAAGGGGTCATTGTACTCATCATTATGAACAACTTTTATTATGGGACCAAACCTGAAATCACGAAAAAAAATCTGCTGCTCCCTACATTTATGATCGCATAACTCGTCAAAATGTAGGGAATAGCAGATTTTTTTTTTGCGTATTCAGGTTTGGTCCCATAGTTAAAGTTGTTCATAATTATGAGTACAATGACCCTTTAAGAGGTTGTGCGTTATTTATGTTACATCTTGTATATTTATCATTTATTCCTGTTGGAGCGGGTACCAGTAGCTTCCATATAATTTGTGGCATCATCCTTACCATGTCAAAAAAGAATTTTACTTGTTGTACATAAATCGGGCAACCTATTGGTTTTCAGGTTACAGGTCCGATCAAAAATATCTAGGTAAAAGTGTAGTCACTTCATGTTTTGCCCAAGTGGCTTGTCCTTTCAGTCATGTCATGAATATGCCAAGAGCCTTTTATAGGTGTTCTACAGACACATTAGTGCGATCCTTACCGTACGTAACTTTTCACTGCCAGAATTTCTTCAAAATTTACCAGATTTTCATAAGACTCGTATTACTACTCAAGTACCTATTTATTCTATTGGATACCTACTAGTAGGTACCTGCATTTACTACGAACTGTGTAGCATGTTGTAGCTTCTTAGAGGCATGTGAACTACTCCAGAAATATTTTTAACCGACTTCAAAAAAGGTTATAAATAAATGGTTCAGATGAAAATGGTACCATGGAACAGATCTGATGATGAAGCCGGAAGGTAGACACCGGAACTTAGTAATAAAACAATGTATTCTAGCCGTGTTTAGGCTTATTGGAATTTTCATGAGATGCATTCTGGCTATAAATGATTTTAACCGACTTCAAAAGAGGAGGAGGTTCTCAGTTCGTCTGAATCTTTTTTTCTATGTACATATGTTCCCCGATTACTTGAAGACTGCTTGACCGATTTAGATTTTTTTTTTTTGAAAGAGTGTACTGTCCAGGTAGTCCCATTGCTATCAGGTCAGGATCTGATGATGGGATCCTGGAGAAATCGAGGGAACTCTTCATATATTATAGACACACCTATAGCGATTTGGGTATTTTTTATAGTAACTTGTGCATTTGCACTCGGAAAGCACCATTTGGTGAAGTGGAACTGATGATGAAGACTACAGATGGCCACCGGAACTACTCAATAATAAGTATTTCACGGGTTGCGATTCGATTGCTTTAATATGGTTGCTAAGCAATTTATGCTCGTCACAGTGCACATGGTGAAGTGGAACTGATGGTGAGAACTCCTCAAAAATGAATGTCCTTGCATCGGGAAAAGCAATATTTTGTAAAAGGTGATGAGGAGTTGACATTAGGCTATTGTAACTTAAGATAAATTAGAAACCGACCCAATACAAAGTGAAAAAAAAGTTTAATTTCGGAAGTCGGTGGCAAAAAACTAAAATACAGATCCAAAGACACCGACTTCCAAAAATAAAGTTATTTTCCACTTTGTAGTGATTTTTGGAAGTCGGTTGTTTTCAAAATGAAATGCTGTTCGTTGGTAAGCGCATCACTTGAGAACGGCTGCACCGATTTGGCAAATTTTAGTTTAAAAGTATTGGTCCGAACCAGGTTCTTACGGAAAGAAAAAAAATTAAAAGTTACCGGAAAAAAAGTACATTTTCTATGGGAATTTTAAATGAACTATTGACATTGGGACAGGCCAACATTTGTCGGGTAACCTAGTTTTAATTAAAATCGTCAACACGTTACAAACATAAACAAATTCTGTGTATAGTCAGTCAAATAGTCATCATAATTAAGAATCCGGTCATTAAATCGATTCTGAATGTGAATCGATTAGGGCTAGGTAGGTACATAAGCTGCGTGCCTTGTCCCTGGTCACGTAGGCCTTAGGGCATGTAACCGATGGCGCGTGCCCTAACTTAATTACTGATGGAATCATGCTACAATGAGCCAATTATGTTATCAAGCTTTTTGATTCGATTGAAAAAAGCTTAGGGCTTCTATTACTGAGTGTTCATTGTTCTGTATCGTATATGAAAGTTCTCACATCGTGGTACAGTTTTGTATAGCAAATAGATATATAATGTTCTGGGTTAAACAGTTAGTAGTAAATGCTTCTTTTAAACCTGGTAGGTAATGCAAACTAAAAATAATTTTAAAAACGTATGTTGTTTTAAAAGTTGAGTTGTGTGACGTATTTTTGAAAGATCAAAGAGCACAAAGCTTTTCCTCCAATTTGAACACATTAGGTATATGCAAGGTTATTATGGTTTATTTGAAATCTATACTAATATTATAAACAGGAAGAGTTTGTTTGTTTGTTTCTTTGGTTGAACGCGCTAATCTCAGGAACTACTGGTTCGAATTGAAAAATTCTTTTAGTGTTGGCTAGCCAGCCCTATTTATCGAGAAGGTTATAGGCTATATAATATCATGCTACGACCAATAGGAGCGGAGCATCAATGAAAAATGTTGCAAAAACGGGGAAAATTTATTCCTTTTGAGAGTTTCCGTTGCGTGTGCTGCGTAAACGGTTAAAGTTACGCAAAAATCATGTATGACGGAAATGTTCCTCTTAAAAAGTTCTAAAAAAGTCCGCGATAGCATATTTATGTCTATCTTTTAAGGGTAGCTCACTATAACTTTTTAATGGTAATCAAATTTGTTATAAAATAATGCATTATTTGCGAAGGTGTTTTCATAAACATGGTATTAATCCTTATCCAAACAAATAGCTTCATTATCAAGGTTGATTAAGTACATGTAAATTCCTTTTTAAATTATTCGAATCCGACATTTAGTTTAGAAATTACGACGGGTATAAAAATGCTTAATGTAAGAAAAAGCGCTTAGTCTAAGTTACCGACACATTTTATTTTTTATTGACTGTTTGATCGCGCTAATCTCTGTCACTGCCAGTCGAATTTGAAAAATTCTTTTTGCATTTTATGGTCCAATTCTTGAGGAAGGCAAGGCTATAGGGTCTGTAACATTACGCTAGCACCCTTAGAAGCCGAGCAAAAAGAAAAAAAGTAAGAACGAGCGCTAACCGAAAACGAAGTAACGGCACGGACAGGCGATGCGATGCGGCGGGGTGGGTTGGGGCAAAAAAAAATTCACGAGGACGAAGTCGCGGGCGGAAACTAGTATTCTATAATCAGATAACGAATTTATATAAAATTCACGAGTCAACGTTCGTTTTGAACACCTAGCTTGATGTGAATGTTTGCATTTATTTACATCACAAGAGGAAAGGAAAATGTAAATTTTTAAGCTTGATGTTTTCTTCACCTTGCACGCAATTTGTTGAACTCCGGGAAACCCGAAAACTTAAAACAAGTATTTCAGTGTTGCATAAAATAGTCCATATTATTTTATACCTCTACGTCACCGCACAGCTAATGATAATGTGGAATGGCATCAATTTTGTTTGCGGTTATTAATTAATTGCCGATGGACATTAGGGCCAGTGTGATTTTTATAATTGTTACTCAAATTAACAGGTGATAAGATATTTTTAAAATCAAGTTGCTCGGAGCGTACGTGACAAAACCCAAGTGTGTCAGTTCATTAGTTTCATAGGTGATAAATTTTAATTGATTATTAATACTTGGAATTTCGTTTCAGGTTTTCCTCATACCTAGCTTCCTTACTAGACTGACTCAAAATATTTTATTTCACATAAGCCTACGTGGGCACTTATGAAACGTCAGAAGCTAGGTGCACGGTTCCAATTGGTCGTTTCCTATGGAGAAGAATGGGCTTTTACAATGTATTCAAATTACAGTGTTCTTAAGCATGGGAGAACAGTGTAGGCCTGTCAACAAGTAAATAGAATATGGTCTACAGATCTACAGTCTATTAAGCCTACTGTTCTCACATTCACAAAATATAAAATAATCTATTTAAAAGACAAGACTATATAATGTAAAATAATGAAAAGGTTATGTCATGGAAGCATATAAAAAAACAATAAAATAAAATAAATTAAAGTAATTTGGGAGCAGTTAATAGACATTTACATAAATAGTTATGCTGTTAATAATGAGGTACCAGGGACGCCACATGTGCAGAACGAATTAGCGGCAAACTTCCATGCTTTTTTAATAAGGACACGTTTGATGTGGGTTTTGAACTTTCCATCGCTAAGTTCTGTTACCAACTTTGGCAACTTATTATAAGAGTGGATACTATTTATAAGAAATGACTTGGTTGTTTTAGTTCTAAATTTGGGTATCACAATTTCATGTTTACTACGTGTATTTATATTATGGTAATCGCTTATTATTTTGAAAAGTCCTACGTTTTTGCAAACATACAAAATACTTTCTAAAATATAAAGAGAAGGCAGAGTTAGTAGGTATATCAATTTCTTTGAATTTGTTTCTAAGGGACTCACGAGGACCCATTGTATAGATTGCGCGGATTGCCCTCTTTTGTAAAATGAAAACTGAATCTACGTCAGCTGCCGATTCCCACAGCAGAACGCCATAAGACATGACATAATACTGTGGAAATAAGCAAAGTATACTAACCTAGCTGTGGCTATATCAGTCAACTGCCTTATTTTTCGTACTGCATATGCAGCTGAACTTAATCTACCTGAAATAGCTCTAATGTGGGCGCCCCATTGCAATTTTGAATTTAGAGCAAATCCTAGAAATACCATTTCTGTAATAGCATCTAGTTTCTTGCCATCAAGTTTTAAATTTAGATCCACTTGGGGTACACTTGGTAATGCAGTTTTGTTCGCATTAAGTAAAAGAAATAAAGTAAAAGAAATAGAAATAACATAACTGTAGTATCGTAGACGAAATCACATGGTTTTTCTATTTGTCACTACGCAACGACACTGTAAAAGTGTTTTATGTGCACTATACAAGATGTAACGTAAATAATCCACAACCTCTTAAGGGGTCATTGTACTCATCATTATGAACAACTTTTACTATGGGATCAAACCTGAAATCGCGAAAAAATAATCTGCTGTTCCCTACATCGTTCGCATGACTCGCCAAAATGTAGGGAACATCTGATATTTTTTTCACGATTTTACGTTTGGTCCCATAATAAAAGTTGTTCATATGATGAGTACAATGACCCCTTAAGAGATTGTGTGTTATTTATGTTACACCTTGTATATGCTGTATCTGGTAATACTAATCTACTAGTAAAAACTAATCGGGAATAAATTTAATTCTAATGACGTACATGTGACGCAGGTATATATTGTAATGCTGTTAAGTTAATGTCTCAAGTTTATTGATGAGCTATATAGAGTAGACCACTATTCGCATCTATCATCGGGATAAAGGTTACTGTTGACAATGCCTTTTTGTTCCACACTATCTGGTCCTGTATTTGACTCCGTAGGTTAGCTCATTTCGGACTGTAGGGCAAAGGGCAATGCACCACCGTTCGGGATCATATAAAAAATGCAGACGGGTAAACGCACTTCTGACCGATGTTTATGCATTATTCAGTAGATGCATTATTGATCCCGACCAATGGACCGTCTTTGCTTTCATCAATGTTGACAGAGCGGTCCCTTTTGCAAAAACACACGCGTTACCGACAAGGAAAATATGCTATGAGGAAAAATATACTGATATCAACTGCGTTTCAGCATACCTTCCGGACAAAAACTCTAGGGCTACAATTATTTAGAATTATGGCTAGTGGGTACTTGGAAAAGTTTCATAATAGTATTGAAGTAGAGGTGCACCGAACCGATTTTACAAGATGTGCTCTTTATTTTGCATTAGAAACGCATAATCTAAAATGAAGAATGATCTGGATGAACATCATTTTAAACAAAGAAGATTTTTTATCGCCTCGAAGTGACGCACTTGGTTGCTTCAGTTGTTTTCCCGATTCAGAACAATTTTATTAGAAAAGCTATATAACTTGCGTGGTTATTACATGGGTAGTACCTAAGTACAGGAAGCTCACAGAGCCAGCTTTCATACTTTAAAGAAAACCGACGAATTTCAATCTCACTTTTTGGAAACTTTAAGAAGATGCCTAAAGTTAAAAAAAAATCAGGTGTATCTGTTGACGAATATGCATAATTCACTCGTATTTTTTCTTGCCGACAGTATAATACATAAAGAATACCTCACTTACAAGGAAGATATACATGAATGTATGATCAATAATATAATCGGCGACGTCTGATGTCATTCACATCCTCTGGACACAGATGGGATGCATCACCTCTCAGAAATAAGAGAAACGTTATTAATTCAGTTTTTCTGTAAAGGGTTTTGAACTTCTGTCGTTTCGAGAAAAGAAGACATTTTATGTTACATTATGGAAGGTCAGTAACTTATGATCTTTATACAGGGTGTACTAGAAAGGTGTGGTCAAATTTAAGGGTGTGGTACAGACCATCAAACTAAACAACTTTCTCCATGGGACCAACATCGTAATCGCGAAAAAATAATCAGCCGTCCCATACATTTCCGTCGAGTAGGTACTGAAGTTTTCTTTCTATAAGACAGTTCAGTTGGCTCTCGGAAAGCACCATTTGGTGAAGTGGAACTGATGATGAAGACCACAGATGGGCACCGGAACTACACAGTAATAAGCATTTCACGGGTTGCGATTCGATTACTTTAATATTATGGTTGCTAAGCAATTTGCTCGTCACAATGCATATGGTGAAGTCACCATCAGCTCCAGTTCTCTTGGTTCTTACCAGGAGAACTCCTCAATATTTTTTAAAGGTGATGAGCAGTTGACATAAGTTATTGTAACTTACATAAATTACAAACTGGCCCACTAAAAAGTGAAAAATAAAAAACGTATTTACAAAAAAAAAAAAAAAAAAAACATCCGTCCTCCAAAAAAAAACACTACAATGTGAATAATAACTTTAATTTCGGAAATCGGTGGTAAGAAACTAAAATACAGATCCAAAGACACCGGTTGTTTTTTTTTTTTAAAAATTTTTTTTTTACCTTTTATTTTGCTTCACACTGATCTTTATAATCGTTGGTATAATGTTGTTGTTTGTAAAACAACTGTGAAAGGAATGTACTTCACATTACTTTTTAAATAAACAAGTATGTGGGTACTATTGACAGATGTCATGTCAGTCATAGCCTCCATAGGGTCGTTTTACACGAGACCTCTGTTGTCATATCCAAGATGGCGCCAGCCTTAAGTATTACGAAGTAAAACAATAGGTAACTAATTGTTATCCAATGGGAAAGAGCACTAATTATAAATTTATGATCACAATTATAAAATGCGCGTCAGAAGTACTCGTGACTGTCTGAACATGGATGTTCGATGGTCACGTGAAGATGTAATGGGACATTAGTGATAGAGCAGTTTTATAACTGTCTTGTAGTTAATTAATTAAGGGCCACTGCCTTTTACTGAACTGTGTTGTCGGGTCTAGGTCACAGCTATCATTTTGCTAACACGTAATAATGTTATGTAACATCCAAACCTATGTCCCAAGGCAATACCTGATGATCTCTGTTTGAACTGTCGCTAACAATTTCACACTAATTGTTATGGCACTTACTTAATTTGACTTGCTAAGATCTAGTTTCATCATACCATGTTAGTTTGTTTAATCTTGTGTTAAAATGTTAACGGGACATTAAGAGTAGCGGTTCAAGTGTTTCACCAAGCGCTAATCTGTCTTAATCAGGCGTTACATTTTAATTGCTGTCCACTAACTTACTAAAGCCCACTTGCGTGTTCATGGGATATCCTATAGAACTCGGAGTTAACAGCTAACTCAGTGATAATCAAATAATTCATCTTGCGCCACCAAGAGTAAACCTAGAGTTAAACTTTTAAATATTAAATCCACCGATGTGGGAGAGTTACGTTGCTAACTCTGGGTTACTGTTAGTAATGTCAAAATAAATTGACGTTATGAGGTCCCGCTGATAACTTATTTTGCATTTTATATTTTTCGACGTTATAGTAAGTGAAAATTCGGTGCTATATGCTGATATTTATTTACTCATATAAAAATAAATACATATTATAAAAAACTTAAAACATATTTTTCCATGTCTGACGTTTTTGTCAATCAATAAACTAAGTCTCCAAGGAAACCACATATAATCGATTAAAATGAAATGTCATGTTACTAAATTTAAAGACAAGAAAGTATTACGTATCGCAATGTAGTGTAAAAGAGATGGGTATAAACTTTCCGTTCTTTGTTCGTTATTTCATCTTTGGTCGGATTACATATCAGACCATAGACACTGCAATTCTATTTTATGTTTCGTCGATTGAACTCCAATGTTACCAACTCAAAAATCACTATTGTCAGGTTATCTAACCCGGTGTAACTTTTTAGTGGCGCAACGCGTAATAAGAGTTAAAATGTTAATTACTTAACTCCGAGTTTACAAACTCTGCATTTATTCATTTAACCCGATTAAACTTGCAAGTGGGCCTAACTGACATTTAGTTGACAAAATCATCGAAATTAAAAACGCGAATCTATACTATAGGGCTAGTTAAACTGATGCATTGTCAGTGAACATTGACATGTGACATAGCGACTTTTTATTTTGGTTAATTTGGTTGCTTTGACAACTGACCGATATCAATCAATCTGCCTAGCCTTTTCCCAACTATGTTGAGGTCGGCTTCCAGTCTAACCGGATACAGCTGAATATCAGTATTTTACATGGAGCAACTGCCTATCTGACCTCCACAACCCAGTAACTGGGTAACACGATAACCCTTGATAAGACTGGTTGTCAGACTTTCGGGCTTCCGAGGACCCGTAATGACTGACCGATATAAGAGTGAATATAACCCAATGCCAGGACGCCAGGTTTCTGAACGTTGTGTTAATTTTTTCTGGTGGAACGTAAATGCCATTAACATCGATGTTTATTTTAATGGCTGATTTTGAACAGTTCAGTGAAATTAGCTCTAAAATTCTTACATTGATCATGCAAAGGAACAACGTTTCTTCATTACTTTCTTCAAATTATGTATGCGTTAGTTCAGAGGGAAATCCGATTTTCCTATAGACGCTATGGGCGGAACCACTTCCTTCGATAATGATTACGAAGATTTATGAAAAAACGCTGAAAATCTGAGGAAAAGCTCAGAAAACATTTTTTAACGTTTTATTGTATTTCCTTGAGTTCAAATTCAGACTGACCGGTCACTGGCCTAATTTAACACTCTCAGTTTCTGCTCCCAATAGTTCCTATCTATTAAAATAGGTGGCGCTAGCTTCGCATACTCTAAAGGCAGATTGTTATTCTTTGTTTTCGCTTCCGGAGATTGAACTCACTGAATATTTATTACGTGTATTTGGCGCTCCCTTTTCCGTCATCATTCAGTATTAAAAATTAAGAATACGAATTCCGAGAATTTCATCAGAAATTCAAGCGTGTCCGTGGCGAATGCAGTTTGATAACATTTTAGAATATTACCTGTATGTGTTGTCTATGTACGCTAAGTACTAGCCTAGGATAAAGCTATGCACACACGCTCTGATTTCTGATAATAAGATAATTCATGTATTGCTCATTTAAATGTACCGAGTGTACCTCTACATGTTGTAATCAGTTACATTCTCTTAATAGCTAGTAAACTGATGTAGAGTTTACTATTAACGATCCACCATCGTAGATGCTGATAATCCCGTAGTCACTTCTTACGGCTAATTAAAGAAAATTAATAGTTTATAGTTATTTATGGATAGGTTATCATTACCAACTGTAATGCTTTGGAACTAATTATGTTTAAAAAAAAAGATTCCGACGAACTGAGCACCACCTCCTTCCTCTTTTTGAAGTCGGTTATAAAGTGCTAAGCTTAGATTTCAGGAGTCTGCTCTTTAGTTTATATTAGGTATGCTACTAATCTATTTGCGACTGAGGCCGATTCTTCGAGTCTTATCGAATATGCAATTAATTTTAGAGGCGTCAAACAGCTTAATATTTTAAGATGATTTCTCGCTTCAAATATTAGATTAGATTTGTGTTGTAAAAACGTATCAGAGAAATTACCGATCCTTTAATTCAAGTCTTGAAAGTTTTAAAAGATGAAATCAGTTTCTCTGAGCATTCTATTTATAAATAAAATCTGGAGCACGAGGTGATCATGTAACGTCGCGTGAAAATGAGTGATCGTTAATAAATTGGGGTTAAACATGGGTTAAATCAAATTGGGCGTGACAGACTCTCGGTTTTAATATACAACGTTGTGTGGAGCACGGCTTCGTAACGTGTTTGAGGTAGGCGGCTCGCACACTCTCTGGACACATGAAAACGTTTACGACTGAATAATTATCTGTCTGGTTAGGTTACAGTGATGTTAGAGCTTGTCCACGTACACGGTTATAACCCGGTTCGTAACCGGTATTAGGCCGGCCGCATTTAATTGCACCGTGCACACACCCGACATCGTCAACAAACACTCATAGACTGCCAATGCCAACTGGCCAAGCCAATGCCATACAAGCCTGCGCGCTGGGCACGGCTCCGAGTCGGGTTGGCGCTAGTGCCGGCTTCATGTACAGACCGGGGCCCAGACAAAATCCCTTTTCTGTAAGCGTTAACGGTAACGGAAAGATCAAATTGTATGGAGTTGACATTAGCTTTAGAGATGTCACGTGACTACTGCTAAATTGGTAGACAAAGTCATTATTCCTCATGCGGAAAGGAACGTCGAAGTGGGCGTGACATCTAAACGCCAAAAATATTCCCGCCGGTGCCAGTTATGTATGGAGCTCCATACATAACTGGCACCGGCCTGGCGCCGGGTCGGTGCCGGGCTGGCTAGAAACCGTCTCGTGGACACAGGCTCTTACAGTACGAAGATGAGGCTTACGTAACTGACATACGTGTTTAAATTAATTAAAGACAGAAAAAGTTTGGGAAGAGATTTCCTGTAGTAACTAAATGTTCCTGAAAGTTTACAGCTTGATAACCTACCTACCTAATAAGTATAATATAATACGTTTTCTATTTCACTCAAGACATTTTTATGCAGAGCAAGTCCATTAAATAGTACCTTAACATTTGGGAAAAAGAGTGTCTTCAGGAAAGAATATTTAAAAGTATGTAATTATTATGAAAAAATATCTTAACTTCAATAGCCGTAGTGCCTACAATCTAAAGCTTTTTTTAAATATCTTAACTTCAATAGCCTTAGTGCCTACAATCTAACGCTTTTAAAAAAATATCTTTACTTCAATAGCCGTGGTGCCTACAATCTAACGCTTTCTTTAATATCTTAACTTCAATAGCCGTAGTACCTACAATCTAACGCTTTTTTAAAATATTTATTTATTTTATTTTTTATTTATTTTACTATTTATGTACACACAATAAAACATTATATAGTTAGGACATTAAGATCATTGAGTACAAAGGTACTGCTTATTTCTTAAGAAATTTCTTCCAGCAGACCTGCGAAAGGAGAAATTAAAAAAGAAATGTAGACAATAGTGTGTGAGAACAAGAAGCGAAGAATATGATTAGTGACGTCTTAAACTAAAAAATATATATACCTACACATATACTATAAAGCAAAATAAATATCATAACTTCAATAGCCGTAGTGCCTACAATCAAACGCTTTTTTTTAAATATCTTAACTTCAATAGTCGTAGTGTAATGTAACGCTTTTTACAAATATCTTAATTTCAATAGCCGTAGTACCTACAATATAACGCTTTTTTTTAAATATCTTAACTTCAATAGCCGTAGTGCCTACAATCTAACGCTTTTTTTTAAATATCTTAACTTCAATAGTCGTAGTGTAATGTAACGCTTTTTACAAATATCTTAATTTCAATAGCTGTAGTACCTACAATATAACGCTTTTTTTAAATATCTTAACTTCAATAGCCGTAGTGCCTACAATCTAACGCTTTTTTTAAAATATCTTAACTTTAATAGCCGTAGTACCTACAATATAACGCTTTTTTTAAATATCTTAACTTCAATAGCCGTAGTGCCTACAATCTAACGCTTTTTTTTAAAATATCTTTACTTCAATAGCCGTAGTACCTACTATATAACGCTTTTTTTAAAATATCTTAACTTCAATAGCCGTAGTGCCTAACAATGTAACGCTTTTTTAAAAATATCTTAACTTCAATAGCCGTAGTACCTACAATCCAATGCTTTTTCTTTACTTCTACACGTTTACGAAGCTTTTTTCATATTGACAACGATGGTGACCTATTAAAACAATATTTCACGAATCACACAGGTACCCACAAAATTACCAGTGTAGGACTATCTTTATTCACGTCAAAATTACTTGTCGTTTAAAGAGAATAATGAAAAGTTTTGGGTGCACCTGTGGGTGGTGAACGGATGATCGAATCAATCACGGTGCAATGAATCCGTACGCCGCCCGCGCATTATGCGGTACATACTACAATAACAACACAATCATCTTCGTTGCTCTACGACTATGCACAAGTACCTATACTTATAATTTAAAGGGAATGGCATTCCATAAATAGAACTGATAGATATTATTATAGCTACTGCTACATGTATGGTATGTATGTATTTATTGTATATGTATCTGGTTCACCACTGACTACCTACAGTATTGTCTCTCCTTCTCCCTTTAATCCATCCAAAGGTTGTCTGTAAAAGATCGATAAGACCGCCCATTGTGTCACCCTATGTGTAAAATTTGTACATTCATATCTGTAATTTTTATGTAGATAAAGAGTATTCTATCTATCTTCTGCGTCCAGCTATACCTCGCGTGGGTGTGAGTGTCATTCTTGTAATTAAAAAGTAAGGAAGTCTTGTATGTATAACGGGTGTCACAAGACGCTTAGTGAAGTCGAGAGGTGCTTGTTCTTTCCGTCATTGTGGCAATTTTTTTGTACTGAACTATACTTGAGAACCTTCTGATTACGGAGATATTGAATGTCAAAGTTCCAACTTTTTTGACATTTTTTTTTTACGAAAACCAGTTTTTAATGTTATAATTTAACTTTATATGCCCCCATGACCGCTGCACCGTTGCATGCGCCCATAAGAACAATGTGCGTGCGTTACATTGTTCATTACCGTAAACAGCGAATTTCACACCAAAATTAAAAGTAATTTTTCAGCAATTATTTTGGTACAATGTTACTTACTTTAATATACAGAATGGTAGGTGACGGCTATGTGATGGGTATTTTTACATCCTGTATTTTCATGGCTACTTGGGAGACTCCGCTGTGGGTGGCAGAAATATTTAGTTGGGTGTTTGTTTTAAATATTTTTATAATGATCTTGGTTTCTGATTGCTAAGGTATACCTACCTTGCGTGGGTGTGTCAGAGTGTGGTTATTATAACAACGTTACCGTATATTGGAGTCAGGATATTTTCTGTTGCAACTTGGGAGATGTGTCTCCTGCTGTGGACAGCTATAAAACGAATGTAGGTTATATTTTAATATCGATATTTTAGTAATTAGAGACCGACCACCGCCAACGTACTTACCGCTAAATTAGGTTGTAGGTACAATTCTACAGCTCTAAATAACCTCCATATCTGCTATCGAGGTTATTTTCTGTCACTACTTGGGAGAGACCTTACCATCTCCTGCCGTTTTGACTACGTAGTTGATGCATATATTAGAGTGGGGTTAGATATTCATATTTTGGTTATTACCTATTGCTATGTTATTACTGTTACCAACGTTAGTAGGTGACGTAAGAGACGAGGAAGCGCGTTTAATATTTGGATGACATTGATGATCTTTTGTGACATATTAACTTTGGTACAGGGTCATAATAATTATAACCTTTAACTGGTTGCAAGTGCAACTTTACAAACCCATTAGTTTTGATTATTAATCTCCTTATCAATCTAACCGACTGATTCTGTGTAGATAACTAGATAATTTAGTTTGGTGTTGAATATTAAAACTATTAAAAATAAAGTTTTGCATCTATAGTGAGCACATAAAGTTAAATATATTATACTCGTTTACATGAATAAATGAATATAAACCTTTTGGAATCATAGATTAAAGGAAGGTAACCGAATATGGAATAGTATCCCTAATGTGGAATACCGGCAACTCTCGAAAATAAATACCACTAGACGAAATAGGCAGTGATCAACTATCTCTTTCTAACACTACACGAGTACGGCGCCCATTACCTGACAGGTTTTACGTCAATCAATCCAAAAGTCACGAATAACGAAAGAATGATGGTGAGTGATGTAATTCAATCGACATTAGGCGCTCATTCTGACTGATCGTCAGTCATACCCAAGATTTTACAGAAAATACACATGTTCACTCAAGATTATAAATAGATATTCATAAAAGAAAAGGTGTTATTAGCGTACTTATTCATAAGCATACTCTTTTCGTATACACGTGCTAATTATATGCTACTAAGAAGTACCTGTTCGAAACTAGCATGCTTTTCGTTGAGAGGTATTTTATGGATCGACACGATAGTACGTTAGTTCATTTTGAAAATATTCTTATTGACATAACAGGAGTGACAGGACAAAAATAAAATATAAAATAAAATTTAATCAAATAAAATAGGAGTACTATACTCATTGATAATATTGAAAACTTTTTGCGAAGAAACAACCGATTTCCAAAAAAAAAAACACTACTAAGTGAAAAATAACTTTAATTTCGGAAATCGGTGTCTTTGGATGTGTATTTTAGGGATTTTTGGGTTTTGGGGTATGTTTGGCTCCGCGAGTGCGCAAGCGTCTCTTCAGCGTCATCCGTGTCCGACTCCATCGCTGTCTGCGCGCTGACTGACGGATGATTGACGAAATGCCATTACACGTTCACTCAAAAGTTACGATTGATGGCTGCATGATGCAAAATTAAAAAAAATCAGATTTTCGTCAATCACTATCATGCGACCATCAGTCACTGTATTAGACGGTCAGTCATAATCCTTGATTGTGGTAAACTGACAGCAAAACCTACCGTGTAATGGGCGCCACAGGTTTTAAACTCGTCAGTCGAGCGAGTGATATAGCCTCGGTGAGACTGTTTTGTTTTGTTGCTGTCAGAAAACTTTTCATCAAATTAAATACCTCATGTGCGAACTCTGGGCACATAATGGTTGCGCTGGTGGAGAATTCAACCCCTTTTATTTTCTTTTGGATGGGAAATCATCAAATGATTTCTTCCGCTCTGGGTGGAGCAGCGGGTGGGCGTGTTAGACTTTTACTGACACTAAAACCCACCCGTGTTCCTTCAGTTACCTGTGCCAGGGCCACTGTAACTCTTTCGAACATCCTGCAATGAATTTAACCCCTGGATTTGCTATTATTGCAAATAGTTAAAGTTACCTACATTTTATATTTGACCAAAGTTCCTAAAGTATCTCATAGAAATTTTAAGGTTGATTTTTGAAAGTTTTTTATTTCGTATTTGGGGTACCTATTCCATAATTCGATACATTTGTGTTGTTTTAGAGAAATTATAGTACTTATAATTAATAAATATAATACAAGACTATTACTACCCAAAGCGCAAATGTATTTATGTCAGTTGATTATTACGATTAAAATTTTTGATTTTTAAAATTTGTTTTTTTTTTATTCGTAAAAAACAAAACGGTATTGCATATTTGGTTACTTTCCTCTATAATTCTCATAGCATCCATCTTTCATCAGATATTTTTTGTTTTCTAGAAACATCACTTAGAAGGCCCATTTGCAATTTGATAAAATGCCATACATTATAAATTCTCATGAAAAGAGTATGAGCTTGCAAATGCCTCATTTGAATGAGTTAAATCTTCCACGTTTGACGTAGTTCATATTATTTGGTATCCTAGATATGTGTATATGTTCAGCCATATGGCTGAACACAGTAAACAATGTTTTATTACATATCTAGGATACCAAATAATATGAATTTAAATATATATTTAAATACTATTTCAATACACGGAATCTTTATAATAAAAATAAAATGCTGTTCGTTACCTAAGAACGGCTGGACCGATTTGGCAAATTTTTGTTTTAAAATGTTCGTAATAGTCCGATTCAGAGTCTTACGGAATAAAACATTGAAAAGTTGCAGGAAAAATTGAAAAATTTGGGAAAACTGAATGTGCATTCTCTATGGGATTATTTTAATAAATTATTTGCTGCCAGAATTCAGCAGGACAACGTCTGTCGGGTCTGTTAGTCTACTATAAAAGAAAATACTGTTTGTGGCCGAATTCACAATTTATGTTTTCATAATTATTTTTATGTTGTTTCAATGAAGTAATTCATTAACATTTTGAATACTTACTGAAACTGGTGGTCATCCATGACCTTTTTAATCGCTGACTCCTGTCGGAAGAACGAGTAGCTACTCAATTTTCGTAGCCATTAAATATTGTAGTGAGCCTGCTTGTGCATTGAAATATATTCTTAAGAGAAATACAGAGTTTCTTGAACTCTGAAATATGTAGATAAAACCAGGTTACCTATAATTCAAAATTACATAGATCAGGCGAAATTATACGAGTGGCGAAACTATATGTTTGGAAAATAAGCAGCTTTTCTTGATAGAACCAACCCCAGGTGTCATTTACCTTTGTATAACTTTCTCTGAAAGCGGAAGTTTTGATCAGTATTCTGTCTTCGTCCTCATTCTGATGGGCTACTGGTCCACTCGTAAAATGACAAACTTTAATTTATAGTTTATTTTAGTCTCGTCTTTACGGCTGTAAATATTGATAATGTTCATTAATGTTAGATTTAATTTGGATCAATAGAACACCTTAAATGATTGTCATTGAACGTCGTACAAGAATCATCTTGTAATTCTGGCAGCTAACCTCCGGGGGGCATTTGCGTAATACTCTTACAGTAGGAATCGATTTCATTTTGACAGTTCAACAACATTCATTGCGTTATTTACGTTGTTGAGCAGACAAATTTTTCGAACATATGAAGCAATGGATTAGCAATTTATTTCAAAATAATTCAGATTGTGATTGATAGTGTGTTACGCAATTAGGGTGAGATCTGACTGACCAGTACCTACAATGAGCAGTGGCTAAATAAAAAAATATTATGATGTCTACCTAACAACAATGTCTAAAAATGACATTTTAAAAGCATTTTGTATGTGCCCGCAAAGTTCAAGCTGATTTATATTCTAGATTTTACCTGAATCTGAATAAACGCCTTTCAGATAGATAGATAGAATACTCTTTATTATGTACACCCTACAAATTACAGATATTGATTACAGATAGAGATTTTACTTTCTTTTTACTTTATTTTTATTTGGTGTTTATGAACATCATGCGATACCGAACGACCATCATAGAAAGAAAAAGCTAAGTCCAGAAATCCATTTTATCGAAATGTCTACAAGTATATTATATAATTATCTTAGCGTCATAAAAGATGATAGACTAGTATAATAATTATGACAGGAACTTACAGCAACTATTGCAATACCATCATTGTTTTTCCTCTTCACTTCCTGCAGAATCCCAAACTACATAGATCGGTGCGCCGGCGCAGGGCAGGCAGGTCAACCGCCCCATCTACATTCCCATTTCATATCTACATTCGATTATCGCTCTGATTGTCCCCTAGGTAGTATTTTAAGAAACTCCTATTAATATTAAACGTGGTTCGTGGTGCTGCATATTCAACGCGACCTCGGCCTGGACCGGTCATCCAGCGAATCGGGTATACCTACTGACGCGAGCTGCGCGATTAGTGGACACTGTCTGATCACCACGCGCTGAACTGACGACCTGTCGTAAGTCTGTGGATACAGCTGCGACTTGTCGCCGCAATCTGCGGCTATACTTTGAGACGTGCTATCGAGCCTAGACTGGACCTCTAGAATGCTACGAGAAATTAAATAAATGTTAAAAAGGAGCTTTTAGTTGCTGACTTTTTCATTACCGAGATACACAGATGTGAGATTTTGTCGCACTGAATTTAAGTGTCGTCATTGTCTTGTCCGACAGTGCATGTCAGTCCTTAAAACCTACGGAGTCGCGCAGAGCGCACCTGGGTTCAATGTATTCCACAAAAAATATTACCTAAGACAATGTATTCCAACTACACGTTGTCTACATCCGTTGTCGAGTATAGTGATACTTGTTCTAGGAATCTCATTTTAAACAATTTTTTCAGATAGCTAGAGCACTGACATGTAATTTTGTAATTCTTGTCTACCTTGATTCCGTCTGTTTGATGCTTCGTCTGGCGAGATTTTCAATTCTTATTAGGCGTGAACCGGCTATAACCTGAAGCGATCTATTCAAATAGGTGAAACTATTTAACATACGAGTGGGTACATAGCTTAGAACTTTCTAGAAATTCGATCTGTAAACATTTACGATGTAGAGTCTACGGGTGCTATCGAATTCGCTCCCGAATCCGTTACATCAGTTTCGTAACTTTGTCAATAATCTATCTGTAACATCATCAGTTATATAACAAAACTTTCTCAATACAATACCACAGATAAGATCAGAGCAAAGCTTCAGATTGTAATCTTGTATTAAGATGACGAGAATGTCAACAAAATATCTAGTTAATTAACAGTGCATAAATATTTATGTTATCTAAATTAGTTAATCAGATTTCAGATAATCTGAATTCTAACGATTATTTTATCTACATCTGGCCCTGGGTTCGATTCCCGGGTTGGGCAAAGTGTTATTGGTTTTTCCATCTGGAATTTCACAGTATCAGCCCGGACGGAGCCTGAATTTGTGCCCGATTGATGGCAATAGGCTTGCCCCTATTACATGGGACTTACACATAACTGGCGAAATGTGGGCGTACTATAGGTACACCTCTGCTTAACCTTTCGGGGAATACAGGCGTGATGTTATGTTATGTTTATTTTATCTACTTGTTAGCATTGCCGATAAATTAGGCTTCATGGCAGTTCACATTCAAAATTCATTTATTCAATCAGCAGAATCAGCAGTTGATTTTTAATATAATTATGTATAATATGAAATTAAATCTGATCGCAACGCATTAATTACATTAATTACGCGGTTCAGATTAGAATCTTAGTTAGATACTAAGTAATAGCAACAAGTAATTTAATAAAATAAATACATTTTAAAATAAAACCTTTTTGTTTCTTCGTTGTTTGGGTTTATCCTTGATTTCTGCTTAATACGTAATCTGCAGGCTTCTTCCAAATGTGGATAGTAAATGTCATTGAAATGATCGTAAGCGCTTTCGGGAACGCAGTCTCAGTCAGGAAGTCAATCAGAAGAATATAAACAAAAGACAGATCCTCTATAGGGCTCGATGTGGCTGTTGTTACACTGTTGTTCTTAAAAAGGCATGGAGTGAATAGGTTCCTACCTAACAATACAATACGTGGGTTTTCAGATTGTGAAATTGTAATAGCCTCTAGCAAATCTTCCAAGAACCATTTCCTGCGTCCAAAACGTACTCATATTTGACGACTTTGACTACTTACACGTGATTTGGGTGGCTGAAGTTGCTGTTCAAATAACGTAGGTATGTACCTAGTCATCACATTGTTTCAGAAGAATACTGAAGGTCAATTATTCTCGTACTTAAAAAAAAAACGCCAAGTGCGACTCGGACTCGCACACGAAGGGAACCCCGTACAATATTTAACACTACGTTTTTTTACTTTAGTAAAAAAAAACACGTTTCTTGTATGGGGACTCCGTCTAATTTTTAAGTTTATTTTATTTTTATCATTTATTGTTATAGCGGTGAAATAGACAATCTGTGAAAATTTCAACTGTGTAATATTAAGGTTCATGAGATACAGCCCGCTGACAGACAGACGGAGTGTCAGCGGAGGTTTAGAAACAGGGATCCGTTTTGCACCCTTCGGGTACGGAACCCTAAAACCGTTCAAATTCAATTCGAAATCTCATCTCAGCGACAATCAATGAATACTTAGACTGAGGTTAGAATGCGAACGATCTTAAAGTACGGGAATTGCCGCTCTGTTGACTGGATTATAACCCTTAACAATGTTCACGTCTTGACTTAGTAGGTACTTACTTTATCAAAGCATGGACTTGTAGGTTAGGCTAGGATATATGCCGGTCGTAGCTTTCAAGTCATGCGAAAAAGTTACAATTTATCGATTCCCTTAATTTTAATTCGATAGCAGTCAATGCCTACTCCAACATTGTTTCACAAAGGGAGGTTTGATTGTTACCTGATGAGCGATGACCCCAACAGACATAAAAGTTTTACATGTGTCCCGACTCCCGGGAGTTATAAATAAAAATGACGTGCCTTTCCTGGAATTGCTAACAACATGTAATCGCTTTAATCGCGACTAAATCAGTGAGGTCGGACACATTATATTAATATGTACCGGTCCGCAAGTGACTCCGTATATTACACACATCTACCAAAATAATTTTATGTCCACATTGTTCTACTTCAGTTGAAACGCTGTGTATGACTAATTTTCCTCCGTTTTATTGAAATGGGGGTTTCCACTTTTCCTTTTTGTTTTTCTAAGACGTAATTTTTATACCGGATCCTTCCGTATTTGAAGTGTGGTGTGACGCAGAGTAGTAGTAGGCAGGTACATATAGTTAGTCAAGTAGGTAGAAAAATTACACATATATATTCAGGCGCACATTACAGCTGCAAGAGGCCGCAGCGCAACGCATTTTCACACAAAAAGGTGCGGTGAGGCCCGCTTGTAGAGTGCGTTGGTTCATAGAAAATGTACGAAAGTGAAGGAGGACTTTTGCAATGCGTTGCGTTGCGGCACGGCTCGCCCAAATGTGCGCGAGCCTTAATAGTCCGTACTTACCTCATATAGCATATTCTACAATCTAACTGTACAACAAAACTGTTCCTGGGAGTCTGGGACTATGCGAAATGGCGAAACAATGTTAACTTTACTTCCAGAGTCGTCAAAAACTTCATCTGCTTTCTTCTTACTCAAATTATGTCTCAGCGGAATTCTCAGTAGGTGAGAGCCCTCACAATATCACAATAACCTCGTCTTACACATTAGGTAAGTAATTAGGTTATTAGGTATTTCGCTACTGCTAGGTGTTTAAAAAGTTCTGTTTAGAATGTTCCTCCCTTTGGTTTCAACTTTTCCTTCTGGTTTTTCTGAGCTCTAATTTTTGTATCGGATGCTGCCATATTTGAGGTGTGTGACGCACTAGTATATAGTGGAAATAGTAGTAGGTACACTAGAGTAGCTTGAACAAATTATTAGTCACACACAAGTGACATTATTGAGCCTGTGAAATACTGTAACTCAGACAGCATCATGCTCATTGTGTACTCATTTTTATAGCTGGGACAAAACAAAAGCACAAAATAATAGTAAAACCTACTTCAACTCATCTATTGAATCATGGGGGTCTAATCTAACCATGTCTTAGTCGACTTCTTGGTAGAGGAGGACCCTCGCCATACCTCTCGCATATTGATTGCGTAATTAATTCTCTATGGTGTCCTGACAGTTACATTGTACGCTTAATCGTCTCGCCCACCTATGAAGGCTATAAAAATCAGCCGCAAATATATCTTGAAATTGATTGAAATGTATTGTAGGACTGTATAACATCTGATTACGTATCTGCTAAAAATATCGCACCACCATGGCTTGCTTCATTCTATAAAGCTCCTTATTTGTTTCTTAACATTTTGGAAACCCTCTGTGGTTTCTTGATGAATGTAGCAAAGTACCATTTAGGTTTAAGTAGAGACGATTTCTTTTTAACCGACTTCAAAAAAGGAGGAGGTTATCAATTCGGTTGTATTTTTTTTAAATGTTTGTTACTTCCTTACTCCGTCATTTATAAACCGATTTGGAAAATTCTTTATTTATTTGAAAGGACATACTTCCAGATTGGTCCCATTTTTATCAAAATCCAGATCTAATGATAGGATCCATGAAGAATTGAGGGCACTGCTCAAATATTATAGGCAAACACATAGCGATTTTGGTATGTTCATCAACAAGTCAAGCAGTAGCATTCAGAAAATATCATAATAGCACCTCTCACGCGAGCAATTCGTACCGTTAACGAAATTCAGAATAGGTTGGACATTTTTTCGTGTTACTTTAGTGAACTTGCAAAAGTAAGTTTACTTACCTATAATATTTTATGAAAGTATAAATAAGTGTAATTTTATGTTTAATTTTATGTTTATTGTTTCTTTTATTGTTTTACTTTTTAATTTTTGACTGTAAATTAAAAATTTTGTATAAGGTTGTATCTAGTTATAAGAAATTTTGCATTAATGTATTGTTGTAATAGATGTTATTTGTGTTATTTAAAATAGTTAATAATTTTTACAAGTAGCCTTAGCTATCGCATTAGGTTTGTAGCCTGTAATGATAGTATAAGAGTTTTAAATAAATAAATAAATAAATCATTTGGTGAAGTGGAACTGACGAAAAAGACCACAGATGGCCACGGGAACTTCTCAGTGATAAGTATTTCACGGGTGGCGATGTCTCGATTAAAATAGTTAAGCGACTATGATGAAGCAAATTTAAATAAATAGTTCTGATGAAAATGGTACCACTGAACTAATCTGATGATGAAGCCAGAAGGTAGACACCGGAACTCTCAATAATATGTATTTCATGGTTGCGATTCGATTACTTTAAAGTGATTGCTAGGGAATATAAGCTCGTCACAATGCATATGGTGAAGTGGAACTGATGGTGAAGTATCAGGAGACTACAATTAACGTCCCTGCACCGCGAAAAGCAATGTTTAGTAAAAGGTGACGAGCAGTTGTCATTAGGCAATTGTAACTTAGATAAATTACAAACCGACCCAGTAAAAAGTGAAAAATAAAAAACTTTTTTGCAAAAAAAAAAACAACCGACTTCCAAAAAAACTACAAAGTGAAAAATAACTTTAATTCGCAAGTCGGTGGCAAAAACCTTAAATACAGTTCCAAAGACACCGATTTTAATTATTATTATAATTAACCTATGTTGTCCCGAAGTTAGAAATTTATCTAATCATCCCAATTCCAAAAGCGCTGAAACCCAAATTTTTTTTTAGGGCAGAGCCTGATATTTTGTTATTGAAGAGTTTTTACCTAAACGTCGAGCAGAACCCTAGATGGTTCTCTGACGTACGTAGCCTTGACGGGTTCGAGGTATTCACAACTACATGGCATGACTCCATATCTACCATGAATGACAATAAGCCACAAAGTAGGTCCACATTCAAGAGAGGCGGATCTACATTCACAGCGGAACATACCTACATCTCTGACACAAATAAATGAGGATTCTGAACTAAGTAATGAATCATATTTAAAAAAAAAAGAAAGCAGGATGTACCAGACAATGGCGAAAGGGCGCTTTTGTGAATCAGTCACATTAATTATGAATTCGTTTGAAAGTCTTAAGCGGAGCGGAGAAACGTTAAGTCCTCAATGCTCTTAACAAAAGCGAACACAGTTAAGTATATTAATAAATTTAAAAAAAATTTGGAAAAATAAAACGACCGACTTCCAAAAAGAAACACTACAAAGTGAAAAATAACTTGAATTTCGGAAGTCAGTGGCAAAAACCTAAAATACGGATCCAAAGACACCGACTTCCTAAATTAAAGTTATTTTTCACTTTGTAGTGTTTTTTTTTGGAAGTCGGTTGTGTTTTTTTTTTTCAAAAAAGTTTTTATAACTTACGTTAATTATATTAATGTCGACGAACCACATTTTTTATTCTTTTATATTCGCAAAAAACAAAAACATTAGGTAGACGGTATTTTAATTTGGAACCTGCTCCTTATGCATTGACGTCAGTAACTGGTTCATAAACAGTAAATAACGTGAACCTGGCCATAAAAGTAATTTTGCAACTCTCGCGATATTTAGGTATATGCGTCGCCATTAAATTCTCGAATCACAGTTCTATCAACATTTATGGTTTTACGAAGTAGATAAAAAGGCACGTAATTTGTTTTTAGCTTATCTAGCAGCCCGTGAACGTTGTGCTGATGTTTTATTTAGTTGAAACTATAGTGACCCGCCCTTTGCTTCGCACGGAATCAGCATGTCAAAACATCAAGATGTCGTGTAATGTCTAAGATAACTGACTGCCTCGTTGGTCTAATAGTCGCAAGCGCTACTGCTGAGCGATAATGTCCTGGGTTCGACTTCCAACTTGGAATAGTGTTATTGGGTTTTTCCATCAGAAATTTCTCAGTAGTAGCCCGGAGCCTGGATTTGTGCCCGAATGGCAATAGGCTCGTCCCCTATTACATGGGACTTAATGTAACTGGCGAAATGTGGAGGAAGTGAAGAGATATACAATGGGTACACCTTTTCCTAAATATATACTCTGAGACCAATAAGGGCCAATGACAGCTAGAATAAAACGGTCAAATTAAGATTTGAATCACTAAGGCCCACTTGCACGTTCATGGGTAAGCATTTAAACTCTTATTGCGCGTTGCGCCACTAAACCGGGTTAGTTAACCTGACATCAATGTTTTTTGAGTTGGGTACATTGCAGTTCAATCGACGTTCATGGGTTATCCTAAACAACAGTTCAACTCAAAAAACACTAATTTGTCAGGTTAACTAACCCTGTGTTACTTTTTAGTGGCGCAACGCGTAATAAGAGTTAAGTAAGCAGTTAAACTTTTATTACACTTTGCGCCACTAAAAAGTAATATCAGGTTAGTTAACTAGAGATCAGTGTTTTTGTGTTGGGAACATTGCAGTTCAATCGACGAAACATCAAATAGGATTGCAATGTGTGTGGCCTGATATGTAATCCGACCAAAAATGAATGAACGAACAATGAACGGAAATTTTATACCTATCTCTTTTACACTACATTACGATGTAATACTTTGTTGTCTTTGAATTTTATAAGATGACATTTCATTTTAATCGTATTATATGTGGTCTCCATAGAGATTTAGTTTATCAATTGACGAAAACTTCAGATATGCAAAAAATATGTTTTAAGTTTTTTTAATTTGTTTAAATAAAATTTATTTATATATATTGCCTGTTGATATAGTACCGAATTTTCGCTTACTATATCTTCGAACAATATAAAATAAATTATAAGCGGTACCATATAACACCAATTCAAACACCAACCCAGAGTTAGCGACCTAAGGCCGATTCCTATAATTTACGGACGGTTAAAATTAAGACTAGCTCTGGTATCTTTACCACTAATGAATCAAAGACCTCATAGCTTTGCACATGGCGTAGCTATCACAGGTAAAATTAGCTTACGAATCTATTTATATGCCTAGTTTGACAACAAAAAATGCTACCATTGGTAAGTAAAATTATTCGTTTTTGTTAACAGGAACCGAGCATTAAACTCTCCACAGCGGTAGGTTAAATACTTAAAATTTTAAGCCCAGGTTTACCTCTAACTCTTGGTGGCGCAAGTTGAATAATAATTATTTGAATAACCCTGAGTTAGGCCGGCCACACAGTGGGAATTCCGACAGCAAAGCAGTAAATCCATTCATAATCTAATAATACTACTAAATTACTACTAAACCTTACTAGATTATGAATAGATTTGCTGCTTTGCTTTCGGAATTCTGAATCGGAATTCCGACTGTGTGTGGCCGGCCTTAGCTGTTGACTCCGAGTTATTTAGGATAACATATGAATATGCAAATGGGCCTAAACATAGTACCTATCTAGATTTTTCCTTTTAGCAAGAGG
Source organism: Fissipunctia ypsillon (assembly GCA_947568875.1). Classification (NCBI taxonomy): domain Eukaryota; kingdom Metazoa; phylum Arthropoda; class Insecta; order Lepidoptera; family Noctuidae; genus Fissipunctia; species Fissipunctia ypsillon. The sequence continues at coordinate 14,710,132 of OX387654.1, read as the reverse complement.
ACGCTATGTCATATCCTTTTGGCATAGATCCATTGTTTAATTTTAATAAGATTAGGTAAAGACTACGTTGAAGACAGGGAAGTTTGGCGCTAGTTCCTTCTGCACATTGGCTTCCCTGGCATTAACAGCATAACTATTTATGTAAATGTCTATTAACTGCTCCCAAATTACTTTAATTTAATTTATTTTATTGTTTTTTTACATGCTTCCATGATATAATCTTTTCATTATTTTACATTATATAGTCTTGTCTTTTAAATAGATTATTTTATATTTTGTGAATGTAAGAACGTTGTAGGCTTAATAGACTGTAGATTTGTAAATCATTTTCTATTTTGTTAAGTATCTGGTACTTGTTGTCAGACCTACACTGTCCTTCCATACCTATTAACACTGTAATTTGAAAACATTGTAAAAACCAATTATTTTTAAAAGAGTAACCGTGGAGTTTCTTGCCGGTTCTTCTCCATAGGAAACGACCAATTGGAACCGTGCACCTGGCGTCTGACGTTTCATAAGTGCCCATGTAGGTTTATGTGCAATAAAATATTTTGAATTTTGAGTTTAGAAGAACTAAGCGGACAGACACAGACAGACTCGTAAAGCTACTTTGTTTTATACTATAGATAGATACTCTGAGACCGGTATGGGCCTCACAGTGACAGCTACAAGAAAAAGATTTGAATCACTAAATATAGTACCTGTCTAGATTTTTCTTTTTAGCAAGAGGGCGCTGATTCATGAATATGAAACAAAAAAAAGTTTTTAAATACTCATCACATGTCAATGCCAAGAACAGTTTTCGAGTTAGTCCAAGCAAGGTGATGTCACGATGCAATGGCCCAAATCATTTAAGTAAGTACTAATAATGAGTTCTTCCTAATTGCTTTTACTTAGTAATATCTTGTGTATCTTCCTTCCTGATCTTATCTTAAGGATAACTTGTCATTAAAAACACTAACATACGTAAACGAAAAATCCTGATGGATAATACGCGATTTGAGGAAAGCTCAAAGTTCCTAACACGTCATTAAGTATTATTGGTGAGATCATTTTTTGCTTTTACTCACAAGGAAAACCGCTGTTAATTAATTCTAAAAGTGAATGAAGATATTATAATCTAAACTTAATGCACGATTTATCTTACAAATTACTTAATGAAATCCCACTAAGCGGAACTACAATCACGATTCACATAATTCTTGACAATTTATCATCAACCTCACGTTTCCCACGCGTTGCAGTGTTCGTGTATCATTGTACATCATTCAATCGGTTTCGTGGAGAAAGTGCAAGGTAGCTGCCGCTATTGACGTCACACCGAGTGCTACGTTTCATAATCCCACGATGCGCTGTCGTTGCGCTTGCGCATGACCCGCACGAAATCGCTGATGGAATCTCGATAAGTGAAGATCTAGCGATAACTTTTATTATCTCCGTTTTCAGTTATGACGTCAATGTCCCAGTATATAGGTATAATGTGTCAATCAGGTTTGTTTATTATTAATATATGTATTATTATGTGTTACATGAATATTTTACCTACTGTACTGTCATAAACTGGTCCTATAGTCGACGCCCCTATACTAATTATAATAGTAGACGTTGTTTGAATAAATCACTTGGCTGTATAATTTCTTGCAATTTGATTGTATTGTATAAACAAGGATACGTACTTAAAAAAAAAAAATGTGGCTTTGAAAACCTGAAATTATAGTTTAGCTTCTTCATCCGTTGGTTTTTGTAAAATAAACTCGGTTCTTACCGAAATAATAGATTTACCTACTTATTTCAAGTTTGCGTGATCGTGTAACTGCAGCTGATGTTCATATTCCTAAAACATGATCAGGAGCTAGACCACCACCTCTTAAAGCAGTATTATTGTAATATTACTTCAGTATGGGAAAGAGATGGAGCTAGACGTCCTGTATAGCTCCATCTCTTTCTCACACTGAAGTAACATTAAAATAATACTGCTTTAAGAGGTGGTGGTTGGCCCCCTGGTAAATAAGTAGTTAGTTCGTAGTCAAGTAGCCACAATATTGGCTATCCTTCCTAACTATCCTAACTTATATAATAAATACGAAAGTAAGTTTGTTTGTTACCTTTTCACGCCTAAACCACCGAACCGATCATCCTGAAATTTTGCATATACGTTGTCAGGTGTACAGAAGCGGACATAGGGTACCTTTCATCCCGAAAAAAAACTACTGTTCCCGAGGAAAACAACAATAACGTTAACTTATGGTAATAGATGGCGCCACGTGTCTTTCGTATCATGATTTAATTAAAATGTGTCTGTTATTTTACTATATTGTGTATCTTACGACTTCCACGCGAACGAAGTCGCGAGGCACAGCTAGTTAATAAATAATGAATAAACATAAAGTTGATCGATTAAGTTCATTTATTTGATATTTACTAGTTTTTTTCTTTCTTAAGTTAATTACCGTGTCCGACTATGATTTTTTAGCTATTTTAAGTGGACCACTAGATTTGCGAAGCTATCTGATTTCAAACTAATCTTATTATTAAAAATAGCGGGTAGAAATATTTTTAATACATTCCATGTAGTTGCCAATGTAGGGATAAGCATTGTAGGCTTCTGACGATCATGGTGCCGATAGTCGTGTCAGCCAATGGCATAATAGCCAAGAGCCTCGACCAACACCTGGGAGGCTCTCGCTGGGCAGCTGGGTTAAGGGCTTGATTCAGAAAACGGTACTTCTGAACACGGCTCGCATAAACTCGCATTGTTACGAATTTGCTCTCTCTATTCCCGAAACAGGTGAGCTGTTTTAAATATTACAAAAACTTTTTATATTTTGTAAATTCTGATGTTTAAAAATGTAACTTATGTGTATATTAATTATTATGTGTATATCACATTGACATTGATGAATTTTATATATACAATGACATGAATATTTACTTTGTAAAATGTTATATTATTTTAATTACTGTGAATGTGAAGACTATGTGGGTCCTTTTTTTTAATTTCTCTCAGCTTTAATCATAGTTTGCCAGTTTGAGTAAATTATGTGGCCTACCCAAATGTCCTTTCTTTGGTATTGTTCGTCGAATCGTTGAGCTCCTTAACTTTTAAGTTGAACTGTACGATTACTGACAGATGCTTGCACTAACTGGACAGGTCCACTCAATCTGTGTGGTTCTTTCCTCAAAAGACCATTTCAGACACCAACCTACATGGTCTTCACATGATCTGACCAAGATTATGTCTGGACTTTAAAAGAGACTGTGACCTGACCTGTGTGTGTGAGTTTGTTTCGGCCTTTCATCTCAGAGTAGCCAGATAGGAAACGCCTCATCTAGTTTAAAAAAAAATGTTTGACGTGTAAAAGTGTTTGTATAAACCTACTTACAGAAATAAAGTCATTTATTATTTATCATTAATGAAATAAAGGAGGTAATAATTTTAATACATTCCATGCCAATGTACGCATGCATGTCTTGTAACGATTTGAATAAAACAGACAGGATGCACGTTTAATAAAATATAAGCTCCGTTTTCATTAAATGTGTTTACGGAATCGTAGTTAATGTGATGATGGTTGTGTGGTAATGTAAGCGACGGCTGGGCAGCAGGATCCCTTCCTCGTTGGCACTGTGAACCGCCAGTATGTCACTTGCATTGGTTACATAATGTGGAGCATACGTAAATAGGTTCACTAGCAGGCAGGTCACGTCGGCTTCCTTGCTCCTCTATCTACAATAACTCGACGGATATCTCTTAAGGCGAGCCGCGCGGGCGATCCTAATGACGTGCAGCGGTGCCCTTACAGAATAAATGATTAGCTGCTATTATCCTTTTGTTAATTGAGCAAATACAGGTAGTTTAGTATAAAACGTTAAGCTGAAATACTATCGAGAAGGCGAGAATCATATCTAATAATAGCTCAAAATAGTCTCTATTTCGAGGATTCGATAAAAAGATCTTTATCAAATAAATTAAAAAGTCATTCTCTCGATAATTGGTAGGTAAAACTGTAGCGCAGAGGTCATTTGCCGAGGATCATAACATCGCATCAATGAAATTATAACGAATAGTTACCTAACGTGCAAAGAGTAGGTGAACTGAAGGAAAGAGAGAGATTTATTACTTAGTTTGTTTGAAAATTGTAATGTTTCAATTTACGAATTATTTAATCTTATTTAGTTTTATGATTACTGGCCACTAGCCCTGCCCGTGTGTTAAATTAATGTCGCCATTGTGGCGGCACGTTGTAGGTTTGTTTCTTTAACAAAATTCATGTTTTTCGACTACGGGTTATTTATTTATTCTACCCCACATAAAACAAAACACTTACTGGGTTCTCTGCAAACGTTATGGTCGTTTTTGCGGCGTAGCTTACTCTGCCTAGAAACGCACTAAAATGTGTCTGATTCGAATAATCTTCACTTTTAATTTACTGTCATTGGTACACTGATTTTTTACTTTATGCGTACTTTAAGTAAGCAGTTTTACAGCCATCATATTTATCTACATGAACGTGGAAACTACATGTATTAAATCTACACGATGAAATTTTGAAAGATTAAACCTTTTAATCTTTAATCTGGAAAACGCCTCGTTTTCCAAAAATCTACATTCCTCAAAACTCTCCTAAAATCACATTTTATACAACCTAGTAAAAAAAAAAGAAACCCTATACCAAAAAAGGAGCATTTTTAATAATTACCTACATTGGCAGGTGCGTAGACATGCTTTTGAGCTCCTTATATGGAATTTTCACTGAAATAAATTAAATACGTGAATGAGTGGCGAACGTCGATCGTCGGTAAGTAATCGGTACATGATTACTTTTTTTTCGTTTACCTTCCGTTGAATGCGTTCGTTTCTCACCGTGATCCACGTATTTTAGCCCAATACTCTTTTTTCCCACTCGATTGCAGCTCGCATACAAAAGTGTTTGTTTTCTCAGCACACAAACATTGTCGATTGTATTGCTCCGGACCTAATCGTTCATTGAACATCAGCCACGGCTTCGTTCTCATAACATTTCTGTTTATTTACGAAATGCTGAAAATGTGGCAATGGGGTTTGTTAATGACTTTTAGAACAAGAATAAGCATAATTATCTGCAGGAAATACAGGTGTTACCAGTTGTAAAAGTTGGTGGTTTAATGTACACTATACAGACTATACAGTCCATATTTTGCCTTTTTAGGGCATGCAAATTAATTTTAAATAAATTGACAGCGATGCGGACGAATTTTTTGATGCCCAATGAGCTCTTCCCCGTTTTTTATTTATTTTTTATTTTTATTGCATATTTGCATAATATATATACATTAGTGTTATCTTGTACCTATGTAGTAATTAAGAATTATAAATAAATATATCCGGTACCATTAAAAAAAAATTGAATTATTACCTAATAGGTACCTACTTATTTTCACAGAATATACAAATACCTGTGTTTTAATAGAATTTTCTAATTAAGATAAATTTTAAGTTATAATAAATAGTTAAAACACATAACAAAACCTTGAAACAACATTTTTTCTTTATGTAACATAAATTCTATAGAGTTAAAATAAATAAACACCCACGAGAAAACTATAGCAAAACTTTTTTCTTTTTCTTTATGTTGCATAAATTATATACATCTATATGTATACAAATAAATAAAATTGAAGTGTCTGTTTGTAATGTCAAAATAACAGCTTTTTCAAAATGCTTAAGAAAGTATAAACGATACATAAAACGAAAAAGCTATTTTTAATTTTTTTGTCCGTCTGTTTTTCGGTCTGACCGATTTTGACGGGACTTTCACTCGCAGATAGCTGCTTTTATGAGGAGTAACCTAGGCTACTTTTATTTTAGAAAATGAATTAGGGTTCCGCGCAAAAAAAAATGAACACCCATGAAATTGTGAACAAAAAGTCGGGTTTGAATTTTTTTTTTACATTTGGCAGCCCAATTCTCGAGGATGGTTATAGGCTACTTAACTTGACGCTACGACCCTTAGTAGCCGAGCAAAAATAAAAAAGTTAGAAAGACCGCTATGCGAAAACAAAATAATAGCGCGGGGGGCGGGCGATTCAACGTGACGGGTCGGGCGACGGGGGAGTTTTATTGAAATGTGGCTGTTATTTTTGTATATTGTGTATCTTACGACTTCCACGCGAATGAAGTCGCGGGGCACAGCTAGTAAAGAATAAAAACAATTTTCTATCAACAATCTACGCTGTTTAATTTTAAAATATTTAAATGCGAGCTCCTTATGTTCTTAGGTAATTTATTAAATAATATAATGCACATAATTATGATAAACATTTTTTTTTAAAATTAAAGTTGTATTACAAAAAGGAACTAAACTAAATCAATAGTTTTGTGGTTTCAACACTTTGAAAAAGATAGTGCCATGAGAACCCGAATTACGAATCTAATGTCTTCGTGATTCGGGTCCTCATTTTACTATCTTATTAAAAATGCATGCTTTTGGTGTATCATTTACCTCTATCGTTAAATATACTTTTAAACTCAAGAAAGATCTCATCACCGCATCATCTGACACTTTATCGACCAGAATACTGACTTTGTAGTGGTTTTTGTCCCATGTCCATGGGATTTAGAGATTTTTCAGGTATCGGTAGACTTTTGTTCAGAAATATGTAGGTACATTTTCAGTGGCTTTTATTTTCTTTTGTGTTCATTAGTTTCAACGTAGTAGGAATGTTAATTAGGCACGTACCTATTTCTCAACGTCGATAAATATTATGTAGAATAAGTATAAACATATTCGTATTTTACTATAAACGAATTATCAGGAAACAACAGCATAATAGATTGTTTAGATGGCTTTTTCTCAACTGTACTACAGAAAATTTGGGAACCAATCTTTGGTCTCCATAAGCTTTATCAAATCTATGAATTAACCATAGACTGTATAAATACATAGTATTTATGTTGAATAGTCTTGAAGTATACTCCACATTAAGAGGTAAATGTCCGTTTGTGGGTTGTCAGCATAAACGCCGCCTGCGCAGCGACAACCGCCGCCCCCCTCCGCGGTGGAGGCCGTTGACGTCAATCGGATACCTCGCACACATAATAAAATTTTATCGACACGCATTAGTAATTATTAATTTTTAGTAGATAAATGTAACGTAGTAGGTAAGGTATACTATAGTATCACCCTGTAGTTTGGTGAATAAGGTCCAGGGTACCACTACCAGTGATCAACAAGAAGGTAGTTCATCTCAAGCATCATGATGAAATAATAGACCTGCTTCTAATGGCTTCTATAGTACGAGAACTGGCAACACAGGAATAAAACATTTAGAAGATACCTGCTCCTTTATCTTTGCTCTAACTTATTTAAAAAAACGAACGTACCTAAACCATAGCGAAAACAAGACAGACTTCCACCAAAAAACTTTTGATGAGACAAGTTAAAGCTTGTGCCAAATATAGAAAACCTGATCCAACCTCCACGATAGTGTGTGAATTTTGAAAGCTTCTAATATAGTTGAACATTAATTAATACATTTTGGCGATAACATATTTTACAATCTGCGATACGATCAGAGTATCGCCATTTTTTGCACATTTGTTGCTGATAAGACAAAATTTATTCAAAAACAATAATTGATATTCGGATTAACCAGCGGGTGTGAAAACTTTAACCTAAAAATTAGCAAATGATTAACATTGACGATTAGAATGGGAATCAAATTACATTTATTTCTATCTTTAATTTTATTGCAGTTATTACGCTTCAAGGTAATTGACGTATTTTGATTGATTTTCATACAGAGAAGTTCCAAAGCGTTAGCAAAGAAGGTTATTTCTATGAATAACTAAGTAATTTAATAAATAGGTCCATTTCTGAATCACGGATGAAGAAATTGCGCGATGTACTTCAGGTACAGTAATCTACTACTTTCATTAAGATCCCTTGTCGACCAAATATGATTCTCGCCCACTTAGTTTTTGGGCATGACCTAGTAGACATAATTATTACATTATCTTTTAAAATCTCAACTTGGTTCAGAGACAATCTAATATATCTGATTTGGTAAAACACCTACGTTTCCGCAAAGCATTTGTTTCAAAAGGAAATTGGACTTGGAAATAAGATTGATCACACGAATGCAGTGGTTGAGAGGCCTCAGAGGGACAGAGTGACTTGGAAATAAGATTGATCACACGAATGCAGTGGTTTAGAGGCCTCAGAGGGACAGAGTGACTTGGAAATAAGATTGATCACACGAATGCAGTGGTTGAGAGGCCTCAGAGGGACAGAGTGACTTGGAAATAAGATTGGTGGTTACACGGGTGCAGTGGTTGAGAGGCCTCAGAGGGACAAAGTAACCTAAACCTCAATCCTACAATCTTACGATCACTAACTTATTACTATTATGGCCAGTGTATCCTCTGAATTCCCCCGATAACATTTCATAATATATTTTTTTAATAATAATTTAGTGTGACCTCCGTTATTACTGCAAATAGTTGTGCCACGTAAACTATCCCACAACTCCAAGCAATGGGACTTCAGCTGTTCGACACATCTTTCGTCTCGCGCTGGCCACGGAATAAATTTAATATCCGAAGTTTCACTAAACCACTCACGAACAATACTAACACGTTGTATCGGACAATTATCTTGAACCAAATAAAATTCGCCTATTTCATCCACTGGATAAACATTGCTAACAGTAGGTAGCATTATATCGCTCAAAACCTCGACGTAATTGGAGCTGTTGGCCCGCGTCGGTGTACCTAAATGGCAACTCACCCGGCCCTCAAGTGCCGAAGGGCCGTATTCACACTAATTGTTCCTGACTCCGTATTATTTATAATATTACTGTCAGACCAACGTGTATTGTCTCTGCGCCACAAATTAAATCTTCCTTTTTGACCCGATATGAAAGTATTCTCGTCAGTAAATACAGTAGTCTCCCAATCAAAGTCTAAATATTCACGAGCAAAACGCAACCGGTCCTCCTTATGCCTTTGCGTTAAAAACGGTTTTTTCGCTGGTGTTCGATGATGGAGGCCTTCGGCATGGAGTGCACGGCGAACAGTGCGCAATGACGTATCAAATTATTCAGCAAATCGGCTTGTAGGTATGAAACCATTCGTTTCACATTCACCAACCATAAAGCGTCGCTGAGACTGGTTAATAAGTGGCGGCCTACCACTTCTTATACGGCTCTTAAGACTCCCCTCTTCCTCAAATCTCCTCACCCAACGTCTCACTGTATCTTTCTAAAAAAAAAAATCCTTATTACACATTTTGAAGCGTCACTTATGAGACCAAATAAAATCAAAAACAACAAAATACAAACTACACAAAATCCGGTTTCATTAGATATTTCAGATATATTACACCCATTGTTATGCAAGGCTACAATGTTCGCCCTGGCTTTCAATACTTATATTTGCTTGCATTTTCAAGAAAAATATTCAAACATGACACCTCTAATATCAATCACAAAAATGCTCGTAACTATGTTCACCAACCAACAAGGTTCTAACTACAGAAAATTTATTTTGTTTCAAATCTACCCTCAACTTTTATTATGTGACTAGTTTAAAATATTCGCTGTCTTTTTCTCATTAGCATAATCAGGAAAAGACTGCGTGCCGTGATAGGCCTATTATGATGACCATATACCGCGCTTTTTCTATTTGGTTCGTGATGAAAGAGTGTAATATACGGGTGTGTATGTGTGTGTGAAATGCCTAAATTGAAGAAGGTCTCAAGTGCGACGAGTAACGATGCGATAGTTTTGTATTGCTGGCGTTGGAGTTCTGACCGCTACTGTACCTAAATGTCTTGAGTAATTCTTACCCATGGTTTTTAAATATCAATGTTGTTACCATACAATATGTAGGCTAACTGTGTCAGTAGGTACTATCCAAGCTGCTCTTAGCTTTTGAAAGGACGAATACTTATTTACTCGTTCGAAAGAGACCATAATAGTTTTATTAGCATGAAATAAAACTATCAATCTCTCCATACTGAATAGTAGCAAGGTGAAGTCGGTACTTATTATGTAGAAATAATTGAACCTGTTTGAAATCGAATCGGTAAAAATTATCAATCTTAAACATAATGATAAAGCAAAGCCTTATAGTACATATTTGATTAGTCTACGGTGTCATTAAAATTATAAATAGATGAACGCGAACGTCATTAAACTCTGATCATAATCAATTCCGTTTTGAAACCGACAATCATTATTTTATGATGACCATATTATAATTGTCAATTACGTCATCAAGCATTTGATTGAAGTACATATTTGTTTGAATTCCGAAATAATTTTTCTCGCGCATCGCAGGTTTCGTCACCATTTTGCGTGTGCACCGATGAGTTCAACGATCCAATTTGAAACTAGTGGTTATTTGGCCATGGATTCTTGCATAACAAATTTAAGACTTGCAAGAAATGTATTTAGAAGATTGACGATCATTTCTCCACGTTTCATGACGATTTTGACTAAAAACGTAAAACAGGCGTTAGATATACTTAAAACTGTTGGTGTAAGTGATTTGTTCCTAAGATACCTATTATTTATTTGACTGGTATACCTACTTGGTTGTTGTTTTTATTTACTTGTACAGCCAACGTACGACTCAACCTTAAGAGGGAAACACTAAGGCAGCCCGCGAAATTCAAATTTTCTTACGATTTTTGCAATTTGCAGCTCAGCGTCTGGGTGTATGTTGATTAAAGTATGATTCGCGACCGTAACAAATATCTATTTACTTAATTATAATCATGAGAGTCAGTAATACAACTCCTTAAATGTCAAGAATTCATGAAATGGTCATTCATTAGGATTATATGATGTTAGAAAGTGTTATTGATGATTTTAATTATTATAATTCCGTAAATACATATCTATAACGGTCGCAAATTATAATTTAGTCAACATACACTACTAATACTGAACTGCAAATTGCAAAAAACGTAAGGAAATTTGAATTTCGCGGGCTAACCTGGTGCTTTCGCCTTAATTAAAGCAAAAGAGTATTTGAATTTGAATACCTTGACTTATGAGAATTTATTACAAAATTAAACAATTCTACTTGCTATTTTTATTTACGTTCTTCTTGAGTTAGCCACTTGTAAGGACACCGGCGGCGTGCGTCAGCGAGGTATTGTCAGCAATTAATGAAAAGAATTTAAATTAATTTATTTTATGTTAACTAGCTATTCAGCACCTAACTTAAATTATTTAAGCATAGTCATAGGTTAAACAAACTATTGTTTTCGAGTTTTCCGAATTTTCATTCATTGCTTGTTTACGAGTGAGTCATCCGAAAATGCAGACGTTACGAATTAGAATCTCGTTACGTGTAAGTATCGTATTTAGATTTTGGTATTGACAACTGCTGCTGTAAATAAATAACAAAGCGATACTTTTACGTGCATCTTAAAAGGTAAAACATCTTTAACCTGACTTGACTGTTTTCATCATTACCTGATTATTTTGTTATTTAGAAATTAATTGGTTCAAAAGTTGGGTTTAATGAAGCATGTCATGGCCGCGAGACGGCGCGGACGCATTACGGCGCGCGCGCAGATAAAGGGTCGCGGCCTGTCTAGGAACGCGCCTGCAGCCGTAATCAGCCGGAATGTTCCTGTAAATGACACAACTCCCCAAAGTAACAGTAAATGGAATATTTTCGTGACATTCTTAGACCTAATTAGGAGGATGGCGACATGTTATAATACGTGTTTTGTTACAAAAACATGTTTACTTTACTTCTTCTAAGAAAAAGTGTGCGATACGATGTATGCTACTTCCTCAGTTATACAAAAATGTTATTACGTACATATATTGCACACAAATATTAAAAAAGAACCTTTGTTCAAAGAATATCATGAATTTCGGCTACAAAATAACAATGATCGCGTGACTGTGGGATATCCTCAATTATAGCGCGTTATTATCCCGCCTTGTTTAAAAATAGACTAATAACGTTGAACTGTTGAAGTGTTGATATCTATTATTACTGCTATTATTTTGCATGGCTCGTGGTTCGTAGACTGATAATGTCAATGTCACGTGGCGCGGCTGTGACGATGTTAAACGTCAGTCGTTCAGGTAGTTATCTTGGTAACTCTAGCTTATCCGCCGATGTTAGTGATGATGCCATATTTAAGAAATGTACCTATTGTATGAGAACCATTGTTCTGCAACGTGCTGCGGTAATTCATTGAAATATCGCAAACATGGCTGTTACGTGAATCTATGAGTGCATTTCCGAATACGGTGTTTGCATTTTGCGAATCCCACACGGATAAAACAATGTTGCCTGTTTGCCAGCAAAATGGCCGGCAGCAATAGGGACCGCTCCTAACTCAATGTAAGTACCTATACTTATTGTGTGAATGAGGACTAAGTGCTTACGTAGGTACTCCACACCAGTCCTATAGTTATTGTGTGAAAAGCTATCTTTTATAAAAATATCACATTCAAATGGCAAGTTATAATAGGTCAATTTAGGCCGGATTTTAGTCCGAAATAACCTTCCGTTCTTCAAACTTCAGACGGAGCAAATAAGTCATACTCACCAGTGGTGTTTGCTCCAATTCTTTGCAATGCGATAATTTTACCCTTAACCCATTCTATGTGGAACCCTAACATGCAGATAACGGTATCTTGTGTAACTATCATTGTCGCTAAATACATACCTTAAGGGTGTCTCTTAGCTGTGATTACCGGAGTTAAATGACCAGTTATGCCACGACAATGACACCCGCTCCCCAGCATGTATGGCCACGTGATTGGCTCCTGATAATGTCATGTGAACTATGATAACATGTCATTTTTATGCAGATTGTATGCACTTAACATTTTGCCCTGCGATGCAATTTTGTAAGTAGACTTTCTACTTGGCAACATTCTCGTAAAATGCCACAATTGGAATGGTGAGATTCATTTGGCATCCTTGGTCGTTTAACTATTTCGTAGTCAATCAGCATTGAATTTGATAATTGAATCCAAAAATTTACAGGTAGGTCAAGTTTCACGATATTTGTTAATTTGTTATCTACTAAATATTCATAATCATATAATCCAGCGGAAACACTAATTTGTACGCCGACATCCGGCTGCGTCAGTCAATGAGACAATATGAATGAGCAAATCATTGTAACGCTGCGGTCTTGAATTTTTATTGTTTTAATTTTAGCAAAGCTAAGCTCTAAATAACTACGCAGTGGGTCCTAAAAAAAGTAAGCGCGGCGGGCCCCAAAGGAGACAGAGGGATTCATTGAACTCATACCTTAAAGGCCTTATCATCATTGTGGTCATGGCTTAGATGGCAGCAGACAGATACAAGTGAAAGCAGGAAAGACAGGACTCTGCCCTGTAATGGGACGCTTAAAACGTCTAAGCTCTTTAATCATCAAAACATCCCGTTTTAGGAGCTTTTCAAAGTCTTCGAAAATGGAATTTCTTTGGCAAAAAAACACGTTTTAGAAACATTTATTTCTTAAATAAGTTATATTTAGGTATTAATATATGGTGGATTAATGAATAAGCTTATGTACATGGTCCTTGTGTCGATAGCGAGTGGAAAGAGCCCCGCCCCGAGATAACCCGCCGTCTACGATGCACGCGCACGCCATCGGCGCCTGAATACGACACATTTTTTTACCACTTTACATCATACAGGAAAACATAGTATAAACATACAATTTCAAGTCAGACAAATGATAACGTTTGGTTATGATTAGAAGCAGTATGTTTATAGAGGTGGGGTGCTGTACCTACCGACGCTTTTCCACGTCTGTGTTTTGTTAAATACTCTTTGTGCCTAGGTTATTTGGCTTATCAGTTTTCTCCTTCGTAGTAAATAGATAGAAAAAGCGCTGTATGTTCGGAAAAGTGCAACTGCGCAAGTGTATGCGAATTTTTTTTTTTTCGGATAGTCACTGTTTTCAATGTTAATTATTTGTTTAAGAACACATCATTAAAACTTAATTATTTTTACCTTTTATCTTTAAAAAGGTTATCGGCAACAATTAATGGGGAACGATTTTTGACACTATAATAGTGCCAATTAATTAGTGTGTTACAAACAACGCTGTGATAATCACGATTTAATAACATGTTCTTTGCACGTAGTAACTAAATCAGTTTATAAGTGGTTTAGGAAAATAACTGTCTTTGTCACAAGATATTTAAGTGGTTCTTGTATGACATGGTATTACCCAGTTGCTAGTTGTAGGCTAATTTCTACTACAAATAAATTGTTGTTATTTATAGTTTAGGTCTATTTTGGAAAGCTCTAACGGGTGGCAAATATAAGTTGCACTGTACTCCACAAGTTCATTGTGGTTTTGTCACGACTTGAGAAAAAATAATGAGTTGTCACAATGGCTTGACGTTTTCGAGTAAAAATAGATTGGTATTGTGATAATTGGTTCGATATTTTTAGCAATAATATATTGTCGTTTGTGGAAAATTTCGGAAGTGCTAACGAGGGGCCATCCGTTCGATGTAAGATCTGAACTGAAGAACTGTTTAACTTTGTTGACCGAGAAGTGAATGATCTAAATGGGTGTAGTCTGATGTTCAGAGCACAAAATATTGATCCGGCCTTTAACATTCCACTGACATCAGTTTATTTTTGTGGATATTTAATATTGGACATTTGATTCACATCTACGTGTGTGATGTTCAAAGATTTAAACTGAAATCTGAAGTAAATCGGTTGCATCTTGAAATTGCCAAATGGCTTGAATTGAGAGAATTATAGACCTTTTACGAGTGATCAGCGCTGATCACTGATGATTGGCATACGCTTTTCTCGAAGAGCTCTTCCCCACACAGCAAAAATAAAAAATGACAGTGCCTCACTTCACTTCTTGACACAATATCGAAACGGGCTGGCAGTTTGCCGCTAATTCAGTAGGAACAAATTCTGCCCCAAATACGTTAACCAAAAAACCTATATGGCATACCCTATTAACAGAATCCTTACACCTAATAAATTATGCAAAAAGAGCAGAATGGTATCTGCTACCACAAACCACAAGTACATCATTATTTAGATTAATTCATCATCAAAACTGTTAACATATAAAAAAACCAAGAAGAGTAAAAATCTAGTACCTAGGTACCATGGGAGAAACGAACATCTATACACCGTAAGGGCTATTCTTGCTTGCAGCGCTCGATCGTTATAGTAAAGCTTGCTAACAGATGTGGTCATCATATGCACAGGATTTTGTTTTCAAATTAGTCCCATGTAAGTCTCCACGCTAGTGCATAAACACGGGCATTTTAAAAAAAAAATCTGTGACGTTTGTTTCTTTGAACTTTGATCTTTTTATATTTGGGTTTCTTGGGAGTTCAATAATCGTAGTAGGACAAAGGTAGTCTGTTTGCTTCTATTTGATACGGTTCACGATAATGCAGCCATGTTTGTATGAGTGACTGAGGGCGGCGCCATGTTCTTGATAACACTTTAAACCGGCTTAAACTGCATCAGAACTAATAAATAATCTGTTGCATGCGTAATTATGACAAGTAGGTGGTATTTGACACAATTATGTTTTTAATTTTGCAAAGATTTCACAAGAAGCTGGTCTATTGTTATAGTATAATATAGATCTGTAGATCTCAAATGTTGCCTATAAATCACGTTAGGTCTGTGATAATTTGCTTGAAGTGGCACAACCGGTTGGTTATCAGATTATCGTTTTTCTGTTTTAAACGAATTATTTATTTTTGACTTCGATTTAATGGCATATGCTTAGGAAAAATAAGTACCTACCTAAATGTTTATTTTTAACCGACTTCTTCATGACAGGCTTGCATATACTCTGCGGTACGTACCTATATAGACCTACCTACTCTGTATATTGAAGTATTATTTCAGTGCCTATACCTACATTAGTAATTTTACGGTTTATCTTCCTGTAATATTTTCTCATCAGGAAGATAATCACACAGAACAGATAAAATAGGTTAGAAGGACCTTGTGGGCGGGGCAGGCGCGCCACATTTATGAGCAGACGCTCGTAAGTCAGCCGGAATTTGATCCGCCGGCTAACAATCACGCTCTTATTGTGCAGCGTACGAAGCTCCGCGAAAAAAAAAATGCCGTCTTGCGCCATTATAATGCATCGAAAAAGAAGCCAGATGTGTGTGTGTAGTTCTAAAAGGGGTTTCTTTTCACCGGTAAGTCCAAAAACCTTAAAATACAAGTGATATTTGTAATTATTACAATAGTATTATGTAGTTTGTTAGACAAAAATGATACAATCGCAAACAGATATAAAATTATACATTGCTTACAATACATGGGTGCCATCTTGTACTACGTCAGCGCTCGGGCAATGTATGACGTTCGATGCGAAAGTCGTATGCGCCGAGCTTTGGCTCGAATTCAGCGAAATCCATCGTATAGATAGTGTTGTACCAAGTTGTAAACAATGTCGATATTAAGTATGTGATATGTACCTATGTATAAATTATTGTTTATTGTGGATTATCAGTTTAGGTTCTGAAATTCTGATTGGGTTTTTCGTCTAAAATTTGGTTTGACGTTAGCCATTTATAATGAAAACATACATTTTAAATTTTATTTTTAGGTTTCCAACAGATCCAGATACAAAAAGAAATGGATTGGGGTGAACTTTGAGAATCCAACAGAGAGCCGTGCACGCCTTGTCGACCTACCTAAATTCTGGCAAAGGAGAGGTCATCTTGAAGGTTGACATACGGAATGCCTTCAATTCTGTTAATAGGGACACCTTGCTGGCAGAAACTAAAAAAGAAATACCCCAAATTTATAGTTTCCTTTGGCAATGTTACAAGCACCCTTCAAAATTACTATATCGGGACAACCTTCTGAAATCTGCTGTTGGCTGTCAACAAGGTGATCCCCTCGGGCCAGTGATTTTTAGTTTAGCCATTCACCCAATTATTCGACAGCTTAATTCCAAATTTAACGTTTGGTATCTTGATGATGGAACCTTGGGAGGCGATGTAGAAACTGTTTTAAATGACCTTCAATTCTTAAAAAATGAATTTCATTCCATTGGCCTTGATCTCAACCTTTCGAAATGTGAACTATTCTTAGCAGACAGTACTGACAGACATTTGACACTTCCCAAATTTAACGCAATAGCTCCAGATATCAAAATTATTGATAAAAGCTCTCTCCGCCTCCTTGGTTCCCCAATCTTTGAAAATTCCTTTCCCGTTTTTATTGAGGAAAAAATACAAAATTTTAATGACGTTTCGGAAAGATTGTTCCAAATTAACATGCATTCGGCCATAACCTTAATTCGTTACTGCTGTTTCGGCCCTAAATTAACATATTTCCTTCGCGCTTCCCGATTATGCGCGATTTATGGAAGCACACTCATCTTTTAGACAAAATGGACCAAATTATACATTAACTTCGATCTTAAATGTGGCCATGGATGACCGAGCCTGGGCACAAGCTACTCTTCCCATACGTATGGGAGGCCTCGGCGTCCGCAAAATTTCTAGTATCAGTTTACCGGCTTTTATATCCTCGATCCACGGCACTGAGAATTTAATCAGGAAAATCCTAGCCTCGACACTGATTAATTTTGATGTGCCGTGCTTCACCGAGGCTATGGATGCCTGGAGACTCGCTTGCCCGAATTCAGATCCACCCGACAATCCATCTTCCCAGAGACGGTGGGATGAGCCGCTTTGTAGAGTAGTACAGAAAAATTTACTTGACACGTCTGCTACTACTGCGGAGCGTGCGCGCCTGCTGGCTGTGGGTAAGTGGGAGTCGGGTCTGTGGCTTCATGCACTACCGTCGTCGAGCATAGGCACTTTGTTTGACGACACTACTTTCCGCCTCGCTGCTTCCCTGCGACTAGGAGCCCCTTGTTGCTCTCCTCATCGCTGTCACTGTGGCGAAGTTGTCAACAGCCTCGGACACCACGGCCTGTCTTGCAGCCGAAGTGCGGGTCGCATAGCGCGGCACGCGAACATTAATGACATCATCCGACGAGCCCTTGTCACCGTCGGCGTTCCAGCTCTATTAGAACCCAATGGCTTGGCACGCGACGATGTCAAGAGACCGGACGGCATGTCTTTATTTTCATGGAAGGTGGGTAGGTCTTTAGTGTGGGACGCAACTTGTGTCGACACTCTTGCGCCATCCCATCTTCCCGGCTCGGCGTGCTGTGCTGGCGCTGCTGCTGCGGCTGCGGAAAACCTCAAGCGGCGAAAGTATAATAACCTTATCGGTAATTTTATTTTCGAGCCGTTTGGGGTTGAAACCCTCGGGCCGTGGGGTCCGAGCGCTTATGGTTTGTTTAACGAAATCTCCAAACAGCTAGTTGACACTTCCCGTGACCCAAGGGCCGGCTTTTACCTTGGCCAGAGGCTAAGCATTGCCATACAACGTGGCAATGCCGCCAGTCTCTTGAGTACATTACCAGTCGACAGCGATGCGGAGGAATTTTTCGACGCCATATTTTAGTTTGTGAATAGTTTTAGTTAAGTTAGGATATAATTTTGTTATTTTATTAATTAATTAGGTATAAGTTGTTATCTAAAATATTAATGTATTGAAAAAATAAATAAATGATTAATACAGAGAGCGCATCAAGAAAACACACTGTTGGACTATTTATTCATACAATAACATGATCCGGTGGAGTAACATTTTTTATTAAAATTAGTAGGTATCTATATTCATAAAATAAAATTCACATTAAACGAATTAAATTATATTATGTCATTACGTCTAAGGGAAAACTTTCGATATGGCCATGAAATTCAAATTTTCTTTCTTTTTTGCAAATTGTAGCTTTGCTTTATGTTTTATGTTATTTAAAATATGATCTGTGACCGTAACGGTTACTCAGTAATGTATTTAATATTTATCAAAGTCGTAATATACTTTGATAAATGACATGATTTTATTGATTATTTTTAGTAAATATATTATCGTTACTGGCGCAAACAACATTTCTAATTATGACGTAAAACAGTGCTGCAATTAGCAGAAAACGAAAATAAAATTTAATTTTGCGGCTATATCGGATGTTTACCCTTAATTTGAAATTATTATTTATATGTATTTAGGAAGTCCACACTATTCCTATCCCGTTGCCCCTCCCGAAATTAAAGCGAAAATTGGAAAACCTACAGTAACAAAATTACAGGAATTTTATCGATATAGATAATCGACCTTGAAACGATACACCTTTTTAGTACGAATATTGCTAATATTTATATTCTCACACATATACAAACTTGGTACTACTTACTACTCAATTTAACAGTATATACTTTAGACTTCTTAAAAATAACCTTTTCGTTGTTCCGAGGCTCGAAGAGAACTAACTTAGCAAAACAGGCGCCACGCTCCAAACATCATGTTTCCATTCCCTTTCGTTAAAAAAAACAGTACTTTTACGGTAACTGCCAATTGAGATACTTTTAAACTTCATGACTACACTGCTATAAAAATCATTTGAGGCAAATCATACTTTCAATTTTATATTTAGTATTTAAAATCACTACAAATCTTATTAATACTTGAAAATCATGACAACCTTTCGGACCCCGTAACATTTATGAGGAATATATTGCTTTTGCGCGTATGTGAGTTTACGTCAAGCGCAGTGTTTGCATTAGAGTGCGAACCAATAGCAAACTCGCGATCTAAGTTCATGTTGTTTATTTGTGTGCGTAATGCGCGTACGTATTGGTCTCTTGCTTGTGGTGGACTTAAAGAGTGGGAGCCACGCGGTGACACGCGTTCTAATACAAACCTGGAACTATTTCCTATCTAACCTCTTTTATCTGGTCTGTGGATAATCATGTGAATTTTAATCATAGGTTTTTAATCGCAATTGTCTACTATTATTTCAACGATTTGTGTAATTATGCACCTGTTTAAGTACTAGCCTTTGTGGTTAAGTAAGTTATTATCGTCCAAGCTATCATTTAATGATAAAGCAGTTCTCTTGACTTTAGTATGTATTTTCGTCATTTTTGAATACTTTCAAGGTTAGCAGATGTAGACTATTTTTAAAACAGAAAGTTCTGTAATTTCCAGTATCAGGAATTTCTAGAGTTCGAATATTGTAAACGTTGTTTGTGTTAAAAATTCCGATAGCGAGTGTAACGTTAAGGCTCCTGCAAACAGGCGCGACAGGCGACGCGACACAAAGGAACCGCGTATCGCGCGACGTGCGGTGCCTTTGTGGCGCGCGCGATTCGCGTCGCGTGTCGCACCTGTTTGCAGGAGCTTTTACGAAAGACTGAAGGGCTAATTTTAAGTCACAATATTTAAAAATGTAAAAAAATACAATTATTAAATTAAATATTAGAACTGGTGTACAGCGCAGATGCGCGCAACTAAATCGCGAAGGGTTTAGTAACGGCGGATCTGCAGCTCAGGTCACTCGGAGATCAGTAGGATTGAGGTATCAGGGCAGGAATAAGGACTGCGGCAGCCGTGCAGCAGCCGGATGAATGACGGCAGAGTCCCTTCAGTGATGCGGGGTGCAGCGTTTCACGTCACACAGCGCCTGGACGTCGGCGATGAGCATTCATTTATGAAATTCCCAGGGCTTCGGCGTCCTCACGCCGTAACGGGGCCCTGGGAGTCCAGGCAACGGCGTCTATTCGCCGAACAGTTGGATTACTTCATGGAGGACTTTGAGCTAGTCGCCGGTGCTCACCGTGTAATAAAAATCCTTTTGAAGATTGAAAGTAAACTGGTTTATTCGGCCCGTAGTTATATGAGTCAAATGTATCTTATTTCAATATTCTAATTGATAGTCGGCCAGAATCAATAAAGCAGCTTACAGTGAAAACCTGACCTTATAATACTGGCCTTACAAAAGGTTCGTTGACAATTTAGAACATAGAAAAAGAAACATGACAGATGACAATTTATGATGAAAATGTCAATGAATGAAAATCAGTGTAGTATATCCAAAATCTGCCAGTAGTATAAGTGTTCTGTGATGAAAATATTGTACATATGTGTTTTACAAAAAGGTAGAATTACTCATGTAAAATAGTTATTAAAAGTATGTTTTTGTAAAGTAAGTATTAGTTAAATGAGTGTCCTGTGATTTCATATCTGAAATATAGCAATAAGAATTATTGAACACAACCAGCCCTTTTACTGCAAAATATTATTA
This sequence comes from Fissipunctia ypsillon, assembly GCA_947568875.1. Taxonomy (NCBI): domain Eukaryota; kingdom Metazoa; phylum Arthropoda; class Insecta; order Lepidoptera; family Noctuidae; genus Fissipunctia; species Fissipunctia ypsillon. The sequence continues at coordinate 14,688,974 of OX387654.1, read as the reverse complement.
TATAAATAAACTAAAGGATGTGGATTCTGTGAAGTGGAATACCACACAAGTTAATTTTGTTTGTAAAGTAAGATTAAAACAAAAAAATTCGGAGAAATAAGCGATGGAGTGATTATAATACATTATCTTGTTATTGGAATAGTGATAGTAAATAAATCGTTGACCTGAGGCATAGTATCGAATCATGAAAATGTAGCTATTATGTAAACATATCGAATGCGTGAGTGGTCGTGACATCTTATCTCTTGTATTGGGGTCAAGGCTTACACCAATGTCTACTATGGACTAAGCTATAGTTGGTATTGGGTGTCCAAAACCTGAGCTAGTGACAAGATAGGTACTAGGAGAAAGTGTCAGGGTAGCCCGCGTAATTCTAATTTTCTTACGTTTTTTGCAATTTGCTGGCCAGTATTAGGTTATATGTTGATCAAAATATGATTTCGCGACCGTAACAAATATGCATTTACAGAATCATAATCATTAAAGTTATCAATACGATTCTCTAAGACCAAATAATCCTATTGAATGAGTATTTCATGAAATTTTGACATTTGAGGTTTACACTAACTTAAGGTACTAAATTACTGATTCTAATGATTATAATTCTGTAAATACATATTTGTTACGGTGGCGAATCATGCTTTAATCAACACATACCCAGACACTGAGCTGCAAATTGCAAAAATCGTAAGAAAATTTGAATTTCGCGGGCTACCTTAGCGCTTCCCCCTTAAATGATAGCAAATCTGTCACTGCTAGATACAGTTACTTGACCACCACCTCTTAACGCAGTATTATTGTAATCTTACTTCAGAGTGGGAAAGAGATGGAGCTAGACTTCCCGTATAGCTCCATCACTTTCTCACGCTGAAGTAACATTAAAATAATACTGCTTTAAGAGGTGGTGGTTGGCCCCCAGTTCATTTAACCACGAGGTTATTTACGTATTATTTTTGTAGATGCTTTCCGTTGACTGTGATATTAGGAATGCGTTGCGGATTTTAATTATGCATGTCTTCTAGATGAAACAAGATGATAATTTCTCAGAATGCAAATAAATTAGCAAACTTAAAATAAAAAACTTAACAAAAAAAAATTATGTGAAAAATAACTAATTTCAGAAGTCGGTGTCTTTGGATCTGTATTTTAGTTTTTTGCCACCGACTTCCGAAATTAAAGTTATTTTTCACTTTGTATTGTTTTTTTTTGGAAGTCAGTTGGTTTTTTTTGGAAAAAAGTTTTTTATTTTTCACTTTTTAGTGGATCGGTTTGTAATTTATCTAAGTAATAATAGCCTAATGTTAACGGTTCGTCACCTTTTACAAAATATTGCTTTTCCCAACGCAGGGACGTTAATTATTGATGAGTTCTCTTGGTACTTCACCATCAGCTCCACTTCACCATATGCATTGGTGTGACGAGTTTCGGTGACCATCCGTGGTCTTCAACTTCAGTTCCACTTCACCAAATGGTGCTTTCTGAGAGCAAATGCACGAATTACTATAAAAATACCCAAATCGCTATAGGTGTGCCTATAAAATTTGAGGGTTTCCCTCGATTTCCATGGGATCCCCTCACCAGATTCTAACTTGTTGACAATGGAACCACTTTCAAAGAATTTTCAAAATCGGTTCACAATTGACGGAAAAATCGGTGGTCATGCATAAAAAAACATACATATGTATGTACAATCGAACATAGAACCTCCTCCTTTTTCGAAGTCGGCTAAAAATATGACAAAATCTCAGCAACAAACTTAGACACTAGAAACACTCGAACTAATAAGTATATATATATATATATATATATTTATGTAGGTAAACATTTGCACGCTTGCTTGCAGGCGGAATACGGTGGCATTTAGGCCGCGGCCGCACTGCTAAGGCGACTGCAGTGCGACCGACGCCGACATTTATGTTTATATGAGTTTGTTTTCACGAAATCGCCGTCATGTCATTATAATATATGTTAATCCCAATCTTGATCCCGATTCTTGTAAGTAACCAATCAACGGCCGACTTTGTCAATCTGAGTCTTTGAGAGGGCGAATCACAAGCAGCTGTCAAATACTGTGGATCAAGATTGGTATTAAGACACATTATAGAATTCTGGCTTTAGTAGTGCAACCGCGGCCTTAGGCTATACACCTTACATTTGTAAAAAAAAAATAATCAAGCAAATACACGTTTGATTTGATTTGAACAATGGTTTATTTTTAATCTGTACTGGACCAAAAAAAAACTTCTTAAATACGCAACTTCACGCAACTCTAAAACGGGTCAAGTCACGTGTGATTCTATAGAACAACAACCTCATAACTGCTGGACGAGGCACGTAGCTATTGTTGGCTACACTGGCACATGGGCGTTTTGGATTTTTACGCAAACAGGTAAATATCCGATTTCAGATTTTGAAATCGTTTTCAAAATCCGTTTTTAGAAATCGATTTTAGGAGCGGCTCCGGCTCGCAGCTTCGATCGTCTCTACATAATAGTAACAATCTAAATTAGATCTTATTACTTCCTAGTGTAGTTTTATGTTTCAATGTACTAAATACTTTAATACTTTTCACGCAAGAAACCCCCAAAATCCAAATCTATCGAGTGTAGTGTAAACCGCTTCGTCTTTTCTATTCCACCGAACGGTTGTTTAGTTAGAAAGAGGTTTTGTGAAATCGATTTGTCTAGTTCGGATTATCGATACGATACGATTTATAACTGAAATCGGATTTTAGATACGTTTTGATATATCTGACGCATGTCTTGTCTAGTAGCCACTCTGTGGACGCTTTGTATCCTCCAATGCCACATGCGCCGCATGAGCTCTCAGCTCGCCTCGTGATGGCCTCGTCACTATATTTTTTAGGGCAGTAACATTTTGTCAAGAGTGTTAAGTATCACCGTAAGGACCTGTTCACACTGACTGTTTAATGTTCTCACTTAACCCGTTATTTGAACGTATACGCAGCATGGACGTCGCGCAGGCGCAACGTAGTTTCGATACAATTGCGTCTTGCGTAGCGGCTACGTGGCGTAGCGGCTATGCGGCATAGGACTTACGGGCTGTAGCGGCTACACGGCGTAGCGGTTTCGAGGTGTAGTGCCTACGCAGCGTAGCGCCTACGAGACCTCAGCGTCTACGCTGATCATACGCACATTCAGCAAGCATGTTGTTATTCTATCAGCCATTATTATGTAATTATTTTAAGGTTTTATTAGTTTTCAATTTATGAGTTGCATATACAAATTACTGCCAAATTGACGAATTAACACATATGAAGCCAACTCTGAATTGATGGACTAATCAAAGCTAACAATTATTTTTATTTACTAAATTGCTTTAGATAATAATGCAATTACGTTATGTATAATTTAGTCGGTTCACGTGCGCGCGCGCTTATCTTGAAGGTGAATCACGGCAAGCCATTGACGTCAGAGCCTACAGGGTCGGACTACAATATAACCGAGTCTCTAAATTAACTACAAATAAATCTTTCGAAAATTGATTATTATTTAAAATCCCAATTATGATTTACGGAACGTTTAGTTTGAAATTAGACATATGTGAAAAACAGATTCCAAATTAAATCAAGGTGGCTTTAGAATCCTTCGGCCCTTCGTTTTCTAACGTCGTATTTTTGTAGTCGGTAAAAAATATCAAATTCAGTAAAAAATAAAATAAAGATCCGATTGATCAATGTAAGCAAATGAGAACATTAAATATGTAAGCGAGTGGGGACCTACCTATAGCGTATCGAAATGTTAGGTATTCCTGACTTTTTGTATCATAATTATTTATAAATATAAGGCATTGCACGTGAAAAAAGAACGTACATACCAATAAAATCTTCGTAAAAAGTAATGTTTTAAGCTATGTTTACGAAGAAGATAAAACTTTATAATTTTATTATGTCTTCTGATCTTCAGCAAAACATCTAAATGTTATTTACGAATGGATTAAATTTTACATAGAGATGAATTTAATTTTTGTTTTAGAACATATACTGCTATCATTAAAATGTAAACATTGAACCAACTAAGTATTGAATCTAAATCTAATATCTGGTCTGCATTGCATTCTCAATCTGATACATAAAAGTCAGCGACAAAAGTAGATTAACACGCAATTATTTAAATTTCAGTTATTGAGCTAAATTTTGAATTAATATCGGAAAGACTTACATTTAAAATAAATAAACTCTTAGCTATTATATGACATGCTGAAATAAATACAATGTATCGAATAATTTATTTTGTGTCAATTTAGCTGGTGTGTAAAAGTAGCAGCGTTAATGGACTTTTGTCGCTGTCTGTACATCATGTCTTGCGTGCCCTGATGTAATACAGGTGTCAGAGCACTGCCCTGATACCTGTATTTGGGAGTCTCGTTAGGAACTGATGAACGCAATGCTGACGAAAGCACTGACCGTCAGGCAACATTGGCTGAAAAGATAGATATTTATATTTGCGTGACAAGGATACCTACTAATAGTAGAAGAAAATCTTTGAAAAGACATGCGTAGGTTAACTATGAAGTCTTTTGTGGAGACCCAATTTCTTCACTGTCTCCAAGCATTACTTAGATCAAATCTTCATTTACTTTGTAAGTATGGAAAGCGTTTGCGATTGTAAATCTTTCGCAGTTTACGACATCAATTCAAACGCACAATGTGAACGAGAATGTTCCATTCATAAATGCAACAAAATTGCATACTTAGCTGTAAAATGACAGTAGTGATGACCTTTCTAACAGTGATATATTAGAGTATTTTATTGTTGACCAAGATATTAAATAAATAAATAACAAAATGGCTTACTACAGCTTGCAAACGCTTCGAGATATTCAATGCCGCTAAATGTCGAAGTCGTGACTCAATCTACACACATTCATACCCGAATAATAGATAGACAGGTAGACACAGTTTCAATCACCTCGCTCCACGCATTATCACTATTGTCCGATTCGAATCGACGTAGAATTATTTATTCTACGTCATGGCTCCCTAACGAGCTAAGCCAATACTTGCAAACACTTATCATCGCTTATTTTTTATTTGTTCGGGTACGTAAACCCACTTTTCTTTGGCACGATGAAAACAAGACTAATAAGGTTGTGGGCTGGTAACCAAACTATCCTTATCGTTTTATGAAAATATTGTCAAGGGTTTATGGTAATTCGAGGACGGTCCTATTTCCCCGAAGAATGTGAGTAAGCCATTTGATCGGCCCCTGTCGTCGTTGAGTATACCTTACCAAAATGAGCTTTTAAAGATCTTCTGATTTGTGAACAGCGGTGAACGGTCAATCATCTACTCATATATTTCTTGATGTCAACATCGCTAACAGCTTTAAGAGCGTTTACGACGTACGGCATTTCATACAAACATTCAAGTCATTATTTTTCGAAATGAATGCACCGATTTTAATGAAACTTCGTACGCATAAGCAAGATACATAGGTCTAAAAAGTTAGTTAAGAAAATTTTCGAAAAATAGTGTTCCAGCTAAATTCGACCGATTTTAAATTTTCCATAGAAATAGAGATTTCCAATTATCTTTTTTTTTAATAAGATATTTCGAAAATGTTCTTAACTAACTTATTAGACCTATGTATGCATAACCGTATGAAATTTCATTAAAATTGGTTCTTTCGTTTCGAAAAACAATGACTTGAAAGTTTGTATGAAATGCCGTACATCGTAAACGCTCTTAAACAGTAAATGCGCGAAAACGTGACGTGCCTTCATTTTTATTTAATTACCAAACTGACTAGGTTCCACACACTAGGTTAATGTATCTATGTAGAAACCTTCTAAGTGATTCGACTATTTTATAACATGTTTGTCTGCCTACGCAATGAAGCCTTTTACACACTTAAACCATATTAAATAATGAATATTCCACTGCTGAAAGTGTAAAACATTTGTGACTATTCTGCAGTAATTTAAAACGTTCCTGAAATAACATTAACAAACACAATCAAATCAATAGATTTACTATTTATTTTCGCTCTATTTATTGCTTATCTTATATCCTAATAATCTCTAGTCGTCAGTGAAGGAAATACGCCGATTCTATTAATCTTGATCGAAAAAACGAACGATAAAACCTGATTTTTTTCTGAAAAATTAAAATCAATGAAGATCAGTACTGGGGCCAACCACCACCATGTTACTTCAGTGTGGGAAAGAGATGAAGTTATACAGGACGTCTAGCTCCATCTCTTTCCCACACTAAAGTAAGATTACAATAATACTGCTTTAAGAGGTGGTGGTCTAGCTCCTGCTTGGTGTTCTTGTGAAATAACTTAGTTACAAATAAAAGGTGTTGCACTAGCTTTGAAATAACACCGTTGGAACCAATTTACCTTCTTGCAAATTGGTTACATAAATATTTACATGTCTTCGTTGTCTATTAAGTATGAGGTTCCTCCAAACGGCCATTAATCTTTGCAAAGCATGATACTTTGGACCACATTGTCTGAGGACAGAGGATGTAACAGTTTACTCCTACCTTTTTATTTTTCTATCAAACACTATGTGGTCAAGTAATTTAGCCTTCGGAACATTTTAGCACGAGCTTACGAGATTATAAAAAACGGTCAAGCGCTTGTTTAGTGCGTAGGAGTACCTATCCATCGGAAGATCAACGTTATCCGAGGTATTTGTTATGGAAACCTGAAAAAAAAACTATCCATCCACTGAATTTAAGTTCACTTTTGTATGGATTTGGATAGATGTAAGAAAAAAATTATAGGATGGTTGCAGAGTGATAATTCGTAGTCGGGTAATAATACTTTTAGGTCATATATTATAGGTGCCTATTCACTCACATTCAATAACATATAATAAAATTACCTATTATTACTTACGTCAGTGGACATATTTAATTATTGTTATTGAGAAATATTTTCCCTCCTCATGCTGGGGCTGGTGTAGCGGATCGTCGACTTAAATGATAAAACCATTATTTTTATTGATTTATTACCTATATTATAACCAAGCCGAGTACTCATACATATTATCTACTAGGTATCCAACAGCACCCTAATTGCGTAATACACTATCAGTCACAATCCGAATGATTTTGGATCTTGCTAATCCATTGCTTCATATGTTCGAAAAATTTGTCTGCTCAACAACGTAAATAACGCAATGAACGTTGTTAAGCTGTCAAAATTAAACCGATTCCTACTGTAAGTATATTACGCAATTGCCCCGTTGCTTAGCAACTAAAGTTATAAAATTTAACAAAGTGAAGATAATCAATAGTCAAATTCTCGGCGTCTATTATGTATTCGTGTTTACTGTGAACATTTTTGTTTAATTTCTCAATTAGCGGCGTCAGAAAATGTGTTATTTTGTTGCAATATGTACAAGCATTCACTAATAGGTAGTAAGTGCTAATTAATTATGTCATTAAGCAGTCTTATTGAATTTGATGAAAGTCTCGCAAGTTCTTGCGTTGTTACAATGTTGCTGTTGCCATAAGATGAATATTTTTATATCTATTCTTACTCTAAGTATACAAACTTAGAAAGAAGAAACACACACACACACTGACAGACAGACAACGCACAAATGAAATCACACACGACAAAAACAGGGGGAAGAACTAAGAAAGGAACATACAGAACTTAACTCCTAAAGATGTGTCAAACGGTAGTCGAAGTTTCAATACGAACGAAGTAGCGGGCAAAGGCTAGGGTAATTTAAAATTCATGATGGCCTCTATTGCATTTACTATTATGATCCACTCCCTTTCACAGAGAGCAGGCCTGTGTCCCGGCAGTGGAATCGTTTTAAAGCTCCGGCAAGGCGCGACGCGACTCCGGTAGAACAAGTTTTCATAGAAATTGTTCCACCAGAGGCGCGTTGCGCCTGTCTGCGGGAGCCTTTAGGCTGATTATGCTATGCATAGCTTCCAAAGATATGTACCTAAGTTGTTACTTCAACTTCCAAACCAGACCTACAAAGTCAGGCGGTCTTTTTTTATAAAAGGGTAACTCAGATAGACAATGGCACCGACTGGGTGGTCATCCATATAAAATCTCATTAAACTTAAATAGCTGTATGACGTGCAATAAAATTATTTTTATGAGTTATTACAATGTGGGATGCTTTAGGTATCAAAACAATATGAATAGAATTACTATTTTATTTGATTCTTTAATGAAGACAGTGTGGTCCGGTCATACGGACTCGAGGGGCAACCGTATACATGGCTAGGGTAATACTAATCGTTCATTTTGAGGTCACTCTAATAGAGCTGTCAAAGTGCAAATTAAATTATTTATACGTAACTATACTCCATTTGAATTAAGATTAGAAATTTAAACAAACCTTTTTTATAGTCCGTTCAACCGTTTTGAATTCTATTCCGTAGCCCTAAGGATGGCATTAAAAGCAAAAACGTGGTTTCATTACCAACTATTTACTGCAGGTGCCATTTGTCATGCCATCAGCGCAATAGAAGTTAAAATCGGTTAAACCTAAAAACCTAATTCGGACATTACGAACATTTTAAAATAAAAAAATTGCCAAATCGGTCCAGCCGTTCTTAAGTGACGCGCTTACCAATGAACAGCATTTCATTTTATTTCTATAGATAGATTAGCTGAGTTTCATACATTTCTCAATATAAAAAGATGCTTCGAAGGACATACAGGACTTACACTCAATTTTCGAAAAAAAAAACCGAGCAGTTATAATGTCTTCCCTGTCTGTAAAAATTACAATAAGAAAAAGGTTTTATTCATTTGAACATGTCACTGGCATGTTAGTGTAATGTCGAGTATAAAAAGTTCGTTCCAAATTCAAATTACATTTGTTCATTTAGTTAGGCGGGCTTTTAGATGGGTGAAGAAAATTACTGTTCAAACATGGTGGTTCAAACTGCATACTGTGGCGCAAATTTAAAGGAGTGTGTGTGTGTTTTTGTGTTCTTGTGAAGTTAAGACAAAGTAAATTAGGGACCATACCCGTTGTTAAACTTTAACCTTTTTGTTTTTACGTTTTAAAAATCATAAAAAATGAGTTTTTTACTTATCGATTAAGTACAATACTTTGACCAAATTTTTCTTTGTTTTAAGACACAGATATTGTATGCCAACGGCCGTAAGTGCATAGCTTGCGTGTTCTGTGCTGAGCTCACGCAACGCGTCGTAAGATCCACCCAGTAATAAGACTCGCCCATCAAGGAGCGCTGTCCCAAATTAGACGCATTATCAATTTATTGTACATAAAACAAACAACAATAATAAAACACGCATACTAAATATAAATAATTAAATTAATAATTAAGTTAGGATATAATTTTGTTATTTTATTAATTAATTAGTTATAAGTTAAAATATTAATGTATTGAAAAAATAAATAAATTTATTAAATTTTGAAAAAAAATAATTAAATTACATTAAAATGGTGAAGGTTTCATAAAAATACGCTTGATAGTTTTTGCGTAATTCTCAGTTTTTATCCGCGTTAGACATAGCTTTACAAATTAATTACACTATTGAAAATAAACATAATCTAAAATATTCACTTAGAAAGTTATTAAGAAAATACTTTAACATAAATTTTATCAAAATCACGTTTAGACGTAATTTTCAGTTTAAAATCATTAAAAGTCGATTATCGTCGACTTAATAGAAATTTTATGACGAAATTGACTAAAACTACTCTGCTTACTAATTTACAAGATTCTGAAGATCCAGGCTACTTAGTAGGTATTTAGAATAATCAAATTTACTGAAGGTACCCATGAATTAGGTAAATAGTTTGCTTAGGTGCCCGTTTTGTCGCAAAAGAGTTTATTATCATAATAGAAGCTCTCAAAGCTCTTTAATTAACACCTACTAGATTCAAATTGTTACAATGCCATTCAAATATCTAAATACCTAAGCCTCAGTAGTTTGACGAAAATATTAAATTCCTAGTTTGATGGGTGGTTTGCTTAGGTGTGTCGCCAAGATAATATTCGCTTCATGTCTTTTGAATTTATTCCGAGTTAATCGATAGAGTCTACAGTAGTAATAATTCGTTTTTCCAAACAGCTTGTTTTTTAACACTTGTACCCAAGTATGGCACTCCTAATAGGTTCAGAGATATTACTATAATTACTTTTACTTTCAAGCCTTTATCTAATGTTGACTTTCTCCTTTTAATTTTGACGCCAGTGGGGTTACCCACTGACGTCAAAACTAAAAGGAGTCATGGAGGGTCATGGTTGTTAAACCATGACCTAATCCAACTTGAAACGTTAACGTATAGATAATGAATGAGAGTAGATAAAAAGATACAAATGGGGGACGATAACTAATAGTTCATTATGTAAGCCCAAATATTAAGAATTAAACTAAAATGTCACAAAGTGGCTACAATAAGGATCACATTAGGATATGATTAATGACTTGCTAATAAACTGTTTCTTTTTAAGTGATTGTATCAAAATTACCGTACTACAGATATAGTAATAATATTTTAACAATTAAAACAATGACAAAAAACTTTAGCAGGAATTTTACACGTATTACCAACGCTTTAAAAACTTCGATTAGTTTAACATTGAACCGTGTAAAATCTTGAATATTAATTCGTAAATAACGACAGACAATAATTTAAGAAAACCAGCAATAGATAACCAAGTTTTTATCTAAAAATCATAGAAATAATTAAACCCTGTCAACACTTGGAATGTGAACCCGCCAAATGTTCGTGACGCAGCTGGGTTTGTAGGTTATAATAAGAATCACCGTTACATTGAACGGGAGAGCGGGCGATCGGGATGGCTAGATGGCTCTGACAAACGGCGGGGTGCGGTGCGGAGGTCGGGGGGATGTTCCCGAGTGCATGCGTACCACGGACACGCAAGAAACACCACACACCAAGTACCAAAATGTATAAAATATTGCTCCCCAAAACGTGAACACATTAAAATATTCAATACGAAAGTGAAATCATTTTTTTTTTTCATATTTTCATGTATAATTTGTGCACGTTCTGTGAGAAGAGGTTATGTTGACAAAGGAGATATGGTCCCAAGTAAGTAAACAGTGTTTGTTAATTATTTCCACTGTTTTGTGTTTTAACATAAATTGTAATTATGTCAGTGTATAGGAATATTTTATTTGTCTTATAATCTTCTATCTACTCTGTGAATCACGTTATCGACATTGGAAGCGTCGGCTTGTTTCTACTCTTTGAAAAGGGTTTCTATTGGCCCCGTGGCTTTTAATGCGGCATTTTTAATGGTTTTTGTAAAAATGATCACTTTAGAATCTACTTCTTATGACATAATTTATATTTTAAATAATACACTAAAGTGAATAAATAAATAAAGAGCAGCTGATTGATAAAGGTCTTCCTTTTAATGTTGTTTACATTGGAGATAAACAAACTGATATCTGTATGGGATATACCTACTTACCTTGTACATAGTATCACGTAGACCATGTTCAATTAACATAATTAAATTTATTACATTATTATCAAAACAGAGGTAAAGTCTACATAATTATTATCAATATTAGGTACTTACGTCTTTATTAGTGATAAAACATAGGGTCAAAGTAAAACATACATAAAGGGTATAATGTGAAGTAACATTGTCTAGACATTTGCGTAAAAGCTGTCAGAATAATTCAGGCTGCGACACTGAAACAATGAGGGTTTTCATGAAAACTGACGCCACCAGTTGGCGCCACTTTGACAAGAGTCAAAGAGAGTCTTCCATTTCGACAATGAATATAAAAGCTATGATAACGTTCACCATTCGTTTCATTCATTCGTTCATCATTCAGTCACGACTAAAGAAAAACTTATTTATAAAAGAAAACAACGACTTCCAAAAAAAAAACACTACAAAGTGAAAAATAGCTTTAATTTCGGAACTCGGTGTCTGGTTTAGTATTTTCGTTTTTTGCTACCGACTTCCGAAAATAAAGTTATTTTTCACTTTGTAGTGCTTTTTTTAAGTTAGTTGTTTTTTTTAGTAAATGTTTTTATTTTCCACTTTTTAGTTGTGGTACCTCTACCCCACCCAAATTCATGTACCATTATCTACTTGCTAAGTAAATAACAGTGACAGGAAGTTATTATATCATCAATTCATCATCAACATACACTAAATGGAAAAAAATAAGTATTATTGAAGCTAACTCAAAAACCACTCATCAGAATTTGACTAAATTTATATGCGACCACAGGAGTATACCCTTTCAAATAAAATCTTTGCAAAAAGGCAAATATGTGTCGCGCTCTTCGTTGGTATTGTTGATCGAAGGTCGCGCTAAGTCGTGTCAGAAGTTTGGAAGGCGTAGTTTTATCATGTTTGGACGCCGACGCCAAAGAATTAAATTATTAAATCAACCACACGACGACAGATCGTTGACGAAATCTGTCTTCTGACAATCAAGTCCACACATAACATAAGACTCAAGTAGCGCAATTTGAAGCAGTATTACCATTAAAATCATTTATAACCTAAGTGCATCTCGTGACAATTCCAATAAGCCCAAACACGGCTAAGCTGCATTGTTTAATTACGGAGTTTCGGTGCCTACCTTCCGGCGGCTTCATCATCAGATCAGTTCGATGGTACCATTTTCATCAGAACCATTTATTTAAAATTGCTTCGTCATAGTCGCTTAACTATCTTAATCGAAATATCGTATCGCCACCCGTGAAATACCTACTTATCATTGAGGAGTTCTGATGACAGGATCCATGAGGAATTGAGGGAACTCCTCAAATATTATAAGCAAACACATAGTGATTTTGATATTTTCAACAACAAGTCAAGCATTTGCATTCAGAAAGTATCATTTGGTGAAGTGGAACTGATGGAGAAGACCACTGATGGCCACGAGAACTCCTCAATGATAAGTATTTCACGGGTGGCGATAAGATATCTCGATTGAGATAGTTAAGTGACAATGACGAAGCCAATTTAAATAAATAGTGCTAATGAAAATGGTACCATCGAACTGATCTGATGATGAAGCCAGAAGGTAGACACCGGAACTCCGTACTAAAACAATGTATCCTAGCCGTGTTTGGGCTTATTGGAATTGTCATGAGATGCACTCTGGCTACAAATGATTTTTAACCGACTTCAAAAAAGGAGGAGGTTCTCACTCAGTCGGAATCTTTTTTTTTAGTGTGTTCCCCGATTACTCGAAGACGGCTGGACCGATTTGAAAAATTCTTTTTTGTTTGAAAGGGTATACTCTCCAGGTGGCCCCATAGTATCAGGTCAGGATCTGATGATTGGATCCTGGAGAAATCGTGGGAACTCTGCAAATATTATAGGCACACCTATAGCGGTTTGGGTATTTATTATATTAACTTGTGCATTTGCCCTCGGAAAGCACCATTTGGTGAAGTGGAACTGATGACGAACACTACAGATGGTAAGATGGCCACCAGAACAACTCAATAATAAGCATATATATACAAAAAGCAAAGCATTTATATTTCACGGGTTGCGATTCGATTACTTTAAAATTATTGCTAAGTAATATAAGCTCGTCACAATTTATACGGTGAAGTGGAGCTGATGCTGAAGTACCAGGAGAACTCCTTAACAATTAACTTCTATGCATCGGGAACTTAGATAAATTAAAAACCGACCCACTAAAAAGTGAAAAATAAAAAACTTTTTTACAAAAAAAAAACAATCGACCTCCAAAAAAAACACTACATACTGAAAAATAACTTTAATTTCGGAAGTCGGTGGCAAAAACCTAAAATACAGATCCAAAGAAACCGACTTCCGAAATTAAAGTTATTTTTCACTTTGTAGTGTTTTTTTTGGAGGTCGGTTGTTTTTTTTGTAAAAGAGTTTTTTATTTTGAAGTCGGTTAAAGAATATAGGCGCTTTGACACTTTTGACACGTGCCTGGATTTGACGACTCATTGCTGCGATCTTGTGAATGTCATTTCAGAAAACCCATTGCCTATCGATCCATTGATACTTAGCACTGCACGATGTAACTTTCTTACCTGTATTTGAGCAACAAATGACTTGAATCATCGAAACACTATTTAAACGGTGCAACTTGTAGTGTTGCTTCAACTTATGGTACCTATGTCAGACTTTACACTTATAAAATATATTATCCAAGCCGACCGTCATTAGTTTATCTCGTACATAATCGTGTTATGTTTGTCACTAATGAGTTTTATCAGATCATAAATCAGATCATAGATCAGCATAAACAACCATTTTCATACTTTACAGCGTGTAGGTATGTAATGTCCAGTTAAACATATAGGACCTGAAGTTTCAAGCGCATGATTGAACTCATAGCTTTCCTGTAGCTATTCCAAGATTTCCCAAAAGTGATTGCACCCTAAGATTGTTCAAGTTTTCAATCATTTGAGTATAGTGGCTGAACTTTTCTTCATTCGTGACTTGGGTTGCTTACATAAAGAAACAGGTTTCCGGTACAGGCGAGTCTGTGCGGGGCGGTACCGATCGGTGCATGTATAATATTGTATTCCCATGTTATCTTATGCGTTTACGTATATAGAAGCAGGTTTATACTTGTCGGGGCCGACTACCTGGACCGAGCCATACCGATCCGACCCGTACAGGCTCGCCTGCACCGGAAACCTGTTTCTTTATTTAAGCACCCTTAGTATGTAAATAAACAGCAATAGAAAACCCGATTGATACTTATTCGACCTCAATAATCATAGAGCAATAGTTAATTGTAGTAATTTAATTTGTTAGTTTTGTCAAAAAACATATTATGTATGACAGTGCGATAGTCCTAACGAACGACAAATCGATCAAAGTGACTTCATTGAAATGAGACTGACAAGGACAGATGGTACCTACTTAGTAAACTTTTTATAAATGCCAAGTTTTGATAAATATAAAAGAGGTAAATCTCATATCGGAAATCATTCATAATTTTTTATCCGATTCTGTCAGCGTGAGGCGATACGTAAGTACTACTTATTCAAGAGATACGTAGTCAGTACAAAAAGAATGTTTGTTCCCACAGTCCCAAGGTATACTAGTTGATATTATAAATGTACGTAGTTAGGTACACACTAAGGTACTTATGTCTATCGTCACCGTCATAGTTCCGTCCTATTACAATGCATATTCAATTCAATTTTCCGGTGTGGTGGCGTGACAGCATCCCTATTAATGTCGCCCATTGGTCGAGCTCGTCAGGCTCTCGATAAACAAACAAGCATTTAACATCACTTTTAATTATTATGACATGATTGTATCTATTGCAATATTTTCCACAATTTTCATTTCAGGGGAGGACTTTGCCCTGCAGTGGGACGACACAGGCTAAAAATAAAATAACAATAAATTAAATTTATTTTAGTAGGTACTTATTTGATTATTGTTGAGGTAAATAATCCTACTATCTTACTAATATTATAAACGCGAAAGTTTATGAGGGTGGATGAATGCTTGTTACTCCTTCACGCAAAAACTACTGAACGGATTTGGATGAAATTTGGCACACAGATAGTTTGTAACCTGAATTAACATAATAATATAAGATACTTTTTATCCCGATATCCTTACGGGATCGAGACTTATACGCGTGAAACCGCGGGGCGCCGATACTCGCAAATAATTGTAAAATTATAACCTAGATGTTAAATACATTTTTGTGACTTACGCAGCATTTTTCAATTTTAATTCAGGTGATTTGTTGTCAAGATTTTAACATGGCGACACATACATTTAAACAAGTTTGTCGTATGTCGATAACAGTTGTATAATATTGACGAATCGTCGACACGTATTTACACAACTTGATAAGAAGAACAAAGGTACTTTGCTTACAGTAGATAGGTACATGAGCGAACTTTGGAAAGCTGTACCATTTCCAGTATTTAGGTACCTACAGTAGTTTATATTAGGTTTCCAGTTAAAACTTAATCATCTTATTAAAAACTTGCTGTTGCCCGCGGCTTTGCCCGCGTGGAAGGTCAATACTTCCCTATTTGAATCAGATTTTCTTCACAATTTCATGGGTTTTCATTCTTTTGCGCGGAACCCTGTATCTTTTTCTAAAATAATCTAAAAGTAGCCTAAGTTACTCTATATAACATCAGCTATCTGTCAGTGAAACTCCCATCAAAATCGATCCAGCCGTTTCGGAGATTAGCCGAACCAAACAGACAGACAGACAAAAATTCAAAAATAGTTTTTTTGTTATAAGTACCATATATGTTTTCATAGGCATTTAGTAAAAAGCTGATAATTTAACATTACAAACACACATTTCAATTTTATTTATTTGTATGAAAAGATACAGCTTATTTATATTTTTTGCAAGTGTTCTTCAGTATAAGTACAAAATGGGTTTTTGGTCTTCTGGTTGACCTAAATGACTTCCTCTTTAGCTAGCTTCTGCAATAATTACGTACTTATTTTATTTTATAATTCGCTATCGTTCGGAAAAGTTTTCTTTTTAAAAGATGTCAATAAATCATTTATATTCTTATCCTGTAGCGTATAAAAATAAAGCTATAAATCTTGATAACTGAATGGTTGCCATTTTATGGGATGGCTTTTATTAAATACACGATAAGCTTGTACCACAAACAATTTATTTTGTGTCACTTAATAGGTCATAAAATAAAATAAAAATCAACTGTCCAGCTTACAAAAAAGGTTCAGAGAAAATTTTGTGGAAAGCTTTTGCGATTTTGTACATGAAGTGACTTCAACACGTCGGACATCTCTAGCTAGTACTGCATCAAATGCTGTGGTCTCAGTAAAAGTGGGTCATGTCCGTGGCCAGCAGTCGGCGGATGGAGCAGGGAAAGTCACTCGAGCGTGGATAACTTGTAGTTTCTTTTTTGCAAACGTAGCGTG
Source organism: Fissipunctia ypsillon (assembly GCA_947568875.1). NCBI lineage: Eukaryota > Metazoa > Arthropoda > Insecta > Lepidoptera > Noctuidae > Fissipunctia > Fissipunctia ypsillon. Next base: position 14,672,116 of record OX387654.1, on the reverse strand, counting down.
CTGGGTACGCATGCGCGGGGCGCGCGATACGTCAGTGTTGCATGGAACCAACGTTCACTTCGGACGCGCGACTGGCGCTCGTGTCTATGACGGTCTGGTGCTTATGAATAAAGAACTAGTGTTGTGTGTTGCTCGTGTTGGATTGCGATGAGCGGAGCAGGGGTGGCGTCGCGAAAGGCGCCGGAGCCCGTCTCCATGCCGGCAGAGTTCCCGGTCCGGCTCTACTTGCGGGCACTCCGCCAGTACCAAAAGCTCCTTGACCTAAGACGCCTATCATCCAAAGACAAAGTAAGCATTGTCGTCACTACACTTCGTTTTTATCCATTTTGTCTTGATATAGTTCCATCAAAACGCTCTCATAACTATCTATTAAGTTAATTTTAAGTACACATTCTTGTTTAATCTGTCTGCTAAGCGTAGACCGAGCTTTTCTTATACTTTTTTTTTAAACAAATTGTATTTGAAGAACAAATAAGCAAGTTTCATGTAATGCCGTTAAGTAAGCATAGCCGTGCGCATGCGTTGATTGATTTTTTTGTCTCCTTCACACATGAAACAAACTAACATGGGGTATATTTTTTTCTTAGATATAAAGAGAAATCCTTGTTTCCCGAACTTGCTAATATTAATACGGTTACAGGAACTGTTGGAATATTTTCAGTCTGGTTTTCACATTTTGATCACATATGAGGAAAATTTAATAATATAGGGATTGTGTTAATGAATAATAGTTATGCTGACGTCCATAAGTTGCATGAGTCAGTGTTCAATATTCAATCTTTAGCCATAATATATCCTATAACGTAATTGACTGTGGTAACTGAGGAACTATTTTATTAGCAAAAGGATTTGAAAGTTCCAAGTAAATAACTTGTTATCTCCGCTATATTGAGCCTTAAGCGCACTTCAATTTATTCATCTGCCACATGCCTATCTGATATTTTACGATTCATGATCGTCATCATGCAATCGTAAAATATCAGATAGAAAGATCGGGAATTTAAGACCGTTACTGTCTTCTTTTCAAAATGGGAGGATTCACCAATACCGGTTACTTACTACCTACTACCTAAAATAATAAAGTTTATGAATCATAATTAAACATTTAATTATTGTGATATTAATATCAATGAACCACAAGCTGACATGGCTTGTTTCTTGAAGTAGGTAGATTTTACATTATTAAAGTTTGAAGTTTCCAAATAAATAAACTTTAAGTATAGTTATAATGATTTTAATATCATCGCGTCAATACACTCTCAAACTCACAAACCTTCGACGATATGATTATGCTAATTTCAGATCTTGTTATTTATCATTCATATTAGGCTAGCTGATTTGAGGCTGAGCCTTTTTTAAGCTTATCGTCAAGTTAGATCGTCAACAAATGATCTGTTGGACCATTTAGGATGTCATTGTACATCGTGTGAGGTAATCTCGGTCGAGTCGGTCGAGGGTTTTATCAGCTTCAAGGTCTGCGCCGGCGGCGCCCACTGCCTCTAACGAATTAATTCGAAGCCAGCGCGCTTTAAATATGTACGTCATTGAAATATTTGCATTTAACCGAGTGTATGTACTCTGCTGGTAAATATTGCATTGCATGTTAAACTCAATTATGAGGTCAAGTCAAACGTGATACTCAAAATAATAATAAAAAACGGAGTATTTTTTTTTTAATAACTAGGTATTAGTTAAGTATGCTCTATTATGCAAGTGTACAATTGAGACGTTCATAATGATACTATATTGACAGTGACACGTGTACCCATTGGTATTATGCGTATGACCTTGCTTGTTACTATTATTAATTAACGTAATGAATCTACTAATAATAATAATTATGTTTGTAACAAAGTGTAGATTCATCTCTTTTAGGAAGACCGACATTGCGCATTTAATTAATTTACCTAATTATAAAATTAAACATGTAGAGAATGTATTCATTTTGCATTCCAACATCACAGCATTTATGTGAAATATATTTCATTGGCATGCTGCAGACAAAAAAGTCAATCAACACTTAACAGTACCAACTATTCCAAGCGCAGTGACAGATCCGATCAACAGTGAGTCAGTGACACTGTTAGTACTTGGGGTATGTAATAAGAAACAAAAAACGTACCGTACCCGCCTTGCCAAGCCGCTGATCCCTGAAAGGTTAGCTGCAGTGCGATGACATACGACTTTGTTTATTTACTTGGAAATATAATTTTAAAAATGATCAAATTAAGTTTTGTACCACTCTGAAAAAGGCTTGAATAATATTGCAGAAAAGACGCATGAAACTTAACGTGTTTTCATTTTCATTTGTTTCTTCAATTTTAATTTGGTAACTTTGACATTACAGCATCATTTATCCTATAAAAAGTATATAGCATCTGCCCGCGACTTCGTCCGCGTGAAATTACTTGTCCCTCCGTCGCATCACGTCGCATGTATTACTTCGTTTTCGCTTAGCGTTCTTTCTGACTTTTTTTCTTTTTGCTCGACTCCTAAGGGTTCCTAGCGTGATGTAAAATACCTAGCCTATAAGCCTTCCTCAAGAATTGGGCTCATCATCATCATCATCTTCCTGCCCTTATCCCGTATTATTTGGGGTCGGCGCAACACGTTTTTTCCTTCCATTCTGTCCTGTCACTCGTCAAACTATCACTGACTCCCTTTTCTTTCATATCACTTCTCACACAATCCATCCATCTTTTCTTTGGCCTCCCTCTCCCTCTCCATCCATCCACATGTAAACTCATAACTCTTTTAGCAACATGCGTTTCATCCCTCCTCTTCACATGACCATACCAAGACAAACGATTCCCTTTCAATTTTTCAGTCACTGGCGCCACTTTCAAACTTCCCCTAATATATTCATTTCTCACTTTATCCATTCTCGTCACACCACACATCCATCTTAACATTCTCATCTCCGCTACGTGCAATCTTTTTTCATCCGTCTTTTTCACAGCCCAACATTCTGATGCATACAGTATGACAGGCCTTATCAAATACAAAATAATTTCTCAAATCCAATTGATAGTTCCAGAGATTAGGGCGTTCAAACAAACAAACTCTTGAGCTCTATCATTATTGAGTATAGATTTTATTAACTGCAAATTAAATAAACTACGTCGTACAGTATTAAAAAAATACTTCTTTGAAGTGTTACATTACCGATTTTACAGAAGAGACATCGAAGCGCATCTCACGGAAAAGACAGCATCTACAAATAAGTTATCCTTCGGCTCTGATTAAAACCTGGGTGTTCAATAGTTCAGTTAGTTGGCACCTACATAGTACCCAAACATGGGCACTTTTAATGTCCAACCGACCGGTTTCGGTCCTACGTGCGTCAAGCCGCGACTTAAAAAGTAGCACACGGTTTTTAAATGGATTGACTTCGTGACCACGTTTGGGCGCGGATTGTCGTCATAGTAGATAAGCTTTTGTCGACTTGTCACTGAGTGACAGATCGATAATGTGGTCTTGTGACGAAGGTATCGCCTAGTGTGGTAAACAGACTGCCCAGAATGTCTGGGCCGTTCATGACAGCGCTGCTTGCAAAGGGAAATATCAAACCTAATGTCAGATTCAAACATTTGAAATTAGTTCCCTAATTCGAGCCATGCCAAGATATGCTGGGCAGAGATGTCGTAGTGTACGAATGTCAATCGCTGGCGGGCACGTCGCGTCGCCTTTCCGCGTCCGGGCACTTCCTGCCGCCCGCGTGCCGCAGCCGCCGCTTGGTCCAACACCACGACGGCAACAACCTCTGCATTCTGCTGATTAGACACTTCCGCATGCATAACTGACGAACGCGTTTGAACAACGGTTCTGTCGCCTTTTATACCCCATAGACCTGCAACAGTAACCTAACCAGTTATAAAGCTGATAGAAATTGTCATTTGATGTGCGCAAAGGTCTCATGCACCATGTCCAGTATTATGCTTCTGTTATCCGCAATTTTAAAGGCTAAAAACAAAAACTCTAACAAAGTAGGCATAATGATTTTGCATAGCTATGCCGGCAATTTATACAGGTATTAAAAATTGTAATTAAATGGTTGACTAATGGAGTAGAACTAACTAGATCTTAACAGCACAAGATTTTCTTATATTTTCAAAAACTTAAAAAAAAAGACGTCATCGAAACCCTTATTTTTCTCAATATATCAAATGATGTTTTCGGAGGGATTTTCCAGTAAAACAGAACTGTACTGCCTTCCAGTTCCAACTGTTACAACAGAAAAGAAATTTTGCTAGGTACTGAAAACTTAACCTACTACAAATGTGGTGTTTAATTAGTTACTGTAAAAAAGGCACTTCAGTTCAGTAATCACCGCCGAAAATAGAATGTTTGTCCTATTTAATGAGATTAAGAATATTTAAGTCTTAACTGAGACGCTAGATTAGAGTTTTCCTAATCCTTAATTCGATACTATAAGCTTGTGCAGCGACTTTGTTCGCAAACAAACTTCGAATCCCCGATAGACCCGCAGGCTTATTATGTATAAAACAGTAATCAGCAATTATCTCACAGACATCACGCGATCAATCGCTTAACGTCATAAAAATCGGTATTGTCTTAAAATTGTTCGTTAATCGCTCGCTGATTGTTAAATATGCACTTATCACTACGACACTAGCGCCAAAACAATGAGGTAGCAAACTTCGGAACTAACATAATAAGAAATTCAACTGTTAAACACATGTCACAAAATCTTTGTCATGAAAAATACTTAAAAATCGACTTAAGTAAGTCCACTTGAAAATAACCAAAAATAGCTTGGCGTCGGCTACAAGATCTAAATCAGTGTTTACTTTGACTACAAACGATATTCGGGTATTCTATCATCAAGTAAGTTTTAATCTTTGATTATTTGATATATTTGGTTTTAAAATATTAATAATACCTATGTGGAACAAAAGTGTAATAAAATTAACTTTAAAATGAACAGTAATGTATTGTTTCAGTATGAAATAGCAAAAATAGTGTCCAATGACCAACTAGATGGAATTTTAGTGTTTCTAGCCATCCTTACCCAATACCTCAATAGAGACGCAACATTTTTTTTTATATCGCTAGAAAACACTGAATGAATAGTCTTAAACGGTATGCACAGTTTATTCTAATGAACACACGTCACACGACGGAGTTAAATATATACAATTTTAGGTAAAATTCTTCGAATTATAATACTTACTTGTACTTAGCAGTCAGCGAGCGATAGGCAAGCAATCAAGAACAAGGGAAAAGGTTATCGCAATTTGACAGCCAAATTTGCTCGCCGATGGCTTTCGCTCTGCTGTCAAAAATCATTCGTAATACGAAATAATCGCAATCACCATGTGAACACTGCACAGTTTAGTTAACTGATTGTTCCCTAGAGGCAGCACTGTCGTTATTTTGCTATGGTGGGGCTATCGCTGCTACATAATACGGATTTGTGATTTAAGAACAATTATTGCGCAAATTTCGCTTTCGCTGGGCTTCTGCAAGATACGCAATAAGCCTGCCGCATAGGGTTGGAGCTTCGGAAACTCCTCGTTTATCATATCATATCGTACCAAAAAGATTATCCTACTAATGAAAGTTTGTATCTTTGTAACTTAATCACACAAAAACGGCTGAACGGATTTGGATGTTTGGCACACATAGGAGAATATATTTAGGATACAGCTAGATATAATCTTGATTTAATTATATTACAAAAAGTCACAACATACCGCACGTTAACTTTTGTTGTAGCTTGTCAAAAATATAGATACTATGTATTCGTTTAACGCTTGAGTTTACAACGGCTAGTGACAGCTATAATAAGATAATTGCTACATAACTTGTTTTGGTTTATTTTAAAGTACCTAGATTAATAGGTTTTTGTGGAGCTTGCACCTAACTTGTACCTATATCCATAATAATATCAATTCGGGGGAAAATTGGGAACATTTCTCATGTAAGTTAGTATCTATTGTACCTACTTACAGCATTTAATACTGTAGGAAGTCGTTCTAACGCCATTTACCAGCATTAAAAATCGTAATATTATTTAAAAAAATATGTTTTAGCCATTGACCTTAGTAGTAACGTTAGCAAATATAAAATTGAGATTGTACATTATTATGTTCATTTGATAATTTTGGGCTGAGAGACTGTTCCTTTTTCGGAACTCAAAAATAAAAGACTGACATTTTATATTATTTTTAAAATCCATAACTTGAATTGTTCAACCCTGCCGTTTACGCAAATATCATCTATTCATAAATTATGGTCGTTTGTTCTTACAACAGAATTAAAATATAGATAAGGAAGGATTTGATCTTTAGGAACTTGGACAGTTCAGCGGGCCAACCACCACCTCTTAAAGCAGTATTATTTTAATGTTACTTCAGTGTGAGAAAGAGATGAAGCTATACAGGACGTCTAGCTCCATCTCTTTCCCACACTGAAGTAAGATTACAATAATACTGCTTTAAGAGATGGTGGTCTAGCTTCTGATCTTTGGATTTCTATTTCGAAAGAGTGCGATTGAAAAAATAAAATAACTTGGTACTTATTTCTGTTTCGACAAAACGACAACTACTTGCTTGTAACGATACCTAATTATTTTAATTAGTGTAATAGCTGTCGTTTATTTCAAGGTTTTCTTCATCATAGGTAGGTACGTCTATTCCAAAAAGAGTATTTTCAGTGTCCGCGGGAGTAACTAATGATGTATTTAGGTAAACTGTGCCACATGGACCTGGTTATTTTTGTACATAATTATATTATTATTCAAAAGTATTGCAGAATATTTTCCGTGAAATAATTAAAGATAAGTGGCAGCGTTAAAACTCTCCTTTTGATCTTTCAATGGCATTCATGATTTCAGAGATGGTTTTGAAAACATTGTTTCTCGGAATCTTTTGCACTTCGCCTGTAACTTTGCTGACTATTACGTTCATGTTTATCTGTTATAATCTGTTGTTTGTTTAATAGAAAATCTAACTAGATTTTCTTAAAAATTTACAGTCCTGTACTGCTGAATTGTATGTAATAATTTATAACTTGTAAAACTGTATATAGGACCATTAAAGACTATTGTATTGCTGGCAATGGGTAACCCATAAATTGTATAAAGAGTATTTTTGTTTCAATTCATTTCAGTTATTGGCTACACAGATCCCGCTCCGACAGCTCATACGGTGGAATACATAGGTAAACGGCTCAAATAAAACGTAGATACAGCTAATAGTGAACTCTACTTGATGGCAAAACATAAAAAAATAGAATTCTCATAGTCCACAAAAGGTCGATATCGATACAAAGATAATAAACCCGGATTTACCATAATGTATATAAAAGAAAAGGTGATTGACTGACTGACACCACCGCCCAGGTCAAACAGTTTACGTTAGAGATTTCAATTATTTATTAATATATGTATTGTGTATTGTACAATTTGTACATATATGAAACAAGAAATAATAAATAATGATTACATAAGATAGGTAATGATAACATAAGATAATGCTCACAATGAAGGACCAACTTCTGAAGTTCTGACTGGCAACTGCAATGATGCCACGTTTCATCTTATACATAATGAATTGAATGACAAGAAATAAATATTAATGGTAATAATGTCAGGCCATAATTTGACGCTAAATGATAATAATTTCGTTATCCTACAAAAATAGTACTGCAGTGTTACTTGTGCGTTTATTTAAATATATGTAGATAACCCTTGATATGGTTGGTATTAATGTCATTGTTGAATAAGCCGCCTCAGCTCGACCGGCCGACGGACTCGAATATGACGATCATTGACGCACACGCAATCGATTAAGTACCTACGAGTCAAAATCTTGGGCCGGCGCGGCGACGCTTTTATAAATAATATTTATGGGTCGTTTACGGGAGAGGCGAACAAAAGCTATGTTGATTCTGTCCTTTCATGTCAAATAACGAATGTCTGGTTTGTTCCATACATATTTTGAATACCAGCTGGACTTTAGGCAAATCATAGATTTTAGCATTATGCTTGCTGTTAAACATTATGGGTCAAATCATTTATTTATTTTTAAACTGTATCAATTTTAACGAAAAAGTAACCCTATATCTAGGTAGGTATTGAGTCTGACTGCTCATTTCGTAATTATACTAAATGCTTTGTAAGCAAGTTTCCTTAAAATATTTCTTTTAAAGTTCTCAAACCTAAAAACAAATCTAAAAACTCGCGTTCCATACAAAAACAGCTATACTTAGATATAAATCTAATTGTTGAAACCACAGGTAAAGCCACAAATCCACAGACAAACACAGGATGTACAAGCAACAATACCTCGTGCGTTTTAGTTTAAAATCAAAGGTGAACGTTCTCTCGATATAGATCTTATCTGTAAGTTAATAGAATTATAATAAATTCACGAAACTAAAATATTCACATAACTTGCAACGTCATTTTGTTTCTGGTGACTAATATTGCCACAACCCAGGGTAACATGGTCGAACGATAAGATTCTGTCGACGCATTACTTCGCACTGAAGTATGCGTAAGCATTGTCGAACCTCGTTTCAGCGCGAGATAATGTGACTACAAAATTTTGTCGAGCTGTGCATGTTAGCTTGGTATGACAGCGTATTATTAAATCTCCATTCTGACGAAGTTGTTGTGCCCGTGACGTCAGCATCATACGATATCGTAAAAAAACTCACTGGAGTTTACCTAGATAAGTAGCGTATTATTGACATTGTTTTCCCAAAAAAACCATTTTGTTTAATGTAAGGAAAAGGCGAGAACCCGTAATCTTAAGTTTGTTATGAAACTAGATAATTCAGTTGATATGCAGAGTCAACAATTTTATTGTCGTTATAGCATTGCAGTGTGGTTATATATGTACCTAATTATTTCGTTACTGTTCACTAGAATTGCAAAAGTAACTTTATGATTTTCAAAAGCTGAAGAAAATTTTCAGCAATCGCCCGTTCGTTCGGTTTGCCAAGTGCTTACCTGAAATCGTACTCGCTGTGTAAAAACGGTACAAAATGCAGCACTTCTAAAATGAACCTCGCTCTTTTTTCTTACTAGGTACCTAATCTTAGTTTCGTTAGGTTTAAACTACAGACAACGCGATGCCTGCACCGATTTTTTTGGTATTGACGTAGTTACATACAATACAGCTACTTTTTGCACTTGACAGCTCATTTGAGAACAAAAGATAGTCAAAATAAATTATCAAGTTTTTATTTCAACTAAGTTTCAACCAAGATTTGATTTGTATAAAATAGAATCGCTCTACTTAGGGTGACTTGCGACAAAATGATACAACACACATAACAAAACATCACGCCTTGTTTCCCCGAAGAGTTAGGCAGAGGTGTACTATAGTACACCCACATTTCGCCAGTTATGTTTAAGCTAGCTAAAATATGAAAATGATACAAGTCTTGGTTTAATTAAATCTCGATTTTGCCCTTTTTTTTTTTTTTTTTGTTGTCAATTATGTTAATGTCAAATTGTCAATGTGATAAAGTCAGTGTTGGTTGTATTGTAGTTGTGTTCTCGTGTTATTTTCTAGTTTTGTTTAGCGTCAGTCAATAATAACATAAATTACAATGAAGAGATCTAGAGCACCTAATTTTACCACGGTAGAAATAATGCATTTAATACGTCTTGTAGAAAAATTGCCGATAAATGTCAAATTATCTCTAAAATCGAGATTTAACAACTCTAAACCGATCTGGATTAACTTTATATTAACTTAGCTGCAATCTCGATTTAAATAAACGTCAAAGTCGATGACATGCAAGTCGTTAAATTAAGCTTAAGCCTAATTCGAGTTTAAATCGAAATATAAGTAAAAGCTGCAAGTCGCCCTTAATGTTTAAAACTTTTAATTTTTTCGTGGCCCAGGTATTCGATTATTATCCCAATACTATTCGGATCTAGTTTATTTCAATCCAATTCGTTTGAAATAGCTCAGATTTCGTCGTTCACTTGCTCAGTTGCTATTCCATTTACATAATTTATGCAACGAGTTTTTTCTTCACAATAAAACATCGAGTTTATTGGCCAGAGTATCCATTTACTAGGTTATTACTAATAGGAGGCATTTCTATGTTCATTGTATATAGTTTATAATGAATTACAAGTAGTCGACATGTTAGTCGAGTACCTTTTATATCGTCGTGGATAATACCGGAAATCATGGCGTGGTTGTGCACACTTCCTAGTTGGCACCTTTACCTGAAGCGTTATCTGCAATGCCGTAACCGCACGTTATATTCCATTATTTTATAAATTGAGACATACATAAGATTAAAATTAGCATCAGTATTGCTTGTAACTTCAACAATTAGGTTCATAGAATCTACGCGATTGACTTAAAAGTCTGTACTCAAACTTCATATATGGTACACGTACCTACGCTCGTTTTAACCCTTATTAACGCTAAATATTATTTATTTCGAAAAATGTTTCTCAAGTAGTTTACTTGAAACAATATTGTCTGAGTGGTGACCTGTAATACAGGTTTTTTTTTTCCAAAACCAACTTCAGGCACCAGCTCTCACAATGTGAATCTTTATACAAGGTGTAACATAAATAACGTACAACCACTTAACGGGTCATTGTACTCATCATTATGAACAACTTTTACTATGGGACCAAATCTGAAATCGCGAAAAAAACTCAGCGGTTCCCTACATTTATGTTCGCATGACTCGCCAAAATGTAGGGAACGTCTGATATTTTTTCACGATTTCACGTTTGGTCCCATAGTAAAAGTTGTTCACAGTGATGAGTACAATGACCCCTTAAGAGGTTGTGCGTTATTTATGTTACACCTTGTATAGTTCAAAAGTGTTTTAGTGCTACAAAACCATTGTGAGAGAAAATAAATAAAATATATTATTATATATTAATATCATATTATGTAATAATGTGACACAAGTGGTTTGATAATAATGCCTTTCATTCTATTTATAACAGACGCGTTATTACTTTTTATCAATTACGTCTTTGATAGATAATACACGTGCCTATAGTAGGTTTCTCAAAAGTTGTATCGATTACGCCAGCTTTGTTTGCAGAACATCACCAATTGAATCATTAATTAATAGAATAGAGAAATATCCTTACTTTCAAAATAATTGCCAGATGCTACATGACGACTGATCATAGATGATCTTAGTTCAAAATGAGATATAGTTTGATATTCACGGAAGGCGATTGTTTTAATACGTATCGTATGTAAATCCCCTAGTGTCACAATAAATAGCGGCTAGACGTATTCAAGACTAATCAATCATTAAATACATTGAAATGAACTAGGTACACTTTTATGCTATGCTTAGGTCGATAATTTATGTTGGCGCCACACTAAAATAATTAATTTATCTGTTCTCACACTATCGGGTATTGTAAGAATATTTTAAGACGAGATGATGTAAACTCTTACGTAATTTTAGTGTTATTTAAATCACAATCGCTTTTATGGAAATGAGCGAATAAAATGCATATGCAGACAATAATAGTTTGCTGACAAACGAGAAAGTTGTTAGACCCCAACTTGACACTTGACATACGGATTTATATCCCTATAGAAACTCCATCTATCTTATCCATTTAAATCTCAATGTACGAGTATTGGGACTTAAGCTAACCTTTATGAAAAAAATGTTTAGTCTTTTTTAGAAAACCAGATACATGTAGACGTACATTATACAGAATGATCCAATTCGAGGTTTCTATCTTTTATTTTAAAAAAATACACAAAATGTAACAATATCTTAATTCTTTTTTCTTTAATCGAATATTTAGTGTTATTCGTTAATTATGGAAAATGATGTCAGGCAAATGGCCTCATCAGAGAAGAAAATTTTCTTTGAAAAATCAGGATCAAGTTCCTGCTGCTCTAATACCCAATCTGCGTAAATCCTTCGCTGTTCATGATCTCTGGGCTTCAGTTCTTGTGTTAACTGAATTTTACACGGGTAAAGGTGCAAGTCTTGCAAAATGAGCCAAAGGGAGCCATAGGAAAGGCCCAAACTTTGCGAACGGCGACGAATCGACAAATTCGGGTCTTCGGCCACACTATCACTCACAACAGCAATATTCTCAGCTGAACGTACACCATGATGATGCACACGGCTTACCCTATCTCCAATGCTTCCAGTTTCCTCATTTTTTTCAGTATCTTGCGAATTGTCCACTCATTAGGACGATTAACTTGACCATAATCTTCCCGCAAAAGTCGATACACAGTTCTTACAGAATTGTTATTTCTGTAGAACAATTGAACAATTTTAACGCGTTGAGCAACGGTAAAGCGATTCATTTTGTAAAGTATTGTTACAGTCTAACATTTGACGTTTGAAAACCGCGCAATTATTATCAGCTGTCAAAATTACAACGTTGCCAATATAGGAACCTCGAATTGGATCACCCTTTATATCGTCTACCTATTCAGACGCGAAATCTCTTAAGGGGTCATTGTACTCATCATTGTGATCAATTTTTACTATGGGACTAAACCTGTAATAACGCAAAAAAACAGTTGTTCCCTGCATTTATGTTCGCATAACTCGTCGAAATGTAGGGAACAGCAGATTTTTTTTCGCGATTTCAGGTTTGATCCCATAGTAAAAGTTGTTCATATTGATTAGTACAATGACCGCTTATAAGAATTCGTGTATGAATAGATAGATCTTATACAGGGTGTAATTTTAAACAGTGTTAATCTCTTAAGGGGCCATTGTACTCATCATTATGAACAACTTTTACTATAGGACCAAACCTGGAATCGCGAAAAAAAATCAGCTTTTCCGTACATTTATGTTCGCTTAGTATAATAGTTAAAACTGTGCTTTCATGAGTATCTATTAATATAAAATAGTACCAGTGTGAGCAGATTTTTAAACCTGTAAATTCAGCAATGTTATCACTACCGACTGACGACATATCGGCTGAACTTGAACGGTGCTTTTTGTGTAAATGCGGAATGGTGATTTTTGTATAAATTGGGGAGGGTGTTTTTATAAAATATAAAAAGAAGCAAAATACTTATATTTCTAGAAGTTTTTATTAACTTCCTTTAAAATTATTTAAATTATTTGGAACTGCGAGCGAGCGCTATTTCCTTATTTGGCGGTCTGCTCTATAATAATACCACGGATAGACTCACTTGAATAATAGTAGCACACGTCATGGCCCATAATGGACTGGTTTCTCGTGTAACTGCCGCCATTCTGAAAAATTATACGTGTTTTCTTTCTGTTTAGGAGCAAAATACTTTATTGTGTTCCATTATGACATGTAGTACTGCGATGTGAGTGATGTAGTAAGATCTCCTTGATTTTTACAAGTATAACATAAAAGTACGTTGGGATAATTGTTTTTTTGTTGTTGCGTATACGGCGTAGAAGTCAATGGTATGCAGTAATCATACATGCAGAGTACATGTATGTCAGTGATACCATCTGTTTGCCTAGCTACCGCTTATAATTGTCCAAGCTCACTGACAAATACGTCTGCCGAATTTACCCCCGTTGTTTTTCCTAATTACAACTTCAGTAAAATTATATTATATGTTTTTTTTTTTACAAATCCCATAATGCTGACAAGCATCAAGTATACGTAGGTACTTTGTATTTTACGATAAATTGATGTATAAACATAGATTAATGGAATTTATCTTCCTATTAGTACATATACTATATAATTCTCTGGTTAAGCCTCATATCGACTACCTCATTGAAATCTGGGGTACTGCAGCGAAGACTAATATAGATCCAATTCAACGAGTTCAGAATAGATTAATTAAAATTTTATTTAACTATAATTTTCGGACACCAACTGAAAAGATATACGAGGAAACAAAAATAATGAATATAAAACAAACATACATATACTACACATGTATTCTTATACGTAAAATATTAAATAAGGAAATCCATTCCAATATTAGATTTGTAACAAAACAACAAACACGAAAGATTAACTTAAGACGTGCTAGTTATTTAGTGACCCGCCCTCCTAGAACTAACTATGGAAAAAGAAATTTGGAGTTTGAGGGTGTTACAATTTATAATAAGTTACCATCACTAATAAAAGAAGAAAAAAGTTATTCCCGGTTCAAAAAGCTACTAAAAACTCACACAATTAGTACATACAGATAGGTGAAGAGGAAAAAAAAACTGCATTATATATATGTATATGTATATATATATATATATATATATATTAACATAAATAAAACACACTCGTTATATGGATTAACTATATACCACTAAACCAAAAATATACATTAGTTATTACTTAAACTGGACAAAACCAAATAAAACCCAATACTCAAAATGTTTTATAAACCATGTATGCGTCCTTGATATATAAATAGAACAATAAACTAAAAATAAAATAGTCTTCTATTAATAAACAGGCTATGCCATCAATACCACATCTAGTAAAAATCAAATTCATACATCCATGTTGTGCTTGGCTTATTTTACTTACGATTGAGTTTATGTTATCTGTTTACCCACATTTTTTTCTTTTTTCTCTTTGTTACTTGGTTTTGTTATTTTATATACGTACATCTGTGCGCTCTAATTATTAATTTTAGTTTTATATATTGTTTCTCAGTAAGTGAATTATGTATGCAATTCTTATGAGAAATAAAGTTGTTCTTAAACCATATACGTACTTAAACGTTACCAATGTTTCAGTATCCGTAACTGAATCAATTAGACATTTAATTACTTAAGAAATGATAATGACAGGTCCATTACAGTATCTATAAATCAATTTATTATGGTAATAAAATCTGTGCTAGTATGATAATCATCTTATGGACGTGTAGAACATGTACGGGCATGGCCACATTAATTAAGTACGTACCTAAATTGTGAAACCCCTTTTTCTAAGAAGGGTTGTAGGTGTCTGTAGGTACCCGATTTGGAAGATAACCACTGAAAAGTATCAGTTCCTTATAGTTTTAAAATCTTAGCTCACAAAAATAAGGAATTCAAAAATATGTTCAAATCTTCCACTGCAAAAAAAACATCTCACAAAACGCCATAAAAAAGTATACCTAGTAAAAAAAGAAAGAAAGAAAGTACGTTTATTTTCACTAACCGACGCAAAAAAGAACACAAACACAAAAAGAAACAAGTTGAGGGGAAAATATGCGTCACAAAACGGCCATCGCTCAGCATAATGCTGCGACCCTATGCGAGACAGAGCCCCAGCGCTGGCTGATAGTGTTTACTCGCACATGATAGCCATGTTTTATGTATTTCAAGAGTCGTAGATAATTCTCTCTCGATCGTCTATCACCCCATTACGTAACGGGCGTATTGGAAGGACAAGCCAAGTGTACTATCGAGCAAACTTACATCTAACTAATTTGAAAACAAAATCCCGTGCACACGATGACCACATCTGTTAGCAAGCGTTATTATAGCGGCCCAGCGCTGCAAGCAAGAATAGTCCTTACGGTGTATAGATGTTCGTTTCTCCCATTACGTGTTCTACGAATAAACATTACCCATACATAGGTTAGGTACAGAAACTTGAACAGCCACATACAATTTACAATAGGGAGCAAACAACTTTATTTGTATTTATTCGTACGATGCCATAATTCAAATAGTTTTGCGTCAGCAGAATAAAACAATACAGCGATAATTTTAATGTCGGTACATAAATAAATACATACGATTTTTTATTATTTCATGAAGTATGGCCTTGCAAGTGCAGGAGCCCTATAACTGCCACATTTTCCTTTAACTATCTGCTAATGAATCCTGCGACTAATACGACGAATTCTGTAAAATATCTAAGGCACAAAATAAGTTGTTACTCACTCAATTTCTTATTTATTTAAAACTTTGCCCTTACAAGAGTTTGTGTATCTACATAATAAACGAACTATGTACCATCGCAGGCATTTCAACCTTAGTAATAAGGTCGAAAAGTGGTTCACCGCAAATGTCCGCGACGGTACAAAATTATGTTCTTAGCATCAGCGTCATATTTTTGTTCACACTATTGTATATTTTGACTGCCCCGTTGGTCTCATGGTCGCAAGCGCGACTGCTGAGCGTGGAGTCCTGAGTTCGATTCCCGGATCAAGTAAAGTGTTATTGGGTTTTTCCATTAGGAATTTCTTAGTAACAGCTCGGAGTTTGGAAGTTGACGGTGTGATACTCCCGTCTGATCTCTACGCCTGATCTGTCTCCGGACGTGTCGGATTGCTGTCCCACCGGACTACGAGAGTGAGGGAAGAAAGAGTGCACCTATGTCTGCGCACACACTTCTGCACTCTAACATCTCCCGCGCCGAAGGCTGGTCTCCGCTGAGATTGGTCGCTTTGGCCGAAATTCGGTCTGGAGGCCTATATTATGTTATAACTATCAGCGGTAATCGATTTCACTTCACATTTGAAACGTAAAGAAGCGATCATAGCTATTACATGATTCTAAAGACCAGTTTTACTCCGACACCTGACTTATCGTATATTGATGGTTGAAAAACACCGTCTGATTATGCAGTTGGCATGTTTACTAGCTCCCCAAATATTTTTACAGTATGAATCGTGTACTCGTGTAAAGTGAAACATTTTTAGGGACAAAAAAATGCGAATAAATATTTATGTGCCTCAAGTCAATAAATTGAGGCTCAGTTTCGAAACGTTTCGTGAATAATGTGGATAAGGTGACGCAAGCTCTAGCCTTGTGGATGCGCCCCATTTCACAAGACTCCGGTGCACACACGGCGAGGAGCACGTTGTATTAAAATATATTTCTGAATGTACTCACTATTACTTTGCAACAACACTAGCCACTTATTATTCATGTATGTTTCTTATCTTTACATCGCTTCTTAACTACTTCATTATCTTCAACAACATCACGATGTTAACTCATAATAAAGGCATTTGTTGCCGCCTGCATTCTAATGCCTGGGTGCACTAACTCGCGAAACTGAAGGTCGACTCTAAATTATGCGTACACTTTGATATCACTTGACTTGCGGATCACGTTTATCAGTCAAATCATCGATGTTGCAGAACACGCAAAATCGGATCATATTAATCGAATCCTTGAAACTAAATTCCGATCTTAGTACACCATAGTGATTTTATATAAATGGTCATTGTGTAACGTTTTTATATTCTGATTAGATACAGCGGAATTTGGTAATCATAGGAAAAAAAATATGAATGACACGGACATGTTTTCGGCTGAAGTCTGTAATATAATATGTATTCGATTGCATTCGTGTATTTAACAGTTCTCTAACACTATCCATTGCAATCGCGAGCGCACGGGCACACCTTAGTGTTTTTATTTATTTGGAATAATGTCGCGATCTGCCACGTTAGACCTTTGAAAAAATATTACAATTTGGAGTGACTGAACTCAGATTTACAAGGCTGTATAGTTTTTGTACTTGCCATGAACTGTATATTATAATCTATGAAGTTCAGACTAGTGGAAAATAGAATAAAATAGACGTAAATCTCGTGGCCTTTTAAGATTAGGTATGTCAAGATATTAGTAGGTAGGGTGAATCCTGTTAGTCATAAAAGGCGGTAACGTGTTTTGAAAATATCACTGGTTTAGCTTGCATCTACTTACAAGTTATTTTGCCATACTCGTTATTGTGAACTTTTCAACTAAAATTATTTTATCTTAGTCTGCTGGCAAGACTGTCAAGCCGCTAGACAAACAGACGAATACTGGGCCTGAAGGTGAAGTTAGCACATTTATATTTGTAGGATCTACTCAACAGGATACTAGCAAGGATACGAAGGTACGAGGATGTAAGGATATTCGCAGTTTCCCCCTTCCGCTATGTACCCTGAATTTTGATTTATTTGACGTAGGTACAGCTGTTTGTATTCATATTGAGTTGTTTTACGTTTTGGTTGAGATGGTTTCTTTGTCCAACAATAACGAAAATCTTGCCTATCAAAAGCGCATGCCGCTCTAACATGGCTCTACATTTTGCAAATATAATCAGCGTAACTTGCATGGTAGGTTTTTCAAATTATTATTTACTTCAATATTTTATACCTATCTTTAGGGTATTAGTTATACTGAGTTTAAATTGAGAAAGGAAAACAAATTACACTTATAAAAAATAAGGATCGTCTAGGCCCCGTGGGGTAAATATTTGGAGGACAGTTCAAGTACATGGCAGGCAGGTAAAGGTGAGAGTAATATTATAGTTGCTCCGCACATGGTTCAAGATTGTTTGACACTTCTTGCCTGCTAGAGTGTATGTGTGGTGTGTATGGGAGTGTGTGGGTGCGCCGTTTGATCAGGGAGGTTCCTCGGGACGCCTCAAAACTTTGCCTCAGGACAACAATATTATTCAATACCGTAATTTTTGTTTTCACGTTGAAGGAATCTGTAAAAATTGATTCCTTCAACGTGAAAACAAAAATTACATAATAAGAGAAACTGACAGTATTTACATATGGAAATGAGCAAACGATATTGTCATGTTAATCTTCTTATTTATCACCATGTTTTCCTCGTATACGTAATTGTTAACTTTGCTGAAAGTAGTTCTTCTTTCATTGAGTAATGAACAACACATGACGAGCTCTTTCATCCTATTTGTCTATGATTTAACTAGTCTACGCTTCTTATTATGATCTGCTTGTGTTCTTGGTGTAACCCTTAATTACCTTTTACGAGCATTTCTACTTTTACATGGGTAGGTAGGTCTAGGTGACGTGATGAGTCACTTATTAATTCTTAAGCATACATGATATTTTATCCAAAATAGAGGTGTATAAAAAATTTAAAAAACGGACAAATTAAGCAATTTTTTAACTTGCCATGAAGTCGTCTTTTTACACAAAATCGGAAATAAGTAGGTACCTAGGTATTTTGTAATTTATGCGAATGGAAAGATCATTTTCTTTATGTACGCTAGTTTCTGAAAGTTAATTTTGTCTACATTTAAAACAAGAGACTCGAGTAGAAAATGTATACCTACCGTACGTAGGTACTTATAGAAAATTCAAATACTAAACGTCGTTTTTGTAACGAGCTTTGCCCCTGTAAAGTTTCCTATAAACCTGTGACCTAATACCCAAGTACTTAAGTGGATTTTACTTTGAAGTGATCCATCCGACCCATACATACCTTAGTGCTGCATTCCATACATACCAGGTTTTATTTACTCTACACAGGAGTCATAAGCCGAAGCTGTATGAGGAACGTTGATACCTCAAGTAGGTATATATTGAGTATGACTAAAGTAACTCATAAATTCTCGTCCTCATAAAGTATTGCCCCTGTGCGTAATATGAGGAGACCGGTCTGACAGGCTCATAGCCTCTATTAATTGGTACCTATTACTCATGGTGTTAGTTAGTATTGCGGTATTTTACAAAGAAATACTATTTACCTACTTTATGATGTGCGTAAGTATTACGCACGTTGTGTATCAACTAAACTGAAAAGAGAAAAATTGTTATAATTTTCCAACTATTTTGAACAATTTTTTGTTTAATATCTGAAACTTCCCTATATAACTGCAGTTGGTCTAGTGGTCGCAAGTACTACTGCGGAGCATGAGGTCCTGCAAACAGGCGCGACACGCAACGCGAATAGCCCAACATGCGGTGCCTTTGTGTCGCGTCGCGTGACGCGCCTGTTTGCAGGAGCCCCTTCAGGGATTACAGGCTTACGCCTGGCTTGGCTTATTTACACACATAACATTACTGTTATGTGTGTAAATCACCATCTTTTGAAATTTACAATACCTACAGATAATTTTAATTGCAAGACTTTTAACTGAGTACTATTATCCGTTCTGTAAGTCGGTAATTAAACTATTTCTTACTATAATAAACACATTTAACATGTTTACTCCTGGATGTGTTCCACTAAATACCTACTTACCTACTAACAATTGGAAGAGCCACCATTTCAATAAGTTTTATACAGGGACATGAACGCGCTAACTGTAACCATGAATTCAGCACAGAATTCTAGCGTAGAAATTTTTCGTCGGTTATAAAAAAATAAATCAGCTATTTCATAGAAAAGGGCCCTACGCAAACTAAAGTGAAGTGGTGAAGTGCACCTTCGCGGTCAAAATGTATGGAACAGCAATTTTTTTTTAAAATAACCAACCAGGTCCTGAGTCATGTACTGAATCATTGGTGGTTGCGCGTCGATCTCCCTGCCAGCCTGTATAATTACAGTACCCACTTATTATAACACATAGGTACACTTAACAATTCGTTGATTTGTAAATAGTACATAAGTAGGTACATGACTAACCACTCATATAAAACCTTTATAGAGGCATGTGGAACAGGGTGTAAAGTTCACTCATCCTCCATAGAAAAGGGAGGATCATCCGACCAGACGGGTGTTGTCGAGACGTTGTGTGTATAAGTATGTATATGCTCGTCGCGCGGTAAACTCTGGTGGCGCGATGCAAGATTTTTGTGTGACGTCAGTGTGACGCGTTCACATGTGGCGATGTAGATATGCCGCCACACCTTTAACTAACCAAAGAAATCATATATTTGGAACCCGATTAATTTATTAAATGTGCCTTAATAAATATGACGAAGGCTTAAACTATAATGATTACTTATTATTTATCGCGTTCGTTAACATTTAGCCGCCATCGATTTCCCATGAACTTAATATTAACTTAATGCCTACAGGTTTATACAACATCCTGTTATTGTTTTTATTTAGTTAACTACGCGCAAATTATGACATTAAAATTACTGTAGTTGATTAATGGGTTTGGACGAACTTATACATAATTTATTTTTATCAAACTTAATTAAGCATAACTTATTATGAAGCTAAAAAGCTTTTGAAGTGTTTATTATTTCAAAGGCTCTTGCAAACAGGCGCGACACGCAACGCGACACGAAGGCACCGCTCGTCGCGCGATACGCGGTGCCGTTGTGTCGCGTCGCGTGTCGCGCCTATTTGCAGGAGCCTTTAAAATAATAAACACTTCAAAAGCTTTTTACAAAATAATATTGTTGCAATATCTGGAACTTCTCAGTAGTAGCCCGGAGTCTGGATTTGTGCCCGGTTGATGGCAATAGGCTCGCCCCCTATTACATGGGACTTAAACATAACTGGCGAAATGTGGGTGTACTATAGGTACACCTCTGCCTAACCCTTCGGGGAAACAAGGCGTGATGTTATGTTATTGTTGCAATAAAAAATGTTAGGCATGTTTGCATGCATTTGTGCAAACAAAACACTCGCGGTGTACTAACACCGCGAGTGTTTTGTTTTGTCCACTTGTCTTGGGTTTTACATTTGAAACACGGCTAGTGACAGATATCGACAGCTGTATATGAGTCATCGTAACGCACTTAAAATTAAATACCTACTTCCTCTACAGCATATTGTTTGGCACCAATCATGCATCCTTTTAATGATTACAAACCACTGCGTACAATTTTATCTACAGACACAGCATTATTTTATATTTTACAATAAAGTTCTTACGCTAATAATATTGCTAATAATTCTACTTTTTTCTAGGATAACGATGGCAAATATAATATAATGCAACATAACATAACATCACGCCTTGTTTCCCCGAAGGGTTAGGCAGAGGTGTACTTAAAGTACACCCACATTTCGCCAGTTATGTTTAAGTCCCATGTAATAGGGGGCGAGCCTATTGCCATCAACCGGGCACAAATCCAGACTCCGGGCTGCCACTGAGAAATTCCAGATGGAAAAACCCAATAACACTGCCCGACCCGGGAATCGAACCCAGGACCTCATGCTCAGCAGTAGTGCTTGCGACCACTAGACCAACGAGGCAGTTATAATAAAATAATGCAAATGCCGACAAACTGTTATGCAGTTTGGCAGATTATTTATGTATGTTATTGTTAATACAGATTTAAAATATATATATATATATATATTCAGATTCCGTTTGTCCCAAAATTCTGCGATGCAAACTCCGATTACTGAATAGGTACTTAGTATCATCAGTTTAATAAAAAATAAATGTAGACATGTTATTCAACCCGAAGTTACCTGCAGTATAGAGCTGTAGATCATTTTAATTATCTGTCCAAAATATTCAAACTCAACTCACTACTTAAGTGAATTAATTTTTCCTCATAGATACTTAGCTCGGATGTTTTCATTGTGTTGGTAGCTTTATAAAAACTCGATTTGTAGATACTGTAGAAAAAACGGCATAACACGTTGATACCAATGTTAAAGGCTCCTGCAAACCGGAGGTTCCTTTGTGTCACGCGCGATTCGCGTCGCCTGTCGCGCCTGTCTGCAGGAGCCTTTATTTCTGGTTTTGAACAAAGCAATTACGTATACACCACCTTGCCTGGATCTATAAATTCTAGACATTACAGGATATTAATATTTATAAGTTAACAAAAGCGTTTCTAATAGCAGACAGACATATCTACTAAATCGTCAGACAGCATGCCATGTCAGGCTGGCATTATAATGCTGAAATGGACCTTTTTGGCGCAGCCGTGAATTGTCGTTAAAACATTATTGTCACTTTTTGTTTGTTTTTTGTTGTTATAAACGTTATTCTTTCTATCTACTTAAATATAAATACTTTTCAACACAACATGCGTAAATTATTCAAGCATATGTCATAAACACACATATCAAAAGTGTCTAGGGATCAAGGTATTAAAAAAAAATATTGCCCTATTGAAATTAAACAAAAATATCTACTTATACAAATTGATGAAATAAAATGTTTTCATATGTGTAGATCGACAAAATACTCTCTGCTTTTGCATTAATAAAGACTTTTCGCCATTTTTTTACCTTAGTTAAATAACATTAAAATGTGATAAAAAGATAAACATAAAAGTTTTAGAAGGTTTTTATTGCGTAAAATAAATAATTAGTAGTCTGTATTTCCACAATCGCAGCGATTCGGCATACTCCATATGAATTCATCCAAATCAAGTTACGAAAGCCCACGCCCGTTGTAACAGGCGATAAAGATTTTCTGGTGTGTGTACGGCATCCATATTTGGCAGAGCTCTTCTTTGAAGCATATCCCATGCGTGCTCAGTGGGATTCAAGTTTGACGATTGAGCAGGCCATGGTAGGACGTTGATATTAGCTGCGGCAAGTGTGCTTGCAACGACTATGGCAGTGTGTGGATGTGCATTATCGTGCATAAGCAGAAATGAAGCACTAAAATGGGATCGCAAAGGATTGATAACATCTGATACTTTCGTTTCAGCCTAAATATGTGCATTGAGATTGCCTCTAATCCAAATCAGTTTGGTTCTTCCGCCGATCCAAATACCCGCCCATATCATGATGGTTCCACCACGGCATGCATGGACTTCCTGGCATGATTTTAAACGTTCTTGGCGTCCAGGGGTTCTCTAATACCATGTACGTCTAGTATCTGGCCTCATACCAAAGCGAGATTCGTCAGAAAAACACACAAAACGCCACTCTTCTTTTGCCAAATTTCTGTGTTCACGAGCCCATTGTAAACGGGCTCTGCGATTGCGGGGCTTAATAGCTGGTACATGAAGCAGCCTTCGGGAACGGAGATTGACTTCATGCAAGCGATTTCTTGTTGTTTGATCGCGTATTAACATCCCTGAAGAGCTATGAAGCCTCGCGGTCATTGTACGATTTTGTCGAGCAGTGATTTGTATATAACGATCGTGTCTGCGTGTGGTGATGCGAGCTCGTCCTCCATGTCGCTCTGCCACGCTGCCAGTGATGCGGTAACGTGTCCAAAGTCGACTTATAACACTCTGTGTAGTACCCACAGCGATTGCCACAACACGTTGCGTTGCCGAGAACCAGCTTCCGACAATCCCACGGCTCTGATCATTTCTTCTCGGCTCAAATGACGTCTTCTCTGCATAATAACGTTCTTTTTTATTGATTCCACTCAGAAGTATGGCAGAAACTTTACTGATTTGTCCTCAAACCTGTTGCAGGATTATACACCCGTTAGAGAAGATTTTCATCTTTTGACCGAAATTCAAAAACCATACCCTTTTCAAATGACGAAATTTACTAAAAAGTATCCATAGAAAATACAGAACATATAATTAAAAAACCTTATTTTAGTAACTAGCAAACACGTGCTTGATCCCTAGACACGTGAAAGATCCATTTTGATGCGTGTAGGTAGAATATGGAAGTCAAAGGCGGGTGACTCTTCGGAAAATCTTAAAAGCAAAGTTCACTACTAATAACTTAGAGACTTCATCAACGCAGATTTATTATTTTTTAAACCACATTTATCAATTTAAAATCAAAATGGATCTTTGCTACTATGTAATCGTTACTTTTCCATAATAAGAAGGTGTCAAAAACAAGTGAAGATTTTCTGTAGAATCACCAAGGCATTTAAAGCCAGTTTCCACCGAAGTACTCACTTCCTTGCCCTTGTTAGTGGGCCTCTTTTATCCTCAAGCCATGGCGAGCTTATCTTCCGCCAGGCCACACTTGGTCTGTTATTTTGTATTCGCGAGAACAGATTTCCGCTTGCCGATATTATTAACATTTGACCCCGAATTGGCTGAGTATTGTCCAACGTTCTGTGCAAGCCGACTGCACAATTTGCCGCCAGACATACCTACTAATATATCATTTGGAATCGATTGGTAGGTTCTTAGATTAATTCTAGTGCCGTAACAGATTTTGTTGTTGAATTTTATGGCCTGTGGTAGTACATGAGGCATAGGTACCATAGCTATTATCCATGTCAAGACTCATTTAAAATAACACTAGCTAGCTTTCATATTTTCCTTGCAGGTAAACGATACGTTAAACTCTCCAACTAATAATAAAATAAAATATCTGGCGTTGGGAAAATCTGCCCTAAATTGAATGCTGACACAGTCAAACTCCATCGATTCTCCGACACTTCTAAAACTTTGACGCCATCACCTTACGTTCATGATATTTGTTTAACTTTGTAACAGCAGACACAATAAGAGCAGGTGCGATCATATAGTCACGACCTTTCGTAACCCTTAGAAGCAACAAGGCCACGTCAAACCACAACAGTTGTATGAACTTTTAAGACAACACGATTTTAAAAGAAACAATTACTTACGCAAACGCAACTACTAGTGAGTGAGCTTAAAATATGCTCGAACATACAGGATGAAATTGAATTCATTGGCATCCTCTTAGGGATCATTGTACTCATCATTATGAACAACTTTTACTATGGGACCAAACCTGAAATCGCGAAAAAAGAAAACAGCTGTTCCATACATTTATGTTCGCATTACTCGTCAAAATGTGGAGAGCTGCTGATTTCTTTTCGCGAGTTCAGAGGGGCAATTACGGAACACACTTACAGTAGGAATCGGTTTCATTTTGACAGTTCAACAACATTCATTGCGTTATTTACGTTGTTGAGCAGACAAATTTTTCGAACATATGAAGCAACGGATTAGCAATGTGCTTCAAAATCATTCAGATTGTGATTGATAGTGTTTTACGCAATTCGGGTGCAGGTTTGGTGCCATAGTAAAAGTTTTTCATAATTATGAGTACAATGACCACTTAAGAGGATGCCCATGAATTCAATACCATCCTATATACGATACGCTTATGGTCGTTGGCTATGGAAATACGGACCATAGCATACGGGCCCGCGTAAGGCATGCGACATGCCTGCACGCCCGCTTCCTCTGGCTAACGGCCTATTGTGAAACTTTTGGAACATCTGTTTGTGTCTGTCTGTTCATAACATTACGAAAGATTTACTTAACATTGACACGTACGTATACGTAAGTTGAATATTTACTTAGATTAGAAAGGGCTTGTAAGTACACAGGTGTTTAAATTGCCTAATAGCAGTACAGCTACAGAGATATCTTCATTCATACGTCGATAAAACACTTAACGTTAAATTATAGACAAAAATAAAAATAAAAACAGAAAGCGTCATTACTTACTTATGATTATGAATGATGTGTTAATACAATACCTACCTATTTAAGTAATTACGTAACTAATTGTAATAGTTAATTAAAACATTACCTACTTACCTATTTACAACGACGTAAGATTTTCTTTAAACATTTGTATTAGTTAGTCTACAAATATGTAGCATTTGCTCTACAACTTAAATCATCATCTTGGCAAGATCAAAAATATTTCTAGTGCAAGTGTAGATGACTCATAATGACGAAGGCGTAGGCGTACAGTTTTTAAATATTTATTGCTAACATAGGCGAGTGGTGTAAGAGCAGCTGAACTAATAGCAACACCTGCGAACCAAACACCATCCTGCGTCATCTGGTTAATTTCGACACCGCCACCACGCGATCCGTTCTATAACATTACATTCATTAAGGGCGCACCGAGCGTTTGCTGTTGTGTGTGTTGTCTCTGTGTTCTTTACGTGTAAAGAGCAAAGAAAATAACCACGCTTTTGCATTTTTTCAATGTTTTTCGTTGTTATTCTCATCATATTATCGACCTCATTCCGCCGGCCCCCTTCTACCATCGAACATCTAGACGCACTGCAGGTTACCATCCCTACCTAGTTGTTATTCGTTTTCAAATGTATTTTGTGATGCGCACAGCAAAGGAGTGGATCTCTCTGCCTGCGTCTGTGTTTCCGAACGCATACAACCCCGATAAGCTCGCTCCATCGTCGACTTTGTCTCTGTCATCTCTGACCTAGACTAGGGTCAAGAGCAAACCTATCTCAAATAAAAATTTTAAAAAATATTGTGTATGAACACTCTAGTCATCTATGAACTTTATTTTAGTAAATGAATAATAACATTAAATTACATATTTATATAAAAAAGTACGGAAATGGAGGAAAAATTACTCGAAAAGAGATACCTTTGCGAATTTAATCTATCGAGTCAACTTTAGGAAATCGTGTTTCTATCACGAATACTGCCTAGTTTATGTGTATTCCCAATAATACCAATATATTTCCCTAGATTTTAATTTAATTGTTAACTACTTCAAACAACCCCTGTATAAAAACGTGTTTGTGTGTATAAAAAGCTCGGTGCGCCGTTAAGTAAAATATTCATCGATTATAACATTACTTACTGACGCGACATTAGTAAACCTCCAACCGTAACCATGTGTCATTACTTGAATGAAATTCACTCTACATTTGCATACCCGTTAATATAATCGTTAAAACTAGAACATGAAATGAGTCAGCGAAAACTTTTGAGGTATCAAAACAAAAGCAGAGCGCTTCGCGTTACGAACAAACTTTAATTACTTTATTGAAATGGCGCCCAGAGAAAAACAAAAAACTATACAACGTATTGTTTGAATGGTTAGTGCGTATAAAACGTGTGCAATAGCACAGGAAGGGTGATAAATGGCGCTGGTCGTCACGTGACGACTGGTTAAAGAGAGTGTTGTGAGCTCATTACGATAATAATAACTAACACTCGATTAGTATAAGAGTACACGAGACTTGAGAACAATCGTTTGCTTTAAATAATTAATTTTCAATGAGTTCAGAATTTGATTAGAACTACATGTATGTGGTTATATTTTAATTACGTTTTTACGAGAATTATGATATGACTTAAAGTTTTTAACCTGTCCAGTGATTCATGAATTTACAATGAAAATGATGGCTTTTCCTGAAAAGCCCTCATTCATCGTTGTTATTTTGGCAAGTGAAATTAAAATTTTTAACTTAGGTACATGAGTGAAACTTAATCAATCTTTGCCTGATAATTTAGATACCGTTAAATATCTACACGACTAAATAGATAGATAGATAGTGTAGATATTTAAAAGTATCTAAATTATCAGGCAAAGATTGATTAAGTTTCACTCATGTAAGTTAAAAATGAAAGTTATTAAAATAATATCTTGACCTGCATGTGCGCGTGAAGCCGCGTTTCGAATCCATTGAACATAACGATGCGATTTAATAAAGGTTAACGCTCTACAATGAGCTGCTTTCAACAAAATCATAACTTGAAGATGTATTAATAAACCTGTTCAGCTGATGATTTTATTTAAGGAACTTAGTTATTAATAGCCCGTCATAAAAAGAACTAATAGCGCTAATAACCATCCCGCGTATCAGTGGTGCAGCTACAATTATCATTAGAGGGAAGCCGAAGAAAAAATTGTTCAGTTTTCTTAAACACGGACAAAAAATTGCAGGCATTTTTGTAATGTTTTTAATCTGATGACTGTATTAAACTGGTATTAAATACATGTAATATGATGTGATACACAGTTACACACACAGGTGTACCATATTATTTGGCAATAGTAGACATTAAGAAGAGTGGTGGTTCATTCTTTACTACGGCAAATCAACTAACAAAATATAACAATAGGCATAGGCACTAGGCATAAATTAACTTATTTCTATATTGTTATCGTTTTCAATGATGAAACTGTATTGAGCGTGTCTAAGCTAGAGCAAACTAATGTTCTATTAGCTTCTGTTAAACATATTTGATTTGAACATAACGACTGCTAACGCCACGACCAGACTGGCCACATCGCAAACATTGGAAAAGTACGCCGGCAGAGGCTTTGAGTACGCGTGCACGATATTACTGACTAGCGTTTCTGTTGTACCTATACTACGCCAAAAAGTGGAAATCGTTTGAATTTCCCAACAATAAAGGCATTTTTTGTTTCAATAAACAGTAACCTTAGCGATATTTTTTTGTTAGGAAACTGGTTGGCTACTTTTTTGGCTGACCGTTTACTTGCCTAGTTTCTTTGTTGTTTGGTGATAATGGAGCCAGATCGGTTAAAACTGGATTCGGTACTTGTTTAAGATGATAAGATTTGTAGTTTATATACATGACTTTACACGTGAACCTTAATTAGATTAAAACCGGT
This sequence comes from Fissipunctia ypsillon, assembly GCA_947568875.1. Taxonomy (NCBI): domain Eukaryota; kingdom Metazoa; phylum Arthropoda; class Insecta; order Lepidoptera; family Noctuidae; genus Fissipunctia; species Fissipunctia ypsillon. The sequence continues at coordinate 14,643,283 of OX387654.1, read as the reverse complement.
TTTGTTTTATTTTTGGAAAACAATGCGAGCAAATAAATGAAAATATTTGCAATAACAACTTGTAGAAGCACAAAAACAGACTTCACTCTGCTATTCGTTTTGTTAAGCAAACCAGAACTTTCCTTTTTTTTAGAAACATTGTAAACTTGGAGCACAGAATATTAAAGTGACAGTAGTATGTCATTATATTATTGGCAGTACCTATTCATTATATTGTTGGCAGTATTCATCATAATGATGAATACAATGATCCCTTAAGAGGTTGTGCGTTATTTATGTTACATCTTGTACATGTTTTTTGTTTTTTTTTTATTACCAACTCAGTCGGCAAGGTGAGCCAAGGAATAACAGTAATTTTAGTTTTTATATATTTCTGTGTTATGTATTTAGTAGTTATTGAAGCGCAGCGAGCATAACGTCCTTGACAGGTACTTAGTAGGTGAGTATCTCTCTTTTTCCATGCGATCGGTGCACGAGTGAAGGAACCAAATATATACCTAAACCAAATATAGCTTCTACTCGTGAATTCACCCGCGTGTGGCTTGGCCGTTTCGTTACCGTATAGGCGTAAGGTGAAAAATTTATTCACTGTTCGTTACTTTTCTGTTATACAATAGTTCTTGTAGTAACGAAACGGCCAAGCCTCATATTTTGACTATGGTGAAGAGTTTCCGAAATTAGGGCTTGTAGAGTTAGGCCGTGTAGAATTAAAATCTTGGCTCTACGTGAGATCTGATAACTTTTTAACAGTGCGAGCCATATTGTCTCGTCTTGGCAACATTTTACATAAAAATGTTTTTAGTGGGATACATTTTAACAAAAAAATAACAAAACAAAAAGAAAAGATAAAAGGAAAGATAAAAAGAAATAACGAAAAGATAATATGACAATTTAATATAGCATTATCAAATACCTTCATATGTCACCTAAGAGACACAGTCAGTGGGCAACCCTAGTGCGTGTTTATCTACCGAGCGGCCGTACGTATTTATTTCAAGGTCACTGCCAAGACATAATACTGCTATTTTATTATACTGTGACTGGAGCAAATTAGAAACGCGTAGGTATTGTATTACCACGAATATTAGCAATTTGTTCAAGATGTATAGATAACATGATTAAGTAATATGTTCCTTACGTCAATGATAAGCAGATGGTACAAAACAAAAGTACCTAGGTAAAGTAGGTGTTATTGGTTCTTCGGTGTAATGGAAATAATTATTAATAGGTACTGATTTACTACATTAGCAGTAACACTTCAAATGACAAGTGGGATTCTCAGACATAAGTAACCTTCGCAATTGACGAACATTTCGATTCGATGTATGAAATGAACCGAACCATAACGAATGGTAAAATACGTTATTAGGGTGACTAAAATAATATAAAGATACATGTGTGCCTTTTCAAATCAACCGTCCGGTTGATTGCAGGAAAAAAAGGCCACGAAGAGACCTTTTCAATACATATTAATTTATTTCGAAAGGGATATGTTATTAACACGAAAATAGCACATCCGTGACCATGACCTAATCGAACACAGTTTTTTACAACCGAATTTATGTATACCTACTCAGGGAGTTTTGTTACCTACCTTTTGGGAAAAAAAATATTCCTTCTTGTTTGAAACCATTTTGCCACAAGCAGTTCAAATATAAGGCTAACTAAGATTGAGGCAGACCGCGCCGCAGTGCAACGCATTGCAAAAATTCCTTCGCTTTCGTATATTTTCTATGAAACAACGCACACTACAGGAGGGCCGCACCGTGTATGAAAATGGCGTTGCGCTGCGGCCCGTTGCGGCTGTAATATGCGCTTGGCTTTAAAACAATGGATAAACACTTTATAAAAATGAATTATTTGTACAGAGTAGTGTTTTTAGGATAATTATTTTAATTTTATTAGCTCATTCGTATTCTACACAACGTTGTTTTCAGCGTTAATTACGTTGTATTTTTCAGAATAAATTAGTAACGTTTTAAGCGACAATTTTTATTTTTTTAAATTTGTCTTTAAACCAATTAAATGAGCAAAAGATCGCATTCTTTGACCACACCCTCACACAATATGCGTATGGTCTTAAAATATAAAGAATGTCAGATTTATTTTGACCTTTTGACGATTATGAGTTATAACTCCCGCGCGCCAGTTAATTTTCTAAGGTCATGACATAGAAAACAACGTTGACTGCGAAGTGTTTTGTCACATTATGTGATTACACGTCATTTATTTGCGTACAAAAATAACATTTCAAGGAAACATTTCAAATACTGTTCGTAGATTCGAAAAAGTTAACAGCATTCCTTTATATGGTTCATCTATGCCAAAATAAAGTTATGGGCTTCCAATACTATGGATAAATAACATGTATTTGGTAGATAATGTATACCGACTACAGAAAAGATTCTTTAGCTAGTTTGACTGTTTTTAACAAATTGGGGGTGGGTCTACGATGCTACGCTCGGGGCTACGCCGAGCTACGCATAATTTTGGTAACAGATTATACACGAATTGTTTTTTTTTTATGTCGGTTGGACATCTGTGGAGATAGGGAATTAAAATCCAGTTGGTCTATGGTTCGTGATTTAGGCTCGTTTCTCACTTCGCCTTGAAATCTGTCCGAATTTTATTTGTCAGTAAAAGTAATGTGACGCCATTCGTACTATCATCTGCCAACGTCCGTTAAAAATTGTACATTAAATTAAATAAAGTTATTTCATTGGTTTTGATGGTATTAGCGAGAGCTAAAGAGATTCAGCTGGAGATATTGCTCAATGGACAAATTTGCGTACCGGCCGCGGTAGGTGTGAATTCTTACCAAAATTAAGAAAGTAATAAAAATGGTATGTTTTATTAACATGGAGTTAGTTCATTACCTATAAAACTTTTTCAATGTATTCATGTTATGTGACATGGCGCAGTTACGGTCAATAACAACTAAAGTTATGTATTGTTTTTTAATGTGTGGAGTGCAGTACGAGATCTATATAAACGCACGACCTCGAGACTTGCGATAGAGCGCATTAAGTCCCACGCGCCGGCGCCGCCGTCTGGTGCATAATGTTAATGCATCTAGGGATGCAATGACAGGAATTAGTTTAAATTCGAGCTAGAAGAACATTCGCTTTTGCCAAAAATTGCCAAAAAAATCACACTTTTATGTTAGGTAACCAAAATGTTTGTTTGTTTGTTGTATCATCGGTCGGATGCCTTTAAGTGTACAGTCTCGTAGTCAGGATTTTGTTAAATAAAATACGATAATTTACGCTGCTTTTTTTCAATGTGTGAGAACCCTGAGTACAGGGCAGTGGAACAGCGCAGTAACTAGCAATAACTTTCATGGAGCGACCCTGACCTGACCTCTGGTAGGACAACTTGGTCGGCATTTTGCAGAGCTATGTCTTATTCATCTTACCCGTATTATTTTAAATACCTGACTTCTCCGAACAAAGTTCACTGAGTTTATCTTTCAGTCGTTTTTAGGGTTCCGTAGTCAACAAGGAATCCTTATAGTTTCACCATGTCTGTCCGTCCGTCCATCCGCAGCTTAGCTCAGAGACTCTTAGTACTAGAAATCTATAATTTGGCATGGATATACCTACATATTAATCACGCCGATAAAGTGGTAAAATATCCTGTACACGTAAAGTAAAGTAAAGACGTAAAGTGGGGAAGTTTTTTTTTCTCGTGTACCCCATGGTGTGGGATGTTGTTAGATAGGTGTTTCAGAAATATTGCGGGTTTGTGAAAACAATTTTTCGAATAAGGGATTTCTTTTGTGAAATATTAAGCTTTAAAGTGCTAATTTTTGTTAGAGTCAAGTGTCCTCCGGTCCCCCCCTCTGCCAGCTAAACGGTTAGTTTTGGAAATCTGAAAAATTCACGATAGTAGTATATACAACGAAATTAAATGGAAAACTATCACAGTTAAGTAGGCTTTACAAGTTTACGATTAATAATCGAGCAACTTACATTTGGAGTTGGAATGTATGAGAGAACATGTTTTTCAACTACGTTTGTTCTTGGGATATCATCCCAACTACGGAACCCTTCATTGTGCGTGCTACAACACGCACTTGGTCGGTTTTTTTTTACATTTTTAACCGACTGGTTGTATTTTTTGAACTATTTGTTAGGAATTTCCGAATCACGCCTAGAATCAATGATAGACAGATGACCGAAGAATTGCGTTCCAAACTATTTGACAACACGCGCACATTCTAACCCGTTGACCCGGACATAGCTAAACATTTATGACATTAATGAGTGACATGGAAATACCATAAAATCCCATGAAAAAAACCTCATTATCCGTATGTTCTACGTCAATATAAGTATAATTTCTAACTCTATGTAAAATTTTAATTCATTTATCCTCAGAGATATATTAAGTCGGTCAACTATAGTATTCTAAGATTTGCGAATGCAGTGTAGTGTAATTTCACCCTGGAAAAGTCTCCGTAATATTATTGATATTAAAGATTGACTTGTACCGACAATAGGAAACATCTTGGCTAAACAAAACTGTTTACATCCAGGCTATTGACTTTTGAAACTGTATCATCATCTTACATCGTGATTGCAATATAAATAGAATTCATTCGTTGTACCTAAACTGAATTTTGATAACAATTACAGATGCGATATGATCACTGCTCTATGTATTAATATCACTTTGATCAAATATTCGTATCGATTTCAAAACAATTGATGGCGCTCACGCTACCATAGCGTGCATAATTTATGATATTACAACACTGTAGACGAACGCTGTGTCACCTTTATCAGTCTCTTCTAGTACTTACCTATCTGCACATGTAGGTACCTACTTGCAGGCAGGTGTGGGTGCAGCAGACCAACTTGTAAAAACACCTGTACCAATTTCTCATGTCATGACGCACAAAAATATTTTCCTTTAGGTAGGTATATTATCTGCTAAATATATGCGCACTTACGAGTATTAATTTAATAAAAAGCTGTCTCATACGTCGTACAAAATTTTTTTGCGACAAAAAAATTAGAACTTTTTGATAACCTGTTGTGACTTACCTAACTTAGTATGAAACTCACTTCACGTTGAACTCACCAAATACGTTATAGTACATCATTATTAATTTCACTGATGACTTAAGGGATTAGTTAAACGTCATTGAAACGTCATGTCTGCCCATCAGTATTAAGAGAATGTTGCTCGACTGTTCCAGAGCGTACTATAAAAAAGTTTATCCAATAAGATTAATTGCCTCAGGTCTATTATCTCAGTTTGCCGTATCTTAGTTAAATATTAACTATGTGTAGTTAACCTTTCCGTTGTGTAATAGTATGCTCTCTATTATATCAACGATCAAGTCAGCCACATTCCTGTTTTAACGATTTATATCTTAAGGGTTGGAGAGGCGAGTTACATCATTAAAAGTTGCATTTTCAACTCCTTTGTGTTTATTCGTCTGTCGTTTGTCTGCATGTAAAATAAATTAAATACCAGAATTTATCATCTAAATTCTAATGTGCTTGTTTTAAACAAACATAAATTGCAAAAGAATTTATTAATTAAGTAGAGGATGGCCAGAGTACACAGGGTTCATTTATTTAATTATTTAAACTTACTATCTTTACAGGATGACCCCAATACAATAGTGGTTTGCAAACACATACCAAATAAATTGAAAAATCAACTTATAGCTTATACTTAAAAATCTATACTTTAAAAATACAAAGCAACACTAAACTGTATTAAAAATACAATCTGAAGTCAGACTACAGAATTATAATTATGTACTTAATAATTATGAATAATATTTTTGTATTGTTAAAAAATCTTAACCTAAAATATAAAATCAGACTTAACACAGAATATTAATATTTAAATATAACTAACAAAATTCAACAAAACTCTTGTGAATTCACTCAAATCGCACGAAAGGTCAAGTAACTGACTAAAACTACATTAACCTAGGTTCTCTACCATATTTCGGTAATCTTTATTTACATAACATTACACACCCAATACGTACTACCTACACTAGGTATGCCGCCGAGCTCCGAGGTCTACCGCATTTGCACACTTCCGCCACTTTCTCAACTTTCATTGTTCCTATCCATTAGTAGAAGAGGTCATTGGTCTCCTATAATACCTACATATTATTGTATTAGGCTTGTGTTCAGCATAGATTATAGTTGTACAATTACTATCGTAACGTGAGTAGGTACTAGTAGAGATTATACTCGCGCGTAACTAAACAACTCGGCGCATTACCATCACCTTCAAGTTTTTGCTTCGTGAGTGCGTCACAGATGACTGTAATTGAATGGAGTCTTCGTTTGAAGACACAAGTGTTTTCAAACGAAGACTCCATTCAATTACATAATTATATAATTCAGACATCAATTTAATATAAAATAACTATATTTTAGCAACTAAAACTGCACCTAATTTAAAGCCAATGACAGCTATTAACTGATTAGTACAATGCGTGTAATTAGTAGACAAGAAATGTTCGTGCTACCTCATTATTTGAGTTGGGCGGGTCGTGCGCATTCAGCGCTTGCCGTCGTGCCTGCCTGGATCGCTATCGTCATTTGTTTGCCTGTCATACTACGCGTATACGTGCCTTGCTTCCCCCTGCGTCACGAACTAAGGACATTCATCATTACGTCATTTCTTCAGGTTTGATTTTCATGACTAATCTATATCAATTTTTCATTTGTTTTGCGCATAAGAAATGTGCCTTTATGACAAACAAGATTTGGTTCACACGGCATGTTTATGTATCAATAGGACGCTGATAAAAAAAAATTTGAATAAATTGAACGAGATTTTTGACATTTATTTAGCGTTTGTGGGAACTATGTAATGTGAAACGATTAATTTGTTATTTGAGACATAAAAAACGTCATACGAAACCAGATACCTAATTACTAATACAGTTGCATTATTTTGTATCTACCTACTTAACAATATTCTACACACAGCACAGTAGAAACCTTCTTAGTCAATCGTACAAAAGTTATATATAATACAATAGGTATTGCTAAAGCATTTTATAGACTCCCTGTATTTGTTTTTCTCGACAAGAATTAATAATACATAAGTTGTCTGAATATATACACAAGCTATGGGAAAACATGAAATTAAATAAAAAATAGCTGAATGAGGGAACATAAATGAAATATAAGTCTAAGAAATACATAATTTATGTCAGGAATATAGCTGGTCTGGAAGCATAGGTATAAGATTTGTGGCGCCGCCACACCGTAAAGGCATCTGCAAACAGGCGCGACACGCGATGAGCGGTCTTTGTGTAGCGTCGCGTGTCGCGCCTGTTTGCAGGAGTCTTAACGTTATTCATAGCTCCGATCATAGTCAACTGGGAACTGGGATTACTAAATTACTTTTACAATTCATATATACAATATAACTACTTAGATTTGGAAATTATCCCAAGAGACTGTCTAAATCGCCGTCTAGCAGCACCACCATATTCCGTGATACTTTGGTTGCTCTTGATATCTTCGATAGTTCGATTTAGTGCTTCGATTACATACATTCATTCCAAATCAGCAGTTTACATTGCTGCAACAATCGTTCCCACTCGCTGATTTAACTAATGTCACCGGCATTTCCTCATGAGCTAAGTTTAATGGCTGTTCAAGTACCGAATGTGCCGTTTGGCTACCATTTAGCAACGTGGCGGCAATTCCAGAGGAGGCTGCTGCAACAGCAACTTCTTTATCGTTCCGGGTTTAGGTTAAAACCAGATTTAAAAGAAAAGTTTATCAGTAGTACCTCTTAGGGCATACAAATAAAAAACAAACCACCTTCACCGATTTTTTGCACAATATTATGAAATTTAAAAAAGTATCAGGTTTTTATGATTCTAAATGTCTTAAGAATAATATAAACTATTTTAATATTATTAAAATCAATTTGAAATAAGTACCAAGTCTAGCGCCGCCTTTGTCCACGCAAACTGTACCTATGTATACGGTGTCAGCCAAGTTATTTTGTGACTTCAAATTATAATTACTTTTGACCGAGTGGCCCCATTTTAATGAAACAAATACTAAATGTTACCTCAAGATACGGACTATATATTTCCCAATGACAATATTTCCAATCCCTTAAATCTCAGAAAACGAGGTAGGTACACAAAAATTTCAATATTACCTACCTACATGTGAATTCCCCTATTTTACCCCCTTAAGGGGTGATTTTACAAAAACGCTGAAACATTTAACTCTTTATTTCTTACCAAAAGCTTAAATTAGAATTTTCATATCCTTAACTTTAGAAATCACGGGTTTCCCATGCAAACGTTCATCCCCTATATCACCCCGTAGGATTATTTTTCAAGAAAACATGTAGCGTATGTCCGTCCCCGGGATGAAATCTATCTCCTTGCCAAATTTTATCGAAATCCGTTCAGCAGTTTAGGCGTGAAAAAGTAACATACAGACAGACAGAGTTACTTTCAAATTTATAATATTAGTATATTAGTATAAATATTTTAAATTCCTCCAAACCAAAAAAGGACAATCAATAGAGCATAATACCACATCAAGGCAATCAGATAGTTACACATCCTAGTTGATCCTTAACAATCTCACAATATCTAGACAATATATTGGCCAGTAAAAAGTTACCATTTGAAGGGAAAAAATGTTTAAGTTTTTTGATTAGGTATTTATTAGATAGAGCATATGCCATAAGTACCAACCAAACTGTAGCCAGTTGAAGCAGGTTCTGGGAGCAATCTTTACAGCTGTAGTCCATATTTATTGTAGGTACAGCGTCACTTGAAAGATCTAGAAGATTATTCACAGTTTGTGCTCTATGCTTAAGACACTTTTTTGCAGTAAAACATTGTGTCATTTCTTAAACCGTAGGATATGTAACAAAACATCCGTAAATGTTATGTGATCACATTCAAAAATTAGGTAGGTACTAATATAGGCTCTGTGTCTGCACTATTATGAATGTTATTAATTTATATCCCTAAATGATCACACGCCGTTGACACCACTATGTTATTAGTACGTATGTACCTATTCTATTATTCGGAACAATACGCCCTAAAAAGATATGGATTGGTAATATAATTTGTGGCAAAACTAGTAATACACCGTGTAAGAGTATACAAATACGCGTAGGTACAAAATCTCTACATGACATGCATCTTTCTCACAGTCCGATATATCAATGCAGTTCAGTTTTTGTGAAAAACAGAGGCGCTAGGAAAACTCGGAGGCGGCGCGGCGTGCGCGCGGGGCCGCGAGCGGGCCGCGGCGCGTACGTCACGAGAAAGCCGAGGTCTCTATAAAACCGCCGGCGTCCCTCCCACTTACATCACACGCTGGCTAGCAGCAGTCCACTGCTCACGCTCGTTCGCTCGCTACCCGCGCTCTAATTGTTTTATCGCTCACTCGTGTTCGCGCCTTCTACGCACGCACTCGTACGCCATGACCGTCTCCAGCAAGATGAACAGTGTCTCCCGCCAGTCCATGCTGAGTCGCCTCGGCCCTGGCGGGCTACTCTACGCTGCCAATAAAATTTTAGCGGTACGTCATCGAAACGTGTTGTGTTCGAAAATTTTTGTGAAAGTGAATATTTCCTAAGTGTACCATGGTGTGTGACAAGGTGTTTAAACGTTTGTTTTTGGTTGTCCTCAGGTCGCAGTACCTGGCAAAGAGGAGGAACGCTGGCGCAGCAAGGATGAAGGTGCGCTGTTCAAACGTTGGCGGCGCACCCCGTCCACTGTTGAAGCCCCCACCTCCACGCCGGCGTCCCCTGCACCCACCCCTCAACCCTCCGAGCTACTCAAGTTCCTAGCTATTGTAAGTATTGCTATGACTACAATCTATTACAATTGTTTCAAAGTTAAAACTAGAACAAAAAAAGTTCAAATAATCAGTTAGGTAGAATTGAAGAAAAAATCTTGAAAAAAACTAATAATCACGGATGTTGAATTCGTTGCTAATAGTTATATTTCTATTGTTACAGAATGCATTGGAATTATCAGCACCCGCATCTGATGCGTTGCTGAAATCGCGCTCGTCGGAATGGTTCCAACTGGCCGGCCACCCTGGCTCGCTGGCACCCGCCGGGCCTGGCACGGTGTGGAAGCGCCGTGCCGCCGGCGACCACCCGGCGCACAACCCAGAGCGCGACGCCTATGAGGCGCTCGCCGCCTGCCCCCACATGCGCTCTGCCATCCCGCGGTACTACCGCGAACTGGAATACGGCGGTGAACGTTTCATCGAACTGCAAGACTTATTGCACGGCTTCAGAGATCCTCACGTCATGGACGTGAAGATGGGCACCCGCACTTTCCTGGAGGATGAAGTTAGCAACGCTCGTGCTCGTTCGGACCTCTATGAGAAAATGGTGCGTCTGGACCCGAAAGCTCCCACCGAAGCCGAGCATGAAGCTCGTGCTGTGACAAAACTACGTTACATGCAATTCCGTGAACAGCGATCTGCTTCAGCTGAGCAAGGCTTTCGTATTGAAGCAGTGAAAGTTCCGGGACAACCACCCCTAACCGATCTGCAAAAAGTGCGTGAACCTCAACAAATCGCAACCACAGTGGCAAGGTTCCTGGGCAATAATGAAAAGGCGCGTCGTGCTATCGTCACGCGGCTGCACGAAATCAGAGAACTTTTTGAACATTCCGATTTCTTCAAAACTCATGAAATCGTCGGCAGCAGTATATTCATCATTTACGATGATGAACGTGTTGGAGCCTGGCTGATCGACTTTGCCAAAACTAGAAGTGTACCGGAAGGTCTTCAGGTAAACCATCGCGCTGAGTGGCAACAAGGCAATCATGAAGAAGGTTTTCTTTACGGCTTGGATAGACTTATACACACTATAGAAACGGCAAAATTTCCGACGCCGGGCGACGAAGCAGCGAAAGAACCGGATGTATCACGTTGAACATAATCTGGCGAGAGACCCTGGACTCGCCCCTTGGTCATTGTCACCGTCTGCCTGGCCTTGCGCCCTAGTACCGCAGCTCCACTAGCGCCCGATTCGACGCACGGGGAGATGTATTATAACACTATGTATATTTTTGCATATGAAGAGAATTGCGATTTATCGCTTAATGTTTCAATCTAGTCCTTAATTATTTAAATAAACTCGTCATGATTTTATAAAACTTGTTTCTTTTTTTCTCCGTATTATCAAACTAGATGATCTCATTAAATACCTACATAGAGTAGGTACAGACAGAAAATAACTTAATTTAAGGGAGGAGGCTAATGCCTTGATTGACATTGGCTATACAATATTAACTTGTCAGTTTGAAAATTCAAAATAAAACTTTATTATTGGGTGAGTTCCAGGGTTCAATTCCCTGGTCGAACTCTAAATGTAGTACATACCTAAATGGTTTTAAGCAGGCTCGCCGTTTAAGGGCTTAACTGCGGGTGTAGGGGAAAACTGTAAGCTTAAACACATTAATTATATTTACGCTGCTATATAACTAACGCCATCTATCGCTTAACAAGTGTACTTTAAAAATGATCAAGTCATGAACTGTGAAGATTGCGACAACGTTGATTTTCATTGTCTAATCAAAGCATAGTTATGAGAAGAAACGTAGACCATTCCAAAAAGGGGATCGGGGAGTTCGTAGTCCACATCCGGACACAGTTAGGTAAGTACCTATGGTACCAACATAGAAGACCTGAGCTTATGCTAATTCCACTGCTAGAAGCGTATGTGTAATGTAAACTACTGCTTTAAAAGCTATCTTTTTGATTGAATAATAAATGATTATTGGCTGCATAGCCGGCACTACCGGCAGTGTATTACTTGTGTCCGAAGCAAGGAACCTGTTCAGGTGCAGATTCATATATAACTCCGCCTTGGAGTGTAAATGTGGTGCTGTTCCACAAACGATCTACGTGCCCTGTCAGCTGGACGTTACAGGAACTGATGGACGGACGCAAGTGATGGTGCCAAACACGTAGCCGAATTTTGGGTCAAGTCTATTTAGATTGCCGTCGACACAAAAAAATAAGATTACTTGCGTTAACAAAACCCCCCCCTGGCTCCCTCAATTCTACTGCCGCTTTTTAAATCCATGGCTGCAAGCTACAAGGGTGACTGCCTTACTGGAAAACATTGTCAGGTACATATTTATTGTTTATGCACTGTTTGCGTCCAGGGCCAGACTGATAATAAGTAGGTAATAGCTAGGTACCTAATGTAAATACACGAATAAATAGCTTGAACAGTAGTACCTATCTACATAATATGTCGTGGCCAGATCATAGAATTGATTATTTCATGAAGCGTTCGGTCATTTCTTGAAATGGACGTATTTCATGAGATGGCCAGCTAAAATTGGCCATATCGTTTAAACGTCAACGTTTAATGATATCTATGTCAGTCGATGTTTGGCCATATCATTATGTAGGGGTAGGTAACTGTCGTGGTCCGATCGTAAAAATGGCCATATCGTGACGAAAGCAACCTATTTATCGATATTCCCAGCTGACCACTGGGCATTTAGCAAAGTAGTTGCATTTCACGCCGCTAGTAACAACCCGATCAAATGGGTTAGGCTAGATTAGAACTGTGGCGAGCGAAGCGAGTGGTGCTGCGGCAGTGGTCGGCGAGCACTACATCCAAGTTGGTCGCAGTTACTTAGGAATTATTCGAATAGGAATAGATACATAACAAAAACAAAGTGACATCAACGCCACTACCGGTGGATAATCTAACTATTTTACGATATTATGATGACTAATGTTCACATCGTGAAGTAGTCGTGCGTTGAACTGTTCATATCGTCAAACGCTGATTATTCAATTATCTGGCCAGACCACATCATGATGTGGCCAGCGGTCGATGTTCTATTTCATGAAATACAACCATTTCATGTCGATTGTTTCATGAAATGATCAATTCTAAGATCTGGCCACGTCATCTACATCTACTTCCGTTATCTTGACTTCAAAATGAATGAAGTACCAAACTAGTTGTTTCGTAAATTTTCAATTTCCTTCAAGCGAGATTGTGTTCAAAAAAGGGCGATCCTGAAAGCATCGACGTTGAAGAAGTCTCAGTAGTTTACGACATATCGTAAACAAAATAAAAGGTAGATTTGGGAAGTAAAATAAGTAGCTAAGAAAAAGGGTAAAAGTACTTATAAATAGCAAGTAGGTACCTACCCTATCAAAGTGTACCTAACTGAAGTAAGTGAAAACCTGAAATGGGGATATCACCATTATGAACATCTTTCACTATGGGACCAATCCTGAAAACGAGAAGAAAAACAACTGTTCCATACCTTATGCAAACATAAATTAAATGCATGGAACAGTTGATTTTTTTTCGCGTTTTCAGAGTTGTACCACTGGTGAAAACTGATCTCCTCACACATTGAATTTCAGATGCCTGCCTAGAAAACTCTCTTTTCAGCCTTTTAGACGTAAAGAAACGAAAACTCAAAATTGCTGTAGGCAATTAGATACAACTGTTTGTAGACCTCAGACCGACCACAGAGTAAGAAAATCATTAAATAGGTATATATATAGAGAATAAAAAATATTTTAAGGTACAAAAATTGTTATGTTGAGGTTGTTTTGTAATTTATACTAGAACATATTTTTATAGTTGTGTAGTGTGTCTTGTTACCTACATAGTTGTAATCTATACAAATAAATAAAATTGAAGTGTCTGTTTGTAATGTCAAAATAACAACTTTTTACTAAAATGATAAGAAAGTATAAACGGAAAGTATACGGAAAGTATAAACAAAAAAGCAATTTTTAACATTTTTGTCTGTCTGTTTGTTCCGGCTAATCTCCGAAACGGCTGGAGCGATTTTGACAGGACTTTCACTGGAAAATAGCTGATGTTACGGCGGGTAACTTAGACTACTTTTATTTTAGAAAAATAATTAGGGTTCGCGCAAAAAAAATAAAACCCGTGAAATTATGAACAAAAAGTCGGATTTGAAAAATTCTTTTTGCATTTGGTAGCCCAATTCTGGAGGATGGTTATAGGCTATTTAACATCACGCTAAGACCCTTAGGAGCCAAGCAAAAAGAACACTAAGCGAAAACAAAGTAATAGCGCAGGCGGGCGATTCAACGCGACGGTTGGCGACGGGTCGCGGAACGAGGGAGTTTTATTAAAATGTGGCTGCTATTTTAGTATATTGTGTATCTTACGACATCCACGCGAATGAAGTCGCGGGGCACAGCTAGTTTTTTACTAAAATTGAATTAGTACCTACCTAAGTAGGTATTATTAATGTTAAACTAATTTGCATGCTCTAAACAGGCAAAATATGGACTGCATAAACCACCAATTTATACATCTGGTAAAACCTGTATTTTCAGCGAATAAAGTATTCTTATTTCTTAGCAAGCGCATACAGTGTGTCGGTTAAATCTTATATTTAGTACTACTAGCGCCATCTAACGGCTCAAATGGTCATTACAATACGTCAATAGTACGCCTAGTACGGGCGGAGGCTGGAGGCGCACAGAACACTTAGGCCGGGACTCCACCAAAGCGGAGATGTGTGCGGTGTGCTGTGTGCTGTGCGAGAAGAGATGTTTTTCAGCACGGGGGACTCCACCAAAGCGGAGATGTGAGCGGTGTGCTGTGCACACAGCACACCGCTAGAAGCGTGTGCTCGTGTGCACGGTACTAGCAAGATGGCCAGCCGGCGCGCGCGCGGGGCTCTGCGAGTTGCTGGCGGGCGAGAGGGGGGAGGGTGACATCGCTCACTGCACGCCGCTCACATCTCTCGTCTCCACTGCGCGTCGTCCGCGCACAGCTCACATCTCCGCTTCCATCGCGCCATACAAATATTACACATCTCCGCACAGCGATCTCCACTGAAGCTGAGCGGAGAGGAGATGTGTCAATAACACAATTCTATTGGTTGTTTAAAAAACATCTCCTCTCCGCTCGTCTCCGCTTTGGTGGAGTCCCGGCCTAACGCAATTTCAGGCCAAACGCCTCCGCTAGGAGTGTATGGCGCGATGGAAGCGGAGATGTGAGCTGTGCGCGGATGACGCGCAGTGGAGACGAGAGATGTGAGCGGCGTGCAGTGAGCGATGTCACCCTCCCCCCTCTCGCCCGCCAGCAACCCGCAGAGACCCGCGCGCGCGCCGGCTGGCCATCTTGCTAGTACCGTGCACGCGAGCACACGCTTCTAGCAGTGTGCTGTGTGCACAGCACACCGCTCACATCTCCGCTTTGGTGGAGTCCCCCGAGCTGAAAAACATCTCTTCTCGCACAGCACACATCTCCGCTTTGGTGGAATCCGGGCCTTAAGCGGGCGCCCGCGACGGGCAGCCGTCGCGTATCTACGCGCGTGGACACGTGGGTGGGGTGGTTGCGGAGACCGGATTATGCAGTGTCGCTAGTTCAATTTTAATCATGTGCATGTACTCGTACAGTCGTGTCGATGGAGAACTTAATATATTATTACGTAGCAAAAGAGCGACTAGCAAAAAAAACGACAGCCAGTAAGCCCGTTTATTGAATCTAAGTTGCCACGCGGGGAATTTGTTTTTTTTCCGCCTCTCTGAAGTTCTCAAAATTTTCAAATAATTCTTTACAAACTAGCCATGCCGCTGTTCATGCATCTCGGTCTTTGTGCAGTTCACCCGCCTGGTCCCATATGGTGGGGCGACACTGCACTTCCACAATTACTTTTCTATATCGAAAGCAATGATTTCCGATCGAAAGACTTTTTCTTGATTTTCTTTGAGCGTGCATGCGGCGCGTATCACAGTGTTAGACTAAAAAAAAAAACAAATAATGAAATATCATAAAATATTTATTTAGTTTTTGCACAAATAGGTAGATGGCACATATTATTGGACGGAAAAACAAAAGAAAATGTAACATATTTAAAATTAAGAATAATAGTAATTAAATATAAAAAGAGGATTTATACCTTCTTGTTGGTTCATGTTGTTGTTGTTCATTGTTGGTTGGTTTAGTGTTATTGACTTTACAAGCCAGTGCGTGTTACCGCTGGCGGGCCCCGTTGCGCGGACGCGGGGCCCGACTCCCCGCGAGTCCCCGCAACGGAGCACTTCTGTATGAACCGCGCGGGCCTCCGCTTAACGCAGTTTTAGGCCTGGCCTCGTTTACGGAGACGCGGGGCGTTGCGCGTTGCGTGCGACATGGCGTCTCGCGGCGCGTCGGATGTTTTTTCAGTTCACAGGTAGGCAGCGCGTGCTGCGCCCGCGTCATTTCACGCGCAAAGTCAAACATAATGATAACTAGTGGTTTCGTTTATGAAGGAGCGGGCATGCGGAATAGCGGTACCCGGTGCTGTGCCTGCCGCGTCGTCCGCAGCGGCGCACGCGGCGTCGTCAGCTGCCACGCCCGCGGCTACTCCTCACCGCACCTCTCCCTCCCCATCCCACACACATCGAATGGCACGCGGAGATGGCTGCTGCATCACCCACCGCTTCGACAGCCGCGTCCTATGCGGCGTCGCCCGTCGCTTCATCGGCCACATGCGACACTACAGTTCAAACAAACGCGTCCAAAAACGCTTCTCCTTGGACGCTCTTAATATTATATCGCCGTTTATGTTTCAGGCAGCCCGCACCGCGGCGCCCTGACGCCCCCCGCGTCTCCCTGAACAAGGCCTTAGGTAAAAGTAATTTTATACCGGCTGAAAATCATACCAAAAATAGTTTTTCCTTAGTGCCTATGAGATCTGAGCGTCAACTGCTCCAGTAGTAGGGGAGCGTTTTGTGTTGTAAAAAAACTTCACAAGTATGTTCATTTACGTGACTGACATAATAATATACATATTATATTCCCCTCACTTCCATGCAGTTATTTCTTTTTTGGGAAGACGATCCCAAAAATCGTCCCTTATGGGTTTGGCGCGATATGAAATTACTTTTTTTATTAGTTTTTATCAACAAATTTCACATGCTGTAACTTTGAATTCCCCCTGGGGTGCGGTGGCTGACTCTCAAATTCATGATTACTACGATTAGCGAATATTAAACAATTACTAAATGAAATTTATTAGGTATAAAATTGGTCGCAAAAATCGAGCAGTGCAGTACCCTATTACAGGTTTTCAACCAAGCTGAGATTACCGGCCTTACCTGTATTATCAACAACTGGGTACATGCGAAAAAATACGAGGTTTACTAAGTATTAGATATATTATATTTAATAAACAATACAACTACACATGAAAGCTAATAATAACATAATTATTTGACATAAAACTATTGAAAATTAAATAAAACAGGCACTATTATTTAGCCAAATTGCTGATTAAAGTGGTGTACAAACACCTAAAATAAAAACTGTAGTATCGAGTTCAAGACAAAAGACAAAAATACATGTTTATAATAATTATCGTCATAATATGCACATAAACATCTTAATGTCTACGGAAATTATGAATTAAGTTTAAAGCAGTCCTAGATCTTGGATTCCAAGATTTTAAGATTAAAATACTAATGTTAGGGGTCAAATACAAGCCTAGTTAGCAAAGACTCCAAATTAAGTAGTATCAATAAGAATACCAAAGTTAACTTCAATTTATCATGTCCATAATAATCGTTAAGAAAGGAGACTTCTAGGAGACTATTCTATTTTAATACCTAGTAATAATAATAACTGTTACATAATATTATAATGTCAATAAATTTAACAAAACAATTTTATTGTTATTATGAGTCAAACATAGTGATATTTTTCTTGGCCTTAACAACTCTGCAATTATTAACCTGTGTGGCAAAGCGTAGGGAATTAAGAGTCTCATTGAAGCATTCATCAAATTGGTTGACATTTACCAACATAAGTGTTTTTGAATTACCTCCCAGACTGGGCATCAACAAGTGGGTCAGCTTAGAATTTCTGTAAGGTATATGAGATTGATTAGTCTGCAGTGATAAAATAACTTTAGATAACTCTGATAAAGATCTGTTAATATGCTTTGTCTCATCCATTCGTTGTGTAGTTTTTCCACTCTCTGATCCAGCTAGATCCACCAAATTCAAGTTGCTCATATATTTTTCTTTACGTTTCTCGTGTATCGCCGATATTTTAATTTGGGCGACTGAGTGAGACCGGGAACTGCGTTCATTGTTTAAGGTTGCAGCTGTTTGTCTGTTACGTTGTGCAAATATCATCAGCCTGATGAAATCATGTGAGTTCTTAACTTCCTCTTCCTTTAAGTTAGAAACATACACATCAGTTCCTTTGGAATTTGACATTTTAATCTCATGAGATACTTGATCCTTGCTAGAATTTAGCAGGTCATAAATTATTTCATTATATATTTCCAAAAATGATGCTTTTATTGTCAACTCCCATCCCATGCGTTTTAAATCTTCCATACATGTGAATATCATGTTGAATGCTCTTGGTATGATACCATACTCCTCAGTTCCACAACCACCTTCCATAGTGTATGTCTTACCAGAACCAGTCTGACCATATGCAAATATACACACATTGTACCCATCTAATGCAGACTGGACCATAGTTGAAACTTCAGCAAACACATCTTCTTGGGATGCATGTGGTGTAAATATACCATCAAAGGTGAAACCATGTTGTGGCTTCCCTTTTCTAACAGAATTTAATAGTTCAACCTTTTCAACCTCTATCGAACAAGCATCAAGAACATTGAGATTGAATCTTGGCTTTGTTTGCTCCGACTCCAGAGGTGGTCGTATTCTACAGTATACTCGAATATTACCCTTCAAATCTTGAATAGTATTTCTTAAGTCTCTTTGCTCTTTATGCATCGCAGCTAAAATATTCTGCAATATTTCTGATTCTGACTTATATTTAGCAATAGTCTCTTGTCCTTCTTTGTAGTCAAGTTGCAATTTGTCAAATTGAATAGATATTTTCTTAAGATGATCCGTTAAGACTCTCAATGCCTCTGTTTCTTCTTTCAGACTTTTATGTTGTCTTGACAGTTCAGTAAAATCTAACTGTACTTTGTCTAGTTCAGCCGCCTTCTGCTTCAGACTATTGGTTATTTCATCCAATAATACAGTCTTACGTTGGAGGTTTTCATTTTCCATTTTCTGAATTTCAAAATCAACTTTCATTTTGTCAAACTCTGTAGTTTTTTCTCTCAATTCAGTAAGGGATTTCAGTAAATTTTCTTTTAATCTGTCTCTTTCATTAGTGCAACTCTGTACTGAATCTTTAGTCTTCTCGAAACTGTCAGACACTTCAACATGTTTTTCTTTCAAGTCATCAAATTCACTTTTCATGTGTTTATGCTTTCCAAGCAAGTCATTGAATCTTGCCTTATAATCATATGGTGCGATTTTAGGAGCTACAGTGGTCTTCTTTTCAACTTTAGTCACTTTTGGTGGTGGCACATAGACAGATGACGGTGCAGTAGCTGATCTCTTGATGCGTTGAGCTGGAACTGTAGTGGAAGGCCCACTGCGACCCACAGGCTTTGTGTGATTCATTATCAAATCCTTTTTATCAGCATCACTGAGAGCACTGACCAATGTTCTTGCCATTGGACGACGATTTAACATACTCGGTTTATTTTCTTTAGTGGCAGTCACTGGCATTTTGGGTATTCGGGACATCTGAAATTTTTGAAAGTACTTCTTAAAACTTACAAGTAAATAAATAAATATTATGTTTCTCTAAGTAAATCATCATCATTAGTTTTCTCATCCTCATCCCAATTTATTTAGAGTCGGCGCAACATATCTTGTTCTTTCATACATCTCTATTAGTCGTCACCTTGGTAGTCACTCCCAGGTACATAAGTGAATTAAAAAAAATTGTAATTGTAAGCTTTATCTACACTTTCAATGTTTTTATGATTCTTCTGATAAAAATATTGTGTTGAAGTTGCGACCTAAGCAAGCTACATGCAGAGCTACTTTTAGAGCTAAATTATTATTAAATATAGGAGTGTAAATAGATATCAGATTCTTACCTTATTCATCACAATGAATAAGCCAGTTTATTCGTAGTAAACAACAATATCGACGATTCTGAAATATGAAATTGTTATTATTACATTACATTAATTGCACTTTGGGAACGTTTTGAGATTTGTTGATAATATGTTGGGGGAAAAACTTCTAATGTTTCACTGATGCTACACTAATTGTTAAATTATATTCGAGAGTCAGTTTCATAGCATTCACTGGAGTACTCGAAATACTTCACTTACGAATCTTTAACTTTTCAAGTTCCGTTGAATTAAACAATCGTTTGTCAACACGAAGTACAACGGATATTTTCTATTCAAAATTCAAAAATTACATGACTGACGCTAGTCTTTTTCGATGTTGCATGAATGAAATATTAAATACCATTGCATGGACCATAGTGTTTTGAGCAAAGAAGATAATAATAGTACGGGTGTTTTGAGCCGCTTCTTAGAATGCACAATGTGTATCACTACATAGTACAGGGTATCTCAGAACGATCCAACTTTTTCGGACGATAATAATAAAAAAATGTTAATTGCAATTATTTATTTATTGATACCGAAATGTACATACACAAAGAATGAAATTTTACTTTTTTAATATTACATTAGATAGATGACGACCGTTTCGACCACAAGAAAAAATCAAGTGGGGTTAAATCAGGGCTCCGTGGTGGCCACTCAATGTTACCCCTTTGAGAAATCACTTTTTCGGGAAACAACACTTACAGTGCTGCTCGTGGTGTGTGTGTTACTCTTACAGTGCTGCTCGCGAGTTGTTAGTGGCATGCGCAGTGGCTCCATCTTGCTGGAACCACGACTGATGATTGTAGTGCTCACTTTCTCTAAGTCTCGGACCAAAAAAATTGCATATCATGTCAATATAGCTCGCCGAATTCACCGTAATTGCTCTGCCTCTATATATATCTATATATATCTATTGTCTTCAAAAAAGTAAAGTCCAATAATGGACTTTGCCGACATTGCGACCCAAACAGTGACTTTCGGGCTATGTAAAGGGCATTGATGTAACAATGTTGGATTACTCTCAGCCCAAAATCGGCAATTTTGGCGATTCACATAACCGTTCAAACGAAAATGGGCCTCGTCGCTGAAGAAAATGGTGTCAAAATCGTCAAATTTCTCTAACATTATGTTCGCGGCAACTAAAAATGTAAGAACAGATCTTTCAAACGGTACCCCTCCCTCACCTCCATTCCGCTTTGTTTGCGTCTCGTTCACTCTCAAAATAGTCGGACCGTTCTGAGACACCCTGTATAAAACAAAGTCGCTTCCCGCTGTCTGTCTGTCCCTATGTATGCTTCGATCTTTAAAACTCCGCAAAGGATTTTGATGCGGTTTTTTTTAATAGATAGAGTGATTCAAGAGGAAGGTTTATATGTATAATACATGCATAATATTCATTATTATCGTATATATTTTAGTGATATTTGTTTTGGCAGTATACATGTATGTATATTTTATGTTTATTTATATATTTGTATATATTCATATTATTGTATCGTTTGTGATTTTATGTATTTTGTTTTCTCTTTTACTCTTACACATGTGGTCTACATCTCTTTATCTACTTTCCTATCGCAGGTATGCTGGAAGAGGTTTCTTTAGAAATAAGTATCACCTTTGTACGTATTTTTCTGTTCCTTTCTTCTTGTTTGTATAAATGTGTGTACATAAACTGTTTATTAAATTTAAAAAAATAATATAGTAGAGAAACACTGATAACTTTAGAGGTTAATTGGGTAAAGATTTATGGTGTATTGCTTAAGTACCTTAAATACATTGTGCATGTAATATAGATCAATATGGCTCTTTACAGCATGTAATTTAAATGAATATTTTCGAAGATATTACAGATTTAAAAGGACGGCGGCGCGTGCCTATAAATAGCGCGTCGAAGGTCGCGCTTCGCCCCCCCGTCCCTTGCTCGAAGAAGCGCCAGCCCGCGCCGAAGCTGAGCCTGTAGCTTTAAATTCCCCAGACAATAATAATCATCCAAGTTTGATCCAGCCTGTCGCAACTTGCTGTCCCCCCAGTGACGCCCTAAGCCGAGGTTCGTACCCCGCAAGGGGTGCCCTTAGCGCGCAGTCACTTAGTAATATAAGAAACATGCCCCTGGCTGGAGGCTTTGAGTTCGCTTAAGGCAGCCACAGGATTGACCGGTTAAGTAGTCACGGCCACTCTTGGCCAACTACGAGATGCCATAGTTAGGAAAAAAAAAAAACGCGCTTCGCCCTATAGCACTTTATGCTTAGCAGCGATCGCACGCGTTTATCGAAGCTCTCTAGCGAGGAAAATAACAATTATTACCGTGCTTTTCAGCGCGACAACGTAATCCGTACTTATAAGTACGTTACGATAAATTAAAAAAATATATATATTCGAACTTGTATGATAGTATTTAAATACTAAAGTGAATTCTTTTTTAAGACAAAACGTGCTTTTCAGCGCGACAATTTTTACGAAATTGTATGTTCGTACTTTAGTCGGTATTAAGGTTAATTTTTAAACCGCACTTATATTAAGGTCGGAAGGTCGGGAAGGATAGTATTAGATTAAAACCATAATTTATCAATTGTATTTCTTCTATTAAGATCTTCGTTTGAATTTAGAGTTTAGGCAATTTAGTATTAGGGCAAGTATTTTGAATTATCGAAAATCGTAGTATTTAAGTTCAAAAAAGAACTGAATAGAATAAGTATCTTTTGTTGTTGAGAATTTTTGATTATCTGTAGTATACAGAGTGTAAGGGACAGTCCTCCGCAGACTGATGGGGTGACCTCAGTATATCATACTAAGACGACAGGTATATGACATTATTTCAGGAACGTTATGGGAACTCAATACACCTGATTAGTTTTATTACCTCACACGCAATGTATCGTTACCGTGGCCAAACGCATGTAGCGAACAGTAGCGCAGCGAGCTTTCGGCCGCCGAGTATTTCAACATCCATTGCTGATTTTTTTATTTTAGTTGTTTTATTTATATAAATGGAGTGCTGCATACAGAGAATATAATTTTACATTGAAATAAAGGAATAGTAACTGAAAATACGATTAGAAAAATAACAATTTTCATGAGAATATTTCCGATGGAATATGATTCAAAATAAGGAGCTGAATGCACCCTGTTAATTTGCGGAGGTGCACCTGTATTTAGTATCAGCATTGCACCCGTGCGAAGCCGGGGCGGGTCGCTAGTGAGGTATAAGATATTTGTACAAGATTAATATTTGATTTGTTTTCTTTTGACCATTAATACAAAAATAGGAGTTACCTTGTTGACTTACGCAGAAGTGTAAAAAGAGCGCCTAGGCTGCACAAGCGAGCCTAGCGAGTTCGAATATTTTCTCAGGTTAGTACCTGGTATTTTCAGAATCTCACGGGTGTGAACGAAGGTGAGATTCTAGTTATTATTCTGAGAAGATAAATTGCTCTGAGTATTATTGTTAATTGTAGAAAGGATAACTGCTGTTAACTTCCTGTTTTCATTAGCCGAGCCCCGACGCGACGACGCTTGGATCAACATATTACCTACAACTTATATTAAACTTAGGGCCGATTTTTCAATCGTCAGATAATTTTTATCTGGGGAATATGTTTGATGTTATGACAGCTTTTGTATGGATAATATGCCAAACCACCATATTTATTCCTCAGGTAAAAGTTATCTGACGATTGAAAAAGATGTTTTATTTTCTTTGTGTGTATACCTTGTATTTCTCCGTAGGGGGGTGGTGTGACGAACCAAACTAATTATCTATGGTTCCCACCGTTAGAATACAAACGGGCAACACTAGGTTGTATAGAGTGTTAGTCGATGGTTGATGTGAACAGATGGAGGATTTTGAATCGGAATGTAAAAACTTAAGACTAGACTGTGTGAAGATTATTATCTATCTGGTGATTGTATAAACAGATATTCTTCGGCTGTCGCTTGTATACTGTGCCGTGATGCAAATACACAACTAATACAACTGGACATTGTTTCATTCGAATAAACAGAGCGCCGTAACGCGCCTAAAATATTTTATTTTATTACTTTTTAAATGATTTTGTTTGTGTTGAGGGTTTTTTAAGTTTTTAATTTATCTTTTTTAAGCGTCTGAACAGTGGATGTTGAGGTATGATTCCAACTTTCTACCGTAAAATATCGTATAGAACAGTCAACAGCACTATGTAAACGGCTGCCGCGCCGCTCAATAGTCACTGCCTCGCTTAGACCATTAAAACCTCCTGCTGCGGTATTGCGCCTGTCTGAAAAATGTATGTGTTCGCAGTTGCGTACACATACAACTGTACTTACTTACTTTTCAATTTCAATAGAAAGTTTTGTATTGAAATTGAAAAGTAAGTAAGTAATGCGAGAATACCTAACACTATTTTATTTTTACCACAATTTACACTCAAATAATTTGGGTTTTTAAACCTGGCAACTCCACTTTGTTCTTCTGTTCTTCATGCGGCAAAGTAATGTTTCCGTCTATCCGTTCTTATTTCTTATTGGCTTGTATAAGAAAATTTACATATTTCATCCAATAACAAATATAGGCCAGCACGCAGTTTTACAGTAATGTGTGAAAACTAAAACAAATGAAATCAAATCAAAGTGCCATTGCTATCCTATCAAAGTATTGCACGAAGTGCTGTGTTAAATTTTGAAAAGTGGATGGTTAAGTTATTGCGTTTAAGTGTAAAGTGAAATATTTTCTTAAAATCGTTTCATAGCTTTCTAATATTGTTAACGTGTACGTTTTAGTGGCAAGTAATAATAAAAACAAACCGCATTGTTAAACTGTTTATCACCATTGACGGATGTCCTTGTAGGTTTTGCAAGAAGTGAAGTGGCGGCAAATTTGACTTGATGATGATTTATAATTTTATTATGTAGTTACCGTCGTAGTAAGCATACGTAATGGGTAGCCCGGAAGAAAATGTAATTGCTTGTGAAAGCAACGTTGTAGACGATGTTGACAATGAAACAGCTGGTGATATATCTGAGAACGAAGTGGGCGACTCGACTGAAACTTCTCTAAATAATAGTGAGTCCAATGCTCTAAATTCGTGTGATGCTAACACCTCCAAGGAAGGTGATGCATCTGGAGTGGGAAATTCAAAAAAGAAGAAGAAATTTCGCCATGGCAAGAAGGGTCACACACCTGCCAAGGATAACCCTGATAGGAGTATCATACGCCGACCGAATTACATTGGTACCAAGTTCAAGCAAGGAAGAAAAAGGGCACAGAGCTTTCCATCAATCTCAAAGTTTTTTTTACCTCACAAGAGACCACGCAAAGAAGTTTTCATTCCACCTACAAAATTTTTGCTTGGAGGAAATATATCAGATCCACTCAACTTAAATAGTTTACAGGATGAGGACATCAATAGAGCCATGAATGCAGTAACTCCAGAATCTTCACCTTTACCTACACCACCTCGTCACAAGGCTAAGATTGATGTTATTATTCCTCCTAACATAAGGGACCCATTGAATTTAATGGAACCATTGGATAATGAGGAGTATGAGAAGAGACTAGAGATGCAGCAACGCAAGCCACGCAAGAAGGCTAGGCTTAGGAGACGCACAACAGATAATACGTCTCCAGCCACAGAGGAGCCTACAGAAGTGGTTGTTGTAGGTATCAAGGAGCCACCACCACCACCAGAACCGTCAACATCAGCATGTAAATCACGTAAAAGATCTTGTAGTGATAGTGATAATGCATCACAGAAAGGAAAAGATCCCAAAAAGTTACGTCGGATGGATTCATTAGATAAAATAGTAAGTCCAGTTGTGCCTCAGCCTGGAGCATGGATGCGTGCGCGGCCGCAGCAGCGCGCGGCGCCGCCCGAGCGCCCCGCCTCGCCACATCGCACGAAACTCAAGAGTAGCACCGATGAAGATCTAAAGCTGCCCACGTTCCACCCCAAAAATTCAAGATACCAGTATGGAAATTACGACAGGTAACATATTTTTAAACCATTGACAGTTAATCCGTTAGGGGAAGGTATTGAACTATATAAATGTACATTTTTCAGCTGCTTTTATGTTATTCTCTTATTTTGCCAGCTGTTAATATTTGCATGACAACTGCTTGACCTCTAAATAAATCTTTTATCATTCAGTAATATTGTATACAATATGAATAAAATTCTTAATGATTTAAAAACAAGTTAAATTTCAAGGAGAGCAACTAAACATCATGAGCATACTAATGATAATGTATTGTGTTGTGTGTATGATTTTATTACTAAGTTTTAATATTTCAGGTATTATGGTTACCGAAACTTAAATGCTATGATGGACATTCGGCTGCAAGTATTTGAGATGCATCGGCATCTTTTTCAGCACAAAGATGTGTTGGACATAGGGTGCAACGTGGGACATATTTCAATAGCAGTGGCTCGCACACTTGGTGCCCGATCTGTTGTTGGCATGGATATCGACTCGGTGCTGATAGGTATGTATCAAGTAAAAAAATATGTATAAGTTGAATAGTTATGAAACGGCACTAAATTTTTATTTATGTAGGTCACTGACTTAACCTGATTAGGTGGTATTCACTTTTGGCTGGGATCCAATCGCATCAATATTGTGTGATTTGCAAACTTTTCAGGTAAACGGTAAACATACAATAAAAATATAAAATATTGTACTTAAATGAAAAATGTACAACTTAAAACATACTGACAAAAACAAATTCTTATGAGTTTTGAACCAATGGTTATAAAATGTAGGCTAATAAAAAAAAGCGTAATAACAAAATATTAATTGCATTCTGAGTGAAAACTACGATTTCTTCCTGATGATTTACTTCTCATTGTTGATGTTATCTTTTACAGCTATCTTTTATTATTGATGAGTAAAATAAGTTACCCAGTATCTCCACTTTTTTGTTGATAATGAGAGAGAAATGTATTAATCATAGAAACATTTTTCCTTCCAGGACGGGCAAGGAAGAATCTGAGATCCTTCATTCCAGTTCCAACTGAACCAAAGAGGGATGATGATAAGAAAACAGATTTAGAAGACGATAAGAAAGGAGACTGCAATAAGTGTAAAGAAGATAAATGTGATGATTGTAACATTGATCAGAAGCTCGACAAACACGAAGATTTGAAGAAGGTTCTCCCTCTGACTGGAAGGAAACTACGGAGGCCAAGGAAGAACAGGAAGGCGGTGCATAAACAAGAACATGGTCAATGCTTCTTCCCCATGTCCATGACTATGTTGTATGGACCACTGGGAGACTCGACTGCGGAGGTGACTCCGCCGGTGTTCCCCTACAATGTTACTTTCAAACAGGTATGTTTCTATTTCATCTAATGGTGTAATCTTATTGAGATGTTACTTATAATGCTAAAATATTCCATGATGTACTTACATATGGAATATTTCGTCATTGTCTATTCATATTGTGAAATATATTACGATATAATTATGTTTTTGTCATGGTGTATTTACTGACTCATCAGCTCAAGTGCAGTTCATAATCTGATTCTAACATTTTCGTTTTCCAGGGCAATTACGTCCCTCGCGAGGAGGTTCCGGTCGGCAGCGGCCCCGACAGCCCTCAGTTCGATCTGATCCTGTGCCTGTCCACCACCAAGTGGATGCATTTAAACTGGGGCGACGCGGGCCTCAAGCGTGCCTTCCGGCGAATGTTCGCCGATCTACGTCCCGGCGGGAAATTGGTGCTAGAAGCTCAAAACTGGGCTAGCTATAAGAAAAAGAAGCGTCTAACGGTATGTATTTTTATCATGCACTAGCGACCCGCTCCGGCTTCGCACGGGTAGCCCGATCGCTACCAAACTTCACAGAGTCACCCGCTGGGCTAATCTGAAGATTTACTGAATATTTCATCAAAATCGCTCCAGCCGTTTTGGAGTCCATAGAGAACATACATACACACATCGATTTTTATAGATATTTTTTTATTTATTTATTCAAAATCTGTATTAACGATAACACATTAAGTCTTCCAAACTGCATAACAGTTTGCCGGCAGTTGTTTTCGTCTAGCAATGAAGTACATATTTTGAAAATAAAGATACGAGATTCTCTTTGCTAGATTGATAGATAGCATTGCTTTAATTACTTGTTCAGCTCATAAATATCAATTCTCGCTATTGCACCAACCACTGTTTGTCTCTGCATCACCCAAAGGTTGACTGGTAGAAAATGCTGGCATTAAGTCTGCCTCTGTTCATTTGTCTGCTTAAATAAATAAATATAAATGTAACTAATATACCAATTTTATTGTTTTCAGCCCACAATATACGAGAACTTCAACTCGATCGAGTTATACCCAAACAAATTTCGTGATTACTTGCTGTCACCCGAAGTTGGATTCAGCAAGTGTTGCATACTGGGCGTCCCGCAGCATGCGAGCAAAGGTTTCCGGCGACCGATACAACTGTACATAAAGGGTGACTTCACGCCGAGCAAGGCGAGCTGGTCGGACGCGTATGCGCCGTCGTCGCACCACCGGCCCGAGGCCGAGCCGCCGCGCCGCACGGTGTACGCGCCCGTCGCGCCCGCCTACCGGCCCAGCGACGACGCGCCGTCCTGCGGCGCCGCCACGCCCTACTCGCCCAACCTGGACTGCTGCGCCGACGACTCGCCCTTCTACAACCCGCGCAGCGACTCGTACGCGCCGTCGTACCAGCCACCGCGGCCCACAGTGTACGCGACGCTGCCCTCCCCGCTGAGCACCGCGTCGCCGGCCGCATCCCCGGCCGCGTCGCCCGCGCCGCACGCGCCGCCTGCGCCGGACCCGCTGTCCGCGCGCGGCTTCCCGGAGCCGCGCCCCCACGATGATTAGACGCCGCAGAACGGTGTGCTTGTTTTAAGTTTAGAAGTGACCGGAACTTATAAAATGTGATATTAATCACTAAATTCGAGGTTAGGACTGTCTGTGAACTCTTAAAGAGTACATAAATTCATGCACCAGCTCTGGAGCTGGTTGGCACGAATCTTAACCTGAGCACGCAAGCCTTTCCTGACTGTTTCTACAATCATGCATAATAAGTAACCGGTGTAAACTGAGTGCCGGCAGGCACGGGATATTGTCTGACTTCATTTCTAGATTTGTAATGTCCTCCCGCCTCTCATATTTCTATGTAAATATCGGTTAGAACCCATAAGATTATGTTTCGATAGGCTGAAAGTATTTTATAATATTATAACCGCACATTAATCTATTCTGGCGTTTTATTTTAATCCTATTGCGTACCCGGAACGTACTGCAATATCTTGTATTTTATTTTCGAATAGGCTAATATATTATGGAGTCTTGTAATTTCTCAGAAATCCTAGATTTCTCATAACAATGTCTCTACAGTTTTATCATGTAAGCAAAAGTAGCTGTAACCAAAAACGAGTGGACAATAAAGAACAATCTATACCAATCTTGGAATAATTGTATTGTTTACATACAGTTTGTGTTTTATTTATGTAAAGTATTTCATCTTGTAGGTTCGTTGTAGGGTCGTCTTGTAAGTTAAAATAACATTATTTATATAATGGGTACCTACATACCTACATACACGGAATTGTGGCATAGATAACAAGTCTGTCCTGATAAGCGGTTAGGCCCCTCGCAAACAATCCTTGGGAGTTATTTGATTGCGGTCTGATACGCGTACGAAGTTATTCTACAGACGGTTGTCGATGAGAGTGGTTTACTGTGCTTACTTTTTATTTATAAGTTCATTTAATTTATGGTATGATATTTTTTTGCAGAATTTCTTTAAGATTCTCATAGCCAAAAGTAAGGAATTTTAGTGATAGTTTAGTTCGGTGTACAAGAGAATCGGCACCACTATATGATCTTGTTCCGATTGTAAATAAATATTTTGCTCAGTTTTAAGTTTTGAAAAAAATGTATTAATCTACTTTTATCGCTGACTGCACGCACAATGGTCCACTTGAAGGACTAAGTGCGGAAACCAAATCTCTAACATAGATCGCTGACTGTACCTACACGAAGGAAACTTTACGTGGGTTAGGTACATAGTTAAGCTGTGTCATTTTAGTCAATTTCAGAATGGAAATGGGCGTTTGACAGGAATAACCTAAATTTTGGTGATTTTTAATCTAGTTTAGACGCATTTGTGACGAGAGAATCGGCACCATTACCTACTTTACCTTTGTTTAGTAAAAACCTAATTAGGTACTGTTTTACGAAGAATCAGAAATTACCCTTGAAGCTATTTCGGGCTAAAATCCTCATTACACATATTTAGGGCCCGATTCTCAGTAGCTCCACCAGTTGCAAATTGTTGGGGGCAAAGAGTTGTAGGCCATCCACGTAGAGGAGGTGAGATATAACCTGACCAGCTCTCCTCAGCCGATAGCCTAGACCTGAATCCTCCAGCAGTGTACTTATAGGATTCAAGGTTAAGCAGAACCAAACCGGACTCAAACTGTCGCCCTGAAATATTCCTCGCTCGATCCTTATCGGCTCGCTATTTCTCTGGATATTTCGACATCCTAGATAGCGAAGGACCGTCCTCCACTGCCTCCATACACGACATCATGAAGGTGCGCAGAGTTGCATCTACTTTATACAACTCTAGCACCCTCATAAGCCATGTAGGTATGTATGTGGCACCGAGTCATAGGCCTTTTTATAATCTACCCAGCATGTCGACAGATTCTTTCGGGAACGACGAACCTGTTGGCTAATGGCCATATCAACGAGGAGTAGCTCCTTAGTACCGCGGGACCCATTCCTACAACCATTTTGAGAGGCAGACATGATGGAGTTGGTAGTGTCTATAGATAGGTTTGTTAATTTTAGCTCTTAAAATTTATGTAAGAACTTTGTATACCGTCGGTAGACAAATGATCGGCCTAAATTTTTGGGTTCCGCGGTGCTACCTGATTTATGGAGCAGGTGGGTAACTCCTGTCGTTAGGAAATGGGGTAGCGAACCAGACTCCAGAGCAGTCTGGTACTAAGCCGCCAAGCGAGCTTGCGACCTTAGAAACGATTTGATCCAGAAGTTGTGCAGCCCGTCCGGCCCTGGAGACTTCCAGTTAGGTAACGGATGGACTGCACGAGCTACATATTGGGGGCATATGGTAATAGCCCCCATTTCTAGTATTGGATCGTAGGCTCGCTCGACTTTCCGAGCCCAATTACCTTCGGTGTGACTGACAGGTACCGACCAAATACTGCGCCAGAAAGAACACACGGCATCATCATCGGTCAGGCGCGTGTCGGCGACACCTTGGTACAGTCGCTCCCAACCCCACCTTTCATCGCTCTGGAAGGTGCGATTCTGAGTGGATCACTCTACTCGTCTTTTATGCCTACGAATATCTACGGTTCGCCCATGCATAGATACACATTCTTCTTCAGGAAGTCTATGTGCTCTGTGACAAAGTTTAGTTTTACACCTACAGGTAGGTATTCCAAGCAATATTCAGTTCAGATTTATATTAGATCATAAAAGTGCACCAGTAGTAACAGATCAACGACCCACAGCGAGAAATCTTTCGTTCTTTGTAAGAAGATTCAATTTTTGTTGACGATAATCCTAGAACACAGTCCTGCAATTGGACGAGCGAACTAAAGCAATATCGCATGATACGATTAAAGTGTTGCTTGAGGAATATTGGACTAAGTTTCGTTGAAGGAAAACTTGTAAAGAATAGGGATGATAACAAAAAAATCAGGTAAGTAGATTATTTAAAATTATTGGACACGCATTTTTTCTTTTTTTACGTAATCCAAAGATTACGGCGATACATTGAATTAAAATGTGGCATGACGTCACGCCTTGCGAGATTTTATAGTCGTGACGTAGCGAGTCCCCACTCCTCAACTTTAATGCGTTTTATCTAATTGTAAGTAATTCTTTATTAATATGATAAAGCAAAAATTACGTGTCTAATATTTTTTTATAGTATTCCTATTTTATACTATTCCCTATTCCGGACTTACATAACGTAACATAGGTAACATCACTCAAAAAAACTAGCGAAATGTGTACTTTATGTAGGTACCTACACCGCTGCCCAACTCTTCGGTAAAACAAGGCGTGATGTTATGTTATGAATTTCTAAAATCGGCAACGAAATGCGAGTAGATAAGTAACTTAGGCTGTGCCTAAGCGTAGCGATAAATGCTCGTTCATTCTCTGAATGAAAAGTTTTTATGCCCTGCAGTGGCACAATAACAGGGTTTTTTATTATTTATTTTTGACCTGTATCTGGACCGTTGCTCTGTGTATGTTACGAAAATTTTAGGTCAATGCAAATATTTAATTAAAATATGAAAGCAACGTGGGTTTCCCGTATGGAACAGAATTCGTATATTTTCATCACCGCCTTTTCAATGTGTTCAATACCGTCAAGGCGGGCAGGGTTAACTTTGACTCTAGGGCATAACATCTGGATTCCTTTGCCACTGAAAGCTTATTAAAACCAGTGTCTTAATAATACCCACAAATTTACAATCACACACCTAGACTTACATACATTCATACACACAACATTCTTCATTTGCCCATTTCCATTCTTCATTTTTTGTTATGCTCATTATTATTTTATTTTCTTAATTAGATACTTATGTGCGTATCAATGAATAATAATATACATAATTTGTATATTTCTTTGAACTTTATGTTGACTTGCTTTTCTGTGATTTTGTTTTTAATTTTTTACGTTCTGCACTCAATTGCAATTTCAGACTTTATAAT
The DNA here is from genome assembly GCA_947568875.1 of Fissipunctia ypsillon. Taxonomy (NCBI): domain Eukaryota; kingdom Metazoa; phylum Arthropoda; class Insecta; order Lepidoptera; family Noctuidae; genus Fissipunctia; species Fissipunctia ypsillon. Next base: position 14,610,611 of record OX387654.1, on the reverse strand, counting down.
ACCTATTATATCTTAATTTTAACTGTTTTGTGAATTAACATGTCCTTTAAAAGAGATCTGGAAGAGATCTGGGTGATCTGTAACTCAGGATTCTCCTACCTCAGACACCTTTCTCTATTTAAGATTGTGCATTTTATTAACCAGTGCTTGTAATATGAAGTTGAGATAAATAAATATTTATGATTATGATTATAACTTTGCCCCAAATCTAATACTTGATGTTTGAACTGCCCGCCTTGTCGCGACACTCGCAACTAGGGTATAGGTACTTATATTTTGTTCTGTGGTCGCGACCACAGAACCGAACGTCGTATTCCTTCGGTAACTAATAAATGGCGATATAGACGCGTACTTGCGGAACTGTTGTGTGGATTTCATTTGTCTCGGTTTGGCGCCCGCCATGGCGGTATTTACCTAGTACTCTAGTACCCTTAGGTAGTAGGACTACTAGTTATACACCAATATGTTTTAAATAAGCTGATACAATGCCCTTTTTATATTAAATGAAATACATTTATTCATGGATGAGTATGAAAAAGCTGCAGATCTCGTATGAACTAATTTAAGTCGGGTTGAGCGTATAAGCTGAGTGTCGAATGGAATGGAAGTAGCCACTTAACCCAGATACTGTGGAAGAAATCGCTGGAAGTATCGGTCTCTGCATGTAAATGTAAATACATGTTAACACTCCATTACACGATGTAGTTCAGTATTCTCATGATCACAAGAATAAGGTACCTAGATGTTGGATCGAGGTTATAGTTTAGGTATAGACCGACCTTATTTATTTATTTATTCACAAGGCAACTACAACATATTTATAATAATCACAGTATATCACTAGCTTCACATTATAGGTTTCGACCTGACTATCACCCAAAGCGTAGTCACACGACATGACTAGCAGAGCAGCAACAATAATGATGATAACAACTGCAGTAAAAAACTCAATTGATAAAATTACAGCTACAAGGTATGTGTGTCTGTCCTCCTACACACTTCTACTTAAGCAGGCAATGTGTAGGAGACCAAACACTCCAGATTAATTACAATAATTGACACAAACTTACATACATTATTTAAAGAAATCAGTTTATAAAGCGTTACAAGATTAAAAGCGTTAAGATTATTAACAGAGATTCTAATACAATGTATGCAAATAAATAAAATTTAAGTGTCTGTTTCTAATGTCAAAATAACAGCTTTTTAGGGTTCCGTTGTCAACAAGGAACCCTTATAGTTTCGCCATGTCCGTCCGTCCATCCGCAGTTTAGCTCAGATAATCTTAGTACTAGAAAACTATAATTTGGCATGGATATACATAATTATTAATCACGCCGATAAAGTGGTAAAATAGAATCATGAAAAAAAAATTTTGGGTATCTCGTGTAGGTAAAGTGGGGATGTTTTTATTTTCTCGTCTATCCCATGGTGAGGGACGTTGTTATATAGGTGTTTTAAAAATATTGCGGGTTTGTGAAAACAATTTTTCGAATATTAAGCTTTTAAAGTGCTAATTTTTTTAGAGTCAAGTGTCCCCTCTGCCGGCTAAACGGTTAGTTTTGGGTAGGGTAAAAAAACTCACGATAGTACAAAGGACCCCTTCGGCTTGATGAGAAAAAATGACAGATAGGGAAACGATTTATTACTGCTATTCCAATTTGCAGTTAGTCCATTAGTCATAACTCATAGATGACTTTTTCTGGTTCACCGGGCAACATAAAGAGAAACCGTTGACAACACGATTGAGAAAAGTAAAACAACTTTTTAATCAAAGTTATTCATATCTATGGCTTGCAATTAACTATCAGTACCTAGGCACGAATAAATAGTTCTCTTGATGATTTTAAAAACTGTCTTGGGCCGGAGTGTGAACATATAACAATTTTTTTTTTTTTTTTTTTTTTTTTTTTTTTTTTTTTTTTTTTTTTTTTTTTTTTGGCAGGAGTGGGAAATCCTCATGGACGCCCAGACTGCCTCACCTCCCTCTGCCTTGTTTGGCAGTGTTCTCATTAAAGTGTCCCTTTTCATTGTATTTTTGTCATCAGTCCTGTTGCAGGAATTAAGGAGTTCCTGGAAGCAGTTGCCTTACTTCATGTAATATTTCAAAACTTAAATCTAATGTATTTTATTTTCTAACGGGTTTCCTAACAAGCTTATATTTTACGCTTATCTAACAACTTATTTCTATATGTTTGTTTTTGTATTTTTTCCTTTATGTTTTTCGAGTCTACCAATGCTAATACCTATAAAATATTATATTTATTTCTATACTATATTTATAATATGGCTATCATAATATATATCAATATATCATATACATATAATTTCTTATCCTAATTGTTTAAATTTATTCCCTATCCTATGAATTTTAGCTTCTAATTTTAAAACTGATTTTTTTTTTTGTATTTCTTACTTATTATTATGATACATAATTTATATACTTATTAAATATTTAGTATCATATTTTTCTTAAACTTACTTATTTCTATTAATTACAAGCGATGCTATTTCCGTACAATATTTGAGGAACTCTTTTCTCTGTTTCCCTTCCAAAAGTGTTGGCAGATTTTGGGCATCCAATGCAACGGTGAGTCGCTGCTCCGTATCGTACCGCATCCTTGCCGTGATCGGGCACTCCAGCAGTATGTGCAGCACGGTCTCCTCCACACCAGGCTCACAGGCGCACGATGGATTCTCTTTACATCTGAAGCGTTTCAGGTATGCAGAGAACCCACCGTGCCCCGTCAGTATTTGCGTGGTTATGCTCGTTGGAGCCATCTTGCGTACTACACCGTACGCCACCACCGCGTCCGGAAAGAACAGCTTTGTGCCCGAAGCCGTGTCACCCGACTTATATCTCCCGTTCCATTCGTCAAGCGTTTCCGACCGGATTCTTCGCTTGACGAATGATACGGGACACAGATCGTAGTCCGGCCTCTTCCTCAACCCTAGGGCGGCTTCCTTCGCGAGTTGGTCAGCTCTCTCGTTTCCCTCCAACCCTGCGTGGGCCTTGATCCAGAACAAGGAGACACTCTTGTTCTGGAGTTTGCAGCGTCGTATGGTGTCTCTAGTTTCCACGGCCAGAGGGTGGGAGGAACCAACATTGGTCACTGACTGAAGAGCCGCCATAGAGTCGCTGAAGATGCCGAACGTGGCTTCGTTGCGCTTGAGCGCCTCCTCTGCCGCTCTTTTTATGGCCAGGAGTTCAGCCTGATAGACGGTGCAGTAGGACGGCAAGGCGAGTTTGAGGGCCTTTATTTCGGAGGCGCTATTCCATAAGGATAGCGCCGCTCCGACCCTGCCCTCAATCTTGCTGCCGTCGGTGAAGATCCTCACGGCGTAATCGCCGTGGGTATTATATTGTTCCTCGTCTATCAGGCTTCCAAACTCCAGACTTATTTGCTCCGCGGGGTGCGGGGCCTCTATCGCTGGGGCCATCCGTTCCACCTCCCTGTCTCCTAGTGCAGGCTGGGGCACTCCCCTCTTGGCTTCGTAGAGCGCAGCCGCTTCCCGGATTCGGAGGTCGAGTGGGAGTATCCCAGCCAGAACCAGTGCCGAGTTTAGGGAGACTGTGCGGTAGGCTCTGCACAGCTTTTGGGCAAATCCTCTTTGGACTATGTTGAGCTGCTTTATGACACCTTGTTTATTAGCAGCTGGTGCCCACGCGCTCGCGGCGTACAAAATAATCGGCTCCACTGCTGCAGTGTATATAGCCCTTATCACCTCCGGGTGCAGTCCCCAACTGACCCGGGCTGCTCTGGCCAGCCGCTTATAAATTGTTATCGCCTTCTTACAGACGGCAGCTACGTGTTGGTTGAAAGTAAGTTTGGCGTCGATGACAAGTCCTAATATTTTAATATCTTGGGACATTCCAATGTCGATCCCGCCCATGCTCAGGCGCGGCGTGTCGTACTTGAGTCTCCGCGTTAATACCATCGCACAAGTTTTGTGCGGCGCGAAATTCAGCCGATTTCTGACACCCCATGCGCGAACATGTTCGAGAGCGGCATTGGCTTGTCCCTCGATTTCTTGGGCTGTTTTGCCGTCAAAAACCAACACCACATCGTCTGCGAATGCCTGGCAGTAGTTGCCCCCAATCTCCAACTGTTTGAGGAGCGGGTCGAGCAGCAGATTCCAAAAGATGGGCCCCCCTATTGACCCCTGGACGCACCCTTTGCTGGTTCGTCTTCTGCTCTCCTCCCCGGCATACCTCACGGTGACCACCCTGTCACTGAGGTAGCTGCTGACTACCCGTCTCAGGTTAACCGGACACTTTTCCTCAGCCAATCGTACCTTAATCGCAGGCCACCATGCGTTGTCAAAGGCTCCCTCGATATCCAGCGACACCAGCGTGACTATTTTCTTTTGAGCCAGCTTCGCACGGATGTATTGCACAAGAGTGAAGAGGGAGTCCTCAGTGCTTTTTTGGGGCATAAAGCCGTATTGACGAGTACTAATTCCGGGTAGTATGTAAAATTTGAGACGAGCAACCAGCATCTTTTCGTACACTTTCCCTAGGACAGGCAAAAGCCCAATCGGCCTGTACGACTTTGGTACGGTGTACGATTTTTTGCCCGGCTTTCTGAGCACAACCACCGTAGCTTCCTTCCAGGTCTGCGGGAAGTAGTGGTGTGCCAGGCACTTGTTCAACAGTGCCAAGAAGTAATCAGGGTCACATTTAATGGCCTGAGAGCAGATGTCGGCCGTGAAGCCGTCGGCTCCCGGGGCCTTTTTTGGGTTGAACGACATCATAGATCTATCAAGCTCGCTTGGGGTAAACGGTGGGTCATATCGATCATTTTGGCTCCATGCGTTTACTGTCTCTGCCAGTTCTCTGATTTGGCGATGATCCATGCTGTCGTCCTCCCCTCGGTCCTCGGGATAAAACGTCTCAGCCAACAGCCTCACTGAGCCTTTTGCATCCAGTGTCTTCCCATCCATCTGCAGCGGCAGATCTTCTTCTCTCTTAGCTATCCTTCCCATTACCCTATAAATACCTTCCCATACCCCCTCTCTGTCCTGTTTCCCGCAAAAAATTTTCCAGCTCTCCGTTTGAGCTTTCGTCACTGCTGCCTCATACTCCTCTTTCGCTTCCAGGTACAGGCCTACAACCATCGCTCTTCGGACCGGCGCTGCGTTCCTGACTCTCACTTTCCTGGTGGCGACCAATCTCTTCATCTCCGCGAGTTCCTCGGACCACCACGGCATGGTAACCATTTCTGTGCTACGTTTATAAGGTATAGCGTCTCTGCATGTTTCGGTAATAGCCTGCGTGTACATCTTTACTGCCTTTTCTATTTCTTCGATGCTTTTTATGCTTGACAGATCCACTAGAGTTAACTTTCTGTTCTGCATAGCTTGAGACAGTTTCTCACGAAACCGTCCCCAGTTTGCTTTTTTGGTGTTGTAAACTCTAGTGGTCCGTTTGATCGCTATACCTTTGGACTTTGTTAGGTGTATGCTCAAGGTGATACTATTGTGGTCGGAACTCGTGAGACCCTCTTCGACCCTCCAGCCGTCCACCAGGTCGAGTAAGTCCTCCGAACAGGCCGTCACATCTACGTGGCTGCTGTACCTCACCCCGCCTCTCACGGTGTCAAAAGTTGGGATATCCCCCGTGTTGAGGATCTGCAAGCCCAACTCTCCCAGCGCTCCACACATCTGCTCCCCTCTCGAGTCTTCATTACTGCTGCCCCACCAAGTACTTTTCGCGTTTGCGTCTCCTCCAATAACCAATCTGCCTGAGCCTATCGCCAGCTCTATCCTTTTGAGATGCTCCAGGTATGGCTCCATGGGCTTGTCCGGCTCGAAGTAGAAGGACACCAGCGTGATCTTCCAGGCTCTGGTTCGGACTCCCACCACGACGATATTGTTTGTGGTGAGTTGTGGGTACTGTAAGATGTCCAAATCTTTATCAAAGACGGCAATTGCCGCCTTTACAGTCCCTTCTCCACCTTCAGAGCCCTGGAAGACCCTTACGCCCCGGTGATTCTTCATCCTTCTCATCCCACCCACATAAGGCTCCTGGAGCATTGCAATGGCGACTTTGCGCTTGTCAGCTTCCAGCAAGAGCTCGTTTGTTGCCAGCTGACTCCGTTGCAGATTGGCCTGGATCAGTTTGTACTCGGTGGTGGTCGCAGGGACAGCTTTAGCAATAAGCTACAGACAGACGCGCCAACGCATCCCATTTAACGCGTATCGGGCACTCGTTATCGAAGGCGTTGTGGTCGGTTTTGCCCACCTTGGCTAACACGCAATTATGACACTTTGGTGCCTCTGCTGCCAGTCGTGACGGGCAGTCAGCCCGCATGTGGGGCTCACCACAATGTACGCAGAGGTCGGCGGGCTGCGTGCACAACTTGCGACTATGGCCGAAGCGCAGACAGCGAGTGCATTGCACCAGCGGGGACTGATCCTGCACTCGCACCCGCTGAAGGTCAATGTGCACGCGACCCGCCGAAGTCAACCTCTGCCACAGAGCGGGGGACACCTGCAGGATGACGTGACACATGTGGGGGTTCCTCGTCCTACGACGGTACTTCACCCCCAACCTCAGATCCTCTGCAGGTATGTCTCCGACCAGGTGGGTGTTTTGACGTTGCAGGCATTGGGTAACCTCCGCATCCGTGTGGCAGGAGAGAACATCCCTGATAATAACAAGAGGGTCCTTGTTTCTGACCTCTTCCACCACCAGATCACCCTTCTTCTTTATCCGGTCTGTGACTTTAGACATTTCCTCCCTGGTTCTAAAGCCAATCACCACCTTTTGGTTCCTTGCTTTGCGTAGCCGTTCCACCCTAGTGCCCTCATTCCTGGCATCGACCGCCGTCCTGAGCTTCTCAATAACCTCTTCACCGGTGTCCTGATCATTGGTAGATGATACGACCACCGAGTGAAGAGGCTCCTGGATATGCTGCTTCGGGGTGGCGGCCATTTCGGCGAAAGTCGGACCTTGGCCTGCGACGTAACGGGGAGCCTGTTTAAGTTGCTCCGACAGAGCCCGGGTATGTTGCTGGCATTCTTCCAACGCCCGTCTGTGCTCTTCGAGTCCGGCTACAAGGTTCCTCATGAGCTCTGTCGGTTCACCCGTCGTCTGCCCCAACGGTTCTGCTGTCGGTGTAGCCGCTGGTATGACCGCAGGTGCAGGCGCGACAGGGACTCTGCCTCGTTCCGCCTCTTTTACTAGCTCAAAGAGCCTATTTATCGCACTGACTACCTCCGTCTTGATCTCTGTTTTAAGGTTGCGAGAGTTGCCCAAATGAAGCTTAGCTTTATTTAGGCAAGCTCTCGCCTCCGCTGTGAGGTTGGGGTAGCCAGATTCCGACCTCTTTGGCAGTTTCGCCAAGTCCGCGGGCACTCGTCGCATCTCCGAAGTGCATGGAGCTAGTGTTGTGTCTTCCCGCTTTGTGTTAGCCGGAGACTTGGCCTGAGGCTGAGCTTTCCCGGCCTCCCATTCCCCGACACTGCGCCTCACACTTGGAAGCGAGGGTTCAGCCTTCTCGGTTACGCGCGGCGAGCCTCCAGAGGCCGGTGAGCTCGCGTTATTCTTTGCTGGTGTGCGGATCATGTTTCCAGTAGAGGTGAAGGTGGTATTCATTTATTACAGAGGACACTGCTGATACCTCTGGGTCCCTGTAAAGGGGGGACAACACAGAGAGTACCCTACAATTATAATAAAATAGACTAATCCTACGGTCGCACGACCGTAAGGTCAATACAAGTAAAAATAAATTTAATAAAAGAGCTTAAATGAATTACTAATTTTTTTTTTCCCAAAATCGCAAGATTACTTGCCTAGTAGCAAAAGGGTGGGTGAGTTTCTATATTCGCTAGGCGCACGTGCGAGGTGTCAAAAGACGCGTCTCCGCGCGGGCCAGCGATCTGTGCAGTTGCTGAAAATTATGCTGAACAAAAATTTTGAATTTCGGGCAAAAAACGTGTTTTTCGACCGAAAATTATGTAAAAACCTAGAATTTGGACCACCAAACGGAACTCGAGCACGCGGATCGCGCACCAGAGTACAGGTAAGGCAGGTATGTATCTATTGAAACTAAAAAGAACGACGATTTTTTGGACAATTTTGAGAAAAAATTAAAATTAGGATTCCGTAAAGAAAAATATTGAGAATTTTTCTAAGTCGATGGGCGGAAAAAATTTTTCGCGTTTTCGTCAATTTTAACTAGTCAAAAAGTAGTACGGAGCCTATTAAAGATCAAATTAGCTGAAAACAGCTTCAAAATGCGTCACCTGGATGCAAAGTTATAACGATTTTATGTATTTACTGAACGGCTAAGGTGGATTCGGTAGGTATATGAAATTATTGAATACAAAGTTTTTTGAGTTTCTATATTCGCTAGGCGCACGTGCGAGGTGTCAAAAGACGCGTCTCCGCGCGGGCCAGCGATCTGTGCAGTTGCTGAAAATTATGCTGAACAAAAATTTTGAATTTCAGGCAAAAAACGTGTTTTTCGACCGAAAATTATGTAAAAACCAAGAATTTGAACCACCAAACGGGACTCGAGCACGCGGATCGCGCACCAGAGTACAGGTAAGGCAGGTATGTATCTATTGAAACTAAAAAGAATGACGATTTTTTGGACAATTTTGAGAAAAAATTAAAATTAGGATTCCGTAAAGAAAAATATTGAGAATTTTTCTAAGTCGATGGGCGGAAAATTTTTTTCACGTTTTCGTCAATTTTAACTAGTCAAAAAGTAGTACGGAGCCTATTAAAGATCAAATTAGCTGAAAACAGCTTCAAAATGCGTCACCTGGATGCAAAGTTATAACCTATAACATTAAATTAGGTCGTTGAGCCTTACGAGGTTATGCGGTTACTGCATGTACCAGTAAAATGTTGAGATAAACATACTTCTAAAAATTGCGCTCATAAATATTGATTCCTTCTCTGGCACGTTCTAGAAATGCAGTATGAAAATATGTGAGCATTTATTATTAAAAGCTACATTCGAAAGGAACATAGAGGTCGCAGTTGTTAGTGTAAATCGATGCACAAGAGCTACTGAATTAGAAAACATTCGATGTCGCATTCCAAGTAAAAAGTAAAATTATATATTTGAAAATGGAGTCTCAGCTGACTTTACTTGTAAAAAAAATAATTGGATAATCTGGGTAAAATCCGAAACGTAGAAACAAATCGATTTGCTATTGTGTGTAGAATAGGTACGTTATGTTTTGTGAATAATCTATGCATTGTTAGACCCATGTGAGACCACTACCATTAATTGTGATTTATGCATACAATCTCGCTTGTTAATGTTTGTTGCTGCTGTTGTGTGCTGTAGCACTAAAATATATAAGTAGGTAAGTACTTATCTACCAACTTGTACATATGTTCATGATTAATATCTTAAAGTAGGTACTTAATTTCTTCTCAAGCTGAACTTTACTATTAGAAAACCAATTCTTATGACCAAAAAGAATAGTTTTACTTCTACGTACCTACTTAACTGCAGGTAGTATTTGGTAAAGCCTGAACTCTACTAAAGTTATGTGTATGCTTCCAACGGATCCTAGACTGGACTATCAACTTTCACCAATAGCGGTTGGTGACACAAGCACAGGATATAAATTGAGAATAAAATTCGGTCAGTTAGTATCTTCTTATTCATCAATTCAAAATCAAAAGCAAAATATTTTATTTTACACTAGCTTCCGCCCGCGACTTCATCCGCGTGAAATTTCTTGTTCCCCCGACCCACCCCGTCGTATCGCATCACCTGCCCGCGCTGTTACTTCGTTTTCGCTTAGTGCTCTTTCTTACTTTTTTTATTTTTGCTCGGCTTCTAAGGGCCCTAGCGTAATGTTACATATCCTATAGCCTTCCTCAAGAATTGGGCTATAAAATGCAAAAAGAATTTTTCAAATCCGACTGGGAATGACAGAGATTAGCGCGTTCAAACAGTTAATAAAAAATAAAATGCGTAGGTAATTAACTTAGACTAAGCGCATTTTTCTTACATTAAGCATTTTTATAGTCGTCGTAATTTCTAAGCGAAAGGTCCGATTCGAATAATTTAAAAAGGAATTTACATGCACTTAATCAACCTTGATTATGAAACTATTTATTTGGATAAGGATTAATACTATGTTTGTGGAAACACCTTCGCAAATAATGCATTATTTTATAACAAATTGGATTACCATTAAAAAAGTTATAGTGAGCCAACCTTAAAAGACAGATATATGCTATCCCGGACTTTTTTTTAGAACTTTTTAAGAGGAAATATTCCGTCATATATGATTTTTGCGTAACTATAAAAACGAGAAGAAAGAAGAAAAAGAGAAACGTCAGAAGCAAAGAACTCCACGGTTACTCTTTTAAAAATAATTGACTTGTACAATGTTTTCAAATTACAGTGTTAATAGGTATCCGAGGACAGTGTAGGCCTGTCAACAAGTATAATTGCCGGCACGAGTCGTGAGCACAAATTCCACCTTAACTTTAACTGCCTTCGTCAGCGTTCTCTTGTATTTTGTTTTCTATCTTTATATAAATAAGCTAATAATAAGCATATATGATCAAGCACGGGCGGGAGCCCGTGAGCAACCTGCCGTAATAGGAAACAAGATTCGTTAGGTTTAAGAGTAGTTTGTGCTCACGACTCGTGCCGGCAACTATACCAGGTACTTAACGAAATAGAAAATGGTCTACAAATCTACAGTCTATTAAGCCTACAACATTCTCACATTCACAAAATATACGAATCTATATAAAAGAGATAAAATAATAAAAATAAAAACCTGTTGTAGACCATACGTCCACCGGGTATGGACCATGATAAAATGAATAGAACATCATGAATATCACATCAATAAGTACATCGAACTATGGAGGTAAATTGCTTCAGGCGACATTAACGAACTCCTTTTTGATATTGGTTTGGGTTACTTCATTTTTAGGGCAAAAGAAGAGCAAAAGGGAAAACCAATGATATTTTAATACCTACGGTGTCCATTTGTATTTTTCAAATCAATATCATAGAATTGTCTATAAATTATCCTTTCCCTATTTTTTGGGATCCAATTCAAAAGTAAATGACATTTCTATGGTTTATTTGACAGTGTACATTCTGTTTTAATTGGGAATTTGCATAGCGATGTCAATCGGGCTTTTAGCAATGTCGTCTGTGGTTTGAGGACAATGGATTCACTAGGTACTATCTCTGTGTTCAGCAAGTTTTAATAGCTATTCTGTAGTGCAGTAAATAAGCAATTCCTTGCAGGCTTGATTTTAGTTAATTACTTTAGTGTAGGTAAAATGCTCATGCGTAAAATGTTTCTATTAAGTAGGCTATTGTTGAAATATCTTACAGGTTTTTGTAGATAAGAGACAAATCTAAGACAAATCAAGACTCTAAGGCAGCTGAGCCGTCAGTGCGCAGTGTTTGTCAAGTATGATGTACTGTGCTCGGACCACTTTCCGTTAATAATGGAGTGTAATCTGGGCGTAGTCTCACCAAAGATACTAGAATGTAAACCGTAAATAATGTTATATGGGGGGAAAGAAATGTAGATCAAGTTAATCTGTACATGACGGAATATCACAGACTCTTAAGACTTCTTGACTTTCCCGAGAAGTTTACAAAATGTGCAGATTACACTTGTAATATTTTACAGCATAGACAAGTGATTGACAGTTCGTATAACAATATTGTAAAAATATTAAGAGAAGCAGCATTGTGTGGCAAACATGGTAATCATATACGTAAGAAAAAGAAACCTGTTGCAGGGTGGAACTTACATGTTGTCGAGGCACACAGGGAAGCTAAGCAGGAATTTTATTTGTGGTGTTGGTATGGCAAACCAAATTCAGATGCAATTTATAACGAGATGTGTGAGGCCAGGAAAATCTTTAAGAACCGACTAAGATGGTGTCAGAACCATGAAGAACAGGTAAAAATGGATATTTTGGCCTCTCATCACTCAAAAAATAATTTTCGATCTTTTTGGAAAGCTACAAACAAACTTCATAGCAAACCGGTTCCTCCTGTGTGTATCGACGGCGTAAGTGATGCCGGTGGAATAGCAGATCTGTTTCGACAACATTTTACGGTCAAACCGCCATTGGGGTCCTCGCAGTCGGTAATCAATGTTAAGAACGGTGAAAAGATAGGGTTTGAATGTACAACTAGAGAAGTGAAGTTGATAATCAAATCAATGACCAGAGGTAAATCTCCCGGCCACGACGGGTTGAGCATTGAACATCTTCAGCATGCTGGACCCCACTTACCGAGATTGTTGGCTATGCTGTTTAACCTGTGCCTAAGCCACTCATATCTGCCTGAAGAGATGATTAAAACCATTGTTATACCTATCGTTAAAAATAAGACAGCTGATCTATACACTACAGGCCTATCTGTCTTGCCACAGTGGTATCGAAGGTATCATGTTGAACTCACAGCTGACCAAACACATTGAACTTCATGACAATCAGTTCGGCTTCCGGGGCGGACTATCCACTGAATGTGCAGTTTTGTGTGTTAATCATGCTGTCAAATACTACACAGAACGTCAAACATCAGTTCACGCATGCTTTCTTGATCTTTCGAACCTTTGCCCTGGCCTGCTTTGGCCTGGCTTTGGCCTTTGGCCTGGTTTCCTATGATATTCTATGGGAAAAGTTAGAAAACACTAAACTACCAATAGAACTCGTCAAAATCTGCAAGTACTGGTACGGAAACCAGGTCAATGGCGTGCGATGGTCGGGAACCATGTCGCAGTCGTACAGGTTGGAGTGCGGGGTGAGGCTGGGGGGGTTGTCCTCGCCAACCCTTTTTAACCTGTATATGAACGTTCTGATTGTGGCACTCAGTAGCACCCGGGTAGGTTGTCACATAGACGGAATTAATGTAAACAAATAAGCTATGCTGATGACATGGTGCTACTGAGTGCATCAGTTTGTGGTATTAAGAAACTGCATACCATCTGTGAAGCATATGCCGAGCAACACGGTTTAAAATATAATCCACTCAAAAGTGAAGTCATGGTCTTTGAGGGCAGAGGTAACAGTACAGGTAACGTGTTTCCCAGAATTCCACTTAATGGTACAGCTTTGCGTAGGGCGTCCAAATTTAAGTACTTAGGACATATGCTAACTTCTGACCTCAGGGACAATGATGACATCGAGAGGGAACAGAGGGCGCTGGCAGTGCGGGCGAACATGATAGCTCGCAGCTTTGCACGTTGTTCGAGAGAAGTCAAAATTACACTTTTTAGCCCTTATTGTACATCATTCTACACGTGCAGCCGTGGGCCCACTATACTCAAAAGTCTTACAGTGCCCTCAGAGTCCAATTTAATAATGCGTTCAGGGTGCTGATGGGGCTGCGGCGATTCTGTAGTGCATTAGGGATGTTTGCTGAACATCGCGTAGATTGCTTTTACACTACGATGCGTAAAAGGTGCGCATCCCTGGCGCGAAGAGTACGTGGCAGCGCCAACAGCATCCTTAGCATGATCGCTAGTCGGCTGGACTGTTGTTACATCAGTCATTGCTGCGCCATTTGTCATGGAATGGTGCAGTAGTGATTGTTGAGTTATTTTCTTTTATGTTTTGTTGTGGGTAGTTTTAAGTATTACTAACACTAGTCTATAAGAACATTGTTACTAACAAAATGGACAACATGGTCTGAAATAAAGTATTTATTTATTTAAATAAAATCTTACCAAGATTTCATAGATAGAAAACGAAAAAAGCTTCGATACAAAAGAGCTATAAACAAATGACATTACGTTCAATATTTTCACAACTATACCAAACACATAAAAAGGTCTGTCAGGTCTGAATAAACATACCATCGAGTCTACCTTTTGTCTGAATTGTCCGAAAAGAACAATATAGTCTATTTGCTTTAACTTCACGTATACTGTGTAAAAAGTAGGCACAGTCAAGGCTGACAAGTTAGAAGGATTAGTTTGTAAGTACATAAGTATCTTTCATGAAAAGCGATAGGTACTGCCATGACGGGTAAGATGGAGAGTTTTGTTTTGAAACATTTATGTACTGTTGTTTATTCACCCTAATCGTGACGTAGACATACTCCTTTTCCATTAAGCTGTCAGACCTTTTAACAACATTACTGAGTAACTAAGAGATGCCAGGGCCGCGCCGACCCTTGGCAGCGCCTGTGTGCGAAAACTATCTATGAAGCGCCTCTTTTTTTTTGTCGTGTTTCGCAAGCGAAAAAAATTTTATTTCAATTTTTTACAGAAACGTGTTCTCTAGTTTTATATTATTTTCGTAAATATTACTGAGAAAAAGAAAACGCAAATTAAATTATTTACATTATTATTTAATCAAGATTTCCAAAATGGCTATCTTTTTTTCTAATAATACATTATATTGGTAGTGACTTACATACCCTTGTATGTTATATTTTGCAAAAAAAAAAAGCAAGAAGAGTCGAAAATGTCGAAAAATGTAAACATAATTATATTATTCCACTCTTCTGGCTTTTCAGTTTGCGAAATCCTTGACAGTTTCATTCAAATGTGGTGTTTTGAAAGTCTTGAGATTTAACTTTATTTTTCACAGTTTTCAAAATTATTGCCACCACAATTAATACACTTCTGCATCCTTATAAACCAATCACTAAAAATGTCTTTCCATTTCTGTTCAGGAATTTCTGCACATATATTGTCCCTATTGTCTCGAAAGTAAAGCTTCTTCGTCCCGAACTCTTTGCCCTTTCAATTTAATTTTCACGAAAGGAAACAGTCCAAAGTCACATGGTGCCAAGTTTGGGCTGTAAGACTGCTCAAGAAGTTTCAAGGCGGCATCTCGCAAAACTTGGCATGTAACGTCAGCACGATGTGCCGGAGCATTATCATGATGAAGAAACCAGGTGCAGAGTTGTGACATTGGACGAAGCTTCTTGAATTCCTGAATAAGTTGAGGAAGGCAGAGAGTGGTGTACCAAGCAGCGTTTACAGTCTTTTGCTCACGGAGAATTACTTGTTCAATAATTCCCCGAATACCGAAATAAACCACGATCATTTTCTTTTTTATCGACTTAGATCTTTTTACTTCATTCGGAGTTTCTTCGCCTTCTATCACCCGTATTTTATTTTGCTGCTTTGTGGGTACGTCGTAATAATAAAGCCACGTTTCATCACCCGTGACGATTGAAATGATGTCTTTAGTTTTTCCGTTTTCAAACTTTGCAATCATTTTTTTACACCATTTAACTCGCTGTTCCTTTTGTTCATCGGTAAGTTTATGTGGAATCCAAAAAGTACAAACTTTTCTATAACAATGATGGTGCATAATTGAATGTAACGCTGCTGAGCCAATCTGCAGTAAGGACTCTATTTGCCGGTAGGTTATTCGCCGGTCAGTTTCAATTAAATTTTTAACTGCAGAAATATTTTCTGGATAACTGCTTCCGCCGGTCGTCCTGAACGCGGGTCGTCTTCTAGGTTAAAACAGCCACGCTCAAACTGTTTGTACCATCTGTAGACGGTTGACGAGAGGGACAGTCATCACCAAGGCTTCATTTCTTCTAATCAGTTTTCTGGACTTAATCCACGTAAAATGTTATAACGCAAAATTGCGCGATATTCGATAGTCGTCCCCGAAGCCATTATAGTGAACTTGTTCGAACACGATCTGCGGCAATACTGAATGCAATCAAATGACAACTGACACTAAAGTATATCATAACATAAACAATCAAACTACGTGCTCGCGTCGGCCATTCGCCTTAATATTATTAAGTATCTCAAAACTTTCAGAACACACTACGTATATTTGCGGGACAATTGTGTAACACACACAGTAGGAATCGGTTTCGTTTTGACAGTTCAACAACATTCATTGGGTTATTTACGTTACTGAGCAGATAAATTTTTCGAATCTATGAAGCAATGGATTAGCAATTTCTTCAACATCATTCAGATTGTGATTGATAGTGTTACGTTGTTTAGGATTGATAGTGATTGATTAGGATGCTGATCTAACATGACTCCTCTATACATATTGTTGGTTTTGTTAACCTTTCCTGGCTCATTGTTGAGCGCAGGTAATTTTTTCTCTTTTAATTTAGAAAACGACCTTTCTGAGCTTGCTACTGTGACTAGCATAGTTAGCAAAATGTAGTAATGTAGTAGTGATGTTAGCATACGGCTGTCAAATTATTTAAATATATAAATTCGAGAATTTTCACCATATCATTATTGATTTTTTTGAAAAAAGACTGACGACATATTTTCTTCATCGACATTAATTTCCAATTAATTATTTGCTGAAAGTTTTTCCTGCAAACGATTGCAGACCCGACCCCGCTCGCGTCGCATCGGGTTGCGTTCATAAACTCACCGACGGTTTTTGTAATAGTCGGTGTCGGATGCTGCCGGCGACAAAGACAGCGTTTACGAGTAAGTCTGAACGCACCTTCCACCCGACGATAAGCATTTAAGCAACAAAGCGACATCGACAGCTGCGGTTCTTTTGATTTTAAAGCAGAGCCCATAATTAATGTAAACTAAAGCCCGAGACGTAAACATTGGGTCAGTTCAAATCATGGGGCCAAATAATGTAAACTTAAAACACAAACTTAAATACATATTGTCTTGAAGATTTGAACTTACTTATCGATACTCGACTATGATGAATGTTATTGTGTAAAAAAAAATTTCAATAATTAGCGCTGGCATTTCATTAAGTCTCAGGGGCGCCTCAGCTGCCGCTAGTACCCTGGCGCCAGTGTGCACCGCACACATCGCACACAGGGGCGTCACGCGGCCCTGAGAGATGTCAAAGGAGATTGACCAAAAGCAGTCTTGAAAAGTTGCACGTATGAAAACCAAATTAATATAAAGGGTTTTCCAATAGGGACGGGTCGATGTTGACAGTCTGTGGCAGCCATACTATTTTGGTGGGATCTGTAAAATCTGTTGTATATTATGCAGTCAGTGATGCCAAATCACCATGGCAAGTTACACGGTTGAGCAGCATGTGCAAATGATTAAACTTTATTATCAAAATGAGTGTTCGTTAGTGCAAACGTTGCGCGCATTGCGCCCATTTTACGGCAGACGCGGTGGCCCTTCAAAGTCCACTCTCCAACGATTGGTGACTAAATTTGAGACGACCGGTTCGGTAAACAACCAACCAACACCTTTACGTCAAAGGAACGCCAGATCGGCCGAGAACATCACCGCTGTACGTGAGAGTGTTCAGGAGACTCCGAGGCAGTCGATTTCTCGCCGTGCTCAAGAATTCGGCCTTTCGCAGACCTCAACTTGGAGAATTTTGCGTCGGGACTTGGGTCTGCATCCGTACAAGATCCAACTGACCCAAGAGCTCAAAGTTAATGACCATAGACAACGCCGTGTGTTCGCTGAATGGGCATCGGAACGCTTGGAAGAGGACCCCGATTTTGGCCGAAAAATAATCTTTAGCGACGAGGCACATTTTTGGATGAATGGTTTTGTTAATAAGCAAAATTGCCGTATATGGGATGACCACAACCCACATGAGGTTCACCAGGTGGCAATGCATCCACAAAAAGTTACTGTTTGGTGCGGATTTTGGTGTGGCGGCGTCATTGGTCCGTACTTCTTCGAAAACGACGTTGGCGAGGCCATCACCGTCAACGGCGAGCGCTACAGATCAATGATAAACAATTTCTTTTGGCTTGAATTGAACAATATGGACGTGAACGACATGTGGTTCCAGCAAGATGGCGCTACTTGCCACACAGCGAACGACACAATCGACATTCTGCATGAACGGTTTGAGGGTAGAGTTATCTCTCGCAGAGGTGACGTGAATTGGCCACCAAGATCGTGTGATTTGACTCCGCTAGACTTTTCTTGTGGGGATTTCTGAAATCGCAGGTCTATGCCAATAAACCACATTCGACCGTTGCCCTGAAAGCCAACATAACGCAGGCCATCGCTCGGATTCAGCCGGATCTATGCAGCAGAGTCATTAAAAATTGGACCTCTCGGATTCGTGCCACCATACGAAGCCGCGGCGGACATTTGAACGATGTCATATTCCATCCATAATGGCATAAATGGGCCTTTTAAATAAAAAATAAATTTCGTTAATATCTCACACACATCTTGTTTTATTCAATTTTAACATCGACCCGTCCTTGTTGAAAGACCCTTTACAAATTATTTTCTTATTTTTTACATGCTTTTTACTTCAGGAATTTTGTTTTCGTATCCGGAATTATGATTTTAAGGTAAACAGTAAATTAACGATTGCTAGGTACATTTCCGTATAGTCATGATGGACGTTTCGTTCTCTTCATTTGTACAAGTTACGTAAGTATGAGCCTTTACATAAAAACATCACAAAAATGGTATTAAAGTCATAAATAGCTAAATAATTAGTAATATCATAACCATAACGTAGTAGGTACTGTATATGTATTGCATAGTTCCGTTGTGAAAATATTTATTTTTGTGTTTCGTCTCACGCAGATGCAACTGTCAAGACAGATGACAGACGTACCGGTAGGGATGACGATTATTCCTAAACAAGATCGATTTTTAAATCCATCCGAATCGCAGGAAAGAATCGATTCAGCAATAAATTGAGTTCTGATAGATCTGTTCCCGCCATTATTCTACATCGACAGCTTTACTATAGATAATCACTTATTCGTTTTGGTGTTGCCTGCATAATTAGTCAAGTGTAATGAATAATCTATATCAAAACTTAAAAAGTTGCAATCCGCAGGAAAAACATCGGAACTCGTTTTAAAGTTTCTAAAATCGATTAAAAAAAACTATAAGTAATTCATTGTTTATGATCGATAAAAAAAAATTACTTGACCTATAAAATCGATTCTAGATCGCCATCCCTAAGCCGGCGCCTGCGGAAGCCCGTTTATGTGTCGAATGAGAATACTCACCGCGATTAATATCTCCACTTAAATAGTAATACTTACGGAAATTCGTTGGTGTGTTTGTTTTAAACAACTTAGCGTGTTTCATGTAACTAACGACAGGACGTTTTCATATTTAATTGTGTTTTATTACGCCAGGACGTTTTTGTGTTGTGTTTCAGAACTCTTGAGATTCTAATCATGTCGATGCTTCATTCTGATCAACCGATGCCGGTTGATGCCGGTTGTAATGAGAAGGCAATGTGTCAATTGTTTACTTTTGATACTTACCCATTAATCAGAATGTTGTTTTGTACCTACATGATTGATCTGTGGTCATTTTATAAGTTGCGAGTAGTTTAGACATAATTTTTAGGTTATCTCCGAATTTGTTTAATTACTTTAAAACTCGGATACTTGTGTGAAAATGAACACTTTTATTTAATAGTATATAAAGCGTAGTCTATAATAAATAAAGATTTATTGTGTTTCAACTTAAGACGGATTTCCATACATCGTTGTTCATGATCCTTTGTGTACAACAAAGATCACATGTACGTGAATGACCGGGAGCATTGACTTGATGTAGATGTTTGTAGAACAAAGTTTCCGAAAACAAAAATGTTATTGTTACTGCAAAAGTTGGTAAACTGGTAGTTTCACTCGGAATGGTAATAGTGTTATTCTAACAAACTATATAGCATCGCAACGGTTTCAAGAAGAAATAAGACCGCCGAGAACGGATTATAATGATTTGCAATGCAGACTCGTGCAAATACAACAACTAAACTATTCTTCGAATGTTTCCAATTATGAAATCTGCTCTGAATATGACAAATAATAATGTACATTTATTATGCTGGCTTGTTTGACCAGAATAATGTCTTCCTCTGTAATATTACGTTATTTTCAATCACAATTTCTAGGATTCGTCGTCGAAGGTCTGGCACCTAAGAGCATTTTTCAACTCTCGCCAAAAATAACAAAATGGGGAGAGCCAAAAAAAGATAAATGAGGGCTTCGGGGATACAAAGACGATTAGCAAATAGATATTTTACAAACAATTTGCGATATAGCTTTCGGGCGAAACAGGCATGAAAGAAATGCGGCCGTTTGTGTACATAATAAGCATTGATCGGAACTTGGGTGCTGTTTGAGACGATATCACTAATATGGATATGACGATAATCCCGGGAATCCTAATATACTTTCAAATTTGTATGAAATGATAGTTTCATTTACTTATTAAAAAAACAATTTCCCGATAATATACAGGGTTACAGGGAAAGTCGTACTGAATATTAAAGGATGTTATTATTCAGGTCATTTCCGATGAATTTCATTCTGAAAAAGAAAATTGAAAAAATAATTTAATTGAAGTGTCACAATAATCACAAGAAAAGCAAATAGTCTTTCATTGATCAAAGTCCCTGTACTAAATAACGACAAGTTATTATAATACCTTAAGAGTACCTACTACATATGTATGTATATTGAGTGAAATATTAATTATAGAGAAAAACGTTGTAAGTATATAAGTAGAATAGTCATCAGTTCTAGTAATGGTTTAATATCCGTAACCGATTCCCGAGAATTTTTGGTCATAGTACCGATCCCCGGGAATTTTTGGTCATCTCTATTACTTTTGATAGTAATAGCACCCAAGATTCCGTTCTATGGTAATAAGTGAGTTCACGCTTGCCTAGTAGGTACTCTTAAGGTATTATAATAACTTGTCGTTATTTAGTACAGGGACTTTGATCAATGAAAGACTATTTGCTTTTCTTGTGATTATTGTGACACTTCAATTAAATTATTTTTTCAATTTTCTTTCTCCTAACATGCGCTTGTCAGCTCGGGGGCGCCAACTGTCTACCCTTTTTTCCTATACTAAAGTATCATAAAAAAGTGCCCTAGTTATTATAATGGCTAGAAAAGGTTGGATATTAACTAAATAAGTTAAGATCTCTATAGTAGGTAACATACTCATACGGTTGTCAAGACATAATGACTTGTGAAAACTATATGTGAGTATTTTAGGAGTTTCGTATTTAATTATTTTGGTATACGAAGTTCAAACGTATAGTTGAAAACACCGGGCGGCCATTTGAAGGTTAAAGTTTGTTAGTGACCGGTACAGTATAATCCTTCGCTACGTGATTGATATGACCCACAAATTAGGCACCTGTCCTACCGCCGACGAGGAAGCAAGTAACTATTAACGATTTTCTCGCCCAAGAAACGATCAAAAGATTGTATATCCCGTGTAAGTAAAAGAGATAAATATATTAATAGTTGATCGCTGACTGTTCACACCGCCGGTAAGTACTCGTTTGTCGCAGCGACAAGAGCTGTCAAAGAGAGTAGTCGCTCGGCGACGCTCGCTTGGCGGGCAGAAAACGCGTTGAGAAACTCACGCTTGGTACATTACATACCTATACTAGCGAGTAATCGCTCCTCGTTGTCGAGCACTCGCTGCTCGTTGCTCACCAACTCGTGTTTAGTTGCCGTTTCTAGCTCTACTCGCTCCTCGTTAATCGCCGGCGGTAGGACAGGTGCCATACACTGTTTGTCCACCGCACAACGTCAACGGGACGTCAAAGAGAGATTATTCGAACCGAACGTGACGTCCCGCTGGTGGTGTGCGGTAGATACGCGGCCATAGTAAATGTATGTATCGCTGACGTCCCGTTGACGTGGCGGTGGACAAACGACTTTAGGCTATAATCCATCCCTTATTGGAGACTAGTTTCTCTATTTAATACCTTACAATGCTGCAGTCACGGCCATGTATATACATCTATTATGGTCGCATTAGTAGAGGTTTAAGGCTCGATTAAACTGCTTACTGCTACGCCACACAGCAGCTACGAAACGCCTACGCGCCTACGCCGTCGATGGCTACAGGTCGCTACACCGCAGGGCACGTGTCCAATAAAGGTGCTTATTTATAAACAATATAATCAAACCATATAATTGCAGCTTTTACCCTGTCCTAAGCGAAAGCGACTATCGCGCGAATTCGCGCTTTCGATTACGCGATCGTTTTCACGTACCAACGCGAATTGATTGATCGCGTGAGGACGTCATATTCATATAAACGACCGCGAAGATCGCGTACTCGCGCGACGGGCGCTTTCATTTAGAACACGACCTTGACCTTCAAAATCCAAAGTGCCGTAGTTATAATTACCTCAAGTTTGTTTTAGCGAAGCAAAAAAAAAAGCAAAGGTATTTATTCCCAACTATTTTAGCCCCCCTAGTTAAAGGTGCTATTTTGGAATCAATAAAAAAATAATCATTAAATAATCTTTTTTTTCAATTTGCTGTGGTGGACGTCCGGGAAATACGAGAAGAATTTATCGTACCAAATTTGTCGGTGTAACGATGGACTAACTTTAACGGTACCGGCAAATGAATGACTTCGTTACAAAATTACTTTGAAATAATATTATACAGCGGACGGGCGTATTTTTAGCTCACTCTTCACCCGCTGTGATTGATTAATTTTGTTAAAAGCGACGCTTAAGCCTAATTATTGCGATCGAGTTATGTGTGACAAGCTTCACTCAAAATAATTTGGTTAACTATGAAGTATCTAAGTTAGGAAAATAAGGACCTGTCGACTTTTCAGGCGTCAACTCAACGCAGGTAGCCTACATGAAGTAGGTACCAGGGGCGAAGCCTTCATACAACCCGATTCCTATCGGCTTCCCTTTGGGACAGCCACTCTTCTTAATGTCTACTCTTACCAAATAATATGGTACACCTGTGTGTGTAACTGTGTATCACATCAAATCGCATAATTATTTTTAAATACCAGTTTAATATAATTATCATAAGATTAAAATCCTACAGTTTTTTTTTGTCTGAGTTTATGAGAACTGAACAATTATTTCTTCGGCTTCCCTATAATGATAATTGTAGCTGCGCCACTGGTAGGTACAACTTGTTACTAACGAGATTGCTACCCGGATACACAGACACACAGACTCACAGACTGGGTATTTTTTTTTTCATTATTATTGCGGCTAACAAGACAATTGCCAATCGATTGGCTTAGGCTTCCTGTATACGATGCCGGAGCCGCACCGGCGCCGGACAGCATGTTTGTGTATAAGAATGAATATTGTCAGAACTTAGCGCTCTTAAACACACCAGATATTGGTCAAAGAAGAAGATCCCGTTACTTGCTAATATTTTTGAAGAAGTTAAGGAAGAGAATGTGAACTCATCTTCCATCCTGGAAATGTTTACTTTGGAAACATGGGTCACTAACATTGATACTCAAAATACAATTGCGATTAATTTAGATTCAATTAAAAAACCCAAAAAAACTTACGAGCATAATTTAATAAAAAGAGAAGTGTTGAAAGAACTGAGGGAAAAATATTATGATTACTACATTATTTATACTGATGGGTCTAAGAGCGTTAATGGAAATGGCGCAGCTTACCCTTATCCTTTAGCTTATCCTTAGCTTATCCTTTGAAACCGGAAAATAGTGGTAATAGCCGTTATAAAATAATTAATTCTGTGTCGGTAATGTCACTGGAACTCTTTGCAATCTCAGAAGCACTTGTTTA
The DNA here is from genome assembly GCA_947568875.1 of Fissipunctia ypsillon. Classification (NCBI taxonomy): domain Eukaryota; kingdom Metazoa; phylum Arthropoda; class Insecta; order Lepidoptera; family Noctuidae; genus Fissipunctia; species Fissipunctia ypsillon. Next base: position 14,587,156 of record OX387654.1, on the reverse strand, counting down.
TATTCAAAATATCGACCAAAGAAAAGCAGTAATTTGTGTGGACAGCAAAAGCGCACTACAACATAACTCGATGGGCCTCTGGTTGCAGAGGTGCACCGATAGCTTATGGTATTCTGTCTAAGATACAAAAGTTAACCGAGAGCGGGTTCGATCTGAGGTTGCAGTGGGTCCCTTCACACATAGGCTTACAGGGTAATGAGGAGGCTGACCGTTTGGCAAAATTGGGGTCAGATGAGGGAAAAGAGATACATTTTGAAACCTATTATGTGGAACTATTACCTAAATATAAAAACAGGTGTTATGAACTTTGGAAATAATATTTTGATGAAAGATCAAAGAATAAAGGGATATGGTATAGATCTATGGTATCGGAGCCTCCTCATATACCTTGGTTTTGTAACACTAGGTTAAGCAGACGGCTTGTTGTGATCGCTCACAGACTGCGGTCCGGGCACGTGCCGCTCAATAAATTTGAATTCTTGATGAAGAAGACGAATTCACCAAACTGTGAGGTGTGTGCAACGCCGGAAGATGTCTCACATTTATTGGCGGAATGTGTCAGATTTCAGTCTGAAAGAGAAGACCTAATTAAGCAATTAGAGTTAAATAGATATGATGTGGGTATATTCCATCAGATACTGTGTACACCTAGTTCGGAGGCCGCTTTCAAGGTTTTTAGGTTCACTAAGTTAAGATTAAGTTAAGTAAACTAGCTATGGTATAAGGTACGATGGGACTGGCATACACAGTCGTGTAAAAGTCCCGAAATAAAAATAAAGAGAAAAAAAAAAAGAATGAATATCGCCCGTGCGCCGCACTGCCGCCGCACCGGAGCCGCGCCGGAACCGCGTTTACGTCGCATTGATGCCGAGTTCTAAATATAATATTAAAGTAATTGATTGTAAGAGCCGATGTATACGATGCGTTGCAGCGCCGCACCGCAAAGATTTTGCCGTACAAACGTAGTCATTGGCGGTCACACGTGGCCGCCAATGTACGGCGAAATCTTTGCGGTGCGGCGCCGTAACGCATCGTGCGTATAGGAACTTAAGCAATGATATATAGCTCTAGACCGAAAATTACGGTTCATTTACATGATGCCAGTTTCTAGTCATACAATCACACTGACGCCACGAATGACATAAATCGTCTAAAGACTGTTTACTTTGGAGGGTGCAACATTTAGGGCCTAAGCACATAACCGCGTTGCGGCGCCGCAACGCTGAAATCGGCGTCGCCGCGAAGACATTACATGCATGTAAATAGACGACAGAGAAGATACTGGCGACGCCCATTTCGATGTTGCGGCGCCGCAACGCGGTTATGTGCTTTGGCCCTTAGTGTTGCTTCAACTTATGCTATGTCACAAGCAATTAAGTAAATCCCACCGTGTAAATCAGGCCTTTAAGTGCTATTAAAAAACCTCACATACTTATTAGCACAAGTTTAATGTTTTGTTGTGTTTATGGTTTATTCGTTATTCCGATTGTGTACGTAGTAATTTTTATTTATTTATTTATCACATTATGTACACACATATAAACAGACAAGAGAAAGGAACAGAAAAATACGTGCAAAGGTGATGCTTGTTTCTAAAGAAAACTCTTCAGTATTTCACGTTTTAATTCCGGAAGAATTCTTGTCAATTTTTCCTAAAAATTACGAGAAAGCAAACATCAGAGGTTTGGTATGACATAGTTCACCACATTTCTTCTATAGGCTTTTATGTCTCAAAGTACTTTGCGAATATTTTTTCTTCCATTTGTGTGGAAGTGAAAAGCGTCATTAGTGTCGCTTCTCAGACGGGATGAATAGCCAAACTTCTAATTTGATATTTCATTCGTAGAGTCAGTGGTAAAAAAAAAAATAAAGTTAGAATTTCATTATAAAATTATTCGCCGCTGAAAACGTTCTAAGTTGGATTCAGTCCGCAAATTTAAAGCTTTATGGTGTATCTGGTTGAAGTTCCTGTGCTTATCAAAGATTTTGTTGCAGTTTTATACCTACACATAAATTATTACTACTAATCTACTTATTATCACCTGCTAAATAGAGCTCACTGTAAATAATATAAATTAAAAATTTAAAAAGCCTCCAACATACATCTACTTATATATACTTAACCTATTCATTGCGACCGTTCCAATGATCCCACACACGATACCTCTGCTGCATCCTGCAAATCCCAGGTAATGCTGCAGCATTAGTTCCAGGCGTTGTTATCATTGAAGTAACAGAATACCATATTTCGACTCAATCAGACCTGTGGAAGATGCTTACATCCATTCATCAATTATAAAAGAGCTGATAATCTTCAAATGGCTGAATAGATTTTCTTGAATCATAACTAAGAACACTCTCGATCAAGTCACCAATTAAACAAAACAAAAAAAAAATCTAAATCGGTTCAGTCGCTTGAGAACTACGATGCCACAGACAGATACACCAATACACAGGTACACACGTTAAATATAATACCCCTTTGTTTCCGTCTGGGGTTAAAAAGTTGTTCCAGGGCAGTAGGTATGTAATTACGGTAGCAACAAAATTCGATCTTACTAAATTGACGCAAAATCAAAAGTCAATTATTCAAACTAGGCTGAGAATCAACACTTTTCGAACGTCAAAAATTACATAAGACGCCCTTCACCACTTCCTAGTGCGTTAGCTGGGAAGAAGAAGCGGCGCAATAAACTCCCCAGCAGCACAGCTGTCTGTTTAGTTAGAAAAACTTGATTCTATAGGTACAATAGTATGCAAAATTATCTACATTACGCAACACAAAAACATTAAATAAAATTATTTTCCATGGGTCAGCTAGCACACGCCAATATATACCAATAAAAAAGAAACATCGAAATTATACTCAAGCAGAAAAAAAAAATTAAAAACTAAAGACGTAAAAGAACTTTATACCTAAATAAAAGCCTCCAGGCATAAAGGGCGTGCCCGCTTACACATAGCTACATATAGCTGTAACTTGAACTCACAAATGATAAACTAGGACCATCGAAGTAAAATAAATAAGCAGTTAATAACTAATTACAATAAAAAAAAACCAGGGTCAGCAAGACGACCTGTCAACACAAGCAGCACCTGTTCACGAGCATAACGCAAAGATCATGAAATGAATTCGATAATGTGCTTTTTAGGGTTCCGTACCCGAAGGGTGCCAAATGAAACCCTATTACTAAGCCTCCGCGGTCTGTCCGTCCGTCCGTCCGTCCGGCCATCCATCCGTAGACGGACGGCCTGACAGATGGATCTGTCTGTCAGCGGACTGTATCTCATGAACCGTAATAGGTAGACAGTTGAAATTTTCACAGATTATGTATTTCTATTGCCGTTCAACAAATAATAAAAATAAAATAAAGTAAAAAATTAAAGAGGTTGGACTAGAACTCATCGAGTACAGTAAAGTTATAATTTTTATTTTTTTTTCATCAATTATGAAGAAATAAGGGGCCGTAAAAGTTGTCAGTCTTAGACAATTTTTGTACGAGCTCTATCGCAACAACTAAACAAGTTGATTGATTTGACATGAATCATTTGAAACTTCTTTATATCACGTACCATATACTGTATTTCATGAAAAAGTACTAAAACGCCGATTCATTAAGTATTTTGTTTAAATATGGGCGATTTTCTGCAACTGCAAAAAATAACTTTGTAATTCACAGTATCATTATGAAGTACCAAGTTATCTTTGCGATTGTTAAAATTTAAGGTGATAAATATTCTTCGTTTAATATTTTCACTTCTGCTAAAAAAAAACTGAAGTATGGAACCCTCGGAGTGCGAATCCGACTCGCACTTGACCGTTTTTTTAGCATTTCATAATAGTAGGTATCAGAGTAAAAGAAGAGAGAGTCAGAGTACTCAGAGTGCTGTTATTTAAATTTCACTTCAGTTCCAATTTTAATAAAATATTTTGCTCAATAATTAAGATTTAGAAAACTAGTGTTAATCGAATTTTGTTGTTGACTGCACAGGACATACCCTTGCTGTTTCTAAACAGCATTACGGTGTTCCAGTGTAATAGTGTCATTAATAACAGTTTTTTTTATATTCATAAGAAAAATCAACTTTTGATGCAAATAACCGTTCACTGCACGTGCACATTGATTTGCATTCCGACTCAGTTATCTTCACAAAAATGATTAATCTTGTGAGCTACTTATAAAGCTGACTTTCTGCTTATCCCCAGACATTAAACTTCCTAGGTAATAGGTAGTTCTATATTCAGGGAAAGCGTCATGTCTACTGGTTAATTCGTGGCCAAGATCTAGTGCAAACACATTATGATTTCATCTTTATTGTAAGGGTAGGTCATGCAGCGTAACAAGATATGAGGAAAACGAGCCACAATTTGACATAAATCAATTTTGGTGCACAGCTATTCGCTTGCTCATAAATATTTGTGATTTCTACGTTCAGCAGACATCTGCCGCAGTATAATTTAAACTGCTACATCTATCGTATCTATACAAATAAATAAAATCCATGTGTCTGTTGTGTGTCAAGATAACAACTTTTTACTAAATGCATAAAAAGTATAAACTGTACTGTAACAAAAAAGCACTTTTTAACATTTTTGTCTGTCTGTCTGTTTGTTCCGGCTAATCTTCGAAACGGCTGGACCGATTTTGACGGGACCTTCATTGGCAGATAGCTGATGTTACGGCGGATAACTAAGGCTACTTTTATTTTAGAAAATAATTAGGGTTCCGCGCAAAAAAATTGAAAACCATGAAATTATGAACAAAAAGTCGGTTTTGAAAAATTCTTTTTGCATTTAGTAGCCCAATTCTCGAAAATAGTTATAGGCTATTTAACATCATGCTACAACCCTTAGGAGCCGAGCACAAAGAAGAAATCAGAAAGAACACTAAGCAAAAACGAAGTAATAGCGCGGGCGGGCGATTCTACGCGACGGCACAGATTACCAGATAAATTATTCCATACAAATTTTTTAATGCCTACTGCTATAATAGCCTACACCTTCGAGTCACTAGACGCTGCGAACGAAAATGTACCTAACCTTACAAGCGTACAGTGAGTTTTGCTTTGTAGCTGCGCGCCGCCGCGTGGTTATTGTGAATTGCCAGGGCTGCCTATTTCGATAAAGATGTCAGTAGGTATTTGTAGTTTAGGAAATAAAATAAAATGCTTTTTAATGTTTAGCATTGTTAAAAATACACAAGAAAGACTAAGGAATATTTTTATGCTAGGAAACTATTTAGTATTCTGTGACTACACCCCGAAACTGTAATTGTAAAACAAGTAAGACACATCATACGCAACGTATAGTACCTTACTATTTAACAATTAGTGACGTAACCACTTCGCATGGCCACGAATACGAATGAAATACGAAATGGAGGAAACTGAAAACTCGATTAATTGACTTGTTCGTTCATTTACACAATTAACGTAATAGGTAACTACTTTGCTTCTACACTATGAAAAACCTGCGCTGGCGCCATATTGTGACGTTATGCACGCTTTTCTAACACTTGCACGCTTTTAAATAAACAGTAATCATATGAACATAACATAAACAAGATAATAGCGATAACAAATATTATTGAAAATTAATTTGCACAAAGTAGATTTTTGCTAAACGTAATTTTCAAATGACAGTTGCCAAATGGAGGTCATTGACTTTTCTATTCTTATCTCTGACGCAAGTAATTTCGTACCTACCAATAAAATACAAAACACGAAACATGCAAGTTTAAACAATTTACCTATTTAAAAACGATAGTATAACTGTATCAGCAGGTGAGGTGCGGTGCGTTGCGTCGCGTTGCAACGCGACGGGTCAGCGGACGAGGGAGTTTTATTAAAATGTGGCCGGTTTTTTAGTATATTGTGTATCTTACGACTTCCATGCGAATGAAGTCGCGGGCCACAGCTAGTATTTAATAAATATTGAAAGAAGAGTCGAGCTATCATTTGCACCCGTAATTTATGTGAAAACTTTCAATCCGCAGAAATTTTAATGTACAATTTACTAGCAATTTTCTGCAGGTTAAGCTCAAAGTGATGGGAATGGCAAAAATAGTTAAAAGTTGTACATGAAGCAGTTAACGGCATTAAATTAACAAACCAAAAGCTTTTCTTTTTATAATAAAAATTAAACTTATTGAATATTTTCCCAAGACTTTTGTATTTAGGTACAGGAGCTAGACCACCACCTCTTAAAGTAGTATTATTTTAATCTTACTTGAGTGTGGGAAAGAGATGGAGCTAGACGTCCTGTATAGCTTCATCTCTTTCTCACACTGAAGTAACATTAAAATAGTACTGCTTTAAGAGGTGGTGGTTGGCCCCCTGTACAGTCATCACTGATAATATCAGGTGCTTTATATTCAGACCTTGATGAGTCATCAGATCAGGGTTATGAGATTATTTCAAACCATAACCATGACGCTTCTGCTGGAAAATAAACGTGATCAGCTCTGATGTCGTGATCCTGAATACGATTGTTAATATCCGTTTCGTATATAGGTAAGTGTTTTTCGTCGCTTCGAAAAACATACGAAACGGATGGCTTAGGTGTTTTATTGCGATTTTGCTAATTTAGAAACAAAAGAAAATTGCCTCTCTTGGCTTACAGCAAATTAAAATGTCAACACTTTTGTACGGGGTAACATTTATGGGAGGGCAATGAATTGATAAGCAAATTGACTATCAAATTGTTCATTTATTAAAATCACACTGTAATTTTTTGACAGTTGTATGAATAGCTGTCACACGTCAAATTGACGTAGGGTATCTTGCTAAACAATTAATTACCTCAGGGTACAAGTACAGTCAGCTGTAATTACCTACTATATCTACGTGAAAACCCCAACTTCAATTTGTAATGCTCGAAGGGCAGTAGCTTCGTTTCTATAAATCTTGTGTAATCCCTTTTGGTTTAACCGCAGCTACCAGACGGAGGGTTCCTAAGCTACTGAATATTTTACGAATTGTTATTGCTTTACTTGTTTTAATTGTTGGCCACCGCATTGGGTTTCAGTACCTACTTATTTAAAAATTCTAGTAACGTCTCGAGGCTACGCTGAAGTGCTCTTTACGAAGTTTAAGTAGGTATATTTTTTACGCACTTAACATAAAATGAGACTATACCCTACCTATTATAGGGTTGTCAAAAATATTTTTCAAAATAGGGTTCGGCAATCCTGAATGGTTAATACAGACACGAAACGCAGGGAGCTTCAAAATAGATTTCCTTTACTTCTTCATATAACTACACCTAAATTTCGTGATCTAAACTCCAGCCAGATTATAATGAGATGGAAACCGTACGCTTGTCACGAACCTTCATTATAATTGGAATTTGTGCTATTTGCCTTCTACACTCTTCATGAAATTATCTTTACTAAAATATTTTATAATAACGAAGAAACGGTACGCAGAAATACAGTATTTAGACACGGTTGTCTTGTAGATTTTAAGATAATTCAGGTCATGATTTTATCCTTGTCTTTTGAGGCTGTCTTTTACCGGAGGGACGTCGTTTCGACTCATTCATCATTCAGAATTTTATTAAGCTCTGGTGTTCCGGACAAAAAATACAGATTCTACTGTAGACATAGCCACAGTGTAAATATTTTGATATTCTCTCGGAATCAGGATAAGGCAGTGTTCGTGAGTGGGTTTTTCATAAAGGATTAATGTGACGTCCACTTGTCACGGGGGTAAGTATTAGATGTACTGGCAGGTAATAAAACACTATAGTGCTATTTCGTAATAGTCGCGCCGCACGTCCGCTCGGCTTGGCAGTCCGTTTGCTCCTACCCCCCACCTTGCGCCCGCGCCCACGACTATACCATTTATTTATTTATACATTAATCATCACACCTTTCCCTTTTTAACAAATTCAGTGGGTACAACTACAAAATAGTATTTTAAAAAGAAACTAACAATAGTATACAAAATCAAAAATATATATAGACAATTTTTCCATGATTTAGTTTAATTGGAGTAGTTAGTATTTATAATTCACTATCGACACTACTATCACTGATGTTGTCCGAATCAATTTTATTATCTTCACATACTTTCCATTGGCCTTCAATTCTTTTTAAATGAATGATGTTTCTACTCAATTCTTGTCCTGTCTCGTCGTTGCTTATATTATATTCCGGCCCATTACAGTTAATAACAGTGTGTGTTGTTGGATTAAAGTTTGTAGAAAGTTTGTTTTCTTTTACCATATTCTTGACATACACTTTTTCTCCAATTCCTATATCTAAATCTCCTGCTTTCCTTTTCCTATCCCCATATTCCTTTCCTTTTTCTTTCATTATTTTGTCTCTGTCATTGATTCCGGAAATTGACGGCGATTCTAAATCTGTAAACGAAGGTATTTTGTCCCTAAACTGTCTACCGAAAAATAACTCAAACGGAGTTTTACCGGTGGTTGAGTGAGGAGTGCTATTGTACATCGTAAGATATAATAACAAGTCATCATACCAATTTGACTTTTCGCTTTGGCTAATTCTGAGACGTTTGAGAATGTCGCGATTTTGTCGTTCAACTTCGCCGTTTTGTTGAGGGGAGTAGGGTGTAGTATAAAAAATGTGTATTCCTAAGTTCCGACAAAAGGATTTGAAATCCTCACTAACAAACTGTCTGCCGTTGTCTGCAGTAATGGTGAGGGGCGTTCCTAACCTAGAGAATATTTCTTTTAAAATTTTAATTGTTTCAACAGATGTAATCGACTTCATTGATTTTATTTCTTTGTATCTACTATAGTAGTCTACTATGACAAAAAGGTGATGTCCACTAGGCAAAGGACCCAGAAAATCGATTGCAACATCAACCCAAGGCTTTGATGGCAGCTCACGACGTTTCATTGGCATTGGGGGATTCGGTGCAGAAACCAAGGTGCAACCCTTGCAGCCTTTTACCATTTTTTCAGCGTCGCTATCTATTTTGGGCCACCAAACTTTGGTCCGTAAGCGCGCTTTCATAGCGCCAATGCCAGGATGTCCTTCGTGGGCTGCTTCCAATACTTGGTGACGCAATTTAAGAGGTATAACAATCTTACTTCCTCTCGACAAAAGGCCGTCGTGCATCCAAAGCTCGGTTTGAAATATCCTATAAATATTTATCACTGGATCCCAGTTATTTGATGATAGAGCCTCTCTAACAAGTTGGATCTCGTTATCCTGAAGGGAAACTTCTTTTATAATGTTCATCCCTATGGCACAAGGTCTAGCAAGTTGAACAATTTGATTAACGTGGTGTTCATCTTCAAATGGTTGGGGGTTATCTGTGGCGCATAATCGGGATAAACAGTCCGCGATATTTGTTTTACCTGGCTTATACAGCACCCTGAAATTATATGATTGAAGACGTAGTACCCAACGCTCGATTCGGGCACAAGGTTTTGAGCGTCTGCCAAATATAACCTCCAACGGTTTGTGATCAGTCACCAAATCAAATGATTCTTTGCCGAATAGATATATCTTAAAATATTCAACGGCTCAAACCAGTGCAAGCGCTTCTTTTTCCGTCTGACAATATCGTTTTTCCACATCGGTCAAGCTTTTGTTGCCGTAAGCAATTACTCGAGGTCCGTTATTATCAGACTGAATGAGCACTGCACCTAAGCCTACAGGACTAGCATCTGTCATTACAGTCGTTTTATCCTTAGGGTCATAATATCCAAGTGTATGAATATTACTCAAAGATTCTTTGAGCTCTTTAAACGATTTGCTTTGTTCAGGACCCCAACATGAGCCGATTGTCGCTTTTTTTCCCAATTTGAGAGTTAATAACCTCCTAAGGGGTTCTGATTTAGTGGCCATATTAGGAATCCACTTGTTTACATAATTTATGAGACCTAGGAAACTTTGCACTTCTTCAATTGAAGTCGGTTCTCTAAAGTTTTCTACAACTTTTACATACTTAGCCAAAGGCTTAACACCATCAGTGGACAATTCATGACCGAGAAATTTTATACTCTTGACATTAAAAACGCATTTGTTTTGGTTTAAAAGGATGTTATTTTCCTTGAATACAGCTAGGACTTTATTTAGTCCAGCGTTGTGTTCGGAATTGTTTTCCCCATACACAACAATGTCATCAATAAAGTTTACTACACCTTCACATGGCAAAAGGATCCTTTCAAGAATTTTTTGAAAATGTTTCGGAGCACATGAGTTGCCAAACATCAATCTTTTATAACGATATAGACCTTTTCCCGTTATGAATGTCGTGATATCTCTAGAATCTCCGCTGATTTCGACTTGGTGAAATGCGTCTTTAATATCAAGCTTAGAAAATACCTTAGCTTTTTTAAATTTTGGAAGTAGCTGATCCATGGTAGGCAAAGGGTGATTTTCTCTCACGATAGCCTTATTGGCACATCGCATGTCTACACATACCCTAACGTCACCATCTGGCTTAAGCACTGGCACTATTGGCGAGACCCACCCCGATGGACTTTCTACTGGTTCAATAATATCTAATTTAACAAGTTCGTCAATCTTTTTATTAATTTTTTCTTCTAACGGAATAGGTACTCGCCGACAGGGTTGAGCTACTGGTTTTACCATTTTGTCAATAGAGATGTTGAGTTGTATATTTTTGATTTTAGGAAAACTATTTTCACTCACCTGATTGACCTCTAATCCTAGTTTGAGCACGTTAAGAGATATAGCAGTATCTTTTCCTAACAAATCTCGTGTGCCATCTTTTACGACATAAAAAGTACCCGATTTTACTTGGTCTCCCACTTGGATGTCAGTATCAAATGATCCGATGATTGTCAAAGGTTTATCACTGCCATACGCGATGAATGTCTTGTCAGGTTTAGGAATTTGATTTCTAACTTCGATCTTGCATTCTTTTAAACGATGCCAAGTCTTGTCGCTTAAAATATTACATTTACTGCCCGAGTCAATTATCATGTCTATTTTGACACCTCCAACATTGCAGCTCAACGTAGCGTTGTCATCAATGTGAAATATATAATTAACATCGCTTTTAGCATGAGATGTCGCATTCTGATTATTTCCATATTTATTTTGGTCATTGTTGGATGTTTTCATTTTTTTATGTGGGTGTCTATTTGTAGCCGTTAGAACAAAACTGTTCCTTTTGCTTGCCCGAGTCCGACATTTAGTCCTGAAATGGCCTACAAATCCACATTTTAAGCATTGTTTATTCTTTGCTGGACAAACATTACTGTCTCCAGTATGATGCATACTACCACAACGAGAGCATCCTAAATTCTCAGGACCGTCCTTTTTCACATCAATTTTATTTATACTAGGTGTCTGTGTTACTTGACCATAATCACTGAGTTGTCTTTCAACTGCCTCAATAGCATTCGCCTGTGTTATAATTTTATCGAGGGTAGCATCATCGCCTAATGTAAGTATTTTTTTCCTCAAATCTTTCGAACTACATTTTTCTACGATTTGATCAATAATATTATCTTCTTGGTTGGAGAATTTGCATTTACTGCTCTGGTTACGCAACCGCACTAAAAATTTCTCAAATTTCTCACCCGGCTCCTGTTTTAATAATCTAAATAAATGTCGCTCATAAATTTTACTTTGTTTTGGTGAGAAGTAGTCATCAAGTTTTTTTATGGCAATTTTGTATTCATCACCATCTTGCTCTGTTTCCTGATCGTCTGGTAAATTATGGTATATTTCTTGTAACGTCAACCCGCCTATGTGAAGTAGGTAAGCCTTCCGCTTTTTTGGATCACTCACATCCGTAGCTGTTAGAAAAATTTCCAACCCACGCTTCCACTTTTCCCAACGCAAACCCACAGACGCAGGCTCGCCTTCGCAATCAAATGTTTCAAGAGGTGGTATTTGGGACATTTTGGGCAACCTGCGACAATAGTATTTTGTTAGTACCAACCGACGTTGTCAGTTTACTACTCTGTGCACAATTAAAATGTAATAGTATATTGTTAGTACCAATCGATGTTTTCGGTTTACTACTCTGTGCACAATTAAAATGTAATAGTATATTGTTAGTACCAACCGATGTTTTCGGTTTACTACTCTGTGCACAATTAAAATGTAATAGTATATTGTTAGTACCAACCGATGTTTTCGGTTTACTACTCTGTGCACAATTAAAATGTAATAGTATATTGTTAGTACCAACCGATGTTTTCGGTTTACTACTCTGTGCACAATTAAAATGTAATAGTATATTGTTAGTACCAACCGATGTTTTCGGTTTACTACTTGGTGCACAAATAAAATGTTATAGATAGTACCAACTGCATTGCCAGTTTACTACTTGCTATAAGCATAACTAAACACTTTAATTCGCTTTTTTTTATCAGTACCAATTGACATTGTCAATTTACTACTCCGTCAAAGTAATGCAAATTATCTTTATTACCAGCCAAATATTAATTTTGGCTTAATACTGTTATTGGTTATATTTACTCAATGTTAAATTACTGCAGTACAATCATTATTTGACAAGTAAATAATTTGCTTAGTACCAGCCGTTGATCGCTTACTACTAAACCAAGAGGGTAGGAGTAGTTACCATAACATTTATATCATAACCAGGCAAGTAAGTACAAGTAAGTACCCATCCCTTATCGTAACTAGCGCAAACCGTAGCAAAGAATGATAATGTACCTACATTCCCAATATATAATAGTACGGAAGTCGCGAACTTAGCTTGCAATTTGTATGTGGTTACGTAATTTATGAAAAACGGTGAGTATAACATCGCAGACTTTATTATGAACATAGGTACTATAGGTAGGTAACATCTCGGAACTAAGACTGAAAACTAAGACTTATTCGTTACGACGCATTGTCTCAATTATCGTGGGGTAGGTAAATATTACTATTATCAACTCGAACGCTTGAAATACATTGTTCACAGCGCAAGTGACACACATTCGTAAAAGCGGAACGCTTAGATAAATAGGTTAGGTACTTACTCACTAGTCCCTTTTACTCCAATTTTTTTTTTTGTTTTTGTGATATTTGTGGTACTTACCCGTAGACTCGTCGCCACGTGTGACGTCCACTTGTCACGGGGGTAAGTATTAGATGTACTGGCAGGTAATAAAACACTATAGTGCTATTTCGTAATAGTCGCGCCGCACGTCCGCTCGGCTTGGCAGTCCGTTTGCTCCTACCCCCCACCTTGCGCCCGCGCCCACGACTATACCATTTATTTATTTATACATTAATCATCACAATTAATTTGTAAAAGGTCAAAAAGCCAAATAAATTACATGTAAGTACACGTTTATGATAGGTTAGAGCGTTGTTTTGTAATTCTATTTTGCGTGGAAAGCACTTTCACACTGATAACGACAATAACAATACACCCATAAAAATTCACACACGGTTTTAGAAAAAATCTTTCAAATAAGTACATTTTTTCAGTGACGCAGTAGGTAAATGACCCATTAGTATGCCAGTTTCAAGGGAACACAATCAATTAAAGAACTCTCTCGGGGAGTACACAATCAGCGCTTTCATCGCAAACAGCGATCTCATTAAAAACAAAAACATTTTACAAATCTTTTTTTATGTAGGTAAGTCTATTCTATTTCAGGGAAGCTTTTAGATTTAGGAAAAATACCATTTAATTAAAGTAACAAATACTTTTCTAGTTTTTGTCCATTTTTTTCGGTAATTTTTCACACATAGCATAATCAATCAGCCTATAATGTTCCCACTGCTGGGATACAGACCTCTCGGTGAGAGGGAATGGGCTGTAATCCACCACGCGGACCCAGTGCGGGTTGGTAGATGTCACAACTCTTCGAATTTTTGATTCTAGGACATGCCGGTTTCCTCACGGTGTTTTCCTTCACCGTTTTGAGAGCAGTGGTTATGAAATAATTTACACAAAGTAAAGCGCCAGTCTGGGTTCGAACCTACGACCTTCACTTCAAAGCGTAAGTCGCGGCCGTTACCACTGGGCCACCACTGCTCCACGTGTCGTACATACAAGCTACAAAATATATAAAAATGCTTCGATACATTTAAACTCGAATTTACTTATCTAGGTGCCTACTTGTGAGTTCCATACCTAATTTGGGTGCTTAGGTTAAGATGTAGAACTACTACATAGTACATGCAACCGGGATCAATTCGTATCTGTAAATATATGTGCAGCAAATCGTATATGACTATTGAAAGCTTAGTATTTTCACAAACATTAAGTTAGTTAGCCAAACGGAAACGGAGTAGGTTCCTAAGTACCTATTGGGCGGCTAATATTTATTCACGGATTAAAGTATCATAAACGATCGTAGCAGGTGGCGTTCTGTAGATTCTGCCTACCCCTATGGGAAGAAGGCGTGAGTTTATGTATGTAAAGTAACGTTGAGTAAGTTTCCTTTTAATATTTACAATTTTACATTCTCCTAGACATCGACATCGGTTCTTGGTTCAATTCCCAGGTCCGGTAAAGTATTATTGGGTTTTTCCATCAAGAATTTGTCAGTAGCAGTCCGGAGTCTCCCGGTTGATGGCAATAGGTTCGCCCCCTGTTACATGGGACAAGTAAGCGAAAACATAAGGCAGGCAAGGCGGGTAACGGGTGCCATAAGTGGCGAAAGTTAGGTGTACTCCATAGGTACACCTCTGCATAACCCTTCGGGGAAAACAGGCGTGATGTTATGTTTCCTAGACATCGGATTATTCAAGTATTCGCCTTAGAAAACTACGGCTATAATGATTCACGGATATAATTATACGTAGGCATTCAGAGTGAATTGATTGATTTTGTTGTAGACAAGTTGAGTAATCACACAGAACCTTCAGAAAAGTCCTTAATCGGGTATTAACCTTTTTACCCAACCGCAATTTGGGGTTCAATCAGATACTTCTATTTTTTAACGGCCATAATAGGGCTTGGGCCAAACAAGCGCAAACCAGCGCAATTTCAGTAGCTCAAAATGAAGTCTAAAATTAATTAATGCCTTTATAATTTGAGCCGGCTCATTTTTCATCGGCTGTAGCGCAAATCGCAACATAATTTCTGCGACTCACTTTGAGCGGCGTAATTTACACAGGACTTAAGGATGTTTGGCCCTTATTACATAGGTTCTTGTATTAGAAAATATTATGTTAAGGGAAATTAATCACGCTTACTATCTATTTCTAGCTGCTACGTAACTAGCCACGAGCGATCGAATTCGTCTTAGACATTTCCACATTTGATTGACTAGTTTCTCTGAGGACACATAATATTTGCTACAGTGCGATTGGATTGAGAAGCGATTTACCATCGCTTCAAGACGCCCGAATCAGTATCGAAACAATAAATAGACACAGAACTGTTGGCAGTTAATCAAGTAAGTACCTAAATGGTTCAGTTCAACGGTTTCACAACTGTCTCTCGTAATTTTTAAACCTCTCGAATGAGACCCGGGGTACCTACTGTAGCGAGACAGAAATGCGACCCCAATCTCAGGCAATAAAGGTCCGGTACCAATTATATCAACGCGGACGTCTTGGTGTTCCAAAAGAATTCAATTAGACGGGATTTTCAAGCAATATATCTGCTTGAAGTTTGTTCAATGAGGATAATGAGATATTTAGATGGCGATGTAATTTTAATAAGAATCGTATAGTACTAAAATAAGATGGAAGTTGTCTTAAAAATATGATTAGGTTAAGTATTTGGATAAGTGACTCTTGCATAGCAGTTGGAAAATCTGGATGACATGACTGTGTTACAATAATCCTCACATTATGCTCTTTACTTTGAACTCATCCAAATTGTAAGAAAATTAAAAATGTAAGATGCATGCTTGCTTCTCTTTTCTGTACTTATCTAACCGTTGTAATAATGTCGCAGTGGTTATACAAACAAAATATACTTAAAAAAGCGAGTTACCTACCTACCTAATTTTCTGTCAAACATGTTACAATTTTATAAAGTCTCCACGAACACAAAACGGAGCACCTAATTAGTTTTCAAATAAAATAAAAATTTGAACTTAATATTCCAGTCGTATTGTTAAAGAAAACTTTCAAATTTTCATGAAAATGTGAAACCTAAAGGTTTCACATTTTAAAAAACGAAGGCATTTTTGAAGACCCAATCTCCTTTCATTAAAAAAGTTCCTTTTTCTATAATTCCACCGTAATTCTTAGAAGGTACTTGGGTAAATAAGAGACAACGCTAAAAGGGTTAAAAAAAACAAAACAAATTTTAAATAAACAAAGGTTTTCATAGTTCTATTCTGCGCAAAATCTTTTCAGAGAAGGCTCTCCGTTTAGGCCGGCTATATACAGTCGGAATTCCGTTTCAGAATTCTGTTTTGAAATATCGATTCGGAAGTTTGAAGGAAGCAAATCCATACAAAATCACGCATAGACTACCATGCGTAGTTTCAAATCAGAGAAAATTTCGAACGGAGAATTAGATTTTGAATAGATTTGTTGCCTTCGAAATTCCGAATCGATATTTCGAAACAGAATTCCGAGACGAAATTGCGACTGTATGTGGCCGGCCTTAGGATTAGCAGAAAAACTTAACGAACTTGAGAAACGTACTGGAAGTGCTGAAAGAGCATGTTAATATATTTCAGTACGCGATCCACTCACAGTATGGAGTGTTACGTCAATAGAAAGTTGAGAACGAGGGCTTTCGGCTTAAGATTCCACTTCCAAATTTTCAACTCCACCTCGAGAAGCAACGAACAAGATTCTTTCTTGCATTCTTATTTCGTTATTTATTACTTTTTCATAACTCCTCACAGGCCCTCGGGTTTTCTGTCAACAGATTGTGAAAGATTGTTATGTCGGAAGGTAGGTCGTAGATGACACTCGAAAGCGAACGGTTCAATAAAACTGCGTTCACAGCTTGTACGAAAACCACGTCGAGGCTTTAGACCTTTTATAAGTGCCTCTAAAGTGCTTGCTTTTTTATGCCCCATTTTGTGAAGTGTTGCGCGTACATGCGGAATATGCATCTGATTAGAATACAATTTTTTCAACGGGATTCTAAAACCTATTCGGTTATGTTAGAATTAATTTGTTTCAGAAATGCTGAACTGAAATCCTGATTCATCCCATCCACATAACAGGTTATATGTTAGTGGTAGATATCTTTCATTTATACAGGGTGCTAGGGACATCGACGCGAATTTCATCAAAATTTCAACGCAGGGGGGTCCAGCATCATGTACTGAATCCATGGTAACCGGATTCGCGTCGATGTTCCTGCCACCCTGTATCTTACATTTCCATATTACAAAGTTTATGATTTCTATTGTAAGCTAACGTAACTTTACAGTGGAGTCTGTTGGCCCTCGTGCCGCGTTGACTTCATTTTATTCGTGACCTGGGAATGAAGAAAACATAAAGAGAATTTCCTGCTGATAGAATTTATAGTCGTAACCTCAAATCAAAAAGGTCCTGTGTAAGGGCTTGATACCACTATGATGTATAGAGGAGACAGCTCAAGTGCAGTCGCTTGCAATCCCTCTCTATCCTGTAAACATAAAATTAGAAAATTTTTGAATGATCGATCGTGAAATGAAACTATAAAACATGGATTTTAGTTCAGTGGCAAAGATTTCGTAAAAGGGGTTTCTTTCAGCATCCTTTTGTAAAGATGTTAAGCTTATGAATTTTTAAGCACTTTTTCCATTAAATCTTTCGCCACTGGCAAGTAGGAAATGTTCCTAGTATGTTAGTTCCTAATGGATAACAAGGTGGCTATACAAGGTGTAACATAATTAACGCACAACCTCTTAAGGGGTCATTGTACTCATCATTATGCATAACTTTTACTATGGGACCAAACTTGAAAGTAAAAGTTCTTCATAATGATGAGTAGGTACAATGATCCCTTAAGAGGTTGTGCGTTATTTATGTTACATCTTGCATAGCTACTTGGCTCTGTATTAGTATACGTATTGAAAGTGTCGATTAATTTTCGTTTGAAAAAATTAAAATTCTATCATTTTAAGTGTCTCACTAAAAGCTCACGACGGACTAGTCCAGAGCTACTCCATCTTATGTCACTTCTGCTTCCAGTTAAGAGACTTCTCTATCAAATATTGTATAGACAGAAGTACTTAATACAGAACTTCTTCACGTTTAGTAAAGGTGCCGTTTAAAGTGGCGTTAGAGTTTTTGGAGTTAAGGAATTACGATTAAGATTTTTATTGTTATTCGTACCTAATGATTAATTCCACTGTCTACCGGTTCGCTATTCAATGAATTGTGACATTTTAGATACCAAGTATTAACTTCAATATTTATGTATGTCCCGTCAGCAAAAATCGCTTTCATCAAACTGCACCGGTCGGTTGCACTATTTTCCAAGTTCTAACTCTCGGCCAATCATAAATATACTGCGATTTTATTGCAATGCAATTGCCGTCGATAAAGTAGCAGATGCGAAGTATGAAATCTTTGAGCACATGAATTTATTTGATATTTTATTATTCTACTAGAATACTCTAGGGTAGACTCTAATAATCCTTCCAAATCCTAAGGGCACGTCTTCCCTACCATTACCGCGCCCCCCGGTCTACTCCTTGATATGCAATGGCCTATGTAGGCTCATGAAACATGAGGCTACAGGGGCTAGTGTAAATCTTTGGGTTCATTCGAGTAATCGAGTCTGGTCAAACCACGCTGGGGTCGGTGCATTTCATTCATTCATATTTTATTATTCTACTAGAAAATCTGCCACGACTAGTTTAACCATGTATGTTTTATTTATTTATTTTTAGCCTGTGTTGTCTCACTGTAAGGCAAAGGCCTCCCTTTCTCCTTTCCACTCCTCTCGGTCTTGACCCAGTGTGGACCAATCCGTCTGTAGGCGTCAAGCTCGTCTCGCCATCTTCTCCTGGGTCTGCCTCGATGTCGACGGACGTTCTTCTTTTTAATCATGTACGTACAGGAAGTAATTTGATCATTATATCTTGGTTTCTTGGTAACGACCTGCACCCCAATTGCGTAACGCATAATCGCAATCCGCAGGATTTTGAATTAAATTCCTAATCCATTGGTTCATAGGGTTGAAAATTTGGTCTGCTCGACAACGTAAATAACGCAATGAATGTTGTTGAACCGTCAAAATGAAAGGTATTTTTTTTTGTAAGTGTGTTACGCAATTACCTCGCAGTGTTTGTTTAATTCTAGGATAACATTCGTCGAAAATAGCAGAATTTTGGAATTTTTGCAGGGATTGTTTTATTTTGTTTCTTTTGTTCTACAAATGAAGATACGATTGTCTGATTTTCACGTTAGCTGTAGGCTATGAAAGGGCGAACGGCATTTGCTTCTAGATGTTTTTGATATGAGGGGCAATTCTCGTAATTTTAAGAACATTCACATTTTAATCTCAGTCTCAATATGTCAAAAGTACTCTTATATTCCCTACATTTTTGACATTTCATTGTCACTGAGATGAGATTGCGACTAGATTTTGAATGTTTTTATTTACGGGAATTGGGCTTATGATCTTGTAAGAGTGGAACATTAGCATAGAAGGAAAGTTAAAAATAAAACTCAAACTCAAAGCATTTATTTCAAATAAACCGATTACAGGCACTTTTGAATTGTTAAAGAGTCGGTCAGTAAGTCAGAAAGTTGAAGCTAGTTGCCCATTCCAAAGCGTAGATCTCTATGGAGAAGAACGGGCAAGAAACTCCACGGACACTCTTTTAAATCAAAATATTGTTACAAAATATTGGTTACATCATTCATGTTGAAATTAATTACGAGTATGTGAGAACAATGAAGAAAGACGTGCACGTTAAAAGCGTCGGAAGCAAAAAGGTAAAAACCAAAAACGATTAAAAAATTAAAATAAGCCGTGGCGGCTAAGAGATGACCAGTCCCTACTGACGGCTGTGTGCTTATGACCACACGATAGATGTGAAAAGTTACAACTGGAGCCGAGTATACGCGATTCAGCACCGAGTACACCCAATTTAGCTTCACCGACCCGAGCGTGACGGTGCAGGGGGCTAGACCCGTAAGCACGAAGTCCGTAGTTTCGGCCAAAGTTACTGGCATTTCCTATCACTCCATATCACTTACAGACATAAGACTAATCCGAAAATTTTAATTTTACACTTGTTTTGACGGATTAATTACTTTCGGACGGGCCCGTATCATCGTTAACGGACTTAGGGAGTAGACCCCCAGTTCCGTTCACTGTTCGGATAGAGTAAAAAGTGCACCTAAAGAAGTTTCACTTCAACAAAACCAATATTTTTGCAAATAAGTTAAGTTTCAATTAGATTGATGAACTCATAATATGACGTAATACGAATTGGAAGGACATAATTTGTATTGGTAAGGTATGAAACATGTTTAGAAGCAAAAAAAGCCTGATTTTAACGCTGACCCTGTAACAAAGATTTCCATCCTTTTTCTGTTAATAAACCGCCACGGATTACAGACCAACCCTACTAAAACACAGACAGTTGCTTCATCCAAGATAAATCCTAACATAGACAGACAATTGTCCTACATCTTTGTACAAACTTGGTCATACATTTTGCGACCCGGCCAACCTTCACACGTTGTGCAATCTAATGATATAGCGCCATGTCAAGTCATCGATGTTTCCATGCTATACGTATCTAAATTAAATATATTAATGTGTCATGCACAAAAACTCTCGAAATAAATTCTCTTAATGATGGTAGTAACCGCATGAAAATCCATTGTGTATTTAGAAGAACTAAGCGTCACGCAGACAAACCCGACACGTGACTTTGTTTTACACTGTTTCTATATATGATACCTAGATAATAATTAATATGTGACAGCGGTGTGTCGAAATATTATACGATATTCAATATTCCTTATCAACTGAATTTAAGCTAGACGAAACATGAAATACCACAATGATATATGAAGCAAAATGGTAGTATGAAAATTTATTGTCTATACAATATACCTATGTATACAATAAATTTTCATCCGTGAAATTCGCTTCGTAGGATATTCGTACTAACATTACGATCTTACAAGTAAATTATTTAATTAAATAGAAACAAACCACAGCGACTGGCCACAAAGTTATGCAAGCGAATAAGTCGAATGTAAAATTAAATGAATAATTTACGAGCATTTGCGCAATCAAATCTTTTTGCTTATAATTTTATTCTTTACCATATTGTGAATTTCATGGAAATCAGTAAAACATTTTTTTGGTAAACGAATACGTGATTAAATATGTATTAAATTACATACCTAATCAAGATATATTATACATTGCGAAAACATTGCAAAAGTTTATCCGCAAATAAATGGGTTACGCTGCTACGCAACGAGCTCGGCGTAGCGGTTTCGTAGCAGTCTCGTAGAGCCAGACAATGACCATTTATTTTCTTCCGTTGCGAAATGCCCGGCTCTAGACTTCACATTGAGTGCCCTTACCAGAATGATATGTCACCAGCCTTAAAAGATAGCACAGATTTCTTTACTAGTAGAGCAAAAAATATTTTGGTTACTTAAATTATTCCAAAAAATACCAGATCCAGCCAAGTGAAGGTAACGCTGCAAATAAAGTTTAAAATATTCTAGTATCTACTCGATGCACGGTTGTTTCTCAATTACATTTAAGAATTTGAAGGACTTCGTACATTGATTATTCGAAATATTATAAATCTACACGTAACAGAAAAAGTTCGAAATATACATTTAAATAGTGTTATTGATAAAAATGCAATCTAGATATCGGGACAATGGTGTTGCCAGTATGCATTATCTGTTCCCATTTTTATTCTCATGTTTTTATTGAAATTTGATAAAATTTGGAAATATGTAAATGTAATTTGGTTTTTAAATTTACGTAGACTATGTATATTAAATGATTGTAACTCTAGTTTTAGTAACAAATACACTATTGTAGAAATTAATAAGTATACTCTAACGGCCGAAGCCAATAAACTATCTATCACCAGTTTTGGCATACTGGAGATGGAAAAACCTAACTATCTATGGTTTTAACGTCCCAATAATCTATAAGAGATTATGGAATCTTACCGGCCTGACATAAGGACAGATAGAATTATACTGTCTACCATCAATAGCGATCTGTATTTTACTGAAAATAGGTTATTGGGTTAGCCCGTTAAAGAGCACACGCAATAACAACCGCCATTTTCACCGTCATAAGTAAGATAAGAAGATACGCAAGGCGGATGTTCCCGGTTGACCACTTTTCAACCTTATTACTAAGGTATTAGGGGTGAAAAGTGGGTGACCGGGACCGTTCGCGGGTGTACATGTAGGGACTTACCTACCTTTAAGGGATTACAATAAAAAGAGATGTAAGGGACACATATGTACATAAAATCGTAGCAGGTGGCGTTCTTTAGTTTCTACCCACCCCATGGGAAGACAGAGACCACCTGCTGTTATCCTTACATACTCTGTAATAATACATTTGACTTCCTTCTAACGGAGAGAGTGTAAAAAATGTTTCCCCGTTTACAAGCAACTGGCTACTTATTGAATACTAATTATACTTCAATTACCTATTCATTTCTTTTTCAGTTAAGGTTTGTTAACCGAAACGGAAAAATGAACCACTCTAGCAATTTCGTTTCACTATCGAAGCGTGTCGATTTAAACTTTGCACACAACGTTGAATTAATATCGTCCATGTGGTTCCGAGGAAAGAATAAGGTTAAGGTTTTTTGTGTCTTGAGGCACGTATCGGAGTAGTCTATTTATGCAAACATAAATAGACTATAGCATCCTTTTGTGCGTATGAATATTAAAGTATAGTGCAAAGCAGCTGCACTTACTAAATTATTTCTGATAAATCTGTATGTACAACATACATAATCAGCCTATAATGTTCCCACTGCTGGGACACAGCTCTCTCTGCGAGAAGGAGTGAGCCGTAATCCACCACGCGCGCCCGCCGCGGGCCAGTTTGACGAATGTCACATATCTTCGAATTTTTGGTTCTAGGACATGCCGGTTTCCTCGCGAAGTTTTCCTTCACCGTTTTGAGAGCAGTGGTGATGAAATTAAATACACAAAGTGCCTGCCTGGGTTCGAACTCACGACCTGCAGCTCGTCAGTCGGGACCGATACCACTGGGCCACCACTGCTCCATCTATATCTATGTATATACAGAGTGTTAGGCAGACTGTTGAACATACGAAAATGGCGGATCCGTGGCGCTCGTCTGCTACGTGTTTAGGCCCAATATTTAAAATTTGTCTATATTACAATAAATAAGAATTTAAATCCCTGCATAATAAATATTCCTTTTAAACATAAAGCGAATTTCTAAACGTCATTATACGTTGTGCATATTAAGATAAAAATTATTTGTAATAACGGTGGCCAGCAAACTCGCCTACACTACCTACTCCAAAAGTGCGTGGCAGCGCCGAGCGGTCAAGTGAAGGTCAACCCTTACGCTATAGCATAAACCAGCGAACATGTCCTACAAATATATGAACGTTCGAAAATGTGTTGCTGCAAAAACGAGCCATTCGAGCAATTTGTAATCTAAGTTGTAGGCATTCGCAGAGGCATACATTCGAGGAAATAAACATAATGACAGTCGCATCACAATATGTAAGAGCACCTGTATTTATTAGAGCATTACAGTAGTAATGCTCTAATAAACCGCAGAAGGGTACTTCTACGAGTTCGTGCAAATTCGCTATTTGTAGTTATAAAAGAAATAAAAATCACTTTGAGTGTGTGCTTTCTATCAGAACGAAATAGTATAGTATTAAACTATAGCCATACGGTAACGTGAATTGGTATTTCCAATGGGTTTAATAAATATTTTACAAAAATATGCTAAAAATCATCTACCTTCAGTGTCCGATCGTGAGTATTGCCGAATAGGTGTTTCAATTATAATGCTGCGTTACTACAATCAATCACTAAGTGAATAAATATTATTACATACATTACAAAGAATCTGTAGTCATGTTTCTTACAAACTTAAACTGTACAATTAATTTGAAAAGAAAAAACAAACTTTTGTCACGCAAAATTGATCATTACCAGCGGCAAAATTTGAAAGTACAAAATATCAGTATATTTTACTCTGTGGATTTATTCCCCTCGCCCCGCATTTTACTCGCCAGCCAGTTGAGCCACAAGCACGGGAGAGGAAGGCTGCGCGTCTGGGTTGGAGAATTATCGAACATTGAATACTCGAAATTTTACTTTGTCACGAAATATTTGTCTTTACCGTCACCTAAATTGTGGGGTAAGTAATAAGATTTTATTTATGTTTGATCTTTAAAAAGGAAGCTCACTAGAATTATTAATGTTCTTGTTGGTTTAATAATTGGCATATTTACGGATATAGGATTACAGACTGAAAATGTCCTAAAATGTCATTACCCTCAGCATCATCACCCTCTTTTACCTTCAGCTTTGAAACTGAAGGTAATGATCCTAAACGGAAGGTAGTGATGAAATTATTTAATTTTTTTAATTTTCTTTTTAAATCTCTATATTATATTAGATTTATATAGCTCTGAGTAGGTACTTAAATCGTTTCAACTACTCGGTACGTTAAGGTTCGGTACGATGTAGTATATAGGTATAGTATAGGTAGTGTTATTTTTAACATGTTCTATGCTGTGTCTTGGGTTGGATTTTTCGTAAGAACACTGGAGTTATCATATTTATGGACATTATCGTGTACTTTTTTTTTTTTGATAAACACATACTTTATGACTTCTATAGAAAATATATATATTTATAAAGGTTCACTGTCACGGCAGAGTGAACTTAAAGTAAGCTAAGTATTCTTTAGTTAAATAGATAATTAATTACAGTGTTTTATTTACAGGAACAAGAATCATGGCGAAACCGAAGGCGAAGAAAAAGAAAACTACCGAGGAAAAGTTAGCTCAACAAAGACTTCATAAAAGACAAAAGTATAAAGAAATAAAAAAAAGATCCAGAAAAATATGCTGCTCAAAAAGAAAAAGAAAGGTTACGATATTTGAAACGCAAAGAACAGAAAAAAATAAAGTCAGTTAAAGTCTTAACGCCACGACAACAAAGACAGTAAAGAAAACAATGGAGAGAAAATTGTCAACGATACATAGAAAAGAAGAAAAAGCAATAGAGCAAATGCTTGTTGATAATTCTCCACTTACCAGCGATGATGAAACAATAGATCGTAAGTGCCTCAAGTTGGTGAAGTTGACCCACTGGAGGGACCGTCAACTTCTTAGATTGAAGTCAAAAAGAATAAAAAAAGAAATTCAGAAGGAACAAAATGAGAAGAGAGAGCTGAAAAAAATGGTAGATAGGCTTAGGAGAGAGAATATAAAAACTAAAAAAGAAAATCCATCGACTGAACCGAAAATTGAAAGTTTAATAGATAAAATACAGGCAAAAAAGAAGAAGTGAAAAAGAAGTTGATATTTGGTGAAGTTATTTCTAAACAGCTGAAAGAAGGGTTCAAGACCCTAAGAAAAACAGATAAACGTAAATTCAGTGATGTTATTGTAAAAGACAAAGAAAGTTTCAAAAAACACAGAATAACGACAGCAATAATGCCATTTACATTAAAAACCCAGTACGATCGTATCACTCCGTCTTCCCTGTTGTCATTACCATCACTATCAAAGTCTTTACCAGTTCGAAAAAAAAATTAAAACCCTTATAACTTCCAAGTTTATGTGTGCAATTGGCTATTAATTGGCAAAATCATAAAGAAATATGCATATTTTAGAAATAAAGGTCTAGTTTTGAAGTAAAAAAAAATCTCTCATTTTCGCCAAATTTGCACGAAATGGAAGAATTACCCAGAAGCGGTTGTAACCTATTCAATATAACTGGTCATCAACTTTTTAATCTAAAATGTTTAAATTTTAAATATTTGTTTTTGACGTTAATAAGGTTGTCAATATTTTTTTTAAAGAAAATCCAGTTTGCAGAAAAATTGGAATTGAAGATAGACTATCTTTTTTTCGACCTTTTAATCAAGTAAATTTTGTTGTTCGTAGCTTACCATAATTCATAATTTATTTGTAAGCTACGAGTATTTCTATTATCAACAGTCGACCAACATAAATTGTTGAGTTTTGCACAAATGCTCTAAGATATTCTTCAAATTTTGCTATCTCAGCGGAAGCCTTTTTCTGGTGTAATATCCTATTTTATTTGTCGTAGGTGCAGAACCAGTTAAAAAGGGCTGCTTCCGGCCATTTTGGGTACCGAACTATTCACCAAGACTGCGTGTTTTTGGGATGCTATTTCCAGCCGCATAGAATCTTTAGATTTCGAGACACGCACGTCCGTTTTGAGATCGTCGTCAAGATCTTCGGGTCACTAGTCCAAACAACGAGGATATTGTTGTATAGAGACTTCTGAAAAATTCCCCCGCCAATAAAATTTGGCATGTGATGAATTTAGGTGATACAGATTACGCGCCCTCCCGCTCCGCCCAGAGCGGGAGATACAGATTACAGATGTATAATAATCACACAAATTTTGTTACGAGAAGTTAGGAATTTTTACCTAAATATGAAAATCGCTTGAATATTTCCTCAGACTGAAATACTTTCTGTATACGTACGTATGTACTAGTTAGAATAAGGATGTAAAGGAATCCAACATTTTTACGAATTCAGAGATACCCCAAATTTTACTATTAACATTTTGCACTATAACTTCTACTGAAAAATAGGTCTGTTAATTTTATTTTTTAATATGTTTTCATATTCTTAAATACATAGCTTTGTGTAGTTGTCAAAGTATTTTCCTTATTAAACATATATTTTTTTATTTATGCTTAACTGCATAACGTGAAAAATAACTCCATCCATTTTTAAGTCTTTATTAGTCATATGATTTTATATTAAAACAGATTTATCAATTAGCCAACACATTTTCGAACGTTCATATATTTTTAGGATATGTTCACTGGTTTATGCTAGAGCGTAAGGGTTGACCTACACTTGACCGCTCGGAGCTGCCACGCACTTTTGGAGTAGGTAGTGTAGGCGAGTTTGCTGGCCACCGTTATTACAAATACCAAGAAACAGGCTATGCCTAGTTTGGGGCCCATGGCCACTTCTTCTGTGTTTTCTGCTTGCTTTATTCTCAATTGTATTTTTCTTTTCTTTTTAATTTCAACTTGTGTGTGTGTGTCAATAAATAAATAAAAATAAATACTTTTTTATCTTAATATGCACAACGTACAATGGCGTTTAGAAATTCACTTTATATTTAAAAGGAATATTTATTATGCAGGGATTTAAATTCTTATTTATTGTAATATACACAAATTTTAAATATTGGGCCTAAACACGTAGCAGACGAGCGCCACGGATCCGCCATTTTCGTATGTTCAACAGTCTGCCTAACACTCTGTATATGGATATAGATATAGATGGAGCAGTGGTGGCCCAGTGGTATCGGTTCCCGACTTACGAGCTGTAGGTCGTGAGTTCGAACCCGGGCAGGCACTTTGTGTATTTAATTTCATAACCACTGCTCTCAAAACGGTGAAGGAAAACTTCGCGAGGAAACCGGCATGTCCTAGAACCAAAAATTCGAAGATATGTGACATTCATCAAACTAGCCCGCGGCAGGCCCGCGTGGTGGATTACGGCTCATTCCCTCTCGCAGAGTGAAGGCCTGTGTCCCAGCAGTGGGAACATTATAGGCTGATTATGTATGTTGTGCATACAGATTTATCAGAAATAATTTAGTAAGTGCAGCTCTTTGCACTATACTGTATAACGTTTAGAAATTCGCTTTATATTTAAAAGGAATATTTATTATGCAGGGATTTTAATTCTTATTTATTATAATATACACAAAGGAGATGTTTCAAAATGTATGGAGCTCGGGCCATGTATTGGTACGCCCTACTAAAAATGGGGAAACACAATTAAAACAGTTTCCAATCATCGAATTACTTTTAATTGGCTTTGTTTGGTAGTAAAGTACAAGAATGTACAATTGAAATTGCAACACACAATAAAAACCCCACCATGGCGGTAAGTTGTCATGTTGATTGATTATTGACGTTTGACATGTTTACTTCTGTCATATTACGTTGTCAAAGAGAATCATAACATTGTCGTACTTTTAGTCTTTTGCAATATTATTTTAGATCTAATTGTAAAGTCGAAAATCTATTAAAGAAATCTGACAGATTGTAGTAGCTTGATGTACTGGCGTCTGTACATAAAGTATAGTCTAGTTAAGCAGATGACAACCTCATAGGTTGACCTGCGATATGCCAAGATTTTTACTTATAGCATAAACGTACAGAATACAAACATTCAGTAGTCGAAATATTAACTCAGACAAAAACAATGTAGCGATCTTTTGATGCAACTATCAAAAACAAAATCACAAAATCCAAAAAACGAAAGCCAGGTTGTTAAAAATAACTCGAGAGAACAGAACATCAGAACACGATCGACAACGAAAGCGACTGAAGTGACAGTAGACAATTCACGATCTATGATCAATGGTCGATCTATGGTTTACTGTCATTGGGTTTTAACCACAGAGTACCTAAATTGGCGAGACGCCATATTGAAAGTCGATAAAATAATTGATAAATATCAAATTATTACAAGAGAAATATGCATTTATGCAATTTATCAGTATTTTTCCCGAATTCCACGGATTTTTCTCGATTTTTCGAGGTATTGTACATATTCTGGGCCCATTTTGAAACATCTCCTTTAAACATAATATACAATCTTACACGTCTGTCCGGCTTGGGCGGAGCACCGCCGTGTCCTCGCGGAAGCGATCGGCGGCGGCGATCTCTCGCGTCCGGCCCTGGTCCAGGCCATGGTACGGGGCGAGAGTACATGGGAAGCCATTACCTCCTTCTGCGAAGCAGTAATGCTCGCGAAGGAGGAGGCGGAACGCGTGAGGGAGAGGCAAGCTTTGCGCCCTCACGCCCCTAGTCGCCGCAGGAGACGCCCTGGGCGTCGGGAATTGACAGCCGATTCCCGGCCACCGTAGGCGCGGGCTTGCGGACGGCGAGCAATGGATAGCTCGCCGTCCGGTAAGGACAAAGCCCGAGTCGACGGCGCGTTGTGTTCCACGCGCGCCTCAAAGAGATGTCAGCACTATTGACGGGGTCCGCTAGGGCCGATGCCAGCTAGGGTTGCGGGATGTTCGAAAGAGTTACCGTGGCCCCGGCACAGGCAACAGAAGGAACACGGGTGGGTTTTAGTCAGTAAAAGTCTGACACGCCCTCCCGCTCCGCCCAGAGCGGGAGAAGTCATTTGATGATTTCCCATCCACAAAAAAATAAAAAAAATAAAGGTTGTTAAAAATAACTCGAGAGAACAGAACATCAGAACACGATCGACAACGAAAGCGACTGAAGTGACAGTAGACAATTCACGATCTATGATCAATGGTCGATCTATGGTTTACTGTCATTGGTTTTTAACCACTGAGTACCTAAATTGGCGAGACGCCATATTGAAAGTCGATAAAATAATTGATAAATGTCAAATTATTACAAGAGAAATATGCATTTATGCAATTTATCAGTATTTTTCCCGAATTCCACGGATTTTTCTCGATTTTTCGAGGTATTGTACATATTCTGGGCCCATTTTGAAACATCTCCTTTAAACATAATATACAATCTTACACTAAAATATATATATTTGTACAAGTACATGTATGAAGAAAAGAAAAAAAGGAGAGCTCATTGGGCATCAAAAAATTCGTCCGCAATGCTGTCAGTGGGCAAAGTGCCAAAAGGCTGGCAGCGTTGCCACGTTGATTGGCAATGCTGATTCTTTGACCTAAAAATTGGCCAACCCTCTGGTCACGTGAAGAGTCAACCAACCGCTTGGCGATATGTTCCGAAATACTCGATGAGCACTCGGACCCCATGGCCCTAGTGTTTCAACTTCAAACGGCCCAAATATATAGCTCCAAATAAGGTTTGTTATATTTGCGCCGTTCGAGGTTTTCTGTACTTGCAGCAGTCGCCCCAACACAGCCCGACGTGGTAGGAAGATGGGACAGCGCGAGGGTGTCGGCACAGGTTGCATCCCACCCCAAAGACTTACCCAACTTCCAAAGCATTATGGTCATTCCGTCTAGCTTCTTCCCATCGTCGTGTGCCAAGCCATTGGGTTCTAAAATAGCTGGCACCCGCCGGGGTGACAAGAGCCCGACGGATGATGTCATTAATGATGGCGTGTCGTGCCAACCGACTAGTGCTCTTGCTGCAAGAAAGACCATGGTGTCCGAGGCGGTCGACTGCTTCACCGCACTGACGGCGATGAGGAGCCCCGCAAGGAGCGCCCTGACGCAGACTAGTAGCGAGCCGGAAGCCTTATACAGGATGACTTGTAATTTGACGTATTCCATCCAGGACGTGAAAGTGTGACCCATTTGCAACGATAAAGCACCCCATAAAGCCTAAGCAAAAATTCATGCGATTCGAGAAAACCCAATTTTTATGTATTTTTGAAAATTTCCAAGAACTCGTCACTAAATATCACTTTTCTCTAAACTCTCAAATTGAATGGCCTTCACTGGTATTCCATTGGGTACCTAATACTTTAAAAAACCTTTCGATGTAACTTAAGGAAGTAGTTTATTAACCATTTTCAAAAAACATGTGCCTACCTGAACTTTGACAACAGTTGTCTCAAATTTTACTAAGGCATTAAGCGTACAAATTACGGGGAAGACAAATCTTCATTTAATCAGCTAAGTATCTAACGACGTACAAAAGTTTAAAAAATACTATAGAGGAGATTATGTTAAAAGAATTTATTATTCTAAACACAGCGAAATTCATAGCTTAGATACTAGAAACGAAGATTTACTTTTGTGCCCACAACTAGGCTCTTAAAGATTAGTAATTCATTTAAGTGCCAGAGTATACGTTTTGTTAAGTTAACAATTTAATGTCTTT
Organism: Fissipunctia ypsillon; assembly: GCA_947568875.1. NCBI lineage: Eukaryota > Metazoa > Arthropoda > Insecta > Lepidoptera > Noctuidae > Fissipunctia > Fissipunctia ypsillon. The sequence goes on along the minus strand of OX387654.1, from coordinate 14,556,277 downwards.
GTTTTTACAACAAACTCCCAACTTAGGAGTTTGTATCCCAAGCTATGTTAAAGAACTGAGCGTCAATAAATTTAAATCATTCAAACAGAAACTCTGTCGAAAAGGTTTCTATAAAGTTAAAGATTACTTGGACGACAAAAAGGCTTACGATTAATTAAGCTACTCCAATGTACCCCCAAGCAACAATCTATTTTATATTTATTGTTTCTAAATTATATTCACAATCGGATTTACCCGACACAAACACCCACCTCCCAAACCCCAGAAACGAACGACGAGGTTTGGCCTCCCAGAAACGGTGGGACGTGCCGCTCTGCAGTATTATACGAAATACCCTAGTAAATACGTCATTTAATACTGCTGAGCGTGCCCGTCTGCTGGCTGTGGGAGAATGGGAGTCAGGCTTGTGGCATCCTATGATCCTCTTCGCGGACGATAGTACAGCCATAATAAAATGTAATGATATAGCTACGTACGAAGACGACATTAATAATACACTGAATGACATAATCACATGGTTAAATAAAAATAATTTAATAATTAATTTACAGAAGACAAAATTTATGCAATTTTATCAAAAAGTTACACCTAGAAAACTAAATATCAATTATAGGGCAATCTCTATAGAAGAAGTAAACATTACAAAATTTTTAGGCTTAACGATAGACAACAAACTCACTTGGAAAGATCATACAGATAACATATGTAAAAAGATAAGCAAATCAGCATATGCTCTTTTTAAATTGTCAAAAGTAGTTAGCCGTGATACCGTTCTAACCGCATACCATGGTCTCGTAGCATCTGTTATACGCTATGGAATCATATTCTGGGGAAACTCAACTAAAAGAGTTATGTTATTTAGAGCACAAAAACGGTGCATTCGAGCTTTGTGCAATCTAAGAACAAGAGATAGCTGTGTACCAATGTTTAAATCTCTGAAAATATTAACTTTTCCATCCATGTATATTTTAGAACTTGCAACATTTGTCAAACAAAATTCAATGCTTTTTACTAAACTGTCTCAAATACGTAGAGGTCCTATACGTGCTCAATATAAAAACATTTTATGTGTCAGGAAATGTAAGACAGCTCTAATGCGCAAAAGCTTACTGGGAATGGCGCCCAGAATATATAATAAGTTACCTGACTCCTTAAAGCAACTCAAGATTACGAGCTTTAAGAAGAAATTATCACAGTTTCTAATGCGTAAATGTTATTACACTGTAGATGAATTTCTTAATGACAATAATATTAATATAAATTAACCAGGACGTAATGAATGTGTGTTTTTTGTTGTAATTAGTTTACTGAATTTAATATTAATTAATCTAAACTACCTGAGTGAATTTGTGAATACCTAATTTAATCATTTATAATGTTTTTCAATTTATATTAATTTATTATTATTTCAATTTATTATTATTATTGTACCTACCTACTGTAAAATTTGTACGCCGCTGGCAAAACATAGAGAATCAACTTAATTATTACTGAAGACCAAATGTATGTACCTGTGTTTACAAATAAATATTCATTCATTCATTCATTCATTCATTCATTCAAGCGCTTCCGTCATCCACCATAGGCACTATGATGGATGACTCTTCGTTTCGGCTCGCTACGTGTCTCCGCTTAGGCGCACCTTGTGTTGCTCCGCATCGGTGTCACTGCGGTGAAGCTGTCGACAACCTCGGACACCATGGCCTGTCCTTCTGCAGGAGTGCAGGCCGCATAGCACGACACGCCAGCATTAACGATATTATTCGTCGAGCTCTTGTCACCGCCGGCGTACCAGCGATATTAGAACCAAACGGCTTGGTACGTGACGATGGGAAGAGACCAGACGGCATGACGTTGTTGCCTTGGAAGGTGGGTAGACCTCTGGTGTGGGACGCAACCTGTGTCGACACCCTTGCGCCATCTCATGTTCCAAGCACGGCGTGCTGTGCTGGCGCTGCTGCTGCGGCTGCTGAGACCCTTAAGCGGCGCAAATACTGTAACCTTATCGGTAACTACAGTTTTGACCCGTTTGGGGTCGAAACGCTCGGGTCATGGGGCCCGAGTGCACGTCTCCTTTTTAAGGAAATTTCTCGCCGACTGGTCGACACTTCACGTGACCAGAGGGCTGGCTCGTTCTTTGGCCAAAGAATTAGCATTGCCATTCAACGTGGCAATGCTGCCAGTCTTCTGGGCACGTTTCCGGATGACAGCCGCGATGCGGACGAGTACTTCGACGCCTAAGTTTCCTTTTGTTTTGTATATTTATTTGTATAGTTAGTTAGTTCGTTAGTTAGTGGAAAAAGTTATTTTAAGTTTTTTATAATATCAAAATAAAGAATTATATTGCTATACATACTAGTTCACAAACAATAAGTATATTTTGTTGCTTGGGGTACATTAAATTAGAGGGGCTCGTGGCTAAAAAATAACAGGCGCACGGGTCGATCGATCAGCTTAAGCTACGCTTGCCGCAGTTGGTCTGTGGATGCGTGACCATCTTTACATACCGAGACCCCTCCGTGCCTCGGAAACATAGTTGGGAAAAGGCGATTGTTTGTGAATTTTATTGACATTTTTATTGATTTACGTGATAACTCATGATATTTGAACATGACATTTAAAGAGAAAGCTGACTATGAATATGAGTACCAGCAGGCTAGATTGAATACATGACTTTATAACTGTCTGGTGGTTTTGAGTACTTTGTATATAGCCTACGCAAATATCCTGCAGATCTGGTAGCGTCGTGTGACGGGTCGTTGAGCTCCCTAAAATAGGCTTGAGCTACACGATGACAGATGCATGCATGCCCTCTGTTGGGACAGGTCAACTCAAAGCTGCAATGGCTCTTTCTTAAAAGGCCCTTCCAGACATGGCCCTGCATTGTTAGACTCACATAACATCCTAATAATATAATGTTTGGGCTTTAAAAGCGACTATGACCTCTGAGTTTGTTTCGGCATTTCTTCTAAGGGATCAGTCAGCTAGGGAATATCGGCGACATCTAGGTTTAAAATATTGACCAAAATATTAACGTGTAAAAGTGACTTAAAAGATCTACTTACAGAAATTAACATTTTATTTTATTTGATTTAATTTCAACTAATTACTTCATAAATACCCAAAATGCTAACTCATTCCTAAACATGACTTCATTTATAATCTCTGCAGCATCTACAGAAGATGCAAATCTGTGCTTATTTTTGTCTAACTACGTGGGCACTGTTACTAGGGCTTAGTATAAATAGACTTGTAATCCTTTAGGTTATATCAGTTCACGGAAGATGTGTTTCTAATTAGGTCACACCCACGGCTTGTGTGTTCACGTGGGGGTGAAAAAATCTAATTACATCGTATCTTCTGCCCTCAATCAGGGCAGTTTCCAATCGACTAGTAAGATGAGGTCCACTTAAAACTAATAATGCAAGATCTATATTTATGATTTTTCGCGAATTTTATTAAATCTATTCCTGTAATTACCCGTGGGGCGTCACAGCCTTTTGTTTTTTTTTTATTTGGGCTTTTTCTCATATTTCGTCTGACCAGGTACACATAACACATAACATCACGCCTTGTTTCCCCAAAGGGTTAGGCAGAGGTGTACCTATAGTACACCCACCAGGTCTGACCAGGTCTTTATCATTATTTACTGCTTGATTATTTTATATAGTAGACTTCATTCAATAAGGCGTGTACTCATAAAAAAGTCTCCTCTTCCTCCATGTCTACTAATAAATGTTCGTCTGTCGCACCCTGGACTATTAGCCCTGCATTCAACCTTGCAATTGGTTAATCTTTTTGTTACTAAGCAGTAATATTGTGTAGCATAAAATGGTGTCGGAACCTACCTAAGTACGAAAGGAGAAGATTTTTTTAAAAGTTAGTAACCACAGTTGCTGCCAGCTACTTGACCGGGAACCTAGTTTTATGTGTCTACGCTTCTTGGACTTTATAAGAAAACATCGAAAATAATATTATTATCTTGGAATAATCCGAAGATTAGAAAAGAAGATGAAACGACACCGGTACCAAACCGATTCATCAGAGTCGTCCATTTTTTCTTCACCAGGTAAAACAATTGTTTTAAACGTTTTATACTGTAAATCGTGTTTCACTTGGCTTAATTGCGTTGTTTATTGTACCACGCGGGTAATGTACGAGATGCATTGACGCGAACAATTAACTCGGAGTGTTTACGAGATAAACGTATTGAGGCATGTGGAACAGGATGTAAAGTTCACTCATCCTCCATAGAAAAGGGAGGATCCTCCGACCAGACGGGTGTTGTGTCTGGTGGGCTACTGCCCGACGGTTGATGTCGGGATGTTGTATATATTATTGTCGCGCGGTAAACTCTGATTTCGCGATGCAGGATTTTGTGTGACGTCAGTGTGACTTGTTCCATTGTGGCGATGTAGATATGCCGCTACAAACGCACGAGCTTTAATTTATCTAATGGTGTAGTCCGAGAGAATACACTTACGTACGTATATATGGTACATTAACGGGGACAATATTTTACTTTTTGAAGAGTGCAAAAATGATGGACCACAAGACATTGAACTACTAGATGACTGTGTCGAACCACTGGTTCGAATAGAAGCAAACCCGGATATCACAAATACAGCCATGACTGTAACTGATGCTCACCTTAGTCTGACCCTGCCCTGATCTAGACACTGAGCCTACAGATACTCTATCCCTGGAAGTGCTGCAAGTATTGGGGGATTTGATGACAGAAAAAAATCCAAATATGAACCAGCACTAAACAAGGACTTAGCCCGTATTTAGAATACCATTTTGAAGAACGGACTCCAAAGGGAAAATAAGCTGAAACTGGAGAAAAATGTGGCAGAAAACTGTTGTCTGCTCTAAGCCTCTAAGCTCAATTCAGAAATTATTGCTTCAGTGAACGACACAATAATTAACCGTGGTAAAAACAAAATCAGAACAAAACCAGTAAGTCCCATTGACTCACCATTTTAGGTGATGCGTTATCGATGTTGAACAACTGCACCAATATTGTTGTAGTTGATCAACGTCGATAATCCATACGATAGAATTAAACTGATCTCCCAGCTCAGTGACGCTAGAAGGATTTTAAGACGAATTTTAAATTTAAAAGGTGCCTGTAACATTGATGGAGAAAATTGTAAATATTGGATATGTCTTTTTGGACTTCTGTCAACAAGGTGTCCCTGTTTACGGAATTGAAAGCATTTTTAATGTCAACCTCAAAGATGACCTCACCTCATGTACCGTAGCCTCACAGCCCCCTTTAGACCCGAAGCCCGGCTGTAAGTGCTGGAATTTGCTGGCCAATGTTTCACTGTAGAACGCACAGCAAATTTCGACTGCGGTGCGACGGTAAGTGGGCCCTACGGCAATGGGACGAATATGCCGCCATCCTTCTTCCGCCGGGCACACAGATTTGCCCCATATAAGATATCAATGACGGCTTCTTTCACATTGCCGGAGAGCATGAGATTGATGAGGGCCGTCAGCTCCTTTAAAAGGAACTCACCAGCCTCCCCGGCGCCTGAACACATTACCTAGATCCTTCAAATGTTGATGTGTCAGGCTCTCGAGGCCGCCGGCGGAGCCACTTCGAAAGGAGCACACGGCCGCACATACTTGTTAAGCTGTAATTTTAAGTGTGTTGGATTCCGCATCGGGTGGGTCAGGGAAGGAGAGGTCATTTGCCGGGGCGGGATGTTTTCTCTTCAGAGCTGTAAGTGTCTCTGGAGAGTACGTCGCAACCACATCGCTGCTAAAGATAATCCTAGCTGCACCACTGATATCACCTTCGCCTAGTTTAGACTCCACATGGTGCAATAAGCCTCTTTGGCGAAGGTGCGCTGTTAATTTAGGGTCGAAACTTTGGGCCGAAAGGTTACAATTATGCTTGATTTGTGCTGTTAAAGTTTATTTATTTGCTAAATTTTTTTGCACATGTAGGATTCTAAACGGGAAGGTGAGTAGTTGCTCCCAAGCACTTTGAGAGTTCTCTCAGGCGGCGAGGCGGACACAACACGTTAAACTTGAAGCGACGGATGGTCTCGCACCACGAGGAAATGAAGTTAGAAAACTGGAATTGAAGTTTTTAATTTTGCAAGGGTTTTCCAAAAGGGTTGAGCGGGTGAATCAGGTGTTAGGGAAGTGGGTATTGTCGGACACATTGTGGAGTTTGTGTTTCTTACCCAAATGTACCTTCAAGCCTCGTTCACCTTTAAAAAAGCGTGCTTGGGGACAATGAGGGCATCTCACTAGGACATCCAGCGATGGGGCCGGTTGACTGGCGCTTCATACGGCGTTACTACTGTCGTCAATGTTCAACTTAAATAAAGAAAGACTACTTGAGTGCACAATTTTTCATAAAAGTATCACACAATAAATAAAACTTTAGAATATAAAATAAAATAAAAATAACAAAAATGACATATGAAAAAGAATTGACAGCTTGATTTAATTATACATAAAAATGAAATAATAATTAATGAATTAAAATTCCGGTAGGCTACATTACGTATCAAAAACAATCGTACTGATGAGGGGTAACCTAACCAAATCAAGCGACCAACGAACGGCCATACGTTACCTGAAAGAGCTCCATTGATAAAAATAGACTTTACAAAAAGCTAAGACGAGAATTGATCGCGAGGTCTTGAGGTGGACAGCGCCGTCGTCGGCTGAGTAAGTGCCGTTTAATAAAGTGGAGGCTGCGGGGCATTGGAGTAATGGCCGCACTGCCCGTGTCTCCGCTGAAGGATAACTTTTATATTACAGGTTCAATTACCTGGCAACACCGACACGATCCACAAATACGTGCTCATTTCGAACAAACTAAGAAAATGGACTAACTAAATCTTTAACCGCCTACGACAGATTAATCCGACAAATATTTTCGTGTCCATTTCGCCAGGGTCGTATATTTTAATTAACAACGTAATTCTTGTAAAACTCGCACAATTAACGTAATTTGACTGGTGCTACTTATAGAATATGATTACTTAGATAAAATTTAAGCCGAATTATATGCTTTACTACAGTTTTAATTGCTGTTTTTACTTTTTCAGTAACAGCCTAATGAAGTCGTAAATAATACAGAATTTATCTCGTGCATACATTACTTTTGTGTGTAAGAATAAACGAGTACAGTCACGTTTCTGCCTCCGTAGTCTATCTCTGCGGTACTTTATGTGTAAATGTGGATTGCTGTCAGCCATTTGTTAACATCATGTAACACGGAACCTGGGTAGGCGTAACGAATTTTGAAATTATAATAGTGAAACAGGTAGACCAAAAAGAAATCATTTGCATAATGAGTTCCATGTATAAAAATATTTGCGAGTAATGAAGACATAAAAAAATATGTTGTTCTGCATTTATTTCTAAAATTATAAGAAAATTGTTTTGTATGACTGCGACGTTGGACTATTGTTTGCAATCGTTACTGCTGAAAATGAGGTCCTGGGTTCGATTCCCGGGTCGGGCGAAGTGTTATTGGGGTTTCCATATGTAATTTCTCAGTAGCAGTCCGAAGTCTGGGTTTTTGCTCGGTTTGATGGCAATAGGCTCGCCCCCTATTACACTGTCGAAATGTGGGTGTAGTAAACGTACTCCTCTGCCTAAGCTTTTGGGGAATACAGACTTTGTATTATCCGCATAGGAAATTCAAAGCTTGAATAGATAGCGCCAGATATTGGCGGGATATACCGCGTGCAAACAACTCACAAGATTAAAGCGCAGGTCACACTGGAAATGAAGTTAATTCCTTTAGCTTCGCTCATGTAGCTACTGCGTGTTTGCATACTTCGGTTCACGCCGCGAACTATGAACTGAAGTATGAAAAGACCGGTAGCTACTTGAGCGAAGCTAAACGAACTCAGCATCGTTCCCAGTGTGGCTTGCGCTTTATGCAGGGACTTGGGGAGCACATAACTAACGAACTGTACATACACTTTTGGTTTTGCAATCAGCCAAACTGTAAAATGAATTGATTGAACCCCACCGAAGCTCAGATGAAGCGTCATACCAATACCTAGAATAACTATGTCGTGAAATTGTTTTAAGTAGCTAGTGTTTGGTATTACACTTATGGTGTCCCATAATAACTTACGGTACGTCATGTCCGCTTAAGACGCGCTCCACGTCTCATTGTATCCTCCCTCAAAAGTGTCGTATGCTAGTTTACCTACGGTTTCAAAGCCATGGGTAAAAACGGTAGAGAACTGAGAAAATTTGTGATAGTGGCATAATTGCTGACTCAAAAACTAAACCCAGAAATACTGTAGGTACTTACTCTTTTTGCTACTACCGATATTTTCGCGAAAAAAAAATCATAACCCTTCTTTTTGGCTTTGCCGTAGTCGGGAAAAAAAGACTGCGAAAAACATGGAACCCCATTCATTTGAACTGGTAAACGGCGCACAGAAGATGAATATAAAGTACCATTTTCAGTCGTTTCAAAAACTGAGTAGGTACCTCGTAAAGTTTTGCGGTGAAGACCTACAAAGGCTTGTGAAAAATTTCAAGCGCTTTTGCGTGCTTTGAGCCGTTCTAGTTGGAGGTTTTCATTAAAGTCGAAAACGTCCATGTGTTGTGTGTGTCAATTCCGTTTCCTCTTTTTTGTGGTAACCTTGGTTTCTAGACAACAGAGATACGAACTCAAAAGTGTTGCAGGTTGACTAAAAATTGCAAGACTTGCCTTTTAAACCATATATATTATATATACTAGTTTTTGCCCGCGGCTTCGCCCGCGTGGATATTGGAAAATATCCCACGGGAACGTATCAGCGAGATTGCAGTTCAATAAAAGCAATAGATATGCAGTCGAGCAAACACCCGCATTTCTTAAATCAGTACGTACTACACAATCAGTTATAAACCTTATGCCACCAAACACAGCGTGTATTTACCATGCACCGAACGACTTACCCACACAAAAGCCTCGGTCGCTATCGTTGTGATGTGCAAATGCAACTTATTTACATATACGGTATTGATTAACTAAATCGGAAAGTTTATTATTGTACAAACATTTTTTTTTGGGATACATTTTGGTCGAGTAGGTATTGAACTTTTGTATGAATCAGCTGATTTTTTCTTCGTGATTTCAGAGTTGGTCCCATAGTGAAAGTTGTTCATGTTCATGGGTAGAACACCCTGTAAAAATTTCGAGACGGTAAAAAAAATCATCGAGTATAGTGGTTAAGGTGCAATGTATTTGGGCACGCCACAATTGCGGCGATAAGTCCCCTCTTTGAGGAGTGGCTGGAGAGGCGCCACGGCGTCCTCACCTTCCGCCTGACGCAGGTCCTCACCGGACACGGGTGCTTCGGGAGGTACCTGTTCCGGATAAGGCGGGAGGAAACGCCCGGGTGTCACCACTGTGTGGATCGCCCGGAGGACACGGTGGAGCATACGGTGGAGGTCTGCCCGGCTTGGGCGGAGCACCGCCGTGTCCTCGCGGAAGCGATCGGCGGCGGCGATCTCTCGCGTCCGGCCCTGGTCCAGGCCATGGTACGGAGCGAGAGTGCATGGGAAGCCATTACCTCCTTCTGCGAAGCAGTAATGCTCGTGAAGGAGGAGGCGGGACGCGTGAGGGAGAGGCAAGCTTTGCACCCTCACGCCCCTAGTCACCGCAGGAGACGCCCTGGGCGTCGGGAATTGGCAGCCGATTCCCGGCCACCGTAGGCGCGGGCTTGCGGACGGCGAGCAATGGGTAGCTCGCCGTCTGGTAAGGACCAGGCCCGAGTCGACGGCGCGTCGTGTTCCACGCGCGCCTCAAAGAGATGTCAGCATTATTGACGGGGTCCGCTAGGGCCGATGCCAGCTAGGGTTGCGGGATGTTCGAAAGAGTTACCGTGGCCCCGGCACAGGCAACAGAAGGAACACGGGTGGGTTTTAGTCAGTAAAAGTCTGACACGCCCTCCCGCTCCGCCCAGAGCGGGAGAAGTCATTTGATGATTTCCCATCCACAAAAAAAAAAAAAAAAAAAAGGTGCAATGTATTTATTGCAAAAGTAGTACAATCGCTGTGATATTTGAAAACAAAAATAACATAGTAAAAGCAAGAAATATTTTACGATTTGTTATTTTTCATGATTATAAAGACAAATATAGTAAAATACTTGTACTTGCATATGGTAAGTGATCCCATGATTTGCAAAGTTTTGGTTTTTGCTTTGGTTTTTACAAGAAACCACTGAACAACACGGCATTCTTATATTTTTTCACGACCTCGGTCGAAAGCGCACTAGTTCGCTGATACGGCCATTTGCTTAGGACATGGGCACTGTGCTCATGTCGCGCGGACATCGACACGCCCCCTTGCCACTTCTCCTGTTTTTTTATATTTCTATGGCTTATATAGTATCCGAGGTGCGGAGCGCAGATTATTAATGATTGCTGGAGAATAAAAAACGTGTGCAGTCGGGGGACCCCTGTCAGGAACGAAGTTTCTTCTCACATAATAATATGATTTATGTAAAACAAAAACAAAATTTACGCTGCTGCCATCTTGAATTTACATTTTGACTTCACTATCGACTTTAGCACCCTAGAAAACAATGAAGACGACAGCCATGACGAAGAATTTGAAATTCTTCGCAGCCACCATCTAGAATTTACATTTTGACATCACTATTGGCTTTAGCACCCTCGAAAACGACACCCATGACGAAAATTTTGAAAATTTTCGCAGCCGCCATCTTGGATTTACATTTTGACGTCACTATCGGTTTTAGTACCCTCGAAAATTATGTAAACGATACCCATGACGAAAAATTTGAAAATATTCGCAGCCGCCATTTTGGATTTTGATTTTGACCTCACTATCGGTTTTAAAACTATGATACCGAGACCCATGATGAAAAATGTTGAAATATTCGTAGCCGCCATCTTAGATTTTCATTTTGACAAAAATTCGAAAAAATATCGAACTATTCGAAAAATCGATCCGATTGAAGAATTCGATAGAATAATGTCGCATGGAGGGGGCATAAAAGTATGAACGCTTTTTCGTTTGTGACGATTTAAAGCGAAAATATAAATCCTCTTTAATCTCTATCCCGTGGGAATTTCGAAATAAATATTTACCTAAATAATTACAGGTACGGAACTTAGTAAAGTTATTGTTCACTGAATTACTAAAGTGGCTTTGGGGATGGCGAAAGTCGGGCTGACGGTGGGTATGTGTTAGTAAGGATTTTTAACCCCTAGGGGATGATTTTCCAAAAACGCCAAAACACGTCATTCGTAATTTCTAAACAAAAAACTTAATACCAATTTCTTCCTTACAAACTTGCATCCCCTATTTTCACCCCTTAGAGGATAGTTTTCCAAAAACGCTGAAACACGTGATTTTTAATTTTTACCAGAATGGTAAATACCAATTTTCATGGTTTAAACTACAAAAATGACGATTTTCCATACAAACTTTCATCCCCTATTTTACTCCTTTTATTTAGGGGTTGAATTAAAAAAAAATCCTTCCTTATTCCTTGTCTACATGATAAAGGAAACCTCCGTGCATTCAGCTTTCTAGGTCCAAGAGTTTGGGCTGGGCGTTGATGAGTCAGTCAGTCAGTCAGCCAGGACTTTTTATTTATATAGATTACATCTAAGTTCTAAACGGTGAGATAACATTTTTAAGCTATTCATAAAAAAATGCACTTTTGTTAATCACTTTGCTTTCAGTTTGATTGGCTGTCGGTAACATTGATATTTTTTTAATATCTACGATATGACGGCTCAATTAAGCCGTTTCTGCATATTTAAAAAAATTTTTGTTTATTCTGTAACTTTAAAAGCTGCTTACATACCGCTACAAATGAACACAATAGTGAAAGTGAAAATGAAAAAGCAAGAGACGAAATTCCCCCTTCATTTACAAATCGGCGTGTGAACCCCAACTTTTGCGTTAAACTTATTATTTACAAAAAGTTCTCACAGTTAATAATATGTTTCTGCTTTAGAAAGTAAACTATCATATATTCTACTTAACACATTTGGCGTATTGCGATACGCCAAAGAAACACACACAGAACACAATACAATGTGCGCTTTGTTATAGCTGTTAAAAGTTATAATAAATAATACCGTACACGACACCGTTTATACAATGTTTGGTAAAGTACCAACTTTTGCTATACTACATATGTAAGTTTACTACTGAAAATCACGACAACAAACGATATAATTTGAATAGTCCATAATTATGTATAATCTAGTTAAGATACAGAAAGAAAGAAAGAAAATACGTTTATTTGCGGTTAACAGGACACAAAGAAAGAACACTAACACAAAAAAGAACAAGTTGGGGAAGATAATTATGTGTCACATCCACACAAAACAGACATCGCTCAGTATAATGATGCGACCCTATGCGAGACAGAGCCCCAGCGCTGGTTTTCAGCGACAGCCGGCGTTGACGGGCATCTGTACATCCTTTTTCACTCACATAAAGCCACCACATTTAATTTTAAACATATGTATCTACAAGATGTAATTAAAGTGGTGTTGGACCTTTGTGCAAAGACCTATTTTCAGGTCCTACACCATTTTTGTTACTCTTGCCTAGCCATTTCCCAAGTACATGTTGGGGTCGGCTTCCAGTCTAACCGGATGCAGCTGAATACCAGTATTTTACATGGAGCGACTGCCTATCTGACTTCCACAACCCAGTCACTGGATAATATGATAATAATAACCCTTGGTAAGACTGGTTGTCAGACTTTCGGACCTCTGAAGACCCGAAACGACTGTCAAAGATCCAAGAATGATCGAGACCAACGGCTTAACGTGCTTTCCGAGGCACGGGAGGGTCTCGGTATGTAAAGATGGTCACCCATCCACGGACCGACCGCGGCAAGCGTAGCTTAACCTGATCGATCGACCCGTGCAGCTGTTTTTATTTAGCCACGAACTCCTCTTGTTACTCCTTGTATAAAGTGTAGTATACCGTGCGTTACGATTTATTTCGAAAATTGCAACACCTCTTTTATTTTTTTTAGAAACTGAGAATCAAACGAGATAAAAAAAATGGTACCTAGTATACATAACATAAACATAACATCACGCCTTGTTTCCCCGAAGGGTTAGGCAGAGGTGTTCCTATTATAGTCCACCCACATTTCGCAAGTTATGTTTAAGTCCCATGTAATAGGGGGCGAGCCTGTTGTCATATACTGGGCACAAATCCAGACTCCGGGCTGCTACTGAAAAATTAGTATACAATAAAACAAAAAACCTAGAAAACCTAGTAACCTAGTATACATAAACACGTACAGCGGATAAAATGGCGGCAATATTTCTTCAGGAGTTGGGCCAGTACTTGAGTGTCAGTACAATATGCGCTCTTGAATGAAATTGACAAGCAGAAGATATGCCTGCTCCCGTAAATAAAGACAAAGCGGTATCAAACTTAATAAACAAGAAACAACTTAAACAACACTTTTGAAAGGTTAAATAATTATCTTTAGCACATACATAAACTGACGCCTTCTTCCCATGGGGGTAGGCAGAGACTACAGAAAGCCACCTGCTACGATACTTACATACTCCTTTTGCCTCGTTTACGTTCATACATTTGGTCATACACGCACGCCGGTTGCGAGTACTACGCACCTGACCTTTCTGAAGAATATCACCAATAAGGTCACTATATGTCTTCCTAGGGCATCTCCTCCCGGCGTTTCCACTCACATCTGCCGTGTAAATACCTTAAAGAATACCTTATTATCTTAAAGTTCCTACATAAATTAAATAAAATAAACCAAGATAAAATATTCATAAGATTTTATGTCCTTTGAGTTCCTACTTATCCTTTTTATGTTTTAAGACTTATTTATGATATAAACTAAAATTCGTTTACTTTGAACTGACGATAAACCTTTTTAGTAGAAAATGACTGATCTATTTTTTCGTCGTTGGAAGAGTTATTAAGGTTAAACAAGTTTTAGGGAGATAAAAGGCGGTAAAAGTTTAAGACGGCAAAATGCTTCATTCTTTGCATGTTCAAAGTTTTGAAGTGTGCCGCTTATAGCCAGTGAAACAAAGTCTTACAGGAGGGTCGGCTAATTCTTTTGAGGCTCGTCAAAATTAATTTTAAAACAAAGGAGACTTTTAATTTGTTCTAATTTCAGTGTTTAATGAAATGGTTTTAAGACTATATTTTAGTGTCGAAAAGATTTCGTAGATTGATAATTTACTAGTAAAAAATACAGGGAAATATTGATCATTATTGTGTTTGTCCTTCTTCGTCGTATCGATGATTCCACATATGAGTTATCTAGTTACAAAACCCCCTAAAACGATTTTATCCTAAAATCAACCTTAGGTATATTATTATAAGACAGCGTTTTATTAGTACTTTAAGTTTGGTCATTCAGTTAGTGTTAAATTCCTCTAAAACGCCAACAAAAATAGAATGATGTACAAAAATGATTATTGTCTATAACATTTATCGACGACGAGAAGTTTTTACTAGTTGGTGAAAAATAAACAAAACTTATTTTAGTGGCTTTTGAAACTAGACGACTCATATCTGTGTACGGACCTATAATTTTCGACCAAAACGCAGCACAATTGTTGTGGTGATTTTTTGTCGAAATTCTAGTTTTTGTAGCTGACATAAATCTGAAATCTATTAAGCATTTTCAAATGAAATATTTCAGTTTTATAACGGCAAGCGGCATAAAACAATTATGTAATTGGAACCAAATTGGAATTTGTCATAACGTAGTTTTTTTAAAAATAATAGAGCAGATAGAACCATTCACATGCAAATAAATTCATTGTGTTTGAAGTTTCGATTATTTGAAGTCCATTAGATATACCTACTGATAACTGTTTAAAGGAGCTTTTAAAACTGTGCATAATCATATTACGTTCCCCCTGCTGGGACAAAGGCCTTCTCTCGGTGAGAGGGAATGGGCCGTAATCCAACACGCGGGCCCAGTGCGGGTAGTTGGATGTTACATGTCTTCGAATTTTTTGGTTCTAGAACGTGCCGGTTTTCTCACGATGTATTCCTTCACCGTTTTGAGAGCAGTGGTGATGCAATAATTTACACAAAGTAAAGCGCCTGTCTGGGTTTGAACCTACAACCTACAACTCGTAAGTCGCGGCCGGTACCATTGGACCACCCTGTTTTTTCTGTTCCATGGGACCACCACTGCTCACAATAAAACTGTGCGGTTAAAATGAATTCTGCGATTGGCTGAAATTCACTTTTAATTTAAAAAAGAGAACAGTTTCGTAGTAATGACCAAAACGAGCTTACGGATTGCATTTTTGTGACCGCGTTGCATAGGACGAGAAAGTCTTCTTTTGCGTTTTAGGAAAGTTAATTATGACTTATAAATAAGTAAACTCACCTTGATCTAATAAGCATTGAAATTTTATCACGTGCATACATAATATATGCAGGTACCTAAAGTAATCCAATAATGTGGTGTACTACTTACTTCGTCCTTGTCAATCTTAGCGACATTTTTATTTGATAGGAAATGTTCTTAGCCGATATTACTTACGACTTGCAGTTACAGTAGACTCGCAAAGTAAGTTCAAACTAGCCACAACTATTTTAACCAAGCTCACATTTGTTCCCGTAAGCAATAAACCGAGACAGTAAAGTAGGAACTCTGACTCGAAGCCTCGAAGTGGTAAAGCCAATACAGATAAATTGGTTCTCGTGGTCAACGCCGAAGTCGTGAGGAGTCTAGCCGGTGGCATGTTATAAATTATTTTCAAAGCAGATCGAAAAGCCAGTCTTCATCAGCGATTTGGTTTGAATTCAGGAGTATACTGGATGATTTTTTTTACCGTCTCGAAATTTTTACAGGGTGTTCTAACCATGAATATGATCAACTGTCACTATGGGACCAACTCTGAAATCACGAAAAAAATCAGCTGATTCATACAAAAGTTCAATACGT
The DNA here is from genome assembly GCA_947568875.1 of Fissipunctia ypsillon. Classification (NCBI taxonomy): domain Eukaryota; kingdom Metazoa; phylum Arthropoda; class Insecta; order Lepidoptera; family Noctuidae; genus Fissipunctia; species Fissipunctia ypsillon. Next base: position 14,540,337 of record OX387654.1, on the reverse strand, counting down.
ACTCGACCAAAATGTATGAATCAACAGATTTTTTTTTCGTGATTTCAGAGTTTTGAGTTGGTCCCATAGTGAAAGTTGTTCATATTCATGGTTAGAACACCCTGTAAAAATTTCGAGACGGTAAAAAAAATCATCCAGTATATAAATGACACTTCAATGTCGTAATTGGTAGTTGTTTAGTCTAACCACATAAAAGTTCCTATCATGCTACGCAACATGTTGGTCATGCTACGGCAACATTATCGCGATAACGCTAAATACATTTCGTGCGCTCTCTCTCGCACACCGCTCGACGTCTCGCTGTACAACAGAGAGCGCGCGAAGTTTAGTTCGCGTTATCGCGACAATGTAGCCGTAGTATCAGAAGCAGAACTATGTCAAACTAAAAGTTGTGTGGTTTTGTAATGTAAAACGGTAAAGCTGTAAGTGCATACCTACCATAATTTATACTCTCAAAGCCCACTGACGCTTACCGCTGCGCTTTCGCTGTGAAACGCGATATTTTTTCATATATTTTGTTCTGATATCACAATGTTTTCGCAACCCGTTGCGTTGGTGTGCTAACGGCATTACACTTCGATACTCATCAGTGTCTCGTACATTCATACATAGGTATGGAAACATAAACACACGCTTTTTTTCCAGGGGGGTAGGGCTCGGATACCAGTATATTTTTCGAAACGGTTTCGTTCTAAATACGAAACAATTTGTTTCGGTTACGTTCGAACGGAACGTTATAAAAAACATTTTTGAAGAAGAACAAAATTTAAATCGTTCTCGATTAATAAAACGTTTTTAACCGTTTTTTTGCAATTTGCAGGTCAGTGTCAGATTGTATGTTGATCAAAATATGATTCCCGACTATAACAAATATGTATTTACATAATTATAACCATAAGAATCATCAACACTCTTTTCAACAAATCTCTTAGCTAGATTTGTTCTAAAATGTTATGATTTCCTAAACCAAACTTGAAGAGAACAAATCTAACTTACTAAACCGATTTTTGAAAATGTTCTCATTTCGTTTTCGTTCGAACAAAATGTTGTACAAAGAACTGTTAGAAACGTTTTAAAAACGTTATTTTATAATAAATAGGTAACGTTTCGGAGCCCTGCATGTTACCCCCATGAAGAAACTACAAAACGCCAACTGCTGCGATCCTTACATACTCCTTTTGCTTTGTTTACGTTCATACATTAAGTTCAAAAATGCCTATGGCATTAAGTTCTCTGTACGTTTCTGTGCTTGAAGTATTATATAAATAAATAAATAAGTTCAGTGTCTCGTAGTTTACATTAAACTATCCGTGGCGCTCACGGTTGACATACTAATATTTACAGTCATACAGAAACAATCTAATCGTAACAGGTAATATGAGGAGACCTTCTAGTATCTTTGCCATTTACGTAGAAATAAATGATATTCTATTCTATCCTACGAAATGTAAGTATACAAACCTGAATATCTGGCAGCTATATAGTTAGTGTAGTCTCGGAATATTGTTGTTGCGTTAGGGTTATATCGTTCCGTGTAGTAGCTTGTATCGATATTTTCTTTTAAGTAATTTGATTAGACTAAAAGCCAACCAACACAGAGTTGGAATAAGGCTTAGCGGAGGAAAGTAGATTGTCACCTATTTTCTAGAACTGTTACTTAGGGAATAAGTTACAACCATTGATTTACATAATTTACTGCGTAAGATACTGCGTAAGGTTCAATGACGCCTCGAACTTGGTCCCAGAACGGTCTTTCTTATACCGAAGTGAACTAATCCGCGATAGGCTGTCTTCGGGAGTGGTCGTAAATTTTATACGTAAAAAGCCAAGTTGTGTCGTGAAGGGTTGTGTGAACTACGACAAAACCATAATAAAAAAAAAAAAAACATTTTATATCACCGGTAAATCAAAAATATGTAATGAAATCAATTTTTAAATTTTATTTATAACAATTTTCTTTCCGATTTGTCTCAATGTTTGGCAAAGATGCGAGGCCACGCCCACCATACGGTTGTGTAACTGAAGCGAGCGGCGCGCGTTGAAGCCGATGAAATGAAAAGATTGAATTATTACTAATATGTAAGATTGAATTATGTACAATATTATTTTTTATTGATTATTAAAAGCAAATTAAAATGTGTTTTTATGTACTGTTAAAAAATCTATAAGTTCAGTGAAAATACGTATTTAATATGCATATTTAATACTGATTCCGTGCGGAATGAAGCTTGGAGTCGTGTTATGAAACAAACAAACTGCATTATAAATAACTTTTGGAAAATAAAACTTTTATTTCTTTGTACCTCCAAAAATAACACGCTCTTACAAGGTTACGTCTACGAGCAGCTAACGATGATCGACATTGTAGTTAAGAGTAGTTCTAACAGATGGCGTTAGTGTTTTTGTATGGCGAACGCGTCAGGCAAACGTTCGGACGACCGTATCTTTACTTTTTAAATCAATGGTTACAACTTTACAAGTTCAACCAGGTTCGTTTCCTATACTATCCGCATGTGGACTGTGGTATTAGGCCCCGTTCACGACCTCAAGTAATGCCACTTGCGACGCGAGTTGCGTCAAGCGACATGCGCGCACGTCATGTTTCCGTCCGTCGCTCCGCAAGTCGCGTCCCGGCGACACGTAGTATGCTCTAAATAACTTATTTCATTTGTTTTCTCCGCAGTCGCTGTCGCAAGACGCGTGTTGCTTGAGCGTGCAGCTCGTAACCACGGGAGTTAGATGGCTTTAAGGCACTAATGCGGAAGCGTGTTTCCTTGTTATGTGCGAACAATAAGTATCGTATCGTACTACAGGCTTCAGCCTTGGTTGCATTCAAACTTTATTGCTTCTACCCATTCGCCGTTCCATTACACATACCTCTCTGGTATTAAGTGTTCAAGAATAAATACAGTTGACAAAAGAGTATGGTATGCAGGCCAGAAATAAACACGTTTGAACATCTCTCGTAAGAACTGTGGTGCTATTCTGTAAAGATCCCACCGTGAAAATTTAGGTGAAGTGAGCGTGATGTGAAATGTCATCCCACCTTACTCTACTAGGGATTGACAGCTCACTTCAAACTCACTTCACCTAAGTGTTCACGGTGTAATGTTTACAGAACAGATCGGCTGTATGGGAATATAACACCACATTGTAAAAATATGAGCCAGTCAGTGGCAGCAGGCATAAGGGTTAAATGCACAGGGCGCGCTGGATTTACGTCCGTATCTAATCTTCTTTAAATACAAGTAAATATGTTTTCAACGCAGGCAATATTCATTATTTTTGCGTGTGTACACTTAGATGAGCGTCTAGAAATAATCTATTAAAATTTTTGACCACTCGTCACAACTATCATTTAACAACAAGATGTAAACCTGTATGTAAACCTGTAGCCTGCACACCTATGCCTTTTGCTGACTATACAAATTACGAAACTGTTTCATATTCATGTGTAGAGTTTCAGACAAAAGATTGTATGATGAAAGGATTGGTGTGGCGAGCTAGGAAACGTGTCCGTTCAAGGTTTACTGAAAACGTACTCGACATGATTCCTTCAGTTTAGATGGGTAGCTAACTAAGGCACAGTATTGCCGTAGGTTTTGCGCTCAATTCCTAATCGAACTGGTAATCTAGGCTAGATCTCAATGAATGTCTGATTTTGAATTGTTTTTATACATGACTCCGCTATAAGAAAAATGTTGAATTGATCTGCTTCATAACCAAATTCATCCTTTTTATTAATCCGACTTTTTAATTGGGCTTCTTTAGATGTTTTTTTTTTCTTTTCCTCACGTAATCCGAATTCAAACAATTTCAAGACAGTATGCAGGCCATGCTGGAGAATTGGTTCACAAAGCAAGAACTAAGTTAAATTGTTGGACGAGTTTACAGGCGTGCAAAAATACATTATAAGTTACAGTTAAATTGTGGTTTCCTCCTATATGCGGACGATCTTAATACTTTAAGATCGTCAACAGTCGACAGTCCTCAAAGGTTCTTATTTAACGAAATATTTTTGGTAAAATAAGAACCGTCGAGGACTGTGTTAAATTACAACAGGACCTTGATCGATTTTATGCTTATTGTCTGACCAATAAACTACATCTAAGTTTATCTAAATGTAAGTATATTTCTTTTGCCAAAAAAATTAATACCGTTCAATTCACATACTCTCTCTGTGATACTCCTCTGGAAAGTTTCCCTAATTAAAGATTTAGATGTACTCTTTGACTCAAAGTTACACTTTGATGCACATGTTGATCACATCACAGCCAAGGGTTTTCAACTATATGGCTTTGTAAGGCGGACCTGCAATCCATTTAAGAAACCATCTACATTCTTATTATGGTACAAAACACTTATTAGATCTCAATTGGAATATGCCACTCATGTTTGGAGCCCCATGAATACAAATAAATAAAATTGAAGTGTCTGTTTGTAATGTCAATATAACAACTTTTTACTAAATGTATAAGAAAATATATACGGTAATTATAACAAAAAAGCAATTAAAAAATGTTTTGTCTGTCTTTCTGTCTGTTTGTTCCAGCTAATCTCCGAAACGTCTGGACAGATTTTGACAGGACTTTCACTGGCAGATAACTGATGTTACGGGTAGTAACTTAGGCTACTTTTATTTTAGAAAAATAATTAGGGTTCCGCACACAAAAATTAAAATCCATGAAATTGTGAACAAAAAGTCAGACTTGTAAATTTTTTTTGCATTTGCTAGCCCAATTCTCGAGGATAGTTATAGGCTATTTATCATCACGCTATGACCCTTAGAAACCGAGCAAAAAGAAAAAAGTCGAAAATAACACTAAGCGAAAACGGAGTAATAGCGCGGGCGGGCGATGCAACGCGACGGGTCGGGGCACGAGGGACTTTTATTAAAATGTGGCTGTTATTTTAGTATATTGTGTATCTTACGATATCTATACGAACGAAGTCGCGGGGCACAGCTAGTCTACAATAAATACAGTGACCAATGGAATCAGTACAACGTAAATAACTTAAATTATTTAAGAGGTGGTCGTCATATCAGACTCTTCTAGATAAATTTTCCCTGTCAACTCTTAAAGTAAGGAGACCGTATCATGATCAATCGATCCTGTACAAGATTTGTCACAATACATTTGATTGTAATAACCTAATAAACCAAATATACCTTCGCATACCTAGTCGTTCCCGACGTATTCGTGATACTTACACTAACAGTCAAAGCCGAAGCTCCTGTACGTCGACTAATGATAAGTTACAACGATAATTTTGCTGATATTGACATATTTGCATTGTCTCTTGCACAGTTTAAAAATAGTATTATAAAAAATCCTTTTAAATAGGTAACAAACAACAATTTTTTGCTAAGTTTGCTAAGTTTGATCTTGCGCAAACTATTTTTACAGTTGGATTAATTTGTGGATAACGATGCTGGTTGCGTGATTACTTAAAAGTGTTTTATAAAATATCTGTACCTAAATTTAATATTTATTCGCATTATTGCGCAATTGTTTGTTATCATGAAGAAATAAAATAAAAAGTAATCCGGACTTAATCTTGAAAAGGTCTACTTCACGGCTTTTATTTCCCAGTTTAATCTGATGTTCAGTAACCTTCAGTGGCGAGGCTTGACATTTCGTAGGATCCCTCGGCTTCCCAGCCGAAGAAGAAATTGTTTAGTTATAAATAGTCATACAAATACGATTATCACGTTGTGGTGCCGGCTTATTTAGAAAAAATTGTGTTGTTGTTGGAATTATACATTATTTGGCAGTCGTAGACATTACTGAATGTGCTATTTTTCAAAAGTGTTAGGTGAAGTTACTCTTTCGATCCTCCAAAGGGAAGCCGGTAGGAATGGAGTTGTTAGCGCGCCTCGCATCTGGTAACCTTAGTATTTTTGCTTCATAACATGGCAGTCGTGAGCCAGTTTATAGGAAGTCCTATTCAATTCTTTTTTTAAAAATAATCATCAAACACAGTAGGTACGGGGAACAACAAATAGGGAAGGTTTAACTGAATTTTAAAGTATTGAATGGGGTAATCAAACAAAACCATATAGGTGGTAATCCGCAAAACAGTGAATGGATGTAAAACAAAGAATGGATTACACAACACAATACAATCCAGTATAGTTAGCATTTTAATGACAGAATATACATTTCTGAAAAACGTATAATACTGCTTTAGAATGATACCGTACTAATAGCGTTCCACTCTGCTGGCTTTGAAAGGCGTGTAAACATTAGTGTTCCGGTACGGGGCTCGTGAAATCTGTCCCCTGACTCTCGTTTATCGGGACAAACCTTTTCGACTAACGGTCGGGTACTTTAGAGTTAACATGAATATAAAAAATACGTCGACGAACTTCGTATGATGAGGACATCGAGAAAGTCGGTAAATTTATTATAATATATCTACACCAATTGAATGCTGACATGCGATCGATAAATTGAGTTCTTATTCCAAATTCTGAGGAACTGATAAAATTCAGTTGACGACTTCATTTTTATCATGTACTATTCAAGATTTCTATCTAAAAGGATGGAAAAAACACCAAATGCTAAATGAGCAAAAAAATTAAATTATTAAAGAACTAGCTTTTGCCCGCGGCTTTGCCCGCGTGGATGCCGGAAAATATCCCTCGGGAACGTACTACCGAGATTAAAAGTACCCTATGTGTTAATCCAGGTAAACAATGTCTTCTCGCACTGCTTATATAGTATCCGAGGAGCGGCGCGCGGATTGATATAATATGATTGCTGAAGGAAAAAAAATCCTAAAACCTAACAATAATAATGGAATATACAGGCCGTCCCACGGATATGCCACATGGAGGGAAAGTACCTTGAATTTTGTAGATGGAACATTTTACTGAAAGAAGACATTGTTTGAATTAAAAAAAAAACAATTTAAACTGCATTCATAGTTATTTAAATACTTACATGGTTGAACCGGAAATCGAACCAGTTACACGAGAAAAATAATCACCCTGTAGCTTTATCATACCAATCGAAAGCCTTCATCATAAGGATTATTTTTTGCTAAATAACATAGTGTCAAAAATAAAAGGAAGACCATGAATTTTAACATTTTTAATACAAAATTAATCAATTTATCAAATGCTCAAAATGAGTCTCTTCCTGTTGAATACAAAGTCGCACTCTTTTGAATATTTCGCTCCCTGTCGATTTTTTTTATTCTTGTTGTGGTGAATATTTAGAATAATACAAGTTCTGCTTGTAGCTCGTGGACACTTTCATACTGGTTCTTGTACTTAAATTATAATAGGGAAATGATGCGTACTTCTCAAGTGGGTACATTTATTAGTAATAGGTACTTATGATAATGTCAGTTGTATGTCGGCAATGTCAGCTTTTCATTTTTCTGAGCAAAAAGAAAAATGTTAAAATTCTTGGTCTTCCTTTTATTTGTGATACTATGTTATTTAGCAAAAAATAATTCTTATGATGAAGCCTTTCGATCGGTATGATAAAGCTACAGGGTGATTATTTTTCTCATGTAACGGGTTCGATTCCCGGTTCAGCCATGTAATTATTTAAATATCTATGAATGCAGTTTAAATTGTTTTTTAAATTCAAATAATGTCTTCTTTCAGTAAAATGTCCCATTTACAATATTCAAGGTACTTTCCCTCCATGTGGCATATCCGTGGGACGCCCTGTATAACGGAACGAGAAATTACCTACTTGCATGCTTTTGAAGGCATGCAAGTAGGTAATAAAAAATATATAAATCCTCTTTATTCCCTATCCCGTAGGCATTTCGAAAAAAAATCCATCTAATCTCTTCACCACCCTTGGTTAACTGGTAGAGAATGCCTAAGGCAATAAGTCCGCCTTTGTACTTGTTTGAGTGTGAAAAGGTTAAATAAATGAATAAAAAAATAGTTACCTAAATAATTACAGGTACGGAACGTGGTTAAGTTATTGTTCTATAAATTACTAATGTTTTTAGCGATGGCGAAAGTCGGGCTGAGTGAAGATGAGTTAGTAAGGATTTTAAACCCCCTAGGGGATGATTTTACAAAAACGCCAAAACACGTCATTCGTAATTTCTAAACAAAAGGCTTAATACCAATTTTTTCCTTACAAACTCTCATCCCCTTAGGGGGGCCCCCTTAGGGGATGATTTTCCAAAAACGCTGAAACACGTGGTTTTTAATTTTTAAACAAAGTGCTTAATACCAATTTTTGTGGTTTAAACTACAAAAATGGCGATTTTCCATACAAACTTTAATCCCCTATTTTACTCCCTGAGGGGTTGAATTTCAAAAAATCCTTCCTTATGCTTTGTCTACATTATAAAGGGAACCTCTGTGCAAAATTTCAGCTTTCTAGGTCTGAGGGTTTGGGCTGGGCGTTGATGAGTCAGTCAGCCAGGACTTTTGTTTTATTTATATTATTATATAATATATATAGATAGATAGCAATAGACTACAAGGATGACCAGGAAAATAGTGAAAATAAAATAAATAATGAAAATAGTGAAGTAGGTAGGTATGTAAAGCCATGGAGAGTGCGAATGTGGCAACCTAGTGTTGGGTACGCCACAATTGCGGCGATAAGTACCCTCTTTGAGGAGTGGCTGGAGAGGCGCCACGGCGTCCTCACCTTCCGCCTGACGCAGGTCCTCACCGGATACGGGTGCTTCGGGAGGTACCTGTTTTGGATAAGGCGGGAGGCAACGCCCGGGTGTCACCATTGTGTTGATCGCCCGGAGGACACGGAGCATACGGTGGAGGCCGGCCCGGCTTGGGCGGAGCACCGCCGTGTCGTCGCGGAAGCGATCGGCGGCGGCGATCTCTCGCGTCCGGCCCTGGTCCAGGCCATGGTACGGAGCGAGTGTGAGGAAGCCATCATCTCCTTCTGCGAAGCAGTAATACTCGCGAAGGCGGAGGCGGAACGCATGAGGGAGAGGCAATCTTTGCGCCCTCACGCCCCTAGTCGCCGCAAGAGACGACCTGGGCATCGGGAATTGACTGCCGATTACTGGCCACCGTAGGCGTGTTGAACACAACACGCCTACGGTGGCCAGTAATCGGCAGTGGCAGTGGTGCTGACATCTCTTTGAGGCGCGCCTGGAACACCAGGCGCGCCTCAAAGAGATGTCAGCACCAATTGACGGGGCCCACTAGGGCCGATAGCAGCTAGGGTTGCGGGATGTTCCAAAGAGTTACCGTGGCCCCGGCACAGGCAACTGAAGGAACACGGGTAGGCTTTAGTCAGTAAAAGTCTGACACGCCCTCCCGCTCCGCTCAGAGCGTGAGAAGTCATTTGATGATTTCTCATCCAAAAAAAAGGTAGGTATGTAAAGTGATGGAAATTAATTGTTTATTAAATTGATGACTACCTACCAACTTATAATTATTATCAATAAATAACTACTGTCGGTCTTTGACAGTTGTATGGAATGACTATAGCACGGGAAATTGTCGTAAGTAGTGTTTCGTATGTAGGTACATAAATAATTTAGAAATTCTCAACAACCAGTCAGCATGTTCTTGTTCACATGGTAATACATCAACACCAAGAAACATGACCGTTTTTACCACTCTTAAGAATTGTTAAAGCAGAGGATAATACAACAAAACTGCGTCTAACAGCGTTCAGTACTCGCTCGTTCACAAAGGTTTGTTCTGGAAACTTCTGAACTTCAATATTTGTCTTGTACTAAATATTTGCGTTTTTAAAGAAGCGACGTCTTTTGTAAATGTCCTTTAGAATCACCACTGAGATGAAACAACTCGAAGCTCTTATGAAAGCTTTAAAATTTAACTCATCGTTGCGTTGTAGTAGACCCTCTTTCATTCCGTTTACAATGTTCATGGAAAGAGAAAAAAATGGTTGATCTTATGAAATGGAACGCTTTCTGAGAAACGGTTTAATGTATACTTAAATGGGATCGGATAGATTAAAGGCATTTTTTAAAAATAAAGAATTGTTTTAGATAATAAGACCTAAAAGTAGATTGTTTTTTTTAATTAATTTTATTGGGTCCCCGAAACGATCAATTGCAATTATCAATTTTTATGTGATTGATACACATTGATGCGCAAATTGATAATTTACCAAGTACAATAGTAATTGATAGAAATTGATCAAACGCGATTGATCGCTTCGGGGACCCCTAAGAAATTAGTTCTTTGGTCTCTTTAATCTGTAGAAGCTAATGGCGTAGCTAGTCATAAAGGGGCCCGGTATCAAAAAGATAAAAGGTCCCCTTGTGGTGGGCCCATTATATCCGACTGCGGGGAAACTCTAAAGGAAGGGATGTCTATTTTACAAAATAGCGTACTGGCATGACAAAGTTTCCATTGTAATTTTACTAACAGAATGCAGGAGCGAGCGAGGTGAGCTATAAAATATGACACTGACTCGGATACTAGGTTAAGCTATCGTGATTCTACTATACTAAGAAAATGCGAGAGCGAACGAAACGAGCTCAAAAGTTGGAGCATCCTGACTGGGATACTAGGTTAAGCTGTTATTGTGCTTTTAATAAAATAATACAAGAGCGAGCGAAGCGAGAACGAAATTTATATCACCCTGACTTGGGGAGTTTAGACTTTTTGTGTGATTTTACTGAATTAATGTAAGCCATAAATAAATTACGATTACATTTTTAGACGAGTTGATTACTATATTAGATTTGGAGCAAATTGGCTTTGATAAATGGACAGACAGACACGACTGATCCTATAAGAGTCGAATTATGTAAAAAAGTGAGTTTCGTAAACAGTACTTTGCTGCCGTCGATTGTCAAGTGTGTGTATCCGTATGGATTGAGGAGCCATGTCTATCCAATTTTCAAAAATATCTATCGGCTAATTTTCGAGTTTTAAGGTGGCTTCTCAATTCAGGCTTTTGAATTGAGGTGCCACCTTAGACGTCCTGTAAGGTTAAATACATAGATATAGAGTTTGTAAACTCGGAGTTAAATAATTAACATTTTAACTCATTCTAAGCGTTGTGCCACTAAAAAGTAACACCGGGTTAGATAACCTGATATTTTTTGTGTTGGGAACATTGCAGTTCATTCGACGAAACATAAAAAAGAATTGCAATGTCTGTGCCCTGATATGTAATCTGACCAAAATGAATGAACGAACAATGAACGGAAATTGTATACCCATCTCCTTTACACTACATTACAATACGTAATACTTTCTTGTCTTTGAATTTTATAACATGACATTTCATTTTAATCGTATTGTGTGTGGTTTCCATAGAAATTTGGTTTATTGATTGATGAAAACGTCAGATAAGGAAAATATGCTTTCAGTTTTTTATAATTTTTGTTTATTTTTATATGAGTTCATGAATATATTGCCTGCTGATATAGTACCGAATTTCCACTTACTATAACGTCGACACTACACACACACACACACACACACACACACACACACACACACGACACTACAGTGTGAGGTACCGCTGATAACATATTTAGTATTTTATATTGTTCGACAGACACTACGCCGACAGACTGAACACCGACAAGACTTCACTTCGACGGGACTCTTCGCCGACAGGACATCCTTACTTCTGATTATTCCGAACCTGACTCGAAAATCCTAATCCTAGCCGGTCGACGTCAGGGGCACCTCGAGGTTCGGTTTGGTTGGGTTCCTTTTAACCCTGCAGACAGAAATAGGAGCCCCGCGTAGCGGGGCTCCGTCGACCTGCTGTCAGTCTGTCGGCGAAGTGTCTTGTCGGCGAAGTGTCTTGTCGGCGAAGAGTCCCGTCGAAGTAAAGTCTTGTCGGTGTTCAGTCTGTCGGCGTTTAGTCGTACACTCGGTACCTTATAACGTCAATTTATTTTGACATTATTTACACTAACCTAGAGTTTAGCGACGTAACTCTCCCACATCGGTGGGTTAAATATTTAAAAGTTTAACTCTAGGTTTACCTCTAACTCTTGGTGGCGCAAGATGAATTATTTGATTAACCCTGAGTTATGTAGCATAACCCATGAACTCGAAATTCCAGGATTGGGCCTATAAAATCGGCTATTTTACTGCTAAATATTGGTAGTACCCGCGTTTAAATATGATACGTGGCTCCTCAATCCATATGGACACAAGTATTTAACTTTTCATGCTATCACCCGATTCAATGTTTCGGATGGTAAAGGTTTCACCTAGCTAGCCATTAACTTTTTATGAATGACAACTGTAGGTAGTTGTTTGTAAAAGTTACCAGAAATCATGTTTTTTGCGCATACCTACATAACGGCGGCTGTATGCATGCGGCGACTTTTTTTCTCAACTCAACTCTCAACGCTCTGTTTAGCGCCGAGAGTTGAATATCCAATAGTTTGTTTTTTCGACGCGTTGTAATGCACTCTGTTGTATTCTCAATGCTCGGCTCAATACTGAGAGTGGAAAATCCACTGCGCGATAAAATCCCGACGCGATATTTTTACATGCGTGCGAACGTCAGCTTACACGAAAAGTTCTCCTTCATATACTTACATAAATTAGAGATACTTTTTGTTGGGAACTTCATTTAAAACAAACCAATATATACAATACATTTCTATTCCACATCATAGCCTTAAGAAATAAGTCGATACAGATAAAGAAAATATTTACAGTAAACAACAATTTTCCTGAACGAATTATTTATTTCCTTCTTATCATAGAATGAAAAGCGACAGTATTCTCCTTTACCGATGTCGGTATACCATAATAATATTGTTTTAATTAACTAAATTATCTACCCGCAAACGGCAGTGAACGATGCTGAGACGTTACGATGTGATAACAAACTAATACGTCCTAAATAAACCAAGATAAAGTGATTGATTGAATAATTAATTAATTGAGGTAAGGCCAAACTGTTGTTGTTGAATTGGAATTTTGGACAGGATGTTATTAGATATATTATAGGCGTATTCCTTGGTTATAGGTTGTGGCTAAGTAATAACAGCCGCACGGGTTGATCGATCAGGTTAAGCTACGTTTGCCGCGGTTCGTCGATGGATGGGTGACCATCTTTACATACCAAGACCCCTCTGTGCCTCGGAAAGCACGTTAAAACGTTGATCCCGGCTGTCATTCATGGATCTTTGATAGTCGTCACGGGTCGTCAGAAGCACGAAAGTCTGACAACCAGTCTTACCAAAGGTTGTCGTATTAAGTACCCAGTAACTGGGTTGTGGAGGTCAGATAGGCAGTCACTTCGTGTCAAATACTGGTATTCATCTGCATTTGGTTAAACCGAAAGCCAACCCCAACATAGTTGGGAAAAGGCTAAGCAGATGATGATTCTTTGATTATTCTTATTGAGGTATTCCACTCTTAGCACCGATTTCAACAGCAATTGTCCGAATAGCACCTGAGCACTTCCACTAACAGCAATGAAACAAAATTTAGTACAGTGCGGTTCGGTGGAATAGTTTATTAATGTTATTTCAGTCCCCGATTAGTGAACTATTCAGAAGTATCTAGATATAAAAAGTAGGTTCTAATCTTAATACAAATGTAGACATTTTACTTCGTAAAGTATTTTTAAACCCAACTAAACATTTAAGAATAACATGCATTCAATGGAATTTGAAATGAAATACATTTATTACGAATGCAACGTGCAGATTGATGAATAAAGGTAAACAATACACAGAAATGTTCAAACTAAGCATTTTGGTTACTTAATTTAAATTCTATATTAGTTTTACTTTTGACAACATACTGAAGTTTTTAAAAATGTAGACTTTTGAAACCTCCGCATGCATATTAAAAAATTATAATACAATTTCGTCTCGAACATAATACCTATGTGAAAACGAAATACTTCGAAAAATATCGTCCCGTTTTTAAGAGGTTTAAATAAGTGATGTTGTTTTGTTCGACTGTTAGTTTTCGGACCGCTAGAATTTCCGTTTGGTGGAAAAATATTGTTAGTTTGTTGAGACACAAGATAAGCTTTAATTACACTGAAGCATGAAGCACATTATCATTATAATATGTAATTGTGAACATATTGGCCGTGTCTATAATACGCGACCGTCGCGTTCATTTTGTTCGGCGGACCCGAACGCGTCGTCAGGCTATCGGAGGTTGCCTTCCGGTTTTTCAAACAATTATTAGTGACATTAGACATATGACAGCCACGGTCGCGTGTTCACGTCACATTCGCTTTCTAGAAAGTTCGCAGAAATAAATAAATATAATCTAAATCGATTTAAACACGTGAATAATAATTTGTGAATATTTTTATGATCCGCTCCGAGTCTGAACTAGTCGACAGAGATACATAACTAGTCGACGGAGATACATAACTAGTCGAAAGAGATACATAATAGCACTGGAGGCAACAATTCGTACGTGTTTCTCATACTTCCATTTTTTTCTCCTTGTATTATCTAATAAAAAATATACGCCTTTTGTTTTGGCTTTAATGTAGTTGGATAAAAATATGATATCATGTTAGCAAAGTGTTTTATAGCCAAATGTGAAGTCATTTATTCGTGAAGGCTGCCATTACTTAAACAACGTTTTTCGTGCTCCTAGGTGCCTCGTGTTTTAAAAGCTTACATTTCATCTCGTACAAGTACAAGTTATGAAGAAACGCCATTTTCTGTGAAAGTAAAGAAAAGGAATTTCCGCGTTAGACACACGTGTCATTCCAGGTATTTGTGTACTAACGGCGGACAGAGCTCCGGCAGGATCTCATGGTGGCATGGAGAGTGCGATTGTCGCAACCCAGCGCTGGGCACGCCACAATTGCGGCGATAAGTTCCCTCTTTGAGGAGTGGCTGGAGAGGCGCCACGGCGTCCTCACCTTCCGCCTGACGCAGGTCCTCACCGGACACGGGTGCTTCGGGAGGTACCTGTTCCGGATAAGGCGGGAGGAAACGCCCGGGTGTCACCACTGTGTGGATCGCCCGGAGGACACGGTGGAGCATACGGTGGAGGTCTGCCCGGCTTGGGCGGAGCACCGCCGTGTCCTCGCGGAAGCGATCGGCGACGGCGATCTCTCGCGTCCGGCCCTGGTCCAGGCCATGGTACGGAGCGAGAGTACATGGGAAGCCATTACCTCCTTCTGCGAAGCAGTAATGCTCGTGAAGGAGGAGGCGGGACGCGTGAGGGAGAGGCAAGCTTTGCGCCCTCACGCCCCTAGTCGCCGCAGGAGACGCCCTGGGCGTCGGGAATTGGTAGCCGATTCCCGGCCACCGTAGGCGCGGGCTTGCGGACGGCGAGCAATGGGTAGCTCGCCGACCGGTAAGGAGATGTCAGCACTATTGACGGGGTCCGCTAGGGCCGATGCCAGCTAGGTTTGCCAGATGTTCGAAAGAGTTACCGTGGCCCCGGCACAGGCAACAGAAGGAACACGGGTGGGTTTTAGTCAGTAAAAGTCTGACACGCCCTCCCGCTCCGCCCAGAGCGGGAGAAGTCATTTGATGATTTACCATCCACAAAAAAAATAAAAAAAAATAAAAAAGGTATTTGTGTACTTAACTATCAATAGGGATGATGCCTGGGTAAAACAAAGAAATTAATTAGCCCGTCATGCAGATAAAGCATATCAACAAAAAACTACTTAGAAAAACGCATTAAAGTTGGAGAGTGGGGGCTCGCTACGTCACAACTACGTATAAAATCTTGCAAGGCGTGAGGTCATGACACATTTTAACTCAATGTATCGCCGTTAACTTTTGATTACGTAAAAAAATAACTTTTTTGCTAAAAAAATAAACAACCGACTTCCAAAACAAAAACACTACAAAGTGAAAAATAACTTTAATTTTGGAAGTCGGTGTCTTTGGATCTTTATTTTAGGTTGTTGCCACCGACTTCCGAAATTAAAGTTATTTTTCACTTTGTAGTGTTTTTTTTTTGAAGTCGGTTGTTTTTTTTTTGCAAAAAAGTTTTTTATTTTTCTCTTTTTAGTGCGTCGGTTTGCAATTTATCTAATTTCCAATAGCCTAATAAGTGATAAGTAAAATATTCCTTTTCCCGATGCAGGGACATTAATTCTGGTACTTCACCATCAGCTCCACTTCACCATATGCATTGTGAGGAGCTTATATTGCTTAGCAATCATGTTAAAGTATTCGAATCGCAACCCGTGAAATATTATTGAGTTGTTCCGGTGGCTATCTGTGGTCTTCATCATCAGTTTCACTTCACCAAATGGTGCTTTCCGAGAACAATTGCACAAGTTATTATAAATTTGAGAGTTCCTTCGATTTCTCCAGGATCCCATCGTCAGATCCTGACCTGATGACAATAATAATAATAAACTTGGTTAAAGAGTACTGGCGCAAGCCTGTAGTGCTTGCCACTAATGATCGCATGGAAATATGGCAGAATAAGGAGCTTCACGGACGTTTTCTCCGGGCCCTACATGGACCCGATGTAGATGTGCCAGCGTCCGTAGCCTGATTGCGTTTTGGTGACCTCTTTGGGGAAATCGAAGGTTTTGTCTGTGCAATTATGGACGAACTTATATGACGAGCAATTACCGGAGATTTATTGTGAAGGACGGCACGGTTGATATCTGTCGGGCATGCCACCGTCCGGGAAAATCAATCCGACACATTATCTCCGGGTGTTCTCGTCTAGCTAACGAAGAGTACTTGCATAGACACAAAATTTTGGCTTTAATATAACATAACATAACATAACATAACATAACATAACATAACATAACATAACATAACATAACATAACATAACATAACATAACATAACATAACATAACATAACATAACATAACATAACATAACATAACATAACATAACATAACATAACATAACATAACATAACATAACATAACATAACATAACATAACATAACATCACGCCTGTATTCCCCGAAGGGTTAGGCAGAGGTGTACCTATAGTACACCCACATTTCACCAGTTATATTTAAGTCCCATGTAATAGAGGGCGAGCCTATTGCCATCAACCGAAAACAAAAAAAAAAAAACAAAAAAAAAATTTTAATAATAGCTTATAAAATAGAAATGAAGATACATAATAATTATATATATTAAATTAAATTTTCAATGTCAATATTAGATATTATTATGTCAATCAATCAATCAAATTAGAAATTGTACATACATAACACATTCCACTTAAATGAAATAATTATGTCAGCATTGTCCAGTAGATATACACATTCATTTATGTTCATCAATCAATCATCTTGAGGATCCCATTGCTACTGTCTCTCACTCGTCTTAATTAAGAAGCAACTTTTTTTCAGATTATATCTATAGATGGATAGCCATCCGTTCGAGCTTCTGCAAACAGTAGCGACGCACTGCAATAGGGAGGCAGCTGCATCAGCATCCCAAAGATGTTGTTATATTGAACGCGCAGGACACAAGCAGTCCGACGGGTATGATTTACCCCATAGACTGCTCGCGTAAAACGATTGACAGTATGCCTTAAACAGAGTGATTTTTACTGGAATGCAGCAGCGAGCGAATTTACGGGCAATCATGTTCCCTCGAACCGTCAATGCCCTGCGCCCCCGCTGCAGATCCGCGTCATCGGACAAATCGTCCGTCACAATGTGCCCTAAATACTTAAAACTGATCACTCTCTGCAGTTCCTCACCATACAATTTAATTGGAAGAACACAAACTGGCACGGAAACACTAAACCCCTTGAAAAGCAGAACTTTGGTTTTTGCTATATTAATACATCAGTCCATGTTCCACCGCATATGTATCACATATTGCTAACAACTCACGAATAGCACCCACCGATGGTCCTAGCAGCTAATATTATTGACGCATACACTATCGATATGACAACCGGTATGAGTGCTGCTGAGCTCACCGATAAGGTCATTTATGTACAGGTTAAATAACAAAGGAGAGGTCAGTCCACCCTGCCTAACGCCGCACTCCATGCCATATGGCTCGTACAAGGCTCTTACCCATCTCCCCTGGTTCCGCTAGCGGTGATATTAATCTTGCAATAGTGATATGACTTCTACCGGTACCCCCGCTTTGCCCAGTTTGTCTCAAAGCTTATCATATCGGGACCGGATATCTATGGCCGGGACCAACGGTTTAACGTGCGTTCCGAGGCACGGGAGGGTCTCGGTATGTAAAGATGGTCGCCCATCCACGGACCGACCGCGGCAAGCGTAGCTTAACCTAATCGATCGACCCGTGTGACTGTTATTACTTAGCAGCGATCCCCTCTATATATATATATATCTATATATATTAGTATATCTATACTAATATTATAAAGAGGAAGAGTTTGTTTGTTTGTTTGGTTGAACGCGCTAATCTCAAGAACTACTGGTTCGAATTGAAAAGTTCTTTTAATGTTGGATAGCTCATTTATCAAGGAAAGCTATAGGCTATATAACATCACGCTACGACTAATAGGAGCGGAGCATCAATGAAAAATGTTGCAAAAACGGGGAAAATTTATTCCTTTTGAGAGCTTCCGTTGCGTGCGCTGCGTAAACGGTTAAAGTTACGCAAAAATCATGTATGACGGGATTGTTTCTATTAAAAAGTTCTAAAAAATGTCTGCGATAGCATATGTCCATCTTTTAAGGTTGTCTCACTACAACTTTTTTAATGGTAATCAAATTTATTATAAAATAATTAATTATTTGCGAAGTTGTTTTCATGAACATGGTATTAATCCTTATCCAAATAAATAGTTTCATAATAAAGGTTGATTAAGTACGTGTAAATTCCTTTTTAAATTATTCAATTCGGACCTTCAGTCTAGAAATTACGACGGGTATAAAAATGCATAAAGTAAGAAAAATGCGCTTAATCTATTAGTTACCTACACATTTTACTTTTTATTGACTGTTTGAACGCGCTAATCGACACTACCAGTCGGATTTGAAAAATTCTTTTTGCACTATAAAGTCCAATTCTTGAGGAAGGCTATGGGGTATGTAACATTACGCTAGGACCCTTAAAAGCCGATCAAAAACAAAAAAAAAAGAAGAACGAGCGCTAAGCGAAAACGAAGTAACACCGCGGACTGCGATGCGACGGGGTGGGTCGGGGGAACAAGAAATTTACGCGGACGAAGTCGCGGGCGGAAGCTAGTATATATATATATGCACACACAACTATACCTACTATTAATCAATGATCAAACTTTTACAATATATTTTCACAATTAATAAACTACTAAGCACCAAAAACTACTTTTCTAGCCCATATAAATTTTATACGATAGGTTTTTCGTTCGTACACAGGCTCATATTTCTTACATTTTACGGTTAGTGCCCGGAGTAGCAGCTGCACAATACTATATTTTCATTCCGAGACTACGTGACTCCATAAAAACGTTAGATTTCACTGTCTCAAACAATAAAAGTAAAAGGCGCACTTGGCTTCTTTCACCGCTGACGATATTCTTTAAGTTTGTGGCTTCGTGACAAATTACTGGAGATAATATTATGTTAACGCAAAGCCATATTTTAAATGTGTTTTATGTTCTAGCTGCGGTCTCGAAGGAAATCTTTCTTTAACCTAACCTCGTTTGCGTGATAGATACCGCGTCTACCGAGACCGGCTGGAGCGGCCGGTGCTACCTCACCCCATTAGTTCCTTGGGTGAAATTTAAACGGATCATTTTTATAATGTAAGGATGTTTAGTACTTATTTATTTCCCAAGAAAGGAACATAAAAGTGGCTTTTATTAAAATGACACCAAGGGTACCTATTCTTATTTTTGAAATATTTCTTTTCTCAAACATGCTTGGAAATTCGAACATTATTTTGACAACCTTCTTTGAGATAAATCGAAAATGCTGTACTGGTCAAATACATGCAAGCGGGGGCTGGCAAAGTAAGTGTGAAAATACATATCTGTTGTGTAATTTGAAAATGGAACAAACTTTTTACTTCGACACATGGCAACCAAGGAGCTAACTTTATCAAATATTTTATTTAAATCTCGAACTACAAAATGAACAAATTGGCGCGTGAAAAATTATTCTGGTTTGTCATTGATTCTGGAATTTATGATTAGGTGTTGAATTTCCGCGCATTATTTGAGAAAAGTAAACAAGCCTCGGCCGCAACCCGCCATTGATGGACTCACGTATGTGTGCCTCGGCTTCGCTCGGCCCACATTTTCACGTTCGTCCATCAATGCCTCTGTGGTCGGCCGCTGCAGTAATGCACTATATGTATATTCTTTTGTGGTTTTCAATGTCACGTCTATAATTATGTCTGGAACATTGTTGCCGTCAAGTTGATGAAAAACGAGTACGTAAAATATTCTTTATCACCTTCTTAGTACGTTACATTAAGGATAGGTACCAAATCGAAATTAACTGGCACTGATAAATTAAAATACCAAGATATTTTAACTCAAGATACTATGTGTAGATGCTAGATGTATTTGAAAAGCGTTTCAACATTGCTGAAGCTGGCAACAAAAAAAAAAATCGCAAAAACTTTGGTAGAATACCGAACTATTATTTTGCTCTACTTTTCTACTACTTTTCTAATCAATGATCTGTGTAACTTTGTCTTAAAGAATGGAGATCAGTTTTAATAAACGTTTCATAATTATCTTGCGATCGACAGTGAAAAGAGGAAAGTTTTCTCCCTAACCACTTATTGATTGAGTACTTGAGCACTGTTAATTAAAGTGTCAGTTTTGTAGCTTGGTAAAGTGCTAATTACCGTTACGGTAATTATAATACAGTGCCAGTCAATGATCTTTTCAGTAAAAGTAAGTTTAAATTGCTTCCATAGGTATAAATGGGTAGGGCTACCTAACAATATTTCAAATGAGAAAGAAAACCGCTCAACCGCTTTTGTTGAAAAGGAAGCTTGAATCTTAAGAAAAACTTAAAATTAATTAAAATGGGGTGTTGAAGATTGTATGCAACAATTCTAAGTCTACGCGGAGGAAGACACCGGCAAAGTTTATATTAAACTACCATTTCCAAGCTATTGCATAGGTTCGCGCACATGTGGGAGAGGCGCGAGGAGGCAGGACGCCGGGGCGTAACTCCGTTGCCGCGAGAAATCGCGGCACGGCGGACAGAGCTCCGGCAGGATCTCATGGCGGCAAGGAGAGTGCGATTGTCGCAACCCAGCGCTGGGCACGCCACAATTGCGGCGATAAGTCCCCTCTTTGAGGAGTGGCTGGAGAGGCGCCACGGCGTCCTCACCTTCCGCCTGACGCAGGTCCTCACCGGACACGGGTGCTTCGGGAGGTACCTGTTCCGGATAAGGCGGGAGGAAACGCCCGGGTGTCACCACTGTGTGGATCGCCCGGAGGACACGGTGGAGGTCTGCCCGGCTTGGGCGGAGTACCGCCGTGTCCTCGCGGAAGCGATCGGCGGCGGTGATCTCTCGCGTCCGGCCCTGGTCCAAGCCATGGTACGGAGCGAGAGTACATGGGAAGCTATCACCTCCTTCTGCGAAGCAGTAATGCTCGCGAAGGAGGAGGCGGAACGCGTGAGGGAGAGGCAAGCTTTGCGCCCTCACGCTCCTAATAGCTGCAGGAGATGCCCTGGGCGTCGGGAATTGGCAGCCGATTCCCGGCCACCGTAGGCGCGGGCTTGCGGATGGCGAGCAATGGGTAGCTCACCGTCCGGTAAGGACCAGGTCCAGGTCGACGGCACGTTGTGTTCAACGCGCGCCTCAAAGAGATGTCAGCACTATTGACGGGGTCCGCTAGGGCCGATGCCAGCTAGGGTTGCGGGATGTTCGAAAGAGTTACCGTGGCCCCGGCACAGGCAACAGAAGGAACACGGGTGGGTTTTAGTCAGTAAAAGTCTGACACGCCCTCCCGCTCCGCCCAGAGCGGGAGAAGTCATTTGATGATTTCCCATAAAAAAAGTGCTTACCTATATACTTAATAGAATGTGAAAACATTCCATAACGTTAAAAATGAAATGTAGAATTTAAACAAAGACATTTGATTCAGGTCTTCGTTTCTATTTGCAGATAGAGCATATTAATATTATTTTAATGTGGAGTGGGTAGTAATTTTGTTGGTTATCTACTAGCGAAATATGATCAAAAGATTTCGGGGAAAAATCGGATTATCCAAGAATAGACTAGCAAGATTATTCTAAAATATTCTTCAAGTTTAACGAATATTTCAGCAACGTATGTATGTGCTCGTAGAGCTATTAAATCTCTACCTGCTTTATATAAGTACATATTTTTTGAATATAGGTAGGTATATACGTAATAAGTATGTTAGGAAGGTAGCAGTTCTGTACTTTCTGCGTACCACCATGGGAAAAATGTCGTGAGTGTATTATATGTACACGAATGTATGAAAGAATGTGTGTACACAATAAATAATCGACACATAACTTTCCATTGAATAAACGTTAACTTTCACTACTTTGCAAAAGTAAACTAAATTTCCTTGTTAAAGAAATGTTCATAAACCATAAAACAAAGGACATTTACGCGAACATTTTGCAGACTGTCAACTCAGCGTTTCCTCAAGATTCCCCGTCGCCTTTTTAATATGGTGAGCTATAAGCCACGCACAGAACGTCGAATATTGATTTCGTGACCCTTTGTTCCTTTGAATAAGGAGTACGCTAATAAACATTTCAGAGGACGGATCACATGACATACCGTTTAGTCACATTTGTCAACAAAATTAGCTATAAACAACTTATTATTTGTTGCAGGATAACGCCATGCTAAAAAAATGGTAAGTGTAATTTTAATACTGGCAATGAGTAATTCTTGTTTTCATCATATGTTATGGTGCTTAGTTTTATAAATATTGAGATAGAGATAAGACACAACCCACAACTAGATAACTATAGCTAAAGCTATATTCTGCAAACATTAAATGAATCCCAATTAAGAATCAAGAACTCTTGAAAGAATTAGTCCCGTCGTGTACAAAACTTTATTACAGGCATAATTAGTTTCTGAATTCCCTACTCATGCGTACCAGTAATTTCTTCCAAAAATTACAGAAGAAAGTTATCGCAGGCTAACCTCGAAAAGTTCCCGAACAAATCGGATATTACTTGTACAGAATGGAGGATCAATAGAAATTCTAGGAGGTGGATATATCTTATATTTCATCCTCCGGCTACGTTGTTTGCAACAGAAAAATTACTGAAAATACAATGCCCATTAAACTGGGTTCTGAGAGATTGGCCAGCGAGAATCCTTTTAAACTCAAATGAGCTCTCAAGTAAGTTCACCCAGACATTCTCAGAATTTCCCGACAATCTTTATGGATAATTGGGAAAGTTTCACAAACACGTTAAAGTTTTGGTAGTTAGTAACGTATGCTGGTGAAGTTTCACCTAATTACATACGTAATAGCTACGGATGATTAGCTTTATTACAGCAACAAAACTTGGAAGGGTATGTGGGTACTGGCGATGCTTTCACATCCATTCGATACGCTTCCGTGCCGAATCGAACATCAATCAATGTTATCGAAGGAGTTCTCTAAACGCTGTTCACAAATCCGAAACCCGAAAATTTTGACAGCTTGTACCAAATAGACGACCACTACTCTTTCGACGGCTCGGGGACTAGGCAAATTAGGTAATCGAAAATGTGTAATTTTCGACTCGGAAGCCTTTCGAATGATCATGGATAGATATGCAGGTTTGTTACATTAAACAGGAAAATATCAAGAATGTTGTGACTATATTCCCCGCCCGATCTCTTTAATCCGTCATTGCGTCACATCACTACACGTCGAGACGACGACGAAGTGGCAATACAGTCGAGATAATGTTACATTTTAACAGCGTGTCCATAAAAAAATCCGACTAATAGGATGAATCGTAAAATTTACGTTTTGCATTGTCATTGTAGCAGATAGTATGAATTTTATGACATTGCACTACGGAGATTTATTTTAGTAAATGTAGGAGACACAACACAAACAAATGAAAAACACAAGACTGTATTTAATTGAATTATGTAGTTACTAGCTTCTGCCCGCTACTTCGTTAGCGTGAAGTCGTAAGTTACGCAATATACAAAGTGGAACAGGACGATTGACATTCCTTTAAACTACGCAAAGAGAATCATGTTCCTTACCCATATACAAAAAATCAATCAAATCCAATGAATACTTTCGCCAAAGGAAATTATTTTTCATTTTCTTATTTTTCAACATGATGTAGATCTGAGTCCGTAATAATAATAGGTAAACATTATAAGGTCAAGAACCTGTGCAAAACATATGATTCTATTATCTGCGTTTGTATTGTTCTCCGAATAAAGTGCCTGCGCCCCGCACCGCCGCCGTGCCGCCACGCCCCGCACCGAACCGTTGTTGGTCAGTGACTTTTCGTAGATAAAGTGTTTACTTTTTATGCAGTTGATTCTGCTATTTATTTTGTTTGAAAACTGCAATTTTTAAATTTTCCGTTAACTACTAATCTTTGTGTTTTTAAATGTTTCGATGGATTAGTACTGTGCTCGTTTTCATTTAATGTCGTACGTTTCATTTAATATCCAGATACACGTTTTATACAAAAATACCAGCCATCCAAACTAATATTATAAATGCGAAAGTAACTCTGTCTGTCTGTCTGTCTTTCTGTCTGTCTGTCTGTCTGTCTGTCTTTGCTTCACGCCTAAACTACTGAACCGATTTGTGTGAAATTTGGTACAGACATAGTTTGGAACTTGAGAAAGGACATAGGATAGTTTTTATTACAAAAAATAAAATAAAAAATAAAATAAAAAATAAAATTTATTCCGGACATACAGCGCCATCTATTGGTCAAGAGTCGGCATCAATTCAGTACTGAAAATTCATCGGAAAAATGTAAATAAATAGTAAAAAGGTATGTTTACACGCTTATACACAGGACGCATTCGCTTACGTACGTACATATGGTCGCCCCGATTTGTTCGTGACTTTTACATGCAACCCAAGCTGGCCTGAAATAGTTGAAGAGTTGCTGCCGGGACAGAGGGCAATCGATAGACATGATATTGTTGCAAGGGTTTTTCGATTAAAAGTTAAAAAGCTTATGGAAGTTGTCAATAAAGGAAATGTGTTCGGTGAAGTACTATGCTTTATGTACTCGATAGAGTGGCAAAAACGCGGGCTTCCTCACGTGCATATTTTAATCTGGCTGAAGGACAAGCTGAGACCCGATCGAATAGATAATGTTATTAGAGCGGAAATACCGGATCCAAGTAGTGACCAGGCACTTCATGAAATTATTATTAAAAATATGATTCATGGTCCTTGCGGTTCTGACAATCCTCAAAGCCCCTGCATGAAAAATGGAAAATGCTCTAAAAAATATCCTCGCGCGCTTATTAAAGAAACTGTCCATAATGACAATTGATATCCGCTGTATCGTAGAAGAGCACCAGGAGATGGGGGACAAACGGCGTCTGTAAAAGTTCGAAATGTTTATGTTACTATTGATAATAGTTGGGTAGTTCCTTTTTCGCCCGTATTGTCAAAAATGTTTAACGCCCATATTAACGTAGAGGCTTGCAGCTCAGTGCGCGCTATCAAAAAAAAAAAAAAAAAAAAATAAAAATAATAAATAAATAATAATAAAAAAAAAAATATATATGTAAATACATAAACAAAGGTAGCGACCAAGCTATCTTTAATTTTAAAAACACCGATGCTGCTAATCCCATAAATGAAGTCCAAACGTATCAGTCTGGTCGTTATGTTAGCAGCAACGAAGCCGTGTGGCGGCTTTTAGCCTTCCCGTTACACGAAAGGCACCCGACAGTCACACACCTGACTGTACACTTGGAAAATGGTGAACGTGTCTATTTTACTGCAAACAATTTCCAAGAGAGATTAACCTCTGCTCCAAAAACAACACTCACCGCTTTTTTTGAGCTCTGCACAAGAGATGAATTTGCAAGGACGCTCCTCTATGTTGATTTACCAAGATATTACACTTGAACGCAACAAGGAGGGAATGGAAACGACGAATCCAAGGAGTACCGGTTCAGAATTGGCCTGGTGTCAAATCTGGAGATGCCTTAGGCCGAGTTTACATGGTCCACGTTACTAATATGGAGTGTTTTTGTCTGAGAATACTGTTACACCACGTGCGGGGGCCAACTTCTTTTGCAGATCTCAAAAAGCTAAATGATCAAGAATTCTCGACATTAAGAGAGGCATGTGAGGCAAGAGGACTATTCTTCCACATTTCATTTTTGAAGAGATCCCGCGAGATCGGGAACTATGTGGGTAAAACCAAAAATCTGCCGGAAGTCACTATTCCACGCGAACGAAGTCGCGGGCAAAAGCTAGTATTTTTATAAAACTCCCTCGGCTCCCGACCCAACGCGTCGCAACGCATTGCTCACCCGCGCTATAATGTTTTGTTTTCGCTTATTGTTCTTTCTGACTTTTTTCATTTTGCTCGGCTCCTAAGGGTCGTATATTATGTAATAATAACCTTATTATTACATCACGAATTGATTGAATCAAAAATAATTTTTCAAATCCGTAGTTCCAGAGATTGGTGCATTCAAACAAACAGAAAAACAAAAGAACTTCTTCAGCTTGGTTATTAGTGTATATAGATAAATATTTCAGTGTAATTAAAACGCGGCGGCACTGAGCGACATGCGAGTGCACTACAACGACGCATGGCGCGCGATGTTTAGACTGCCTCGGTGGTGTAGCGCGAGTGCCATGTTCTGTGCGGGCCGCGCGCGCGCGCTCTGCTGGCAGGCGCTGTTGACGAGTCGGTCGGCCTCCGCACGTACCGCCATACATCGATCAGCCAATTCTTTGGTGGCCGCGATACGGGAATGGAACCATAGCCCCCTACATATAAGATGGCAGTCCTACCACACGCCAATTACCTAATTCGCGTGTGTGTGTGTATTAGGAATGTGTCTTATGTATGATGTAGTATATTTTAATACGTTATCTATGTGTGTATTTGTAGTAATTGTGTGTGGATTTACCTCTGGAAAATAGAGATTTAATTTAATTTAATTTCAAAACTGCCATTAGGGCAAAACGTAGAAAGGTAACTAGTTAATTGGAGACAGTATTTCATACCTTTTTCAACATTGCTTTCAATATTAACTAAAATAATGATAAGCGAAGAACGGTTACGTAAACAAAGAAAAATCACTTTTTTCTTAATTATAATTTTCTGTAGGTACTACACAAATAGCAATAACAAAACTTAATAAAAATATTAGTAACTTTACTTTTCGTTTAGAAAAATAAGTAAAAACGCTTTAGACTACAAAAACTAGTCTGCGAGTATATGTAATTAAGCCTCAAAGTGTCTTTGAACTTTTTTCTTTGTTTGTGCTCTTTCGGTTCTAGTTTGGCCCCATCAACGGAATAAAAAGTTAAACAGAAAGGGAAATGGTACCTTTTTGCGGAAGACGTTTACTAAAAGTTAAGTGGTCCTTTGTTTAAATATCTAACGGGTGTAAAAATACCCGTAACAAAGCCGAAAGTCATTTCTTCTTTCCGTTATTATGATCAATTTTTGTACCGGACTATACCTGGGAACCTTTTGGTTATGGAGTTATCTAAATTCCAACTTATCTTGTTATCTTGATGTTGTCTTGTTTGTGTTGTTGTGTTGTGTTCTTGTTTGTCTTATCTTGTTTTTACTTGTCTTGTTCTTATCTTGTCTTGTTGTTGTTTTTGTCTTGTTGTGTTGTTTTGTTGTGTTGGTTGTGTTGTTTGTTTCTTGTTTGTTGTCTTGTTTTTTTACTAAAACTAGTTTTAAATGTTATAATTTTATCTTAAATTTAAATACTTCGACGATGCATGTATCGTTGCATGCGCCTATAAGCACAATGTTTTGCGTGCGTGATATTGCACACTACCGTAAACAGCGAATTTTCACACAAAAAATAAAAGTTGAATGAATGATAACTTTATTTGCTAGAATATAGGATGTACATTAGATGTTATACAATTTGTTTGTTATGCTATATTCAACCTTTCGATCGTGCAAATGTTAAATAAAAAAATAAAATAAATAGTAATATGGAACATTACTATTAATTTCAATTTTAAGTTGTTACCCAGCAATTATTTTTGCACAAAGTTACATAATTCAATGTTCAGAATGCGTAGGAGACGGCTTCGTGAAGGGTATTGTTACACCCTGTATGTACCCACTACGTTACTACACCCTACGTTGTTACATCCATATCTACCACGATGATAGGTTATACAGGACGTCGAAGGCTTACTGACCTTGGCATAATTAATTAATCTGAGAATAATTTTATGTTCATTGATAATGATGATTAGGGCATAATTAAATCTGTTACTAGATAAAAATATTTCTTTCGAAATATCGAAAACCGAACTCTCGATGTACTTAAGTTAAAGGCTACATTAAATAAGCATTTACCATGTGTTATATGGATAATCTTAAATTCAAAAGAGAGTAACTTTCAAGCCCACTACTTACTTAAGTACTACGGTAAATATATTATTAATCATACATCCATCTACTTATTTAAGGCCTTTTTTTTTAGTTTTTTTTTTTGTAGATGGGAAATCATCAAATGACTTCTCCCGCTCTGGGCGGAGCGGGAGGGCGTGTCAGACTTTTACTGACTAAAACCCACCCGTGTTCCTTCTGTTGCCTGTGCCGGGGCCACGGTAACTCTTTCGAACATCCCGCAACCCTAGCTGGCATCGGCCCTAGCGGACCCCGTCAATAGTGCTGTCATCTCTTTGAGGCGCGCGTGGAACACGACGCGCCGTCGACTCGGACTTGGTCCTTACCGGACGGCGAGCTACCCATTGCTCGCCCGCCGCAAGCCCGCGCCTACGGTGGCCGGGAATCGGCTGCCAATTCCCGACGCCCAGGGCGTCTCCTGCGGCGACTAGGGGCGTGAGGGTGCAAAGCTTGCCTCTCCCTCACGCGTCCCGCCTCCTCCTTCACGAGCATTACTGCTTCGCAGAAGGAGGTAATGGCTTCCCATGCACTCTCGCTCCGTACCATGGCCTGGACTAGGGCGCTTATTTAAGGCCTTACGACCTAAATTCCTTTTACTTAAAAGATCGACAGGACACCCACTTAATATTACGATGTATGTATGTAAAGGGACTGTTCATGAGAAGATATTGCGTGAGCGTAAACAGAAGACTTTCTACATAAAGCAATTTCATCAGTTTTGTAAGATGAAAAATCTCGAAAAAATTTTGGCACGAGTTTGAAAATGTATAAGTGGGTGGGTACAATGTTGGTCTACCAAAAGTTGAAATGAAAATTTACATCATATTTAAGAAATAATTCGATATAAATAGGTGAGCAAATTATAAACACCCTAATCCTCATTAAGAACTTTATAGGCTTTCAAAAGTTACACATGTGTTTTGTTCAATTTCCTGAATGTCGAGTCCCCGTTTTGAACTTATTATTTCATTATTATTTTAACCAACCATATTATTCACCTGTATCCATTTAAAGCGATTTTATCAAAACTTTTCACAATAGACGAGCTTCATGCTTTTTACGGAGTGGCCCACGGGAATTTTATTTTAATTGACTTACGTATAATTCTGGTTCTCTATAATTCTTTTTGATTTTCAGTTTCTATTGCCATTTAAATTAAAACTGTATCTTGCCATCCAGAGACTAAACGTTGAGGAAAACCTGCCATAAAAGGCATACACCGGACGATCAACTTTACGCGTCTGACGTAAAGCATATGTAATAATATGACCTTTAACGACTTCCCACTCCGCATAAAACAATAAACACGTTTTTATGTGGTTTCAAGAATTCAGGAGGAAGTGTTTACGTAGTACGGTACGACTAAGTATGTGGGACCGACATGTTTAAAATGATCTGATTAGTTTATGATTTCCTGGTAAACAAGTGGTTGTTTTGAGCGAGTTTATGGAGTTTCCAGAATGATTAAGCGCGCTCGCACACGGCATACTTTTTTTGTATGACCTACGTGTTGTAGTGGGTGTGCGTTGATACATTTGATATCTACTTTTTCAGTTCCTTCAAAAAAAAAAAAACGGCCACCTATTGTGTACCGTCTGCGAACGCTCCTAAAGTTTATAACACGTTTTTGTAGGTTAAATGTAGGAGGAATGAATGTATGCATGTTGATGGCTATAAGAGTAGAGGAAGACCAAAGAAGCGATGGATGGACTGTGTGAAATATGATATTGGCTAGAAAGGGGATGACTACCGAGATGACGATTAATAGAGAAGTATGGAAGAAAGGGACATGTTGCGCCGACCCCAAATACATAAGGGCAGGAGAATGATGAATGTAGGAGGAACTGATGTATATTCTTGATCAACAAAGACATGCGGAGCCGAATATAATCGATATGCTGGAACCATAATTTTGCGGAATATTGGTTTGAGTACAATCAATCAAACTTTGGTTCAAATTCGTAAGTTAAATATTAAAAGTTGTAGCAATTATGCTATATTGACGCTAATTACAGACTAACTGTGATATAAATGAATATACTGTGATATATATATATATATGTTTTGCTTATTTATATAGCGTAGAAAATTGATTGCGTTGATAATGAACCCTACAGGGTTCACTTACCTGTAATAGGTACACCTATTATAGATAAGTTCACAGAAAGTAGCAAGGCTAATGGACGGATACTGAATGAGGCCATTGTCTACAAGTACCTTAAGTACCTTTATAACGACCTCCTCTCAATCGCCTCTTACAAGTGGAATGAGCAGTTGCTGATACCTAGATCTTCATCACAGATAATTTGCTCTGTGTTACATGCGTGTGCAAAACACTTGCTGAAATATTATCTGTGAGCATGATACGTGTACAAGTCCAATGTCTGTTCTATATGGCCACTACTAAACCTGTATTCAAAGTACCTAAACCATTTTTTTATGACGCGCCTCTTTACTCTATTTTATTTGTAACTAGCGGTTCGTGCCCTCGCTGGTATCGCCCTCGTGAATTTCATACAAAAATACCATAAAAATTTCCGAACTTTTAAAGTGGTTTTCCAAAAAAATCCTTTTATCACATCTATTCAAATAGAGATAGTTTATTCTTCGTAAAATCCAAAAAAAATCCAAATGTCTTTTGTGACGCGCACAGCAAAAGAGTGGAACTCTCTGCCTGCGTCTGTGTTTCCGAACGCATACAACCCCGATCTCTTCAAAGTGAGAGTGAACAGGCTTCTTCTGGGTAAGCTCGCTCCATCGTCGACTTTGTCTCTGTCATCTCTGACCTAGACTAGAGTCAAGAGCAAACCTATCTCAAAAAAAAAAACAGGGACTAAAATAGCTCTTTAATCCCTAGGGACTAAAAGTGATTTGAATTTGGAATGTGGTTATTGTTAGTAAAAGTTCCAATCACCAAAGTCGACGAACATTATACGAAAACGACTACGAACAAGTAAAAGGCTGTTTGATAAAGTAAACCGCGCGCGAGCAAAAAAAAAAACGTTTGAAAAAATAAAAAAAAGGCGCGCAAGGTCGTTCGTAATTATTTACTCAAATTAGGATTTTACATAGTTTTGTAAAAAAAATATTATAATTTCTATGATATGTCTTATTGTCCTAATTGTATGTAAAGAAATAAACGTATTATTCTTATTCATAAGTTGCACTTACTTATTTTCCAATAGAGGGTGTTAAAAAGTAGAATGTCCACCTCGGGAGCAACACTATTTTAAGCTCGCGACGTACTTTGAATCCCTCGCTGCCGTCTGGATTCAAAGAAACACTGTCGGCTTTAAAATAGTTGTTTGCTCCCTTGGCCAACACTCTACTATTTATACAAACCTTGTTCTGACAATAACGAACACAACAATCAAAATCAGCCAAATTGGTAGAGCCGTTCTCAATTGCCGTTTTCATACATGCGGAAATTGTTTTCTATTTACATAAAAGATTAAATAATCTTAATTCGGACTGTATTATGCTTTAATTTTATAAATTTACTTTACATCGTCTGTTTAGCTAGCTATAAATACTTAGAATAATCTGTGGAAAACGTATGTGTTATTAATTTGTTATGTCTTTAAGATCTCCGATCACGTTATTTATTCCTTTATGCTACTGTTTGTTTTTTCTTAAGAAAAAAAAAAGAAATTTAAAAAAAAAAACAGCCTACACAAAATGTGTTCCAAGTCGGTCTGCAATCACCCCTTTCACCATAATGGATTAGATTGAGGATAGTTTAATGAGGCTAAAAGTGACTCTGTCCTAAGGGTATTACTATTATTACATTTGAAGAAACCAAGTTAGGCTGACTAAAAATAAGCGTAAAAATATAAAAATGTTTGATATTACTCGGCACACGTTCCATTATTGCAGCAAAGTTTAATTTGAACTGGATTTTTAGGGAAACCTTTTCAACAAACTTTGCTGAAGCTTTTTATGAATATATTTTTAAAACAACACATCTATACTAATATTATAAAGCTGAAGAGTTTGTTTGTTTGGTTGAACGCGCTAATCTCAGGAACTACCTCGAATTGAAAAATCGACTATATAACATCACGCTACGACCAACAGGAGCGGAGCATCAATGAAGAATGTTGCAAAAACGGGGAAAATTTATTCCTTTTGAGAGCTTCCGTTGCGTGCGCTGCGTAAACGGTTAAAGTTATGCAAAAATCATGTATGACGGAAATGTTCCTCTTAAAAAGTTCTAAAAAAATTTTGCGATAACATATTTATGCCTATCTTTTAAGGTTAGCTCACTATAACTTTTTTAATGGTAATCAAATTTGTTATAAAATAATGCATTATTTGCGAAGGTGTTTCATAAACATGGTATTAATCCTTATCCAAATAAATAGTTTCATAATCAAGGTTAATTAAGTACATGTAAATTCCTTTTTAAATTATTCGAATCCGACATTTAGTTTAGAAATTACGACGGGTATAAAAATGCTTAAAGTAAGAAAAATGCTTAGTCTATTAGTTACCGACACATTTTATTTTTTATTGACTATTTGATCGCGCTAATCTCTGTCACTACCAGTCGGACTTGAAAAACTCTTTTTGCATTTTATGGTCCATTTCTTGAGGAAAGCTTTAAGGTATGTAACATAACGCTAGGACCCTTAGAAGCCGAGCAAAAAGAAAAAAAAGTAAGAACGAGCGTTAAGCGAAAACGAAGTAACAGCACGGGCAGGCGATGCGATGCGACGGGGTGGGTTGGGGGAAAAAAAAAATTCACGCGGATGATGTCGCGGGCAGAAGCTAGTTATTATATGTGTGGGCGACGTTTTGATAGAAGTGTTGTTGCTTCATTTATAATATCATAATTTAACCAAAAATATCTAGTTACTACGTAGATATGTTATTAATGTTTGGAGTTGAAATAGAACAAAAATGACAGTCTGAAAAGCGGATTTAATTTGAGTTCTAGTCAGTTGGTTTATTTCATTTGTTTTTGTCTGGAGCGAGCGAACCTTGGGTTGAGAGTCGAAATTATCGATGTTGTCAAAAGCTAATTATGTGCCACGTAGACAAGAATAACAAAAACATTTCTATTTATTCTTAGTGTAAATATTTATCAGTTTGTTTCTATGATAAAAGTGGAAAAATTAAAATGTTTTTTTTTTGTGTTTGACCTAGGTTCTCGGTTGGATACGCAGTTCAAAATTTAATTACATAGATATTATCTAAGGGTGGGGTGGATTTACTTCAAGACAAAAGTTTGCAATTTTTGCTTTTCAAAGCTCTCTGTTTTATACCGTTTCTGACGAAATCGTCCACGACTTCAGCTGCAGGCTGTTTCTATTACCTACAATCAAACTTAATTTAATTTGAAATCGGGAAATTTTATTGGATCCATTTTGTTTATTATTGGACTCAAACTCAAAGCATTTATTTAAATTAAACCAATTACAGGCACTTTGGAACTGTCAAAGAGTTGGTCAGTTAGTCAGAAAATTGAAGCTAGTCGCCCATTCCAAAACGTAGATCTCTATGGAGAAGAATGGGCAAAAAACTTCATGGACACTCTTTTAAATCAAAATTATGACAAAATCCTGGGTACATTGTTTTTGTTGCATCTATATGTGAGGACAGTGTAAAAAATAATTAAAAACAGTTCAAAATATAAGATTAAAAATAAGCCCTGGCAATTAAGACATGACCAGTCTCAACTGACGGCGCCCGTTCACGAATATGACGCGTGGATCAGCACCATCCAGCTCAACCATTTTGTAGGGAATAGAATGATCCAACACACGCGCCACCATCAGCGAGACATTTAAGTGAGCATGACATACTCTCAACTGCCATACTCTTTCAAGTCAACATGCCTACATCATAACATAAAACAGCTCCATGGTACACACATTTACAAAATTGAAAAATGCTTCTAATTTATACAAGACTAGTTTGCAATGATTGTATTTAAAATATTAATAAAAACTTACTACCAAAAGGAATGATAATCCTACCTGTTGAATTACTTATTCAACATCTAAAACTTGGTGAGATGAAAATTAAAAGTAAACATTAAGATCACAATAAAATGTCAGAAAAAAGGGACGCATTTCTTCCAAAAAAATTAAAATTTTAACAAAGCGCAAGTGGCTGTGGAGCAGGACCAGCATTATGCCAAGCATTTTTATCTACGATATAATCATCCAACTTATAATATGCTTGTCTACATACTGTGCGTTAAATGCATGTTTTAAATTGCTTCTCATTTAGTTGAAGAATATCGAGTGGTATTTTATTATAACATTTTACACAGTACCCCATAAAAGAAGTGTGTACCTTAGACAATCTGACACGTGGTTGATCTAATTTGTTCCTATTTCTAGTGTTAAAATTATGCCGCTCACTTATCTTACTAAAAAGATGTAGATTTTTTCTAACATACATAATGTTTTCATATATATATTGGCAAGGTACCGTCATGATGTTAATATTTTAAACAGTTCCTTTAGAGATTCGCGTCTGCGGAGGTTATAGATGGCTCTGACAGCCCTCTTTTGCAGAAAAAAGATAGAATCAATATCTGTAGCCCGTCCCAAAACAAAAATGAAAGTAACAAAAATAGACCAGTCTCGCGGTATCCACGTCTGTTAATTGGCGGATTTTCCAAACAGAGCGTAAGCAGCTGAGCTTAGCCACCCTGCAAGTGATGTTAAGTAAGGACTCCACTTCAGCTTTGAGTCCAGCGTAATTCCCAGGAAACCAGTCTTCTCGACGAATTGTAGTATTTCTTTATTCAATATAATGTGACATTCACTACTTCTAACATTTGGTAACGCGAATCTTATCATTTAGTTTTCTTCTCATTTCAGGCGGAAGCACCAGGGTAGCCCGCGAAATTCAAATTTTCTTACGTTTTTTGCAATTTGCAGGTCATTATTGGGTTGTATGTTGATTAAAATATGATTAGCGACCGTAACAAATATCTATTTACAGTATTATAATAATTAAAGTCCTCAATACAACTTGCTAAGACTAAGTAACTCTAAGAACGACTATTTCACGAAATCTTGCCATTTGAGGATTATACTGACTTAAGGAGTTGTATTACTGATTCTAAAGATTATAATTACGTAAATACATATTTGTTACGGTCGTGAATCATACTTTAATGAACATACACCCAGACACTAAGATGCTAATTGCAAAAATCGTAAGAAAGTTTGAATTTCGCGGGCTACCTTAGCGCTTCCCCCTTACTAAACTATATATATACTAAATGTGTACTACAGTGAACCAATTATGGACCTTAAACATAGCATTATTTACGTCGTCAAGCTCTTGTGCATGTCTGTTAACTTTAAAAATTAGTGATGTGTCATCACCTCATCACTCATCAGCAAATAACACCTGATTAAGTAAAGTACTTGCTACCGCGACGGGCGGTTCATACAACAGTTCTGGTTCTACATAACGGAGCTGCAATTGCGAGCGGAATTTCAAACAAGTATGAAGTTCTTAATTTTCTGGTGAAAAAGTTTATCTTAATAAATAACTTGAAGATTTTCATCTCCACGTGAATTGAGGTAACAGCCTGGCCACGGAACATTCGCTGCAGCGAATATTCGCGCGGTGCGAACCGTGAAGCGTCTTGCGACTAAAACAAATGTATAGAAGTGTACTAATCATGTTGGGCCCCGCCACAGGGCAACTACTACACATGCAGTTCAGTAAAAGCAATAGATACGCAGTCGCGCACACACCCTCATTTCTTAAATCAGAACGTACCACACAATCAATTATAAACCTTAATCTACTAAACACAGCGTGTATTTACCATTCACCGTACGACTTACCCACACAAAAGCATCGGTCGCTATCTTTGTGCTGTGCAAAAGAAATTTATTTTACATATACGCTAGTGATTGACTAAATTGGAAAGATGTCGATTCATCCATTTATTATTGTACAAAAAATTTTTTGGGGTCCTGAAAATATCATATTATAATAAAAAATAAACAATATGTCTATTAATATGTAAATAAAAAATTAAAACAATCTAAAATCCTGTTACGTTGGTTTAGGCTATCATAGCTTATTGAAACAGTAGGTATTGTTGAACCCTGCTATGGTGTTTACTCACTGATCTCTACCCGGATGATAAATTGAAAAATAAACTATAATAGCAATATTTCATTCGACAATCGACATTGTCGTCGATAGCCTACGTTAGTGGATCTGCACAAGCACATCATCGTCGCAAGAAGCAGCGCATCCGCATAATAAAGTATCGTTTTGTGATTTTTGCATTGCTTGTCCAGTCATTTAAGCGACAAACTTAGTTAGTGGTTAAGGAGCAATCTATTTATTGCAAAAGTAGTACAGTCGCTGTGATATTTGAAAACAAAAATAACATAGTAAAAGCAAGAAATATTTTACGATTTGTTATTTTTCATGATTATAAAGACAAATATAGTAAAATACTTGTACTTTCGTAATGGTAAGTGATCCCATGATTTGCAAAGTTTTGGTTTTTGCTTTGGGTTTTACAAGAAACCACTGAACAACATGGTATTTTTATAATTTGTCACGATCTCGGTCGAAAGCGAACTAGTTCGCGGAGACGGCCATTTGCGTAGGACATGGGCACAGTGCCCAAGTCGCGCGGACACCGACACGCCCCCTTGCCACTTCTGTTTTTTTTATATTCCTATGCTCGCTGCGCTGCCGTTCGCTACGCGCGTTTTGCCACGGTAACGATACATTGCGTGTGAGGTAATAAAAAAAATCAGGTTTATTGGATACCCATAACATTCCTGAAATAATTTCATGTATCGGTCATCTTAGTATGATATACTGAATTCACCCCATCAGTCTGCGGAGGGCTGCCCTTACATTCTGTACAAACAAGGCGTAGAAATTATTACATAAACTATCCACTTCCCATTTTATTGAGATTATAAGCAGAAACTACAAAAAGCTTAGTAAGTAGGTACTGTAGGTTTAATGCCGGTGGCAACCTCATGTGGGACAGACCGCTAAGTATTTGTCTATGGATACATTCGAACACCAAGTGGCGAATAGAATAGAAAAAATAGTTTTATATTCAGTGCTCGATTAACATTTCACATGCTTTCAATAAGCCATAGTATTATCATAGTGCTCCGGTGCTTAATTTATCGTAGTTGTACGCTCCCATACACACTATACACGTAGTGATCTGCCGTGGTCACCCGGCAGATCGTTACAGTACCTAAGCGACAATTGTGACAACATTTAGTATTCTTTCAGAATAATGTGTTACAATTCATGCTTCCTGTAATTCTCGTAAACCTAGCCTGATTGATGCCTGAAATGGTAGTAATATGTTTAAGGGATTTATATAACAAAAAAGCCTGATGGTTTGCTCGCATATGTTATGTAAATCTGCCTACATGTTTCAATCATTCTTGGTTTTAGGAGGTATTTTCCTGTGATAAAACCTAAGAGGTTTTTTTCATCAAAAGAAAAATAAGAAAAATGATTGCTTGCGTTCTTCCTGTGCTTCAGTGTACAATAAATTATAGTATTAGTCGGTAAATAGATATGAGCCGACCAGCGACCCTGCAATTCATTAATAAAGGCACTTAATTAATTTGCAAGGGTATGGATACCCTTCCCATACAAAGCTTAGTTACGTAGTTAGGTATACGACTGACTTCCAGTTCCGAATTCGAATTTCCCTAATATCGAAAGGTACTTTGGGGTGAAAATCAATCAGAGCGACAAGAAATTTGTGAGTTAGATTAAAAAGTCGAGAGATTCTTCTTTAAATCAGAGTAATACCTGAAAATAATCCGTATTCTAAATCGTATCCTCAAAAGTTCAAAAGGAAAGGTGTCAAACTGTCGCATTGAATTCGTCAGTTTTATACCTTTCCTTTAAAATCTAGTCAATAAAACTTCTTAATCCGCAAGAACTGTTCCAATTTGGATCATTTATTTTATGAAAATGTTTCTTTAGATTTATTATTCGAACCATACAATTTTTTATACAATAGTGACAACGTGAGTGGGCTTAGACCAAACGAACGAGTGCTCAATCTATCACCACTCCATCAAATTCTTTTGGTATAAACAGAGGAAGAGCATTCTTTCGTTATTCTATCTTATTGGCGGAGATTCTTTGGAATGTTCTAAGAAAGCTTTAAGAATGCTTGCTCGCTTGATGTAAACGGCGCAGGAGCGTGCGAACGGTTGCTTAGAGCGTTCTTTCGTGTTCGGACGTGCTCGCTCCTCGAAGCAGTCTCTTCAAAACATTCTTGTGTTCTAGCGACTTGACCGATAAATATCTAATTTAATTATGGATTGGTCTCGAGAAAAATGTCTACTTGTGACAGAAGCCTACCATAATTTGAAATGTCTGTAGGATCTTACACATGAAAATTATAAAAAAAAACACAAGCAACATGCTTGGCAAGAGATAGCAAACCAGCTAGACTGTAGTGTCGAAGAAGCCAGAAAAAAGATGGACTATCTTCTTGAAGCCAGAAAAATGATGGACTAGCTAAGAGAACCCAGAAAAAAGATGGACTGTCTTCTTGAAGCCAGAAAAAAGATGGATTATCTTCTTGAAGCCAGAAAAAAGATGGACTCAGAGATAGTGTACCTAGTCTACAACCGGCCACAGACACTTGACGAATGAGCAAAGAGCACTCATTAGCCTGATCAAAACATCTCTAGAGCGTGTGCAATAATTCCAGTTCTTGTTTGTTGGCATTCTTGCTGTTTGGTGTAAATTATGAAAACTAATTATCGTTTACATCATAAAAGCAACAAACAACGCCGCCCTAGGCTCTTGTTCTATCTCTAGCTCAATATTCGTTTGGTCTAAGATCACCTTATTACTTGCAAAAGATTATTTGTTAAAAAACATTTCTTTTTTGAGAAAAACTTTGCTAGTGTTTTTTCCAACAAACCAGTGGCTTGCCTTGCTGAATGAAACTGTTATACAAAAACCTATTGTAGAGCTCACGACCGCTCAGGCAAGCGATGATTTTCATATTTCTAAAGACGAGCCCTGAGTTCAGTTTGATACCCTTTGTAAATAGTTTTATCTTGCGGCTCATTTTGACGGAGTCGCGAAGGCTTTTAACATGACCTATTTATTTTAATGTGCTTAGTGATTAACTACAAGCAATTCTTACACAGGAAGGTAC
Source organism: Fissipunctia ypsillon (assembly GCA_947568875.1). Taxonomy (NCBI): domain Eukaryota; kingdom Metazoa; phylum Arthropoda; class Insecta; order Lepidoptera; family Noctuidae; genus Fissipunctia; species Fissipunctia ypsillon. The sequence continues at coordinate 14,500,790 of OX387654.1, read as the reverse complement.
ATGTCCTTCAAGATACAGGATTTTCCAAGTTTGAAGGACAGATCCAATAAGCAAAAACGTCGTATAATTCCAGTTTTGTAAGACTTCATGTTATAGGTTACTAGCACTTCCCGCGCGACTTTGTCCGCGTGGATTTCGTTTTTTAGTACCCCGTTAGAGGTAGATTTTCAAAAAACCTTAGTAAACGTTATTCTTTGTTTTTGATCTTAAGTATAAATACAGAGTTTCGAGTTTTGTTAAAATTCTTACATACAACCTTTGACACCCCCCAATCCGCTTAAGGGGCTAGTTTAGAAAAACAAAAAGTGACAAACTTCATGATTTACTTAGATAAGTATTTGTGCCAAGTTTCAACTTTATTGTAGAGAGCTCTCAGGATCAACAAAAAAAGGAAGATGGAGCGCCGCGAACATCAAAAGTGAAGCCACCTTTTTATCTATGTGTGTATCGAAAGGTTGCCATTTGTTAAATTTTTTCCCTATAATTTGGGGAGTAATAATGTATAGGTAAGATAATATTGCAACATATTGCTTAGTATGGTATTGTACCTCAATTGTTTAGAAGGACTTCTATTCCGGAAAAATAAACAAATTTTTTTGAGTTTTCAGCAATCACGGACGATGGAAATGACATCTAAAATATAAAAATAAAATTTTGGGACAGTAGTATTTTAATGTTAGTCTAAGCTGCGAAACTAAATCAAATCAGAAAAATACAGCCTGTGTTTAATTATTGTATTGATTTATTATCCTTTTTTTTAATTGTACATAAATTTTTAGGATATCCACTTTTGGTCATACGGCGAAGTCCATGATTATTAGTTGTATAAAGGTCGTTATTATCAAAATGATCGGAACGAACCACGCTGGTTTTCGATGGCAGCCATTCGGGATCATTTCGACTATTTCTTATAGCTACTATCCATTTACTTTTTGTTTCAGTATTAATAGGAAAGCTAAAATGAGAATAATAAATAATACATAAAAATAAGAAAATAGGAATAAAACGCGATGTAAGAAATCACATTTCGAATGGGGAAAAAAATCATATTATGGCAACCCTCGCACTTGATGTCACTGCGTTCGTTCACTGGCTTTTTTTGTTCAAAGTAACGTAAAACCTATAGTTTATTTAATAAAAAAAACGATGTTATTTCAAGTACTTACAAGTGAAAAGTGATTCCGTGAGACTTTTTATGTGATTTACTTTTTTATTTACAGAATAACGTTTACTAAGTTTTTACAACTTTTCACTACACAGAAAGGCATAATTCTATTTTTTGAAACTATGTTAACTAGACGACGACTCATCACGTTCTAAGAGCGGTGAGCATGGTTTTACGAGTAGTTGTATGTGTGTGCGTGAGCGTGTATTTTACTTGCAGGAGCAGGGTTTTGTGGCTTCACTTTTGTTGGTCGCAGCGCGCCATCTTCCTTTTTTTGTTGATCTGAGAGAGAGCTCAAGAAATATGATTTTTCAAACAAAATCCCCCCTTTTCACCCCTTTAAAGGTCGAATTTACAGTAGCCCCAGCGGTTTAGGCTCTGCGTTGATGAATCAGTCGTGACAAGTAATTATATATATGTCTAGATAAAGTGGTATTTAGCTAACTATTACGTTTCATAAACATTCATCTTACGATGCTTCAGTCACGTGACTGTAATGTCTTACTATTATTATATCACACTCAAATAATGTAGGTACAGGTATATACAATTACATGAATATTTACTTTGTAAAATGTTATATTATTTTAATTACTGTGAATGTGAAGACTATGTTGGTCCTTGTTTTTTTTTTTTTTTCTTTTCTCTCAGCTTTAATCATAGTCTGCCAGTTTGAGTAAATTATGCGGCCTACCCAAATGTCCTTTCTTTGGTATTGTTCGTCGATTCGTTGAGCTCCTTAACTTTTATGTTGAGCTGTACGATTACTGACAGATGCTTGCACTGACTGGACAGGTCCACTCAATCTGTGCGGTTCTTTCCTCAAAAGACCATTTCAGACACCAACCTACATGGTCTTCACATGATCTGACCAAGATTATGTCTGGACTTTAAAAGAGACTGTGACCTCTGAGTTTGTTTCGGCCTTTCTTCTCAGAGTAGTCAGATAGGAAACGCCGGCCTCATCTAGTTTAAAAAAAAAAATGTTTGACATGTAAAAGTGTTTGTATAAACCTACTTACAGAAATAAAATCATTTATCATTTAGTATAGATATTTTGTAGTCATGAAAATTAACGTAAATTACTTTTTAGGGTTCCGTACCTCAAAAGGAAAAGAACGGAATCCTTATAGGATCACTCCTGTGTCTGTCTGTCCGTCTGTCACAGCCAATTGGCTCCGAATCTAACGAACTGATTAAGTTCTTTGGTACACATATGAATTTCTGTGATCCAAACACGGACGTGTAGCGTAAACAAATGAGTTTTGAATATAGGGGTCACTTTTGATTTCAGTCGTTTGACAACGTCAGTATAACTCCTATGTGACATAAGCGATAACTTAAGGGTCTCATCACAATCAGTACTGAACCATAAAGTCGGTCTTTGTACTTTTATTTAACTTGTATAACGTTCAGCGGTCATTGGTTTACTTCTACGTAACTACTAAAGGATAACATTGTTTATATTTACGCTTATAAGAGCAGTCTTAAAAGATGACTGAAAATTTATAACGTTAACTTGACTATTATTATTAAACATTAATTGGTTAGTTGGGAGGTCTTACTTACCTGTAGGTAATAGCGAGACCCATCCCTTATTGAAACAACACTGATGTTACCTAAGCTAAGTTTGTTTGGTAAATAAATGATCACTTATTACTTACTTACTTATGTAAATCAAAGAAAGAACAAAGGACTATTTTTCATAAGTATTTAGGGTTCCGTACCACAAAAGGAAAACGGAACCCTTAGGATCACTTCGTTGTCGATCCGTCCGTCCGTCTGTCTATCTATCAGTCTGTCAAGGCCCTTTTTCTCAGGAACGCATTGAGGTATCAAGTTGAAATTAATATAAAATACGTAGGTCCACGGTACCTCGAAGCACTAAAAAAAATCAAGTTTCTAATTTTATGCAATAAAAAATACGGCCATTTGTACAACTTATTTTGATACTCGCAAATAAATCAAAACATATAGGGAACTTCTCGTTGACCTAGAATCATGAAATGCGAAGGAAAATCTGTATGTGACATAACAACTAAGGCAAATGTGAGTGTTACGTTAGAGAAAACGAATATGAAATTCATGAAGGAATATGATTCTTATACAGTTTACGTGCCAAAACACAAAATAGATGATTTTTTAAAAGAAGATTTTTGGCCTGAGGGTATTTCGTTGCGGCGCTTTGATTACTTTGGGAAAAGAGGACAAAATGAAACTCGAGCTTCGAATGGAGACTGCTAACTTATCAGCGCTTATGACGTTCAATTGTAAAAATGTGATCAGATCTGTTGAATATGTGCGTAAGTAGACTATCTCGCATTGCCGATATTATTGTGTTGCAAGATACTTGGCTTTACTCGCATAATTTATTATCTTTCGGAAGTATAGGCGATGAGTTCGCTTTCACTGGGAAGTCAGCGATTGACATCTCAGTTTGGGTACTCCGAGGTAGACCCTTCGGAGGGATGGCCATTCTTTAGAGAAAGGATATGTTCCCGTGTGTGTCAGTGGTTGAATGTAGCAGTGTGCGTTTAATCGCTATTAAAAAAGTGCTCTTTGATTGCTCAGTATTGATAATCTCTATGTATATGCCTACAGACTCAGCGGACAATCTAGCGGAATTTACGGACTGTTTAGGCAAAATAAATGCAACTATCGAGAACAACAATATTGACACTGTATTTGTGTTGGGTGATTTCAACGTACATCCGAGTGAGCGTTTTCCAAACGAATTATTAGATTTCTGTACTGAACAATCATGGACCTGCGTTGATTTGGGTTTGATGGCACCCGACACGAATATACTTAGGTGAGTGATTCGCATGATAATTGTCTTCGGTGGCTTGATCACTGTGTAGTGACATGCACTGCATGCCAAACAGTTGTATGACGTGTTTTGGTCTGACCACCGGCCATTAATAGTTGAATGTTACCTAGATTTGATCAAAGCCAAAATTGTAAAACCGGTTTTTTCGCGTAATAAAACTATATGGGGTGAAAGAGACAGCGCACAAATAGGGCAATATCCAATATCACAGTTTTTGTAACTCTAAATTGCGACTCGTAGATTTTCCTAATGATTTTCGATTTCGATTGTGCTGATTGGTATTTAAGTATGTTCTGTGGTGCTGATAAGCATTGTGATAATGATAGACATAAGTAGTTGTTGTGATAGTGGGTTTATATAGACAAATTATCATATATCCATACTGACAGAAGCTGCTGTAAACAGTTATAGCAAAAAAGTTCGTACAAAATGTAAATACGTAACGGTTTGGAATAAATATGTTAGTTCCGCTCACAGGGAGGCTCGTTTCTGGTTTCAGCAATGGGTACGTTATAGAAAACCGAAATCAGAGTATTTGTATAATAAAATGTGCGAATCCCGAAAAAACATTAAGGCGAAATTAAAATATTGCCAGAATAATGAAACACAAATAAAAATGGATATAATTGCAAAAAATCAAGCCGAAAAGGACTAGCAAATTTTGGAAAAATACGAATAAACTGAACCTTAAACCGAGTCTCCCTGTGAGTGTGCGGGATGCGCATGCGCCCGTACACATTGCTAATGCTTTTCAGCGTCATTTCAGGGTACAATCCCCACTCACACAGACGTCACAGTTGTTCGATGCCAGGCAGTTTCACGAGGACGTTAAAATTCGATTCTCGACTGTTGCGTCTGTGATTAAAAGAATGTCGAGGAGACAGTCTCCTGGACACGACAGTCTCACCATCGAATACCTGAAGTATGCGGGAATACACTTGCCTAGGGTTCTTGCCATACTGCTTAACTTTTGTGTAAGTCATTCTTATTTAAAAATAACACATAAAGCTTTATTTGTAACTCGCTATATACAGTTCAATATACCCTGTTTTATTGAAATCTACATTATTGAAATACCTATTGTAAATCCCGAGAAATGTTGAGATCAGCAAACAATGAGTTTACAATCCCGTGTGTTATGAATGATAACTAGGATAAGCTTGATAGTTTCGATCTGTTACTCGGCTAAACCACTGAACCGCTTTTGATAGCATTTGGTTTGTTTATTTTGATTTAATCTGATTTATTTTGAGTTTGGTACAGGTAAAAAAAAAAATTACAAAAAAACATTTATTTTCAGGAAAATATATTATTTATAGGTTTTTTTGTAACTTTTTTTTTTGTAGAAATAGAAACTTGAAGGTTCAAAACTCTAAGGCTGCGTCGTAATCGAAAGCGATCGTCGCGCGAGTAGGTACGAGATAGTTGCGCGAGTAGGTACGAGATGGTTGCGCGAGTAGGTACGAGATGGTTGCGCGAGTAGGTACGAGATGGTTGCGCGAGTAGGTACGAGATGGTTGCGCGAGTAGGTACGAGATGGTTGCGCGAGTAGGTACGAGATGGTTGCGCGAGTAGGTACGAGATGGTTGCACGAGTAGGTACGAGATGGTTGCGCGAGTAGGTACGAGATGGTTGCGCGAGTAGGTACGAGATGAGCGCGTCGTGCTCTTTTATATGAATATGACGTACTCGTGCGTTCAATCATATTATCGTGTTTGAATGTCATTTACTCATACAAACGATCGCGTCGATCGCGTGACGGTCGTTTTCGGTTAGGTCACGGGGTAAACGGATAAAATGAGATCCAGCTAACGAAATCTCTGCCAGTAGCTAGACATTTTAAAATTACTTTTAGCCCTCACAGAAAATATTAAATATGCTCCAGTACCTTTATTGGAGCATATTGAATATATTGCGCTGACTCCAGATAAATTGGAATGAGAGCAGGATGCTATGATTAAATATTTTCTGTAATTTCTTGTTGAACATAAACGTCAAAGTATAACAGCGTTCATTTTTAAACATTTGCTTATCAAACAGCAAAAAAGTGAATTCATCAGACGTTGAGATCCTGATTTCGCAAACTCAAAGGAAAGTTTTTGTAAGGAAATTTGATTTCGAAGATGTCAGTGACCTAATTTACAATTTAAATTCACCGTGTTTCTGATTGTTGAGACAGAAGAAAATACTTTGAACCTAAGTATACCAACTTTGTGAATGTCTGGTAACGACAATTTTTGATGACAACATTGCGGCAAAGAAATTTATAGAATGCAAATCAAATAAGATATTTAAAAAGAAGGATTCTAAGGAGGCCTTTTGAATCTATAATATATTATAATCTAAATGGTATAAAATAAAGTCGATTTTCTTGTCGGTTTGTGTGACCGTTTTGTTGTTCTAAACGACACAATGTATTCTGATGTGGTCTTCACCATAGTTTAGAGAATCTATTCCGGTAGATTTATGTGTAAGTATAATACGTAAATATTCTGACATGTCGCGAATGCACACGTGCGAAGCCAGTACTAAAAAATAACCTCCTTTCTTTGAGGTCGGTTAACAAATCACTATACCTAACACGTTGATGACATTTATTTATTTCCGCCTATCAAGTCTTTCTGTCTGTTAGAAGTCTGTTACCACTTCTTTGTCTAAATAACATTCAGTTAGGTAAAGTAGTATCATATTGTCCTTATATCATATCATAATGTACCTCACTATAACTAGCCTGCGATCCCTAGGAGATACTAAAAGCTCCCACGCATCATAAACCCACGGACATTAAAATGTATAGCTTAGTAGTGATTTCTTTAGCGGATAGTTCTCTAACAGTCACTGCCTCATTGGTCTAGTGATCGCAAGCATGAGGTCTTGGGTTTGATTCCTAAGTCGAGCCAAGTGGCGTTTTCCCATCTGGAATTTCTAAGTAGCAGCCCGGAGTCTAGATTGGTGCCCGGTTGATGGCAATAAGCTCGTCCCCTATTACATGGGACTTCCCTTCGAAATAAGCGTGACGTTATGTCCTGATTCAATTAGCGGATATTTTTTTAAATTACTTAAATCGGGTGTCCCTAAATTTACGTAAGATTTGATTTAAATAGACACCACGGTTTTTTTTTCTTTTATTATAATTTCTTTTTTCTCGTCGGCTGACAGAAAGAGTTTCTTTCGCATTTATAATTTTATATTATAAAATATTATATAGTATGGATAAGAATTAGTTTACAGGGTGTAAGGGACAGCCCTCCGCAAACTTACAGGGTGCATTCAGCTCCTTATTTTGAATCATATTCCACCGAAAATATTCTCAGGAAAATTTTAATTTTTTAAATCGTTTTTTCAGTTACTTTTCATTTATTTCAATTTAAAATTACATTCTCTGTACGCAGCACTCCATTTATGTAAATAAAATAGCTAAAATAAAAAAATCAGCAATGGATGTTGAAATACTCGGCGGCCGAAGGCTCGCTGCGCTGCCGTTCGCTCCGCCCGTTTTGCCACGGTAACGATACATTGCGTGTGAAGTAATAAAACAAATCAGGTTTATTGGATTCCCATAACGTTCCTGAAATAATTTCATGGACCGGTCATCTTAGTATGATATACTGAATTCACCCCATCAGTCTGCAGAGGGCTGTCTCTTACACCCTGTATTAGTACATAATATATAATATTGTGTTAGTACGTATAGGTAAGGTAGGTATGAACGAAGTGAGCCTATTTCAATAACCGGGCACAAATCCCGGCTCTGTGTTGCTATAGAGAAGCATATTTTGATAGTAGAAGAGAGATGCGAAGTTGTACAGAGGTGAGTGGAGTGGGAAGTATGATTAAGGAGCAGAATATATTTTATGAATTTTCTGTTCAGATTTTAATATATTTCAAGCAAGGCATAAAATACAATATGTATGCAAACGTGGACGAGTGAGCGCGCCACAGATTTACATCGGACACGTGCAAGTCCACTTTATTTCGTTTGTGTGTATTTCATAAATGTGTTATATCCTGGTACAAGCACGTATCATTGTACACAATTACGGCTTTGACACAAACTACCTTTTGCAAATTAAAAACATGTCCACGTTAACTTAATAATATCATAATGAATTTTCGAGATGATAGTGCTAAATAAATATAGCCGCACGGGTCGATCGAAGGTTAAGCTACGCTTGCCGACGTCGGTCTGTGGATGGGTGACCATCCATTACATATTGGCTGTCATTTGTAGATCTTTGACAGTCTTTACGGGTAGTCAGAAGAGTAACAACCAGTCTTACCAATGGGTATCACATTACCCAGTAACTGGGCTGTGGAGGTCAGATAGGCAGTCGCTCCATGTAAAATACTGGTATTCAGCTGCATCCGGTTAGACTGGAAGTCGACCCTAACATGGTTCAAGGAATAGGCAGATGATGACGATAGTAATTAAATCACAGGTATTTCTTCTTACAAAATGTATTATAAATTCACTGCATGTGGAGAAATCAAATTATAAATAAAAAAAATATATAAATCAAAAAACTGCCTGCGTAAAAAGTGAACTTTAAAAAAGATGGAAATAAGAAGACCTATTTTGACTCCAAACAATATTATTATCATGCAGGCGATCTTTATTGTTAAATCTAAGAAGATGCCTCAGACTGCATGAGATTGTTCGGAGTCAAAATACCTTCATCTTAAATTGTTTCCATCTTAAAGTTCACTTTTTACGCAGTCGAGTTTTTGATTTTTAAAATTTTATTTTTATATTTTACACTTTTTAGTTAGGATTATTTTTCTCACAATGTAATAAACAAGTAACGCTTCAGCTAACGGTCGTTAAAATTATCTTTCAAAGCAGTAAAATTCTGGGTTTGTCACATGATTTTAAAAAACCTTTTTTTTTCAGAATAAGTCGTCTGGTTGGCACCATATTGAAATTTGATTCACCCAATACGTCCTTTGTTATTGACATAATCCCATCTTACAACATTCATTACACAATGCGCCATGCTAATTAATTTATGTAACCACTAGGTCAAAAGATAGTCAAACAAATAGTTTTTTGACAGCTGCGCGCACAGATAACACAAATCCTGCGGCGCGCGGCGTGTGAGTCGATGCCGATGGAATGTAATGTTGCCATTCTTAATATTGTACTTATATAAACATTTTAGATTTAGATATTGTTTTTATTTTGTTTCTTTTTTAAATTACATTGCATGCTGCACCGGCTGACGTCATCACGTCAACGCCGGCTGTCGCTGAAAACCAACGCTGGGGCTCTGTCTCGCATAGGGTTGCAGCATTATGCTGCGGCCGTTTTGCGTGGATATGACGCATATTTTACCCCAACTTGCTTCTTTTTGTGTTTGTGTTCTTTTTTTGCGTCATGTTTACCGCAAATAAACGTATTTTCTTTCTTTCTTTTCTTTCTGATTACTGTCATGTCCTCAGTGACACTCACAAAATTAAGACTAATTGATTGACGTAAGAATCATCAAAATCAACACAAGCGTTTGGCTAAACATACATACATATATAGGCTGATAAACAATAAATAATAATAATAATAATTAATAATGCTCGTGTTGCCCCCTTGTCGCTACGACACTATGTGCTAGCGACCGTTTCCGGGGGCCCATTGTTGAGTGTGCAAGTCACCCCCTGCCATTTTATCCGTGTATTGTATTTATCACACATTGGTCAGGCAGGGGCCATAGTCCTTCCATAGTTTTAGATAACCAGTCCACTTTAGCCATCCAAACCCATAGTCCAATTTTTTTTTGTCTCCATATTCTGCAATAGTCCTACACCATCCGGGGGTTGTCCTTGGGTGCACTTGCATAGTACGCACAGGGATAATCGTCGGTTAGTGCCTCATTTCCATTGATAGCGTCTAACGGGCCTCTGCGAGTTGGCTTCGGCCCCTCATATGCCTTCTAAAGGTCCGAGACCCTGGGGTCCCGAGAAATATCAAAAAAAAAAAAATAATAATGCTCGTACTTCAAATCAAACATTAACTCTCATGCGTACAATACCCACTTATAATCGGGTGATTCTTACTCACTCACTCCAAAAGGTCGAGATTGTTTTTTTTAAACATTTTTCATTCTTTATAAACCCTTAATTTTGATACCCCACTCGATAACTTTGGGAGCTTATTTTAAGCGTACATTTTGGCGCCAAAATCCACCATTTTGAATTTTTATAATTATAACTAGTGTCACTCGCGCAATAAAGACGATTCTAACGACATATCATATATCAAAGTCTGTTCAGCCGCTTAGTATCATAGTTACGAGGGAACATAGAGACGGACGGACATACATACATACATACATACAGGTCAAACACATAACCCTCCTTTTTTGGCTTCGTCGCAGTTGGGTTATAAGAATTTATTGCACGCCGGCTATAACTTGTAACAGTTTGGTAAAGTACAAACAAACATTGTGTTGGTAAAACAGTTGCGTGATTTAAAGCAATAAATCTAGCCTTCTGGATCTAGGTATAAACTTTGAAAATGAATAATAGTTCGCGTAAAACCCTAACATATATAGCCAACTATGAAAATGTGTATGAGGTGAGGTGAGGCGTAGCTACAGATGATAAAGTTAGTACCTTGGCTGAATGAACGACCACCTTTGCTATAGTTTAGCCTCTTTTTGTCATTGGGAAAATCGGGTTATTGTACAAACCACAAAGTAAATCCCTATCGACCGACCTATTCCTACTGTTTGTGGCAAAAATGTTTATTTACCTATGTATGTGCTGAAAATCTACTAACTGATTTATCTACGGAAATTTTCTCTCATTTTAATGCTTTTTTCATACTGGTAAGATTGTGCGTGTGGGTTGTGTTGTCTTGATCTCTTGACTAACTTTTTGTGATGTCATGATCAGTAAATAATTTTGTAGTAAAACTGTAAGCGACCTGGAGCTAGACCACCACCTCTTAAAGTAGTATTATTGTAATCTTACTTGAGTGTGGGAAAGTGATGGAGCTAGACGTCCTGTATAGCTTCATCTCTTTCTCACACTGAAGTAACATTAAAATAATACTGCTTTAAGAGGTGGCGGTTGGCCCCCAGGGTACAGTTTTGTTTGCCGAACGCCGCCGCCGACTTTCGCACGCGCGTTGCAAAATCTTGTTTACGATGGATGGATCTTGGATGATGGATTCAAATTGCTGCCTTAGTTTTTTCAGACTTTTTAATATTTTCTTTATAAATTAGTAGGTAGATATTTCCTGCACCATTACTAAACTGCATTACTTGCAGCTCTTTTATTTAATCTAAAAATTTGTTAAGTTACTATTAAAAAAGACCAACATTATTTGATACATTTTTATCCATGGGTAAGTAACTATTATTTTCAATACTTGGGTTTTGACTATAATTTAAGTAAGTATTTCAAACCTTTTTTATTCTAAAAGCTGTAAGAATGGAGCGGCAGTTACCTACTCTTTGTTTAATAAGTGTAAGTAAAAGATCAAGCTTCAGTCGTAAATCACGATAGTAGATGAAATTACGTGTGAAGATAAGCTTACGACAGATTACAGGACTCTACGCTTCGCTTCACCAGTGCTTTAGCTACATTCAATTAATTAAAAGAACTAAGTCGTGTTGGAGCTTACTTTCCAGTATTGTTTATATGTATATAAAATATTGGCAAGTTTTGAAAAATAGTACGGGGATAAAGTCTTTTGTGTTCTAGCAGTTTCAAGCTCGTCGATATTTCAGTAAAAACTGAATAATTTTTTTTTTTGGTTTAAGAACAACTTTATTTCTCATAAGAATTGCATACATAATTCACTTACTGAGAAACAATATATAAAACTAAAATTAATAATTAGAGCGCACAGATGTACGTATATAAAATAACAAAACCAAGTAACAAAGAGAAAAAAGAAAAAAATGTGGGTAAACAGATAACATAAACTCAATCGTAAGTAAAATAAGCCAAGCACAACATGGATGTATGAATTTGATTTTTACTAGATGTGGTATTGATGGCATAGCCTGTTTATTAATAGAAGACTATTTTATTTTTAGTTTATTGTTCTATTTATATATCAAGGACGCATACATGGTTTATAAAACATTTTGAGTATTGGGTTTTATTTGGTTTTGTCCAGTTTAAGTAATAACTAATGTATATTTTTGGTTTAGTGGTATATAGTTAATCCATATAACGAGTGTGTTTTATTTATGTTAATATATATATATAATGCAGTTTTTTTTTTTTTTTTTCCCCCTTCACCTATTTGTATGTGCTAATTGTGTGAGTTTTTAGTAGCTTTTTGAACCTTAATAATTTGGACTTTATAATTATGTCTTCCAAATGTAGCAATAATATGTCAGATATGTAATTGTTTTCTGTGAAGTTTACAATCTATTTGTATTTCAACAGGTCAAATGCCTATGTAAAAATCCTTTAGTGAAAATAAAATTTAAATAATTTTAATACAATGTTACAATGCATGTGCTCGAAAACAGCGTTTTTCAAGCAGCCAAATTGTGTGGAAAGTGCCACTTTTTCACACTAGTGAAAATAAATAAATAAGTAATAATAATCTTTATTACGATACACACAAGATTCATGATTCACAAAAAACAGATGTACAAAATAACATGGTATATCTACATAAATCTACACAGAGTATGTAACCCTGTCTCCTAAACTAGGTAGTCCTGTATCTTAGGAGACAGTGTTAGGCCATACAGGGCGATCAGTCATGTAGGTATAGCAGCAGCCAGGGTATTTAGCGCAAGGGTGGTTAAGTAATCCATTTGTGTGCCGGTGTGTAAATGTGTTTGAGTGAACTGTGTGAGTGAGTGATAAATAAATAAATAAATAAATATCTTGGGACAACTCACACACGGCCATCTGATCCCAAGCTAAGCAGAGCTTGTGTTATGGTAACCAGACAACTGATATACATACTTATATAATTTATAAATACATACATATTATAGATAAATTACACCCAGACACAGAACAAACAATATGCTTATCACACAAAGTTTGTCCTGGGTGGGAATCGAACCCACGACCTCCGGCTTTGCAGTCAGGGTCACTAACCACTAGACCAACAGGCCATATATGTATAGTGAGTGTAAGTGTATGAGTGGTGAGTATGGGAGTGAGTGCATACCTCTAAGGGTGCATGTGAGAGTGTGTGTATGCAGGGATAACTGTTGGTAGATGAATAAGTGATCGTGTGATGAGTGTGAATCGGGTACAGTGGTGATTTTTGGGATTATTCTGTGAAAGTAAGTAAAGACTCCGTGAATGAGTAGTCTTTTTGCAATAGCCATTCAGTCAGTTTGTTTTTCAGGTTGTGGGAGTTTAGATCCATTATTTTTATTTTATTATTGATTTTCCTGTACAGATAGGAACCAAGAATGTAAAATTGGTGCCGGGCGAAAGTGGTTTTGTGCTGGGTACTGGGAATGATTAGAGTGCGTTTGTACCGGTCCGGAGGTGGGAGGTACTTATGTATCCTTAGTATTGCCTTAAAGACAAAGAGCTGCCGCACTGTTAGAACTTTACAGTCGGCATAGAGATCAGACGTTGGGTATCTAAAAGGTTTTTTAGTCATTACTTTCAGTATTGCTCTTTGTGCTCTTTCTATTTTAAGAAAAAGGGTTTTAGCTGCTCCACCCCATGCTGTTATACAGTACCCGAGTATAGATTGGCCAAGGGAGTAATAAATCATCTTCAGCGTGGTACTATCGGCAGAATCTCTGAGGGACTTGAAAATGTGGATTAGACGCATAGTTCTTGAGGTAAGGGTATCAATTTGCCTGTCCCACCTTAGTCCGCAATCGATCTGTACGCCCAAGAACTTCACAGTGTCTGAACGGATCATGGTGGGGCAGGCACAAGGTACCGTGCGGTCAGGACAGGAGTGGGCTACAAGGGTGAAATCTGATCCAGGAGTACTAACACATCTTAACCTGAAAGGAATGTAAGTAGTTTTATTTAGGTTTGCGTTAGTAGGTTAGAGTTTAGCCATATCATTATATCAGACATAGCAGCTTCCGCATTTGCCCTTACCATATCCCAATATGAGCCACGTACTAAGATTGCAGTATCGTCTGCATAGGCGTAAATATTACAATTTGGAAGGTTCAACTTACACAGATCGTTGACTTAAATTTGGAATAGGGTTGGGCCAAGAATGCTACCCTGGGGAACGCCGTAGGATATGGTTTCCTCATCACTCCGGTAAGTACCTATTTTAACGCACTGTTTGCGGTTTGTAAGACAGCTCCGAAATATATCCAGAGCAATACCCCGCACACCTATGACTTCAAGTTTTGAGATGAGCTTGGGGACAGAAACTGTATCAAATGCCTTTGAAAGGTCCAGAAAGATTCCGAGGCATTTAGTATTACTGTCCAAGTTTGCAGCAACCGTTTTCGTGAGTTCCAGTACCGCATCCTCTGTTGATAGCCTTGGCCTGAAGCCGTACTGGTTGTCGGAGATAATATGGTATTTGTCAAGGAAGCGCCTTAAATGGTTGTTTAGAATCCTTTCTAGGACCTTAGAAAGAGCTGGCAGTACCGAGATAGGCCTGTAGTTGGTGACGCAGTTTCTGTCCCCGCCCTTGTATATCGGGTGAATAATAGCCTTTTTAAAAGCATCAGGGAATACGCCTGTTTTGAGGGATAGGTTACACAGGAAAGTTATGGGTGGGACCAAAACATGTCGACAACATTTCAACAGCTGAGGTGACAGACCATCTCAGCCCACATCACTCTTGTCACGGAACTGGAGTATGAGAGACTCAACATCAGATTCACAAACATCTAAAATACCAAGGGAATTAACCTGTGATGGTTGGGAACTATTACGGTATGGGTAGGAATGGTGTGTAATTGGCGTGTTATTAGCATGATGCTGTGATGTGATTTTGTCGGCTAGGTCGCTTCCTATGGAACTAAAGAAGTGACACACCTCGTTAATTGAAGACATGTGATCACCTTTCAATTCTAACAACTCGGAGGGACATGTGTTCGGTTTATGTCTGTTTGTGATTGTGTTAATTGTTTACCATAATTTACGGGGACAGTTTTTGCATAGTATAAAGAGAGGAAGTAGGCTATCTCCGGCACAATCCGCGATATAATTGCCTACTGTCTCAGGGTTGTCACTTTTAGTTAAATTTTAATTCAGTGCCAATAAATTGGCAAGGGTCGGGAAGTTGTATTTTTAAGAGCGACGGGCCAGCAGACGGGCGGCGCGGGGCGGTGATGAGCACGAGTAAACGGTAGGTGATTCGAACTTTGCTCTATTTATCTGATTCACAATTAGTCAATTACTTATTTTTAAGTACGATTTTATAACTGTAAGTAGGTACTTAGTTACTATACCTACAATAGGTACTGAGAAATCGGCATGACTAAACATAAACAAAGCAATAGCGGCAAATCAATTGACAGATCAAAAGTACCTAGTACATTCTAGTGGGAATGTAGGCTTACCTACTTCCTCTGTCTGATAGAAAACTAATACAACAAAAAATAAGTAAGTAGGTATCTCATCATCATCTGCCTAGCCTTTTCCCAACTATATTGGGGTCGGCTTCCAGTCAAACCGGATGCAGCTGAATACCGGTATTTTACATGGAGCGACTGCCTATCTGACCTCCGCAACCCAGTTACTGGGTAATACGATACCCCTTGGTAAGACTGGTTGTCAGACTTTCGGGCTTCTGACGACCCGTAACGACTGTCAAAGATACACGAATGACAGCCGGGACCAACGGCTTAACGTGCTTTCCGATGCACGGAGGGGTCTTGATATGTAAAGATGGTCACCCATCCACGAACCAACCGCGGCAAGCGTAGCTTAACCTGATCGATTGACCCGTGCGGCTGTTATTTCTTAGCCACAAGCCCCTCGAGACGGAGACGACCGAAGTAACAGTGTCGATGAATATGGTTGTTGATTTGTTGACGTCGTCAGTGTTATACATTCCGGAAAAGTCTACATTTTCGAGATTAGCAATTATGGCTGGATAATATAAGCGAGTGACTTTGTGGGATGCTTTGTGCGGTGGGTTGTAGTTTGCAATATTCAAGAGAGTAGGTATCTCATCATCAAGTAAAAATGATATGCTAGAAAAAGTAACTTCTTTCCTGTTCAATAGGTAATTTGAACAGAGACAATTCTGGAATCGATGAATTATTAAGACACCCAAACACACAGTAATACGTTCTCCTGCGATTATCACACATTTTTCATTCATTTAGCGGTGCCGAAAAGCCGTGACGTGCGAACCTCGTGCGATGTTAGCCCCGACTGGCGCGCTGCGAAACGGGCCGAGATTTGTTTAAGTGTGCGTGCGGCGACGCATAGATACTTTGGCGCACACATACAAGTCGCGCGCGGTGCGTTTCTATGAAGATAACGTACTTCCTCTCTTTATACTATGGTTGTTGCCTTCTTGTAGCTCTTTTGTTTCATAAGCAATTCTTAGTTTCCTAAGTAAAGCGTTACAGAAGTTGCGGTATCGGGTGTAGGTAGTTTTTAGGATTATGTTATCTGGAGAGTTACTGGCTTTAATATGCATTCTGTCACGATTTTGTATACATTTTAACAGTCCAGGGGTGACCCATGGTTTTATAACATGTTTTTTCCTAGGGACATTTACTTGAATTGAATGTTTGGAGGCGACCGAAGTAACAGTGTCGATGAATATGGTTGTTGATTTGTTGACGTCGTCAGTGTTATACATTCCGGAAAAGTCTACATTTTCGAGATTAGCAATTATGGCTGGATAATATAAGCGAGTGACTTTGTGGGATGCTTTGTGCGGTGGGTTGTAGTTTGCAATATTCAAGAGAGTAGGGTCTGTGGTCTGTGATATGCGATTCCAGGATGAGAGAGGTAGATGGTAGGTTGGACTTAAGGAAGATATGATCTAAACATCGGTCTAAGCGAGTAACGATGAGATGAGAGGGCAATAGTCCTAAGGCAATAGCTTTTCAGATTTTTTTAAATTTTTAACTCCGCGCGTCATCACCACCAGCCCGACGCAAAGAGTTTTAATTATTTGAAAAAAGTTTTACAAATTAGTCAAGTACAGATTATTATTCATAAATTAATTATTTATAAGGTCAAAAATTAATTAAAATATGAACGTATATTTTGGCTCGTGCCTTTTTGCGATACAACGTGGTTGCTATTTACACATGCGCAGTAGTAGATAAGCAGAGCGTTCATATACAAGATGTAACATAAACAACGCACAACCTCTTAAGGGGTCATTGTACTCATCATTATGAACAACTTTTACTATGGGACCAAACCTGAAATCGCGAAAAAAAAATCTGCTGTTCCCTACATTTTGACGAGTTATGCGAGCATAAATGTAGGAAGCAGCTGATATTTTTTCGCGATTTCAGGTTTAAGTACTATGGTTTAAATTAATTAATTAGTAGTACAGCCTGGCTTAACATTGCGAACAAAATCATCCTACATTTCTGAGTAGGTAATTTATTTTCTGATTAATTTAGATAAAGTAGACAGAACGCCTAGTTTGGCTGTCTTTTTTGATACATAACTAAACTTACACTTGCTAAACCTGTATTAAAGTTGATCAATACCATGCAAAAAATATAGCGTACAGCAAGAAATGAAATACACGATGTCAGTAACAGCTGCGGATGTAAAATCTCGCACGTGGTATGATAGTACGTAAAAGTAATAAACAAAATCTACCAATTAGTATTTCGTCGAGTTCGACGGTCCAGTTTTCATTACTTCGCTGTCAGGTTGGATTGTCACGCATGGCCACACCGAGTAATGGCCATGTTCCACCACATCACACCAAGTAACGGAACAGTTAAGTACTATACAAGATGTAACATAAATAACGCACAACCTCTTAAGGGGACATTGTACTCATCGCGAAAAAAAATCAGCTGTTCCCTACATTTTGATGAGAGTGAACATAAATGTAGGGAGCAGCTGTTTTTTTTTTCGCGATTTCAGGTTTGGTCCCATAGTAAAAGTTGTTCATAATGATGAGTACAATGACCCCTTAAGAGGTTGTGCGTTAATTATGTTACACCTTGTATACAGGTGGTCCAAATAATGACGTCGTAAAAAATACATTGATCACTCATACCCAGGGGCTTCTGGTATGTTCCGCGATTCTTGATAGGTTTCGAGTTACAATATATTCTTTTTAATTTCTTGAAAATGTTAAGGGAACCACTTTAAAAAAATTCTGTCTTTACACGGTTTCTTTACATTCTTTCTATGCAATTTTCATTATTATGGAATATTCTTTCAGACATAAAATAATCATCTTCATATCCTTAATTCAAGATACAAAAAATTTGATCGGAAAGGAGGAATTTACGTTCTGCCCTTCTAATTCCTATGGGTGTGAGAATACCTCCACTGAATTTTGTGTAACAAAGCAATTCCCCTCTGACGTGTGAAGGGAACGCTGAAAGATGACATGAGAGTTAAGTTTTTTAAACCACTTGCAAAACGCATACAAAGAGCGCAACTGGTACGGTCAGCAAAAAAAATCGATAAACAATAAGGGAGAACAAAATTAAAAAAAAAACCAAATAGATAAAATAAATTAAGAAACTAAGTATAAACGCTTAATTATTACATGAAATGCTGAAAAACTGTGTGTCGAATTATTTTGTCTTTTTTAATGAAAAAAAAGTAACAGTGTCAATCGACTTTTCTTGCTGGCCGTACAATAGTTCATTTGGGCTTTTATCAGTTTAGGTAGTGGGATTGAGTTTAATTTCTCATATAGTTACTGTACTTATTTTAACACAACCTTTGACCTTTCACGAATGTGAAAGGTCAAATGGTGAATAATGGTGAGTAATGGTGGTCAGGTGGTGAATAAGAACTGAATAAGCAGATGGAATCATCTGCTTATTCAGTTCTTATTCACCACACTGCGTTTACGGTTTCTTTGTCTTAATTTCCTTTGTCCGAGTTTGTTTTGTCCCATCGTGGCTCAAACGACATGTAAAAAATACACGAGGACTTTGTTTTCACAAAGTTTTCAAAGTTTTCCGTAAAACACGGAAGTGAATTCTCGGAAAAGAAAAAATAAAATTACAAAGACTGATAAAAGTATATTCTATCAGGTTGGCATAGTGATGTGCCTGGTGGCAATATTGCCACTACCGGAAATATTCCCAATGTTGCCACTGCCGGTAAAATACCAATATTGCCAGCAGCATTGGCAATATTGCCAATGTTGCTTGTCAAATTATACCAATATATTTTATTATTACTGCAGGTGTAATCATCGTTTAGTTATATTTGTGTAGTGTGTCGGTCATAAAATATTTGAAATACGCACACGCGTGTCGTGCAAAAAGATCGCGCGATATCTCTTTCGCGCTGCACATGCACGGCACGGGGTTGGGAGAACAGTTTCTGGCACAGAGTACTCTTTTTTAAATAGGTTTCTGGGCATCTCTCGGAGTATGGGCACGTCACTTCCGTCCGTTCCTAACCGACAAAATGAGACCGCGGAGCAAGATTATGTCACACTTTATTACCAGTACAGAAAATAATAAAGATGAATATACTTGTAAATATTGTGATACAGTGTATACTAATAAAAAAGCAACAAAATTTGCACGGCATATAACTAAGTACACTGGTCGAAATTAAGAATGACCTCGATAAAAAACAGTGGACAATGTACCTTGTACCTCCAGTGCTTCTTCCAGTGCGAGTGTAGTGACACAATTGCTATCGGTGACTGATAGTACCAGAACATTATTGGACAATACAGAGGTGCATCGTATTTTGTCACGAGCCATTTATGTTACTGGCCAACTTCTGTCATTATTGGAACATACACTCTGGAAAGAAGCTTTGCAAGCACTGCGTCCTGACTATGAAGCTCCATCGAGAAAAATGTAATCAACGTCACTCCTTAATGAAGAGTAAACAAAAGTCAAGAACGAAATAAATGAAAAAATACAGCAAGCTAATATATTAGACATTGCTGTTGATGGCTGGTCTAATTTAAGAAACGACTCAATTATAAATATCATGTTATATTCGCGACCAAACCCTATTTTTATAAAATTTTGGAAACTAAGAATAACAGACTGATTATTATTAAGATTTAGAAATATAAAGTATTAATAAGAGCTGTGATTTTAAAATGATTATAAAAACTACTAAGTTGTTACTCTAAACGATGATTTACTGATTATGTAAGGATTATCGAAACAAGTGCATTGAAATATTATGCCTTTTATTCAATACATAACAATCGTCAATTCTTATCTTAATATTTATGTGTTATTTCTTATATTCACTATCGTGTGCGGCAACATGGGCAATATTGCCGGTAAAATACCGGGAATATTGCCAAAAATGCTGGCATTATTGGCAATTTTACCCAAAACAATATTTTATTGTATATAATGTAGATTATGGCCTTTAAATGCTAAATTTAAGTATTGTATATAGTTTCTGTAGTTAATTTGACTTATAATTAAGCAATATTTCCAATTATTTCCACTCCCGGCAAAATTGCTGGCAATATTGCTGGCAATATTGCCACCAATATTCCCACTTCTGTCAATTTTGCCGGCAACGGCACATCACTAGGTTGGCACAAAAGTAATGAGAGACTACAAAACATTATACATTTCCTTTTTCAAGTTAATTGTTTTCGATATTATTCTAAAATGTTGTTGAACATTCTAGGTACCTGTGATGTGGGGGTGTATAAAGCCTCGCGATCGGTTTAGTCAGTGCGAGGCACAGGTTGTGACGACCAACCAACCTACCACTAGCGCAGCGGCAGGAAGGAGAATGAAGGCAGTTTGTCAGAGAGATGCGTGATGACGCCACTGTCGCTGCCAGCGCTGTCACCGAGAAGCGGCAGAATGTGGACCGACATAGGTTCACGAAAGACACGCATGGCGGCACCACCGGCGTTACAACCAAAACTATTAAGAAAGATTTCACAGCCTGCGCCATTAAGTTATTAATGGACCTTATAAAGGCCATTAGGCAGGTCGAAGATGTGGAAACAATCATCTTCGATGGCCTGGCCAACCTGTTGACGCTATATAATGGCAAGGTTGTTGAGGGTGATTCACTGGAATGCCCGTGGTCTTCGCTATAAGGTCGCCCCCCTCCGCCATCTCCTGCGGGAACAGAATATCGACGTGGCGTTCATAATTGACACGTTCCTGGGACCTGAGGACGGGATTAGGTTCCTTGTATATCTCACTTACAGGAAGGACGAAAGGTCGGATCACTGGCGGTACTTGTGAAGCGAAGAGTCGTCCACCAAGCACTCCCCTTGCCGTCGCTCAACACGTTTTACGCGCTGGGTGTTCAGCTGCACTTAGCCGGCGAGGACATCGACATATATGCCTGCTATAAACCGCCCGCGGCCCACCTCGACCTCTCAGAGCTGCGGGCCGTGCTGTACACGCCTAAACACGCAACCCTTCTCGCCGGGGATTTTAATTGTAAACACCCAGCGTGGAACTCTTATAATAAGAATACCGAGGGGAGACGACTCTTAGCGGACGCGGAAGCCTTCGGTTATACGGTGTCTGGCCTAGAGTCGCCAACCCACTACCCGGACGCCACGCAGCACATGCCGGACGTGCTGGACATCGTAGCTCACCGAGGGCTACACTGCCAGATCACGCAGCAAATGATAGACGACGAGTGACAGTCGGACCACCGACCAGTACTCGTCGTCTTATCGGGCATGCCGACCCGACTGAAGCCACTAGCGCCACGCCGATTAACGGATTGGACTCCCTTTGAAGAGAAAGTAGAAGCCACCGTGCCAACTCGGCCTATTTCTACCTTCGCGGACGTAGATCGAGCAACGGAAGATGTCACTGCTTGCATACATAGTGCCTTAGAAGCGGCGACAACAATACAACCACAGGGGAGAGGGCTACTGCCACCCCTGGCTCAAAACGATGATCGCCGCGAAGAGGTGCCTTCGCAAGCAGTAGCAACAGCTACGCTGCCCTACATTAAAAACGCAGCTTAATCGTCTCGCGGAGAAGGTGAAGGCCAAGCTTAAGGCTCAAATCGGCGCGGGCTGGGAGGAACACATCGACGCCACTGCTGACAGTTAGCCATCGGTCCATAAACTCTGCCGCCAGCTCACGAATACCCCAGCCCCGGTGCGTCCGCTGCTCAACAGCGACGCGGCGCTAAAATACGTAGCAGAGGACCGGCGGAGTTCTATGCCGAACACCTGGAACGTCAGCTCCAACCAACCCGACTACCGACTACGAACCTGTCACAGCAGTCGAGAAACACCTGGGATACTACTTCGCCACGCCAATACCTCCCGAGGAGGACTCCATCTTCTTCTCGCCTGAGGCAATCAGATGCGCCATCCTAAGAACGAAGCCTAGGAAGGCCCCCGGTGCTGACGATATCACTAACACAGTGCTGCGCCACCTGCCGTACCGAATGGTCGTGGCGCTGGCGCGCCTGTTTACGGGGACCTTTCCCGCTTCGTGGAAGGAAGGGCGCGTCATTATGCTGTCCAAGGCGGGAAAGAACATACTAAAGCCGGAGAGCTATCGGCCGATCACCCTGTTGCCGACAGTCTCCAAGGTGTTCGAAGACACCTCCAACCGCACATCACTCCACGGCCCGAGCAGTTTGGGTTTCGGGCGGAACACAACACGACGACGCTCCAGCTGTCGAGGGTACTGCACCACCTCGCAGCTGCACAAAACAGGAAGGAATACTCGCTAGCAGTATTCGTCGACATGGAGAAGGCCTTCGACTGTGTGTGGCATGAAGGCTTGATTTACAAGCTGGCCACCTCAGACGCGCCCCGTCGCGTCGTAAAGGTGGTTTCTACTTTTCTTTCAAACAGGACCGTCAGGGTGGTAGTTGACGGAGTGCTATCCAGCGCCCGCCCGGTGCTAGCCGGTATGCCGCAGGGCAGCTGCGTCTCGCCGGCGTGTTACTCACGTTACATCGACGACATCCCTACTACGCCCAACTTCTCGGATGTAGAGGCGGAGTTGTACAACTTTTTCGAGGCACAGCTCTCAGAGTTCTGGGCGAAAGGCATCCAAACTTTGCCGGATCGTTGGCAAGAAGCCTTAGATGCTAATGGTGATTACATAATTGACTAAGCTTTTTGTATTGCAATAATAATAAAAAATATAAAACGTAAACTAAGTGACTCATTACTTTTGTGCCAACCTAATATTTTCCATTACGGAAAAATTTCAAAAGAATGTTCTGCAAAGTTTATAAAAAAACCGGCCTCGCACACGAAGGGTTCCATTACCACCGTACAATATTTAACAGTACAAAAAAAAACTAAACAAAGAATATTTTTCATCTTAAATTTTAACAATCGCAAAGATAACTTTGTATTTCATAATGATATTGTGAATTACATAGTAATTTGTTGCAGTTGAAGAAAATCGCTCATATTTAAACAATTTTTTTTTATTTGAGATAGGTTTGCTCTTGACTCTAGTCTTGGTCAGAGATGACAGACACAAAGTCGACGATGGAGCGAGCTTACCCAGAAGATGCCTGTTCACTTTCACTTTGAAGAGATCGGGGTTGTATGCGTTCGGAAACACAGACGCAGGCAGAGAGTTCCACTCCTTTGCAATGCGCATCACAAAAGACATTTGGAAACGCTTAGTGCGAATTGGTGTAATAGCAACTAGGTAGGGATGGTAACCTACAGTGCGTCTAGATGTCCGATGGTTTCTACCATCGGACATCTTCCCATCGGCCCCCTTCTGGGGGCAGGCGGAATGAAGTCGTAGGGTTCTCGAGCACACTCACCGAGGTACAATCTCAATCAGAAGACCGACAAGCAGGCAACCTTGCGGTGATGAGCCAAGCTGTGAAGCTTGGCATCCACCAGTCTTACGTCACCAATGAGCCTCTTAGCTCTGCGTTCCATCGAGTCAAGCGCGGCAAGTTGGTATTTAGCTGAGCCATCCCAAAGGTGGCTGCAATACTCCATACAGATCGGACTTGCGCTTTGTAAAGAGTTAAAAGCTGTCCAGGCGTAAAGTATCGCTTCACCCTATTTAGGATGCCCAGTTTCTTGGCCGCAGTTTGGGCTTTGTACTCGATGGTGGCAACGAGGTTGAGATATGATGTCAACTCCATGCCTAGGAGCTCGAGCCGATCAGTTACAGGAACATAAATGTACCCCGAAAAGTAGGAGTTTGATCGAAACGACTCATTTTAGCGGTAAAAAGACACGCCTGTGTTTTGGTGGCGTTAAAAGAGACAAGGCTTAAGGTCAAATCTGTTCCCTCTACCATGGCCTCTCTCAAGGAACGAACGACCGAATGAAACGAAAATACCTTTTGAATCGGCGTTTTTAGTATTTGTTGATCAAATAAAGTACATGATATACAGAAATTTCAAATTCCTAACTTGTTTTGTTGTTGCGATAAGGCTCGTACAAAAATGGTTCAAAACTGACAACTTCTGCGGGGCCCCCTATTTCTTCATTTTTGAAGAAAAAAAAAAAATATTTGTACTCTATTCGATGAGTTTTAGACAAAGACATCCCACATGCCAGGTAAGAAAAAAAAAATCAAAATCAAAAGTATGGCGACCCAGTTTAATTTTTAACTTTATTGCATTTTTATTATTTCTTGTTATAGCGGCAATAGAAATACGCAATCTGTGAAAATTTCAACTGTTATTTCAATTACGGTTCATGAGATTCAGCCCGCTGACAGACAGATGAACGGACGGACGGACGGACGAACGGACGGACGGACAGCGGAGGCTTAGTAATAGGGTTCCGTTTGGCACCCTTCGGGTATGGAACCCTAATAAAAAGAAGACCAGGTCGCAAAATAAAGTATTCGCTTTGGAAACATTGGACACGTTTCGTTGATCACCGCCACGTTTTATGACCCGACAACGGCAGCCGGGAAAGGAAGTATGATATTTTTCAAATCACTTACCCTGCCATTTTCCGATCGGTTATCTCCAAATCGATTTATGTACACTCGATTCTGATACCGTCATTAATTCCATCGCTGAAATCAATCACGCGATGCCGGCGTCATTTGACGTTTAGATATCTTCGATATTTATAAATAAGAATTGGTCGATCGCTTGACCCAATGTATTATTAATCGGTTATTATGAAACACAAAATTAAATTGAAACGTCACTTCTAATAGTTTATCCACTTAAGTGTATCTAATTTTGTACCTACCTAATTAATATAAAAATAATAATATTAACAATTTCAATTCGTATTTAAAGTACAGTATGTACCTATTTGGGCATTCATATAGTACAGACAACCCCACATCAGTGGTAACCCTTGCAACACGAAAACGCCCTTACCGCTACGACATACAGGAGCTGTCAATGTCAAATTGTTACCACTGATTTGCTGTTGACTGTACCTACACCTACTTTTAGAAATTTTTGTAAAACTCGATTTGCCAAGCGGACGCGTAGTACTGTACCTATCTACCTGTGTTTCGTGTTTTTGGAACGAAGTTCCATAGCGCGGCTAGCGATAGGAGTTGACTGGTAGAAATCGTATCATCACTCCACTGAGAGACAAGACTTAAGGTCAAATCTGTCCGCTCTACCATGGCCTCTCTTAAGGATCGAACTTCGGCCCCACTGGTTTTTGCGCTGGACAAGTATCTCTGAAACTGTACTGTCATCTGCGTACCCAACAATACCAGGTTGAAGTAGGTCATTGATGTGCAGCAGGAAAAGAGTTGCAGAGAGAACAGACCCCTGAGGAACTCCGGCATCAATAGCCATAAGGTCAGAAGAGCAGCCGTCAACGACTACTCTGATCGACCGTCCACTAAGGAAGTCTGATATCCAGCTACAAAAATCAGCAGGGATGCCATAAGCAGGAAGCTTGCTGAGTAGACCAGCGTGCCAGACCCTTTCAAAGGCCTTCGAGATATCAAGCAAGTGCTTTGCCATGTTTCTCGATGGCCTCGCTTCAGCAGTGCGTGACATACACAAGAAGATCGCCAGTTGACCGTCCCCGGCGAAAGCTATATTGACGGTCACTGAGGAGATCATTGTTTTCAAGGTAGGTCAGCAACTTACTGTTCAGTACCCTTTCCATAACCTTGCACAGAATGGAGGTAATGGCGATCGGACGGTAATGGGCAGGGTCTGCACGGTCGCCCTTTTTGGGCACTGGTTGCACATTTGCAAGCTTCCAGGATTTTGGTACCGTTCTTTTTTTAAGAGAGAGGCGGAACAAACGTGTCAACACAGGAGACAGTTCAGGCGCACACTGCCTCAACACTCTCGCTGGAATGCCGTCAGGCCCGCTTGCCTTGTTCACGTCTAGACTGCACAATACTCTTCGGACCTATTTAATGTGAACTGCGATCTCTGGCATCCAAGAGTCACAATGAAGTACAGTAGGTGGTTGCTTGGAGCCAGCGTCCAGACGTGAATTGCTTGCAAAGAGAGATGCAAATAGATTTGCTTTCTCACCTGCAGAGTGAGCCAGTGACCCATCAGGTTTCATCATTGGAGGCAAAGTGGGTCGACAGAAATTCGCTTCAGCTGCTTTATACAGGGACCAGAACTGTTTACTACCTGGAGAGTGCGAAGCCAGCTTGGCCCCAATACGTCCGACATGTTCAAAACGTGCTCCACGTAAAACCCGCTTGCAGAACTTGGCGGCAGAATTAAAAGCTCTCTTCCTCACGCGAACCCTACGCGCTCTAACTTTGCGGTCGCGGGCCTTGACCCAGGCTTGGTAAGCAGACTCTTTCCGGGCCTCAGCGTGGGCGCATTTTGCATTATACCAAGGCTGAGATTTATGACCGTGCGGGATGTCGGAGAATGGAATAAAATACTCCATCCCCTGCCAAATCACGTCCGCAACCACGTCAGCACAGCACGAGGGGTCACGCGAGAAGAAGCACACTTGCGGGCAAGGATAAGATGCAAAAAAGTGCCGCATCTCATCCCAGTCTGCTGACTTGTATCGCCATACTCGCCTTGTGCCTCTAGGACTCTCATCTGGAGGAGAGCAGGTCGATATGGATTTCACCAGACAGTGGTCAGACATTCCCAGCGGGGCTGAAACCGATACTGAGTGACTGTCCGGATCAGATGCCAGCAGAAGGTCCAAGCATTTGGGTGTATGGCCGTCAACATCCGGTACCCGCGTTGCCACATTCATCATCTGGGTCAGATCTAGCGTAAAAGCAAACTTGCGCGCCTCTAACGCGGCATGGTCAGTTTTCTGGTACGGGAACATCCACTCTTTATGATGGGCGTTGAAGTCCCCCAGAAAGATGAGCTTCGCTGTTGGGTACCGCTGCTGGGCTACGTCAGTTGACTCCACGAGGAAATTAAAGAGCGCTGTTGTCTCCTGGTCACTGCTGTGCTATCGGTAGACGCCGATGTAGAGAGATTTCTCCACGCCAGTGTTTACAAGTAGCCATATGGCAGAAAAACCCGATTTCTCAAAGCAACGGAGTCGACGACAACAAATGTCATTGCGGACGTACACACAGACCCCAGCTTGCTTCTTAAACTTGTGTTCAAGAGAGTAACCCGGGTAGTTGAGATACGCCACATCCGACGGGGTTGTTATCTTCGTCTCTGTTAGGAAAAACAGGTGCGGCTTTTCAGTCTCAAGGTGGTGATGGACCGGATCGAGATTGGAGTGCAACCCCTGATGTTAGTGAAGTGCACTTTTAGTGGCAGGAAGTGCAGCCGTTGTCTAACCTTGTTTTTCTTTTTTACTTTGGCCATGTTTGTGAAGAGTTGTTGGGGAAAAAAGTCGACTTGTCGAGGCGCTGCTCAGTAATCCAAGTGGAATACTAGAGCTAACCAAACCTATGGGGAACTCATTTGAAAACTACGGGGACGCCCGAACCCCCCCAGATATGGCCACCGGGTCCTCCCATCCAGTCACGTCAGTCCGTCTGGCACGGTGGAGCATACCGGGATTTTTTGCGAGTTGGCGGGGCAGCCTTTGGCACGTGGCTGGCGTGCTACTTGGGCCCCCTACTGACTGCGGTCGGCCAACGGCTGGCACCGTGCTTTGGATCCCGCTACCCTCCAAAATGAGTCACCCGGCTAGTCATGCCCAGAGACCAAGACCGGTTCTGAACAGCGCAACTGACAATCTTCTGCTCCCCCAAAGGCACTGGCACTCCCACACACTGACGGAACACAGCAAGCTGCCAGGCGGCCCCTTGCGAAGCCTACCACCGCTAAGTGGAATCGTTCAGCCATACCATAGGCAAACCCGTGGTGCCGTTGCCCGGGGTGGACCACTAGGAGGTAGATCCCAACCACCCCAAACATGTTGAGTTTTAGGGGTTTATGTGTTTTATTAAGGGGGTCATAATTTTCATTATTTTTGCGATAGGACACACCGTTTTTGAGATATAAGCAAGAGAAAAAAAAAGCTACAGTACTGTTTTTGCACGTCGAGGTGTTGGTGTGAATTTTAGTTCATGCCTACTAATTTTATTCCACACCTTTTTAATTGCGATTAAAATAGTCAGATTTAGTTAGAAAATCTAAATTTTACGTGAAAAACATCAAATTCAGAATAACAAAATTACTATTTTCACTAAACTAACACAGTACCATCTTAGTGCTGTCAAACTATAATAAAATATAGTTAAATTGTGTCACTTTAGTCAATTTCAGAATGGGAAATTGTCGTTTGACAGGAATAAACTAAATTTTGGTAATTTTTAGTCTTGTTTAGAGGCATTTGTGATAAGAGAATCGGCACCAGTGAAACGCAGCCACCATATGTGAATTTTTATAAGTTATTATATCAATATATAATCAAAAAATACGAAAACCAAAAAACTGGGCCGCTGTAAACAAGTACAACCAAGTACAACCTACTTACATACCGTCTCTACAAATTCCTAACCTACTTACGTCGCTACGCCCCCGATAGGGGGCGCGGCTAGCGGTACTGGGGCTTAGCCCCCCACCCGCGAAGAATATGCGGTGGTCCGCGAAAACTGGCCCCTCACTACATTTATGTGCCTATAGCGGCTGGCGGTAGTTGGATGCGCATAGCTACCCGCGCCCATGTGAATGGATGCTATGAGTGTTTACGTAGGCGCGTTACGACGTTGGTCCACAACGCCGCTTTCTTCACGACACCTCGGTGGTCAGTCCCCGCCAGGTGAGACCCCCAGTTACCTGGGGGAGGCCCGGCGAGGACGACCAGCGATAGAGGTGCCGACTCGACTCTCCTACATATGTGGTGAATAGCCCCCGACCCATCCTGATCTCAGAGCTAGCCGATCACAGTCCGGGCTAAGAGGCTGTCGTGTATGTGTGGGCTGTATTGTATTGTGTAACACCGCACAGTGTCTACGTGAGGGGTTGATGTCGGGATGTCATGTATATATATATAAGCAGAGTTTACCGCCAGTCGCGCGGTAAACTCTGCTTGTGCGATGCAGGATTTTGCGCGACGTCAGTTTGATGCGTTGTTCGCATGTGGCAATGTAGATGCCGTCACAATCAAATTAATATTTTTGAATAGTTTTGGTTGCCACATAATTATGTTTTTTTGCAGTACGTTAGAAAATTGTTATCAGAATTTGCTACATAATGAAGTCATTCGGATGATTAAGTTAAAATAGCTGCAAATTCCCTTCCGTTTAAAATTAAAATATTTACTCGGAAAATTGTTTCTAGGAAGCTTAATAATTTAACATACCCGAGCATCATAAATCTATAACTGATGATTAAAAACAGTAACGTAACGTGATACCTTAATACATGTCTTATGTGTATGGGTAGAACTCTTAGAAGATTTGACAGCTGAGAGGGCGGGGACATAACGTCGCTGTAATGACGCTGTCAGTGGAGGGGGTGACACACCATGCGCCATGTGCACACTCACCTCGTTCACTTTTTTGCGGAGCTCGGATGGGACGGACGCGTACTAGTGATCATATTTAACTTATTTCTTGTAACGGTTTTTCTCATTTAAATAAATAGTTGTAGGTCGTTTTGCGTTTTCTTTTAAAAAAAATAATTAGGCTTCTGATCCCTAAGACATGATTATATTAAAAATGTTCTGTGAGGGTATTTAGCACCATATTATTACTACTCATTAATGCCTTTTCCGCGTGGTTATCATATAAAAAGATATATTTATAGATAGGACCTACCTGTAAGTATACACAATTACTAGAATCTTTGCTTGCTTTGAGTGATTTCTATCGACACTGGTCATCCTCAATGCCCATGGATACCTAACATTATGTACCTTACTAAACTACTGTGTACAGGAAAATTTTAACAACGAGGAAAAAGACAAAAGCTTAAGTTGTCTTAGTAAAAAGTTGTGCACTCTACTAGTTTCCATGTGCGAACATCTTGTGAGCTAAGTACTAGTATCTAACTTAAGTTCGTAATGTTGTGAAAGATACTCAGACAGTAAGGCACTTTTCTATTGTTAAAACTTCTTGTAAGTTATAAATTAATTAGCAAACTATTCCGGATGACAGCGATGCGGACGAAAACTTCGACGCCTAAGTTTCCTTTTGTTTTGTATATCTATTTGTATAATTAGTTAGTTCGTATGTTATTTGGATGTAGAACATAAACTATTGAAAAAAACTTATTTATAAAAAAAAAAACACAACCGACTTCCAAAAAAACACTACAAAGTGAAAATATAACTTTAATTTCGGAAGTCGGTGTCTTTGGTTTAGTATTTCGTTTAATCCATAGATTTCCGAAATAAAATTCATTTTTCACTTTGTAGTGGTTTTTTGGAAGTCGATTGTTTTTTTTATAAATAAGTTTTTATTTTCCACTTTTTAGTCGTGGTACACCCACCCAAATTCATATACCACTACTTGCTAAGTAAATAACAGTAACAGGAAGTTATTATAACATTATCAACATACACTAAATAGAAAAAATACGAAAGTGTATTGGAAATAACTCAAAAACCACTCATCAGAATTTGACCAAATTTATATGCGACCACCTCAGACTCTTTCAAATAAAAACTTTGCAAAAAGGCAAATAATAATATATCTATACAAATAAGTAAAATTGAAGGGACCGTTTGTAATGTCAAAATAACAACTTTTTACTGAATGCATATGAAAGTATACACGATACTTATAGGTAACAAAAAAGCAATTTTTAAAATTTTTGTGTCTGTTGGTCTGTCTGTCGGTCTGTCAGTTTGTTTCGACTAATCTCCGAAACGGCTAGACCGATTTTGACGAGACTTTCACAGGCAGTTAGCTGATGTTATGGAGAGTGAACTTAGGCTACTTTTATTTTCTTTAAATAATTAGGGTTCCGCGCCAAAAATTTTCAACTTTTGTTCACAATTTCATGGGTTTTAACTAAAACACCTTCGCAAATAATGCATTATTTTATAACAAATTTCATTACCGCTAAAAAAGTTATAGTAAGCCAACCTTAAAAGGTAGACATATGCTGCATATGTCTACCTTTTAAGGTTGGCTTACTATAACTTTTTTAACCTGCTATCGCAGACTTTTTTATAACTTTTTAAGAGGAACAGTTCCGTTCTACATGATTTTTGCGTAACTTTAACCGTTTACGCAGCGCAGGCAACGGAAGCTCTCAAAAGAAATAAATTTTCCCTGTGTTTGCAACATTTTTCATTGATGCTCAGCTCCTATCGGTCGTAGCGTGATATTATATAGCCTATAACCTTCCTCGATAAATGGGCTATCCAACACTAAAAGAATAATTCAAACCAGCAATTCCTGAGATTAGCGCGTTCAACCAATCAAACCAACTCATCAGCTTTATAATATTACTAGCTGTGCCCCGCGACTTCGTTCGCGGGAAGTCGTAAGATACACAATATACTAAAAATCAGCCACATTTTAATAAAACACCCTCGTCCCCCAACCCATCGCGTTGCATCGCCCGATCGCGCTATTACCGTGTTTTCGCATAGTGTTCTTTCTGACTTTTTTCTTTTTGCTCGTCTCCTAAGGATTGTAGCGTGATGTTAAATAGCCTATAACTATCCACGAGGATTGGGCTATCAAATGCAAAAATAATTTTTCAAATCCGACTTTTTGTTCACAATTTCATGGGTTTTAATTTTTTTTGCGCGGATCCCTAATTATTTCCAAGAAATAAAAGTAGCCTAAGTTACTCCCCGTAAAATCAGCTATCTGTCAGTGAAAGTCCCGTCAAAATCGGTCCATCCATTTCGGAGATTAACTGGAACAAACAGACAGACAGACAAAAAAATTAAAAATTGCTTTTTGTTATAAGTACCGTCCGTATATGTTCATATGCATTTAGTAAAAAGTACTTACTTAAATTTTGTTTATTTGTATAGATGTATAGATAGATTATTATTTTTAATGAGTAGAATTATATTTGATTTTAATTTTATTAATTGCATTGTAATCTAAATTTAAATTATGAAATTATTATTAGTATTTTTATATTATGCTAATTACAAAATGTTTACTGCATGCTATAAGTATAACCAAGATGTAAAATATAAATATTAGTACGGCGGAAATGCCGAATATAGTGAAACCCATATATCTTCAGAACTTATGTCAGCTACCTATATTCTTACAAATAAATTCATTCATTCATTCACAATTTGAAGCATACTACCAATAAAATCATTTATGCCCAGAGTGCATCTCATGACAATTCCAATAAGCCCAAACACGGCTAGGATACATTGTTTTATACGGAAGTCTGGTGCCTACCTTCCGGCTTCATCATCAGATCAGTTCCATGGTACCATTTTCAATGGAACCATTAATTTAACCGCTGAGGTCTATAAACTTGATATGTCTTTATCTGTCAAGTGTCGGGCGGAATTCCCGCGGCGCGACATATTTATGACCTTGCTTACAGAAAATGGTCCACTGATGTTTCAATTGGCTCTTGGCACTTATTGTAAACTGTTTTGGGTTCTTGAATAAACATACCATACTATAAAATCTAAACTATACTCGTATTACGAGAGATGTATTTATAAACAAAATATGATTACAACAGAGTATGGCCAAAAATGTCGTTTGTTTACGTAACATTATTTGCTCAAACAAAATGGTATCCATGATGTTATTGTTGGGGTAGGTAATAGGGTAATTAACAGGACAGTTACTTATTTATATGGCTTTATTAATATTTTATATGTGTTTTATATGACAACCATATTTTTCTCAATTGACATGACAAGTTATTATAAAAAGAACATCACTTCACTTTTTCTGTGAAGTAGTCGCATAGACAATTGAGGTTGTATTCCGACACTCCTCCTCGATTTTATGTGAAAATCTTTGGAACATAGAAATCGTTAAATAAAATTAAATATCAACATTCACTCCTCCTAGATAAATACCCACACAACTATGTGTATTATATCAATACTTTGCATTGTTCTCTTAGCATCTTATGTCTTGCAGTCGCTAGTGATTTTGTTAACATATCAGCCAAATTGTTCTCAGTTTGTATGTACGATATTGACATCTTTTTTGTAAATATCAAATCTTTTATGTGATGATATCGAATATCGATATGTTTCGATCGTTTACTATTATCATAATCCTTTGAAATAAAAATAGCTCCTTTGTTATCGACATACAGCATTGGCGTTAGATTTATTCCAAAATCTTTTAATATTCCGTTTAAATTTATTCCTTCGCATGATGCTAATGATGCTGCTATATACTCCGCCTCTGCAGTTGACAATGCAACACAGTTTTGCTTTCTAGAGAACCATGCTACAACATTCTCATTGTATTTAACTATACAACCGCTTATACTCTTTCTGTCTCTTTTACTGTTTGCCCAATCTGCATCCGAGAAAACTTTTAAACTTATCTGTTCACTCTTTTTATATTGAAGTGCATAATCTTTAGTTGAACTAAGGTAGCGTAATATGCGCTTGCCATGTTTCCAACATTCTTCATTTGGTTTGTCCAAAAATTGACTAAGATACGATACAGAATAGCATATATCTGGTCTTGAGACTGTACTCACAAACATTAAACTTCCTATTAGCTCTCTGTAAGGAACTTCTATAATTTTTTCCGTTATGTCTATGTTTAATCCCTTCTCCATCGGTGTATCTTTTTCCTTGCATTCAGTCATATTAAATTTTGCTAACATTTTCTCTATTTGTTTTGACTGTGTTATTCTTAACATTCCATCTTTTCTTTCTATCTCCATTCCAAGAAATTTCTTTATCTCTCCTAAGTTTTTGGTATCAAATTCTTTCTGTAATAACTTCATTATTCTGTCAGTTTCTTCTTTCTTTCCCATTACCAAAATGTCATCAACAAAAATTAATATCCAAACATTTTTATAAAAAATAGACAAAAATCATTTTTTGATCTTTGTAGTCCACACTTAACCAAAAAATTAGTTAACCTTTCATTCCAGCATCTAGGACTTTGTCTTAATCCATATAGACTTCTATTCAATTTCAATACTTTCTTTCTATTTGCATTAACTCCTTGTGGTACTTTGATATAAACTTCATCTTTTAAATAACCATTTAAAAATGCTGTTGGTACGTCCATTTGGTAAATTTTGTAATCTTGCTGTACCGCTTGTGCTAAATAAGTTCTTACTGTACTCATTCTAGCTACAGGTGAATAATTTGTACTAAAATAGTCTTCTTCTTTTACTTGAAATCCTCTAGCAACTAGTCGAGCTTTCTTTAGACCGTTTTCTTTTGTCTTAAATATCCACTTTGTGTCTATAGCTTTCTTTCCTCTTAGTAAATCTATTAGTTCTGTCCATGTATTCAATTTTTTTTATGAATTTATTTCTTTACTTATAGCTTCTAACCATTCTTTATCTTTTGCCGCTTCTTTATACGAAGTTGGATCTTTATTTTCAGTTGTTATCAAACAATATGCACTATAAAGTTCATAATCGTTCATGTGTTTAGGTTGATTTACAATTCTACCAGATCTTGTAGTTATTTTATTATCATCTTGTACAATATCATCATCGTCATCTGTTATGTAGTTAGATTCATTCAGATCATCCGAATCATCTTGTTCACTTAAACTTCTTCTTATTTGTCTACTTCCTTGTATAGGTGTCGATATGTTTTTGTATTTGTCTTCGTCTTCGTCGTTGAATATTGTTACTTTTTCATAGGGATAGTTTACTACCTCCTGCTTTTCAGGTTGGTAAATAATCTTTGATTCGTCAAATATGACATCTGTTGAAGTAACAATTTTATTACTTTCATGATTCCATAATTTATAACCTGAACCAGTATAGCCGACCATTATCATTGGTTTGGCTCTTGGTTGTAGCTTGCCTGGCTTTGGTATTGTTACAATCCATGCTTTAGAACCAAAAACTTTCAGTTTTGATAAGTCATTATAACCGTACCATATTGAAGCTGGTGTTTGGCCGTTTAGTGCTATAGTCGGACTACGGTTGAGCTCATAAGCTGATGCACAAATTAATTCGCTCCATAATTCCTTAGGTAACTTCGTTTCTGCAAACTGGACTCTAACTTTGTCTAATAATGTTCTGTTCATCCTTTCGGATGTGCCATTTTGTTGTAGCGTGTACGGGCTTGTATTTTCTAATATTATGCCTTTTTGGATACATGATTCCTTAAATCTTTTTGAAGTAAATTCTCCACCATTATCTAGTCTTAATCTCTTTGTTTTTAATCCAAATTGAGCTTTAATAAGCTGTATATGTTTCAAAATATTATGTTCTGCTTCATTTTTATTTTTCAATAGATATATCATTACAAAATGTGAATAATCATCTATCAATACTTGAAAATAGCATTCGCCATTTATAGACGTTGGATGGATAGGTCCACACAAATCTGAGTGTAGAAGATCTCCTATTATTTTGTTTGCTTTCTCTTTTATTAGATATAAATGGTCTTCGTGTACTTTTCCCTTCTATACAACTCTCACATATTTTTTGCGAAAAAGGTAATCCAAGTATTTTTAGACCTTTCCGATTTAAAGGACCTAAACGTCTGTGCCATAAATAATCATCCTCTTTATTTTTTGTAACATTTGCATATTCTTCTTTTTGTGATATAAGGTTAATTTCTAATGTGTACAAATTTTGGTATTTTGCACCATAAAAAAATGTTTTTCCTCTTCTTATGCTTACTGCATTATTTTTGAATAGTACTGTGTAGCCATTATTTGTTATTTTATCAACTGATAATAAATTATGTGTGATATTTTCCACAATCAGTGCTTCAAAGTTTATTTTTATGTTATTACAATATCCTGTTATTGTTCCTTTTTTATTTGCTGTTAATCCTTTACCGTCTGCTATAGTAACTGTTATCGGTTCATCTAATTTTTGTATTTTAGTCATATATTTTTCTAATTTTGCGGTAACTATATGGTTAGTAGCACCGCTGTCTAATATAAATTTATTTTCATGAGTAGCTGATGCAGTCAAAGCTATAAAACCATTACAATTTTCTTTCATTCCTCTTCTGTAATATCCTCTATTTCCAATTCCTCTTCCTCTAAAAGGACGTCTGGATCTTGTGTAGTTATTATTATGGTTTATTCCTGAGCCTGATGCTTTAAATATTTGTTGTGAGTGAGGTTCACATGTATGCTTATTTTTTATTTTTATTTCTTCATCGAGTAATCGTGATTTTACGAACTCTAATGTTATATCCGTGCTGATAGTTTCAATTGCTGTAATTACGTGTTCGTAATCTTCATTTAGAGACAATAATAAGTGACAGATTTTGTCAGAATCGTCTAATTTTTTATCAATATTTTCTATTTCAAAAATAATCTTCTCAAATTTTTGAAAATGTTCCTCTAACGTATCGTTTCTTTGTAATTTTAGAGTTAACAATCTCTTTTTCAATGTTATTTTTGTAAAAACACTTTTGCGTTGAAATACGCTGTCTAATTTATATATATGTATTTAAATATTGGCAAAAAATTTATGTTTGTATTCATCATATTTTTTACAATACAATATGTAGATATATTTCTTCTTACTTACTCCATTTATTTGCCCATAACCTTATGTTGGGGTAGGTAATAGGGTAATTAACAGGACAGTTACTTATTTATATGGCTTTATTAATACTTTATATGTGTTTTATATGACAACCATATTTTTCTCAATTGACATGACAAGTTATTATAAAAAGAACATCACTTCACTTTTTCTGTGAAGTAGTCGCATAGACAATTGAGGTTGTATTCCGACAAATGTTATCTAAAACGATGTAATAACTACTTATAAATGAATATTTATCCACTTACCGTCGATTAGACACGAAAACACTTTATTTTCAATAAAAAAACACACGGAGATATCAGTCGCGCCAAATGTCATTGTCAAAACGTCACTTTAATTTTTTTTTTCTACGTTCCAAACCGAATCTTATAAGTTTTGAATCATTTAGTTGACGTGAATATCTACCGGACCACAGACTAAAAATGCCTGCACAGGATATTAGCCTTGAATTATAATTAAAAATGGAGATTTAAAAAGCGCGGGAACGGGTAGCACACTTGAGTGCCAGCGCCGCTTGAAGGTTGGCGGCGATAGGCAAACATGAGTGCCAGTAACAATTTGTTTCGTCATAGTTAAGCAACTATCTTAATCGAGATATCTTAACGCCACCCATGAAATACTTATCATTAAGGAGTTCCCATGGCCATCTGTGGTCTTCTTCATCAGTTCCACTTCACCAAATAATACTTTTTGAATGCAAATGCTTGACTTGTTGATGAAAATACCAAAATCACTATGTGTATATTTGAGAAGTTCCCTCAATTCCTCATGGATCCTATCATCAGAACTGAATTTTGATAAAAATGGGACCAATCTAAAAATATGTCCTTTCAAATAAAAAAATAATTTTCGGAATCGGTTTATAAATGACGGAGTACTGAGGTTTTTATTTTACTTTTATTTTTAGCCTGAGTTGTCTCACTGCAGGGCAAAGGCCTCCCTTTCTCGTTTCCACTCCTCTCTGTCTTGAGCTAGTGTAGACTGGACCAATCCTGTCTGAAGGCGTCAAGCTCGTCTCACCATCTTCTCCTGGGTCTGCCTCGACGTCGACGGACGTTTTTTGGAACCCACATTGTGGTAGATTTGGCCTATAACTCGTTCGACATGCGGCAAACGTGTTCGGCCCAATCCCACTTAAGCTTTTTTGTCAGACTTCTACTGACTAAAACCCACCCGTGTTCCTTCTGTTGCCTGTGCCGGGGCCACGGTAACTCTTCCGAACATCCCGCAACCCCGGCTGGCATTCCAATTAAGCTTGGCTGCTTTTTAGGTGACGTCAGTGATTTGTGTTTTGGAGCTCAGCACTGTTTTCCTAACACGGTCCGTTAATCTG
The DNA here is from genome assembly GCA_947568875.1 of Fissipunctia ypsillon. Lineage (NCBI taxonomy): Eukaryota > Metazoa > Arthropoda > Insecta > Lepidoptera > Noctuidae > Fissipunctia > Fissipunctia ypsillon. Next base: position 14,462,435 of record OX387654.1, on the reverse strand, counting down.
ACTCCAAAAATGCTGCGCTCCATTGCTCGCTGGTAAACCTCAAGCTTGAACCTCTGCTGAGCCGTCAAAGACCAAGTTTGAGCGCCGTATGTGAGGATATGGAGTATGCTCATGTCCATTAACTTTCGTTTATGGCAAATTGGTAGATCTCCTTTCATGAGGTTTTTCATGGACCAATAGCTCTTCCAGGCGTTTTCGGTGCGTCTAGCAACTTTTTTTTCTTGTCTCGCCTGGAATGAGACTATTTGGCCGAGGTAGATGTATTCTAGAACATATGCAACCTCCACACCCTCTACATATAGTTTACCTTGGACGCTGTTTGTCTTTGTTCTTTGACATGTTCATTCGAAGACCAATGTCGAGGATCGCCTTATTTAGATCACATATTAGCATTTCGCTTAAATCGGCTGCCGAAGATGAGAATAGCACGATATCTTCGGCGAAACGCAGGTTGGTCAACCTTTTTTCGCAGACAGCTATGCCTTTATTTACCCAGATGTCATATAGTATTGTACTGGGATAACAAACATTAAAAAAAAACATACAACCGAATTGAGAACCTCCTCCTTTTTTGAAGTCGGTTAAAAATATAATAACCTAACCTATGTAACTAAAACTATTAACAAACTAAAATATCATCAAAATAGCATCGCTGTCGACTGTTAATGTACCCAAGAGACTGGCGGCATTGTCACGTTGTATGGCAATGCTCAGCCTCTGGCCAAGGTAAAAGTCAGCCCTTGGGTTACGGGAAGTGTCAACTAGCCGATTGGAGATTTCGTTGAACAAACTATGAACACTTGAACCCCACGGTTCGAGGGTTTCAACCCCAAACGGCTCGAAAATATAATTACCGGTAAGGTTATACAAGGTATAAGTACATCTGTATATACTCGAGTATAAAGGTACACCGAGTTACTGAAAAGGTTTTGTTGAAGCAGGAACACAATACATACTTTGTGCATTTGTTTTAGTACAGAAAATGTGTTTTATTTCGATTTATACCACGCTGCTTTGTGTACCTACCTAAATGATTTATCTATATATATAAAAGGAGAAACTGACTGACATATCAACGCACAGCCGAAACTACTGGGTCTAGGAACGTAAAATTTTGCACACAGCTTCCTTTTATAATGTATGGGAGCACTAAGAAGGGGTTTTTTGAAATTAACCTATAAGGGGGTGAAGAGGGGGATTTGAAATCAGATCAAATTATTTATTTTTCAGACGGCATAAGTCCGTCTGTTAGTAAACACACTTAAAACTATATTAGTACATATATCCTAAAACAACACACTCACACACAACTAGTACAGCATGTACCTGAGAGGCATACCGTGAGAACGACCACGAGTCACGGAGTGTCCATCCTCTATCTCAGTCATCGCCCGCACGAGATGCCTCCGTATAGGTGCATGCACTTCCTCAGCAACACTTTTCAGAATGCTGTTACTTTCCATCACCCTCCTCACCAAAGACGCAGCTGTTTTACGAATGACGGCATGAAAACCATCTGTCCGGGTCTGCGCGAACATTTCGGAGGCACTACAAAAACGGGGAAGTCCCAACAACATTCTGAAAATGTTGTTGTACTGGATACGCAGGGTATTTAGCGATCTTTTGGCGTATCTAACCCATAGACCACTCGCGTACAGACTCTGACAGTACGCTTTGAAAAGAGTAACTTTGACCTGATCTGAACATCGGGTGAATCTACGGGCCAGCATGTTCCCGCGGATCGCCAAAGCCCTACGCTCCCTTTCTATATCAGCTCCTCCTTAAGGTCGTTGGTAAGAAAATATCCCAGGTACTTAAATTGACACACCCGATTGAGATTCACTCCATTTAGGGTGACTGGAGGGGTAGATTTCGTTTGTATGAAAAGTATTATTCCTTGAGTTAATCGACTTGAAACTTAGCAAGAATACTTATCTAAGTAAATTATAAAGTTTTCCATTTTTAGTTTTTCTAGACCACCTCCTAAAGGGGGATTGGGAGGTGTGCAAGTTTGTATGAAATAATTTTTACGCGAGGTCCGATTACCTCGAAACTCAGTATTTATTCATAAAATCAAAAATAAAGAATAACGTGTATCAAGGTTTTTCGGAAGTCAACCCCTAACGGGGTAAAATGGGTTCGTAAATTTTACAGAGAAGGATTTCACTGCGTGGCTGATTAACTTGAAAATTGGTAAAAATTACCTATAAGTGAAATAATGGAAACATCACAAAAGATTTTTCAAAAATTAACCTCTTTGGCGGAAAGGGCGGATACAGTTTGTATGAAAAATCTTATTCCTTGAGTTAATAAATTTGAAACTTGGCAGAAATTATAAAATTTGTCATGTTATGTTTTTCTAAACTACCCCTAAAGTGGGATTTAGGGGTTTCTAAGTTTGTATGGAAGAATTTTAACGCACGGTCCGATTAACTCGATATTCGGTGTTTATATATAAGACCAAAAATAAGGAATAACGTGTATCAGGGTTAAAAAAACCTACCCCTAACGGGGTGAAAATGGGTAGTCAATTTTACAGGGGAGTATTTTACTGCGAAGCTTGATTAACTTGAAAATTGTTATATATAACCTGTAAGTCAAATAATGGAAACGTCACAAAAGACTTTTCAAAAATTAACCATTTAGGGGTGAAAAGGGGCGATACAGTTAGTATAAAAAAATCTTATTTCCTTGATCTATAAACCTGAAACTTGGCCGGAATACTTTGTAGAGGCTTATCCCATAACTTCATCATCATTCTCCTGCCCTTATCCCAATTTATTTGGGGTCGACGCAACATGTCTACATATGTATAAATAAATAATAAAGATCTTATGCATTATTAAATACCATTTAAATGGGAAAACATTTCACAACCCTCCAACCTCCGGGTTGTGAAATTTATAGGGGAAAGTACGAAATCCACGCAAACAAAATCGCGGGCAAAGTGCTGAATGACTGACATAATAATATCAGAAATTTTGCACAATCCTTTTACAATGTAGGCGAGCTCTAAAGGGTTTTTTTAAATTCGACCTTTAAAGGGGGTGAAAAGGGGGATTTCTAATGTATGAAAAATATTATGTTAACAAACTTGAAATAACGCAAATACATTCTTAAATGAATAATAAAGTTTGTCATTATTTAGTTTTTTAAACCTACCCGTCAAAAAGGATTTTATTTTATTTTAAGGATTTAAGGGTGCTAAAGTTTGTATGGAAGAATTTTAACGTGCTGTCTGATAATCTCGAATAACGTATTAATACTTTGACAAATAATGTGGACATAAAATTTGGAATTTTTCTAATATCTACCGGCAAAAGGGGGTAATTAAGTTTTTGTGGGAGAATTTTTAGAAAAGAAATTCACTGCGTGTCTGAGTTGACAAAAGTAATCTATACATTAAATGACAAAACACATGATCGAAGATTTTTCATAAATCAACCTCTTTCGGGGTGAAATTACTTTTCCTTTGATAAATTAAATACCTAATAAGTCTATAAATTACTAATAAGTTAAAGGATTAAGATCCTTTAACTTATTAATTAATTTTTCAAAACTCAAAAATAAAAATAAATCAAATTTTTTTTATTGCAATTACATACAATTATAACACAAATGAGTTGGAGATCACCTTTTAAGCAAGAAGATGCTTGTGTTAGGTGATCTCCGCTCTTCCACTATCATAAATAACAGGTATGCAATTGAAAAACTGAATCAAGAATAACAAAAATAAAAATAAAATAAAAATATTCTAATTTAAACAGAAACAGAAAAATAAAGCAAAAAGGAAATACAAAAGGAAGGAGCGCACTTGTGTGTTGTGATGTATGAGAGTAGGTTTTGTTGCCGTTAAACTGCCGGTTAAAAGGGGCGGAAAGGGTGTTAAATTTTGCAGGAGAAAATACGAAATCAACGCGGACGAAGTCGCGGGCAAAGTGCTAATGAATTTATAAAAAGAGCTTTTTCTTATTAAGACGGAGGGAACAGCCTGATTTTGGGTTTATACAATAAGGCATATTTTATTTTCACAGAATACCATAGAAATTCTGGTGAAAATGACGAGGAAGTACTTTTTCAGTAGCTAAATAATTAGGTACGCCACGTAATAAACTTCAGAAAGACCTAATATTTTAGAAACAATTAAATTCGACCAACTGGAATACTTTCTTTCATCTCGTAAGTGTTTCTTTGAATATAAAAGAAAAGCTATCGGCTGTGTTCGCGCATTGTTTGCCATAGTATTGTTATTTATTTTCTCAAACGCATTGTTGTCGAGACAATAGAACCGAAGTAAGCACGTTTTCAGTCACAAAAGCAGAGTTTGAACTTTTTAGTGAAGTTAACACACTGATAGGATAATTTAATATTCATATTCATATTCATATTTCACCTACCAGAAAACTGATCCTAATGTTAAGGGTTGGCCCCTTAGCTTTAGGATCCATAAATTACGTCACACGAATTTCATGATCTTTGGAGCCCCCTCTCGTCCTCGTCACATGTGGTCATATATTTTCTGTGATCCTTGCTGTGACGTCGGATATTTTGCAATTTTTAATTAAACCTTTTATTAACGTTGCGGGAGTTAGTAATATTTTAAAGTTTTTCATTAGAGTTGATATTTAGAGTTTGAACACTTACTTTAGATTTATACATGCCCCCCCCCTCGTCAAACGATATCACACTTTGTTGTCCACCTCCCTCCCCCTTAACGTGTGACGTAATTTATAGTATAAGCATAGCATAATCAGCCTATAACGTTCTCACTGCTGGGACACAAGCCTCCTCTCTGTGAGAGGGAGTGGGCCGTGGTCCACCACGCGGGTTCAGTGCGGGTTGGTGGATGTTACAAGCCTTCGAATGTTTGGTTCTGGCACATGCCGGTTTCCTCACAATGTTTTCCTTCACCGTTTTGAGAGCAGTGGTGATAAAATTATTTACTCAAAGTAAAGTGCCTGTTAGGGTTCGAACCCACGACCTACAACTCGTAAGTTGGGGCCGTTACTACTGAGCCACTACTGCTCTCCGTAATTTATAGATGGTCCAATATTCTACTTTATGTTATCTTTTAAACAGTTTGTGAGCAAATTCAATATTTTTCCTATCTTATGTGGCTTCGAACTGTAATCACGGATATCCCATCAAATAAATTAATAAGTTTAAGCTGATTGTCATGATTGAATTTCGCCACAATATTGCTTTGATTACATTTTGTTCACAGACAAGTTCCAATTATAGCAGATTTAACTCGATTTCTTCTGAAAGGTTTCTTGTACAAACTGAAGTGGAAAACTAATCAACACTTTAGTAGAAGATTCAAAATATTATATATTTTTGTTGACCAAGGATTAGATTGTAATGCTCCAACACGTTGACCTCTAGTCCAAGAATATACGTCACGACTCGTCGGGTTTATTTTTAGTAAGTGTAGTTACGGTCAGAAAGAAAAGTCTATTAATTTAAATAATTTAACACAAATATGTAGACATCATAATATATGATTTTAATATTATGCATTGTTTATTATGTGTTTCTATGTTTTCTGTTACTTAGTTAGAGGTCATGCGCTTTCCTCAGGCGGTGAGCGTTTTAGCATTAGGAGTCCACTTGCAGGACTCCAATTGGACGCCATTTAAATCAACTCTCGGCAGTCCCGCTAGAGTAATAGATCATTGCTCTATTATGGCTGGAGCTGAAAGGAAAAAAAAAAAAATCTGCTATTTTCTACATTTTGTCGTCGAAAACAACGAACATAAAATTTAATGTATGGAGCAGTTGTTTTCTTCGTGATTTCAGCGTTGATCCCGTACCTACTACAAATGGTTCATAATGATAAGTACAATGACCCCTTAAGTGGTTTTCAGTTATTTCAACTACACCTTGAAGTTCCATACAAACCAATAGGATTGTTTGCACTCTATATAGGTAGGTGATTTATCCGAGAAATTTATACTCGGGAAAGTATTAAATAATTTTAAAACACAACTGATACACATATTATTGAATATATGTGTAATAAGATTTTTGTCACTGCCTGTACATGTACAAATTGTTTTGTCTTTCCTTTGATACACGTCGGGAACGATAATTGTGTAAATAATATAGGTATTTGTATTCGATTCTGCCTGTATTTTGGTATATTACATTGTTATTTAAAATCCTTTGTGTAGAACAAGTACCGACTTCCTTAAAAATGTTAAGTCTCCTGCAAACAGGCGCGACACGCGACGCCACACACAGGCACCGCGTGTCGTGCGATGAGCGGTGCTTCTGTGCAACGCATTATTCGCGTCGAGTGTCACGCTTGTTTGCAGGAGCCTTTATGGTTTAATTTCCTGTACTTTACATTTTAACGTCTCGTTTACAAATAAAGAACTTTATTAGAAACAAAATGTCACTGCGAAAGAAATTGTTGACTTAATTATTACCACTGACCTAGCTTAGGGCCTGAAGCAAATCTTGTGTTTGACGACTTCCATAACTACAATACAAAACTAAAAGTACAATCACATAAATATGCTTATGTGACCCAAGGGTACTTTTAACAAAGAGTTTGGGCTCTAGATCCTTTTGACAAAAATGTTTTAAGACAATGTCTTCTTATTGCTGAATGGAAATGATTCTGTTCAGAAGCATAACATGTGCGTTCGAGCGGGGACGAGCTTTTATTTATTTAATATATACTAGCTGTGCCCGCGAAAATCAGTCCAGCCGTTTCGGACATTAGCCGGAACAAACAAACAGACAGACAGATAGACAAAAATTAAAAGAACAGCTTTATTGTTATAAGTACCGTATGTACTTTCATTTAGTAAAAAGTTATTATTTTGACATTAGAAACAGACACTTCAATTTTATTTATTTGTATGGTTGTTTAAAACAGCGTCGCCGTAACACCATTGGATAATAAGATTTAATGACACGAAACGTCGGCGTTACACTTTTGGATAAAAACAACTGTCAACACGCATGGTCCAACTGTCAAGAAGCCCGACGTCCGAGGGGTACAAAAAAAAATACCGTACAAAGGCGGACTTAATGCCTGACGCATTTTCTTTGACCTTATGATGATGAAGAGAGAAAACGTGCCAGGTGCAACATAAGTGATAAAGAACGAAAACCTTTTCGCACTCAAGGGTCTCCAAACGAGTTGCCTACTTCATGAATTTTAAAAGCCGCAATTCTGATTTATAATCTGGTCGGCGTCAGAATATTTCAATCATTCAAAGGAAATCTTATTCTAATGCAAAACAATTTACCCAACTGTATAATTTAAATCACAGCGTTTCACATACATTTCAGTATAGGGTGGTATTATATTATACGATGAACAACCATTGAAATTAACAGTGTGTAAATACAAGTTCCTGTAGTATTGAAGAATTATAATATGTGGTCTTACATAATATGTATTCATTTGAGAATAAATATCGTAAGCACGTTATGTGGGATCAGGTGGACTGGTTAAGTATATACTAAACATGTCTATTTTCGGTTATGATACGATGTGATGAAAAGTATCAAAATATCTTAAGGCTACACTCTCAGCTTATATCTGTAAGCTTTTTCAGTTCTGAAGGGTATTCACTTTAAGTCTCTAAAAATGGAATACACCTACTTACGTTAAAAAATTGTTATTCATACGAGAGTAAGTCCTTATTTACTTATTAGGTATCTCAAAAGATCTTTGGTTCAAACGAATCTGTATATAGGTATGAGTAACCTCCTTTTTCGTAGGTAAGTCTTGTAAGTAAAATGGTGTTTTAAAGCTTTAACCTTTCAAAATTGATGACTGGGACAGGTAGTATTTATAAAACGTTTATTTTCGACCTTTTTGATTGGACCTTTTTGATCCCTATTTTTAAAAGCTAACTTTCTGATCAGTAAATCTGTAACACACATAAGGGTGCTTACATAAAAAAACAGGTTTCCGGCTGAGACAAACCCGTGTGGGTCGGTACCGATCGGTGCAGGGTTAACCAGCTGGAACAGGTAAATCTAGTGTAATGAGAGTGGTAATGAAATGAAATGTGTAATTTTAATTTAATTTAATGTAAGTTAATTTTAATAATGTAATTTAATTTAATTTATTGTGATGTATCTAATAATTGCACTGTAATATTGGTATGGGTTTATAGCTTAAAATAAACGAAAATAATAAAAATTAATAAAATCTGTCCTTATTGACAACCATGTTTGTGATGTTGTGAAATTGTCTCTGGTACTTATTAAAAAGAAATTGATTTTTACTATCGTAAAACTGTCAGTAGAAAAATATAGGAAAAAGTATATGAAGGTTTATTCTTTCCGTGATCCTTTTATTTTCCAAGTAAATCGTTGTACTTAATAGAGTAGTTCCCGATCCAATCTGTAATAAGGTAGACGGCACCGACAAGTTTAAACGTGTTTCTCTATAAATGAGCGCATAAGATAACATGGGAATATTATACCTGCACCGATCGGTACCGACCCGCACAGACTCGCCTGCACCGGAAACCTGTTTCTTTATGTAAGCATCCTAAGCCGTTGTGACTGGTTGTCCGAATTAACAAACGCCAATCATATCAATTGAGAGTTTATTGAATTCCAGATTATGTTTGAATAACAGCCGCACGGATCGATCGATCAGGGTTTGCTACGGATGCCGCTGTTGGTCCATGGATGGATGACCATCTTTACATACCAAGACCCTCGGAAAGCACGTTAAACCGTTGCTCCCAACTGTCATTCGTGTTTCTTTGACAGTCGTTACGGGTCGTCAGAAGCGCGAAAGTCTGACTACCAGTCTTACCAAGGGGTATCGTACTACCCAGTAACCGGGTAGTGGAGGTCGGATAGGCAGTCACTTCATGTAAAATACACCAGTATTATAGACCACAATTATGTTGGGGTCGGCTTCCAGTCTAACCGGATGCAGCTGAATATCAATTCAGCTGCATGCGGTTAGAGTGGAAGCCGACCTCAACATAGTTGAGAAAAAGCTATGCAGATGATGTTGAAGAGGCTCTAAAACCCTTGGTTTATGGTTTAACCTGTGGGTTAGACGAAGAAATATACAACGAGGTGAAAACAATTTTATGGTTAGTGTAGTCTTGCTTCGGTTACGTCTTAATTTGGTTAAACATTAATCTAAGTTTATGTATCGTCATACAAGCTCGATCAACTTCTGCTCTACGAGACCGCAGGCTTAATTATACCAAGAAACAAATATTAGCGTGGCATACAGAATATTCGCACCGAGTCTGGATGTATGCACTCACGAAACTGAACAATCGGTCGGAGTGCACGACCGTTGGGTATGGCAGCAAGTCTATAATTTAAGCAGGTCCATTTTATTGTGAGTTATGGTAAGCACTTTGCCCTGGTATGGTGGTATATTTCGGTGTGATCTTACAGAGGTTTCACGTCAAAAATCCAGCTCAAAATCAATTTTACTACGTATGCACTTCACTTTTCACCGTATTTTATATTGACATCTAGAGCCAAGCGAATACAATTACGACTAATATACTTGAAAATGTCTTAAATTCAAATTAAAATTAATTTAGAGTCCAAGTAAAAAAAAATGTCCTGATTCCAGGTAAAACTTGATGGCGCAGCAAAAGGCGCTTACGAAGTTACTGGAATCACTGAAAAGTTCGGATAAGAGTGACATTGGCTGGTGACTGTCACTCTAGCACAGCGTCGCATCGATGGTTTCGTGGCGGCTGTCTTCGGATGACAGAAGAGAAGATGTCAAGGGAAGCCACTTTCGTACCACGTCCATGACGAACTGCTATATTCCAGCCTCCGCTTGGGAGTGTTCTGTGATTCCAGCACAATCCTAATGATATTGAAGCTACTGATCCTATAATACGATGACCACTTCTGGTAAAGGCTACCATGCGCCGTTAAGCTTTTAGAGCGACGTGCTTAATTCACCTGGGCATAAGCTGACAGATACCTACAACATGCTCTCAACTAGTACCTATCTACCAACCTATTATTACAGAAATAGCTCCTTAAGTACGTCACGTTAAGCTCTAAAAGCCTGACTTATTTTTAAAGGTGCTATTTTGTTTCTGAAACTTGAACATAATAGTGGCGAACGTAAAATTATGGATTTTTAAATTCAATAACGTCGTGCGGGGCATGTTTACCGGCACGAGACTAAAATGCATTAGCGGCATGAAATTTTATAAATACGCGATTAATATCGCCGGGCATTGGGTTAAAAAGGGACGTATTTAATACGAGGGGAGGTACTTCTGGTGTACTTGAACACTAAATCATTTATTTAAACTTTCATGCATATACGGACACAAAAAATAAAAGATTGTAACAAAATTGACGTCGGAAAATGAGGCTTTTTCAGATAACGATCAAAATATTAATATTCAAATGACATAAAAGTTGAGCACGTCTGAAATTTGGTTACGGTTAGTACGTGACTGAGCCGACAAGAAACTTTCATTAGTTACGCGGAAATGAGTGAAAGTAAGTTTAGAACATTGATGAATTATTAATACCTTGTTTTTTTTGCGAAAACTGGCTCCTAAAGATTGATAAAGCATAGAAGCGAATGCGAACTTTTACGAAATGACCAATCCGAGTCGCGAAAAATAAATAATGCAAAATATTCGACAAGGTAAATGTGAGTTTGGAAGCGTCCTACATTGGACATCGATAAACAACCTGGGTGGCAGGGACATCGATGCACAACCTGATACCATGCAAAAAAAAAAATAAAAAAAAAGCAAAACAAACAAAGCAAAGAAAATTTCAACAAAGCAAACAAAAAAACAAACAAAACAACAAACAAAGCAACAAAGCAAATTATTTTGAGTTTATTCGACTTTACTCCTTGTGAATCGATTTTCATAGAAGGTCCCCGGTATGGAAATTTTATGAGGAGTAATCTTAATACAAGTGTTAACTCAAAAGGGTTACGTTTTTCTGCGCAACGTATCTTGCGCACTTACATACATATATAAACTCACACCTTCTTCCCATAGGGGTAGGCAGAAACTACAAAACGCCACCTGCTACGATCCTTACATACTCCTTTTGCCTCGTTTACATTCATACATCTGGTCATACACGCACGCCGGTTGCGAGTACTACGCACTTGACCTTTCTGAAGAACATCACCTTCACTTTGAAATCATGTATGTGTGTACTTGTATACAGCTGACGTGTACAGGGTATGCTGTGCAATAGCTGACGCATGTAAGTATGTGTATGTAGACGATGTATAGTATCGATATGAATACAATAAAAATATACTACTTGTCAAGAAAGTACTGGGAAGTGATCAATGAAACATCAAATATGTATAATTCATCCAAATTTATTGTATCGCCTTCGAAGTAGGCCCCTTCTGAAATAATACACTTACGCCAATGAATAATCCAAACATCAAAACATTTTTAAGCGCATTTTTTTAATCTACTTCAGTACTCGCCGTGAATTCTCGCTTTTTCGGTTTCGGCTCAGTTGGAACGCGCACTTCCGAAGTTTGTTCACTAGTTTGCATGTCAAACTCGTAAACCCATGTCTTATCACCAGTTACAATGCGTTTTATGAATATGGGGTTGGAATTGACTTGTTCTATCATGTTTTCAGCGACATTTACGCGATTGAGTTTTTGCAGAAAATTCAGGTTTTTGTCACCAGTCGAGCGGCAACGCGTTTCATGCCCAAACAATCGTTTAACATGGTTCGAATTAATTCGTGTGACACAAGAATTACAGCAGCTATCTCTCTCAGACTTAACGACAAATTTTCAGTTACCATTTCCTTTACTTTAGCGATGTTAAGTTCAGTAGAAGACGTCGATGGCCGACCAGAGCGAGGTAAATCTTCCACCACAATGTCGACCGCTTTTAAAAGCACTGTATCACTCATTAAATAAGCAGGTGTTTTTGATCAAGTTTGTTCACCCTTATGTAGCATTTTCAGCGCTTCGACACAAGAAATTCCATTTGCAATGCAAAAGTTAAGACAGATTTTATGTTAAATATTTTTATTCATTGTAAAAATCGCAAAACACATATGAGGTGAACTGACAAAATAGCGCACTGAAAGAAACTCAATGACATGCGACGCTCATACTCTGCGTGAGCTTATAGGACAGTTGTGCCGACTTAGCGACAAAAAGAATTTTGACAATCCCTTTAAGCGAGATTTTTAAATGATCGTTTCCCGGTACTTTCTTGACAGAATGTATACATGCTTTCAGTATTATAAGAGATGCATTTATGTACCCTCTTTGCCTATTGCATATTCAAAGACAATCGTACTTAAGGAGTGTACTTAAGTTGTGCGTCGGAGCTGATACACACACTTTTTGTTTTTAATAACCGACGAAAAATTTCATCGCAGGGGGTCTCGAATCCTGTATTAAATTACAATAGGCGACGAGTCAATATAAGTCTCTCGCTCGACTACCCAGAAGTACCCTACTTCGACAAGAAAATACGAAGAAATATTTCTTTCTTGACTTTGGCTTTCAGAGAAATTCCCGCAGCATCGCGAAAAAACGAAAGAAAAGGCTTGCAAGTTCGAGAAACGAGCTGTAATGTTTCTTGGACGTCAGTTAACCAGCCTTTTTATTATTTATTTATTTATTTACACTTTATTGTACACCAGATTATACATTACAAGATAAATTATAAACTACAAAACATATAATTGGCGGCCTTATCGCATACTGCGATCTCATCCAGACAACCTTGGAATGGTCAGTGATTTTCTGGGGTTGTTATTGATGCAAATAAAAAGTATGTTAGTACAATATACTATAACTAGCTTTTGCCCGCGGCTTCGCCCGCGTGTATGTTGGAATATATCAAATTAGTACCTACCGTACGTGTTATTCCAGGTTCTAAAACATCTATATGCCAAATTTCCTCTAAATTCAATCAACCGTTTTTGCGCTAATCCGGAACATACATCCCGACAAACAACAAACGGACAAAAATTCTAAAAACTATAGTGTGCGCAACAGACTCGTTCAATCACTTTTTTTTAAATATATGCAGTGCACTGTTCTGACTTCGTTACTATTTTTAACCGACTTCAAAAAAAGGAGGAAGTTATCAATTCGGTTGTATGGTTTTTTTTTAAATATTTGTTACCGTTACTCCGTCATTTATAAACCGATTAAAAAAAAAAATATTTGAAAGGATTTGACTTCCAGATTGGTCCCATTTTTATCCAAATCCAGTTCTGATGATAGGATCCATGAGGAATTGAGCGAAATCCTCAAACACATAGTGATTTTGGTATTTTCGTCAACAAATCAAGCATTTGCATTCAGCAAGTATGATTTGGTGAAGTGGAACTGACGAAGAAGACCACAGATGGCTACAAGAACTCATCAATGATAAGTATTTCACGGGTGGCGATAAGATATCTCGATTAAGATAGTTAAACGACTATGACGAAGCAAATTTAAATAAATGCTTCTGATGAAAATGGTACCATTGAACTCAGAACAGTAATAAAACAATGTATCCTTCTAGCCGTGTTGGGGATTATTGGAAATGTCATGAGATGCACTCGGGCTATAAATTATTTTTAACCGACTTCAAAACAGGAGGAGGTTCTCAGTTCTTCGGAACCTTTTTTATTATGGTTCCCCGATTACTCGAAGACGGCTGGACTGATTTCGAAAATTCTTTTTTTGTTTGAAAGGGTATACTTTCCAGGTGGTCCCATTGTCATCAGGTCAGGATCTGATGATGGGATCCTAGAGAAATTAAGGGAAATCTTCAAACACTCTTCTTCACTCTTCAATATACATATAGGCGTACCTATAGCGATTTTAGTATTTTTTTATAATAACTTGTGCATTTCCTCTCGGGAAGCAACATTTGGTGAAGTGGAACTGATGACGAAGAACGCAGATGGTAAGATGGCCACTGGAACAACTCAATAATAATTATTTCACGGGTTGCGATTCCATTACTTAAAATTATTGCTAAGCAATAGAAGCTCGTCACAATGCATATGGTGAAATGGAGCTGTTGGTGAAGTACCAAGAGAACTCCTCAACAATTAACGTCCCTGCTTCGGGAAAAGCAATGTTTTGTAAAAGGTGATGAGCAGTTGTCATTAGGCTATTGTAACGCAGATAAATTACAAACAGACCCACTAAAAAGTGAACAATAAGAACAACCGACTTCCAAAACAAATACAAAGTGAAAAATAACTTTAATTTCCGAAGTCAGTGGCAAAAACCTAAAATACAGATCCAAAGACATTGACTTCCAAAAAAGTATTAGTACCGAGTTTCGAGTTAATATGACACCGCGTTAAAATTTTTCCTTACTATTTCTTACTGTTCTTACGGTCCTAGTGTTCCTTACTTGTTTTAAAAAACTAAGAGTGACAATTTATATTATTTCCTGAGACAAATATTGCCATGTTTCAAGTGTATAAACCAAAGGAATAAGATTTTTCATATAATTCACCCCCACAGCCCTCCCTCCAGCCACCCCTCTTTTCACCCCCACAGGGATGGAATTTTGAAAAATCGTTACGGATTTTTCCATAACTGAAACCAAAGATGTCTTATACCAATTTTTGAGTTAATCAAGCCACACAGTAAAATCCTACTCTTAAAAATCTAATAACCCCTTCTCACCCCGTCAGGGGTAGTTTTGAAAAACTAATAGTAAGAAACTTTATTGCTTATTTAGGCAAATATTCGTGCCAAGTTTCAAGTTTATTAACCAAATGAATAAGATTTTTCATCTAAACTATATCCCCAGTTTTCACCCCCACAGGGGTGGAATTTAAAAAAATCGTTTAGGATATTTCCAAACCTTGATTCAAAGATTATTCATACTAATTTTAGAGTTAATCAAGCTACGCAGTAAAATTCTCCCCTGTAACATTGAAAACCCTTTTTCACCCCGTCCGGGGTAGATTTTCGAAAAACCTTGATACAGGTTATTCTTTATTTTTGGACTTTAGTATAAATACTGAGTTTCGAGTTAATCGGACTGCGTGTTAAAATTCTTCCATACAAATTTTGACATCCCCCAATCCCCCTTGTGGCGGTAGTTTAGAAAAACCAAAAATGACAAAGTTCATAATTTACTTAGATAAGTATTTGGGCCAAGTTTCAAGTTTATTAACTCAAGGAATAAGATTTTTCATACAAACTAAATACCCCCTTTTCACCCCCTTAAAGGTCGAATTTCCAAAAACCCCTTCTTAGTGCTCCCCACATTATAAAAGGAAGCCGTGTGAAAAATTTCACGCTCCTAGTCCCAGTAGTTTCGGCTGTGCGTTGATATATCAGTCAGTCAGTCAGTCAGTTTCTCTTTTTATATATATAGATATATACACAGATACATACATATGCTATATAACATATACAGATATACATACATACTAAATATGTAAGCAACGAGAACAAAATCACAACAAGTAATGTTCCTTCACGAGTCGCTTAAACGCAGGCAGCGATCGCGCGCGCTTTATTGGAACTGGTAATGCATTCCACAAACGAGCGGCCTGGACAGTAAAGGATTTGTCAAGAAAAGTTGTGGAATGCATTGGCATTTTAAGCTTCAAGTTATCTGATGACCTTAAAAATTTCGTGTGGGAGTCGCACAGAAACTGGAAGCGTTTTTTGAGATAGAGAGGGATGGAAAGGAGCACATTATATAAAAGGGAAAGAATATGAGCAATCCGGCGAAGGCGAATTGGTAACCACTTGAGCTTCACACGAAATTCGGAAACATGGTCTGAATTGTGCAAACCGTATATCAACCTTATACAAAAATTTTGAAGCCGCTCAAGTTTATCAAGTTGGTCTGGAGTAAGGTCTAAATAGCTGGTATCAGCATAATTAAGGATGGGTTTAAGGATGCTGGTTTTTTTTTTTGGGGTGGGAAATCATCAAGGGCCACGGTAACTCTTTCGAACATCCCGGGATTTACTATTCCAGAGATTTGTTAAAGAAAATACCCTACGCTACATACCGTTGCGTGTCGTAAAATGCGACCAAAGGATTGCTTGTCACTGTTCTTATCTGATTTATTTTCCGAACCCAAGTGGGAAGATGTAACTACAACGTCATATAGTGGGGCTAAATCGACGGTACGGCAGCAGAATGGACGTGGAGCTCTGGCGCAAACCATATTACTGAGAGCAGGATAACGAACTCTTATCCTGCCCTCAGTGTCCCAAAAAATGCATCCATAGTGACCTCTGCTCTGGTACCGACGATGCCGTGGAAGTGGCGAAGTTTTGGGCCAATGATATCTAATTCGACACGATGAAGAAGATCAGATTTTTTTCTTAGCGGGTTCAAAGACAGTCGAATCATTTCTCCGGCACTCATCCTGGTACCACGGCGCTTTTCTGGTGGATGTCACTGTAAATTTTAGCTTTTAGGAATTGCGGTGGTTGCATATTGCGTATCACAGCAAAAGATTGCGACGCGACGCAGTGTCATCTTGAGTCCGCTTGTATGAGTGTTAAGTGATGCTGTTGCCGATAGTGGTTTTAGCAATGGAGTGTAGCGAGTAATTAAATTTCTTCATTAATGTTTGTTTTTTATTACATATTTTATAGCACTGTAAGTTATATTAACCTCAATGAATTAGTGATCTGTAGATATCTTCACGGCACCTCATTTTTGTTATCCGTGGAAACGTAGTAATCCTTCTTTAGCTTTTAATAATAGGGGTTTAAATATGAAATTGCCGTTTTAACGTACTGGCCACTTTGAATTAAAATTAAACCTGCATGGTGTGAGATTCCAGAGTGAAACTTTTTTCACACGATAACTCTAGCACTCTAAATTTGAAAAATGTACAACATTCGATTGTTTGACTTTCAATTGTTTTTCCATTCAGCTTTAAAAGTAAAGATGGATACATTGAAAATTAGAGTAATTATTCAATACTAGTTCCAACGTGGAACTAACGCAGCAGAAACAGCTCGCAATATCAATGCTGTGTTTGGAGAGAATATCGCTAATGAACGCACCGTGCTTTTTTGGTTTAATCGCTTTCGTACTGGAAACTTCGACTTGAAGAATGAACCCCGAGGAAGACCAGCTACTAAGGTAAATAACGATGAATTGAATGCAATGGTGCAAGCCGATCCGTGTCAAACTACTAAGGAATTAGCGGCATGGTTTGATGTTAGCATATCCACAATAATGACTTATTTTCATCAAATCGGTAAGATAAAAGAGCTTGAGAAATGGGTGCCCAGTGAGAAGCGCGCGTTGAAGCTTGCCTTACCTAGTTGAGCCGGTACAGAAATGAAGGGATTTTGGGGCAAATTGTGATATGTGATGAAAAGTGGATTCTTCACGATAATCACAAGCGAACAACGCAATGGCTGACTCCAGGTCAAAAGCCATAACAATGCCCTAAAGCAAAGCTTACCATAGAAAAGTGATGGTGACTGTTTGGTGGTCTGTTTATGGTGTAATTCACTACAGCTTCCTCAGATCTGGTCAAGGAATAATAGCAGATGTCTACTGTACAGGATTTCGGACAATGATGGTGAAACTCGCGGCGAGACAGTCCCGAATCAACCGATCTTCACCACTGTTGCTCCATGATAACGCAAGATCTCACACCGCTCGAGAAACCAATTTAACACTACAGGATCTACAGTTAGAAACCATCCGTCATCCTCCGAGCTCGCCGGACCTGGCTCCAACCGACTACCATTTTTCCGCGATTTGGACAATTATTAACATGGTAAAAAGTTTTCTTCCTATGAAGCAATTGAAAATGCTTTCACACAGTTTGTTGAGTCCAGGTCCCCAGAGTTCTACCGCAAAAGCATAAATGACCTTCCCTTGAAATGGCAGAAATGTATAGACAATGAGGATACATACTTTGATTAAATAAATATATTTTACCTTAAATTTTTTTTTTTGAATTTTTCAGTACTAAACGGCATTTTCATATACCCCTAATATTTTACTGTTATATGTTTTGGAAAATTGTTTATTTATTTTCTTAATAATGTAAAATAAAATAATATAGAAATAATAAAAACAAACTGCGATCGCTAATTTAATTGAGCGTTCAAATAGGGGAACGGATAACCTGTGATATTTTATAGATTCTAGGTAGTTTCGACCCGTTCGCTTCAGCTATGAGCCGTGAGGGATTAGAATGAATAAAATATGGCTGAATTAAAAAAAAAGACCCTAGGCACAAAGAGGATTTGTTTGGATTTGTTTGACAACCCTCCTGTTTTTGCTCAGTTTCTGTTTTATTTATTTAAAATTATGATTGAAAAATAAAGAAATATGACGCACAAAAGCGAAATGGAACGTCTAGATCTATTTCATAAAAAGGTACCTAAAGAACTACCTAAAGTTTGAGTTGTAATCTCAGAGAACATAATTAATGAAGTTGTAGAGAACTGAAATTGAATCATCATTTTATATAAATAAGTTTTGTGAATGCTCGGTATTTGCTTACAAAAACAAAAATTTGACCAAGAACTTACATTATATATCAGTCCATCTCGCATTTACTAATTAATGTTTTACTACCTGAAGTTCCATGTTTGTCGTAACCCAATCCGATGGGTTTCCGGCCTCTCTGTGCGACACCGGACACACCGGAGCAAACTAAGTACGGGCTGGAACGGTACGGAAATTATCGTTGCATGATAATGGATACCTATATACCACTTAAAGCTGACCTTTTGAGACAGTGGACAGTTAACAGCATGAAGCTAATTTTAGCTTTTTTATTTATTTTTCTTTCCATTTAATACGGCTTTCTTGGCGCGTGGAGTTATGATCGCTTTACGATGTTAAAAGGAAAAATGTTTTTTTTCTAACTTAAGGACGTGATTTATTTTTAGTACTTACTTAAATGTTGTTGTAATTGGGTGTTTATTAGGTATATCAACCTTATTTTTGTAAGAAAGAAAAAATTCAGGCTGTCACGAAGAATTCAGTGGATGGTATTTTTAATTCTTTATCATTGGAAATCATGCCTGTTGGAGAAGAGAAACAGAGTTTAGGTGATTTTTCATGGAACCCCTAAATCTGTTTATCTACTAAACATTACGTGAATTTCAAAAGTAAGTGGATCCCAAATATGTTAAGCGAAATTCACCTTAATTGTCAACTTGAGAAACACTAACAATAATCCTTGATATCGATACTACTTCATGAGAGAGTTGCAATCAATTCAGTCGATGACGTATAAATCGTTATATTCGACAATATTCGAATATAACGATGATTAATAAGCGCACATATTCCTCTACACTTTACAGTACGTACGTAATTTATGTACTTACACAAATTATAAGTTATTTGTAGGTGTATAATAAGTACCTTATTAAAGTTAGATTCCTATAAGCCGGTTGTAAGGGGCAGTCGGTGAAATTCTACAAATATACAGGGTGTAAGGGACAGCCCTCCGTAAACTAACAGGGTGCATTCAGCTTCTTATTTTGAATCATATTCCACCGGAAAATTTCTCAGGATTTTTTTTTTAAATCGATTTTTCAGTTACTATTCCTTTATTTCAATGTAAAATTACATTATCTGTACGTAGCACTCCCTTTATGTAAATAAAACTGCTAATATCAAAAAAATCAGCAATGGATGTTGAAATACTCGGCGGCTGACGCGACGGCTCGCTGCGCTGCCGTTCGCTAAGCACCTTTTGCCACGGTAACGATACATTGCGTGTGAGGTAATATAACAATTCAAGTTTATTGGATTCCTATAACGTTCCTGAAATAATTTCATGTACCGGTCATCGTAGTATGATATACTGAATTCACCCCATCAGTCTGCGGAGGGCTGCTGGCCCGACATCAACCATCGGGCAGTAGCCCACCAGACACAACGCCCGTCTGGTCAGAAAATCCTCCCTTTTCTATGGAGGATGAGTGAACTTTACACCCTGTTCCTCCTGCCTCTATACTGGTGACCCCGAACATGAACGTCAGCGCAGCCTTCGTGCAACTACTACAGCGTGACGTCATCAGCATCATTTTCTCAAGCTTTCGAGCAGCGAGTCACACAGCCAGCCAGCACCCACGGCGTCAACGGGTATCGTAACCACCAGCATGCAGCGACCGCGCATACCTGGTCATCGCCCTCAGCCTCATCAGCAACCTTGGCACAGCACACTGCACTCTCGGCCGGTCAACAAGCAGAGCCATTCAAACCTCTCCTGGTCGACACCAGTAGCCAACCTTAACCAGGCGCTGTACCACATCCGACGCACTGGAGCATAACGCAGCACCACCCCGACTCACTGGGGGTATCTCCGCAGACAGTTCCGACTCACTGTGAACTATGCGGCACCGGTTCCGACTCACTGGAACCTCAACTGGCCCTGGCAAGCGTCGCAAGATTCACGACTCAGCCTACAGTCGACCTACGGTCTCCAGAGAGGAGTGGTGTGGCGGCATATCTACCTCGCCACGTTGGAACGCATCACACTGACGTCACGCAAAATCCTGCATCGCCCAATCAGAGTTCACCGCGCGACTAGCTTATATACAGCATCCCGAGATCAACCGTCGGGCAGTAGCCCACCAGACACAAAACCCGTCTGGTCGGAGGATTCTCCCTTTCTATAGAGGATGATTGAACTTTACACCCTGTTCATCATGCCTCTATAGGAGCAATAAAAACCTGCAGAAGATGATTTTCGCAACAATTCTTGCCGTGAAAACAATCGTGGCGAGGTCGCTTCCCCATGTTTTGTAAATAAGAATTGCTTGCGCAAGACAGCTTCTGCAAGTTTTGTTGCTGATCTAAACAGCATTATGTGCTACGCCGTAGCTCGTAGCCGTCGTAGCGATGATGTGATCATTCTTGCTTCGGTTACCACGTAGCAATACATTGCAATGTCGTGCGAAGTTAACACTACGTAACGAGTTTCGAAAAACTTCAGCTTGGCACTTTATAAACTTGACCTACACAAATCCTTACATGACCTAGTTTGTGGGCAAAGCATTATTATAGAAGCGCGCAATCTGAGTAACATGTCTAGCACGCCATAGCGCGTTTTTAGGAAGTATTAGGTACTGTTTACGACAAACCTGGGTACTTCTTTTGTAAAATTTTGTTTTCAAATAAGCGAAGAAACTTTTAGCTATCCACGTGACACAAAGGCTGAAAGCCGCAACACCTTTTTAAAGTGTGTCCTCCCACTGCGGACGGTCTAAGGAAAGGCTAAAGCTGTGGCGAGAAATTGCTTCCCTACCCAACCCATTCGTTCCATCTGCTGAAAATCTCCCATCTGCGGCTCAATTGCGTAACATACTTACAGTAGGAATCGGTTTCATTTTGACAGTTCAACAACATTCATTGCGTTATATACGTTGATGAGCATACATATTTTTCGAACTTAAGAAGCAATGGGTTGGCAATTTGCTTCAAAATGATTCAGATTGTGATTGATAGCGTGTTACGCAATTAGGGTGCTGGATGTGAGTTGCCTTGGCTTACCTGGAAGTCTTTAAACAGACCGGACCCAGGGTGGCCGAAGCAAGGAAAACTTGCTCAGGTAGCGATTCATCCTGGAGTATAAATGTGGTGCTGTCCCACAAAGAATGGGACACTTAGTATAGTGGCCAGCGTGTCCTGTTGTTTGCACATTAGATGCACAAACCCGTTGCCAAATGGTACGACTCTGTTTAGATTGCTATAGATACGCTAAGAAGATTTTAGCTATGGGTAGTAGTATACAATATGTTCCAGAATTAACGCACAACCTCGTAAGGGGTCATTGTACTCATCATTATGAACAACTTTTACTATGGGACCAAACCTGAAATCGCGAAAAGAAAATCTGCTGTCCCTACATTTTGACGAGTTATGCGAATATAAATGAACCGCTGATTTTTTTTCGCGATTTCAGCTTTGGTCCCATAGTAAAAGTTGTTCATAATGATGAGTACAATGACCCCTTAAGAGTATGCGCGTTAATTCCGGGAAATGTTGTATATTTATCCTGTACTCACGTAACATATTGGACTTACTGTTTGAAACACAAAATAACCCCCGAATTTCACTCTAAACCTGTCGTAAAATGTTATGTTATTACTATAATAATTGTAACTGTTGAAATCTCGAACATACAGCAATTTGGAGCGATACTGGCACGTGACAATAATAGGCTTACGCGCCGTATCTGATAAATGTTGGCAACTTGATTGACTGAACTCTCGCTTTGTACGGTGGCTGGATACAGAAGGTACTACGGTAATTTGGTTAAATTAATTAAGGGCACATCCAAAACCGTTTGAAGTAATTTAACATATTATAATTAGAGTAATTTCTTGCCCAAATTACATATAAATACATAGGTTAAATTGGTTTATTATTATGATAATTGCGTTAGGGAACGATTTAATGACGACTTATGGGAATCAATAGAGCATGATTAAATTTAGTTCCACATTTTAGTGGAATAATTTAAATAGTTTATTAAACTGAGTTGAAGTGCTTCCAACGTACCTTTTATTGCTAAATGTGTGCGGATTTGAGTGGTAAAAGGCTAAAAGTACCCCAGACCCTTGGTGTTGCGGGTGTGTATGCAAATGCCGGGATAAACACTCTCCATCAAGAGAGCTGTTCGCCTGTTTAACATGAAAAATAGTGTTTGAATCCAATTTTCTGTTCTAGGTTCTGTGCGAGACGTGTGTTCGAGGTGCCCGCTAGTCACAAATAAATGTTGAAGCTTCGGAAAGTATTATCCAAAAATAGGGAAAGTTATCGTGTTCACTTAGGTCACATAATCAACCTATAACGTTCCCACGTGGGATGTGTCCCAGCAGTGGGAACAGGCCTCCTCTCGGTGAGAGTGCAGTTGCAGCAGTGCAGGTGCAGTGCGGGTTTGGGATGTCACACGTTCTCGAATTTTTGGTTCTAGGACATGCCGATTTCCTCATTGCACGATGTTTTCCTTCACCGTTTTGAGAGCAGTGGTGATGAAATAAATAACACAAAGCAATGTGCCTGCTTGGGTTCGAACCAACGACCTACGACACGTAAATCGGGGCCGGTACCACTGGGCCACCACTGCTCTCACTAAGGTCTAATTTAAAATATTAGGGAGACTGTAAACATACATAATACTATTTAACCATTTGCCATTCACCCTGGAACAAAATCTTGGCTGCGATAATATTTTCACTTTACTTACTTGTTAAAATCTATGACTTATTATAAATTATCACTTTCATATTAAACTTATTTAGCTTAAGAAGAATTTTTTTTAAACATCATTAAATAGCACCTCTTACTTGAAAATAAATAACTTTGAGCGCCGAGTGTGCACCTGGTGCACACTCGGCGCTCACTTAAAGTAAGTGACTTTATTAGTTTTACTCACAATAATATCAAAGTACCTGATGAGTTATTATGAGTACTGTACGACTGAAGGCTATTTTCTAATAGCCTTCCAACTTTATGAACTAAAGGAGAGATTTCTTTGGAAGTATTGGTAGGCATGTAAGCTATTGTGGCACTTATTTCTTTGCGGCTGCAATTCAAATAAATGGTGCAGACGAAGGAATGACCTTTATTCTATTTGTAATTACTTCAGTAACTGTATATATCCTTCGGTTTTTCTATAACACAATTAGGACATGACGTATAATATTACATATCTACTAGTTATTCCATATTCTTAGACAAAATTTTACTTAGATAACCAGTCAAAACTCATAACCACTTTTGAAATTTAACGCGATTCGCGTCGCGTGTCACGCCTGTTTGTAGAAGCCTTTAAGCTGGTTAGAAAAACTCCATAAAGAAATCAAGAATAAAATAAAATCTGAGCCGATGGTAAAGAGCAGTGCACAAGGTTTTATTTAAAACATTCAATCAAGTTGTAGGTAAATATTAAACGTAATCGTTTGGAATCATTCGAAGAGGGTTTATCAGTTTATAAATCCATGTCATGTAGATATTATTTAAAATGTATTGAACAAAATATTATTCGACGTTCTGTTTAACATTTAAAATATTGCTATAAGCTTATTCAGCTGAAAGCAGCAGTAGATATTATTTATGTAGTCGAAACAGAAACATAAATAACAAAAATTCAAAACTAAATTCGAAACTATTATGTATTATTGATGATCCATGCTTAACTGAAACTTTATATATTTTAGTCACGAACACTTTGAAGCTTTCAGAAATCGACCCTAGCTAACAAGAAAAATATGTATAACAGGAATATAATAAAGTTAAATACTCATAAAAATAATATGTAAATACGTGATCAAGATTACTGCTTGATGTGCACTTTTACTATGTACTGCTGTCAAAACCACATCCTTATTATGTACATAATATTTTATTTATTCATGAGAACGTAATTGGGTGGCGGTAGAACAATCCGCAGGATGCTGTAAGAATGTCAATTTGTGAGAAGCGTTTGCATTTCGTTAACATTTATTGTTATACGTGCCATGATAATAAAAGTGAAGAATATACATTTTACACTTCGTGTAACTCTCGCAGGGAAACCATTGTTAATAATAAATCAGCTCACAATAAGCCTGATATAGCGGTGATGGATCGAATAGAGCGGCGCGCAATGATTATTGACATAACGGTCCCGCATGACGGGAACCTCGTGAAAGTCGAGAAAAATAAACAAATCAAGTATCTTGACTTGGCCCACGAGGTTGTCGACATGTGGAATGTGGACTCAGCGATCATTGTACCGATAGTCGTATCAGCCAATGGCTTAATTGCCAAGAGCCTAGTCTAACACCTAAGGAGGCTCTCGTTGGGCAGCTGGATTAAGGACTAGATTCAGAAAGCGGTACTTCTGGACACGGCTCGCATTGTTAGGAGGTTCCTCTCTCTGTAGCCCTGACTGCCGCTAGCTTGGACCCTGTTCCCGATACCGGTGGGCTACTATTTTTTATATTTTAAAATGTATTTAATGTAATAAAGGAAAATCAGCTCATAATAGTTCACGAATTCTAGCGCTGCGTTGGAGGTAGCGGTAGTAGGGCAAAACTTGGCTAATTCGTGATATGCAGCTATTCGGTGATAGATAATTGTGTTTTATTACCAAGTTACTACTGACTTGATAAATGTACATTTTTCAATCATTATAGTATTTGCCACATTTTTAGATATAAGTTAGCAAAACTTATTTTGTCTACTATATCACAGTAAATTTAAAAAATAGTCTGATCAATGAATCGAATTTTACAAGTAAAAAACAAAACTATCACCGATTACCCAAGTTTTGCCCTATTGTGTACGTATAAACCGTTATCAATGATTTGAATAAAGTTTCCAACATAGAAAACCCAGACCTTCAAGACAAAATAGAATTCCAAGAAAATTTTACAAAATTGGCTATTGTACAGACCCTTTGTTTATGAAGTAGGTACCTAAGTAAAGAGAAATAGCTTGCTTTTTACTTGCACATAATAAGCCAATGCCTATAGAGTTTTCTCTACTAGGGCTCAGGGCAGAGGAGGTAATTGTTACAGGAATTAATCGGTAAATGTCAACTGCTAAACATGTACTTCAATGTTCCGAACGGTTAGGAGAGTCAACATTGCCAAAATCCTCTCGCTTGGCAAACGGATTGGTGTTTGCAGTGTTGCCAACTTCACGCAGTGCAGTTACATTCCATTGTCTGACCAATTGCTAATCTTTAACCTCCTTACTGATAAACGTATTATATCAGGTGAATAATTACACACCGATTTCTCTCTTTCAGTCGAGTCGTCAGTAATTTGACGTTCGAAAGAAGAAGACAAAGCGTTGTGTAACTATACAGACGCTGTACAACGTTTATTAAGGAGGTTATAATGTTACCGTTTATAAGCGGATTTATGAATATATGTTATTATTTATTTAATCAGTTACTAATGAGGAGGATTGTATGTTTACATAAATTAAGCACACTTTATAACATTAAATTAATTAGCAATGCAAATATTGTAATTTGTTTAAAAAACATTCCAGTAGTATAGTATTGGCAAACGTCCTTGAAATGTTAATCACATTTGTCGCCCACGTTTAGAATTAATTTAATCAGATTTATGCGTGTTTGGCTGGAAATTAAGGCTAAAAGTAGATAAAACAACGAATTAAGGGGACATAATATGCGTTGATAAAAGCCAAAACGACACATGGGAAATGTCGCGGAAAAGCAGCGTATTCTGATTAGTTTTTGTAATTCACTGATAAGAGAATTTAGCTGGAATTGGTCCGAAATGATATTGCAAACTAGTGTGCACTACCTCTGACATGAAAGTAATTGAGTTGAATATCACTCTCAAACCAGATACGGTGACTACCACTAGTTAATTGTTGCTTGAAACTTACCCACTATAACAGCTAGTAGTTCAACGTGTATGGTGTGTTAGTTGACTTTCAACTTAGTCAACAACTAGTTTGCGGGTTCAGTTACATATGTGATGTTTTTTTTTTTTAATTTGGGACACCTTTGACTTACGCTAGAGGAAAAAATTGTAAGGGAACCAAGCGTGACATAGTCAGTCAGCCTGCCTTACTGTCTAATCTTTTTGTTGTAAGAATCGTGCCTACATATATGAGAGTATTTATTCTTGTATTTCATAGTTATTTCCGAGCTATCTATCCCGTGTGTTGCACCTGCCATGTTTTGTCTCTGCGTCACGCTAAGGTTGACTGGTAGAAAATACCTCAGGCTAAGAAATATAGACATATACTTAGTGCACCGTGCAGCAGCAATTCGGAAAGGTTCAGGCGCGGGGGGGGGGGAATAAAAATGATAAAATTTTTCCAATCTTGCGATTCTTATCTCATCAAAAAATCACATGTTTATGGGTCCCCTAGGAGTGCTTAACTTTAGCAAGGAGAAGCGATGCCAATGTTGCTGAAGTTTTTCTTTTCGGTCAATACCAGTTACTAAAATGATTGAGTGTGTTCATGTTACTTTTTTATGAAAACCCACCCGTGGTCCTTCTGTTGCCTGTGCCGGGGCCACGGTAGCTCTTTCGAACAGACCAGAAAGCTGATGGCGACAGAATTAGGTACTTACCCGGACGAGCTCCTTCCCAAAGAGTTCTAGTACTCTTGCGAACTCGATGTGAGATGAAAATGTTCAGTCTCAAGTTCATCCGCACGATGCTCTAAGCGAATGATTTGTTCGAGTGTAATGCTGAAGTTGCATCGCTTCAAAGGGTGAAGATTAAGTGCAAAACTCAAGGAATATACCTACATTAACTACTTGGCTTCACCAGACGCATTACTCATTTAGTCAGTTCATATTATTACAAAGATCAAACTGTGTCGAAAAGTTGCCTTGTAACGTTAGATTTCAGATTTATACTCATTATAAAAGAGATGATTTTCCGTTTGCGTAGAAATAAATCAAATCTGCCCTTCATCCATAATAATACTTATAAATACGAAAGTAACTATGTCGGTCTGTCTGCTCGTCGTTACCTTTTCATGGCTGAATGGATTTGGATGAAATTTGGCACACGGATTGCCATGATTTAGGTTAGGACATAGGATACTTTTCGTCCCGGTCGTAGATTCCCGTGAGATAACTTCCGACCACTACGCGAGCGAAGCCACTGGCAAAACTTAGTTTGTATATAAACATTGTTAAAACGTCTCAAACTGTTTACTATCCATTCTCTCTTCATTAATCATGTTTAAGTTTATATTTATCGCCGTTTATGAACATCTTCATCCATCATTTCGAAGCACTAAGCAACCTAGCTGCAACACTTGAACAACATAAATTGCTCATTGCACTAATTAGCGAGACGCTCTCGGCAAACGCTCACATTTATTAGGTACTTGCCCTGCTAAGGTAAACGTTCGCCAAATTAATATATATGCTCTGTAAAAAACAAGACTTCGTTAGACCCGTCTGTTATTAAAGACATATGTAAAATGGATGGATATCAAAATCGCAAGAAAATTTGAATTAAATGAAAATTAAATTTTCATTTTCATTTAATACAATTTTTTTCTGGTATAATCCATACCCACCAGGGTATGACCCCAGATTTGTTACGGTCGCAAATCATATTTTATTCAACATGCAACCTAATACTGACCTGCAAATTGCAAAAAACGTAAGAAGATTTGAATTTTGCGGGCTACCCTGGCGCTTTCGCCATAAAACACCGTGGTTTTGTGGGTGAAAACCGCAGTACATTTTATTGTACTTTTTGATACGAGGCTTTTGGCTAATTTGTACGTGGCTATTTTATGTATTTAAAAAAAAATGTGCGTTTTGTTTGTGCAGAATAAACCATTTTTCTTTCTTTTTATCCTGGTTTGGAGCGACCGGTGTAATTACAGACACATGAGATAAATCAGCTTTGTCTCTGGTATGGCGACATACCAGCGCGAGCGCAGCTTGCAACGATGCTTCTGATTTTGCAAAATGTCTATGGGCGAAACATAAAACGTGTTAATAATAACACTTAATTATGATGTCGACCAAACTTTTTGCATAGTTGCAATTGCAGCTCACGAAGTCAAGTCAAGTGTGCACCTAAAAATTTCTTTGATAACATGTGTGGGAATGTTCCCAACAACGCACAACATCACACGACTGATTTTCTGATGATGATGATTCTTCAACTTTATACACTCAAAAACCGGAACTTTAATATGAAAAATCTGTACTACCCGAAAGCCTAGCCTTGCGTAGCATGTTCGTAGGCGCTAGATGCTACGAGTGTCTACGACATGCTACGCCGCTATGTAATTGATTTGAATACAATCTCTGTCTGGCTGTCATTACAGTCTGAAACATAAAATTGATTTTATTAAATAGAAAATGTGTGAATACTTAAATATTAAGCAGAAAAGCTGTCAAACTGGTTTACATGTATTTTATCAGGAGTGTAGAATTTGCAAGTGTATTGTAGTTATATGATTATGATAATGCTTCTGAATAAACGAGATTTCAATTTATATTAGTAGGTAATGAAATAAAACAATAAATCGAAAAAATTAAGATAATACCAAACAAAATACTCTCTAATCAACTTATTACTTATTTTAATACTATTTAAAGTCGTAATTCTGTCAAGGACATCTATTAGACATACACACAAACAAAACAAATTGATACCTATATATACTTAGTGAGAAAATAACATGAAAATCATAAAATTATTAAGCGTGTTCACGGACAGGTGGGAATCTCCACTGCCTGCACACTGCCTTGTGAGCAGTGAACATTTCCTACTCGTCAAATTTAATGTGTTGCTTCTTCTGTGTTGTCACTGGTATCTTATTGTTTGTATCTTTTTATGTGTTGTATTTTTGTGCTGTGTATTTTGAGAGTTTGTTATTATGTGTATTATTATTGTACGTTTCATTCTGTGTTTTGTAAGTGTACCTTTGGACGGAAAGTCCGAAATAAATGATTATTATTTTTATAAATGATTTTTTCTTGTCGATTTTCAGCTTCAGTACAGTTTGTTACGTCACGTCAGACGAATAAAATAATTGGCAATATTTGTAATCTTTTCTTGCTTCACGATTATTAAACACGAACACGTGGTAAACGCCGTAATGACGTTAATGACGTTATCACAAATATGGGTGTGCGTATTTGATGCCCAGTTTTAAGTACAGTCACGAACACTAATATGTATACACTTAGGGAAATTCAAAAGCGATTTTCCCGTGGAATAACGATAGCAACTTTGAGATGCCTACGTATTTCATAATTCTATGTGTTCCAAAACATTATGTTCGTAACAATATAAAACTACAATCAATACAGTAGAAGAAAATCAATTTTAAAAGTAGCTAAGTGTGTACAAATTAGTGCTCGTGACTGTACCTGGTAACCACTGCTTCTAGAAAGTATTTACTATTTTTAGGATTAGAATTTTCACAACAATCGCTTAGTCGACGTTCGCATGGACATTAAAATATCGCGGCAATTTTTTTTCGGCCACTGGATTTTCAACGATCTGCTTACCACCGAGAGTTGAAAATCCTGCAGTGTTTTTTCGACGCGCTGGAAGACACTGTTGTATTTTCAATGCTCGGCTCAACGCAAAGAGTTAAAAATCCAGTGCGCGATAAAATCCCGCCGCGATATTTTTACATCCGTGCGAACGTCAGCTTAAGGTATAAGGTAAGTTGGAATCAGCTTACTCGTACAAAAGGATTAAAACTTCTAGATGTCGGTTTTGTGCCCAAAAAGGGTATTTATACCTAGAATCGGGATGCTTACTAATTTTTTTTTGTCCGTCAGGTACCTAAATATTGGACACGTATTTTTCTTTTTTTACGTAATCAGAAGATTACGGCGATTTATTAAGTTAAAATGTGGCATGACGTCACCGTCTTGCTAGATTTTATACTTATTTGTGACGTAACTCACCCACTCCCTAAATTTAATGCGTTTTATCTAATTCGTAGTAATATTAATATAATAAAGCAAAAATATGTGTTTAATATTTTTTTATTATCTGACGGACGGACTAAATAGAATTTCTTTTTTTTACCCAGGCAACATCCCTATTCTGTGAAAAAGTCAAGTCTAGCTTGGTAGTAAATCTTCTACATTATGTAAAGCAACTCAGTGACTTCGTAGGCCCCTTTAAATTGTCTAGTCATGACATCTGCTTGGAACCGCGGGTCGCATGTTGAAAAATATTTACATATTAACTTCCGAACTTTGCATGTTGATATTTTTCCTGCGTATTCTGATCAAGGACTTGACAAAAAGATATACACTTGTATTTTCAGCGAAGTGGGAGTCAAGTAGGTAGATTTCTAAACTGATACAAAACTTCATATCATACTCGTAATTCTGAGTTACGTTTGAGGTAGAATTTCCAAATGGTGTAGAGAGATATGAGGGCGTGCTGTGTGCGCACGACCACACAGTAAGTAGCCAAATAAGAAAGAAAGAAAGAATTATGTTTATTTGGACATAGTTCATGAAACATAAAATACAAAATAAAAAAATGAAAATAATGGTTTTAACAACAATACGAGTAGTGTGTGCCTCACGGCTGCACCAAAAAGGTTCAATTCAGCATTAATGCCAGACAGATACTGACTGACGCTGGTTTTCTAATGACCTTTACTAACGGACAGGTGACAGAGAGTACAAACCGTTTCAACATACCTTAAATAAACTAGTAATCAACTAAAATTACAGAAAAAAATAGAAATAACAAGACCTGTCTCAGCAAAACCTGTTTTTAGTGATTAGCTAGATTGATCCGTGCACAGTGCACTTTCAAAGCGCTACAGGCCGCTGAGCGCGACGGGCTATACAATAATACGGTTA
The DNA here is from genome assembly GCA_947568875.1 of Fissipunctia ypsillon. Classification (NCBI taxonomy): domain Eukaryota; kingdom Metazoa; phylum Arthropoda; class Insecta; order Lepidoptera; family Noctuidae; genus Fissipunctia; species Fissipunctia ypsillon. Next base: position 14,431,167 of record OX387654.1, on the reverse strand, counting down.
CGTATTAGAATATTTCAACGTATTCTAACTATTTTCGAGATAACTATGGTCAAAAGACGTACTGTTTTAAATACCTAAAGATCGTTTCACAGATTTTTGTAACAACTAATGAACGAAATCTATAAAGGAGAATTCACCTACGGCTTATTCAACTACTAACAGTTAATTAACATAAGGTATACTACACACTAATTATGCAAGAGCGAGCGAAGCGAGCTCGGGAGTTGGGGCACCCCGACTCGGATAGGTTAAGTTCGAGCAAAGACCCCGCCATCTTCGTGGTTATTTTTTTTAAACAGAGATTTCCAATTTTCTATCATAAGACATTTCGGAAATGTTCTTAACTAACTTTTTAGACCTATGTATGTATCCTGCTTAAGCCTATGAAGTTTCATTAAAATCGGTTCATTCATTTCGAAAAACAAAGACTTGAAAGTTTGTATGAAATGCCGTACGTCGTAAACGCTCTTAATATTTATTCGCTGACTCTTTAAAGTAATTTGCGCGCTAAGTAAATTTAATTAACGATAGAATATGTAAAAGGTGTGGCCACTGCCACTGGCTACGTTCCGTAATTACATAACCCTTTGTGTATACCAGACCAATAACTCATTTAAGGGTGTATTTACACATGCAAAGCATTCGAACCCATACAATTTGTAAGGTGTGTGCGATTTTGAATTTTTATCAGGTTTTCTTTTTTAAAATCGCAAGTTTGTACACATACCGCGTGACAGCATGTAGGCGTGTACTTAATATTCTGCTTGCATATGTACCAATACAAAAATATATATGGAAAATATGATTAGCGTTCAATTCAAAGCTGGCGTGCTATATCTTTATAATCTACCTTTATATGGTGGACGGTTGCAGGAGATATTCAATACTGTTCCATATTTTCGCTAGAAACTTAAATTAATCACTAGTATGGTTGAACATGAACTGCAAGTTACAAAGTTTGTATAATAACATGTCACCGTCGCCACTCTACTTAATGAAGTTGTAATGTAAGCTCCGAGTTTTGTTCAAAGTTAGAATATTTTCAGGATTTATATTTTCACTATGAAAAGCTGTATATGTTTCAGCGGTAAATACAATGAGGTGTTTCTGTACAATGAGGTGTTTTTTGTATAATGAGGTGTTTCTTGTTTCTGCACTGCGCTGAGTCCTTCCTCAGAAATCCCCAATTTCTTAGAAACGCTAAGTACTACTAACGACCGAACCCAATAAGCTATCTATCACCAGTTTTGGCATACTGGAGATAGAAAAACCTATCTATCTATGGTGTTGACGTCCCAATAATCTATGAGGTTATGGAATCTTACCGGCCTGACATAAGTACAGATAGAGTTATACTGTCTACCATCGTAGCGTTCTGTCTTTTACTGAAAATAGGTTATTGGGTTCAGCCGTAAGTAGATTTAGGTACCTCCCAACTACCTAAGAGAGCAGTGGTGGCCCATTGGTTTCGGCCGTGACTTACGAGTAGGTTCGAACCCTGACAGGTGCTTTACTTTGCGTAAATTATTTCATCACCACTGCTCTCAAAACGGTGAAGGAAAACATTGTGAAGAAACAGGCATGTCCTAGAATCAAAAATTCGAAGACATGTGACATTTACCACCCTGCATTGGGCCCGCGTGGTGGATTACGACCCATTCCCTCTCAGAGAGGAGGGCTGTGTCCCAGCAGTGCGAACATTATAGGCTGTTTATGCTACTATCTAAGTACCTGCTGTCCTCTGTAATAATGTATAATAACTTTGTCCATCCCAGCAAAAAGTGTACTCTTAGGGTCAGTCTCCACCAAGCAGAAAAATCCTCGCGGATGCTCGAGCACTTTTTAAACCCTGAATAAGTAACAGTATCAATATTGACTAAAATTCGACGCAGACATAACGCTTGATAAATTTGGTGGAGACTGACCCTTATGGTCTTCTAGGAACTGGGTAATTTATTTTATTTTTCTGATTAATCTTATCTTTTTATATGCACGTTTTTCTGTGACAAATAAACCTATTTTTAAATTAAAAGTTTTTTTAAAGCTTTATTTAACTTCACTTGTATGTCCAGGAATTTTGCAAACAATATTTCACCCACTTCCCGGTGTTCGATTGAGCTGAAATTTGGCACACACTTTACATACGTAAAGTCGGTGACAATGCAATATTTTGGTACCATAAAGCTGATCTGATGATGGAGCCGGAAGGTGGCCACAGGAACTCAGTACTAAAATAATGTAATAAGATTGAGTTTGGGCTCGTTTGATTTGTATTGACGAGTATTCTGATCGTAGATAGTATCCAGGGTTTGATCATGAAGCCGGAAGCTGGCCATAGGAACTCTATAACGAACCGACGCAACCCCATCGAATTTGAGCTCGATAGATTTGTCTTAACAAGTAGTCTATTAGAAGATGGTGTCCAGGGTCTGATGATGAAGCCGGAAGATGGCCACAGGAACTCTGTAATAAACGCAACGTCATCGAGTTTGGGCTCGTTTGATTTGTCTTGACAAGTACTCTATTAATAGGTGATGTACAGGGTCTGATGATTAAGCCAGAAGGTGGCCACAGGAACACGTAATAAAACAACGCAACCTTGTACATCCTCTATTGTCCCGTCCATGAATCTTCTATCCGCATGAGGATATAGTTGATTTTACTCTATAGTATTGAAACATGGAGAGTGTATAAAATAAGAAGTCGTTGCGTTGAAACCGCAAAATCACGCCCAGCATTCAGAACTGGTAATAGTCAAGAGGGGTAATTTTAACAGGTCTTCTTTCTTCTTTCAATCCATTGACGCCGTAAGGAAAGAAGGTGAATCATGTAAATTCTTCAGCCTTCAGGCATTCACATCATCAACCCTACTCTACTAGTTGATGCGTTTTATTATCATGACTACTTTCCATTACACATGATGACGAGGGTATGACGATGGAGCCGAAATATTGCCACTGGAACTCCCTCATGGAAAGTGCTAAGATAGTCAACTTTGGGATGGTTAGTTTGTTTGTCTTGAGTACCTACCTTCTATTACACATAATTAGGAGGGTCTGAAGATAGAGCCGGATGATCGTCACTAGTAATCATCTGCCTAGCCTTTTCCCAACTATATTGGGGTCGGCTTCCAGTCTAACCGGATGCAGCTGAATACCAGTATTTTACATGGAGCGACTGCCTATCTGACCTCCACAACCCAGTTACTGGGTAATACGATACCCCTTGGTAAGACTGGTTGTCAGACTTTCGGGCTTCTGACGACCCGTAACGACTGTCAAAGATCCACGAATGACAGCCGGGACCAACGGCTTAACGTGCTTTCCGAGGCACGGAGGAGTCTCGGTATGTAAAGATGGTCACCCATCCACGGACCAACCCCGGCAAGCGTAGCTTAACCTGATGGATCGACCCGTGCGGCTGTTATTATTTAGCCACGAGCCTAGTAATATAAAACATAATTAAAAATAACGTAAATGGTGAAAATAATGTAAATAGTATTTATGTAAATATGTTAATAATGTAATTACGTAATATTGGTGTAAATAATGTCAATAATGTAAATAGTGTAATAAAGTAAATAGTATAAAAAACTAAAATGCTAAAATAAAAAAAAAAAATATTTAAGTGACATTAAGTATAGGTATTGTAGCGAAAAAAAAATAAAAAGACGGAAATTCACTTTTCTGCTACGACACGTTTAATTTTGTTTTTAAAATAAAAATAGAAAAAAAACATTAAAAGGTAAAAAAAATGAACATTATGGTATAAAAAATGCAGGTTGACTTGTGTGAAGGGAATAAAATAGAGAACTTTGGTCCGATAGGTACGCGAATAACGAACGAGAAATAAAACGTACTAACTAGTCGATTGCAATCTCTAATAAGTAACGCTACCAAAACATATCGTTATGAAAAAAAGATCAGAGAACCAAGGTATCTCGCATTTTACATATTTGAAAATAAAATTAAGTAGTTAATGAATTAAAAAATCTGCAGAGGGTTACTATCTACACTATTAAATTAGAACGTAAAATATCATAAAAAAACCGTGGCATAAGTAATTGCGTCCGGCGAGGTGACGTAGACTGCAGGGAGTCGCAGTTCTTTTTTCAGGAACTGCCGTTGTTTGCGAGACCTTCAGCGGTCAAAATGCGGTCAAACTCTCGACGTTGGCCAAGGACGTCCAGCGTAATTTTAGGCCAAAACCTGGAGGTCGAAAGGCGGCCTGTTCAAAGCTGTTCAATCCTAAGACAAAATGAATTAGGGTTAGACCAGCGTGATCAGACTGAACTTCCGATTGAGGAAAACTGTTAAAAGATACGTACCAGAAAAAATAAAGATGAAAAGTTAGACTCGTACTTAATATACCATACTTAAAATTGCTTTGCCCTATGGTATTCGGCAGGGATATAGTGTGCGAACACTTTTACGATAAATATTTTCCACTAATTGTAATTTTTGGGACGTAAAAATTCGTTTTTTTCTTCAATAAAATCACAAACGACAGCAAATTGTCAATCAAGCGTTCCCATCGAATGACAGTTTGAAATTCGAATCACGAAATAAAAAGATAAAAATCGACCAGGCTCAAATACAAACGAAAAAAAGGTTGATTATAAAGAACCAAAAAGTTTTGACATGCAGAGTTATGCTGCAGTATATTCTATTTATTTATATGTAGTTATAAAATTTGTCGGTTAACAAGGGAAGTAAATCGGAGTTTGGTCGCTCTTAAAGAAGCAACAAGCTTTGGTTAGAGCATCTATAAATTATTTCGTTAACTGTTTTTTTTTGTGCATAAAACGAGTATCAAAATGGTTTTTCCTTATTTTTTAATCCATTCTGGTATTCAAATTATGGATACTGCACCTGAAGTAGCCGCGCAAGCTGTGGCACTTCTTCAGTTTGGGCATAATCAGCGCAACGTAAGTGCATAACCTCATGTAAGTCGTCCTGCTGTTCAAAGAATTTACCATCGGTACCTGGAGACTGGCGGCTTCGTGCGCCGTCCAGGAAGACCACGAAACGAGGTCACTACACCATGACAAGATCGGTTTATCTTTACCAGCCTACGTATTCGTCACCTGACCTCAGTACAGATCCAAGAACAACTTCGAGACTTTCATGGACTGACTGTTTGCACTCGAAATGCTAGAAGGAGACTCAAAAAACGTGGCCTAAAACCTCATAAGCCAATCAATGGTCCCAAACTGACACGAGCTCACAGAATGGCGCGCCTACAGTTTGCACGCGAACATTTGCATTGAACTCAACGTCAATAGATCCAAGTTTTTTTTGCAGATGGTACCAAGATTATGCTGTATGGCAATGATGGACGTAGGAAAGTCTACTGAAGACAGGAAGAACGTTTACAGCAATGTTGTATTGAAGGGAAGGTAAGTTATGGAATTGCCAGCAAGAAGCCCTGATATGAATTCAATAGAGCATTTATAGGTTGAGCTGAAGAGGCGTGGTCGAACTAACCAACCAGCTCCAGAAACTTTGCAGGAGCTGAAAACCGCCATCTTGGAAGCATGGGAGAACATTCCACAGCACGTCATAGTGACATTAACTAATTTCATGCCGAACCGCATGACAGCCGTCGTAAATGACCTTGGAGATAACACAAGTTACTAAACTTGGTTTTCCGAGACATTGCCAAGCGTTTGGCCGACTCTTCACGTGACCAAAGGGCTGGCCTATTCTTTGGCCAAAGAATCAGCATCGCCATACAACGTGGCAATGCTGCCAGCCTTTTGGGCACTTTTCCTGCTGACAGCGATGCGGACGAATTTTTTGTTACCCTATGATTATATATGTTTTTACATATGTACATATTATAATTATTATTTTAAGTCTGTTAGCTTATATATTATGTAAAGTTACTATATAAACGTTGACTTTATGTAAACTATTGTTTTCTCCAAAAAATGCACGTTAATTTTGCCCCCGAGAAACGCGAAAAGACGACTAATTGTAATTCAACTGTTTTTTTGGTAAGTATTCCGATTTCAAATTTCGAATAATGAAAAACGGAAGTGATATTGAGTGACTGGCTTCAAAACCACTTTTTTTTTGTACTACCCAACGGTACTCCCATTAATTAAAAAGAGCTCTATACAAATGTATGCCCCTGCATATGTTTATATTAAAGGGAAAAATTTATAAGTCCGTGATAAGGCCTATCGTACTGTATGGCTCGGAATGCTGGGCCGTGAAGAAGACGGATGAAAAAAGATTGCATGCAGCGGAGATGAGAATGTTGAGATGGATGTGTGGAGTGACGAAATTGGATAAAGTAAAAAATGAGTATATAAGGTAAAGTTTGAAAGTGGCGCCAGTGACAGAAAAGTTGAAAGGAAATCGTTTGGCATGGTATGGACATGTGAAGAGGAGGGAGGAAACGCATGTAACTAAAAGAGTGATGAATATAAATGTTGATGGATGGAGAGGGAGAGGAAGGCCAAAGAAAAGATGGATGGATTGTGTGAGGAATGATATGAAAGAGAAGGGAGTGAATGATAGCGTGACTTTTGACAGGGGAAAATGGACAGAGAAAACGTGTTGCGCCGACCCCAAGTAACATGGGACAAGGGCAGGAAGATGATGATGATATTTATATGTTTCCGAGAGTTTATTATTTTAGATTAAAAATAATAACAACCTCTGACGTCAAGTTATTCAACTTCCATCTAGAAAGTAAAGATCGAGACAATATATTTTATTTATAGACCTGAAAAAGATACCAATTTATCGAATAATGGCTATAAATAATTAGCATTTAGAGAAATACCCAGCGTACGGTCTCCTCGCCGTACATTTTGCTGCTTACTCTGTACCCTACTTTAGAGCAACGATGCGCGTCATAATTTAGCACAATGACATGACTAACGAATTTAAATATAGTGAACTTATAACTGTGTAGCTATCAACAACTGAGAGAAATATTCGGCTTCCACTAGTACTTTTACTTACTTTTAACTTAAATAAACTTAACTACTTACTTAGTGCGTCTTATTGGAACGTGTTTCTCTATACTAACTGAACTTAAAAACCTTCACGAAAAATCGGTGTACGGAGTTAACTACTAAAACCCGTACACCCAGAATATAATATTATTAATAATACATTCACCGCTTGACTACAGTACACCTTCGTCAAGTTTAATCTGTTCTTTGAAAACGGGTCGTTGACACCGCACATACCTGAACCAATTCCCTGTAGACACACTTTACCACTACAGTGAATTTCGAGTGTTTGGATTGACAGAACTATCTTGAAAGGTAAACGGAAACTGATCAAAGTGAATGAATTAAATCACTCTATCGCTCTCAAGCATTCTAGGGGCGAATGGCACATAACAGTACAGCGGGCAGGAAGCAGGAGCTGCTGCTTTGTCTTGAACTAAAGTACTTCTCTCACTTCTCGACCTTATTACTATGGTAATAAGGTTGGCAATAAGGTTGATTGTACAATTGTACATACCCACTAATGTATTAGTTTTCCTTGCGCACACTTTCTACATTCTGTTAATAGAAGACAACCAGTGCCTATTGGTAATGTGACTTAACTGTAGTTAAAATGTGTGTTAATCAAACATCAAGGAAAGTACGGTATAAAGTTATTAACTTATCACGCAAACTTTCCATTAGCTTATGTCGTGTAGTAATGGTTTAATTATGAAACATATACGTTTAAGCATTTTGATTTACCTATCTAATTATTGGACGAAGGCTAAACTAAAATTACATTTAAACTGTCATTTCAGACGCGAGTGACATTCGATACTACCTACTTTGTTAATTGTTCCCGAGTTGTAAATAACATACATGCATAAAACTCACGCCTTCTTCCCATGGGGGTAGGCAGAAACTACAGAACACCACCTGCATCCTGATGCTGCTGATCCTTACATACTCCTTTTGCCTCTCCTCCTTTTTCCTTTAGTTGCCTTACCTTTGTTTAAATTTACTTGTTTTGTTGTACCTTTTGTTGTTGTTGTCCTTTAGTACCTTTAGTTGTAAATAACTGTTTTCTAATTCGTTTTAGCCGAAATCCATGATACTGTGAAAAAGGTCATTGTTTATTTTTAAGGCCGGTTTTTGCGTCGTGATTGGCTGTAGCCTGTAACACGGATTGCACGTGTGGTAATCGAGATATTGTCAGTGATTGATCGACGCGTCGACAAACTTTACCACTTTTAGTTTTACCGAAAAACCCGATATTTGTAGCCCTTCGAATATTTTACTCGATCAGTTTCGTGCCCAATCCATGCTCCTTTATTCTCTTCGAAACTTGATTAGTTAAGGATAATAAAACCACCACTTTCAAATTAATATAAATTAATCGGTTTAATTATTATGGCAATAACAGTGCGAACAATGAACACGTAAGTTTTACCTATACCTAATATATAACTTTGGTACATACTTTGGTAACTAAGCTTTTAGGTACATTCGACTCGCATGTTCAATAAGAGCAGATTAGCATACATAAAAAATATCTTAGATCATAACATTAGTTATAAAAATGCAATTTGACAATTATATATATTCGTTACAATATTCATAAACAAATAATCGTCCTTCAGAGGAACTCGATATAAATGCAAAAGTTCACAAAAGTAATAAAGTATTCACATTTATTATTAAAATTATGCATATCATTGGACCCTAAGTAAAACTACACTAATCCACGCTAAGATTGTAATAATTAAAAATAATGTTGTAAAAATATTTACAGTTTAAAATATTTGAAGTAGCTAGTTTTTACGTCACGGCTCATTAGACGCAAAAACTACAATACAAATCTATTAATTACAAAATAAAGTTACATTATGACCTTATTTACTAGCTTTGGCTTAGAATATTTACATCTTATCTAGTAACGTGTGACTACAGCTTACGATTGTATTAATGACAATAAACTAATTGCTACTTAGATTTATGAATCAAACTGTCGAAGTTATAGAGAGCGATGGTACCTGCAACAAAAAGTGGGGCATGTTTAAAAAAATACATTAGGTAGTTAAAAAGGTGGATTTATAAGAACAAAAAAACGATAATAGTTATTTATGCTACAAGTGCGGAAAGTAGGTGATTTCCGGCGAGTGGCATTTTTATTCACGAGCGAGCGAAGCGAGCGAGTACTAAGTCGACACGAGTCAGAAATCATCTTACGCACGTGTATGCAACGTTTTATTATGCATTGTGCGAAGAAATTAATGAATATTAAGATTTACACAGATCGACTCCGAACTAAGCAAGAAATTCGTAGAATGGCGGGCTTATTTTAAATACATGCGCGCTCAGCAAATATACTAGTGCGTATGTGCAAATAGCTACCACGTCGTATCGCAAACAAGCACGAGCAAAATATATGTTCAGCCAAACATATTTAATGAATATATAAAATTAATTTATTGATCAAAATCTAAATCTCGAGTAATTAATAACGTGTTTAATGAAGTATTAGTTTTATTGTGCCTTTTAAACGGATGATAATCTGTACTTGACAAATTTTTAAGTTAATTTTTTTTTAAGTTAAAAATTAAAAAAAAAACTGAAAAGTAAAAAGCACTAGTGCGAAAAAGTGGCACTTTTCGCACAATTTGGCTGCTTGGAAAACGCTTTTTCAAGCACATGCATTGTAAAATATTATTCAATGTTGTGTAACTCCGAGTACATCATGAAAATCCACATAAACAATATTTTTGTGCTTTAATTAAAACAGCTGGTATTTTTTAGTCGTATCACGATGGTATAAAAGCCGTTTTCTGTGTACCTGTTCATTCAAATTAACGTACCTACGTAGAAGTCCCTCTCCTGTATGATTTAAATTTTTATTACGTTAAAAAAGTAAAGGTACGCTTTTTAACACGACATACAGGCTGTTTCGAAACCGTACTAAAGCGACCATTTGAAAATGGCCCGGTTTTGTTTGTTTCAGCAATAGTCACCTGCGAATTTAAATCGGGATTCAATTGAAAACTTTAATGAATGTTGACACGTGTGAAACAGAAAATTATTTATTTTTATTAGGTAAGTACCTATTTGTTTAAAGTTTTATGCGTTCATACTTTTACTATAAATACGACTATATAACACAGGCGACCCCGCCCCTGCTTCGTACGGGTATGTACAATATATTGCTGTGGCGACATTTTAAAACATCGAGATTTCTGTGCTAAGTATATCTAAGTTAAATATAAAATGCCTTATACAGGATGTTATTGAAATAACGCAAAAGTAGTATACAACATGTCCCAGAATTAACGCACAACCTCTTAAGGGGTCATTGTACTCCTCATTATGAACAACTTTTACTATTGTACTTTTACTTAGACCAAACCTGAAATCGCGAAAAAAAATCTGCTGTTAAAAACATTTATCTTCGCATAACTCGTTAAAATGTAGCGAACATCTGATTTTTTTTTTCGCGATTTCAGGTTTGGTCCCATAGTAAAAGTTGTTCATGAGTACAATGCCCCTTTAAGAGGTTTTGCGTTATTTCAATAACACCTTGTATAAGGTATTTCATATTTTATTTAGACATATATATCACAGAAATCTCGATGTTTTAAAATGTGGCCACAGCAGTGCTATTAAGCAAGCTATTTTAGCATAGCATAATCAGCCTATAATGTTCCCACTGCTGGGACACAGGCCTCCTCTCGGTGAGAGGGAGCTGGCCGTAATCCACCACGCGGGCCCAGTGCGGGTTGGTAGATGTCACATGTCTTCGAATTTTTGATTCTAGGACATGCTGGTTTCACTGCTCTCAAAGCTATTTTATTTGTACTATATTTCGGTGATCAGAGTCTATGTTAGGCTTCTCCAAATGGACATACTAATAAACTTTCTCCTCGGCCGTTCTCTCATACATTTGCGGTTATCGTCACTAACTAAACTGAAGACGTCCTACTTACAACACAAATATGTCTCCTTAGCGAAGACGGTAAAGTTACAAGCATATGGTATTCAGGGTTTTAACTCAATAAGGCGCAAATTCCACTAACTCTACACCATACAAAAAAGTTACCGTATTATATTTGTTTCCTAGCTTTGAAACTAGTGCTGCGAAGGCCTGTGTCGACAAGATAAAACAACCTTCAGGCACATGTCTTTGGAAACACAATTTTGGCATTTTGACAACAACCACATGAGAGAATGTTAATAATTACTTTCAATGAAAAAGATAAGTTAGAATTAGTTAAAACAATAGATATTTCAAGATGATGGAAAAGTGGGACGTTTATGTAGTACCTAGTACCTACATAGTTCCCGAAATTTCGGTAGAGATAATGTCATTATGTCATCTTTAAGGCAACACTGGTTTCAATGATCTAAGGTAGGTGTATTATTAATATAAAATCACAGATACTCTTGAAGTATACTTCCCATAATGAAGAGAATCAGTAACATCTTAATATGAAACCAGCATCCGTCTTTGTCACCAAAATATATTTTACGTAAAGATCTAAATAGATCGAATTTTTCATCTTAACACTCCGTTGATCGAGTGGCTTCGGTGGCGACTGATACACTTAATCAATGTCTTTTCGTTGTAAACGAGGTTTTAATTTAAACAGCTAACTAACTAGACCAGACCAATTTGTATCTTAGCACATAAGGACAATTAAACTGGATAAATGCGTTAAGAGAGTGTTAAATGCTTTTGCAACATAATTTATTGATAATTGGTATTTACATCGAGTTTAATTAAACAGCTCTAAGACTGTATGTAATAAATAAGAGTTTCGCTAGGTAATTTAATTTGACCCTATATATACAGAGTGTCTGAGAAAGGTACGGCCAAAATTAAGGGTGTGGTACAGAACATCAAACTTTCTCCCAGGAACCAACATCGTAATCGCGAAAAAATAATCAGTCCTCCCATACATTTGGGTGAGTAGGTATTGAAGGGGACGACTGATTTTTTGTTCACGATTACGATGTTGGTCCCCGGGAGAAAGTTGTTCAGTTTGATGATCTGTACCACACACTTAATTTTGGCCACACTTATATACATTTGTATATAAGTATACAGGGTGCAGACGTGATGGGTACCGATATCATAATATGATATAACAAAAAAATTAATTATATGATGATTTTTTTTTGTGGGATCATCGACAACAGGTCGTGTAGTCACTTGAAATATTAGTAGTATTATTACACAAATAGCTAAATTCAAAGACGATTTTTAATACACGCTACTATAAATAGTCCTAAAACAGTAGTTTGCTTTCCAAAAGAGGAAAGCTTTCTTCTGAAACCCTTTTCAAATGACTTATCTATAACCAGGCCGGCTTAGCATACCGGGAAAACGTTTACCTAAACACCAACTTTTGACATTAATCCTCGCTTTTATGTTCTAAAATTACTAGGCTTAAACTTACTTTAATAACTTTAGTACAATGTAAACTAATGGACCTACGTGCGATATGTCAGGGTAACACAACTAATATCATAAATTCGTGTCCTTGGTGACTAATCAACGCCCATCCCTGCTCGTATTCACTAATTGTAATGAAATTATGCCCTCTGGAGCCAGTTACTAATAATTTTCACAATTTATTATTTAAATAAAGAGCTACTGCTACTACCTGCGCTAAGGTACCGAGGGACGGTAAACTCTATTAACAAAACTCTTTTGTTCTCAAAGAAAATAATAATAATTCTTTCTTTGAGAACTAGCTTAGTTTTATTTGTTCTTAATTTTTGTATAGTCATTTTACGTGCAATAAAATGTGGTAGTGAATTAATTTCGTATTCAGAAGGTATTCGTATGAAGGGTTCTTTAGGCGGGTGAGTATTCGTAACGAGGTTAAAATTTTGTGTGTTCTAGGAGTTTCTAAAGATCTTATCATTTAGGCATACAACTCAAAAACTCGAAACTCAAATAATTTATTTCAATTAAGTAAACCATTTACAGGAACTTCGAATTGTTAAGGAGTCGGTCAGTCAGAAATATGAAGCTAGTTGCCCATTCCAAATTGTAGTAGGTACGTATGGATAAGAACGGGCACGAAACTCTATGGACACTTTTAAATTATATTGTTACAAAATGAAATATTATAAATAATATCGATACGTCTGCGGAGTTTCGCTAGCTAATTTATTTTGGCCCTGTATATCTACGTAACATAATTGCAGTTTTAGAGTGCGATATTTTAGGACGCCTATCAAAATGGATAACATTCTATTTCGTAAAAATAGCATCCTGTTATTGAGCTTTTGAGTATACAGGGTGTAAGGGACAGCCCTCCGCAGACTGATGGGGTTAATTCAGTATTATCATACTAAGATGTACATGAAATTATTTCAGGAACGTTTTGGGAATCCAATAACACTGATTTGTTTTAGTGCCTCACACACAATGTATCGTCACCGTGGCGAAACGCGTTTAGCGAACAGCAGCGCGGCGAGCCTACGGCCGCCGAGTATTTCAACATCCATTGCTGATTTTTTGTTTTTACTCGTAGCTATTTTGTTTACATAAATGGAGTGCTGCGTACAGATAATGTGATTATGATTCAAAATAAGGAGCTGAATGCATCGTATTAGTTTGCGGAGGGCTGTCCCTTACACCCTGTAGACAGGAAGGTTTTTTTTTTCATTTTCACAAAAAACCTTTATCAACATTTTTTTTACTCTGTCATTATTGAGTTTAGAATTTTATTTTTATTAAAACAGTGTCAAAATATTTTGTGTTGGTTTTTTAATATCAATTATTTTTATAGCGCTTCTAGATCGTCTGTGCGGGTACCTAGATAGTCTCACTCAACTGCAGCCAAGGCTCCAGGTTATTCTTGATAAATTGTGTTAGCCCTACCCCGTTTCCCAGGATCTAATGCAATCAAAGGGGAATCTACCTAGTAGTGATACCCTTTGTGCCTTCAAGAACTTATCTTCTAGGAATGTACGTCTTTGAGAACTTACTGTAGGTATGTTTTATACTTACTTATCAAATAAAAAATAAATGCAAACGATACGTAGGTAGGTATAACTTTATGGATTTTAGCGTCATTTAGTATTTACTTTATAATGCGGAGAAATAAAATATCGCCATTTAAATATGAGGAATCATTAGGTACCTACCTAATCATACGCATAGTAGGTACATAGGCAAACTAAAATAATCTGAGCAAACCCAAGAACATTCCAGATTTCACGAATCGATTCCATGGACTTTAAGTGGGTAATTTAATACATTAGATTAGTCCCTATTTTATTAGGCACCACACGCTTGGGTCTGTCGCATAAATTGTCACTGAGCACTTAGGACCAAAACCGTAAAATGTTTTTATTTTAGTCCATATTTAATAATTATTAAGGAGCTCGGAAGCTCCCGTCCCACGTGCCATGTAATGCTTGACAACGTTCAAAATTTCCATCGTTTATCTTTGGAAAAATCGAAATATAGCGAATAAATGTGCCTATCGACCAATAGAAATTGATTTATATTCCCACCTAAATTCTTATAGATTGACGAACTTATGCTGTCACTCCACTCCACTCCACTTATTGGACCAGTCATACTTAATTCGGCAAAGTTCGGTTTTTTCCGAAAATACATAAACGATGGAACCTTTGAACTTTATGAAGCTGTGTCAGCGATAGTAGACGAAGCTATCACGATGCAATCATAAACGTTGAGATCGTATTTTTCATGTTATATTTTTGAACTATACAGGGTGTAAGGGACAGCCCTCCGCAGACTGATGGGGTGAATTCAGTATATCGTACTAAGATGACCGGTACATGATTTTTTTTCAGGAACTTTATGGGAATCCGATAATCCTGATTTGTTTTATTACCTCACGCGCAACGGATCGTTACCGTGGCAAAACGCGCGTAGAGAACGGCAGCGCGGCGAGCCTTCGGCCGCCGAGTATTTCAACATCCATTGCTGATTTTTTTATTTTAGCTGTTTTATTTACATAAAAGGAGTACTGCTTACAGATAATGTAATTTTACATTTAAATAAAGAAATAATAACTGAAAAAACGATAAAAAAAATCCTGAGAATATTTCCGGTGGAATATGATTCAAAGTAAGGAACTGAATGCACCTTGTTAGTTTGCGGAGGGCTTTCCCCACGATATCTATGGCTTTCCCTTTCACCCTGTATAGTAAAATAAATAGTCATTACTTTTTACTTATTGTATCTTTACATATCGTGACTCCTCCGTGCCTCGGAAAGCACGTTAAGCCGTTGGTCCCGGCTGTCATTCGTAGATCTTTGACAGTCGTTACGGGTCGTCAGAAGCCCGAAAGTCTGACAACCAGTCTTACCAAGGGTTATTGTATTACCCAGCTACTGGGTTGTGGAGGTCAGATAGGCAGTCGCTCCATGTAAAATACTGGTATTTAGCTGCATCCGGTTAGACTGGAAGCCGACCCCAACATAGTTGGGAAAAGGCTAGGCAGATTGATTGATTTTTTATTTATTGCAAAAAATACAAGGCTCGTAAGAGAAAATGGCGGGAATGCTAGGTGCAAATTATTAGCCGGGCCCTGGCGACCCGTCTTCCTATAGATAAATTCTTAAAGTTATTCGATCTGAGAAACTTGCGTAGGACGTAAATTATTTCTGATTTAGATACTTACTTAAGATTTCCCTTTCATTTTACTGGCATAGAAATTAATAATAACAATAGCCCCACCGCCGTATCTCTACGTTGACGTCGTGGTGGGGCTTGCGCGCTGCGAACTCTAGGTCTGTGCCGGTAGAGTTTACTTTGCCGAAACGGATCTAGGGTGAGAAGCCAGACCAAGAGATATACATGAAACCGCAGGGAAGCATGTGGCGAGCTGTTGGGCAGTAGCGACCCCACGGACCCTATCATCCGGGAGAAGTCTTGTTCCTCATCTCTGGTTAGCCTTTATTGACCGGCTTGAGTGGAGATTCGCAAGAGCAAAAGTGCTCGGAGGAAGGAAGTAAACCAGTAAGATGCTGGTAGGGATCTTGACCGTACTTCCGGGATGGTCCTCATAAGTACCTCAGGACATGTTTCCCCCTTTGTCACTACGACACTATGTGCTAGCGACCGTTTTTGGGGGACTATTATTGACTGTGCAAGTCACCCTTGTTTAAATAAAACATTGATCAGGCAGAGGCTATAATCCCTCCATAGTTCTAGGTAACCAGTCCACTTTAGCCACTCAAACCCATAGTCCAGTATCTTTGTTTCCATATCCTGCAATAGTCCTACACCAACCAGGGGTGGTTCTTGGGTGCACCCGCGTAGTGCAAACAGGGATAATCGTCGGTTGGTGCCTCATATTATTAAAAACGTCTAACGGGCCTCTGCGAGTTGGCTTCGGCCCCTCGTACACCTTCCAAAGGTCTTCGCCTTCGAGATACGTCAAAAAATAACAATAGATAAACCAGTCAGCTTCACGTTATGAAAGCTAAAAGCTAAATGATCGAGATCAAAGATGTTATCTGTTGTATCTGTTGTGTGTTGTAAGTTAAAGTTGCCTTTGATAACCAACGAACTTGCTTTATTAAACCCAAAACTATTTCGATTTATCCAAAATTAGGTGAATGTGAATGAATGTCTCTAAAACGGTACAATGTTATGCATTATCCGATTGTAGAACTATTTGTTAACACCAAGTTATTTGAAATTACGCTCTAGTTACATATATATATTGTAGTAAGTCATTTTAAATAGAAACACTCCGTATAAAATTTGATATTAGATACTACGTAAGATTAGTACCTAGGTATGTAAGTAGGTTAATATTAATGGGGTTGAAACCCTCGGGCCGTGGGGTCCGAGTGCTCATGTATTGTTCAACGAAATCTCGAAACGGCTGGTTAAAACATACCGTGACCCAAGGGCTGGGTTTACCTTGGCCAGACGCTAAGCATTGCCGTACAACGTGCCAATGCCGCCAGTCTCTTGGGTACATTACCAGTCGACAGCGATGCTCACGAATTTTTCAACGTCATATTTTAGTTTAGTTTTTGTTAGGTTAGGATATTATTTATATATTTTTCTGTTAATAATCTGTTCATAATTTAATAAAGAAATATAATATGAATGTAAGTAACAAAAGCGTTCATAATGTCTTGATTTATTTTTGCTAACGAAGTCTGTATAGTACAGACTCATTCATATAAATATTTAGTATGTTTTTTTTTTTATTTTGTTTGTTTTTTTTTTGTTTTGTTCAAGTAGGTAACTAAATATGCTAATTAATTACATAACAATAAAGTTAGTCTTACTTTGTAGCCCGTTTAATAATTCAACTTGGCCTTTGACAAACAAAGTCGGAAAACGAACACGTTAGTTATAAAATTAAGTGTTTATCTTTGCAAATTATGATAGTGTTTATCTTTGCAAGTTGTTGCGGGGGTGGGTGGGAAATAAATGACGATCCAGATAATGTGCGAAGGGTTAACATCCAAAAACTAAGCAAGCCAGCAGCAAGCCGAATAATCCGCAACGGCTGCAAAATATTACACGGAATATTCCTAGTAAGTAGCGGAATTATCTCTAAAGCCTCGATTCTACGTTGCACAAGAGTTTATAAGACGCTATGTGAAATAATGATAACGAAAATGTATTGCTTGCCTTTAAACTTGCATTGTGGTTTTGTTATTTTATAATCATCATCTGCCTAGCCTTTTCCCAACTATGTTGGGGTCGGCTTCCAGTCTAACCGGATGCAGCTGAATACCAGTACTTTACATGGAGCGACTGCCTATCTGACCTCCACAACCCAGTTACTGGGTAATACAATACCCCTAGGTAAGACTAGCTGTCAGACTTTCGGGCTTCTGACGACCCGTAACGACTGTCAAAGATTCACGAATGACAGCCGAGACCAACGGCTTAACGTGCTTTCCGAGGCACGGAGGAGTCCCGGTATGTAAAGATGGTCACCCATCCACGGACCAACCCCGGCAAGCGTAGCTTAACCTGATGGATCGACCCGTGCAGCTGTTATTACTTAGCCACGAGCTCCTCAGTTTCATAATATTGTAAAATAAAGATAATCATATTTAATTTACCAAATAAGTTCTCTTACATTTCTTTAAAGCCTACCTGAATTACAGAGTTTGAGTTACGCGAAAACCCGAAACAAATAATATTTAATATTTCTATTATGTTAACTTGTTATAAACGATATTAAAATTACAAAAAATCAATAACAGTTTCTTATCTTAACTACGTTCACAACTGCTCTCAACAGGGAAAATAGCTAAAAGTTTCGCAATCCGTTTAAAGGATATAATCGACTACCGATAGATTTAAGTGCAAAACTGTTAAACTTTTAATCAGAAGCGTCAAATCCTTTTGATAATATTTGAGGCAAATTGCTCTTTTTAGAACTGGCAAAATAGACCAGGGAACCTTAAGCTTATTTGTTTCGAGGGCCACACTCCGTACAGCTGATCTACCCTTCCACCTGGTCCTAGGGACTGGCACTATTGACAGCTAACTTCAAGCTCGCTTCACCTAAGTTCAACGTGTGATTTTTAGACTAGCTAAAGAGGTTGGTTAATATGATATAGAGACCATAAAGCTCCATTTACACTACGCAAGTTTCTGGAAAGTTCAAGAGCAATAATCGCATGCCATAAAGCATGTTCAATTTGATTGTCATTCAAGAATTGCATGCAAGTGTTTACACGCGTGCGATTTCCATAAAATGGCATACAATAATTGAATGCAAGTTTAGCCATTCAATGAAATTGCTTGCGACTTACAGCAAGGCAATAAACTTGCAAGGAGATTATTGCATGCAAGTTTTGCTTACAGAGTTGCACGTCCTTGTACTTACCGCTTACTGTATTTACATTTACGCCCGCTTACTGTATTTACATTTACGCCCGCTTACTGTATTTACATTTACGTCCGCTTACTGTATTTACATTTACGTCCGCTTACTGTATTTACATTTACGTCCGCTTACTGTATTTACATTTACGCCCGCTTACTGTATTTACATTTACGTCCGCTTACTGTATTTACATTTACGTCCGCTTACTGTATTTACATTTACGTCCGCTTACTGTATTTACATTTACGTCCGCTTACTGTATTTACATTTACGTCCGCTTACTGTATTTACATTTACGTCCGCTTACTGTATTTACATTTACGCCCGCTTACTGTATTTACATTTACGCCCGCTTACTGTATTTACATTTACGCCCGCTTACTGTATTTACATTTACGCCCGCTTACTGTATTACCACCACCACCAGTTATGTAGTAGTAGTTAGTTAGTTAGGTAGTTAGTGGTAGTTGACTACCATTTCAAGTCAAAAATGCTTTGTCAGGCACGCAGATACCTAATTCACTTAAAGTTGATGAAAACAACAAGTTTGGTGCACCTATGTTTGATATTCGCGAGTACAAAGCACGTCAAAGCTTTTTTAATAACAAAAAGTAACAAAATGTTTTATTACATGTTTAACCCTTAAAAAAACGTTGGTGTTATATATTTTCAAACCTTTGACTGTGAGACTAGTATGTAAGATAGGATGGATATGGATTAACAAATTTTGATGCAATTTTGTTCAGGGGAAAGCTATAAGTTAGTCAATTGTATAATACCTACAGATTTGAATGCCAAAGATCCTAATAATAAAATGCTCAATTTGATACAGAAAACGGCTTCATTATAAACATAATTGATTTTACAATGTTCTCTAAATTTACAAATATTTAATAGGCTTAAAGACTTTGACCTATTTATGTTTGGCCGAGCTAAAGTTTTTCATGCTGGGCCAGGTTTCATTGAAATAAATTGCTTTGAACAAGATTGGTATCTCATGTTGATGGGTAACTCAATAAATGACTCGGTTACTTGTAGGGACTCGGCGTAGGTACTAAATGGATTATATCCAGACCCAGTGCGTCGATTTCACGTATCATGGCAATAAAACCAAACGTCTTCGACACTAGGGACTTGTTAGGCATCGAGAAACAGTAAATATTACGTACTTACTAAGTGAAGTAGGTCATAGAATTACTTTACTATCGTACCGTTTTCTCGAATTACTCTTCGAATAATCTCAACGTCACTCAAATATCTTTTTGATTCAAGGAGGTTTTTGACAACAGCTGCTCTTTGAGTGACTTTGCGGGTTGAAATAAAGGAATGTAATCTCTGCACATCTTCGTTTCATTTTTGACTTTTATTATTATGTCGTTTATTAATTTTCATTCTTATTAATTACACTTTTTAATATTTCTTAAAATACAAATATGTAAAAAAAAAACATTTAAAAATATAAAAAAATAGAGTTTCACCGGTGTCGGGAGCAGGGTCCAAGCTACCGGTGGTTAGGGCTGCACCTCTTCACAATACGAGCCGTATCAAGGAGTACTGCTTTCTGAATCAGGCTCTTGATCCAACCGCCTAACGAGAGCCTCGAGAGATGTTGGTCGAGGCTTTCGGCCATCAGGCCATTGGCTGTTACGACAATCGGCACAATGACAGCCGAGCTCACATTCCACATGTCAACAACCTCGTGTGCTAAGTCGAGATATTTTATTTGTTTCTCTTTCTCAGCTTTCACGAGGTTCTCGTCATGTGGAATGGTAACATCGATTATCATTGCGCGGCACGCCAATCGATCTATCACCACTATCGGCCGAACCCAATAACCTATCTATCACCAGTCTTGCCATACTGGAGATAGAAAATCCTATCTATCTATGGTTTTAACGTCCCAATAATCAATAAGAGACTATGGAATCTTACCGGCCTGACATAAGGACAGATAGAATTATATTATCTACCACCAATAGCGATCTTGTTTGGTTTTGAGAACCAATGAACCAATGAAAGACATTTATAATTTCCACTGATTAATTTATTAATCGTTTATTTGGTAGGAGAGGTGTGTGTGCGCACTGGCTTGGTCCTGAAAGAACACTAGCGTCTAAAATATATCAGAGTTATGCACAATATAAATATGTATGAAAGAGAGAGGCTCTCAAACTATTTAAGTGGGACGGATATATTTTGTTGTATTCCAACAGATCTGTCTTTTACTGAAAATAGGTTATTGGGTTCGGCCGTATATCAGGCTTATTGGCGACAATAGTCCTGTCAGTAATGATAGACCGATCCCAGTACAACGTGACATGGTCATTTTCGAGAACTTAGTACTATTATCTCCTTTATTTCATTATATACATATAAATTATGTTTTTAAATATTAGAATATAAAATGTATAAAAACATTTAAAAATATAAAAAATAGTAACCCACCGGTATCGGAAACAGGGTCCAAGCTACGTAAGATCAGGGCTCCAAAGAGAGGAGCCTCCTAACAATGCGAGCCGTGTCCAGAAGTACCGCTTTCTGAATCAAGCCCTTAATCCAGCTGCCCAACGAGAGCCTCCTTAGGTGTTGATCGAGGCTACTGGCAATTAAGCCATTAGCTGAATGACCCAAAAATAAAATTGGAAATGAACATATTGACAAGATCAGCCGCACGAAGAGCACGCCCACCACCTCCGGACTCTTCACTCAGCTCCGCTTCACCGCCACCGGTACCCAGCCCCACTGTGAGCGCTGTGACGTCACCGGCCGCGGCAGTTGCGTCGAGCTCGAGCGACGAGTATTTCTCTCCGCCTACGACGCCACCACCTGCTCGTCGACGGGGAGGACGCCGGCCGCCGGATGGCTTAGGACCTCGAGGCCCACCAGCCTCTGAAAGGGTCCCAGCTCCCGGCGGAAGTGTGCAGCGCATGAGATGGACACGATCCATCAATGAAAACGTCATGCGCTCATACTATGGGGCTACAGAGGGGGGCAACAATCTGACCGCGTACCTCGTTCGGATGCTCTTTCTTTTTTTACTATTATTATTATATTTATTTAATAAGGCACCAAGTCCCAATATATAACATATATATGTATTTATGTTTTTGACTTTGAATCGAATAGAAAGAATACAATAAATATCGCCTACTTCTAATTAATTATGACCATATGTATGTATGAACGTAAACGAGGCAAAAGGAGTATGTAAGGATCGTAGCAGGTGGCGTTCTGTAGTTTCTGCCCACCCCCATGGGAAGAAGGCGTGAGTTTATGTATGTATGTATGAACTTCTAATTACAGTTTTGCTTGACATCTTTAAAACTAAGACTACTAAATAAGACCGGCCATATAAAATAAAATCGAAGGTAGAAAATTTCGAACGGAGAACTACTGTGCGTGTGTGATAGATCCTTGATTTTGTATGGATTTGCTGCTTTCGAAATTCTGAATCGATATTTCGAAACAGAAATCCAAAATTGAATTCCATCTGCATGTGGCCGGCCTAAATTATGCCAAATGACAAAAGTCTGGCTGGCATTATCCTGTTTCAGTCTCTAGACTAGAAACTTTGAGTTCTTTAAGTTCCGAGTTTAGCTGCACGATTAATAAAATTTTATCATTATTATATATGTATATATATATTTTAACAAAGTTCTTTAACGTGGCTTGCGGTAGGAGTAGAAATCGTCACGTAACGAAATAGCGTTCATGCATAAACGTTCATACACGTTATGCCCCCACCATACGACTTTATTTATTTATTTATTTATTTATTTATTTATTTAAACTTTTCACACTTAAAAAAGTACAAAGGCGGACTTAATGCCTTAGGCATTCTCTACCAGTCAACCAAGGGTGGTGAAGAGATTAGATGGCAGGTGCTCTGTTAGAAATGGAACAATTTGTACATAAATAAGTCATAAACTTATAATACACATACATACATATTTACTATAATATATACCTATATTATATACATATATTATATACAAATTCAAGAGAGAGAGGTTTTGAGATGACTCTACGCTAATTATTTTGAAAATAACTCCGCAATCTCCGCTTAAATGCATACCGACTGGTGGCCATCCTGATGTCAAGAGGTAGCGCATTCCAAAGAAGAATGGACTGAAAATGAAAGGAAGAATGAACAAAGTCAGAAGTATGAGAAGGACAGAGTAGGAGAAGATTGTTAGAAGAACGAAGATTCTTAGCGTGTGAAGAACATAGATATTGGAAGTGAGACACTAGATAAGAAGGAGGAGTGGGAGAGTTAAGAAGGGAGAAAAGCGTGGTCAAAGCACGCAAATTTCTTCTCTGGCGAATGGGCATCCATTTGAGCTCAGACCTGTAGCTCGACACATGGTCATATTTTCTGAGGTTGAATATGAACCGGATACAATTGTTAAGCAGTCTGTCAAGCTTATCCAGCAACACCGCATTCAAGTCAAAGTAGCACACGTCACCATAGTCAATGATAGGGAAAATCAAAGTCTGCACAAGCATAGTTTTCGTCTTAGCGGGCAAAAAGTTTCTCAGACGATACAGAGATCGTAGAGTACCGTTGACCCTTTGACTAACATTAGAGACCTGGCGCTGCCAGCTAAGCGTCGAGTCAAGATGCAAACCGAGATCTTTCACAGTAGGGGTAATGGGTATGACGGTACCATTGAAAATGAGAGGAGGAAGAGAGCTAAGCGACTTTATTCTTTCGAATTCACACATTCTAAGAGAGAGAGAGAGAGAAAGTGTGAATTTGGTCAAAATGAAAATCCAAGACAGCTGCTGCGAAAGTTTTAAATTTTTTTCGTCATGGGTGTCGTTTTCATGGTTTTAGAGGGTATAAAAGCCGATAGTGACGTTTAAATGCAAATTCAATCCGTTTTTTTTTTCGTTTTTCATTAGACCAAAAACGAGCCACCAAGTAAAAAGTAAAGGTAGATCATCAAGCAAACCGCAGCTAAATAAGACATAACCGTGATCAAAACCCACTGATATACTCTTTTGATTGATACTTCATAACGATTAATTAATGGAGCCGCCATTAAAGAACAGATGGTAACTGAAACAGGAACATAAGATGCAATTACGTCATTAAATCACGTTGTATAAGCAAATCTTTGGCTCGTTGTGTTTGGCAAACACATACGTGTGAGAACTGACGTTAACATAATTAACGCATAAACATCAATATTATGCTAGTGCTTTGTTATCTTGATTGTATATTTTGAATTAACTATTATTCAATTCAGTTAATAGCATAAAGTATAGATGGGAAGGTATTGTGCCGTACACGTCTAGACATTCGAACAGTTTAACAGTGAGAGATAAATATCCTTTTCAAGAAGAAAGAAGGCAAAATACTGTAACCACTAAGGGCTGTTTTCCAATCGTCAGATAACTTTTACCTGAGGAATAAATATGGCGGTTTGAAACATTTTCTATACAAAAGCTGTCGAAACATCAAACATATTCTCCAGATAAAAATTATCTGACGATTGAAAAATCAGCTCCTAGTAAAGTATTGCTACTAGAAACAAACTAAACTAACGGTTATGTAATCAAATCTTTGTAAATAGATACTATTCTACAAACAATCATCATTTTTTACCTACAATGTTTACTTTGTAAAGTACATATATACTCTCAAATAAATAAAATAGAAGTGTCAGTTTGTAATGTCAAAATAACAGCTTTTTGCTAAATGCATATGAAATTATAACGAAAAAGCAATTAAAAATAAAAATTATGTACTTATGTCTGTCTGTTTGTACTGGCTAACCTCCGAAACGGCGGGACCGATTTTGATGGGATACTTACTGCCAGATAACTGATGTTACGGGGAGTAACATAGGCTAATTTTATTTTAGAAAAATAATTAGGGTTCCGCGAAAAAAAATTAAAACTCATGAAATTGTGAACAAAAAGTCGGATTTGAAAAATTATTTTTGCATTTGGTAGCCCAATTCTCAATGCTAACATCATGCTACGGCTCTTAGGAGCCGAGCAAAAAGAAAAAGTCAGAAAGAACACTATGCGAAAACGAAGTAATAGCGCGGGCGGGCGATGCAACGCGACGGATCGGGGAACGAGGGAGTTTTATTAAAACGTGGCCGTTATTTTAGTATATTGTGTATCTTACGACTTCCATGGAAACGAATTCGCGGGGCACAGCTAGTTTATAATATGTGTAGTTCTAGTTTTACGTTAATCCTGATATTTTGTGCATGATAAAATACCGTACCGTTTTTTTCTACTTTGCGTAGCGTAGACTGTCATTGTTCTTAATACATCTGCATTATAAGATTATTAACTAAGTTTCACTAATAATAATAATAATAGAGCACGAGGTTGTTGACATGTGGAATGTGAGCTCGGCTGCCATTGTGCCGATTGTCGTAACGGCCAATGGCCTGATGGCTGACAGCCTCGACCAACATCTCTCGAGGCTCTCGTTAGGCGGCTGGATCAAGGGCCGGATTCAGAAGGCAGTTCTTCTTGATACGGCTCGCATTGTGAGGAGGTTCCTGTCTCTGCAGCCCTAACCACCGGTAGCTTAGACCCTGCTCTCGATACCGGTGGAACTCTATTTTTTATATTTTTAAATGTTTTTTTATATCTTTTTATTTTAAGAAATATTTAAAAATGTAAATAATAAGAAAGAAAAATTAATAAACGAAATAATAATAAAATTTGTTTATTCGGATAACTTTGATCCATACATGTGACATACAACTAGTACAAAATAGTAAGCAGGGACTTGGTCCGCTGCACTAACATCCATGTCAGGGGACAATCGTGCCTAGCAGCAATGGCACTCAAGATGCTGTGGCGACTTCCACGCAACCGACTAAAAGAGTGGAACTACAATATACTGAATATTAAAAAAATCTACAAACACATTGATTTAAAAGGATATTCATGACATACTCAAAATAAAACTTACTAATTGAAAACACAAAAAGTTTTAACTGTGCTGTAAAAATACTGAAATGCATTTATGTTTCTTACCTGTATCGTTATTTATATAATACTCTCTTCTACCACCCTTATGAGGGCGGGAATTTGGCGCTATAGCGGCCCGGTGACCTGTAGACAAACAATTATTCAATTAACAGACACGTCTATTACTGGCCATTGTGACGTCACCACCACCTAATCCCGAGATGGATGTTACAACTAATTATAATACCATTATCCTTCGAACAATATGTTTACTTGAACATATCTAGAGTGACATCCATCTTTGTTCTATTATACAAACTGTGAATCGAATGGGATTGGACGACATAGCATGTTTCAATTATTTCGTATGGATTGGTCTTCTTATTAAAGGCTTTACAAAACGCCAAAACGTAATTCTTTTTTGCTGGTTTTTAGATCAATCGCTCTATATAAAATTTTGTTATTCGATCACCATCAACATAACATAACATCACGCCTTGTTTCCCCGAAGGGTTGGGCAGAGTTGTACCTATAGTACACCCACGTTCAAATACCACCACCACATAAGTATATTGTAATTTAAGTATCTATACAAACAATTAAAATTGAAGTGTCTGTTTGTAATGTCAAAATAACAGCTTTTTACTAAATACTAAAAAAAAAACTATTTTTAAAACTTTTGTCTGTCTGTTTGTTCCGGTTAATCTCCGAAACGGCTCGACCGATTTTGACGGGACTTTAACTCGCAGATAGCTGATGTTATAAGGAGGAACTTGGGCTTCTTTTTGAAAAAGAGTTAGGGTTCTTCGCTAAAAAATTACAACCCATAACATAGTGGACAAAATCCGATTCAAATAGGGAAGTTGTTTTCCGACCTCCACGCGAACGAAGTTACTGAAAATTGTATTAAAACAGAATATGGAAAATTTATCAAATCCGTTCTTAATCACTTATTTGCCAAAGCGTAGCGGCACATATGAACTATCAAAACACGCTCAGCTTAAAACAAATGAAGAGATTAAAAGATTATCGTCGTTTTATAAATGTATCGGTATCTGCAACAGGACCGAAGGTTACCGTATGACGTCATCAAAGTTTTATTTGCAACCGTTTTATACAGCATACATCAGACATGTGTTGTCATATTTAAGGGTGTGGTACAGACCATCAAATTGAACAACTTTCACCGTGGCACCAATTTAATAATCGTGAATAAATAATTACCTAGCTGTTCCATACATTTGAGTCGAGCAGTTTTGTATGGGACAGCTGAAAATTGTATCATGATTACGATGATGGTCCCATTAAGAAAGTTGTTCAGTTTGATGGTCTGTACTACACCCGTAAATGTGACCACACATTTCTGATACACGCTGTATTTTACTCTACCTACTCAATTTAGAAGCACCCTGTTTCCTCCTTGATATTATTATTTCGGAGAGTTATTTCTCTTGTGCTGTTTATTTCGAGAAATCATACTCCGAATTATAGGTTTTGTTACCTAAGCGCATTTACGACAATATTTATTTTTTTCCCTCATAAAAGCTTTCGTATTCCCAAAAGGTTTTATTTTTCTGTATTGATGATTGTAACATATATATTATATTAGCTATTTGCACGATTTCCTTCAGATTTGAGACGATTTTTATTATGTGTGTAGGTAAAAAACATTTGTAGCGAGAAAATTGTTGAAACAAAATTACTATGGACTAATTTCGTTCTTTGACATTAAGTATTTGTTTCAATATATTTTACTAAAGCTTTTCGTTTTCGGTCTGCTAACAAACTAAGAACTGATCGTTTATTTGGACAAAAGTTAGGATAAATTATGATGTCCATTCTGGCCTTTGAAGAGAACATTAATTCTGCTATCGTGATTGCACTTTTGATGTCAAGAACTTCAGACGACTGTGATTCAAAGTTCAAGATTTCAGACATTAAATTACGTTTCAAAGAAAATAGCTTGGCATGTCGAGTGACCCAACATATTTGTTACTTTAATATCTTTCTTTGTGTAGAGAATATAATAGGTGAACTAAACAATAATACAGGTATGTACATAATGTTCTTCTCACATTAATACAATTTACACAATACATATTTATGTCTAAACGTTACGAGACGACAACGATTAAACGAAGCAAAATTAGTGTTAATATATCAGTCTGAAACTGGACCCAAGATACTTGTTTTCCGATTGGAGCCACTAAGGTTGGAAAGATAAACATCTTACAACTTTAGGGACGTGATTCCAGTTAGAACCGGATTCAAGTTACATCGATTAAAAGATAATCATGTACGCACTAACATACCATAAACAATGTAACAGTTTAGCAAGCATCCTGAGACAATTATTGTCACGAATTTTGTCAGGATTATGCGACAAATTCCGTAATCCATACCTTGTCTTGTTTCCGAATTGTGAAGTTAAGAACTAGTCAAAGCCTAATTTAACATTACTTAAGGTGAATTCTTCAATGTAACCCAATTTAATTAATTACGTTTTGTACAAAGAGGCTTTCACCTTAAAGTCAAAAAAGTCAAAAATCTAAATCAAGAATCAAAACGAATCAAAAAAGAAAAAAGAAGAAAAATCGGAGTGAAG
This sequence comes from Fissipunctia ypsillon, assembly GCA_947568875.1. Taxonomy (NCBI): domain Eukaryota; kingdom Metazoa; phylum Arthropoda; class Insecta; order Lepidoptera; family Noctuidae; genus Fissipunctia; species Fissipunctia ypsillon. The sequence goes on along the minus strand of OX387654.1, from coordinate 14,402,812 downwards.
TCGTAATGTTAAAGTCGAGTTTTGACAGGTTCCAAATTCTCAATTCGAAAATCGAGCCCAGCGTGCCAGGGCTGGATTATGTTACTCACAAACATTTAACACTGATAACAAACTAGGTGTCCTAACATTGTGATACCTGCGTGGTCGGTTCTAACTTATTAGATAGTTTAGCGGGCTCCTCGGCTGCCGAGAGCATGCGGCGCGCGAGGCGGGCGAAGGTGCAGCGAAACTGACGGCTCATGCTGCAGTACAGCACGAAGTTCACTGACGACGTGAACAGTGCCAGCACGTCCATTAGGTCACCTGTGGAAGAAATATCTGACTGTTATTAATTTGCCTAGAGAGGTAGGATTGTTGGCAGACCAACAGCCAGATTGGTGGATGTCATTCAGAAATTTCCCGGTAAGACCTGGTTGATACTCGCACAGATCAGGGAAGCACAAAAGGGAGGAGGTCAGTCAGCGGTGGGTGGAATAAGGGTGCCACTGATGATAGTGATGATGAATAAAATAAACTAAGGCATGTGTATGGCGAATGGGCGGACCTTTAGTCGTTTAGAAGCGGTAAGAACAACACGGTTGAAGTGGAATAGCAGTTAATTTTTAACCGACTTCAAAAAAGGAGGAGGTTATCAATTCGGTTGTATTTTTTTTAAATGTTTGTTACCTCTCAGAACTCCGTCATTTATAAACCTATTTGAAAAGTTATTTTTTTATTTGAAAGGATATACTTCCAGATTAGCCCCATACAAATTTGGTCAAGTTCTGATGAGTGGTTTTTGAGTTAGTTTCAGTAATACGTATTTTTTCCACTTTGTATATACTGATGATCTTATAACAATTTCCTGTCACTGTTATTTATATATGACTAAGCAAGGCAAGTAGTGGTATATGACTTTGTGTAAGGTAGGTACCACAACACAACTAAAAAGTGAAAAGAAACTTTACTTTTTTCCAAAAAAAAAAACACTACAAAGTGAAAAATAACTAATTTCGGAAGTCGGTGGCAAAAAACTAAAATACAAATCCAAAGACACTGACTTCCGAAATTAAAGTAATTTTTTTTTTGGAAATCTGTTGAGTTTATCTTTCATATTACTATTGTGCCGACAAAAAAGTAGGTACCTACTAGTGTTAATTTTGTGATACGAAACTTTAGAGCAGGCTCGATTTTAACATTAATCTGGTGAAAATATTTTGGAATATTCAGTACATTTTCATGGTAACTTTTTGTCGTTGATAAGAACACATTGTGTAACCACGTATATAGTAGGTAGGTACCCCTCTGAGCACACTTTTAGTGGATAGGTAAGGTACCATGAAAAACAAGATAATACGGATTATATTCCGTAAGCACAGGCGTTGGGAAGACTACCAAAAGATTTAAAATATTAATACGGGGCTTACATTAGAGTAGGTGCGATGAGAAAAACACACTCTTATTGTGGATTATTTCTTGTCCAAATGCAAAAGAAAGAAAGAAAGAAAATGCGTTTATTGGCATTACAAGGAAAAAAAAATACAAAAATACTTTACAACTATAAAAAACAGAATAACAATGCTTATAATGCCAAAGGGCCTCAGCTCAGCATGGTGTCAAATGATAGCACAAGCTGTACCACCCGACGCTGATTTTCAGCTGCAGCCCACGAGTGCCATACACTATAAACACATAGAGAAGTGAATGCGTCCGTTTTAAACAAATTAAAAGGATAAATTACAGTTGAAAACATAAAATAACTCATTCAAAAACAAATGAAATGTTGTGACGTACCTACATATTAATATTGTGGGTGTATGTGTGTGTATTTTATGTTGTAATTATTAAAAAAAAAATACAAAACACTATATTATTTAGTGGCAAAATTCGTGAGAACTAGTTATATTTCAATTCATCATCATCACCCACAGCCCGTTTTCACCCACTGCTGAGCATAGGCCTCTCTTTTCATGTGCCCACGCTCCTGTGCCAACCTCATCCAGGTTCTACCCGCGACGGTAACAATGTCGTCTGCATTTTTAACCGATTTCGAAAAAGGAGGAGGTTCTATGTTCGACTGTATGTATGTTTTTTTATGTATGTCCACCGATTTCTCCGTTAATTGTGAATCGATTTTGAAAATTCTTTTTTTTTATTTGAAAGGGTATACTTTCAAGGTGGTCCCATTGTCACCAAGTCCGAATCTGATGACGGGATCCTATGAAAATCGAGAGAAATCTTCAAATATTATAGGCACACCTATAGCGATTGGGGTATTTTTTATAGTAATTTGTGCATTTGCTCTCGGAAAGCACCATTTTGTTAAGTGGAACTGATGATGAAGACCACAGATGACCACCGGAACAACTAAATAATAAGTATTTCACGGGTTGCGATTCGCTTACTTTAAAATGATTGCTAAGCAATATAAGCTCGTCACAATGCATATGGTGAAGTGGAACTGATGGTGAAGTATCAAGAGAGCTTTAACGTCCCTGCATCATGAAAAGCAAAATTTTGTAAAAGGTGATGAGCAGTTGTCATTGTAACTTATTATAACTTAGATAAATTACAAATCGACCCACTAAAAAGTGAAAAATAAAATGTAGCAAGGCGTGACGTCATGCCACATTTTAACTAAATGTATCGCCGTAATCTTTTGATAACGTAAATAAAAAACTTTTTCCAAAAAAAAAAAAAACAAGCGACTTCCAAAAAAAAACACTACAAAGTGAAAAATAACTTTAATTTCGGAAGTCGGTGGCAAAAACTATACATATCCAAAGACACCGACTTCCGAAATTAAAGTTATTTTTCTCATTGTAGTGTTTTTTTTTTAAAGTCGGTTATTTTTTTTTTTTTTTGCAAATGAGTTTTTTTCCACATTTCAATTGATTTGCGTGAATTAAAATATAAAAGTTTATAAATATTTCTCAACAAAATAAAAAACATACAATGAAGCACGATCCTTTCCCGCTAGCTTTATAGCAAACCAATTAATAAAAAGTAATAAGAGCGCAAGGACTGTGATTTAACACCCCTTTACTTTTCCATTTAAAAAGGAATATTGAAAATTCATTAGGTCCTTCTTGGGGTCTTAAAAACTATCTTGAATCTCAGTTACGTTGAATTGGAATACCGTGTTTACGATTAAAAAGGTTTTCAACTTTTTTTCCAGATGGGATTTATTTCTCGAACTTTATTTACATTCCCAGCAGACATCAAGGTTTACCGATACTACGTTTCTCAACCAAGTAGCAGGTGTGTTTTTGTTGGGAACACCTTCGAATTATCATAACACGGGTGGCGATTATGACAACGTATCTTTTATATAATTTGTATATTTTTGTTGGAAAAATCTGTATTCATGAAAAATAGACTTATTTGTGCAGTTGATTGGATAGTCTGGCTCCCTGGGCTCGATTTCAAGGACGGAAAACGTGGTTTGAGGTTTCCATAAAAAAATCTCAGCGGCAGAACAGGCAGTTATATTCAGGTAATGTGACAATAGAAAGATAGCCAAAAACGTCATCGCCAAGATGTGAAAACACTATTAGTAGGTAATAGGTTGGTAGGTAACTCCTACATCCCAAAGGCGCAATAAAACGGCAGGTATTATTGAAAAAGCTTCGGAAAATACCGTAGTTTTTTACTTTATTAACCTATAGATAATAAAAAGAATTTCCCCGACGGGCAGTTACCAATTTGGGTCACGTAGATTATTCTTAATGAATGCCGTGACATGGAGCCACTGAATGGAATCATGTTGTTAAATTAAGGCCCTACGCTTCCAGTCATTGTGTTTTATTTAACGATCTACAAGTTTCCAAGAAACTGACACAGAGTTTATTTCCTTCGCAATCGCACAAAAACCTCCTGAAGTCTTATCTTGTCGTAATTAAGTTGGAAAACTCCTAATTAAGCCAGATTCGAGACACTTTCTTTCCAAGAAAGAAAATGTCATTACGAAATAATTCCCACCACGGGTAGTATTTATATTTCGTTCTATGACTACGAACTAAACTGAAACCGCTATCGAGCAGTTTTAGCAGAAAATCCAATTACACACTTTGCTAGACCTAGAATTTTACACAATCCGACGGAACTTCAAACTTTACAGATAAAACAATTCCTAACTTAACCCCTTATTCCAAAACGTGGTTTGGGTAACGATAGAATAGATACCTAGAAACTGTAAAAGCACGCTTTGGGATAAGATGAAATTAATTAAAGAATTAATGGTTTTATGCCAGTGTTAAGTAGGTAATTGTAAAGTTTTGAGTGACGCGGTTTTCGCATTACTAATATGTAGATATTAGATAGCGCACTCCAATATCCGTAACTAACTATATTATTTAAAGCGATCTAAAGAGTCACAAGCCGCCAGAACCATACACGAAATATTTTTATTTCACATGAAAAAGTTTCAATAAGAACTCAATATTTATACTTTTATTGAAGACGACATAGATTATTCTTTTTTCAATAACTTACTTAATTAAAAATTCTGAGGTACGGCGCAGTACCTTCTTATTAAATGAAGAAAGGAGGTACATAAATTATTTATGCGAATTTATTTCAATAAACTCTGCGATATCCTTCGCAAAACCGTATTCTTTCTTAGTTAAAAAGAGATTTAGCAGAGTGGATTAAAAGATCTCTTTGCATTTACACTTCTTTTTACGTTTTTGTAATAGGTGAAGGGAATGCAGAATGGATCACTTAAGCAAGAACTAATATACAAAAAAAACTAATCGTTTTACTGAACATATGAAATATTTTGACACTGATTTTGAATTAATAATAAATTTACAAGATGACAGTGAAGAAGAAACTGACTCTGAGGATGAATCTAGTTACGATTCTACTTGAAATACTAATTTAAATAAAATATAAATTGTATTCAAAATATTGCTAAAATTAAATGTTTATTGAATATAACTTTATATTTCATTGTACCATGTCTTATCTATATATAGTAAAAATCTAATAACTTTATTATTTTGTTCATTAGCGATGAGCTTGCTAACGCTACCTGTAGTTACGCACACAAGAGCGCGTGTCTATACGCATTACAACTACAAGTATGGCTCACCCGCTTTCGTGAGAAAAACAACTGTAATAATATTTTCGAATATACACAGGAAATTATCAAGTAACAATTACTCTTCTTTTATATTTTCCCTCAACATTTTTCTACATACGAAAATAAGAAAATCCTCTAACATTTTGTCTAGCTTTTCTTTTTTAACATCTGCATAAATTCTCATATAGTATGAATAAAAGAGAGAGCGGTGGGTGTCTCAAAACGGATATTTAGGCATCACGTAATCCGCTTATTTATTGAGTATACAACGATTTTGTAAGACGATTAAATACAGTAGAGAGCTATTGAGGTATTGGTTTCTTTTTAGATACCGGCAGAATCTATTTGTTATTTTGATGTTTTAACTGTGTATTTTTATATTGACCTCAATATATCCCAAAATATTTCAAACTCTCTGAAAACCGTTTCAAATAAAGGTAAATATGATCTTCAATACGAGTCCTCATTAATTATGTGCACTATAAAAGTGTAAGCTCCTAAAGAGCGTATAAAGTAAGAGAGCATGTAAAGTGAGGGAAATCAATTGTTTAGCAAATTAAATAGCCCGTAGGTAGGGGAATAGTACCTATGTTCAAATGACATATTACATTGACAGTTGTATGAATGGCAAATTGGCGTAAGGCGTCGATTTGTTTAACAATTAATTTCCCTGATTATACAATAATGCGATGCGGAGCCGTTGATCCGAGAGCACATTATTCAGTCATAAATGTCCGGTCTGTTACGGAAGGTAATAGCATCGTTAAAATAGCTCGGTTAAGCTGGAGTTGATCTGAACCCGAGAGGGGCTGACTTATGACTCGATCCCTTTCGGGTCTGAAAGAGCACGTAAATCACCCCACGGCGGTCTTTACAATGTTAGGTAGCTACTTTCTTGCTTTTTAAATACCTACCTACACTGTTGACAGGCGGTCGCTGTTGGTAAACATTTGTGCAATTGTTTTGTGAAATGTATTTAAAAAACAAAATGGCGGTTGTAGTTCTAATTTTGGCCACGCGCCAAAAAATTCTTGTACAGCTGTATATTGAAGAAAGAAAGGAGAATTGTTTACACTTCACAACCTTGGAAAAATTCTGTTTATCTTTCGAAATCTGACTGCAAAAGTGCATTATTTAAGCTGTTTTTCATTCACCTCGCATTTTCCTCGCTGTAGTGAGGTGAAAAGTTGTGTGTTTGGATCGGCAGCAAAGTTATTCTGCGTCTCGCACCTTTGAAACCCTTGCTACGTTTAGGATTCTATATTTGTTCAATCCTAGAATCCTTTGCGTGCTCAGGTTTCAATACAAGTACTCCCGCCAAAAAATAATTTGCAGCCTTACATAACAAATAACTATAATTCTGCACAAAGAAGACGCACGTTACAAAAAAAAAATACAAGTAGTCAAAAGCCTCGTATTCAAAACCTTAACAGTTAAAAGTATAGGGGAAAGGAAGGTAAGGCGGACCCTGCAGGCACGAAGGAAAAGAATAACGCCATTTCTGAAGTTGTGTTAATATGAGGAAGCTCTTCGTGCTCCCTCTCTAAATGCTTCCTCTCTTCATGCTCCTTTTATTGTTGTATTACCTGTGCGTGTCCCAAATAAAATATTTTTCTTTCTTTCCTTCTTTCCTAGTTTCTCCCTCTCTAAGTTAGCGTACTCAACGCCAACGTCCACGTTAGTACTGTTTTAGCAAGGAAAGTTTGTTTTTCCATGTTCTGATGTAAAATTGGCGATTCCAATCAATTGACCTACAGTTTGCTTTGGCTTAAAATAATTATGTTCTGGCGATCTCTGTTTGCAGAGTGACTTATAATTGAACTAAATTTAAACTTTGTGGACAGTAGCGACACGCATTAACCAGAAATTAAGAGTTAATGTGATTTATGCCAAACGGCGAAACGGACCTAGGCAAAACGGACTAGAAAAATATGAAGAGATTAAAAAAAACAGTTCCTTAGGTGACATCAGTTGAGCAAAAACATTAAACAAAGGGAAAACAAGAAAAATAGTGATGAGAGATATTTAAAAAAAGAAAAATGAGTTTATCCGATGATGGTAATTTGATTTTAGAATCAAGTGGGTGATAGGTTTGTCCAGATTTTCGCTTCGGGGTACATTGTGCATGCGCTGGCTGTGTCAAATGTGATGATGAGGCAGTTTTATTCTGTAACAAAATGTTCTGGCAGATTTTTTATGCGATTCCATTTTGCCTTGCTGTGTGGTCCGTTGTGCTTCGCTTATAAAGTACAGTAAAGTATAGTAAAAAAGTAATAAATAATGTTTGTCTATTTGTCTGGATGTTCTGGATTGTTGCAAAAACGGCTGAACGGATTTGGATGAAATTTTGCACACAGATATTTTATAACCAGATATTTTCCGACATCTACGCGGGCGACGCCGCGGGCAAAAGCTAGTCTATGAATATAATTATTTAAGTCGAATTAATGAGTAGCGTAGAGTAAATGTTGTTGATTAGTTTAACTGTCGAGAATGTTGAATTTATTTTTAATGACACTATTGCAAGTATTACGCCATGTCTCACTTGTTATTTTTTAAATACTTTGTTTCTGTGTTGGTTATATTTTGCTCAACGTTTCTTAGAGCAATGTAGATTTTAAGGACCCCCCAGATGTTTTCTATGGCATTAAACTTAGGGTGCCGAATATATATTATTATACGAAAATATCTTTTTCCTTATCGGATGATCGGATCGTCGGGAACAGAAGGTAAGTACCTTCTATAGAAGGTAAACACAATGTCGTATCTTCACGATTTAAGTAATGTAAGATAAATCGTGGAGATACAACACATTGTATCTATGAGTAAGGATAACTCGTGTTTGCCGCCCGGGAAACATAATAATATGACTTTTTAGTTATGTAGGTACCTAATAGACAAATAGATCGAGTTTTGTTTTTATGTTATTCAAGACACGTTCTCTTCTTCGAAATTATATCTTTCTATGTGACTCCCCGTAAAGTTATTAGTTCCAATGCTAGTACTTACAGAATATTTGATTAATTAACACCGTAGTGCCCACGAAGCATAAAAAAATACGAACCAAACAATTATTTACGTGCCAGGCCTTTAAATGAGACTTTCGGCCTGAAAGTAGACCCGAAAATAGTTCGCGAAAATAATGTCAGGGTGAAAATAACTTGCAAATTATGAGACTGGTTTTAGACTTACGCTGAATAAAATATAATATGCTGAGAAGTTGATGCCAATAAAGTTTGCTTGACACCGCCAACGCGTTACATAAATTTTTGTATTTTTTAAACTACATTAATGTAGTTTTATCGTTAGCTCTGTCTTTCTTCGTCATTTTGATATAAAAACGAAAGAGATAGGCCGCTTATTTAGATAGCAATAGAATAGCCATGCCGTGGTACGGCGCGCGCCATTGGTCTTGTTTGACAGTTAGACCATACCACGGCGTATAAGACTATATAGGGAATTTAATTCTAACAGCTTATTAGGCATTTGCAACTCCAAGATCGACCTATATATTTATTGCAAACTTGACTAAGAAGCATAATATTATCAGTCTGTTCGTGTCTCACTGGAGAGGAAAGGTAAGTCCGTATTTAAACAAAGGAGGAACGATCATAATTATATCACCACGTTTGCTCTTTCTGATTTTGTGTCTGGCGATTACAGACAAGTTTTCTTACGTTTTCCTTTACCGCAACTCGAACTCATAGTATAAGTAATTCCTTTACTTTCATTTCCTACAATTTAATTATTTCAAAAGTGACGTGTCAAAACAGATAGATGTATACTTAGAAAGGCATTAATACTGTAGTAGGAATGTTTTGTATTTAAAAGTACAGATTTAATGTATGTTACATTACCTATATATATTTACAACAGAATCGAGAGGAGGATAACTCTTATGTCTGTCCTAAACACATGATAAAAGTGAGGTAGTTATTTATTAACTTACAATCACGAGCACTTATATTTATACACTTAGCACAATTCAAAAGCGATTTTCTCGTAGAATTACGATTGTAACTTTGAGATAAGACCTCTTTCATGATAGTATGGGTTTCAAAATACTATGTTCGTAATAACATAAAATTACAACCAATACAGTAGGAGAAAATGACTTTTAACATATATTAGTGCTCGTGACTGTACATAGATATATTTTATTACAAACGGAAAATACAAAAGACGGAGAAAAAATATTATTACTCGATAAAAAATACATTTTATAGCATAGATAAAATGTGTGGTTGGAAACATAAACATGTGATTAGACACACACACACATACATATACATGTATTATATGAATAGTCGTAAATGTTCAAACCAAACTATGAACAACACAGATGTAATGTACAACTAGCGACCCACCCCTGCATCGCACAGTTTTTACGACTTAACATAACATCAAAATTTCTTTATATTATGAAATACTAGCTTTTACATACTACTGGGTTAAAAGTACCCTATGTTCCGTAATACTCTATTGGTTTACGCGGTGCACGCCACAAAGCTCCCAGTTGGTATGATTTTTTCCGACATCTTCAACAATCATCATATCATCATATTTCAGCCAATTTATACAAAACCATAAAGAATTATACTCATAAACCTTCCTCATGAGTCATTCGGTCCATTGGTGAAAACCGGATGAAAGTCAGTTCGGTAGTTTTGTGTTTATCGCGTTCACACAGAGACAGACGCAGCGGCAGGACTTTTGTTTTGTTAGTTAAAATTATGCCGCTCACGATCTAATAACAAATAATACTTAAATTAATAACTTTTGACCGAGTGGACCGATTTTAATAAAAACTTATTTATAAAAAAAAAAACAACCGATTTCGGAAAAAAAAAACTACCAAGTGAAAATAAAAAGTCGGTATGTTTGGTTTTTCTTGGAAGTCGGTTGTTTTTTTTTTTCATAAATAAGTAAGTTTTTATTTTCCACTTTTTAGTTGTAGTAGGTATCTACCCCACCCAAATTCGTATACCTACTACTTGCTAAGTAAATAACAGTGACAGAACGTTATTATAACATCATCAACATACACCAAATGGAACAAAATACGTGTTATTGACGCTAACTCAAAAATCACTCATCAGAATCTGACCAAATTTAGATGAGACCACCTCACAGGAATATACTCTTTCAAAAAAAACTTTGCAAAATGGCAAATATTTGTCGCGCTAAGTCATGTCAGAAGTTTGGAAGGCGTAGTTTTATCAGGTTTGGACGCCGTCGCCAAAAATTTATTAAATCAACCACATGACGACCGTTAACGAAATCTGTTTTCTGACAATCAAGACCACACATACCTAACATACGACTCAAGTAACGCAATTTGAAGCATATTACCATTAAAATCATTTATAGCCAGAGTGCATCTCATGACAATTCCAATAAGCCCAAACACGGCTAGGATACATTATCACAAAGTTCCGGGGCCCACCTTCCGGCTTCATCATCAGATCATTTCGATGGAACCATTTTCATCAAAAGCATTTATTTAAATTTGCTTCGGCATAGTCGCTTAACTATCTTAATCGAGATAACTTTTCGCCACCTATGAAATACTTATCATTGAGGAGTTCCCGTGACCATCTGTTGTCTTCTTCATCAGTTCTACTTCACCAAATGATACTTTCTGAATGCAAATGAGATAAGACCTCTTGATAAGAGACTTGTTGATGAAAATACCAAAATCACATTGTATATATATAATATTTGAGGAGTTCCCTCAATTTCTCATGGATCCTGTATTTAAAAAAAAAACATATAACCGAATTGAGAACCTCCTCCTTTTTTTGAAGTTAGTTAAAAATAAATACTAAAATTTTACCGCAAGAAGTTAAGATACGAACTATGACTACATTTCCAATCCCTTAAATCTCTTAAAAAGAGGTACACAAAATATTAATAATTTTTGTGATTTTTAAAATCAACACCTATTTTATCCCCTAGGGGGATGATTTTTCAAAAACGCTGGACCATATAATTCTTTATTTTCTACCAAAAGCATAAATTTGAATTTTCATATCCATAACTTAAGAAATGCTGGGTTTTCCATACAAACTTTCATTCCCTATGTCACTCCCTGTAGGATTATTTTTTAAACAAAAAATAGCTTATGTCCTTTCCCAGGATGCCATCTATCTCCTTGCCAAGTTTTATCGAAATCCATTCAGTGATTTAGGCGTGAAAAGGTAACATACAGACAGACAGAGTCACTTTTGAATTTATAATATTAGTATGGATTAATGATGATTATGATTAATTATACACAAATACCTTCCGGAATAAATTCTCTAAAGGCTGGTGAAAACCGCATCACAATCCGTTGCCTAGTTTAGAAGAAATTCGCCTTCGCCGGAATGCTCATTTTATATTCTTTCCCTTTTGTATAATGTGCTCTTTACCCCTTCCACCCCTCTCTATCTCAAGAAACGCTTCCAGTTTCTTTGCGACTCCCACACGAAGTTTTTAAGGTCATCGGATAACTTGATGCTTAAAAAGCCAATGCTTTCCACAACTTTCCTTGACAGACGCTTTACTGTCCAGGCCGCTCGTTTGTGGAATGCTTTACCAGTTCCAATAAAGCGCGCACAATCGCTGCTGTGTTTAAATGACTCGTGAAGGAACATTACTTGTAATGTTGCTGGCTGCTAGTCGTCTTTTGTTTTCGTTGCTTACATATTTAGTATTTGTTTACACTAATCCATACGTAATATTTATGCATGTATCTATGTATGTATTATATAGCATATGTATGTACCTGTGTAAATATTATAGTATAGTCTACTTTTAAACTTTTTATTTGCACTAAGAACAGCCCCATTTAATGTCCAGAAATTCATTGTCCATTCCAAGGTTGCCTAGAAGAGATCGCAGTATGCGATAAGGCCGCCAATTGTAAAGGGTGTCTCAGTAAGAGTGCACTTTTTCATTTTAAAATAAAAACAAGTATTTTTTGACAGAGTTGTGATATTTGTATTGTATTGTAAAGAAGACATGTTCCGATTAGGTATGGAATAAAATATCCAGCAAATGACCCCCACGGCTCCGATGACAGGCCATTACTCTTTTCATGAAATTTTCCATGACTTTTGCACAGAGATGTGGCTGTATCTCACCGATGATGCGTTGAATTTCCGATTTGAGCTCAGGAATTGTTTCGCGTTTATTCGCATAAACCCGAGATTTCACAAAACCCCAAAGAAAAAAATCGCACGGCGTTAAATCGCACGATTTTGGTGGCCAGTTGACATCAGAATTTCGTGAGATAATGTGTTCTGGAAATCGGTGCTGCAATAAGTCGATTGTTTCATGCGCGGTGTGGCAGGTTGCGCCGTCCTGCTGAAACCACATGTTGTCCAGATTCATGCCGTCCAGTTGAGGCCACAAGAAGTCTGTTATATTATTTCTGTAACGAATGCCGTTTACCGTTGTAATGAGTTTTCACAATTATAACGCGTTGTTCTTTCGAAAAGCGCTCCATTTTTAATAATCGGAATAAACAGATGTGACAGCTGTCAAATTTCAGAGTTGCCACTTGCATGAAAAAAAATAATCCAATTTTAAAAAGTGCTCTCTTACTGAGACACCCTTTATGTTTTGTAATTTATATCTTGTAATGTATAATCTGGTGTATAATAAAGTATATATATCATAAATACAATAAATAAACAATGCGGTCTCAAAGACAGACACGAAAAAGGACTTTAATCTATACATCTATATCTATACAAATAAATAAAATTGAAGTGTCTGTTTGTAATATCAAAACTACAACTTTTTACTAAATGCATGTGAAAGTATTGGTACGGTACCTACTTATAACAAACAAAGTATTTTTAGCATTTGCGTAACAAGAGTGATTGACGCGACTGTACAAAAGAGCGAGACAAGCGAGTGTACAATATTATAAAAACGCGGCGAACACGTTGCGCACTCGTGGCGTGCTCGCTACGAACACGCAGCGAGCACGTTCACAAACGCTTCGCTAGAAACACGCTCGCAAATCGTCAGTGTGACAAGGCCCCAAGTACTAGCTTCTGCCCGCGACTTCGTTCGCGTGGAACTTGTATGACACCACAATAATCTAAAATAACAGCCACATTTTTATAAAACTTCCCTGATTACTACGTTTCTAATTTTGGTCTCAGCAGCCAAAATATACAAAGAGTCTGGACATGTGACGCAGGAGCAAGTGACGTATAGTTGTTTGTGTGAGAGGTAGCTCGTCCTGAGGTCGACACCCGCAGCCTTTAATAGCAATTTCCTATTGTTTGCGAACTTTTTCGTTTTTAGTGAATTAATGATGTTCCTGCATCATCATCATTCTCTTGCCTTTATCCCAATTTATTTGAGGTCGACACTACATATCTTTTTCTTCCATACTTCTCTATTAGTTCCTGCTTATACTACCTAATGGCACAACACTGATACACTGACTGATGTATTCATACAGATTATTCCTGACAAACGGCTATCACTAAAATAATATAACAGTAAATTATGAATACATGGAATTTCTCATTAACAGTCACAGATGACCCAAGGCTTCATGTTTTTCTGAGTAGGTACGTTAAATAGAAGTAGGAATCATATAATGTAGGTATACAGATAAGATGTATTTTTTTTCTACGAACTACCATACTTAAAGTATTCGTAGTAAAATACGCAAAAAAAAAACAAAATGATCAGAGTCGAACTTACTACCACAGGTTTGTATTTTTTTTTTTGCAATTTCTGACTTTCCTAGTAGGAACTCAAATCTCAGTTCTTCCCGTAGTTTTTTATCCTTATAAGAATCAGGATCGATTGGCGTCAAAAAGTTTTTGTAAAAATTGCCCATTTTCTTGCTGACTGTAAAAAAATCAAAATCTGTGAATAGACTGTTTTCATGTAGGTACAACGGTTACGGTAAGTACCAATCCACCCTGTATATCATGATTTACCGATAAGCTCCATAAAGATATAGCGTAATGATAATCATATAAAAGGTTAAATTTGTAACTATCTGCAATATTCAAATTTTTTTGGATCGTCTTTTTACAATTTGCCGTAAACTACATATAAAGTTTATTTCATTAGAAATAAAGGAAGAAGTAAAACCATGTTACTTCTTTCTGGTGATTGTATTAAAAACCATAAATAAAAATAAAGACGACTTTTAAAATTTGAACAACTTTGAAACCATTTGTTTTACTTTTGTTTCTGTTTATAAATTTGGCATTTCTTGTCCAGACATTCATTATTCTGGTCAAATGCGATTAAAAACTTGCCACTAACCCCTGAAGAGTGTACCAGAATTCTGACAATGCTTGAACACGGGCGCAGGACGAGAACGAACTGGGATGACGTGTACGCTAGCGAAATTCCCTTCCAATCACGCTTCGTGAAATGAAAGAAGCACTGATAGAGGAATGGGAGAATATTCTTCAGCATCGGTTCACAAATCTGGTGGAAAGCATGCCAAACAGTATAACAGCTGTATTAACATCTCGTGGTGGAAATACAAAATACTAAAATGTATAAAAATTGCATATTTGATACCGTAGCACATTTTTCGAAATCTAGTGAAAATGGTCATTTTTACTTAACATACTTTTATTCAAAATATACTTCATAGTCTTGAACTTTTTTGACACTGATTTAAGCACTATAAAATTGTCTATAATAGTACAGTCTTTATTTCATAAAGCTAGCTCCAATATTTTGAAGTTATTGAGATTTTTGTTACCGACCCGCTTTCTTTGCGATTCAGACAAACAGACAAAAATTAAAAAAAATATATTTTTGGCATAAGAATCGTTCCCAGACCTCGTCGCAATTACTTTATTTCAAAAATATCCAATGTACAGTTTTGTCTCCGCTCCGATTTTGTTATAAATGTAGGTATAGATAAGCTTTCTTACATAATGTAAAAACATTGAAATATCATCTACGACAACGAGCATAAAAGTAATTTATTTATCTTGAACTATCACATATTACTTACTTATACTGACTGTCTGGAGATTTTCATGATAATGAAAAATAAATACGTTTTTTGTTGCCTACCGTTATTACCTACATATTTTTCAGCAATATCATGTTATGAAAATATAACAGATCGAATCTGGCTGGTCTCAAAAAATAAGACTTACCTTTGTAGGGAGAGGGTTACTACTGAAGTAGGTGGCCGAAGTTATTAATCAATTCAATTTTTGACATACAAAAGGAGATTGGGTGATTCTGCCCTGAAGCCCAATAGCGTTAAGATATATAACAATGGAAATATCTCATCAAGGAGAATATTTCTTATTATGAAGACTTCTCTTGATTGAATGTGAGTAATTGAGATTTATTGAAATTCTGGTATTTCGTCAATTGATTAACTTTCACTAATCCTATGCCTTGTAAACATCATTTTTTAAGCGTATAAAGGTACATTTTAAAACATTGGCCTCCTAGATGCTGTTTTAGGTACAATGTTTTTAAGAGTCGGTTGCCCGGACAGAACGTTAAGCCTGCAGCATCCCTCAATAGCGTTAAGATATGTGCCAGTGGAAAGATCACTTCAAGGGGAATACTTCTTATTATGAAGACTTCTCTTAATTGTTTGTACGTAAGGGGCTACAGAGCTCTAAATGTGAGTATTTAAGAATTATTGAAATTCTGGTATTTCGTCAATTGATTAACTTTAATTAGTTACGTGGTTTGTTTCCACTCAAAGGCACGGATGAGTAGCATCCATGCCTTTGGGTTTAAGCAGTCCAGACATTGAGGATTTTCCACATTTGAACTAAACAAGATAACACCATCGTGTTAGGACTCATTGGATATGCGTGTACTAACAATTGCTGGTGTTCAGGGTCTGATAATGGAGCCGGAAGGTAGCTTTAGGAACTCCCCAACTTTTATGTTATATTTCGGCTCGTTGGATTTTTTGTGACAAGTAACTTACATACAAGCGAAGGAGATAGGATATATATACATATATATGTAGTTATTTAAAAAAATATAATGTTAAAAAGTACAAAATAAAATATACTTCGGTAAAAATCTTTTTAATACAAGCTTTATATAATATTGACTAAAATCTTGTTTTAAAAAGTATTTTACTTACATTTTATTATCATTACAGATTATCATCAACAATTACAGTTTTAAAGAAAACAATGGAAGCATTAAAAGGTCGATGCCTTCCATGTTCAAGATACCATATCAATGAAATAATGTGAGCGCAACTTCCTATTATACGCCTTCCAGTCAAGCACGAGCAATAATTCTTTATTATACCTTCGGATCCATTTGGGGTGCTATCTATTAAAAAACTGTGGTAAGTTCGTGCTCTAACGTGACGAGACAAGTTTTCACGGATTTAGGCCATTAACTCCGAACTGACTAATAATTGGCGAAAGTCGTGTTAGTAGCAATGGTTCTCCTCGATAAGCTCTTTCCAATGGTGTATATTTTATGGCTATTGGGAGCCATGAATTCCTTAATTAAAGTGTCCAAGTTGTCACATGTTCAGGTCATTAACTCTAAACTGACTAATAATTGGCAAAAGTCGTGTTAGTAGCAAAGGTTCTCCTTAAAAAGTTCTTTCCATTGGTGTATATCTTATGACTATTGGGCCAAAAAAATCCTTAACTTTGGTGCTCAAGTTCACACTTATTTAGGTCATTAACTCAAAACTGACTAACAATTGGAAAAAGTCATGTTATTACGAAAGGTTCTTCTTGAAAAGCTCTTTCCATTGGTATATATTATGGTTATTGGGCTTCAGGGCTTCGGTGCCCATTCTCCTTTATTGGATCAATTTCTATGTGAAACGTGCCAGTAACCAATCCTTGAATTGACTTTATAATCTTTAATATCTGGCAGGACGGGTCACTGATTATAAATTGGAAAATGACAGCCATGACATGTCAAAGCCTTATCCGTTCTCTTTAACATTTCGACAGTGGTGTGGCCGAATTGGTTTGAGGCACGCACGAACCAGACCGGACTCGACCCGCATGCGCGTCGTGCGGTGCGTGCGGGTACTACTTACCGAACATGCTGTAACAGCTCTTGAAGAAGTCTGGCGCCAGCGCACTGGCTAGCCCCAGCAGCCCCTGCGGTACCTCCGTAGACAGAAACAAGCCGAGCACGGCCAGCAGCATGCGCGTTGTGCGGTCCGTGCGACTGGACCGCCGCGCGCACGCTTCTTCCGTTGCTAGGCACTGCTTTTCTGGCTGTAAAAACGTACTAACATCAATATATTTAATTAATGCTAGTTTTAATATGTACTCTATTAACCTACTTATGATCTGAATCCTGAATACAAAATACCATACGACTGAATTGTCATGGTGAAGAAATATTAGTCAAAAAATTTAAAAATGAGGTACAAAATTGTACAAACAGGTACAAAATTCCTAATACTAATCAGTTACAAGCGTATTGATATAAAATATATTGAAAATATAACAATAAGTTATTTGTCAGAACAATAGAAGTTATGATAAAGATTGCAAAATGCAATAATCTTTGAACCAGTAACAAAAGTTATAATGGCACAGGCAGAACAGCCGTTGCCTCTTGTTATTTAATAAAAATAACTTTTCTGTTCTGTCTATACTTTTCGTAACCACGATGCCTAAAACGATTCCTACCATTTAATTTGGAAACGTGGATAAATGCAAAGGACACCTCGATCTTTACTAACAATAATAATCAAGTAAAAAGCAATTGTTTGTCTCAAATTCAAAAGCTAAACAGAAACTAACGGCTTCCGCAGACGGGCGCGATGCGACTGTGCGACGCGATTCTGGTAGAACAATTTCCATGAAGTTTTCATAGACATTGTTCTACTAGAGTCACGTCGCGCCTGTCTTCGGTATCCTTAAAGCGAAAGAAAGTTTTGTAAAGATTGCCTCATAGTACCTAGGTAAGCGAAGATGAAAATTAGACGTTCTCGACCCCTTTGCTTAAGAGTCCATAATACCTCAAATTGCTTAGCGTGATCCTACGTTATATCGAAAATACTGCAGCATTATTTTTGAAATAAATATATGGTAAAGTTGAGGATTCATGTTTGACGAAAATACGATTTCATAAAATTTTCTCGACAGAAAAAAATTACATAGTTACCTCCAAACCGCTAGTGTTAAAAAATACTTCAAATTAGATCATGAAACTTTGCATAATAAGTGAAATAAATATAAAGCAGATACAATGTTTACTATTTTTTTTAATTACCATTATTTTCATCGTAAAATAAATTACCTAAACTATCGGCGCTCCCGCCGCCCAACACTCCACTCAGTCTCGCTCTCACTCATTCCGCGAGCAGTAGTATGCGAGCAAGATAAAGAGTGAATTTGAACTGAGGTATTATGGACTCTTAAATCAATGGTTGATTGTATCGATCTCTATTGTTGCAAGCAATACTTATTGTGAAGTGAGACCGCTATTGGTCCGACCATTGTAATCGAGAACAGTGAGGCATCAAATTCAAAGCGCGGAGATCTACACTGTGCGTTTTTGTATGCTTTGCAGTTATTGAAAGATGTTAAAATAATATAGGCAATTTTTTGTTTGTTTACGTTGCTGTTTGCTGTCCATCATTCAACCGCATGCGTGAACTGGAAAGTGGAGGGGAACAAACGAAATAGAAAAAAAATAAGTATTTATAAAACAAAAACCCGACTGCAAAAACACTTAACTGAAAAGAGGAAAACAAGCATTATAATCTATAGAATTTTGGTATCGCAGGTAACAAAAGTGACACTATATTTCAAGTTATTGGTTTGTCCCCCGCCTGCAATACCAATACCAATTCTATAGATTATAATGCTTGTTGTAATTGGAATTGACAAAAAAACATAATTTTATTTTTAAAAGTTTTTTGTCTGACTCTACTTTTGGTAATAACTCACACAAATGCAACGCTCAGCTTAGGCCACGCGGATTGTATGTACCTACCTGTTCATAATTCCCGCGCCTCACGAGTTTTTGGTGGCATACGCTGGAACGCTAGTGTGCTTCTATGTAAGCATTTTTAATGTATGTAAGTTGACGTTCTACCGTTTGGGGTATATACCCTATGTTCTCTATGTATATGCCATGTTCTGTGGGTGCAACACGACACGTTAGCATGTCGGTGACGCGAGCATGTCGCATGTCGCAAAACCGTAAGATTTTTCCCTACCAAAAAGCGCTCAACACGCTCAAAGAACTTTTCGCTTCAACAAAACACCACAAATAAATAATTAACTAAATCGACGTTATAAGTAACGTTTAATATTACTGCATTTAATGACTACGAAACGGCCGGTAGGCTGGAAGCTAATGACGTATTAATTTATTCGTTTAACGCAAGTAATATTAAAGCAAAGTTATTTCGATAAATCCAGATCTACCGATGAAAATTTAAATAGCTTTGTTGGCGTATATTCTGTTTAACTATTCTGTTGATAAAGCTCACCAAATCGTGAGATTATTATCTTTCGGGTTCGCATATCAATATTTAGTTAGTAGGTACATAAATTAGAAGTTTTATTTTAGTTTTTGTCCCTTGAGAGAGCCCCGAATAATCGGCTTCAGGATAATTAGAAACATGCGGCGATCCCACTAATTTAATGAGAATCGGCTAACTTCATCCGGAAATATGTGACGGCCGCATTAGGCCGGAAAGTTAGTGGGATTAAAGGCTATTCCGACCGCCCACCGCACAGAAACCGTTGAGTTAGAATGGACATTTTCTGGGTAATGTTCCGTTTAATCGTACAGTGTGTATACCTGCGTAAAGACAGCGGCAGACGGTATTGATTGATTGTTTGAAATGCGTACAATTTCCGCTAAATTACGTATTTCACGCTATAGCCTACATCATTAACAAAACATTATTATGTCGTTCTTATACAATAATGAAATGTTACAACCCTGTAAAAAGGGTTTGGAAAGCTTCCCAAGATGAGAAGAGTCTCACATTATAATAATGCAGGATTCTAATTTATACAATGAAAGTACGATACGGGCGAAATTGTCATGATTGATGGAGAATCAACAAGTAACGATGGTGCCCAGAAGCCTGCACATAATTACGTCCGTTGTTGCTCAGCTTTGCTACTAATATTGATAATTATTAGCTATAATCTCTAACTATCAGCTTAGTTTAATCATTAAACTCATGCATAACCAGCAAGCAAGCAACCAAGCAGCAGCTTGTTTGTCTTCTGTCTACAGAAAATTTTGTTATTATATTTTAATTGGCAGGTTTCTCAAAAACGCGTTGCATCTTGCTACGGCGCGTAGCGGAGGCGTAAGTTATGCGTGAACTCTTGTGAACTAGTAAAAGGTAGCTCGGGGTTGGTATGTATAGCGATTGCTAAGCGTTTTCCACAACTCGGCAAACAACCTCCTTGCAAATCCAAGGAGGTCGTTTCGTAAAGTTTTTGCGTTCAAACGGGTGACAACCTACGCTACAAAGTTGTATAGCGCAGTTAGCCTCTTTAAAACCGCTTTTGCTAAGCTGTGCACTGCAAAAAAGAATCACTCCTTCCGATCGCACGGATGTAAAAATATCGCGGCGCTTTTTTTTCGCCCACTGGATTTTCAACGCTCTGCTTAGTGTCGAGAGTTGAAAATCCAACAGTATGTTTTTTCGACGCGCTGGAATGCACTCTGTTTGATTCTCAATGCTCGGCTCAACACTAAGAGTTGAAAATCCAGTACGCGATACAATCCCGCCGCGATTATTTTTGAACGTCGGTTCGCACGGGCGTAAAATATCGGACTTACATTATTAATATGATAAAATATGTCACTTTTGCGCCCTTTAAGCATCGCTAATTGCGTTAGGCGACATGTCCGCGGAACCGTTTTCTTGAGACACTAACAATATTACGTGAATTATGTCACGCCATCCCAAGAACTAATTCGTGTACACGTGTCGCAAGAGCACAAAGTTTTAATTTAGGTAGGTACACACTTGACACGATTCCTTTGATTCTTATAAATCGAGCCTGAAACTTTAATTTTTCAAAAGTTTTGAATACTTTAAGTAGATTCTAAAACAAAATCAAATAATTTATTTTAATTGGGCCATTAAAAAGGAATTTTGAATGTCATTTACAAGAAAATAGAATTGATTCTAAGTCTCCAAAACCGAAACGAAACGATGGCGAGGGTAGAAGTAAAAGAGGATTATTGTACGAGTATTAAATACATTTTTTTTTTTTTTTTTTTTTTTTTTGTGGATGGGAAATCATCAAATGACTTCTCCCGCTCTGGGCGGAGCGGGAGGGCGTGTCAGACTTTTACTGACTAAAACCCACCCGTGTTCCTTCTGTTGCCTGTGCCGGGGCCACGGTAACTCTTTCGAACATCCCGCAAAAATACATACCTTCTAAAAGGCAGAAACGAAAAAGAATTTCCGAACAAAAAGAAATGCATATTACTAATCTGAAGCGCACTTTAATAAATCGTCACCCAAAAATAATAGTGCTTATTAAAGAGAATAAAAGGTATGAAACCTGATGAATTTATAATGATTAGAAGCAAGGGGTCAAGGCAAAGTTATTTCAATGTAAAGACTATAGAAGAATTTTAGAAAATTTTGCGAAAAGCCAGGAAAATTGCCCAGTCAGTAAGGTTATTTTAGGAATACAATCAAAATCAAAAGTCATTTATTCAAACTAGGCTGAGAATCAGCACTTTTCGAACGTCAAAAATATATATAAGACAGTCCCCCAAAACGTCCGCCTATCACCACTTCCTAGTGCTTTAGCTGGGAAGAAGAAGTGGCGCAACAAACTCCCCAGCAGCACAGCTGATCAGTTAGAACAACTTGATTTTATACAGTAGTATGCAAACTAATTTACATTACGCAACACAAAACATTAAATTAAATTATTTGCCATTATTATGTCAGCTATATGTGGGCGTCCAAGCAAAAAGGGTCCAGTTAGTAGTGGGGTATTGAGTTAAGACTAGATTCGGTATCTAGAATAGTCAATTGATAGTAAGGATTGAAAAAATGTTCAAAAACTGGCACATATTTTTTTATCAGACATTTGAACATGAAATTCTGAAAAAGCTTGATTTGAGAAAAAGCATTTTCAAAGTTTGAGTGATAAAAAAAACACAATTCTACTTGCTTGTTACATAGATTTTTATTTATTATTGTAGATTGAGATACTCTCCATGAAATCAACTTATAATTATACTTGTCACATCAAAATTTAAGCAATTACTATCGAAATAAAGGATGAATAAACAGTTTAGTAAAAAGGTCCACTTGTCGTTATTTAGTAAAATGTGAGTAAATACGACAGCAATTAGCAATAAAAAACTAAAATTAAATATTCCTACTCTATTTACGAACTAACAAGCACATTAATGGCCGGATCCGGAATGCCTTTTATAGGTTGAATGTTCTCTATGGAATCCGTGAGTACCTCTCCGAGGATATTAGGAAACTACTTTCGGAACTGCTTGTACTGTCACCATTTAACTATTGTGATGTGGTGTATGGACCCAGACTCTTGCAAAAAAGCAAAAATTGCATACAGAGAGTCCAAAATGCTGTTATTAAGTTCCAAGAAGATGGCACATCTCCCCTATTATAACTGAGAAGGGGCAACTAAACATGGAATTGCGACGCAATCACCATTTGTTGTGTTTCATACACAGGATTAATAATTATATATTATTATATAAAAGTCCCTTATACCTGTATAATAAATTATCTTGGTGTCTTCTTTTAAATGGCCAGTTCGTGTCCACAAATTGTTAAAAATCCTTGTTTTTTTTTGTCCTAAATAAATAGTGTTAATGTATGATCATTATATGTATAATTATCATTTAATCCGTTGTTGCTAAATGTACTGTTTCTTTTCTTTTGTAAACAGAAGTCAAGGGTTTAAGCTGAAAACCAGCGCTTAGCAACCCACTAGGGGACCTAAGCATAATGCTGACGCTTGAACCTTTTGCTTCCGGTATTATAGTTTTGTGTATGTACCAATACTACTAGCTGTAATACTGGAGACAATAAACGTTATTCTGTTCTAACAAGACAGGTTTTTTTATTATTATTGGAACAGAACAATTATTATTTTGGCTTACCTTTTATGAAATTACATAACCATCATCATCTGCCTAGCCTTTTCCCAACTATATTGGGGTCGGCTTCCAGTCAAACCGGATGGAGCTGAATATCAGTATTTTACATGGAGCGACTATCTGACCTCCACAACCCAGTTACTGGGTAATACGATACCCCTTGGTAAGACTGGTTGTCAGATTTTCGGGCTTCTGACGACCCGTAACGACTGTCAAAGATACACGAATGACAGCCGGGACCAACGGCTTAACGTGCTATCCGAGGCACGGAGGGGTCTTGATATGTAAAGATGGTCACCCATCCACGTACCAACCGCGGCAAGCGTAGCTTAACCTGATCGATTAACCCATGCGGCTGTTATTTCTTAGCCACTAGCCCCTCTCAAAATTACATAACCACTAGCCAAAATTAAACACAACAATTATTCTATTTGGGAATCCAACTTACGTTTTGGACAAAAATAAATTCCTCCTCGTACCTAATTCCTATGACCAACCTGTTTGCAGTACGAACATGTTGGTTTTTGTCAAGTACTCTTTTCAGTTCTTTGTTTCTGAAAAGAGTACTTACTCGACAGATGTAGTTGGCACGGAATTGTGATCTTTTGGAATGCTAGACGAACTTGATTCGTTAACATTTGGACTGGGTTTCGGGCATAAAATGTCTTTAGATTCTTCACTTACGAATTCACGAATCTTATTATAAAGATACGATTTATTTTCATACGTCATGCCTGCAGAGGATTTTTCCGAAGGAAAACCGTATACCTTATTCGGGTTCAAAACCTTTGCTACGGTTGGTTGACTGTCAGTATTTTTTTCGTAATATAACATGTGCCATCTATTATCTTCATTCGTTTCAAATTGACAGAAATGCAGAAGTTGGTTAATGGGTACAGAATCAGGTTGAAAAAAATTTGCCCAGTCGTAAGTTTTCACAAACGTTTCTCCTTTCTCATCACCAGTAAGAACAGCTACTATAGATTTTGTTTTCGGATAAGCTTGAACAGCAGCTGCAATAGCATCCTTTAAGTTATTACATTTCCATTTTCTGAAACTTTCTTAGAATAGACCGAAATACATGTCAGGAGCAAACTTTGTATGACCCACGGGAAGAAAAGACATACGAAAACTTCCGTGTCTGCCTGTTAAAGCTCCCCATGTTGCAAACTGCATGACAAAGTTATTTTTATTTTGTCCAGCACAATTATCTGCGTGACAAACGACATCTTTTTCGCCTATACCAAAATTTTCGAATAAATGATGTAGCATTGAAATTATTACATTAGCTCCTTTCCCAGTAGCACAGGGTTCAGGAATTATGTACAAAACGAACGTTTTCAATGGCTCTGCAGCAACACCAAATAAACTGACTTTAAGTCCTGTCAAGAAATACAGTGGCCCGATTTGTTGTGAGCTGTGCGGTAAATGCACCTGTTGGGCAAAATCGAAAGAGTAATGCAAGCAATTATTTAAATAGAGATCAGTACGGGGTATTGAAACGTATTTATTCCAAAAATATTGATATGCCGACATTTTTACTAAACTTTTCTCTTAAAGTTTCTGGTACTTAGAAACATCGTATATAGTCATTTACTATATGAAATTGTAGATAATTGAGCATTTATTAAAAAATGCAATTTTTTCACCCAACTTTACAAAACTTCTTATATCTCGGAAACTAAATGCCGAGAACTGGACCCTTTTTGCTTGGACGCCTACATAATATATAGCCCACGTCAATAACCCAACGAAAAAAAAAGAATATTAGTCTTGACCCCTGAATCACGAAAAGTACTTGCTCTGCCAAACACTATGCTTAATAAAACAAAATATCAAGTTACAAACAAACAGATTGTACCTACTCGTACAAAGTAATTTGTTCATTCACTCGTAGAACTCTCTCATTGAAGAGTCAATGAACTTTTTTTATATTCCAACTGAAATAAATTGGTTCCGTCTATTAAAAAAATCTGACATCTGTATATTGACCTGCTATTCATCTTTTGAATTAGACCAGACATTGATGTATTAAATTAAACTTTTGCTGTGCAGATTCAATTTTAAGACGCAGATATATGCTAATGGCATTGAGTGCATAGCTTGCTTGTTCTGTGCTGAGCTCACGCAACACGTCATACTTTCACCCAGTAATAGGACTCGGCCATCAAGGAGCGCTGTCCCATATAAGACGCATTATTAATTTATTATTCATAAAACAAAAGGTATTATCTTTAAACACGTATACTAAAAGATATGTAAATAATATAATTATCTTTAAAATGGTGAAGATTTCATAAAAATACGTTTGATAGTTTTTGCGTAATTTTCAGTTTTTTATCCGCGTTAGACATAACTTTACAAATTAATTACACCATGTTATATAAACATAGTCTAAAATATTCAGATATTAAGTACTTAATTAAGAAAATGTTCTAATTTAATTGTTAATTTTTTTTGTTATTTTTTTTTCTAAATCATTACCACGACACGTTTAGACGTGATCTTCAGTTTAAAATAATTAAAAGTAGGTTATCGTCGCCTTAAAGAGCATCAAACGAAACTATAATAAACTACATTAGAACTATTTATCAATACATCATTGATAAATATATCATCGCAATACATTCTAGTTTCCTGAACAACAAGCATGTTCAATATTTAGATAAACCTTAAATGTACTTTAGAAGTTTACAGGTCTAACATCGTTTAGGGACACCCATTTTAAAGTTAAGGCTAACTAATCTGGTAAGCGATTTGCTAACTGTCATCCCTTATGGTTGCCTAAGCCTTTATTAGGCATTAGGCGTAAATCAAGTTCTTTTGTAAGGATAATTCTTTACTTTTTGTTTATGTTATCAAAAAATGTGAGAAACAGTCTAAGAATCTACACAGTATAATAATTGTACTTAAGTAACTTTTTACAAAAAAAGGTCCCTAAGTCTGCTTAAAAATTCGACGGGTTTTCTGTACCCGTAGCATTTTTGGGATTATGAAATAACTAAGTTTTATAAAACTAGACTACTAACTTGGTATAAGCCCAGGTTCGCAAGAGTAATTTTTTCTAGCGGCGATTTTTTTTTCGCGCACTGAATCTTCAACGCTCTGCTTAGCGCCAAGAGCTGAAAATCCAACAGTGAGTTTTTTCGACGCGGTGGAATGCACTCTGTAGGATTCTCAATGCTCGGCTCACCCGAGAGTTGAAAATCCAGTGCGCGATAAAATCCAGCCGCGATATTTTTACGTACGTGCGAACGTGGGCTTGGAGAAGTTTATAAGAATACTGGCAAGCTCGGTTAGTCTTTTTTTTTTTTTTGTAAATAGCTACCAATAAATGTAACCATCGCGAAACATTTTATAGATCCGTAAAAATAAGTTTAACACATACATACATACATACATAAACTCACGCCTTCTTCTCATGGGGGTAGGTAGAAACAAAAAAAAATCAGAAAAAGAAAAAAAAAATAGGAAACAAAAATAAAAAAAAACAAAAAAGAGAAAAAAGAAATAAGTTTAAATCTCATTTCTCTCAATCTTTGTCTTTACTCTTAGCTAAAGATTACAGGGACCCTTATTAACAAATTATAACCCTTTTCGATACTTTATTTCAATTATACGTTTCACTAATAGCACTTATATACGCTATTATCTACATAGCATTTACATTTTAGGGTTCACTTTTAGGACCCTTTTACTCAGCATCAGTTAGGTTCGGTGCGGTGGACAAAGGGTTACTTAAATTAAAATCATTTGATTATATGTCATTTTATATTGATATTGCGGAGGGAAGGGACCCATTTGTTCCTTTATTAATAGGTTGATCTAATTTGGGACTTGGATATTTAGTAGGCATCTGTTGGCTGCGAATTTCAGATATTAATTCGGTGAAACGTATTAAAAGGAGCACAATCAAATAACACAATAACACGTGATTAATGATACTGTTCACACAACCCTTGTGTCGATTCGACTCATCTCAAGTTAACAATGATTAATTTATTAGGTACGTCATGCTTTTCATTTGAAAGCTCTGAATGAAATCTAATTACACACACACACACACAAACAGCACATGCCCGACTTATAAATAGAAATCCCTTCTTCCTATTGTTAATTCAATTTAAAAACCACTCTTACCTTATTCCCCCGTTTTTTATCCTCAAAATTATTGTATTAGTCTAGTTTATTTTTTATTTCTACAAAAGTGCACGTTACTTTTTTATGTAACTATATTGTAACATCCATAATGGATGGATGGATGACACCTGTAACACAGGTTTATCCTAGTATGGGGGTCATTGATATTTTTTTTGTACCAGGATATTTCCACGCTTAAATCAAGTGTCAACCTGTATCAGTGTACTTTTTTATGTCAAATAAATAAAATAATTAGATGTTTTGGAACAAGAACATAATGAAGTATAAGATATTACTCCAGTGTCCCTTTATATCAAAAACACAATATTAATGCAAAATAGTCGAAAAAGTTACCTATATTTCTGTCTGTAGGTACTTACGGTTGTTGTTATCCATACAGGGTTATTTTAATTGGCTAGCTAAACTCCGCAGACGCGATGGGTATCGATACCTAAACACGATCA
The DNA here is from genome assembly GCA_947568875.1 of Fissipunctia ypsillon. Lineage (NCBI taxonomy): Eukaryota > Metazoa > Arthropoda > Insecta > Lepidoptera > Noctuidae > Fissipunctia > Fissipunctia ypsillon. Next base: position 14,375,050 of record OX387654.1, on the reverse strand, counting down.
AATAAAAAATAAAAATATTTGATGTTTTTTTTTGGTAGGTGGACTGCTGTTAGTGTAGACATCGATACCCATCAAGTCTGTGAAGTTTACACAAAAAAAAAACAGATTTCTTAAACTGATATTTCAGTGAGCCCTGTCAGAATATCAGCGCTGCGGTATTTGTTTTTTCAAATATCGCAGCATCATGCTGAGATAGGAGCCTTTTTGGCCTCGCACAGGTCTTCTTTGTATTTTTTTCTTTCCTTTTGTTTTATTTGTGTTTAAGCCAACGTTAGTTTTAATGTTCTTTTTATTGTTGTATTTCCTGTGCGTGTCAAATATTTTTCTTTCTTTCAATTGACTACAACAACTGCGGTCGATGACCCCACAAAAAAATCAAATTAATTAAATTTTTGTTTTATCATGTTTATATATCGATACCCATCGCGTCTTCAGAGTTTAGCTAGCCAATTTAAAATAAACCTGTATAAATATAATTATACAAATAAAGACTTATTTACTCTTCGGATGATAACTTCTGAAGTAGTTCCGAGAGGCTGCGACAGAATAACACTTCGTGTCGCCAAAACGAGTCCCTGAGCGAGAACAAAAGTAAAGCAGCAGCATCAAGTATTGTCGCTAATTATTGTGGAGGCCTTCTGAAGAGCTTTTTCATTCACTCATTAAAAAAAAAAACAACCAATTTCCAAAAAAAAACACTACAAAGTGATAAATATCTTTAATTTCGGAAGTCGGTGTCTTTGGTTTAGTATTTTCGTTTTTGGCACCGACTTCCGAAATTAAAGTTATTTTTCACATTATAGTGTATTTCTTGGAAGATAATTTATTTTTTTCATAAATAAGTTTTTATTTTCCACTTTTTAGTTGTGGTACCTACCCCACCCAAATTCGTATACCACTATTTGCTAAGTAAATAACAGTGACAGGAAGTTATTATAAAATCATCAACATGCACTAAATGGAAAAAAATTCTTATTATTGAAGCTAACTCAAAAATCACTCATCAGAATTTGAACAAATTTATATGCGACTACCTCAGGAGTAGTCTTTCAAATAAAAACTTTGCAAAACGGAAAATATTATGTCGCGCTAAGTCGCGTCAGAAGTTTGGAAGGCGTAGTTTTATCAGGTTTAGACGCCGTCGCCAACAAATTATTAAATCAACCACACGACGACAGATCGTTGACGAAATCTGTCTTCTGTCAATCAAGGCCACATATAACATAGGACTCAAGTAGCGCAATTTGAAGCATATTACCATTAAAATCATTTATAGCCAGAGTGTATCTCAAGACAAATCCAATAAGCTCTTAAAGACTAAAATGTTACCTCAAAAAGTCAAGATACTATGACTACAGTTCCAATCCCTTAATTCTCTTAAAAAAAGGTACACAAATTTTTTAATATTTTCATGATTTTTAAAATCAACCCCGTGATTTTTCAAAAACGCTGGAGCATATAATTCTTTGTTTCCTACTAAAAGCATAAATTTGAATTTTCATATCCCTAACTTAAGAAATGCTGGGTTTCCCATACAAACTTTCATCTCCTATTGATATAGGGGCCCCCGGTAGGATTATTTTTGAAACAAAAAGTAGCCTATGTCCTTCCCCAGGATGCCATCTATCTCCTTGCCAAATATCGAAATCCGTTCAGTGGTTTAGACGTGAAAAGGTAACAGACAGACAGACTTTCGAATTAATAATATTAGTATGCATGACGCGAATCATCATAAATACAACTCTCTAAGACCAAGTAATCCTATTGAATGACTACTTCATGAAATCTTGATATTTGAGGATTATACTAACTTAAGGAGTTGTATTACTGATTATAATGATTTTAATTATGTAAATACATATTTGTTACGGTCGCGAATCATATTTTAATTAACATACATCTAGACACTGAGCTGCAAATTGCAAAAATCGTAAGAAAATTTGATTTTCGCGGGCTACCCTACCGCTTCCCTGTTAAGGATTGTAGCTGTGGTTTAGTACATATAATTTGCAATAACTTTAATCGTCACATTCCTATTTTCAAAGATGTGGTTTTCTGGTGAATATTTAGATTAATTTTAATTGACACGTTCCCGCATGTTAATTACAATTTCGGAACGTTAAATGTTATTGCACACAATGCAATCACAACAATCTCATAGCTATAATGGTTGATACTATGGTACCTTTTACGAGTTCACTTTCGTACACATAGAATAGCTAAGCTGGTTTGTTTTGAAAACATTGTTTTGTTACGTGAACAGTACCTACAGAAGCCGTACATTTCCAATATATTCTCATTCCAACTTACCTCATTTGGGCCTATTATTGAACGCTTTAGAAGTTTCTGCCTCTTTCGCTCCGTCGTTGTTAACTTTGATATTAAACAAGTACTTAATATTGACAGCGCTATACTTGGCACGAGTTTTAATATTACACTATAAATCCACATTATTGCTGTAACTAATTGTACGTTTCTTGACATTTCTAAAACATAAACGGTCCGATTATCCGGCAGGGAGAGATCCTCTGCGAATTGTGAATTGTTTTGAGCTGTCACTTCACTGGGCACTATATTCATCGCGAAATAAATCGGAAGACACAAGAAAGGGCATATCACATAAGCGCTTACGATAGCGAGAGTTGTATTTTTCTTATTACACCAGGTGCTATTCCGCTGGGGAAATGCAATCGCGACGTATCTCCACACTGCGAGTGTCACCGCCAACCAAATAGAGATGGTGTGAAACGTTTGACTGAATATCGAATGAAAGTAAACAAAAACCGCCCAAGCGTAAGTGTTCTTGTTAACTTGAGGTCCTATTTTGATGTTCATATGCAGCGCGTAGGGGATGTATTCCAGCATGACGAGTAGGTCTGCGACGGCAAGGCCAGTGAGGATGGAGTTGGTGGAGCTGGTCATCTCGCGGCGGCTGAGCACCGCGATGTTGATGGAGTTGGTGGCCGAGCCGACGATGCATATCACCAGTGCGATGTAGCCGTGCATGCGGCTGTACGCCTTGTTGAAGTCGGTGGCGCCAGGCACGCAGTACGCGTCGGTCGCGTTCGACATGCTCGCGGTGCGCTCGCGGCCCACACCGGCTGGTCATCGGCACTGCAGGCTGAAGCCTCGCCGCGAACAACGCCAACTATCTCGTTACGACCTTCGTCGTCATAACCTGGAACAAAATAACGTTCAACATAAATTTCAATTTGCAAAATATTGGATCAGACGTTTGTTGTATAACTAAAGTCAACAAGAGTTTAGGAGTCGTCACATGTGTTCTACGTAAGTTTATGAGAAGACGTTGTATAAGAAAACAATTTTCGTTGAGTTGGTAAATAGTATACAATAGCGACAAGGTCATGGCCGTGCTCGATGCTCGGAGACCGAATATTGTTCATATGTATTTTGGTGGTCTGGTCTATCACCTATTATCATGTGCGTCACACGTGACACACACACACACACATTCTAATAAAATTGTTTATGTGACCACTGTAAATCACGACGTTAACATTAGGAAACTAAAACAGCTCAGCACACATTATATTTAATGTACTGCTACAATTCGCAAGTAATTCTAAAAGTTTTATGATACCCAATATCTGGCGTAACAGACTGTAAAATACAATATAACAAATTGTCGGTGTATTTTTTTTATTGCGAATTGGTACTTTGACCTGTTATTGGCGCACAATTCACAACACCTACGAGCCTGATATTGGAGCCAATTGAAAATTTATTTGTACAGGAAACAAAGAAACAATGCGGTTAATTTATTGATATTATTAAATATTAACCAGCAAACATCATTTTAACAATGGTTCCTACCAATTATTTTTGCGTAGACCTTGTTAGTGAAATCCATTGGACATTTAATTTGGCCAAATCGATTTAGCCATTATGGCGGATCAGATAGGTACCCATAATTTTAAACAGAAACTGTTGTTACCGTCAATCCCTATACCTTAGTTGGTTAATAATGACTTACGTCCCAAGTTATCCCACTCATAAGAGGTCCTGAGAGGTATCGTAATACATTTGAATGTAATTTACATAATTTTGTGTCCGGGACAGCAGAAACTCGAATAATATCAATCTGGCGATGAACCCCTAATGCATTATTGAACAATGGACTCCTAATAATATGTTTTTGTTATAGTCTGATTCCAGATTTGTGTATATCATCATCTGCCTAGCCTTTTCCCAACTAGGTTGGGGTTGGCTTGCAGTCTAACCGGATGTAGCTAAATACCAGTATTTTACATGGAGTGACTGCCCATCTGACCTCAACCCACTGAGTAATGCGAATACTCCTTGGATAGACTGGTTGTCAGACTTTCGGGCTTCTGACGACTCGTAAAGACTGTCACAAATCCACGGATGACAGCCGGGACCAACGGCTTAACGTGCTTTCCGAGTCACGGAGGAGTCTTGGTATGTAAAGATGGTCACCCATCCACGGCCTAACCGCGGCAAGCGGTTTGGCCGTGGATGGACTGTTTGTATATGTGTCTATATGTGACTACATAAATATTATTGTGGGAAGCAACATACCAATACTAACATTTTTATTGTACCAAATAGCTGGGATAAAGTATGGTAAAAATGTCGAGACTTTATAAACAAGAACCGAAGAGGTGAGAATTAAACGTGTTCATGCAACTGTTCATGTTAATGTTCTTATATAAGTGGATAAACGGGATAAAAGGTTATAGAATTTTATACTACTTTCACTAACATTCTATAAATATGCAAAATGAGGCATACAATCTCAGTCACGCCGCTAAAATGCACTTTCAACATAAAATTTATGTGGGAATATCCAGCGCGCATAAGATCCTTTAAGAGGAGACGGGGCCTGCTAGGAATTCGAAAAATAGGTATTTGAAGAAACTAATGCTGCGCCCGAATAACCGATTTATCAGTGCGATAGCAGCTACAGCTCAGACCGATTATATCACAAAATTTTTGACGAGATTAACGTTTCGTATTCCCCTTTTTTTCTCCTCGAAAACTGAGCCGATTCAATTATTTATTTCATTAAAGTTTTAAGAAACTGTATGTATACGTTCCTATAATTTTTTGTTATGTTAAAAACTGTTAGAATTGGTCTGGTAGTCCTCTAATTACGCCGGTAAAAATGGGACATTTTTTTTTGGTTGCTGAAAAAAAAGAAATGACAGGGACGTAGAACAGACAGCAGAACTTGATTTTATGAAAAATAAATGATTGCTCTAGTGGCATTCTTCAGGGAGAAAAAAAAGGGAATACATTTGTATGGAGAATTGCAAGCCCTGTTCCCTCTTAAGAATACCTATGAAGTCTCTTAATATTATGCAACAAGAAATGTTCGCTACTACAGGTACAGTAAAGTCTCATAAAGTGACACGAAGCCCCGGGTGACACATCCAAGATCCGAGTTTACTTCTACTGAACGGGTTGAGTACAAAGCTACGTCATTTAACTCATACTCGACGTACGTCATTTTCATGTGAGAAGGGTAGATACTTATCTACATAATGCAGGGATGTAATTTTCACGTAGGTGTTTCTTGATGTAAAACTGAAAAGGATTTGTTTCAAGTTTCTGGAATAAATATAATGTTACGTAAATACCTCACTTATTTTTTTCATGATAGATATTAGGAGCTTTTTAAGTAGTAGCAGAGATGATTAAATACTGTTAGTAAGAAATACATGAATAACCAAGCAATAAAATGTTGGACCAATTTTCAGGATCTTGGTTTTCTTGTTTTTTGTCAATTATTAAACATCAAGCTGACCCGGCAGACATTGTCCTGACCAAATTTTCAAAAAAACCAGAATCCCGAATTCTGAGGTTCCGAGATTTCCGAGATTTTTCCCGAATTTGAATTTTTTTCCGAGAAACTTTTCGATTTTATTCCCTAAAAATCTAACTCGGACTATTAAAACAAAAAAAAAATTGCCAGATCGGGCCAGCCGTTCTCAAGTGATGCGCTTACCAATGAACGCAATTTATTTTTATTCTTACACTGACTGACACTCATCCTTATCAGTCTACGCAAAATACGCGTTTTGACGCGGAGTTGCGGACACCAGCCTGTATTACCTATTACATAAGTCCTTATAAATAAATACTTAAAGATATTACTAATAATGTAGTACGTAGGGTGTTCTGAAAGTCTTCAGATACTTAATAACACTAAGGCGAATGGCCGACGCGAGCACGTAGTTTGATTGTTTAGGTTATGAAATATACGTTAGTGTCGGTTGTCATTTGATTGCATTCAGTATTGCCGCAGATCTTGTTCGAACAAGTTCACTGTAGTGGCCTCGTGGATGACTATCGAATATATCGCGCAATTTGCATTATAACATTTTACGTGGATTAAGTCCAGAAAACTGTTTAGAAGAAATGAAGCCTATACTTGGTGATGACTGTCCCTCTCGTGCAACCGTCTACAGATGGTACAAACAGTTTGAGCGTGGCTGTTTGAGCCTTGAAGACGACCCGCGTTCAGGACGACCTGCGGAAGCAGTTACTCCAGAAAATATTTCTGCAGTTAAAAATTTAATTGAAACTGACCGGCGAATAACCTACCGGCAAATAGAGTCCTTACTGCAGATTGGCTCAGCAGCGTTACGTTCAATTATTCACCAGCATTTAGGTTATAGAAAAGTTTGTAGGTACTCTTTGGATTCCACATAAACTTACCGATGAACAAAAGGAACAGCGAGTTAAATGGTGTAAAAAAATGATTGCAAAGTTTGAAAACGGAAAATCTAAAGACATCATTTCAATCGTCACGGGTGATGAAACGTGGCTTTATTATTACGATGTGCCCATAAAGCAGCAAAATAAAATATGAGTGATAGAAGGCGAAGCAACTCCGACTGAAGTAAAAAAATCTAAGTCGATGAAAAGAAAATGAACGTGTTTTTTTTCGGTATTCGGGGAGTTATTTAACAAGTAGTTCTCCGTGAGTAGAAGACTGTAAACGCTGCTTGGTACACCACTGTCTGTCTTCTTCAACTTATTCAGGAATTCAAGAAGCTTCGTCCAAAGTCATAACTCTGCACCTCGTAACTTCATCATGATAATGCTCCGGCACATCGTGCTGACGTTACATGCCAATTTTTGCGAGATGCCGGCTTGAAACTTTTTGAACATCCGCCTTACAGGCCCAAACTTGGCGCCATGTAACTTTGGACTGTTTCCTTTCGTGAAAAGTAAAAGTTGAAAGGGCAAACATTTTGGGACGACGAAGCTTTACTTTCGGCCTGGGACAATATATGTGCGGAAATTCCTGAACAGAAATGGAAAGACATTTTTATTGATTGGCTTATAAGGATGCAGAAGTGTATTAATTATGGTGGCAATTATTTTGAAAAACTGTGAAAAATAAAGTTAAATCGCAAGACTTTCAGAAAACCCTAGGTAGTACTTAATAATATCGCAAAATTTAATAACGTATGTATCTACTTAGCTGCACATAAATAATTATTTAACATTTTATGAGCTTCCATATAAATTGTATCTGATCTGCGTATGCACCCACGCACAATATAATATTACTGTCAATTTTATTCATAACTTGAGTACTATGGAAACTGAAAGCAATATGTATAATAAAACTGCGCTAAAGCCGTTGGCAATATGTTCCAATAATATAAATGAGGGGCTCGTGGCTAAATAATAACAGCCGCACGGTTCGATCAAAGGTTTAGCTACGATTGCCGCGGTCGGTTTACGAACGGGTGACTATCCATTACATATCGAGACCTTTCGTGCTTCGGAAACCACGTTAAGCCGTTGGTCCCGGCTGTAATTCGTAGATCTTTGACAGTCGGTATGGGGAGTAAGAAGACCAAAAGTCTGACAACCATTCTTACCAAGGGGTATCGTATTACCCAACACCACCAGTACTTAACAGGATTGTGGTGACCTCCACAACCCTATAGGCAGTCGCTCTATGTAAAATACTGGTATTCCGCTACATCTGGTTAGACTGGAAGCTGACCCAACATAGTTGAGAAAAGGCAGGCGGATTGACGTAGGTATTATAAATAAAATTCGTTCTTCGTGTCTCTGTGACCGCGTTGTGCTTCTAAACTTTTGTGATGCGGTTTTCACCATCATTAAGAGAACATAACAAGAGAAGAGAAAGAGAAGTTATTCCGGAAACTTACATAATTATATTAAAACAATCTCGATGTTTTGTCAAGTCGTAAAACCTGTGCGAATACAGGGGTGGGTCGTTAGTATTAAAAAAAAAAACAATTTAACTTTGCCGTAAAGATTTACTTCCAAAATTCCGATACTAAGCATGCCTAGGATACCTGAGGCAATTACCTTTAATTGTCTTTTGAAACAATAAAATTGATAAATTACTGTTTTTAAACGACCATAGTTTACCTCAGTAATAAAAGCTCCTTATCTCTAGCGATTTGAAGCTTAATAAAGTCTCTTTGGCAATAACACACAGACTAGTACTCATTCAATACTGCAAAATTAATCTTGGTATTGTATAAAATTGTAAAACTAATCTTCTTGCTTCATTCAGTCTTATACAAGGTGTAACATAATTAACGTTCAACCTCTTAAGGGGTCATTGCACTCATCATTATGAACAACTTTTACTATGGGACCAAACCTGAAATTGCAAAAGAAAAATCAGCTGCTCCCTACATTTGTTCTGTTTTGTTCTAAGTTATTAAACTGCCTGTCACTGTAATTTACATAGCAGTTAGTGGCATTAGAATTTGTGTGGGGTAAGTACCACAATTAAAAAGTGAAAAATTAAAACTTTTTTACAAAAAATAAAACCGACTTCCAAAAAAATCACCTACAAAGTTAAAAATTTATTTGATTTCGGAAGTCGATAGCAAAAAGCGAAAATACGATATCAAAGACACCGACTTCTAAATTGTTTATTCTGCACAAAAAAAACGCACATTACAAAAAAAAAACACATAAAATACACACATAGAAAGTTACTTATAACTACAATGTTAAGTTTGTTCTTGGGAAAATTCTGTCTCTTCTTTCTTCATCCCAACAACGGAATCCTACGTACTTGGCCGGTTTTTAAGTATTTGGAGTGTATTAAAAGAGCCCTAGAGCAGGCGATATTTAATACCCCGCGAAGCTTACAACCTTGTTAATATTTTCACAACACAAAAGACGGAGACTTGCTTATAATTTAATCATCATCTGCCTAGCCTTTTTTTTCTTTTGCTTATAATTTAATAAGAGATTATAATCGGTAAAGTGTCGACTGTTCTTTCGAACAAATAAATCACGTTTATTAACAACAATTTTTGAACGAAAAATTTAATAAGGGAGTAACTGAGCCTCTAATATTACGAAATATCTCTTCATTGGATCACCAAGAGCTACCATTGGTATGCAGTGCAATGGTAACAATGGTGGATAATGATAGCTCTCAATGAGCAGTGGTAGCCCAGTGGTAACGACCGCGACCTACGAGTATAGGTCTTAGGTTCGAACCCTGACCGCAGGCATGTTACTTTCCAGCCGGGGTTGCGGGATGTTCGAAAGAGTTACCGTGGCCCCGACACAGGCAACAGAAGGAACACGGGTGGGTTTTAGTCAGTAAAAGTCTGACACGCCCTCCCGCTCCGCCCAGAGCGGGAGAAGTCATTTGATGATTTCCCATCCACAAAAAAAGGCATGTTACTTTGTGTAAATTATTTCATCACGACCACCCTCAAAACGGTGAAGGAAAACATCGTGATGAAACCAGCATGCCCTAGAACATCTACCAACCCGCACTGGGCCCGCGTGGTGGATTACGGCCCACTCCCTTTCACAGAGAGGAGGCCTGTGTCCCAGCAGTGGGAACATTGCAGACTGATTATGATGATAATAAGCTCTCAATGGAAAGTTACGCCATGGAACTTGTCTTAGAAACCAAGCTGAAACAGAAAATCAATAATATTTTCTGAATAATAAACATCACAGCTCATTTATGAAATTGGTAATTAATTTTAAGTAGTTAGTCTAAGAACTCATAAAATACATTTCAACTTTTGCCTATCAACCCGGGCACATATAGGTATAAATCAGGAAATAATAAATAATTAAATAATAGAGCTAGATAATTACAGTTTTAATTTAAGGTCACTATTCTATAATGCTCAAGCATGTGTTTTGATTCAAAACTAGATTTCAGTAGAAAAAATGATTTCTGTATCATGTTTTAAATCGTGATTCTTTCTTGACCTGAATCATTCTAGTATATGGGTACAGGCCTAAATGTTTCCGCGATCGGTTTCTAAAATTTAGAGGCACCGGCTATACCCAAAACAACTGCGGAAATTGCGAAAAATCCACTTAGTCACACAAGTATTGTAAAAGCTTTTTTGTATTATTGTCCTCACTCAAGCACATTATTTTGTTTTTACAATTTTTACTCGCCAAACTTTCTAGTTTGATGACGGGAAGCGCTTGTTGTTATAAACATAATGTAGTGTAAAAACTAAACTTAAAACTACCACATAACGTTGTACTATGATTTTCACTCAAGAATCAGCGACGCCGCGCGGCATGGACAGATCCCGGACGAACCGCGGACACCGGACACTAACAGATACATACTTATCCGTTTGGAGGTGTCCGTGTCCAGAGCCGCGTTCGCAACCTGGTCGCTCCGGCCCAACAAAACCCTTGCGAAACTATTTTGTACCGTCACCATCGCCCCGCCCGGGCCACCGCTCCCCGCCGCCGGCCTCGCACCCGCAGCCTGTTTAAATCACAGTGTGAGTCACAATCTTGATAAGCGTATTAATTTTGGCTACGATTAGAATGATTGAGATCAATCTGAATCAACTTTGAAAGCGATAAAGAAAATAGTAAATAATGGAAAGCCATTAAGTAGGAATGTGAACCATATACACAATACATCTAATTTTATAGTAATAGCAACACCATCTAAAAATCTATAAATCAACGCAATCCACTCCGAGTGGTACTAAAACAACCCGCGTAGTTTCTTGGCATACACTTTTTCATACCGAATGTAAAAAGACTGAGATCACACTGTTTGCACGAATTTGTCAGTCAGTCATCACAAAACACTTTCAAACAAACTATTTATTCACTATTTGAAGCCGTTAACAGATTTGTGGTATGAGTAATGCGAGTAAAACCATTGAGCGAACCTTATTGTACACCTATATATATGCACGTAGTTTCAGTATTTGCGAACGTTTTGCGGCCGAAACCACCAATGGTTGGTTTTAAAATGAATTATTTAAACTATTTGTTATGCCAATGGAACTGTTTTTCGGTGTTTTCGTTTGTTTGTGTTATTTATTGACTATTGTTATTTCATAAAAATCCATTAAACAAAGACGATACTAGACTAACAAAAAATAAACCTTTGTACCAACTTTTCCGACTGAGGGCATAAGCTTTTCTCTAAAGAAGCTTTTTCCTGAAAAAACAACCACTAAATAAATTATTAACGTACGTAATACATTCTAAGACTCACACGCTCGTGCAGATACTGGACGCAAAACAATTAACTACATTTAATGATTTTACTTCGAGTTCAACACATTAACGTCTACGTGTGTTGTATCCGTTGTCTTTGTCTCCACCTGATTTACGAGGACTCTTGTCTTGTTTACTCATTGCGATGATAGAACATGAAAATATAGAAAGTATTATGAATTACGTGTAGTCAATAACAATTAACGTATCGATCCAATTACGAAGAAAACTTGTTAAAGAAACTTCGAAAATATAATTTATAAATACCTGATAGGTACCTACTGGGTTTTCTGTATTTTCTTAAAAAGCAAATTATTTTCGAATTATAGAAAACCGCATAACTCGCAACCGGCGTGCGTGTATGACCAGCAGATGTATGAACGTAAACGAAGCAAAAGGGGTAGATATGTAAGCATCGTAGCAGGTGGCGTTCTGTAGTTTCTGCCTACCCCCAATTGAAGAAGGCGTGAGTTTATTTGAGTATGTATGGAAAATGATTTTATCATTTCCTCACGTGACGAAGTGTGTTAAGAGATTGTGACAAAATACAAAGGAAGAGAAAATCAAGTGGATTGATCACCCGCCGAAATGTTCTTTGAAATAGATTGGTTTGACAGATCTTCCGGATGAATATTCAGGCATTCTCATATCACTTATCCATTTTTATACGACCCGACATTTCTTATTAAGTGCGAAGATCCTTCGAGTGTAGAGATCGGTCAAATTGAAGCTTCATTCCATTGTTTCGTAAAAGATTCCGAAACAATTAAATATGGCGTGTTTTTTCGATATGTCATAACTCTTGTGTTATATTCTATAAATAAAAATAATACAAAAAGTCCTAAAATATGTGGTCCAAAAATGCATAGTTTCGAAGATATTAATCATAATATCAATCATAGAAAATAAATTAGCTTCATTCTTAGTTTCATTGATAAATACGAATAATTAATTTTCATTTATACCAATCATTCATAATTAAAGCTAAGAAAAATCGACGTTGTCACGTAAGGGTGTTTTACATTAATAATCTTGACTTTGTCGTATTATTTTGTATGAAAAATGAAAATTAAAAAATGATAATTGAAAAATAGGTAATTCATATGCCAGTTGATTCTTTGATATGGTCTCAACCCTAGAGTTATGACATATAAAAAAAACACCTTGTATAGCTTACCCATTGGTACATACCCACACATGCTTACACTTCTTTATATAATTACGGTTTAACACATCAGAGAACCACAAATTACCATATACAATGTTCAAAGTTATTTGAATCTCTATCTGTCTGTTCTGTAATCACACTCCATGCAAAATCATACATCTCCCCTCATCAACACGGATTCATGCACGGTCGGTCCACAGAGACAAATCTGATACGCGATCTCGATAATGGAATACAAGTGGACGCCATTTATATAGATTTTACTAGCACTTTTGATAAAGTAAACCATCATCTGCTTTTAAAAAAAATTAACTCATTAATATCGGTGGGCCCTTGTTACGTTGGCTTGCGTCCACTTGTCTAAAATATCTCAGTTAGTTGCAGTAGGTGGGTTCGAGTCCAGATAGTACTATGCCAAATCGGGAGTTCCGCAAGGGTCCAACTTAAGTCCGGTACTCTTTTTGATATTCGTTAACGATTTTACTTCGAAAATTCAATTTTGTAATTACTCCTTGTACGCCAATGATCTTAAGATTTATAAAACAGTCGAACCCTTTTATGATGCAAGTCAAATGCAAATACAAAATGATTTTGAAAATTTTAACCTCTGGTGTATAACTTAATAATCCTTAACGCCACTAAATGTTATCAAATCACTTTTACTCGAAAGACAAATCCTTTGATATTTGAATACACGCTTAACAACACCAAACTAGTATCAGTAAGTGAAATAAAAGATCTAGGAGTTATAATAGACAGCAAACTGCAATTCTCATCCCACGATGATACCTACCGTAGTAAAAAATCTGCTCAGAGGCTTGGTTTCCTTAAACGTAACGCCAATTGTTGCAGGCGACCCCAAACTAAGTTGTTTCTATTCACAACATTAGTAAGAAGTAACTTAGAATACGCATGTACAGCATGGAGCCCGTCTTATGCTGTTCACTCTCAACACATTGAACGTATACAACTATGTTCACACGCTCCTTGGTGTTTAGCACTCACGGTATTTCTCATAGATGCTCATATAACCAGCGACTTTCTTTCTTCAAAATGACTTCCCTCCGTGACCGTCGAGTAATGTATTTCATTTTTGCACAAAATTGTTAATGGTATGATTGATTGTCGTCACCCTAGCAGAGGTTTTTTTTTTATTTGAGATATGTTTGCTCTTGACTCTAGTCTAGGTTAGAGATGACAGAGACAAAGCCGACGATGGAGCGAGCTTACCCAGAAGAAGCCTGTTCACTCTCACTTTGAAAATATCGGGGTTGTATGGGTTCGGAAACACAGACGCAGGCAGAGAGTCCCACTCCTTTGCTGTGCGCATCACAAAAGACATTTGGAAACGCTTAGTGCGAATTAGTGGAATAGCAACTAAGTAGGGATGGTAACCTGCAGTGCGTCTAGTTGTCCGATGGTAGAAGGGGGCAGGCGGAATGAGGTCGTGGAGTTCTCGAGCACACTCACCGAAGTAAAATCTGTAGAAAACCGACAAGCAGGCAACATTGCGGCGATGAGCCAAGCTGTGAAGCTTGGCATCCACCAATCTTACGTCGCCAATGAGCCTCTTAGTTCTGCGTTCAACCGAGTCAAGCGCGGCAAGTTCGTATTTAGCTGAGCCATCTCAAAGGTGGCTGCAATACTCCACGCAGGATCGGACTTGCGCTTTGTAGAGAGGTAAAAGCTGTCCAGGCGTCGCTTCACCCTATTTAGGATGCCCAGTTTCTTGGCCGCAGTTTGGGCTTTGTACTCGATGGTGGCACCGAAGTTGAGATATGATGTCAACTCCATGCCTAGGAGCTCGTGCCGATCAGTTACAGGAACAGATGTACCCCGAAAAGTAGGAGTTTGATCAAAACGACTCCTTTTAGCGGTAAAAAGACACGCCTGTGTTTTGGTGGCATTAAAAGAGACCAGATTATCATCACCCCACTGGGAGACAAGGCTTAGGGTCAAATCTGTCCGCTCTACTATGGCCTCTCTTAAGGAACGAACTTCGGCCCCACTGGTTTTTGCACTGGACAAGTATCTCTCTGAAATTGTACTGTCATCTGCGTACCCAACAATACCAGGTTGAAGTGCAGTAGGAAAAGAGTTGCAGAGAGAATAGACCCCTGAAGAACTCCGGCATCGATAGCCATAAGGTCGGAAGAGCAGCCGTCAACGACTACTCTGATCGACCGTTCACTAAGGAAGTCTGATATCCAGCTACAAAAATCTGCTGGGATACCATAAGTAGGAAGCTTGCTGAGCAGACCAGCGTGCCAGACCCTGTCAAAGGCCTTCGAGATATCAAGCGATACAGCAAGTGCTTCGCCGTGTTTCTCGATGGCCTCGCCCCAGCAGTGCGTGACATACACAAGAAGATCGCCAGTTGACCGTCCGCGGCGAAAGCCATATTGACGGTCACTGAGGAGATCATTGTTTTCAAGGCTGGTCAGCAACTTACTGTTCAGTACCCTTTCCATAACCTTGCACAGAATGGAGGTAATGGCGATCGGACGGTAATGGGCAGGGTCTGCACGGTCGCCCTTTTTGGGCACTCGTTGCACTTTTGCAAGCTTCCAGGATTTTGGTACCGTCCTTTTTTTAAGGAGAGGCGGAACAAACGTGTCAACACAGGAGACAGTTCAGGCGCACACTGCCTCAACTCTCTTGCTGGAATGCCGTCAGTTTCCATCACAGTTCTATGTAAGAGACCCCGCACTGTCCTAACTAACACATTTTGTACTCTATTATGTCGTACCAATATCGGTGCCCATGGTTCGCTAATAAGAACTATTAACCATCACAATATGCTCAACAAAAACTTAAATTCAAAACTGGATATATTTCATGACTCTTTGACTGGTATTCGGAAAAAATACTTAACAATTATCATTTAGTCACATAATTTCTATCATAGAGTAGAATTATGTGTTATGTTCACGTCCTTCATTAATTTGTATTCTCTTGTCCTTTATTTTATTGTCGTTAAATAACTTCGTTTAAATTTTTTAAATTTTAAATTTTTCTTTAAGTTTATAAGCAGCTTCTGTCCAATGCCTTCTTTCTTTAAATGTTATGTACACCTATAATTTGTGTAAGTATATATTAGCAGTAATACTTTTCCTAAATACTTTTATAAAACAATGTTAAATGTATATACTGTTGGTGTTCTTTAATAAATAAATGGTTAAACATAAAACTTCAACTGACGTGTTATGAGACACAATTAACTTTCTATTGTTACCGACATCTAGGAGATCGGTCGACAGTTGAGAGTGGCAAAATATGGATACATCTCTACCTAAACTACAGGAATTTCGGGCTTGATGTTTATTTTAATGGTTAAAATCAAAAATGGTTTTAAGCAAATGGTGGTGATCAAATCTCATTCCTTCTCATAAAAATAGGTCTTTTCGTTATGGACAGTACGATTTACGCACATTATAGTGTCTACTGGCTGCTTTATTAAAGAATATTATAACAAAAAATGTCAACTAAGTTTCAAAAGGTTTCAAGCTACAGCATTCTAGGAAAAGAAAATTGTCGACCCTCTAAATAGTTAAATACTAAAGACTAACAAGAAGTACTAACACGCTCCGGTCTACTAAGTTTTATCAACAGTATCGATTTAAAACCGGTCAAACTTTCCACATAAAATTGTTCTAAAACCGTCGAAAGCTGAGAAGTGTTACCGCATTATAAAGTTGGGTGAAACTGCGACCTATACCACAAGTTGCGGAATTTTACAGCGGCGAACCAGGCTAATGGTGCTCAGACTACTTTCGACCTGCAGTCTTTATACGCGAAATTTACATATTACGATAAAGCACATTCGTAACGTATAACTGCATCATACATAGTCTAATAGGAGTGTTTCCATTTTCATGATTCGTATTTTTCTGGAAAGTATAGGTTCATTTTTAACAATTCTTTTCTCAAATAAAAACTTTGCTCTTCTCGAAATGCACCTAATTGAGAGTGCTGCAAATTACTTAAAACCCGCATAACTCCAAGATTCTCGCTCTAATTTTGGCTACAACTGCTCTCAGCGCTTCGACTGCAGTTGCCAAAACCACGGACAAACTGCAAATGAACTTCATCACCGCAGCCGCATTTGTAGGGTTAGCTTCATCCATGACAAGCGTCGGCGTCGTTACCACAGAATAATTTGCAGTAGCGTCTAGTTATAACAATAAATCATCCATGGTTGAACATAGCTCGTGCTCTGTTTGTTATTCAAGCCATTAGCTTCAATAGGTGTCGCTTACAGAACAAATAGACGGTTATAGCTATTAATTTATCGACATTTTGTGACATTCGACGCCATTTTATTAGCTTTAGTATTAAACGGGCGATGCCTTGTTTGGGAGATAGTTGGATAAGTGGATTATATTAAAATAGATAACTTCAAGTACCTGCTATTGAACAACGCAATCCCAGTTTAATTTTCATTATTAAATAATACTTTAAAAATAATGGTATTCCATTATCAGATTTTCTTTTTAATCCATTCGTTGGTCGGTCGTTGGTTTTTTTAATATTATAATATTCGCAGTATGATATTAATTGTTAAGCAATACACTACATCGTCGACGGCTTGATAAAGATTTTATTAAAATTTTATGGCATTACAAACTCCCAATACGGGCGCTAAGCTAATACCTTGGCCTCGGTTCAAAATTAAGGTAATTTTGCTCCCTGAAACAGCGGGATCAGGCCATCTATTTTGCAAGCATGATTTAGATAATTTAGGTTGGAATGCTACGTATTTATAGGAACCAATATACTTATTTTTTGGGCTAACTTAATTACAAAGTATTGATTAAACTACAACGACTAAGGTAAAGTCATACATAATAATGGAGTAGTGGCAATTTAAGTTACCAGACTTTCGAACCTTCAACATTAAGAGACAAATAATGTGCTCATAAATACTTACCAAACTAATGATTCAGCAATAAAGCATAAAGCTAATTAACAGAGAATTAACAAAGAACTCGTGTCTACCTTTATGTATTCGACAGAAAGTTCAGTGCTAGACATCGCATCTCCTGGAAGTAATATGATACAATATAATGAAATGCACACAATATACATAGGTAGGTATTTGCTGTTGACGGCACGTACAGAATCTTTTGTTAAGGTAAAAATTCGCTTTACATAATTGGGAAATATAGGAGACGGCGAGGTATGACGGGGATAACAAGCACCAGGGGAGTAGAAGGTACAAGAGTACCTTCCCGTTTACCCAAACAATGCCCTCGTTAGCCGCGAGATGCACGATCTGCCGACTAAGCACACTTAGCCTGAATAATAAGTTTACGCCCAAATGCATTTTCTTGGCACAAGCAACGTCACAAAGGTACAAAATCTTTTATCCATTGATGATATTCACATGTTTTTTTTTGCATTTCAATCTCTGTTCCTAACCGTTTTGTCTTATTCTGTTTGCACTTTCGTGCGTCACTTGTTATCAATATTTATAATCCAATGTTTGTAATGTGGCTTGAAAGTCAGTGGGTATAACATCTAAGTATAATATGTATATGTATGTTTAATGCTCCTCGGTCTGCACACATTCTCTCTTCATTGTTTTCTTGCGGCCTTGGGGGATAAAAAGCAGTTGAAAATAATTGTTTGTAGACACCAACGTACATCATAAATCTGACTACTGTGTTATAGTTAGCAATGAGTTATGAAATGTACTGAGCCTTCGTAGTTTTTCTTCATAACAATATTTGCTCTGGAATGCAGCTGTTGAAGATTAGGTTACTATTTTTGACTCAAAAATGTACATAGTGCTAGTTCTGCAGGAGGTATTTACTACCGCTGTGTTATTGATCAAACATTTTTTTCATACAGTAAATACTACTAATGAACGTTTCATGTTATAATTTGGAAACCGAGAATTTGCTTGAAACAACTTACGAAGGTACACTACATTATTTATTTAATAATACCCACAATGATGAGAACCATTAATCTTTGTAATTGTTTCTGAAAGTAAATATTTAATATTGAATAACTTTAATTAAAACATTACACAATTATTTTAAACATAAGCGTGATTCAACTGAAAATTCACTAAATAATAAACACCCACGGAGTTGAATTGTTTATTTAACTCTTAGGTAATTATTGGGGACTAATTTCGTTAAATAAATATTTCAAATGGGCACAGAAAGGTGCTAAAGGGTCTCTCTGAAACATAATAGATTACTTCAAGTATTACAAAAGATACCGCTGCTGCCCACTGAGCTTCGAAAAGATAAAATGTCATAGATCTGAGACATTATCGAAGAGTCAAATGGAATATCGCTAAAGTATTTTTTTCTTTGTACTTAAGTTACTTTATCTTGGTACCCTTGGTTTGGCAGGATTTCCTCTCAAAGTTAAAGTTACGGCCAAGATAGTCGGATTTTGACATCCACTTTTCTCGACCCTCTTATTGTAATGTTCATTTGACCTTCTTTCGTACTGCTGACCGTAAGTGAATTTATATGGCACCATCGTAATGATTTGTTAAAGTCCCTAAAGCTGCCACTAAATAAATACATTTGCTTAATTATTATTACGGCAACTTTATTGAATTTCTGCAGAAAATACGAAGCCCCTAAGGCCCTTAATTTTCGCTCTACAATATTTGTTCTTCTCCTATGTCCAAACAAGTACCCACTTAACGTTGCCGTCATAACACTTGGAGGATTTTTGCTTTGTGAACATAATCAATTGTGGGCCGTTCCTAAACTTGATACTAAAATTTTGTGTGATAGAAAATTCAGATTTTTGCGCTCGCAAATGTATGACCACTAATTGCCTTCGCTATAGCCACTTTTTTATCACTTTTCATTCATGTTTTAGGAGTTCGGCACACGCAATAATGTATGTAGTCGGTGGCAGTCACTCGCTGCAGCAGTGGCAGGTAGTTACCTTCAGGTAGCACAAGTGACAGTCGCAAGTGGTCCGTCTGCAGCCTTAGAACGTTTTTTTGACTATAAAAATATATAAAGTGGCGTTTAGTGTTCAATAAAATTTAATACTTAAACAAGGTCTGAAAAGAGTCGGCATCAGAAGTGAATGGATAATAAAGATGTTCGTGATGTTAAGTGTCACTTTTCTTGTCGCTCGTAGGTACGTACAATTTTTATGAAATAGATTGAAACTTGCTCCCTCAATACTATGATCTGTATTAACGTGTATTTGTACAAATATGCAGCATGTATCAGAAAGATATGGTCATATTTAAAGGTGTGGTACAGGTACAGACCATCAAACTGAATCGCGATAAAATAATCAGCCGTCATGGGACG
This sequence comes from Fissipunctia ypsillon, assembly GCA_947568875.1. Lineage (NCBI taxonomy): Eukaryota > Metazoa > Arthropoda > Insecta > Lepidoptera > Noctuidae > Fissipunctia > Fissipunctia ypsillon. The sequence goes on along the minus strand of OX387654.1, from coordinate 14,355,076 downwards.
GACTTACTTGACCTAAATGTAGGTTGGACCTATGGAGGTCCAACCTACATTTGGGTCAAGTAAGTATCGAAGTTTTATATAGTACAGTTGACTACAGGCATATTTCGGTATTTTTTTAATATTAGTGAATGTTATTATCGTTAGCCGGAACGGGAAACGTGAAACACAATTGATTAGAGAGGTAACGTGGTTAGCGATATCACCGGCCACATCTAGCTTAAAAAAAATCATGTAAAATGTTTATAATCATTTACCATTTAATATTATTTTTTTAATAAATAATTTACTCAAGTGCTTTAAAAACTGTAGGTAGGTAAGTACCTAAACAAACAATTATATTCTTGGAGTAATATTAGATTAAGGAACGGAGAGAAAGAGGACAGGAGATTTAACCATATTTGGAAAACTGACACCTTCCGAATGTAGGCAACTTTAATTTGATCACTAGGGTCACAACGACCCATTGCGCAATTATTCAGGTTCAACGAACGATTACATACAGTAGGTAGTGATGTGACACGGAAGGAAATAGCGTTGATCAATTATATGTAGGTTTGGTCCCGGAAATTCCGTAGAATGAGACCAAAATGAAAAAAGTGTGTGTGTCAGTTCCGGCGCACGACTGGAGTTTACTCAGTGAAAGGTGCGCAAGGTACTTTGCGCAGAAAAACGTAACGCTTTTAGTTAACGCTTGTATTAATTTCACTCCTTATAAAATTTCATTCATTTTTTTCAAATTTCATTTCAGTAAACTCCAAAAAAACGCGGTACTAAAATAATATGGCACGATACGACATCCTGTTGGAGACTATTATGATTGATATAAAATGCTGCGGTTGGAATGGCCACCTAAACTGGGCCCAACTCATATAACATAATACATTTGTTTACCTCGGCTCGAGTAGAAGAATACCGATCGACCTACATACGTGCATCCGCACCCTATATGGTAATTTTTAAGCTAGCTAGCTATGTTAAACATCGTTTTATTGCAAATCTTTCTTTGGCTACAATAACATCCACTAGTGGCGAATACTTAAATGAACGTTTGGCGTTAAATCGGATGGTTTACCCCATCACTACCTTGCTAACTGACTAATATTTTTAGGGTTCCGTACGTCCGAATGAAAAAACGGAACTCTTATAGGATCACTCGTTTGTCTGTCTGTTTGTCTATCTGTCACAGCCAATTTTCTCCAAATCTAATAGACCGAATAAGCTGAAATTTGGTATACATAATGAATGTCTGTGACCAAAACACGGGCGTGTAACGTAAATAAATGAATTTTGAATATGAAAGGACCAAACCTGAAATCGCAAAAAAAAAATCAGCTGTTCCCTACATTGACGAGTTATGCGAACATAAATGTAGGGAGCAGCAGATTTTTTTTTGCGATTTCAGGTTTGGTCCCATAGTAAAAGTTGTTCATAATGATGAGTACAATGACCCCTTTAGAGGTTGTCCGTTAATTATGTTACACCTTGTATACGTAACCACCGCACATTTTCGTTATGAGTGGAGAAATTGGAGGCTTTTCCCGTAGACAAATACAAACACATCTGTTTTATATTACACGTTACCTACCTAGAGAGAAAAACACGAACTGCACGCAATTTGGCCCTCTGGGTACCACGTTTTCATAGAAAAACACGGCAGCTTGCAACGAAAACATAACTCATATTATGGACACACAGGGTGAATTTCCCGATGAAATTGGTCGAGAATTAGCGTGAAAAGCTACCTTCAGAAAAACGTAGTCAAAGGATCCATATCAGAGAACAATCAGTCTGCCTAGCCTTTTCCCAACTATGTTGGGGTTGGCTTCCAGTCTAACCAGATGCAGCTGAATACCAGTATTTTACATGGAGCGACTGCCTATCTGACCTCCACAACCCAGTAACCGGGAAATACGATACCCCTTGGTAAGACTGGTTGTCAGACTTTCGGGCTTCTGACGACTCGTAACGACTGTCAAAGATCTACGAATGACAGCCGGGACCAACGGCTTAACGTGCTTTCCGAGGCACGGAGGAGTCTCGGTATGTAAAGATGGTTATCCATCCATGGACAACCCCGGCAGGCGTAGCTTAACCTGATGAATCGACCCGTGCGACTGTTATTAATTAGCCACGAGGCCCACATCCATATCAGAGATCCATATCAGAGAACACAAGCACTAAATTGCCAATATTATTAAAATACCTGGTTGTTAGAAAACCAGAGACGATGGTTTTTGGCTGTGGCAAATTCAAGTGCTTTCGTGAATAACAGAAATAGTAAAGCCACGTTTCATTGCCCGTGACGATTGAAATGATGTCTTTAGATTTTCCGTTTTCAAACTTTGCAATTATTATTTTTTACCATTTAACTCGCTGTTCCTTTTGTTCATCGGTAAGTTTATGTGGAATCCAAAGAGTACAAACTTTTCTATAACCTAAATGATGGTTTCAAAAATAACATTCTTTCGTGTTCATAACGGAAATAGATTCCGAAATCGAGTTCATAAGAACTTAGACAACGTTTCATTGTAGCTCATGTTGTTTTCGCCTTGCAGACCCATCTCAAAAGTTCTCCCTAAATGTCATAATAATAAATGTACAGCATACTAGGTATATTATCATTACCGTTATACTCGTCGCCATTACCGCCATTACCGAGAATTTCTTTTTAATGTTCAGTCAGCTATAATGAAGCCCTGTCTGTTAACAACGTTCATGTAAAAGTCAGAATGTATAATGTATAAAACGTGAGTTTCCAGCTAACATCTGAGATACATTTGAATACCTATGATTTAAACAATGAAAGTAATAAAGCATTTTTTGTTTATAGGCAGTTCCAAATATTTTGAGCCATGAGGAAGTAAAAGAAAAGTAATGTGATTCAGTTGTTTGAATTATATGATTATTTTTTATTGTGTTTATGTTTATGGGGCATATCACAGGCCACTGAACGCATTAGCACAAAATGACCAATACGTACTTAATAATTCGAAGGTTACTCGTGGGTACAAAGTGGCTGCCATCTCTGGTTGCGGAAAGAATGCGGAAGAAGTAATATTTAATAAATAGAAGTGACAAATATTAACGATAGATATTAATCATGTTCAAAAACAAAAAAAAAAGTATTTCAAATAATACTTTCCTTGAACGTGACCTACTAACATTGAAAAGCATTTTACCACTCGTCATATAAATATTATAACTAATGCTCATGATGTGTGTATTACGCTCCTAAAATAAATCACTTCCACGCAAAAGTATAGAGAAGTACCTATTATAATTGCCTTATGTTTTATCGTTCAAGAAAAATAATATAGTCTGTTCCAAAATTACATATCTGATGAAATTGTAAACATAACCTGTTCGTGTTAAATTCTTACGCAATCACTCACTAAAACGAATTAGTAGCACATTCATATCATGTAGTTTTAGAAGACTTCATCTTTATCTTTTTGTTTTCTTTTTTTTATATTTCTTTTTTCTAGTGGGTGTACACCTCTGCCTAACCCTTCGGGAAAACAAGGCGTGATGTTATGTTATGTGCTCATCTTTATATTTTACCAACAGTTATTGTTTGAATAACATTATTTAATTGTAATAAAAAAACATCGACGAAATCGGAGGTTATAAATAGAGATCGGATGCATATTTACCTAAAGTTAATTTTTCACTATTAAATTATGGAAGCGGCTTCTTATTTTTTTTTTTCTTCATATAAATCCCGGGATGCCAGAAAATCCGGGAATGCACAATTAATCGGATATATGGTATAGAAACGACTTCTTAAACATGTGATATTATTTATTTAAAAAATACCGAGATACGGGGATCACATAACTATTCTTATGCTTTAAATACATTTTTAACCCCCGATGCAAATATATGTGTATGTAGGGTGTAAGAGGAAGGGTAGTGCGTGTCGATTCTATAGTCAAAAAGTACAAAATTTATCAATCCCTGAATCGCAAAATTTTTACGATCGATACCAAAGTGCATTCCATCTTAGCCAACACCTCAACTTTAGGTAAATATGCATCCGAATATCCGATCTCTGGTTATAAAATTAGGATTACGGGTTGAAGTACATAATCAAATCAAAACACTGCATTTGTAGTACGTTTTCTGGTCCATTTGTTTACAATGTCATCAGATACTTTTAGAACAGAGCATAGGTGTAAAAGCGGTATCGATATCTGCAGTAGCAACTATTAAACCAACACTAAACCGGTCTATTACTGTCCCGACACGACATAGCAAAGGCCTCATCTCATTCAGAGAAAGAATAAGCACGAATCATCATTTTTTCTTGGTTTAACATTTCTAAGTTGCTCAGTGATGATTAGGGATTTCAGAAGAAGCTCTGGTTTCCTCACCGTCAGTTAAAGTGATTTGTAATTAATTATTTTGAAACTGGTATTGCTAAGTTCGAAACCGCAACCTCGTGCACAAGAACCAATTCTCTTCCTCTTCGAGCAACTAGGTATCTACTCATATTAAGGCCTATATCTCACTAGTACACCATGAGGAGCTCGTGGCTAAGTAATAACAGCCGCACGGGTCGATCCATCAGGTTAAGCTACGCTTGCCGGGGTTGGTTCGTGGATGGGTGATCATCTTTACATACCGAGACTCCTCCGTGCCTCGGAAAGCACGTTAAGCCGTTGGTCCCGGCTGTCATTCGTGGATCTTTGACAGTCGTTACGGGTCGTCAGAAGCCCAAAAGTCTGACAACCAGTCTTACCAAGGGGTATCGTATTACCCAGTTACTGGGTTGTGGAGGTCAGATAGGCAGTCGCTCCATTTAAAATACTGGTATTCAGCTGCATCCGGTTAGACTGGAAGCCGACCCCAACATAGTTGGGAAAAGGCTAGGCAGATGATGATGATCTCACTAGTACACCATAGTGGAGCAACCATGGTCGCACTGCCAATATAATGCTTGGTTGCGCAACCGGTTGGACGCCTAGTGAGATAGGTACCCACTATAAAGCTGTTTATATTTTGCTGGCAGCGTGACCATGGTGTGCTAATGAGATACAAGCTTAATACTTCTATCAGGAACTTGATCGTAGTTAAAAGTTTTTACCTATATGAACATCTCTCACTAATTAAAACTGCAATAATTCAACCGCAAGACCTAAATTAAATAGGCAATTAACAAACTTAATTAGTTCGACAGACCTCGTGAAAATTCGACAGCATTTCATTACTACCCTCAAATTCAATATAACCTGGCAGAGCAACAAATATGAAACTAATATAATCTATCTATATACTTAAATTACTCAAAACAAAATAAGGGCCACTTGTTATTTTTACATTTCAGTGTAATTTAAAGAACATTAACTAATTGCTAAGTAGCAAAGTATTGATGTTACGAACTCTTCAATAATCCTCTTTGATGTTATACTTGAGAAAAGCTGGCCATAAATTAAAAAGAAATGGTATTTTAAATTTTCTTGTAATCTTGTTTCGATTTTTCTTTAAGTTTTGTTTCGAATAGTGGCTTGTTATTCTGAAAATTATCATAACTTTTATTTACTTAACTTGTTAAGACAACATATTGCGTTAATATGCCAGAAATACGAAGACATATGGACACGATTACTGCAACCAGAACCGTTACAATGATCCAAGAAGGAAATTCGCAACGGTCTGTGGGTTTGTAACTGGGTTTTTCTCTAAGATCTAACCAAAATGCTTTTTTTTTTTTTTTGTGGATGAGAAATCATCAAATGACTTCTCCCGCTCTGGGCGGAGCGGGAGGGCGTGTCAGACTTTTACTGATTATAACCCACCCGTGTTCCTTCTGTTGCCTGTGCCGGGGCCACGGTAACTCTTTCGAACATCCCGCAACTCTAGCTGGCATCGGCCCTAGCGGACCCCGTCAATAGTGCTGACATCTCTTTGAGGCGCGCGTGGGACACAACGCGCCGTCGACTCGGGCCTGGTCCTTACCGGACGGCGAGCTACCCATTGCTCGCCGTCCGCAAGCCCGCGCCTACGGTGGCCGGGAATCGGCTGAACCAACATGCTTGGCTTCCAAGAGACCGGTAGTGTTTCAAGAAGACCAGGTTCGAGTAGAGTCCACATTTCAAGTTTTCACGAGGATCGGTACATCCGTCTAAGTGCCCGCCGAGAACGCACAGCTCGTAAGTTACAAAATCCCCTACGGTTGATAACAGGTACTAGTGTCAATGACCAAACTATCCGGAATCGATTGCACGAAGACCAGCAAACTTCAAAACGACGAGTTGTTCGAATTCCTCTGTCAAGGGGTCAACGTGCCAATCGTTTAGGTTTCTCCCGTCAATACTTGGACTGGGGCACAAATCAGTGGGGCATGGTGCTTTTCACCGACGAGTGCAACGTAAATTTTGGTTAATGACTATTGGTGCATTAGGGTGTGGAGACGACGCGACGAGCGATTTTCGGGAGCCTACATACATGAAGTTAACCGTTTCGGTGGTCCTAACGTAATGATTTGGGGTGGGATTAGCTAACACGGCAAAACTGAGCTCGCTATTTTAAATGAGGGTTCCGTAACTGCTCTGTATTACATTGAGGAAGTCATCAGACCTCATATGATCCCATTTGCACACCAAATGGGTTCTGGGTTCATCTTGATGCAGGACAATGCCCGTGCACACACAGCTCAAGTGACCCAGTCTGTGCTGGAAGACTCTCACATTCAAGTTTTACCGTGACCAGCAAACACTCCGGACTTGAATCCAATAAAGCACATGTGGGACCAATAGAAATGAAGGGTTAGAGAGAGTGAGTAAGAGGTCTGCAACCAGCAGCAACTGATTGACGCTTTGAAAATTGCCTGGGAAGAGATTCCAGCTGAAAACGTGAGGCATTTGATCGAGAGCATGCATTCCAGGCTTCAGGAGTAGGTACATAGCTAAAAGAGGAGGGCCATATGCGTTATTAAAAACAGAAAAGAAATAAAAAGAGAAGAATTTTTTAGTTTTTGTGACTTTTCGTTGTGTGTTTTTATCCTAAATTGCCATTTTTTATTTAAAGCTAATTAAACATGTTCATTGATAATTTGTTTAAGCAGTTACTACAGTTACTAGCATAAACGGTAAACAATAACATTGTTTTATGTTTACTAAAACTAAACAATCAATTAATTTCATCGTACACCTTAAATACCTAGTGGGCCCTTTTTGTTTTGACTAGTATATATAAAAATGGATGTGTGTATGTATGTATGTGACCATGGACTCTAAAATGGTTGGAGTGATTTTTATGAAATTTTCCGGAAATCTTCAGATTATCCCAGCAATCCTGTGAAGTTTGGTAGCGATATCGGATCAACAGATTTTTTTTTGGATTTATGGTAATTTTCTATGGTATTTATTCTGAACCGTAAACTAACAAAAAGTACTAGGATTGCATGAATTCAAGATAGTATTTTAATCATTAGTATTATCCCACGAATTTTTTTTTTTTTTTTTTTTAACATTTATACATTTATTTATTTTTTCAATACATTAATATTTTAACTTATAACTAATTAATTAATAAAATAACAAAATTATATCCTAACTTAACTAAAACTATTCACAAACTAAAATATGGCGTCGAAAAATTCCTCCGCATCGCTGTCGACTGGTAATGTACCCAAGAGACTGGCGGCATTGCCACGTTGTATGGCAATGCTTAGCCTCTGGCCAAGGTAAAAGCCGGCCCTTGGGTCACGGGAAGTGTCAACTAGCCGTTTGGAGATTTCGTTAAACAAACCATGAGCGCTCGGACCCCACGGCCCGAGGGTTTCAACCCCAAACGGCTCGAAAATATAATTACCGATAAGGTTATTATACTTTCGCCGCTTGAGGTTTTCCGCAGCCGCAGCAGCAGCGCCAGCACAGCACGCCGAGCCGGGAAGATGGGATGGCGCAAGAGTGTCGACACAAGTTGCGTCCCACACTAAAGGCCTACCCACCTTCCATGGAAATAAAGACATGCCGTCCGGTCTCTTGCCATCGTCGCGTGCCAAGCCATTGGGTTCTAATACAGCTGGGACGCCGACGGTCGGATGATGTCATTAATGTTCGCGTGCCGCGCTATGCGACCCGCACTTCGGCTGCAAGACAGGCCGTGGTGTCCGAGGCTGTTGACAACTTCGCCACAGTGACAGTGATGAGGAGAGCAACAAGGGGCTCCTAGTCGCAGGGAAGCAGCGAGGCGGAAAGTAGTGTCGTCAAACAAAGTGCCTATGCTCGACGACGGTAGTGCATGAAGCCACAGACCCGACTCCCACTTACCCACAGCCAGCAGGCGCGCACGCTCCGCAGTAGTAGCAGACGTGTCAAGTAAATTTTTCTGTACTACTCTACAAAGCGGCTCATCCCACCGTCTCTGGGAAGATGGATTGTCGGGTGGATCTGAATTCGGGCAAGCGAGTCTCCAGGCATCCATAGCCTCGGTGAAGCACGGCACATCAAAATTAATCAGTTTCGAGGCTAGGATTTTCCTGATTAAATTCTCAGTGCCGTGGGTCGAGGATATAAAAGCCGGTAAACTGATACTAGAAATTTTGCGGAATAGGATAGGATTGGATGACGGATAGGATTTGGATGAAATTTGGCACAATAACCTAATAAAAAGTACTAGGCTTGCATGAATTCAAGATAGTATTTCCATCATCGGTGGTGGTGGTGGTAATTATCAATAGCCAGATGACTTGTGGTGACAAGTCATATGGCTATTGATAATTAGTGCTACCCGTGCGAAGCCAGGGCGGGTCGCTACTAATGCGACAGTGAGTTTGTTTGTTACGCTTACACGCTAAAACGGCTGAACGGATTTGTATGAAATTCGGCACATGGTTGCATGGATGGCATGACCTGGGTTAGGACATGGGCTACTTTTTATCCCGGTAGTATGTTCCCGTGGGATAGTTTCCAACCTCCACGCGGGCGAAGCGGCGGGCAACAGCTAGTATTATAATAAGTCGATATTGATAACGTTTACCGATTTATCATATTAATATCTATTGACAGAAGTGGACGGGTTATGATTTCCCAATGGTGTTGTAAATTTGCCTGATGTTTTTTTTTTATAAAATAGGAAAGTAGGTACTGACTGTATTTACCTATATCTTAGTCTCGTAATATAATGTGGCATTTCGGCTTGATAAAAACAAATGATAAGATAACATTAATTATATACAGACATAAAAAATTATGTTTTTGGCAAAGGTGTGCCAGTTTCCAATGTGTTTTGGGAACTTAACATGGGTAGCTTTCCGGAGCCGAAGGTAATTGACATCGCACCTTTTTACAGGCCAAACACCTAATGTTATCAACGCTAAGTGCGGAAATGACACTAAGGTGCTCTAATTAGTACTTCCCCTGATTAAAAAGCATTTTGATTATAAATCTGAATCATGGAAAGTAGAGGATATTTATTTATTTACTGTTAAAAGTATATAACAAATCAATGACCGTTTTAATTGCCTCCACTGTATGTGTTTTTCCAAACCAAAAACCAACAATCCTACTACAGAACAGCGTTTTAAAAAATCTTCCTGTAGAGAAGAAGAAAATTCTTTATTCTTGTGCATACGCGTAAAACGTTGTTGATTGTTTGTAATACATTGTTGTAACTACAAGCATAAAACAAAATTACTATTTAAATAGTATTAGGTAACGATACGCCAATATAACAAACACCAGACCATGTCAGACTGTAGGTGTAAATAAATGTGATACCTACATGATACATTTCACGATACCTGCGTTCATTGGCAGTTCTTACCAAATCTAATCTAATATCGGATCAGTAGATAGATATTGTGCCGTAAAAAAGACACTTTTTCACCAAATAAGAGGAAATTTTGGGAAAATCTACGTGATCTCTATCACGTCTAGGTAGACTCGAGTTTCGTTGAAAAGAAGTACGAATTAGTTATTATTGTGTTAATGTTAAACTTGAATTCTGAACGTACCTTTCAATGTTTTTTTTTACTTCATTAATTGTAACTAACTAATTTTATGGAGTACCTCTAAACGATCAATTATAAAGTCGCTTTATCAATGATCGTAATTGTTTCTAAGCACGCACGTATTTAACAAAACGTAGAGAGCCACTTAACCTGTTGTGTCTATTATTGGTTTGGATACATAATTTTGAGAAAACTATAATGAGCCATTAAAGACTTTAGTAAAAGGGCTATAGAGTGCCCACTGCACACAGTAGTAACCACGTAATTTACAACAAAACTACACGTAAGTATTCAAGTTGGTTATAATTTTTTTTTTTAAGTATTATAAAACGACTTACCCAGTGTTGTACTCGATTTTACACGATTTCATGGTGGTTGGTTCATTCACAAATATTAGGCGCGCGTTACAGGAGCGTCAGCGAGCGCGTCGCGTCGGAAAATGTGGAAACACTGAAGTGTGACCGCGCGGTGCGTGTGGCGACTGCGGGCACGAGAGTCGCACTGATGGGCGCCCACTGCCCGACCAGCCGCGCGTGGAACCGCAAAGATCATCCCAGTAAACAACGTCCTTTATCGCACATCACTATTAGGCATGGACACAATCACAAAACTATTGTGTCCGCGACTTATTGTACAGCAAACCTTATCTACGCCGTCACCGCCACTGTTAGAGACTTTTTTTTATTAAATCAGGATACATTTAAAACTAATTATTTATAATTCACATAATTAATAGATATTTATACACAATTAGTACGATAAAAAGCACTTATCGTAAAAAGTAAGATTGACATGTGTCCATAAAAACCAGTTAGTATGACGAACGTAATTAGTAACCTTGTGACAGCTAATAAATAGAGTAATATCCATTCAAAACGAATGTATTGAATGTCTGTAATGAAATGCGTGAGAATGTAGCCAATGCCAAGAATTAAAATAACAATAAGTATAGGTAAGCTAGACCAGACGGACAATTCTCGTAATTTTAAAAAGGTTCACCAGTCTGATCTCAGTCTCAACATGTCAAAAAAACTTCTAAATTCCCTACATATTTTACAAGTTTTTGACATTGATTGTCGCCGAGATGAGATTGCGACGAGATTTTGAACGTTTTTAATTACGGGAACTGGGCTTCTAGTATTTTTGCTATTTTTTCTAAACACTTTATAAAAACTAGCTGGATCTTTGTCTTACTGTTTTAAGGGTCCCCAAAACGATCAACCGCAATTATCAATTTTTACATGATTGATATACATTGATGCCCAACTTAATCGTCTACCAAATGCAATTGAAACGACTGTCAATATTACTACAATAGAAATTGATGGCAATTGATCAAACGCAATTGATCGTCTCGGGGACCCCTTAGTTCAAAATGACGAGTAGGTAGGCACTTGTACCTACCACCTTTTAGGTACCTACTCATTGATCAATAATGCTAGTACTCTACACAAACAAAATTTTTGCCATTAAGCCCTAATCAAATTGTGGATGTTTTATTACCTGCAAGAAATACTCTTGTAATAAAATTTTAATTTACACGCTACATCTCCACGATAACGATTTGAATAAACGAAGAAAGAAAAATAAACATCAACCAGATGATGTTTATTCTATTACCAAAATGTCTTACCGTAAAAATTTAAGTGACGTGAGCTTGAAGTGAGCTGTCATTTGACGTCGATTTGACGTGTAAAAGTGTTTGTTTAAACCTACTTACAGAAATAAAATCATTTATCATTTCACCTCATGCTAAAGATTGGCATTATTGATATTTTTACACAATAGATATTCGGAGAATAAAACAAACCAAAAAAAAACCGGACCATGCACAATGGAGTTCCATTTCTGGAATTAATTTATACCAAGAACAAACTTAACTTTGTAGTTGAAAAAATGTTCTACCATACATCGATAGTACGTCACGGTCAATTTTCCAACTGCAAATGTAAGTTTAAAAAAAAAGTTATGTGAAAAACTACAAATTAACGATTTTCGGACTTTTTGTTTACTTGTGCTGTGAGACCTTGTTTCTTGCCAAATTTCATGATTCTAGTTCAACGGGAAGTAAGTACCCTATATAGGTTTTGATTTATTTGCGAGTATCAAAAATGTCGCATAAATTGCCGTATTTTTTAATCGACTTCAAAAAAGGAGGTTATAAATTCGGTTATAAACCGATTTGGAGATTTTTTTTTATTTGAAAGGACATACTTCCAGATTGGTCCCACTTTTTCTCAAAATCCAGTTCTGATGATAGGATCCATGAGGAATTGACGGAACTCGTCAAATATTATAGGCAAACACATAGCGATTTTGGTATTTTCATCAACAAGTCAAGCATTTGCATTCAGAAAGTATCACTTGGTGAAGTGGCATTGACGAAGAAGACCACAGATGGCGAACTCCTCAACGATAAGTATTTCACGGGAGACAATATCTCAATTAAGATAGTTAAGAGACTGTGACGAAGCAGGTTTAAATAAATGGTTCTGATGAAAATGGTACCATTAAACTGATCTGGTGATGAAGCCGGAACATAGGCACCGGAACTCCGTAATAAAACAATGTATTCTAGCCGTGTTTCGGCTTATTAGAATTGTCATGAGATACAATATGGCTATAAATGATTTTTAACCGACTTCAAAAAAGGAGGAGGTTCTCAGTTCGTCGGAATCTACTTTTTTTTTGTTTATGTGTGTTCCCCGATTACTCGAAGACGGCTGGACCGATTAGAAAAGTTCTTTTTTGTTTGAACGGGTATACTTTCCAAGTGGTTCCATTGTCATCAGGTCAGGATCTGATGATGGAATCCTAGAGAAATCAAGGGAAATCTTCAAATATAATAGGCACACCTATTTGGGTATTTTTTTATAGTAACTTGTGCATTTGCTCTTGGAAAGCACCATTTGGTGAAGTGGAACTGATGACGACGACCACAGATGGTAAGATGGCCACCGGAACAACTCAATAATAAGTATTTCACGGGTTGCGATTCGATTACTTTAAAATGATTGCTAAGCAATATAAGCTCGTCACAATGCATAAGGTGAAGTGGAGCTGATGGTGAAGTCCCCTCACGTCCCTGCATCGGCAAAAGCAATGTTTTGTAAAAGGTGATGAGCAGTTGTCACTAGGCTATTGTAACTTAGATAAATTACAAACCGATCCACTAAAAAGTGAAACCTAAAAAACATTTTTGGAAGTCGGTTGTTTTTTTTTTTTGCTGCAAAAGAGTTTTTTATTGCGTTCTCTTAGAAGTTTGATTTTATTTGAGCTCCAAGGGACCACAGACTTGCGTATTAGATATTAATTTCAATTTGATACCTCCACGGGTTACTGAGAAAAAAGGTCTTGATAGACTGACAGACAAACAAACAGGTGGACAACGAAGTAATCCTATAAGGCTTCAGTCTTTCCTTTTGAGGTACCTACGAAACCTTAAAGATGCAAATTGTATGCGTTTAGTAGAAGCACGCTGATCTAACAAAGGAAAGATTAAACTAGAACATGCAAATATTGCCTCTAGTGAAACAAAATATACCATAAAGTTGTTTCAATTAACTTTACATTATGCTTATGGCGGTTGGCCTGGTTTCTTAGTCCAATAACGCCTCATTTCACTTACCTACTTGTTATATTTTTGGCAACGCAAACTCTTCCTTCCAAAAGTTTTTATGTCGAAAAAATGTCTAAAGCAAATCTTATTCTTACTCGATAATCGATTGAGAGATGCATTATCATTCTGTTAATTTTATGATTATGTAATTTTTCTGATTATTTTCAGGGGGGTGCATCTTCAGCTCCACGAAGCGAGCTCGAAAATTTTAGCATCTCGGAATAGGTTAGGTTCTCTCTCTCGATTAGGCTTTTTTTCGGAAATAGTGTACTTTATTTAAAGCTAGGGGTGCAAGTGCACCCCCTTGCACCCCACTCCCAGCGCCCAAGTATGTTATGATATTGCATTAAATAATAATGAATCTTGAGTCTAGACTATATTCTAGACCCTACCGTCCATATTCTAAAATCCACTAAATTGACTGATGGAGCAACTGTCATTATTTGAATCTTTGAGCTCCGTTCAATTCCTAACGTAAGTTTTGTTTGTTGTGTTCGAACCAAGCCTGACGGATCAAAGGCGCCTCATCGTTGAGATCGGATGTCTATGCTTGTATAAGTCCTCTCAACTCTGTGGTAGGAAGTCTCCGATTCGGTAACTATTCGCAATGTCAGTGGCTGAGGCAGTTTCATTCAACCTTTGATTAGGATATGATGGACTTCCAACTTGCTCAATTATACAGCGTGCCACATTAATGGCGACATTAATTTAACACACGTATACGGTTTCGCGTTTTCGTTTTACGAAGGTGTTTTACTTTCATTGAACGTTATTATTTATTGACTAGCTGTGCCCCGCAAATTCGTTCGCGTGGATGTCGTCAGATACACAATATACTAAAATAACAGCCAAATTTTAATAATACTCTCTCGTCCCCTGACCCGTCGGCGTCGCCAACCGTCGCGTTGAATCGCCCGCCCGCGCTATTACCTACTTCGTTTTCGCTTAGTGTTCTTTCTGATTTCTTTTCTTTTCCTCGGCTCCTAAGAGTTGTAGCGTGATATTGAACAGTGTACAACTATCCTCGAGAATTGGGCTACCAAATGCAAAATGAATTTTTTAAATCCGACTTTTTGTTCATAATTTCATGGGTTTTAATTTTTTTTTGCGCGGAACCCTATTTTTTTCCTAAAATAAAAGTAGCCTTATTTACCCGCCGTAATATCAGCCATCTGCCAGTGAAAGTCCCGTCAAAATCAATCCAGCCGTTTCGGAGATTAGCGGGAACGAACAGACAGACAGACAAAAATGTTAAAAATTGCTTTTTTGTTGGACCGTTTATACTTTTTTATGCATTTGGTAAAAAGTTGTTGTTCTGACATTACAAACAGGCACATCAATTTTATTCATTTGTATATAAGATGTTTATACTCGTATGTAAAGATTTATTTACAACCTGTACTTAAAGAACTGTAGCGCAGAGGTCATTTGCCGGGGTCACGGATCATAACATCGCATCAATGGAATTAAAATGAAAAACGTGCAAAGAATAGGCGAATTGAAGGAAAGAGAGAGCTTTATTATTTAGTTTGTTTGAAAATTTTAACTTTTCAATTTACGAATTTTTTTTTCTTATTATAATTTTTACGATTACTGGCCACTAGCCCTACCCGTGTGTTATATTAATTAATGTCGCCATTGCAGCGGCACGTTGTATGTAAGTACATAGACTACTCGCCCCTGCTTCGCACGATTTTAACGGCTTGACAAAACATGGAGATTTCTTTATTTTGGGCAAGTTTAATATTCATGTATACATAGGTACACATAAACTTTCCGGAATAAATTCCATAAATGATGGCGAAAATCTAATCAAAATCCCTTGCATAGTTTAAAAGAACAACGCGGTCACACAGACAGACACGAAAAGCGACTTTATTATAATTAGCATAAGCATAATTAGTCTATAACGTTTCCACAGCTGGGACACAGGTCTCCTCTCTATGAGAGGGAGTGGGCCGTAATCCACCACGCGGGCCCAGTGCGGGTTGGTAGATGTCAGATGTCTTCGAATTTTTGGTTCTAGGACATGCCGGTTTCTTCACGATGTTTTCCTTCGCCGTTTTTGGAGAGAAGTGGTGATTAAATATTTTGCACAGAGTAAAGCGCCTCTCTGGGTTGGAACCTACGACCTACAACTCGTACACCGCGATCGTTACCACTCTGCCACCACTGCTTATTACTAATTACTACAGACCCGCTGCTTCGCGTGGTTTTTACGACTTGACAAAATCTCTAGATTTCTTTTATTTTAATAGTTTGAAGAAATGCGTCCCTTTTTTCTGACCTTACGACCTTAATGTTTATTTTTTATTTTTATTTAACTAAGGTTTTGATGAGGTCCACGCATATGTCCTTGTTCACATAGGATTAGGTAGGGTACTTTATTGCTTGTCTTAATGTTCGTCCTAGATGGATAAAATGGGACACTACGGTAGCCCTATTTTATCCAGAAGGGGCGTAGCTGATGTAGAGGCTTTAATCGAGCTTGCCTTCAGCATGAAACCTTCATCGGAATTACAGACATTAAGACATGCTGGCCATTAAGACACGTCATGAGATTTTATAGTAAAATAAGTTCGAAATAAAAGTAAAATTGTTTTTCATAGAGTCACTCCTAGTTTTAGGTTAAACTTGTAAGCCATTAAAGTAATATTATGGGACTCCGGTGTGTCATTTAATAATCAGAACGTCCCTTCACACACCTCTTAAGAGCGTTGTCACATTTTGTCACCTCTCTCGCTCACACGGGGCCAAATTTTTAAGAATGTTAAATGAAAAGATGCTTTTTTGAAAAATGTAATCAATGGGCGACCTACTAAATAATATTAATTCAATAGGTAATTATTAAAAAAAACATTTTTATTGTGGCATTTATTTAAATCATCTCAAAAACAGATCATAATACTTAATTAGCTAAGTTTATTAGATAGCACAATAGAAATGTGTTTTTAATAACTACCTATTAAATTAATATTATTTAGTAGGTCGCCCATTGATTACATTTTTCAAAAAAACATCTTTTCGTTTAACATTCTTAAAAATTTGGTTCCGTGTGAGCGAGAGAGGTGACAAAATGTGACAACCCTCTTAACGAGTGAACATACACTTTACCCGTAGTGACCTGCCGTGGCATCCCGGCAGATTACTACAGTACTTCAATAGGTAGGGTTTTATTTCCTTTTGGTAGTAAAATTTTATTAGCCTTTTAAATACAATCATGGCAAACTATATTTTTGTATAATTTAGAAGAATTTTTTGAATTTTGTAAATGTGAGTACCATGGACCTGTTTTTTATGTTATGATGTAGGTACATTGACTTGAAAGAGCATGGCGGTTGAGAGTATGTCATGCTCACTTAAGGCGCTACCCGACCAAATAACCTTGAGCGTTCGGTCCTCCTTTGCCCCGCTCCCTCCACATGATTTATCATAGAATTCACACAATTTTTGAAATTATTTTAATAAAAAATCGAATTTTGGTCTTTTGTATAAAATATTTCTAGTAAATTTTCATGATTAAATTGTCTATCCATTAGTGTCAGTAGCAAATAAGGTTTACTTCACGAGGAGACGCATGTTATCAGTCATTATTTCTCGTTTCTGTGCTTTCGTTGTAAGGTTAATTATCAAAGAATAATTAAAAATATACTCCTTTAAAAAAAATTACCAATATGGAATCAAGATTATGTAGAAATTTAATGTATTTTAATTTTTATTACTTAATATTTCTTTTAAATAACAAGTAGATAGCTCCAAAAAACTGCACAAAAAACGGCTAGCGCGGTGTTTTGGTCAGGGAGGTGCCTTAAATGTCTCGCTGATGATGGCGCGTGTGTTGGATTATTCGGTTCCGTAGTTCCCTACAAAATGGTTGAGTTGGATGGTGATATTCCACGCGTCTTCTTCGGGAACGAGTGCCGTCAGTTGATCTCTGGCAGGGCTTATTTTTAATTTATATTTTGAATGGTTTAATTTTTTTTTTCGGATGGTCCTCACATATACAGAAGCAACAAGAATAATGTAACCAAGATTTTGTAATTATCTTGATTTAAAAAAGTGTCCTTGGAGTTTCTTGCCCGTTCTTCTCCATTAAGATCTACGTTATGGAAAGCTTCAACTTTCTGACTAACTAATCGACTCTTTGACAATTCATAAGCCAGTAATTGGTTTAATTGAAATAAATGGTTAGATTTTGTGTTTATAATAATGTATTACACATAAAGCTTCTAGATTAAATCTTCTCAATGATGGGGAAACCCGCATCAAAATCCGTTACGTAGTTTAGAAGACCAACGCGGTCACACAGACAGACATAAAAACCGACTTTAATTTATATTTATATTATATAAATGTATAGCTAGATAATTATTATAGCTCAATAATTGCCTGGTATCAATAGAAATAAATACAATTGAAGTGTCTGTTTGTCATCATCTGCCTAGCCTTTTCCCAACTATATTGGGGTCGGCTTCCAGTCTAACCGGATGCAGCTGAATACCAGTATTTTACATGGAGTGACTGCCTATCTGACCTCCACAACCCAGTTACTGGGTAATACGATACCCCTTGGTAAGACTGGTTGTCAGACTTTCGGGCTTCTGACGGCCCGTAACGACTGTCAAAGATCCACGAATGACAGCCGGGACCAACGGTTTAACGTGCTTTCCGAGGCATGAGGAGTCTCGGTATGTAAAGATGGTCACCCATCCACGGACCAACCCCGGCAAGCGTAGCTTAACCTGATGGATCGACCCATGCGGCTGTTATTACTTAGCCACGAGCTCCTCGTGTCTGTCCAAGTGTCTGTTTGTAATGTCAAAATAACAGCTTTTTATTAAATGTATATGACAGTATACGGTACCTAGAATGAAAAAGCAATTTTTAAACTTTTGTGTCTGTCTGTTTGTTCCGGCTAATCTCCGAAACGGCTGGGCCGATTTTGACGGGACTTTCGCTGGCAGATAGCTGATGTTATAAGGAGTAACGTAAAGTACTTTTATTTTATAAAAGTAATAAGGGTTGCGCGCAAAAAAATTTAAACTCACGTAATTGTGAACAAAATCCGATTCAAATAGGGAAGCTAGAACAGCTAGTTACCAATAAGATAGGCATAATGTTGCAGGCCACCTTTTCTTTACGGTAATAAGGTTGAGCCAATTAGCAGGTACAATTCCAGCCCCAAGCAACAGCTGTTACTAGGAAACATAACACATAATAACATCACGCCTTGTTTCCCCGAAGGGTTAAGACAGAGAACACAGTTATGTTTGAGACAGTTATGTTACTAAGAAAGAGCTACGGAAAACACCCACTTTACCCAATTTTGGAATAGAAGTCATGGCCTCAATTCTCGGGAGCCACGGCTTCTGCCGCAACACCAATGAGGTATAATCAGAAATAGTTTTTTGTAGATAATATATGTATGGAACAGCTGTGTTTACGTCAGAAGGGTCAGTACTATACGGTCTCTAAACTTTTAATTCAAGGTGCCCAATATATCTTGACTCCTTATGGAGGTGTTATTTTCAAAGGAAAATGTCAATAAGATCTATAATTTAGTACTTTAGAAGTTAGTTTCTTATTTTCCGTGTGCCAAGTTATGCTGGGTACAGAAACACGGTAGTCGTGTCTGTTACATTACATCACCAACTCAACGTATACATTAACCCACACAACACCGCAGACTGGGACAAAACATCGTAATCATCTACTAAAAATAATTTCAAGAAATTGTCTTTCATTTCGTGCCAAGACACTGATAATGTTTGGATACGCTGCCTTCTTATTTTTAACCGACTTCAAAAAAGGAGGAGGTTATGAATTCGGTTGTATGTTTTTTTTAATGTTTATTACCTCGTACTCCGTCATTTACGAGTATAAGCCGATTTGGAAAATTCTCTTTTATTTGAAAGGACATACTTCCAGATTGGTCCCATTTTTTATTTTATTTTGTTAAATCCAGTTCTGATGATAGGATTCATGAGGAATTGACGGAACTCTTCGGATAAATGATACTTTCTGGATACAAATGCATTCTGAAAGTATCATTTGGTGAAGTAAAACTGACGAAGAAGACCACAGATGGCTACGGGAGCTCCTCAATGATAAGTATTTCATGGGTGGCGATAAGATATCTCGATTAAGATACATAAGCGACTATGACGAAGCAAATTTAAATAAATGGTTCTGATGATAATGGTACCATGGAACTGATCTGATGAAGCCGGGCACCGGAACTTCGTAATAAAACAATGTATCCTAGCCGTGTTTGGGCTTATTGGAATTGTCATGAGACACACTCTGGCTATAAATGATTTTAATGGTAATATGCTTCAAATTGCGCTACTTGAGGGAGGGGACGCCCTAGGAAGACATATAGTGATCTTATTGGTGATGTTCTTCAGAAAGGTCAGGAGCGTAGTACTCGCAACCGGCGTGCGTGTATGACCAGCTGTATGAATGTAAACGAGGCAAAAGGAATATGTAAGGATCGTAGCAGGTGGCGTTCTGTAGTTTCTGCCTACCCCCATGGGAAGAAGGCGTGAGTTTATGTTTGTATGTTGCGCTACTTGAGTCGTATGTTATGTGTGGCCTTGATTGTCAGAAGACAGATTTCGTCAGCGATTTGTCGTCGTGTGGTTTATTTAATAATTTGTTGCCGACGGCGTCCAAACCTGATAAAAGTACGCCTTCCAAACTCCTGACACGACTTAGCGCGCCATTTAATTGCCTTTTTGCAAAGTTTTTATTTGAAAGGGTATGTGTGGTCGCATATAAATTTGTTCAAATTCTGATGAGTGGTTTTTGAGTCAGCTTCAATAATATGTATTTTTTTTTTTCATTTAGTGTATGTTGATGATGTTATAATAACTTGCTGTTACTGTTATTTACTTAGCAAGTAGTGGTATATGAATTTGGGTGGGGTAGGTACTACAACTAAAAAGCGGAAAATAAAAAAAAGTAAAGTAAAAATGAACGAAAATAGAAGTCAATTTGCAGACACAACGTTACTTATCTAGAACCTACACCCTATACAAACTTTCCATAGTACCCAATAAATGCCTACCCTACCTTACATAGCAATTCAGGGACCATATTCTATGTACATAGAGACAGAATGTCCGAACACCGATTCATGGTACCTCTGCGAGGAAAAAGTTAACTACAACATCCGGGATAAGCTGGATTGCATTCAGCAGCTAATCACGCAACAGAACACCAGCTCATGTACACTCACACCGGTCAGCCTGAACAAAGAAGCCATGGAAAAACTGGACGAGGCGCATTACACCCTCAGTTTCCCGAATCCGACGAAAATCCAGACATCCTGCGGGCAAGAACAATTTATAACAGTGCAAGGAAGTTACCTAGCTACCATACCACAAAACTGCTTTATTAAAACCCTAGAATTCACGATCTCGAACATTAACAACCGGATCAAAGGGCACACACTGAAGATAGCACAATTACCTACCACAAAACCAGAAGGATTTACCAAAAAACGAAGAAACTTTAGTTGAACTGAATTCGATTAATCTTGAAAATCTGCACAACAGCTACCGGAAAATCTCAGTACATCCTCCAGTTCACATAATTGAACGTTTGTTTTTTTTTTATAAAAAGGCTCGCCCCCTTTTACATGGGACTTAAAAATAACTGGCGAAATGTGGGTGTACTATAGATACACCTCTGCCTAACCCTTCGGGGAAACAAGGCGTGATGTTATGTGTTATATTTATGAAAAAAAAAAACAACTGACTGCCAAAAAAAGACTACAGAATGAAAAATAACTTTTGTTTGCGGAAGTTGATGGCAAAAAACGAAAATACTAAACCAAAGACACCGACTTCCAAAACTAAAGCTATTTTTCAGTTTGTAGTATTTCTTTTTTGGAAGTCGGTTGTTTTTTTTTATAAATAACTTTTTTCTTTTGTTATTACCGAGTTAAATATTCTAAATTGTGATTAATTAATTACAGATGAAAAAATATATGAGATATTATCGTCTTCATAATTCTATCCTTTTACACAGATGGACAAGTATTCTTCCTGAACCAGTTTTATTATTTTAATTCCCAAGAAATTGTTGCGTTGGGAAACTATATTCTGGTTCCGCGCCTGCGCTTGCTGATTAGCACATCATTCTATCAGTTAAACGTAACAGACGTTAGAACAGATTCTGGCAAACCGCCAAGAAAATATTAAAAAAAGTATCACGAAGCGCCACGAGACAATGTACTGAGCAAATTTTTTTCTAAGTATTTTCATAATGGATAGAAAAAGATTGTACTCAAGAAAATAATAATGGTTACATTAATATAGCGTCATACAACAAATTCCTCCAGGAGCTTGCCGAGGACAAGAGTTTTGATTTCTAAGATTTTGCCTTTCTGAAAGAAAATTTCTATTTCTTGTTGTGGCTTTAAACTATTTCCTGAAAACAGGAAATTCAAAGAAAGAAAAAAAAATGCTTTGTCTGTCTGTGTTTATCGCCTATGTAAGGGTAGAATTGTTAAGATAACACAGAGTACTCCAATCAGCTAATCATTTAGGTGCTTGGCTTGTACTTGGTTGAAATGTGTATTTACATAATAACATCAATGTTAACAGGTACTTACATATCCCATTTTTGGCTATTAAACCATTGCCAACTGTCTGTACAACCAATCTATTCTATAAACTTCTCACCGTGAAAACTTGGGTGCAGGGAGCTTGAAGTGAGCTGTCAACAGTGTCAATTCCTAGCATCAGTGGAATGACAGCTCACTTCACCTACGTTCTCGCGGTGATTTTTTTACAGAATACACCGGCTGTCTCACGTCTTAGTTATACAATAACAAATACTACCGACCTTAAAAAATGTTTTAGATTGGTGTAGTACGCGTCAAACTTTATGACGGTTCTTAAGTGCGCTACTCGCTGCGCAGTACCGCACCCCTCACCCCCGCTGATACGTGAATTCATTACTGCGCAGCGACTCGCCTCATATTCCGAGCCGCCATAATGTTTGAATCCCGCTGTACTAAAGAATTCTGTCAATGTTACAAAATATCATCATTATACCTATCAGGGGCCATGGCAAGTAGCATTTTTACTTTGTAAATAGAACTTAAGTTTAATCGCTTTTTTGCGCCCACATACAAGACTTAAATATTAGGCAAAAACACAGGGATCATGCGATTAATAGGTATATAAAAATGCAATTTAAAAGTCCATTGAACAGTTAGCTTTATAATTTTATATTAAAACTTCGGTTTTGCTAACGTTAGTTTATAAAAAGCTTCAGGGGCGAAGCCTTCATACAACCCGATTCCTATCGGCTTCTCTTTGGACGAACCACTCTTCTTAATGTCTACTCTTACCAAATAATATGGTACACCTGTGTGTGTAACTGTGTATCACATTACATTACATAATTATATTTAATACTAGTTTAATATATCATAAGATTAAAAACATAACAAAACAACATAACACAACTGGCGAACTGTGGGTGTACTAGACGTACACCACTGCCTAACCCTTTGGGGAAACAAGGCGTGATTTTATGTTAAGATTATAAACGTTCAAGTTTTTGTCTGAGTATAAACTCAGACGCCGAAAGAAAAAATTGTTCAGTTCTCATAAGAGAACTGAACAATTTTTTCTTCGGCTTCCCTCTAATGATAATTGTAGCTGCGCCACTGAAAAGCTTTCCTAAATCGACCAAAATATTATAACTCATAATAATAGAATAGCTATTTAAATCTGAGGTCATAGTTAAACGTAAACAAATAAGTGGTTTTACGTTTTACAATTACCCTTATAAAAAAAAAGTTATTATGAAACCCTCATAGAATTAGTAAAACCTATCTATAGGAAAACAGTATTCCATACTTTTTAATATATAATATTATAAAAGTCTGTCTGTCTGTTAGCTTTTCACGTCTTAAAAGCCAAACGGATTTGGATGAAATTTGGTACACGGGTAGACCATGTTATAGGATACTTTTTATCCCGGTAGTATGTCCCCGTGGGATAATTTCCGTCTTCCACGCGGACAAAACCGCGGGCATAAGCTAGTAGTTAATAAATCAATAAACATGCTATTTTTTATTATCAATCCCCAGTGATTTAGTCTACGTTAACAACGTAAATTGTATAGTTACGAGATATTTTCCTAAATATTCCGAATGGTATAAAATGCCAACCTTGATATTTATAAGACAATCAACTATCGGCTCAACTGTTTCCAAGATAATCCGGACAATCATTCATCGACGGAGATCGCAGCATACATATAAATAACAGACTTCCTTGGTAGCTGAAAATATTACGGAAGTTTTATCGCAAAGACAACAGCTGTAAAAACATAAGAGATGGGTTGTGGTTTATATATACTCGTACTAATATTAAAAATAGGCATATAGAGGGTAATATTAGGAACTACTGATCCAATTCCAAAAATCCTTTCACTAATGGGAAGCTACGTGTATTGCCGAGTATCCTATAATATATTTTATCTACTCTCATATCATAAAATTCGAATTATAAACTTCAAAATGAGTTTATATTGACATACTTTATAAACACAATACCGAAATTAAAAAATACAATCATTTTTTATCGGATACAGATCGGCCCTTGAACCTATCTTCCCAGAGGCAGTGGGATGAACCGCTCTGCAGGTTGGTACGGAATAATCTAATTAATACGACCACCAATACTGCTGAGCGTGCCCGCCTGCTGGCTGTGGGGGAGTGGGAGTTGGGCCTCTGGCTTCAGGCGCTACCGTCACCCAACATAGGCACTATGCTGGGTGACACCACCTTCCGGCTCGCTACTTGTCTGCGTCTGGGCGCTCCTTGCGTGGCTCCGCATCGCTACCAATGCGGTGTCGGTGTCGACTGCCTCGGACAACATGGCCTATCCTGCAGTGAGAGCGCAGGCCGGATAGCACGGCACGCCAGCATCAATGACATCATCCGTCGTGCTCTTGTCACCAGCCAGCTGTTTTAGAACCCAATGGCGTAGCACGCGACGATGGGAAGAGACCAGACGGAATGACCATAATGCCTTGGAAGGTAAGTAGGCCTTTGGTGTGGGATGCAACGTGTGTCGACACCCTTGCGCCATCCCATCTTCCTAGCACGGCAGGCTGTGCTGGAGCGGCTGCTGCGGGTGCGGAAAACCTCAAACGGCGCAAATACTCCAATCTTATTGGGACTTATTCGAGCCGTTTGGGATTGAAACACTTAGGCCGTGGGGTCCGAGTGCCCACTTAGTTTTTCGAGACATCGCCAGGCGGTTGGTCGACTCCACACGTGACCAGAGGGCTGGCCTATTTTTTGGCCAAAGAATCAGCATTGCCATACAACGTGGCAATGCTGCCAGCCTTCTGGGCACTTTTCCTGTTGACAGCGATGTGGATGAATTTTTTGATGCCCTCTGATTATTTCCCCTCCTTTTTTATATACTTGTACATATTATTATTTTAAGATTGTTAGGTTTTATGTCAATAATATTAGAACAACTGTTTTATGGCATAATAAAAACATTACCATCATATTTTAACACTTTATCTCTAACAAAATAATGTTAAAAAATATTTTTTTTACCGTTACGATACAGGGAAAATCCAAGAAGTTAATATCACCAAGGAGTTTCCATCAATTATTTTTTTCTAATAGAACGCACATGTGGGGCGCATCATTTTTATAGCATTACAAAAAAATTTTGTTTCCAATTTTTACTTGTCTGTCGCAGCGCCGCTTTAGCGCATGCGCGGTGATGTGCTGGGTTTTAGCGCCATTCATAAGTTTTTTGTACTGAATTTCGTGGGATTTTTTTTATTCTTGGTTAAAAATGTCTGAAGCCAGTGAATGTCAAGAAAATTTGACTCACCCGATATTTAAGATGCGGCGCCGGAAATGACTCATAATCATTTCCGTCGCCGCATACTCATAACCAGCTAATTCGAGAAAATTGTAAATAATAAATGTTATCACGAGTTGATGGTATGGCAAATGCAAATAAAAATAGTAATTTAAAAAAATTTAATCGACTTCAAAAATAAATTAACTCAAAATCATGAAATAACTTTAATTTCGGAAGTCAGTGTCTTGAGATCTGTATTTTGTGTTTTTTCTACCGACTTCTGAAATTAAAGTTATTTCATAATTTTGAGATAATTTCGTTTTGAAGTCAATTTTTTTTAAATAACTTTTTTATTTCGTTATTTTTTAGTTCTAAGTAAAAACTGGAAGATTTGTTTGTAATAAGTAGATAATAGTTTTGTTGTAAATATTGCACTAGAATTTGACCAAGGTTTTGCGATGTTTTCCCTTTGACAGCACACCCATATGTAGCTCGTATCAATAAGCCAGGCCGTCACACTTACACGTATTAGTCTCTATCTTGAAAATTTCTGAACCGGTTTTGATGAAACTTGCACTGTTCCCTAAGTTGAAGTAAATGTAAGGCAATAAAAAAAGAATGGTTACAATCCGATTAGCAGTTTCGGAGAAATGCGTGCACAAACATACATACACCTATAACATTTTGTCTATTTGATTGGAAGCACTAATACATTATCATATTATGTCAGTATAGTGCAGTTCCAATAAAATTGCATACGTGTCGAATTGATAACCTCCTCCTTTTTTGAAGTCGGTTAAAAAGGCTATGATCTTTTATTTAATAGGTTCAATCTCAATGTATGAGAGTAGATAAAACAGTGTATAAAACTGCACATAACTAGGTATTAAAACACTCGTGAGATACTAATTAAAAAGTTAAAGCAAGAAGTTTAGCTAGTCTTTTTTATACTGGTTCTTATGTTAGGTTAGTTATCATAAGTTAGGTTCATACGTGAATCACGTTTGCAAAAGCGCCTTTAGTTGGAGCGATACATGTCATACAAATAAGGGAGCTTTTATAAGTACAATGTAATATATTTACGGCTAAAAAACCATGTATTTTTATTAACAGAGATTCGTCTCTTGTTTCTTTCCATACAATTTTTAAACCACGAATCTCGTTCCAGTCTTTAAAAATCATTATTAAAACAAGATTTTTATTGTTAATTACGCATCCCCCTGCTACGAGTTACGCGCTACGACGCTACGACTGCTACGTTTCATTCAACCCCCCCGCGGCTACAGAGCTACGCCGCTACGAACAATAATATCCCTGCATAATACACTTAGGTATACATAATAATGTGCCGAGTTAATAAAGTAGATCGTGTTTTATGGTCTATACGTTTCCTTTTTAACACGCTTTTATGAGCTTCACTTGTAACTAACTAACTATGTAAAAAAAATCTTGGAAGTAAATTTTGACCTCGTTATAATAATTGTCGTATCGACATGAAATAATAAAATAAAATAAAAAATCAATAAATAATAATTAAATGTATTTGTATACAAATAAATAAAATTGAAGTGTCTGTTTGTAATGTCAAACTAACAAGTTTTTACTAAATGCATATGAAAGTATATACAGTACTTATAAAAAAGCTTAGCTTATGGCTACTTATAACAAAGAGCCATTATTAAAGTTTTTGTCTGTCTGTCTGTTTGTTCCGGCTAATCTCCGAAACGCCTGGACCGATTTTGACAAGACTTTCACTGGCAGATAGCTGATGTTACGGCGGGTAAATTAGGCAACTTTTGTTTTAAAAAATAATTAGGTTTCCACACAAAAAAAAATAAAAACCATGAAATTATGAACAAAAAGTCGGATTTGAAAAATTGTTTTTGCATTTGGTGGCCCAATTCTCGTGTATAGTTATAGGCTATTTAACATCACGCTACGACTCTTAGAAGCCGAGCAAAAGAAAAAGTCAGGAAGCACAACACTAAGCAAAAACAAAGTACTAGCGCGGGCGGGCGATTCAACGTGACGGCACAGATTACCAGATAAATCACTTCATAAAAATATTTCAATACCTACTGCTATAATAGCCTACACCTTAGAGTCACTAGATGATGCGAACGAAAATGTACCTAACCTTACAAGCGTAATAATGTGAGTTTTGCTTTGTAGCTGCGCGCCGCCGCGTGGTTATTGTGAATTGCCAGGGCTGCCTTTTTCGATAAAGATGTCAGTAGGTATTTGTAGTACATTTTATGAAATAAAATAAAATGCTTTTTATTGTTTTAGCACGTGTAATTGTTAAAATACTTCTAAAAGACTGAGGAATATTTTAATGCTAGATAACTGTTTAGCACTCTGTGACCACACCCCAAAACTGCAATTGTAAGACAAGTAACACACACAACATAAGCAACGTGTAGTACCTAACTATTTAATAATCAGTGACGTAACTACTCCGCATGGCCACAAATACGAATGAAATACGAAATGGAGGAAACTGAAAACATGATTAATTGATTTGTTCGTTCATTTACACAATTAGCGTAATAGGTAACTACTGTGCTTCTACATTATGAACAAACCTGCGCTGGCGCCATATTGTGACGTCATGCACGCTTTTCTAACACTTGCACGCTTTTAAATAAACAATAATAATATGAACATAACATTAACAAGATAGCAACGATATTTGCACAAAGTAGATTTTTGCTAAACATAATTTTCAAATGACAGTTGACAAATAGAGTTTATTGCCTTTCTATTCTTATCTCACAATCAGACACATAGTAGAAGTAATAACGTACCTACCAATAAAATACAGAACACGAAACAGGCAAGTTTAAACAATTTACCTATTAAAAAACGATAGTAAAACTGTGTCAGCAGGTAAACTGGAAAAAGATAAGTTTTATATTTTCTCTTGCTGGCTTTACATCCATCAACTGCACATAATACACCAGAATCAGCCATATCATAAGAATTTGAAACCAAGTACGTCAGGTCGACCGAAATCTATGCGTACGTACGTGCCTCGCGGCTGTCGGCAACCTACTGAGAAATGGGCTGCGTGCGGCCCGTCGGCCGGCAGGTAGTTAGCGCGCGTAAGTACATGGAGTGATGCATCTGCATTAACTGTGGTTATTGGTTACAAAATTGTATTATTATTAAACGTATTATTTAATTTTCATCGCTTTTATCAGCTTCACTTGTAACAAACAATTTCGAAAAAATTCTTGGAAGTTAATTTTAACCTACTTATAATTGTCGTATCAAAATGAAACTTTGTATGTATATGTAGTTCGGAAGACAATAATATAATTTGGTATCTTGGAGCTGATCTGATGATGGAGTCAGGAGGTGGATAGTGGAACTCTTCATTGGCTACTAGTAACCCCTTGAGTTTGGACTCGTATGATCCGGTTTGACGAGACCAATAGCTTGCGCTTGATAACGAGGGTCAGATGATGGAGCCAGAAGGTGTATAGTGGAATTCTTCAGTGGCTACTAGTAAACCCCTCGAGTTTGGGCTCATATGATTCGTTTTGATGAATCCAATATATTGCACTTAGAGTCGAGGGTCTGATGATGAAGCCAGGAGGTAAATAGTGGAATTCTTCGGTGGCTACTAGTAAACCCCTCGAGTTTGGGCTCATATGATTTGTTTTGATGAGTGCATGACGGTCTGATGATGGAGCCAGGAGGTGGATAGAGGAACTCTTTAGTGGCACTATTAAACCGGTCAATTTAATTATTTTATAAATTTTTATTGCGTGATAAAAGCGTGTTTTTTAATTTTTTTTTGTACATTACGCTTGTTTCGAAAGCCTCATTATAATTATATATATATTTTTTTAAATTAATTATAACGAAAGGAATATTATGAGAAATATTTTAACATGGCTTTGGCAGAAATCCAAGAGACTCAAACTATGGCTACAAAGTTTGTCGTCTGGATCATATTGGACTGAAAATACGAAACTTAACGTCGTCTTCTCAGATTAAAGTTAAACATTTTAATGCGAAAAAATACTATCGCTGTTATTGGACAAAAATATTGTGTTATATGAGAGCTCTACAGCTCAACCTATTTAAAAGATCATAGCATCGAATAGAACACGTGTGACACAATGGGCGGGATGGTGGGGATCGTCGCAATTGGATGTTTATAATAATTCCTCCATTTGCCAAAGTGAACAACAGCTTATGCCAGTTAGGATTTAAAATAGGGAAAAGTTAAGAAATCAAATTATAATCGTCCCACATCAAAACTTTCCTAGCTAGTTAGAATAAATAAATTTAATAACTTCTTCATTAAATTGAATCAACCATAATTAATATAACTAAAAGGGTTGCGAGGAACTAAACATTATTTTTAAACGAGCATTATTACCTTGGAAGACTTTATTTTTCAATTATGTTAAAAGCTAATTGATTATAGGTAGATTTCACCAATGAAACTGAACGCGATCAGCATATCTAAACTACGTTCTAGAGCTGTCAGTGCCATTATTCCAAAGAAAATAATGACACTGAGAACTCTTAAACGTGATTTATGTGTTGATCGCGTTCAGTTTAATTGGTGAAATCAGCCCTTAGTAACTTTCCTTCCTGGGGGCCAACCACCACCTCTTAAAGCACAATTATTTTATGTTACTTCAGCGTGAGAAAGAGATGGAGCTATACAGGACGTCTAGCTCCATCTCTTTCCCACACTGAAGTAAGATTACAATAATACTGCTTTAAGAAGTGGTGGTCTAGCTCCTGTACGTTAATATTTGGACATCGAGTAGCTAGAAAATTAAATATACAGTACAGTACAGTAAAGTACAATACAGACACACAGTATTTGTACAGTTATTGTGTGCATAATAAAGAGTATTCTATCTATCTATCTTTTAATAGCAAAAAAATGTATCCAATCTAGGTACACAAAAATCTAAATGTCCGTCACACATATGATACAACATCAAAGCGTTTTGAGGTAAACATTACAAAAGGAGCGTCGACCGAGTACGCGATGACTGAGATTGATCTCCACCTGACCGATAGTAAATATCATTTTATCGTAAGAACGTGGATTGAATTACTATAGAAACTGTCAGCAAATATATGTAATGTAGATACTAAAGTTATATGTAACACAACTTTGAGTACGCTCGGTGTCATAATTAGGCCTAGGCTTTTGTCTATAATATTTCGAAGACTGCCTCTTTGGTGTAGTGGTCGCAAGCGCTACTGCTGAGCATGAGGTCCTGGGTACGATTCCCAGATCGGGCAGTGTTATTGGGTTTTCTATCTTTTTTTTTTTTTTTTTTTTTGTGGATGGGAAATCATCAAATGACTTCTCCCGCTCTGGGCGGAGCGGGAGGGCGTGTCAGACTTTTACTGACTAAAACCCACCCGTGTTCCTTCTGTTGCCTGTGCCGGGGCCACGGTATGGGTTTTCTATCTGGAATTTCTTTGTAGCAGCCTGG
Organism: Fissipunctia ypsillon; assembly: GCA_947568875.1. Lineage (NCBI taxonomy): Eukaryota > Metazoa > Arthropoda > Insecta > Lepidoptera > Noctuidae > Fissipunctia > Fissipunctia ypsillon. The sequence continues at coordinate 14,324,164 of OX387654.1, read as the reverse complement.
AGTCTGGATTTGTGCCCGGTAGATGGCAATAGGCTCGCCCCCTATTACATGGGACTTAAACATAACTGGCGAAATGTAGGTGTTACTACAGGTACACCTCTGCCTAACCCTTCGGGGAAACAAGGCGTGATGTTATGTTATGTTATATTTCGAAGATGTTTTTAGGGTTCCGTACCCGAAGGATGCCAAACAGAACCCTATTACTAAGCCTCCGCTGTCCGTCCGTCCGTCCGTCTGTCTGTCTGTCAGCGGGCTGTATCTCATGAACCGTAATAGGTAGACAGTTAAAATGTTCACAGATTGTGTATTTATATTGCCCCTGTAACAATAAATAAAAATAAAAAATAAAGTTAAAAATTAAATGGGAACCACATTTAGTAGTTTATTAAACCCATTTAAACCTTAGTCGCAGTGCCCCTGTGAACCGATTCATGGCAAATTATAATATTATAATCCACAATAGCAGCAACATTGCCATCTTTGCCGACACTTTTACCAGTTCCGTAAAAAACTATGATCCTCAACTATTCAAAACATTTGATCACGTTTATTGCAGTCGTCTAACGTATAACAATCACACCAAAATTGAACTGAACTTCTATTGTTTATTAATTAATTAAGTAAATCTGATGTTGTATTTCTTTTTCTCATATATTGTCTTCCTATGGTAGAGTAGCTCATATTTATCTAACATTGTAACAGAACATAAGTTAGTTTATTTTAAATCACTTTTTAAATAATTCTTTTAATTTGTATGTATTTTTTGTTTATGTCTAAGCGGTGTACCTACTTCTTTAAGTGACAAATTCACCATACTAATAAATATATAAGTTCTTTTTTGTAATATGTTATTAGTGAACAAGTAATTGGAGTACTTATATATAAATAAATAAATAGTTGCCCAATTGATTACATTTTTCAAAAAAGCTTCTTTTCATTAATATTCTTAAAAATATGGTCCCGTGTGAGCGAGAGAGGTGACAAAATGCGACAACTCTTTTTTAGTACGAGCCAATAAATTAGTCATTATACAGGGTGTAAATACACCCTTCACGAAGCCGTCATCTGATCTACGCATTGTGTACATCAAACTAAGTAACCTTCTGCAAAAATAATTGCTGGGAAATGACTTTTATTTTTGGTGTGAAAATTAGTTGTTTACGGTAGTGCGCATTGTAACGCACGCGAAACATTATAGTGGCGCATGCGATGGCACAGGAGTTGTGGGGGGCATTTATAGGTAAGTTATAACATTTAAAAATAATTTTCATTAAATGTAAAAAGTTGGAACTTTGAACTTCAATATCTCCGTAACCAGAAGGTCCAGTACAAAAAAAAAATATCAGTACAAAAGAGTGCCTGTCGACTGAGTTAAGGGAATTTATACACCAGTTATTCTGCCTTCCCAAAGTATCACCAAAAGTTGATTCTAAATTTTATTAAACATTTATATTTAATTTGTGTTTCAGATGACATGTTTATAAATAACTAAAGTGAAATGTAATACAACCAACAAAGAAAAAATATTATTTAAAACGTAAACATTTTACGTTATCAAAAACAAACGTTTTTAAGTGATTATTTGTTTTCTTTTAAAGGAAAGTCATATGAGTTACAAGAAACAAACAACCGAGCGCAAAGTGCATTGGCACTAACGTTTAGCTTCAAATAGCTACTTTCCAATAACTTCTAATGCATGCTATTCACCTTTTGACATTAATGTCAAGAAAGGCCATTCATTCCTCGGGAAGCACTCAATAATTTCGATCAATATTTATATTGATCAGACCCGTTACAAATGGTTAGTGATTGATAAAAGACGGCACATAAATATTAATTTGATATCTTACAGACCCGTATGTCTTTCATTTTCCTAACGCTTTACAAAACTAAAAATTAATTATCATCTCTCTAATAGAAGCACAAAAAACTCAAAGCAAAATATCCTTATATACTTTTCCACGACAACATTAACACGAATTCTGCGATTTTCTTGTAAGTTAATCCTGGAATATTCCCATGTTTGGTACATTTACATTACATAATACATATCTAAGTCACATAGCATAGGACCTAATATCTTCCACAATTCGCTCTGTCGGTCTCGCTGTCTGAGAAACTAACACCTGACACGATTATTCCGACAAGATATCGCACCTTCAGAATAGTAGTGACTTAACTCAAAAATCTAAGAAATCGAGTTACGATCTTTTTTTACTCATATTTCACAAAAGATAAACTTAACTTAATACAGAAATCAAATAATTGATAGGTTTTCATACAAAATTAATTAATTAAATCAGTTCAAAGTTCAAATCATCATCAGTTTGCAGTTTCAAAACTTTGTTTTCGTTTTCCCAAAAAAATGATTTTTTGAGATACGTCACTACTGTTCTGAAGGTGCGATATGCGGAAAAAAATGTTAGGCACATAAATCTACGCATATCAACATATTTTGTGCGATAAATATAAATGAAATGCATAGGGCTCCCTATTATGTAGGTACGTTTTTGTTTGCTATGTCTGGAGGAGGACCGGGATAACCCTGCATCTCCTTCACAGGGAGAGGAGAGTGGAAAGAAATTTTCCATTGTTTCTTTAGGGAGAAACCTAACGTAAGAAAAAATAGTGGAACATTGCGGCGGTTGGGAATTTTCTGGAATACTGGATTTGCCTGACTTGGGAAGAGTAGAAGAGCTGCGCTCTCTTCCAAAAATCAAGATAAAAATATACATTTCGATCTACCAATTCTTTGAAGAAAGACATTTTGTATACAGAAGCAATAGAACTAAATAAAATAGTGCGTGAATCACTCATCACGCTACATTTTCTAAAGTCGAATTTATTATTTGAATTATTAAAAGTGGTATCTATTCATCGATGTTTCTTGTAAATTATATTGATGGGTAAAATAAAAGTGTTAGAAATAGATAGGTATCACACATTTCATAAAATCAAACCTTGTGTCAGGTCGTTTATTAACCAGAAAAAATCTAGAACTATTGGATAAGTCATGAAAGATTTATAGCCCGAACCGCAATGTTTTCGACTAGAATCCTACTTCCTATCCTTCTATAACATAATATAATATTATAAACGCGAAAGTTTGAAAAGATGGGTGGATGGATGAATCGATGGATGTTTGTTTCTCTTTCACGCAAAAACTACTGAACGAATTTGGATGAAAGGAGTTGGGAAATCTTGGGCTCAGCGGTTAACTAGATGAAATATGTATAAAAAAACCGTTATATTTTTCTAAAGGAAATCACAAAATACAGTACCATGTTTCTTTCTAGGAAGCGAGAAAAGTTAAATTAAAAACTAAATAATCGATTAAATACATTCCTGAATTCTTAGTAATCGATAATGAATAAATCGGTAAAATCTCAGAATATGTATGAAAATCGAGTGACAAGTGCTTATCAATCGTTTCGTGGGATCGATCCATAGCGAATCGATTTCCTTTAATTTTTCTTCAGTTGGCAACACTGGCCACCGACTGACACATGACAGGCAGACGAAAACCGACATTCGTTGATTCGTTCGTTTTCTTTCGTTCTGAGTGCGCACGTATTTTCCATGTTTTATTGATGTTACATGCTCTGTGTTTTATTGTATAACCCCACGACCTCGGCTTTGTATATTATAAAGGACTATTCGACGGATCTTGCCATTTTATCAGTTATTCGTCAGTGGCGTGCATCTAAGCCTGTAATTACCTATTCAAATCGAGCTTTTAGCCTATCAAGCAAACAAAACCAGACTTATGTAGGTACCTACTGTTTACGGTCTCCGGCGTCATGTCTGTCGGCTGTCTTTGTAATTATTGAAGATGAATAATAAATATTTTATACACATATTAGTGTTTTATTTTACTTCCTCTTCTCCCTTTTTTAAAATAAAGGTACCTACTGCTTCTAAGTGCAGAATATTTGATGTAGAGACTTGTCTTCAACTGTAGCGACTGTCCAGGGCGTGCCAAACGTGTCGGATCTTCGACACGTCCCACATGGAGGCTCTCTACTTGCACTCCATGCATGAAACCATTACACAACCGAAGCCATTCAAAAATATTTCGCAAATAACATCAAAATACTGCAATGTTATAATGTAACCTCACTTTAACTATACTTCTTATAACTTGAATCCTGGATAGCTAAAATTCACCAAATTTTCAGTGAGGCCTGAAGGTCTCACTGAAATAAAATAAAATCAAATCAAATAAAGTTCTGATTCTGAAGAATCAGAACTTTATTTGCTATGAATGTAGGTACAGGTATAAGATGTTGTACATAAATTAATGAGATATTATATCCTCTTAAAAATAAGGCTAATTTGATTGAGTTAACACCTTGGCCCAAGAGACTATGGAATCTTTCCCTTCTCCTTTGGCACACATATAGTTCATAACCTGAATTAAATATAGGATACTTTTATCCCGATATCGTTTATTTCCCGTTTTATTGATCGTTTATTTTCCGTTTTTATTTTTCATCGAAAAAGTTGAGCTTAAAAACAGATTTTTAGAGATTGATTAACACGTTCCCTGTCCCAATACAAAGTTATAAAATGTATTCGTACGCCCACCTACAATCAATGTGGATGGGAAATCATCAAATGACTTCTCCCGCTCTGGGCGGAGCGGGAGGGCGTGTCAGACTTTTACTGACTAAAACCCACCCGTGTTCCTTCTATTGCCTGTGCCAGGGCCACGGTAACTCTTTCGAACATCCCGCAACCCCGGCTGGCATCGGTCCTAGCGGACCCCTTCCAACAATCTCGCCCTGACATGACAATAATAATTAAAAGGGATTACATTTATACTAATACGGCCTAAAAAATGCCTACAAAAAAAATAGTTTTCTTTTACCCTTTTTATATAAAGGAAACTGGCATCATTTTACGGCGGCTCTTTTAAATTTTCGGTAGCCTTGTTATCTAACCATACGTCTATGAGAATCTTTTACCTCTTATTCATATGTCCAGTCAAATAAAAACATCAAATTTACTTTTGGATTATGACTCCAACTAAAGTCATGGACATTATGAGTTTGGTGCAAATGTGACTCCTTTGGAGCCATTGGACAGTGAACGTGTTAAAACAATTCACGACATTTGACGAAATAAAAACATATAAAAATGTATGTACCTAGAATTTGTCTTTTAGCCTGGCAAGGCTAAAGGCAATTTAGCTACACTGAATTTCACAGCACAGCAGGTTGCTAATTATGCAATCATTGCAGGCCTATACTGCAGTTGATCTCTATCAGACGAGTCGGTAGACAAATTACGACACTCAGATAAGCATAGACCCACATAATGTTAATTAGTTCAGTAGTAACTGTTAATTCAATGACAACGAACGCTTGATAAGCGTGAATATACGGCCCACTGACGGGGGTAATCGTTTGTGAAATGACATTCGTTCACGTTGACATGCATCGGGACAAGTTCGGCAATAGGCGTTTGCGGGCGACTGATGATGCGTGTAGCGCCAACAACTTTGTCTGAGAGTGATTGTATTGTTACTGCCGCCTTCTGGGGCTTGGACCATTTTAATTGGGTTACAATTTCTGCCAGTAACATCGCCGTTTTCCTATGAAGGAGACAGAAAGTACAGAACGACGTGGGGTAACGCTGTAAACGCTAAATTATTTCGACGCGAGAGCACAATTTGTACGAAAAACAGTTTACCTACAAGGAACTTTTTTTTTAGCTACAATCCGAATAAAATTCTAAGCAACCCTGTACAGTACAGAAATGTTAACAGAAATAAAGTCTATACCAATAAACCATATTTATCCTCAAGGTCTGGAGACATGTCTGAGACTGAAATAACCCCATTTCAATATAGTGTGAATGTAAAAGTGACTAGTGTATAAAACATTCTGTTGGCAGATATTGGAGCGTGTGAAACGACATGATTTTTAGGGTTCCGTACTCAACAAGTAACCCTTATAGTTTCGCCATGTCCGTCTATCTGTCCGCGGCTTAGTTCAGAAACTCTTAGTACTAGAAAGCTGTATTTTGGCATGGATATAGGTACATATTAATCACGCCGACAAAACGGTAAAACAAAATTTTGAAAAAAAAATTGTAGGGTAGGTACTTACCCTTGCACGTAAAGTGAGAATGATATTTTTTTTTCTCATCTATTCCATGGTGTGTGTGGGGTATCGTTTGATAGTATGGAAATGTGAAAAAAAATCACGGCAGTAGATTAAATAACGAAGTTAAAAGAAAAACTATCACAGCTAAGAAGGCTTTACAAGTTAACAAGTAATAGTCGACCAACTTACATTTGCAGTTGGAATGTATTGGAGAATATGTTTTTCAACTACAATGGTAAGTTTGTTCATGGGATAAACTCACCCCAACTACGGAACCCTTCATTATGCGAGGTCCGACACGCACTTGGCAGCTTTTTTTATTGTGTGATGCCGCTCGCCGCCGGCGCATACATACGTGTTCAGAACGCCGCGCCTCCGGATCTTGGCTAAGCCACAATACTTATATTCCGTAGAGGTGTGCTTTTCTAAGGGGAACGTGACGTTTGTCGATTATTCACATGTTTATATTTGTGAACTAAACAGAATTGACAGATAACATACCCTAGCTTACCGCAAAATTTTCTAATGGACATCGCAGCTAAAAAGGTAGGGCTAAACTACAAAAATATACGCGTTTACATAATATTATGTAACGATAAATCATTTAGCGCTGACAGATCTAAATTTTATTCAATTAGTGAAAATCGCTTCCATACTGAGAGTAGGTAGGTATCTATTAAAATAAGTAGCAGCGATATTGTTCAATTTCGATACAAGATTGCTATAATAAAGGTTTATTATAGGTACATTACGCGTCGTCATTGGATTCGCGTGGGTGAGCTTAGAATCACGAGTTTCGCACGAAGGCAGCAAAAGGTGTGAGATCATTAAAAGTATTGCCCTGAATAGCTCGCCCTTATCAGAGGTAGTCGTTGACGTAAACACGTGTTTGACAATGGTAAAGTATTTATTAAGTATTTCGATTTGATTTATATTATGCCTTTGCTTTTTGTATTGTAAATTGTGACTTCCTTTGCGTAGGACCTAATTTGGATTACAATAGTAATTTTTGATAATTTTGTAATAAAGTGGCATATGCTATCGTGTGGGCTTTCGTACGTTGTTTTATTTTTCTTATTTTGCCAAATTATTTACTTTAAAAAGAGAATAATATTACAGTAGCAATTCGCTTTCTAGCCGTCACTCAAAATTAACTGGTTCTTGTTTTTTTTTCTTCTAAAGTATTTTATCAGCCTGTCTGTGTTTACACGTCATTCATAGTTACGTTTAAAAATCTTAAAAACGCGAATACTTCTAGTAAAATTATTAAAAAAAATATCAAGAAACACGTCGCAGCGTAGTTTGTTATTCCTTTCAATTTTTCTCTGAAGTGGAAGAGCTGCATTTTTTAAAATCTAAACACTTTTAATCGATAGAATAAGTTTAGTCTACAGCGCGACGTCACGTAAATTATCCACTTTAGAAGTTTGGTCTGTTGCAAAAATTGCTAATTTTGTAAGCAAAATCAGGTAGTATGACCACTTCCACGTATTCTTGTAAATCAGAGACAATTTGCATAGTTACAGATGCAGTGAAATGCGGGGGTTTTTGGAAGTATGCCACCGGCCTGGAAATAAATTGCTTCATTTTTGGAAGTGAGAAATTTCGTATTCATGAACAATTTTAATACTTTTAAAGTTTGTAGGATTTACATTTAGCTTTTATGTCTCATGCAAAGTAATTACTGTAATTATGGGGGTGGTAATAGGTTTAAGGTGTGTAGGTGTGTGATATAAGTTAAATAGCTTAAGTTTTTTCTCGGAACATGAGCATGCTAGTCAATGTTGGCACATAATAGGTAAATAATAATCCATTTCCTCAGTTTATCCAATTTAAATTTTTCAATATGTTTTATGAATCACACCGGTATCCAGAATAGGGTCCAAGCTGCACTGTTAGGGTTCCAGAGAAAGGAACATCTTAACAATACGCGCCGTTTCCAGATCCAGGAGTACCTACCGCTTCCAACTGCCTAATGAGAGCCTCCTCGGGCGTTGTCAATGCTTTTGCTTAATATGTTTTTGGCTGTAACAACTGGTATCGGTGATATGAGCGCTGAGTCTACATATCACTGATCACACATGTCGCCTCGTGAGCCAAGTCAAGACACTTGATTTTCTTATCATTCTCAGCTTCCTCAAAGTTCTCTGACTGTTGTACCAACAATCATTGTGCGACATTCTAATCGATCACCATGATATTAGTACGTAACTATTAAGATTGAATTGAGTCCCAAGATGAGGGTGATAGTCGATAGTCAAAGTGACCTGCATAGTCAGAATGTACCTTTAACGAGTGGTAATAACAAGTTGAAACAACGTTTACTGCTTCCGCACTATTGTTGATCTAGTTGTGTATCCAACTTAACTGCTGTTTCACTATTTTATGACATAACAAAAGTCAATTCGAGCAACTTTGACATCCTATTCACTGCCGATCTCTTATGGAATACCATCAACAATTCACAAACAAAAAATACCAATTTGTACGATGACATATCAAATAAAATTCTCCTACGTTTTTATTGAATGTTAATTCTTAAAATATGTTAAGGCTTCTAGTGAAATTGAACATTCAATGGATTACATGTTAGATTTAAATCACTGTCGTGTTGTTAGTCAGCTGGGTTAAGGGTTTGATTTAGAAAGTGGTACTTCTGGACACGGCGCGTATCGTTACGAGGTTCCTCTCTCAGGAGTCTTGGCCACCAGTAGCTTGGACCCTGTTCCCGATACCGGTGGGCTACTATTTTTTAAATATTTTTTTAATCTTTTTATAAAATATTTAATAATGTAGATTTTATATATCTACATGAATTAATGGAAATAAGTTACGTTTTAAACATGCGATAAAAATATGGATACAGCGAGGTGATAGGTAAAATCTTAGATAGGATTCGAAACCTGCGATGCTGAGACGGGGGACTGATCTTGTCCCAGACCTGTATCTAGCATTTGAACAATTAACACCTACTGCGGTACCAAGACGTTTGCCGATGTGTTTCCGTTTCAAGGGCCTACATACGCAATGATATCGCAATGCTGTTTAACGTTACAATTATTAGGCTCGTAACTTCCCATTCGAAAATCCTTTTGAACGAGCTCATTTAATAGTATCTCATATGCCAATGCCAACACTTTCGCTTTTATATTATTATTATATAGCCTACGAACTAGACAATTCAGTAACATTCAAGTTTTCTATTTTTATATATATAATTCAAAGTCTTGACTGACTCACTAACTGATATATCAACGCACAGCCTAAACCGCTGATCCTAGAGACATGAAATTTGGAAGGTGTGTTCTTTGTAAAGAGTAGTATTAATCCTTATTCAATTAAATAAGTTGTTTAAATTGTTATTTTAATTGCATTAAATCTAGATTGACATCATATCATTTAGTTAGATTAATACTTTAAAAGATCACAGATTCAAAATTACGCATAACAAAATGATTATGGTTGACCGCAGTGCAGCGCTAGGACAGGGGTCAATGACCTCTTCTTCGGCTATTACGTATGCGATCATCGCTTCGCTTCCTTTAAATCCCGTTAGTACGTTCCTGTAGGATATTTTCCGATAACCACACGGGCGAAGCCGCGGGCAAAAGCTAAGTAAAAATAAATTAACGTTATGAGGTACCACTGATAACATATTTTTTATTCAAAACATACTCTTCACAAAGAACACACCTTCCAAATTTCAAGTCTCTAGGACCAGCGGCTTAGACTGTGCGTTGATATATTATCAGTCAGTCAGTCAGTGAGTCAGTCAAGACGTTGAATTTTATATAAACAGATCTTCGATCAATAATAGCAAGAGATAAAGGATCAGGAACAAAAATAAGTCTTTCAAGTGGCCACGTTTACACACATTTAAAACATTTATATTTCGTACTAAGAAATAAAGAAAAAAGTTTAATAACATTAACAACTTCAGTTTATTATAAACCTTAATACTCAAACATAAAGTTTAATCACGATTGCAAAATATTTTTTTAGGTCCTTCTGTCATTGGAAAGCAATAAAAAATGTCGCTCAAAAATAAAAAGTCATTTTTATAATAAGTAAAAAAATATTTATTCTAAAATGAAACTAAACGTCTATGCAATAAGGTTTAAAAACATTTTATTGACAATTTCGCTTAGTCTATTTTGGAATTAGACGTAGTTCATTTCAATGCTCAGAACACAGTCTACGTCTTTCAGTATTGAAAGACCTAGAGTTGCAGAATATATTTTTTTAGGCGAAGGTTCGTTTATGGTGGCAAATATTTCTGATCGATTTAAAAATGTAGTAGGACTAAACTAGTACAATATTTAGTTATTTTATTACAACATTACTATTAACTGTGTGCGGGTTGGCTCATTGTAATCAACCCGTATAAGAAAATGGGTGCGTGTACTTTTGTACGCAATTTAGAAGAGTAATAAAAACAAAATTTGTATTAAATCAATTTGATTTAAATGCGAAATGGGTCGCTAGAAAGTCTACAAACCAAATCATTTGATAGCCTTTTTCCAACTATATTGGGGTCGGCTTCCAGTCAAACCAGATGCAGCTGAATACCAGTATTTTACATGGAGCGACTGCCTATCTGACCTCCACAACCCAGTTACTGGGTAAAACGATACCCATTGGTTGTCAGACTTTCGGGCTTCTGACAGCCCGTAACGACTGTCAAAGATACACGAAAGACAGCCGGAACAACGACTTAACGTGCTTTTCGAGGCACGGAGGGGTCTTGATATATAAAGATGGTCACCCATCCACGGACCAACCGTGGCAAGTGTAGCTTAACCTGATCGATCGACTCGTGCGGCTTAGCCACAAGTCACGAGCCGTAGAAATCTACAAGCAAAAATAACATATAAAATAACAATACTACTCCATGCATTCCCTTTTCCAGAACAGTCGATGTTTGTTACAATAGTTGGCGCGGGTTCTCTATTGTGTCACCTAACTTTTTTATCCATAATTTAAAGTGCCATAACTTTTTTTGTCCTAATCATCATTTGTCCGAATGATAACTTACCCGAACTTAATATCACATAATATCACATGCCATAAAATTGAAATCCCTAAATATAATATGTCCTAAATCAGTTTGTCATAAATATTACAATCAATAATATACAAAAGACATAAAATTGTTTCCAATAAAAGTTATAAGTCCTAAATTCAAATTACATAATGTTTATTTATAATAATGATAATCTTAGAACAAATTTGTTTAACAAAGCTTTTGCTATGAACTTCTCTCAGGCGTTACGTAGATACGAGCGGGCAATATTTTTTCTTCTACCGACTTGTTTTGAGATAGTTCACTTGTTATGTAGTTCTGTTTAGTAGCAGGATAAATACGTCTTTGTTTTATAATATACTCGTTTCAAAAATAAATTATTGAAAATGCAGCAATGTGAACTTTTAAAGACTAACACGGGTGGCATAAAATTATATACTCGGTACTTGCAGTTCAACGCCAAAATACGATCCAACATTTTGGAGCACAAGAGAACTAATAAATGAAGGTATACCACGAACACAAAATTGTGCAGAAGCCCAAGCTTCTGCACAATTTTTATTTTTATTTTATTTTTTTATGCCAACATAACAGAATCAATCTTCTCGTGAATAAACCTAAATCAGGCTTCTACCATTTATCAAATTATTTAATGATCGAGTTAAAATATTCAATATCAGAAATTGAAAAAAATTTGAACGGCGTTCCTATTCCAAATAAAAAGAGAAAAATAATTGACAAAACAGCAAGAATTGAAAACATTTTAAAAAAACAATCAGAATATGCCAAATGTGATTTTTTGAAGGCAATCGCAGCTAATATAAAATTAGCTTAGAATCTGTCTACGAATTAAAATTAGTCATTTTAATTAAGACTACTCAATAAAGCAGTTGATTGTGAACATGTGGTTTTTGTAAGCAAGCAAGCACGCAGCATGCAACATGCAAGCAAGCACGCAGCATGCAGCATGCAAGCAAACATGCAGCATGCAAGCAAACATGCAGCATGCAAAGCAAGCATGCAAGCAAGCATGCAACATGCAGCAGGCATGGTTTCTGTCACGGCTCCGGCGCTGCGGGGCTCCGGCGGTCCCACGCGAGTTTATCGTTGCAGATGGGTTTAACGCTCACCACCGCAACTTCGGCTTGCTGGCCGGCTTCGCCGGCCAGCCTCAGCCGCGGCGGCGAGTGTTACAACCACCTGCTCCTCAACTCACGGCCCGCCTCGCCCCTCCGCGCCTACGCGATTTTAAATTACACTCTAGGGGTAGAGCAGACAAGACTGCGTGGAGTCGGATTTACAGCGATTCGTTTCTGCGAACCTAATTTTTAGCTAATGTTTTAGGACTAAAAAAATATTATAAATGAACAATCGGAATAATACACATTATTTAACACAATACTTAGGACATATGAATTTAGGTCATGTAAAATTAGGGGATTCAATTATTATAGTACCTACTCGATATTATGACAGAATACTTTTAGAACTAAAGATAATTATGTTAAACAAAATTTCGGGATTTTGAACATTATGGTTACTGAAGTTTATAGCAACCGTGTTATGGATAATGATTTTCGGACAAACAATTTTAGGAGAAGAAAGGGAGTACCGTTGGCGCGTTGTCGCAAGCATTGGTCAACTAATCATAATATTTGCGATTTGATTTATATTTACTATTTAATTCGGTTTCTATATTATTCAGAAAATCACTGAATAATATAAACTTACCGAAAAAAAAATATTCCCTCCAAAATATTGATGTTACGGTGGTTAGTTACATAGTTTTTCAGCGCGCACTGCGGCATTTTGACGTCTTCACGTTGGCTATGATTGGACTATACTAATTTGAAAAAAGACCAAAAAAGTATTTGTGCTCTTATTTTTCGGGCCGTTTTTGAAGCGCTTTTTGGGAATCTAGTGCTATTATTGATCGAATAAACAGATTGTTCGACGTTATAGTAAGTGGAAAGACGGTATTATATCAGCAGGCAATATATTCCTACACTCATATAAATATAAATACAAATTATAAAAAACTTAAAACATATTTTCCTTATCTGACGAAAACGTCTAAATCTCTCTCTCTATATCTCACTAAATCTTATCTAGATTTAGAGAGGGATAGACAGAGAGATTTAGTTTATTGATGAAAATCAATAAATTAACTATATCTCCATGGAAACCACATACAAAACGATTAAAATGAAATGTCATGTTATAAAATTCAAAGGCAAGAAAGTATTACGTATCATAATATAGTGTAAACGAGATAGGTACACAATTTCCGTTTATTGTTCGTTCATTCATTTTTGGTCGGATTAGGTACATATCAGGACACAGACATTGCAATTCTATTTTATGGTTCGTCGATTGAACTGCAATGTTCCCAACTCAAAAAATACTAATATCAGGTTGTCTAACCCCGTGTCACTTTTTAGTGGCGCAACGCGTAATAAGAGTTAAAATTTTAATTACTTAACTCCGAGTTTACAAACTCTATATTTATTTATTTAACCTGACTAAACGTGAAAGTGGGCCTTAGAATCATTAAAACTGGTTTAATAAAAAAATTAATATTATTTGCATTTATTATCTGTCTGTCTGTTACCCTTTCCGGTTTTAACAGCTGAATGGATTTGGATGATAGGTATACGGATAGGCCATGACCTGGGTGCCTACATAGGATACTTTTTATCCCGGTGGCACGTTCCCGTGAGATAATTTCCGACATCCACGCGGGCGAAGCCTCGGGCAGAAGCTAGTTGAAATATAGTCGAGCTATTCATTGTTAATTCGAACATGCCAATTGTAAGTAGTGTTGTTTGTGAACATATGAGCCGTCTAATAGTGGCCCAGGAGCTAGACCACCACCTCTTAAAGCAGTATTATTGTAATCTTACTTCAGTGTGGGAAAGAGATGGAGCTAGATGTCCTGTATAGCTTCATCTCTTTCTCACACTGAAGTAACATCAAAATAATACTGCTTTAAGAGGTGGTGGTTGGCCCGCAGTTCGGGGCTCCCTATATTTGCTCTCCTATTTCTGTGATACCTTGTCCTGTCTAGCTCGTATCCATACAAATAGATCGATGAAATATTGGTCAAGTGCGCGTTTTAGCCTGCCAGATAAAGGCCATGAAATTTTATTCGTGTAGTTGATTTTTATTATGGCATCATTTGACGACACTCGGTTGTATTACTCTTTGGAACGAGGTAGTTTAGCTGTATAAAATTCATATGAAATTTGTAAATCAGGAATAACTTCTGTTGTTGTTTTTTCAGTTATAAAAAATATTCAATAAGGTACTTTGTCAATTTAGTAATACCATGTAAAATAGAATGACAGACAGGTTTACTTTTAAAATAGATTTACCACCGCTCTGTCACCCATTCACAACAAAACTCAGACCTGCTCCTTGCAGTTTACTCAAATCCCTAAAACCATATTAATAGTTAAGGGCTAAAGGTGGTATACTGTAACGATTCGCCCAGTGCTTTGGACGAACCGTTACCTCTAGGGGGATCTGTGTGTATAAATAATACGCTGTAACACTCTTCAATATGCTTCTAATCATAAAATAATTCAATTACATATTTCTATACACCATCAGTCAGAACCAGGAGGCCGACTGTCAACTCCATTCATGTTTCTTCCCCTATTCTAACTTTGTTTGTCTTTTAAATCAATCAATCAACTCGCGAAGGTTTCATGCTAAAGGCACGCCCGGTTAAAGCCTCTACAGTACTACACCGATCTGTCTTTGACACAGTACAACGAACATTCATCGACACGTCAACAACTTTTTGCTACAGCCCTTTTAGGTGACTATTGTGGTGAAATAAAAAAGTAATTTAAAAATATTAAATCGACTTCAAAAAGAAATTAACTCAAAATTATGAAGTAACTTTAATTTCGCAAGTAGGTGTTTTATTTTCTGTATTCTGTGCTTTTTTCCACCGACTTCCGAAATTAAAGTTTTATTTTATAATTAAGAGTTATTTTTTTTAAGTCGATTTCATTTTCAACAGCTCAGTTGGCGTAAACTCGCGCTTGATATTTTTAGTCATAAGTTAAAGCCGCACGAATGTGCCATGACCTTATAACCCCGCTCACAAAAAATGGTCTAGTAATGTTTTTATCAACTGCACTCACTTAACGTAAATTGTTTTGTGCTCTTGAATAAACTGACCATACTATAAAATCTAAACAATACTTGTATTACGAGAGATGTATTTATAAACAAAACATAATGACAACAGAGTATGCCCGAAAGTGTCGTTTGTTTACGTAACATTATTTGCTCAAACAAAATGGTATCTATGATGTTATTTCGTGCAAATATTATCTAAAACGATGTAATAACTACTTATAAATAAATATTCATCCACTAACCTTCGATTAGATACGAAAACACTTTATGCCAGCGCAGCTTGAAGGTTGGCGGCGAGTGGCAAACCGGTGTGCCAGCGGGGATTGGACGGTATTACTTTTTTATTTCGTAATTTTTAGTTTTAAGTAAAAACTGGAATATTTGTTTGTAATAAGTAGTTAATAGTTTTGTTGTAATAAGTGCACTAGAATTTGACCAAGGTTTTGAGATGAGATTTTCCCTTTGACCACACCCGTAGCTCGTATTAATTAGCACGGCCGTCACACTTACACGTACCTATTACTCCATATCTTGAAAACTCCTGAACCGATTTTGATCAAACTTGCACTGTTCCCTAAGTTGAAGTAAATCTAAGCCAATAAAAAATGGTTATAATCCAATTAATAGTTTCGGAGAAAAGCGAGGACCAACATACAAACACATACACCAATAAAATCTTGTGTATTTGATTTTATTTTGACATCAAAAAGATATTATCCTTTATTTTCTCAAATCTTAAATACACTATACAATTACTAACTAACTATTTGATTGGAAGCTCTAATAGATTATCATAATTATCTCAATATCTTGCAGTTCCAATTACATTACATACATACGTGTCGAATTGATAACCTCCTTCTTTTTTTTAAATTCGTTAAAAATGCTTTTCACTTCATCAATCAATTACCTACTTGATGCCGCTTTTTGTGCTCAGAACGCCACCTGCTATGATCCTTACACACTCCTTTTGCCTCATTTACAATGCTCAATGTAACACTTAAATGAAAATAATTTAACGTTGAATAGGTATTTGGTTGGCAAAGAATTCTGTAGCCCAATGGCAAATAGAGTCTTAAAATCTACCATACATGGAGAGCGTAAACTGAACACGTGAAACTGCATAAGTTTGGCCTGACTGAATAGTTACAAGTACTTGTAATGCCATGAGTTGAAACTAATCATTTAGTTCCGATTCGATTCACGAGTAAAGTCAGGGAAATTATGTAGTTGTTTACCAAATTGACTACTAAGTTAAATTGTCCGTATATTCAAAACACAAATGTCATTCTTTGACAGTTGTATGAAATGGCTAAGTGACGGAGGGTGTAAATTTATTCAATTAATTTCCTATGATTACTTAATGTCACTGTCCACGGAGGCGTAGCCCAGCGTACTGCACCCTATCCACGAGGCGTATTACACGCGTACGTTTTCAATCATTTGTGACTTATGTTATCAAATGTGATGATAAGTAGGTAGTAGGTACCTATATACATTACAAAATTAATAAAGTAAGATGCTTACCCGTCCATTGTATTTCATTCGCCACCACACTCCAAGCCAGTTATATCTTTTCTAGCATATTCAGCAAGATTATTTTTGTACAAACACGGATATTTTTCTAATAACTGAAGAATGTAGCCATTCCCGCCATTTTTACGAAAATAGACACGTGCTTTAGCTCGATGTACGCCTCGGCGTATGTGCGGGATACACATTTATGTGCTGGGTTGGTGAGGAATAAAACCAATGTTGAAGCTTGAAGCCTTCTTTAATCTTCTTGTAGTGTTCCTATTTCTTCAACTGCTGCCCGCTGACTGTGCCGATACCTTGTTTTTTTGTTTTTGGGGAATGGCATCTCGCAGTTCAACCTATAGGAGGTTGTCGACTGCTTAACCGGGCTTTCCTGTGGATGCCTCAATAAATTAAGGCCTCCAGCCAGGCTTAAAACTAAGACTAAAAACTAAGCGACTACACGCTAAGGGCACCCCCTGTGGGGTACGGACCTCGGCTTAGGGCGTCGCTGGGAGAGGACAGCAATGGGACATGCTGGATCGGATTATTTGGGGGCAAATTTAGAATTACGGGCTCAGCTGCGCGGGCTGGCTCGAGCAAGGGTCGGGGTGGGTATGGACGGGGGCGTCGCGGTGGCCCTCGGCGGCGAGGGCGGAAGCACGGCGGTCTCGATTTGAGTTTCCGGATCGTGCTGGTGGCGGGATTACTCTCCTGGAGGAGAGTTATGGCGTCATCCGGGACGGTTAGGGCGTGCCTAGGACGGCGGATGCGACTTATGCGCGACGGTGTGTAGCGGGCGGCCGCCGCAATCAGGGGATTCGGGTGTTTGGAGGCAGATTCGAAGAAACGCTTGGCGAGGCGTTTCATGAACTGCTGGACGGTTGGGATTTTTAGATCAACGTGAAGAGACTCGTTGCGTACATAATAGGGTGCCCCCGTGACCTTTCTGAGGAAACGGTTCTGTAGGGTCTGCATCCTATGGAGCAAGTGTGGCTTAGCGTGCGCAAATACAACACAAGCATACGTCATGATGGGACGGATGACTGCGGTGTAGATGCGCAGCTTGCACTTAAGAGATAGTTTGCTACGCGCGGTCAGGATGAAATGAAGCCTGCCGAGAGCGCAAGCGGCACGCGAACGCGCCGTCTTGATGTGCTCTCTAAAGGTCAGGTGTTGATCTAAGATCACGCCAAGGTATTTGGCTTGCTTCTCCCAAGGGATCGGCTTGCCATACATGGTGATCGGGCTAGGAGGTGCGGAAGCGCGGAGTCGCGGTCGCGTGAAAAGGACGGCCTGACTCTTATCGGGATTGACCTCAATCCTCCACTTCCGGAACCAGACGCCTAAAGCGTTTGCGGAGTTTTGGAGAGTTCTGGCGATAGAGTTCTGGCACCGCCCTGTGTAGTAGATAGCTGTGTCATCGGCGAAAAGCGCCAAATGAGTCTTGCTACATTTGGGGATGTCGCTCGTGAAGAGCGAGAAGATGAGGGGAGAGATCACCGAGCCCTGAGGGACACCGGCGCGTAAGGGGTGAGGGGAGGAGAGTGTACCCTCAATGCGATAGCGAAAGGTGCGGTTCGACAAAAAGTCTCGTAAGATGAGCACGAGACGGTCAGGCACCCCGAGTTGGTACAGCTTATATATTAAGCCGTTGTGCCAGACCTTGTCGAACGCTTTCGCTATGTCGAAGAACAACATGCCTGTCGTTGCCTTGCGCTGGAAGCCCGCGCTTAGGTGCTCAACGATTCGATGAACTTGCTGGATGCAAGAGTGATGGGTCCTGAAACCAAACTGTTCACTAGGGATAAGGCTCTTAGCCTCGACAAAATCTTTGAGACGTTTATAAATAAGCCTCTCGTATATTTTGCCGAGGACATTGAGGAGACTAATGGGGCGGTAACTAGCGGGCTCAGACTTGGGCTTGCCTGGCTTGGGGATACCGATGACGGTGGCCTCTTTCCACGTCTGCGGAAAGATGTTGTTGCTGAGAGCACCATTGAAGATGGCGGTCATTAGCATTATCAGGGGGGCGGGGAGGAGTTTGAAAACCTTATTGGTGATACCGTCCGAGCCAGGGGCCTTCCGATCCTGTAGCCCTTTAATGATGTCGTGCACCTCGTCTGGAGTGACGGGAGGCAACGGATCATCAGGGTCTTCCACAGGGGGAAGAGCAGCCCTGCGTTCGACTTCGGCGTCGACCTTGGCAAGGTGCGCTTGGTCAGCTGGTTGGGAGCTAGGAGAACATTGAGACTCCAGGCTGTCGGCTAGGCATTCTGCCTTTTCGGGATTATCGAATGCGATGCTCTTGTCAGGGCGAATGAGGGGGGGCATTGAAGCCTCCCCAGTGGAGGTACGCATTTTGCGTTGGAGTTGCCAGAAGGCCAGATGGTTGGGCTCGAGCTCGCTGAGCATCTTGTCCCAGCCCTCGGAACGCCACTCCGTTATACGTTTCTTTACAGCACGCTGTAAATGGCGCATGTGGGCTTTGTTCGCGTCGCAGGGAAAGGAGTCGTAGGCACGAATGGCCGCGTTCTTCTCGGTTATCAGTTCACGTACGTCAATCGGTAACTTCCAGCGATGATCATCCATCGCCGGAACCTCCCGCGAACAATCCGTCAAAACGGATTGAACGTGTTCTGTAAACGAGTCGATCGCACCCGTCGTGTCTTCGACTGACACTATGTGGTCGGGGATTTTATCCAAGTGAGGCGACGTGGTGGATTTCAGCTGTTCGCTTACTTTCTTCCAGTCGGTTATCACTTTGGTTCGAGGGGGCTGGTTAGGATCGAGCGGGCCCGAATAAGGGGCGAAGAGCATGGTAATTGGGCGGTGATCCGAGTTGAGCTCGTGGTGCGTCTCAATAGAGTGCAAACGAAGGTTTACATTCCTGAGTAGCGCAACATCGAGCACGTCTGGAAGCTGGCTGGGAACGCCAGGGTAGTGGGTTGGGTTCATCGGAGCGATGACATCGAAGTTGAGGGAGGCACCTAGGTTGAACAGTATCCTACCTCTGGTGGAGGTCGTGTTGCTGTTCCAGGCGGGATGCTTGGCATTGAGATCCCCCGCCAAGATGACGGAGTCACTCAGTCCGAAGAGGACAGTTAGGTCCTTGGTGATCGCGGTGGGATCCTCCGCACCATTGGCAGGCGGGAAGTAGGCAGAGATGATGGTGATTGGTTGATGACCAGTCATGCCGAGCCGACAGATTGAGACCTCAAGATGAGAGACTAGTGGAGGAGGGTCCATAGGACTACAGTAAAGAGACCTTTTGTAGTATATAAGGGTGCCACCCTTGTGGCAGCGGGACCTGTCATTGCGAACTATGTCATAGTTGGCGATTTTCGGGTCCCGCTGATGGGGCTTCAGGAAGGTCTCTTGAATGAGCATAATGTCAAGCTGATGATCACGCAGAAAGGTGGCGATCTCATCGCGTTGACCGGTAATTGCATTGGCGTTGAAGACGCCTAGTTTAAGGGAGCGGGGTTTGAGGGATCTAATCTTTTGTAAATTCATAATGGAATTTAAAAAGTTAGATTTTCGAGAGCTTGCGATACCTCAGGGTATGCATTGAATATCTCAAGGAGACGAAGAGCGTTTCCTTGAGCGGCACGGATTTCCTTCACCATGGCGTTGGCCGCCGGGGTGTAGAAAACAGCGAATACGCTGAGAAGCACCTGTGGGTTTGAAGGCTGATGACCTGAGGAAGGGGACCTGTTTGCTGCCGTGGGAACCGGCGCAGCTTTGGGAGCGGCGGTGGCCACAGGAGCCAATGGGGCTGCTGCCGGGACCGGCGTGGCAGTGGCCAATGGCGCAGGGATGGGTTGAGAGGGCGGCACCGAGGCCGAAGCTGCCTTAAAGTTGACCCATGGGGAGGGTCTCTGAGGAGCGAGGCGCTCGGGCAACTGAGCAGAGGGGAGCTTTACGCTCGGGCTTTCCCTTTGCTGGCGCTCGCTGGCACGCTTCGCCAGCTTGGCCGAGGAGGATTTAGGGGCTTTACTGCATCCCCGGTAGTTAGCTGGGTGACCAGCTTGCCCGCAGAGCACACAACTTGGAGGTTCTGTGCAGAGAGTCCTGTCCTTGGGGCGAGGGCAGTCCGCAGTGCCATGCCCGCCCAGACACTTAACGCATCTGGGAGTTGCGTAGCAGTGCGACTGGGAGTGGCCGTATAATTGGCAACGGTGGCACTGGCCAACGATATTGGATTTCCTGGGCTTCTCAATAGAGATGCCCGACAGTGAGCACACCGACTTCACTTTGAAGATCGGGTGATGACCCTCAACGGGGTCGCAGATCACCAGGACCATGTCGTATACAAGGCCCTGTTTCGCCCGGTGAAGGCGGTGGACAGCAGACACTGGGATACCCTTGGAGATCAGGTCTGCCTTGATCTCTTCGGTGGCGATCTCCTTCGGGATACGCCTGATGACTACCCTCGTCGGAGTTTCCTCCGGGAGGGAGAATGTGTGAAAGGAGTACTTCCTTTCACGAAGAATTCGGACAAGGTCCCTGTAGTCCGAAGACGAGGGGACAGTAACCTTGATGCCCTGCTGGGTAGATCGGGCATTGGTGTATTGGATCTTGCGATCCACACAAACTTTGGAGATTTCTGTCCACTTGGACTTATCTTGGATGTATAAGGGGGGCGGGGGACGCACCTTCCTCTTTGAGTCCGTTGGGATAGGACTGGCTGAGGTGGGTGATCGGGTGGGTGCCGAGCCGGAAGTAGAGGAAGGGGCAGGGGCAGGGGCGCAGGCAGGGGCGCAGTCAGGGGCGGAGGGGATGGCTGCCGCCAGAGGCTTTTTGGCCTTGCCGGCCTTTGAGGAGGCGCTCTTCTTCCTCTTCCCTCCCTTTCCGACGACCTGATAGTCGTCTGAGGAGGAGGAGGAGGAAGTGAGCGAGATGGCGTCCTCTGATTCGGAGTCCGAAGGAGGGGTGGAGGTGTCCATCACCTCGGGCTGGGGGGAGACTACAGCCGGCATCGAAACCGTAGGAGGGGTGCCCCTGTCTGCTACAGGGGGGGAAAGCGGGCTCTCAAGAGCCTCGCTATGGTCTAGGTGGCGACTACGCCAAGCCTTCCCATATCTAAGAAGGAAATCAGGGTCCTTAAAAAGGACCTCTCTTGCAAAAGCTGCGATGTCGGCGTCAGAGATCGCAGTAGTAAGGAATTTAAAAAAAAAAAGAAAAATAAGGGGACCTAATGGTCCTACTCCTACTCCCCGGGTGGATGGGCCCGGGGGTGAGTGGCCCTCCCTGTCGGGTGCAGACAGGGAGGTGTGTACCTACTTGTGAGCCCTAGAGCTGTAACCTGTCGCCAGTCTTAATGTGCGACAGGGCCCTGACCAGTCTAGTGCGAAGGGTGTAGACACACCCTAAAGACACTAGGTGTTTCGCTGTGGAAGCAAAACTGTCACCAGAGCCGACTAGGAGACCCCCCAAGGCCGGTTAACTCTGGGACCCGTCCAATTAACTGCCTTACCCTGAAGGGGCTCAGCGGGTGTGTTGGGTCAACACCCCCTTGACTTGGTTGTCACCGTGAGGTATCCGTCAAGGACCACGAAACTGTGGTTTTTACCCTGAGGGGGTCAAGGGGACACGTCGAACGTTTATTTGACGGACGACGTTAAAGAAATAGTTTATCAACGATCGCCTTGAAAAAGGCAATAGTTGATAGAGCGGTGTAGTCAGAGACTACAGGAGTCGTTCCGTGACGTGACGTCACGAACGATCGTCGATGGCGGTGAGTCAGCGGTGAGTCAGCGGTGCAGCGAGCGGAATGCGTCAGCGGCACGACCGTCCACAGCGGAGTCGAGCGAGCGAATGTGCCGATACACTGTGGAAATCGCTACGTCCCCGTCAGGGGGCGCGGCTAGCGGTGTCGGGGCTTGGCCCCCTTCCCGCGGAAGCTTTACAGTGGCCCGCAAATACGGGCCCCTCGCTGTGTGCGCCTATAGCGGCTGGCGGTAGTGGGCGTGCGTGCACGCCCCTGTGAGTGATTGCTATTTGTGTTTCTGTAGGCGCGTTACGACGTTGATCCACAACGCCGCTTGCTTCACGACACCTCGGCGGTCAGCCCCCGCCAAGTGAGACCCCCAGTTACCTGGGGGAGGCCCGACGAGGACGACCAGCGACAGAGGTGCCGACTCCACGCTCCTACAGATAAGGTGAATAGCCCCCGCCCGTCCTGATCTCAGAGCTAGCCGATCACAGTCCAGGCTAAGAGGCTGTCGTGTGTGTTAGGACGGTATTGTGCTGTGTAACACCGTCCGGTGTCTACGTGAAATGCGGCCCGCACCGCACCTACACGTGTGAGTTGGGTGCCTGTCTAGAGGTGAATGTCTGATGTTTGCTACGTAACGCGCCTATATTAACCTAGCACGCGCTACGCAACAGATGCATATAAAGTGTGTGGAGTCTATTGTCACAAGTATGCCGCGTGTAGACCGGAGGCGGCATACTCGGAGGTCAATCCGGTGGGTGGATGGGGTCATCGTCCGCGACCAGGTCGCGGGGTAGGGGTCTCCTCGCGTCAGGGGGGCGCGTATGCCAGGGCGCAATCTGCTTGACATGGGGCCAAGCAGATGCGTCGGCACGCGCGAACATTCCTTTCGCGAGGCGCCTCACAAACTCGTCCAGGCTCTCAATCCCGAGGTCCCTCTGGATGATGTCGTTCCTCACGAAGCGAGGGGCGTCAACGATAGTCCGCAGCGCAAGGTGTTGTTGCGCGCGGAGCAGCTTGCGGTTCGTCTCGCTCGTGAGGACGAACCATGCCGGGGCGGCGTAAGCCGATACCGAAATCCCTCCAGATATTTATACTAAAATGGCTAATGAAATGTGGGCAGTCTGATTGGTCAGCCAATCAGAGCACGGGAATATTTAGCCAATCAGAATAGAGTCGATTTCGGCACAGTTAGCTTAAATACGACGAAACTTTACCTTAATGAGAGCCGCGTGACATTATTTGCGTTTTTCTCTCTCTATTATCTATAAAACTATGGTAAAGCATATATTTTTACATTCTATAAACTAAGATCTATTTAACAAAAATACAAAATATAAAGAAACATGAAGTACTATTTACAAGACATCTTAACTTACTATGTGAACACTATAACTATACTATACATATAACTGTTTGTCTGTCACTGTCCCGCACAGCGTATGACATGCGGTACGGCAGGCATCATGAAGCCTATATGTAGCGACGCGAGCGCGACGTTGACGCTTCGTCAAAGGTTCAAAGTTTTATAAGTAAGCTGTGAGCAGGCGTACACCAAGCGTATAATGATGAATACGCGTCTATGAAGCTATGCGTCCGTGGACAGTAGGCCTTAAGCGACTGCTACACGGTCGCTAACTGCGTCCCGACAAAGGTGACCTTAATGGTTTACAATCGTGTATATAGTGGCTTACGACCAAAAATTGCACAGCTCTGCCGCATGCCGGTCGCTAACCAAAGTCACCTCTGTCGGGGACGCGGTTGGCGACCTTGTAGCAGACGATTGAATGCCTCTTTAGTTTAGGCATGCCTTATTTTTGGGTCCTTCGGTACGTAGGTACCTGCTACGCCACAGACAGCTTGATATCGATTAAAATAAGAAGTTAACTTCAGACGCAAAAAAATCGCGTGAAAATATTTTCACTATGTACGATTTAATTAAACGGAACAGATAATGGGTGAAAACAAGTTCAATAAATGAAAGCGACGCTATTCAAGTGCTATTTTCGCAAAGCTGTTTTATGGTCTATGGGAACAAAGATAATAATTAATTTAAAGTTTAGCTTAGTTGTCTCTGGCCGAAACTAAGTTCCATGCAGAATAAATACCAAATAGATTGCTCCGTTAATAGCCTTCCATTTTAATGGGGTTTAAAAAGCTATTTCTTTAACTAAGCCCTAAACAAAGAAACGGAGTGAGTTTTCTTATAACTTGAATTGTTTTGAGTGTGAATATTTTAATTATAGAAAAACTACAAAGACTACACTACATTTAATCGTTTCATGTGACCGCGTCGTTCTTCTAAACTACGCATGGGATTTTGATGCGGTTGTCACCACCATTTAGAGAATTTATTTCAGATTGGAAATTATTATTATTATTCCTATTCATTTTCATATAATTTACTTTTCTAAATATTTTTTAAAAACATTAAAAAAACATTTTAAAATATAACAAAATAGTAGCCCATCAGAATCAGAAACAGGGTCCAAGCTGCCGGTGGTCAGGGCTCTATAGAGAGGAACCTCCTCACTATGCATGCCGTGTCCAGGAGTACTGCTACTACTACTGTCCTGGAAATTATTATGGGTTTAATATATTAACATTAAACATACAATTATTAAAGAAATCTCGATGTTTAATCAAGTGGAAAAAAGCGTGCTAAGCAGGGCGGGTTACTAGTAAGAAATAAACCAAAACTCGACAGCTTACCTGTGTCGTAGGTGGTTGAAAACGAAACACAAAAACCAAATAATGCGAATTAGTGGTTCGAGGGTGAACCTACCGAAATAGCTGAGAAAGGTAAAGATATTCTGCATTTTCCTCTGATGCTAACGTGCTTATTATCGGCATGTTTTGACAAATTAAATTGTAAGACACATTATGCTATCGTGATTTCTGGTAAGTATATGAAAAGAGATTGGCCTAGATGACCTTTGAGTGTGTTTGAAGGTTATTTCACGGAGACAGAACACGCTATTATAGAGCGGCAGCATCTAGTTTATTTAAATAATATTCGACTTGTAAAGATGTCTTCAAATTATAATTTATCTATTGAAGCATTCGGTAAACCAGACTTTGTCAGAAATAGTGTCCTTTACTATGGATTCAAGAAGAGCTAAAGTATATTTGTCTCGTTAATGGATAGCCTCCATCTTAAATGTCGAAGCTATAATTAACGTTGACTTAAGAAAAAAGGTGAACCTGATTGGAGACAATTTATAGGAGGTAACTAGTCATTTATGTAGGTACCTACACAAGTACATAACTAAATCAACAAGATTTCACTTTGTCAATAGTCGGGACCTATTAGAAAGGGACATAACAATAATATTTGTAACAATATTACTACGACAACATCCAGGCACCGCTTGCAGCCCAAGGGACTGGCCCGCGAGGAGTCGCTGGAGACTCTGAACAGGGACCCGTGGGGACGCCCCTATAAAATGGTGCGAAAAAACTCCGCCCATGGGCTCCCCCGCTGACGCAGAGTCTCCGGCCCCAGCTCGTGGGGGACGTCGTGAGCGCTCTGTTCCCTTCGCGAGGGGTACATACTCCCCCGCCTATGGCTCCGCCTCCTGCGGTCCCCGATGTGAACCACACAGCCGGCAATGTCGACGATGCTCCGGAGGTGACCGAGGTAGAGCTGAGAGAGGCGGTACGTAGGCTGAATGCCAGGAATACCGCCCCAGGACCCGACGGCTTACCTGAAAAATCCTGGGTTCTGGCCTTGGAGGCTCTCGGGCCTTGACTAAGGGGACTCCTACTTGGGTGGCTTGGGTGTTTGGACAGGGGCCGATCCCCACTTCGTTGGAAGACGGGGAAACTGGTCCTCATTAAGAAGCCGGGGCGCCCTGCGGATTCTCCGTCCGCTTACCGGCCCATCGTGCTGCACTAGGTGGGCAAGCTCTTTGAAAGAATCATTACAGCCCGCCTCGTCGGGCGGCTGGTGCGAGTGAGGCCGGATTTGGCGGAGAGCTAATTTGGTTTCCGCAGGGGGCGCTCTACGGTCGACGCCATCATACGCATACGAGCCCTCACGACGGGGGATGCTGTGGCCCGGGGTGAGGTCATCTTGGCGGTGTCTCTAGACATCGCCAACGCCTTCAACACCCTGCCCTGGAGATGCATCAGGGGGGCACTCCGGTATCACCAGATGCCAACCTACCTCTGTCGCGTTGTCGAGGCCTATTTGACGGACAGGGCCGTCATCTACCCCGGTCACCGGGGAGAGTGGAACCGGCGAGAGATGTCTTGCGGTGTCCAACAGGGATCAGTCCTGGGGCCGCATCTGTGGGATATCGGGTACGACTGGGTGCTGCGCGCCGACCTCCCTAGCGGCGTCAGCGTGGTTTGCTACGCTGACAACACGCTGGTCCTGGCGCAGGGGAGGTCGCACCAGGCGGCGGCCGAATTAGCGACACGCGGGGTTCCGACAATCGCCGAGAGGATCCGGCAATTGGGCTTCGAGGTGGCCTTGCACAAGTCTGAGGGCATGTTCTTTCATGGTCCTCGGAACGCGCCACCGTTGGGTTCCCAAATAACGGTAGGAGGGGTTCCCATCGGCGTCGAGCCGATGATGTCCTCGGCAGCCGGTGGAATTTCGTGGAGCATTTCCGACGTTTGGCTCCCAGACTGGAGCGGGCCGATGCTGCCTTGAGGCAGCTCCTGCCCAATATAGGGGGTGCAAACGCCTCCAGCCGGAACCTCTTTGCCGGATTGCCGTCATGGGATCTGGAGGCAAAAGTCCTCGCGCACATGTGAGAGTGGCGCAAGGAGGAAAAACGGGTGCTTCGGGAGGTACCTGTTCCGGATAGGACGGGAGGAAACGCCCGGGTGTCACCATTGTGTAGATCGCCCGGAGGACTCGTTGGAGCATACGGTGGAGGTCTGCCCGGCTTGGGTGGAGCACCGCCGCGTCCTCGCGGAAGCGATCGGCGGCGGCGATCTCTCGCGTCCGGCCTTGGTCCAGGCTATGGTACGGAGCGAGCGTACATGGGAAGCCATTACCTTCTTCTGCGAAGCAGTAATGCTCACGAAGGAGGAGGCGGAACGAGTGAGGGAGAGGCAAGCTTTGCGCTCTCACGCCCCTAGTCGCCGCAGGAGACACCCTGGGCGACGGGAATTGGCAGCCGATTCCCGGCCACCATAGGCGCGGGCTTGCTTACGGCGAGCAATGGGTAGCTCGCCGTCCGGTAAGGACCAGGCCCGGGTCGACAGCGTGTTGTGTTCCACGCGCGCCTCAAAGAGATGTCAGCACTATTGACGGGGTCCGCTAGGGCCGATGCAAGTCAGGGTCGCGGGATGTTCGAAAGAGTTACCGTGGCCCCGGCACAAGCAACTGAAGAAACACGGAT
Organism: Fissipunctia ypsillon; assembly: GCA_947568875.1. Classification (NCBI taxonomy): domain Eukaryota; kingdom Metazoa; phylum Arthropoda; class Insecta; order Lepidoptera; family Noctuidae; genus Fissipunctia; species Fissipunctia ypsillon. Next base: position 14,296,288 of record OX387654.1, on the reverse strand, counting down.
AGGTTTTAGTCAGTAAAAGTCTGACACGCCCTCCCGGTCCGCCCAGAGTGGGAAAAGTCATTTGATGATTTCCCATCCAAAAAAAGGCGCTGCTTCTAGGAATCTGCATCTTTTTACAGATGTTCTGATCTTAACTTGAGTTTGATTTGTTTTGTGTCATTATTATGTCATCGGTGTAATTGGCTTTATTAAATGTCGTTCTGGTTGAATAAATAAATTAATTGACTCATAACAAGTCGCATGGAGTGCTTGACGCCTTCATTTCAATGTCGTTATATTACTGTTCCCGATGATTAATTACTGGGAATTCAGAGACCCCATCAAAGGATGGGGCACAAATTCCATTTATCGTCCTAAAGATTCCGGATTTGTTTTAAATGCTAAACCGTACCGGGTTTAATTTACATGAACACTATGCATATTTTCGTGGACTATTTCACGTTTTCATTAAGTCCGCCTCTCACAAACTTATTGGTAACATCGTGCATGAACATACATTGCTGATAAAAATGCTTGGCTCAATGCTGGTTCTGCTCCACAACCACAACTAATTAATTGATTAACATTTGAAAATACTGTTGGGAGCTGCTGAAGATTGTAAGACTATCTTTGCAGTGTATAAACTGAATCTCCTCTGTGTTTATTATATAATTGCATAGCACAGGTGTGAGTACTATGTAATATAGATCTACCATTTACCGGGTACTATGGCTTTCATTGACTTGAATGTGCCCTGGCTGCAGGCTGAGAGTATGTCAGGCTCACTCAAATATCTCGCTGATGGTGGCGCGTGTGTTGGATCATTTAGCTCACTTAAACATGGTGGAGCTGAATGGTGCTGATTCATGCGTCATGTTCGTGAACAGGCGTGTCAGTTGGGACTGGTCATCTCTTAGTGATCTCTTAGGTGCCACGGCTTATTTTAATTATTTTATTTTAGAATATTTTTTTGTTTTTGTTTCTATTTTTCACTCAGGACGTTATTAACGTGTACGTCTTTTTTACCCTGATCTCACATGTAATTATAAATATTTGTAACAATATAATTTAATAGTGTGTCCATAGAGTTTCTTGCCCGTTATTCTCCATGGGTACTACTACGCTTTGGAATGGGCAACTTGCTTCATGTTTCTGATGGGCCGACGTAAATGGTTTTAATGAAATAAATGCTTTGAGTTTGAGACAACTAAAGCAAAGTTGTAAGTAGGAATAATACTAGGTATCTGTGACTTCATTAATACTGGTATTCAGCTGCATCTGGTTAGACTGGAACCCGACATCAACATAGTTGGGAAAAGGCTGGGCAGATGATGGCCTATGACTTTATTTGTAAACGATAAATGATTTTATATCTGTAAGTAGGTTTTTACACGTCAATCATATTTTAAAAACTTGATGATGTCGGCGTTCCCTATCGCTCTAAGAAGAATGGCCGAAATAAACTCAGAGGTCACAGTCTCGTTTAAAGTCCAGATACAGGTAATCTTGGTCAGATCACGTGAGGCCCATAGATTGTTGTCTAAAATCGTATTTTGTATCGAAAAAACTTTCAAACTAGTACAGCTGATATAATGATCATGAACCTTTTACACAGATAAAGAAATAAATCAATTAAACCCTGTGCCAAACAAACCATAAAACAGTATGATAATATTTTTTTTATTGTTATGAGAGCTATTAGGCAACAGCCGGAAGGTTGACCGGAAGGTTTAACCTAGCATCATATTCATAATTTACCCAATTATAAATGTTTGTTATCAAAACAAAACTAAATATGGTTCCTACTGGCACAGAATACATAATAGTAACTGGTGAAAACTAGTTAATGTAAACAATTTTTTGTTATCAACTCAGAGATAGGTAGATAATGAAAACGTCCGTAGCGGCGCGACGAAATTATTATTAAATAAAAATTAAATGAATTATTTTTCTCTGAAAGTCAAGTCAGGGAAGTTAATTGATAAGCAAATGACTGCCAACTTAAATTGTCTGTAAATTCAACAGACAACTGTAATTTTTGACAGTTTAATGAAATCGCTGTAACACGGCAAATTGACGGAACGTGTCTATTTGCCTGAAAACTGACTTTCCTTGACTATACTCGTACAATAGGACGGACACTGGCCGTACACGGAGTTTTTGACGGAGACTGTCACGTGTCTATTAGTGACAAAAACGACGCTCTACTAAGTCGAAGTTTTTCTACAAGACCATGTGCCATGTTAACAGTCAGGTACTACTGCTATAAATTTTGTAAACAAACAGTAACAGTGACAGACTAATGTGTAAACAGGCACTGGTAAACAGTGAGAAGCCACTCAGACTATCGATTAAACTGTTACGATATATTATGCCACGATATGCTAATGGCGCAACTGTCATTAGCATGGAGCTGGAGATAAGTTGTGACCATCGAGTGACATTGAGTGTACCAGCAGACAGTAGGAACATGCTGTAAACATAATAGGTTCTACTTATATACTAGGTGCTGGTACACAAAACTACTCTTATATAATCATGATTGTACAGTCAGCCTCATAACGATGTACACATCGACAAGAATTCTTTTGATTGGCTACAATTTGTGTTCTGTGGTGCTATTCTGTAAAGATCCCACCGTGAAAATTTAGGTGAAGTGAGTGTGATGTGAACTGTCATCCCACCTTACTCTACTAGGAATTGAGCTCACTTCAAACTCACTTCACCTAAGTGCTCACGGTGTGATGTTTACGGAATAGATCGGCTGTTTGTGTATTAACTGGCGAAATGTGTGTGTAGGTACTATAGGTACAACTCTGCTTAACCTTTCAGGGAATACAGGCGTGATGTTATGTTATGTTAATTTATGTTCCATAATACTGTATTAGTATGTAGCTACAACATACGTAATTATTATTAAGTAACCAATGTGTAAAATGTTTTGTAGCTACGCATGGTGTAAAAGAAATATAGTGTCTATCCGGACACTGTGGTACAAAAACTTAAACACAGGAGAAAAAGGCGGTAGAGTCAGCTCTTCTTCATAAAAGCACGCTATAATTCAAATAATTTTACAGGCACAGACAATGTTACGTAATTCAGCCTCATCTCAGTTATTTACGATTAATTCTCCATTCACAATGATGCAATTAACAAATATTTAACATACATATTATTATAATTATACATAATTATGTATAATTATTATTCCTAGAAATCTATGAATGAATTTATTACTTGTAACATTATGGTGCTGTTCTCACAGTTTCCCCTTCACTGTTGTTTGAAACGAGCCTCGTTTGCTGAATTCCTTCCTTAACCCGTTGACGTCGCTATCAATCGATCTTGCAAAAAACTCATGGGTTTAATAATGTGTACATATTCTTACGAACATAATTATGCAGCATATTAAATTAATTAATAATTTAATTATTTATTTTATTTTTTATTTATTTTACTATTTATGTACACACAATAAAACATATGTAGTTAGGACATTATGATCATTGAGTACAAAGGTACTGCTTATTTCTTAAGAAATTTCTTCCAGCAGACCTGCGAAAGGAGAAATTAAAAAAGAAACGTAGACAATAGTGTGTGAGAACAAGAAGAGAAGAATATGATTAGTGACGTCTTAAACTAAAATATATATGAGTAGTCCACTTGCAAACCACGTTATGTTAATGAAACACTTATTTGAGAAAACTAATAAAAATGAATATCCTTATAATTAAGTTATATAGATGCATTAATTTTCGTATTACTAGAGTATAGGATCATATCAAACTCATTTATGTTAAGAAATGAAATCACTGTTCATCAATAATCATTTAATTAACATTTTAAAATTAAACATAGACAGTTTTGCAGAAGTACTCTAAACATAGACAGTTTTGCAGTTGTATTCAATCAACATAGGTAGTTTTGAAACAGTTTCTTAAATACACTTCTATCTACTTTCTCTTACGAACTTACAATTTTTATTTTTTTATTACACTCTTATGTCTATTTCTTCACCCATTAAAGTTTCTTCACTATCAGTTTCTTCTACAGTAGTTTGATTTTGTTCTTCTTGAAGAAAACTGTAAAAGCGCAGATGGTCGTAAGAAGCCCAATCTTCACCGAAATGTTTTATGAGAAGATTTCGTACATCATTTAACTTTGCTGTTTTTACAGGAACTCCAACATTCATTAAAACGGGTTCAATATTTTGGAATGACTTGCCTCTTTTACAAATGTTCCCATAATTTATTAGGTCGGATACATAATTAGGTTCCCCTTTAATTGCAATTCTATTATTTTGATCTTTTCTTAAAAAGAATCTTTTAGAGGCATTAAATTGAAAGTGCCAAGATCCTGGTAACTTTAATACGGTTTTAACGCTCGATTTCCAATCATAAAAATGAAAGTCGCTTCCAAGTCTAAAAACCGTTCCATACTTTTTAAATATATCTAAATACGTCTGGGGCTCCACAATGACTTCCAAAGGTCGTATCTCTCTTTCGATATTGCCGAATACGCGATCAGGGGGCAAACATGAGTGCCCTACTACTGGGAATATTACTGTAATTTTCTTGATGTGACGTGGAGCTTTTGTTTTTAGCCAATATGCCAACATTCCCAAAACGATTGAGTTTTTATTTTGCCCCCCGCAACCGTCGCAGAATAATTTTATATGACTAACAGTTTCTTCAATATTGGTATTCATTAAACGATGAAATACTGCCGAAGCAATTTGATTAGACCCTTTCATGGCCTCGGTTTCCAGCCACGCGTAAATAAATGTGTTTGAACTGCCTTGAGGCCCACGAGATGGTCCTTGGCATATTGTTAAGTTGTACAAATAAAGTTGTTGGCTAAAGTAGGCACTCTGATCTCACTCTGACTTTCGGCAAAACCAAATTTTTTTGACAATCGAAAGAGAGAATTATTTCGTCGTCCAGTTGTGTTTTGAGGCTAGTGTAAAACTATTTGGCCTTTAGCTTGTGGATACGAAGCTGCGCTATTTGCAGCTGTTTTTTAGCTGAGTCACGTTCACTTTTGATAGATTCTCTTAATTGAATGCATTTCGAACAAGCATCGGTAGCGGGAGATTTAAAACTCAAATTGAAGTAATTATTAAATATACGTCGGAAAAATTCATATCTCACCGGCGCATTATGAGCATCATCATTGTAAACCTTGTGTAATTTTCTTATACTTAGATCACTGCTGAGATATTGCACAGCAGATCTCCCTCTCACATAATGTGATTCCAAAGATTTAAGTCCTTTTATGTACGATTTTACGGATTCTGTGCGATCAAAATACAGAATGGACTTTCTATCACCTCCTCTTCGTTCTTTCGGCATTGCCATTGTGGTTAGATGCTGTTTACAAATTCTTTGTATTCTATCCCTAGAGATTCCCAGAATAGTGGTCATTTAATAGCTCCTCAGTAGCATCCAGGTAGCAGGCGTCGGCGTAATCTATAATCGGCTGAATAAGTGTTTGTGCCAAAGAAATTTTAGTCTTCAATGGCAGGAGACTTTGAAGGCATTTCAGCGAATGAAAAGAGAAATGTACCTTTCTACTGACCTCATTGACCTGAGTACGCCACGAAAGACTGGAGTCAATAATAACACCCAAATCTTTAGCGGTTTTGGTATAGTCAATGGGAACACCATCGAGATATAAAGGCATCAGAGATGCAATATCAGCCGCATTGCGAACGAATCTGCTGCCTATGATCATGGCTTGGGATTTAGTAGGGTTAACTTTCAAACCAAAAGACTGAGCCCAAGCGCTGATACAAGCCAGATCACGATTCATAGCAGCAATTGCAGAACCCGCGTCAGCTACAGTAAAATGTCGGTAAAGCTGCAAATCATCTGCGTAGAGATGGAAACTAGAGGAGATTACTTTGGTAACAAAGTTTATGAAAATTGAAAAGAGAAGAGGAGAGAGAATGCTACCCTGAGGAACGCCCTCAGTGAGGCTACACCAATCAGAGAAAGACTCCTCAAGGCGAACACACTGAGAGCGGTCCCGAAGATAAGAACTGAACCAGGCTAGAGCGGAAGAAGAGAAATTGATAGATTTGAGAATACCTAGCAAAATGTCGAAATCCACTGAGTTAAAGGCGCTACTAAAGTCAAGTAATACAAGAACAGTAAGGGACTTATTCTCCATTGCCCAGCGGATGTCGTCACTTACTTTCAAAAGCGCGGATACAGTACTGTGACCTGGGCGGAAACCGGATTGAAAAGGGGATATTATCGAGTTCGACATCAAGAAAAATGATAATTGTCTATGAACTATGTGCTCAAAAACTTTAGAGAGGAATGGGAGAATAGAAATAGGTCTAAAGTGGGTTAATAGAGAAGGATCGTTAGTTTTAGGTAAAGGTATAATGTGAGCCTGTTTCCAAACTGACGGGAACGAGCAAGAGGAAAACGAGTGGTTAAAGATGTGGGTTAGGACAGGAAGTAATGAGGGAAGGATAAGAATTATCATTCTTGAGCACAACTTATCATTACCGACCGCTGAAGAAGTAATCGCAAGTACAGATTTCTTAACGTCATCTTCAGTAACATCGCTAAGCTTAAAGTGAGAACATTGTGGTAACGGCAAACTAGCCAGACTATCTAGTGTCGCAGTTTTGACAGACGAGTCAAGAGAAAAAGGAAGGGTAGAGAAATGCTTATTGAGGTCATTGAGATTCACATCCTTACACTGTTTGGTAGGTGATTTGCCTATACCTACAGATTTAAGAAATTTACATACATTGGAAGAATTGCGGTTACTGAGCTGATCGTGGAAATAGCGTCTCTTAGCATCTTGACACAGATGACTGCAGCGATTACGTACAAATTTGTAATAAGAGAGATTAAGTTCTGATGGTCAGCGCTTATATCTGCTCTTAGCTTTATCCCTGCGAGCCATAAGCTCTTTAATTTGTGGCGTTATCCATGGAGCAGGGTTATGTCTTACTCTGACACGTCGGATAGGGGCATGCTGATCATACAAGTCGAGAACAGTAGCGTTAAAGCAATCCACCTTACCGTCGATGTCATCGTTCTTGGTCAGAGGGGTCCAGTCGAGATCGCCAGCATCACGCTGCAAAGCCTCCAGATTTATGCCTTTATAGTTACGGAGATAATATAAGAGCTGGGGCTTACGCTTGGGAACACGGATTCGATACGAAAGATAAATGAGATCGTGGTATGAAAAGTTAGCCGTGGGTTGACCATGGTAAGAAACATTATTAGGAGAGGAAACAATCATAAGATCTAGAAAAGAGGGTGAGCAATTAGGAAAATAGTGAGTTGCAGAGAGAGGCAAAACTTCAAGATTGAAAGAAGACAAGAGTGAAAGGAGCTTAAGGGAGCGAGAGTCATTTTTAATCAAGCAAGTATTAAAGTCACCCATTAAAATAACGTGCTCATACATGGGACAAAGATCACTGAAAGCGGATTCAAGGGAATTGAAGTAGTCAATGTGAAGATTAGGACTGTAGAGCACTGCAAGCAAAACTTTTGTGTGATGCACAGCAATCTCGAGAAACAAGTATTCAGCCGACTCAGAATACCGTGAGGGAGATGAACTGACCACCCTTTAGGGTAAATCAGCACGCAGGTACATGGCAACTCCTCCTCCACCCTTGCCAGTCCTATCGTTGCGGATCAAGACGAAGCCGGGGAGGGAGTATTGAGTAGAGAGGAGAGACGGCTTCAAAAAGGATTCCGATATCAATAGAGCATCTAGGTGAGCACTGATAAAGGATGACAAAAGATCAGAATAGTGACCAGGAACACTCTGAGCATTTATGTGAGCTATGTGCAGATTCTTAGGGTCATTGGAGAAAAGAGAAGAGATTTTATCATGTAAAGTGAGTGATAGCGAAATTACCATTTTCACTAAACTAATGACTCAGTGACATCTTAGTGTTGTCAAACTAAAATATAGTTAAGTTCTGTCACTTTAGTCAATTTCAGAATGGGAAATCGTCATTTGACAGGAATAAACTAAATTTTGGTGATTTTTTGTCCAGTTTAGACGCATTTGTGACAAGAGCATCGGCACCATTGAACGTCAAAGTTCCAACTTTTTTTGACGTTTTTTTACGAAAACTGCTTTTAAATGTTTTTGCTTTACTTTAAGTACGCTCAAGATCCCTGTACCGTCACATGCGCCCATAAGCACAATGTTGTGCGTGCGTTACAATGCACACTACCGTAAACAACGAACAAAAATAAAAGTTGTTTCCCAGCACTATTTTTGCACAAAGTTACGTTTGATGTTCAGAATGCGTAAATGATGGCTTCATAAAGGGTCTTGTTACATCCTGTACAAGAAATAAACATTATTATCATGTACTTAAAAGAAAAAATATTTGCTTACGGAAAACTTTCAACACCTTGTATTTCAAAGGTAACTGTTTCTACATTAATTTACGATGAAGTTCTCCTGTACCTTGCATTTTGTTTGAAACATAACTTTTAAGTGCAAACAGTTGGGTTTGTTCTTCATAGATAAATACAGAGTTTACCCGGCAGGTGTGTAAGACGGGATATTAAACTTGGAGTAGGTATTTTACCACCGTATTTTCCAACTGCCTTTGAGGTTAAGCATTGACAGGACTAAAAAATTTAAACCAACTATAATAAAATAATATTTGGAGGCAATCCATACTTTAATATTATAAATCGAAATCGAAAATAACTCTGTCTGTCGGTCTGTCTGTCTGTCTATCTGCCTGTATGTTACCTTTTCACGCCTAAACCACTGGACGGATTTCGATAAAATTTGGCAAGGCGATAGATGGCATCCTGGGCAAGGACATATGCTACTTTTTGTCTTAAAAATAACCCTACAGTTGTAAAGTTTGTATAGGAAACCCTGCATTTTTTAAGTTAGGGATATGAAAATTAAAATTTATGCATTTGGTAGGAAATAAAGAATTATGTGGTTCTGCGTTTTTGAAAAATCATCTCCTAAGAGGTTAAAATAGGGGTTGATTTTAAAAATCACAAATAATATTAAAAATGTTGTGTACCTCTTTAAAAGAGATTTAAGGGATTGAAAATATAGCCTTAGTTCGTATCTTGACTTCTTGAGATAAAGATAAAAAGATAAAGATAAAGATATATTTATTGCATAACTGTGTACATTAAGTTCTTAAACATTACATTTCTTGTTTCAACAGTCTACCCAAGTCGGATATGCAATAGTATTTTAACAAATTAGGTAGGTACTTACAAAAATGATTTTTTATCAAAAAACTCATGCAGATTATAAAATATATTATCAATTAACATTTTTTTCAATTTATTTTTAAACATATTTCCATTTAATTCCTTAATTGCTGGCGGTAACTGATTGTACACACGAATAGCAGTAACATAGGTACTTTTATAATACATCATATTGTTAATAACAGGTAAATTAATGTCATATTTATATTATTTCCGAATGTTTCTTTTAGATTGAGATTTGAAATTGAAATATTGCATATTGTTTTTAACAAATACACATAATTCGAGTATATACTCGTAAATACCAGTCAGTGTTAGGAAACCCTCCGTTCTGAAGACATCTCTTAATGATTCGGTACTATACATGTTATATATTGTCCTAAGACATCTCTTCTGGAGAATGAATGTAGATTGTGAGGTAACATTTTAGTCTTTATTTCTAACCGACTTCAAAAAAGGAGGAGGTTCTCAATTCGGTTGTATGTATTTTTTTAAACCGTTTTGGAAAATTCTTTTTTTATATTGAAAGGACATACTTCCAGATTGGTCCCATTTTTATCAAAATCCAGTTCTGATGATAGAATCCATGAGGAATTGAGGGAACTCCTCAAATATTATAGGCATTTAAATAATATTATTTACGTATTTTCATCAACAAGTCAAGCATTTGCATTCAGATAGAATCATTTGGTGAAGTGGAACTGATGCAGAAAACCACATAAGTCCACGGGAACTCCTCAATGATAAGTATTTCACGGGTGACGATATCTCGATTAAGATAGTTAAGCGACTAAGACGAAGTAAATTTTAATAAATGGTTCTGATGAAAATGGTAGCATTGAACTGATCTGATGATGAAGCCGAAAGGTAGGCACCGGAACTCCGTAATAAAATAATGTATCCTAGCCGTGTTTGGGCTTATTGGAATTGTCATGAGATGTACTCTGGCTATAAATTATTTTAATGGTAATATGCTTAAAATTGCGCTACTCGAGTCGTATATTATGTGTGGCCTTGATTGTCAGAAGACAGATTTGGTCAACGATCTGTCGTCATGTGGCTGACTTAATAATTTGTTGGCGACGGCGTCCAAACCTGATGAAACTACGCCTTCCAAACTTCTGACACGACTTAGCACGACATATATTTGGCTTTTTGGTAAAGTTTTTATTTGAAAGGGTATAGTCCTGAGGTGGTTGCATATAAATTTGGTCAAATTCTGTTGAGTGGTTTTTGAGTTAGCTTCAATAATACGTTTTTTTTCCAATTAGCGTATGTTGATGATGTGATAATAATTTCCTGTCACTGTTATTTACTTAGCAAGTAGTGGTATACGAATTTGGGTGGGGTAGGTTCCACAACTAAAAAGTGGAAAACAAAAACTAATTTATAAAAAAAACACCGACTTCCAAACAAACACTATAAAGTGAAAAATTTCTTTTATTTCGGAAATCGGTGGCAAAAAACGAAAATACTAAACCAGACACCGACTTATAAAATTAAAGTTATTTTTCGCTTTGTAGTGTTTTTTTTTGGAAGTCGGTTGTTTTTTTTATATTTTTATAAACAAGTTTTTGTTAAAATCGGTTCACTTCTATCAAAAGTTATTTCTTATTTGTTATTGAACGGCGTAATAGTTTTGCAAATTCTTTTTGCAAAGTCCTCCCGCCGCGTCTGTCTGTCTAAACGCGATAAACTGTAAAACTACCGAATGGATTTTTATCCGATTTTCGCCAATATACGGAGTGATTCATGAGGAAGGATTAGGTGTATAATTCATTAAAGTTTTATGTAAATTGGCTGAAATATGATGATATGATGATTGTTGAAGATGTCCAAAAAAATTATGCCGACTGGGAGCTTTCTGGCATCCGCCGCGAAAACCAATAGAGTATTACGGAACATAGGGTACGTACTTTTAATCCCGGTACGTTCCCGTGGGATATTTTCCAACATCCACGCGGGTGAAGCCGCGGGCAAAAGCTAGTGACACACATAAAAGTAATTAAAGTAAATTTTCCTATTGTGTAATTGAGATAACATTATTATTAGCAAAGGCGGCCGCGTTATTTGATAAATGTATGAGAGTAGCTACAATGGCCGCCGGCATGTGAAAGGCCTGCTCCTGATAATAATTAAATTAAGGGAATTATACTGGAAAGCCCTTCTCTGTTACAGCTGTTAGGTAAAACCAGCTAATAGAATAAAATATAATTTCCACACACAATCATTATAAGTATCAAATAAATATTTTCACAAAAATCAAAACAACTCGATCGCTTTTGTACAGAAGTTTTATTTTGATGACATAAATCGTGTGCGGACAGTAAGCTCTACATAATCAGCCTATAATGTTCCCACTGCTGGGACACAGGCCTCCTCTCTTTGAGAGGTAGTAGGCCGTAATCCACCACGCGGACCCAGTGCGGGTTGGTTCATGTCTTCGATTTTTTGGGTTCTAGGACTAGGTTTTGAGAGCTGTGGTGATGAAATTATTTACACAAAGTAAAGCGCCTGCCTGGGTACGAACCCATGGCAGGCAGCTCGTATTTCGTGGCCGTTACCACTGGGCCACCACTGCTCTCAGTAAGCTCTATTGTTGGCATAAGCAAGATTGAAAAATAAAAATTGAACCGAGAAGGCATCTGTGTATTCTGCAGAATATTGAAATGATATCGAAGAAAAGAAAATAATAAACAGCTAAAGATTTTTGCAAAGAATAAAGATTCACTTCTTTTCTTATTCCCTCGTGCCATATCTTAGTATCAAAATCAACTAACCTATATGCTGGACATAGGCCTTTCCCAAGTTGCGCCACAAGAAACTTTTTTTTTTGTGGATGGGAAATCATCAAATGACTTCTCCCGCTCTGGGCGGAGCGGGAGGGCGTGTCAGACTTTTACTGACTAAAACCCACCCGTGTTCCTTCTGTTGCCTGTGCCGGGGCCACGGTAACTCTTTCGAACATCCCGCAAGCGCCACAAGACCCTGTCGTCCTCCTTCTGCATCAAATTGGTCCCAGCAGGTTTTTATAAAACAGCTATTCTGGGGTGAAAAGATCCCTGTCAGCAGAGTTAGTAATTATGAGTGCTAGAACTGCGCCTGACGTCCTCGAGCACCTATCATTAGTCACAAAGGCCCTCTAACACTAAATTGAAATCTTTACATTTAAACGCTGAGCTGCTTTGCGGTTAAAGAGGAATTAGGAACCGGGTTAAGCCGTAAACCTAGATATAATATTAGGCAAAAAATATGGCTAAAAGTTTGGTTTTGTATAGCGTCGTCTCTGTCACTCATATATATATGTATATTATCATTATATTCATCTATATAAATAAAATTAATGTTTGTATGTTTATCCTTTATGCGTTCCTAAACCGCTGATCAGGTTATATTGAAACTTTGGCAGGGTCTTCTGAGGACACCCACGAGGGTTTCTGGTACAAAAAATAACAACCAAACACTCTTACTTTTTGTGGCATTGCAAAGCAGCCGGGTACAGCTAGTTGTATATAAAAGAAATTAAGAAAATACATTTATTTAGCACAGACTAAAAGGCACACATTATAATATATCAATTTTCAATTTTCTGACTAACTGACTGACTCTTTAACAATTCAAAAGTGCCTGTAATTGTTTTAATTGAAATAAATGCTTTGAGTTTGAGTAAAGAAAAAATAAAAATCAAATAAAAAGTGTAAAGTGCGATGTTAGAAATTAGCATGAAGGGGTACCTCACGGCTGCGCCATAAAGGCCCAGTTGATCAAAGATGCCAGACAATAGTGCCTGGCGCTGGTTTTCAACTGGACCTGGATATATGAATTCCACGTTTTCAACACATAAATATACGTACATACTATATAGGTACATACATACATTCCTAAAAATAAATAAATTTAAAGTGTCCGTTTGTAATGTAAAAATAATAGCTTTTAACTGAATGCTATACGGTACTTATAACAAAAAAAAACTATTATTTAAATTTTCTGTCTGTCTATCTGTCTGTTTGTTCCGGCTAATCTCCAAAACGGCTGGACCGATTTTGACGGGATTCACTGGCAGATAAAGGAGTAACTTAAGCAATTTTTATTTTAGAAAAATAATTACGGGTCCGCGCAAAAAAATTAAAACCAATGAAGTTGTGAACAAAAATAATAACTCAGAATTACCAGTCGGATTTGAAAAATTCTTTTTGCATTTGGTAGCCCAATTCTCAAGGGTGGTTATAGGCTATTTAGCATCGCACCACGACCCTTAGGAGCCGAGAAAGAACGCTAAGCGAAACTGAAGTAGTAACGCGGGCGGGCAATCCAATGCGGCGGGTCGGGGGATGACGGAGTTTTATTAAAATGTGGCCGTTACACAATAACACAATATTATTGTGTATCTTATGACTTCCACGCGGACGAAATCGTGGGGCACAGCTAGTAAATAATAAAAAGTTTCCAGCTAGAGTTTCTGGTGATTACAGACTTCATTCGGAGTATTTCTATTGCGGTAGTTTGTAAGCCGCAAGCACCATTTCATCTTGATACGAGGCCGTAGCTCTTGTGTTATGTACCGTGTCCATAACTGCCGTAAAGGCATAATCCGATCAGAGATGGATGTGATCGGTCAGCTGCACTCCGCTCGGTTTTCTGATCATTCGATGCGTACTTCTGTACTTTTCCACAGTATTTTTTTTTTACTAGGTATAAGTAAGGGTAGGTTTTTAAGACACATGACTTCTAGTTTTGTAATATAAAGTATAGAAAAATCCATAAATATATTGTCTTAACTAGGTACTTTGTAGCTTAGTGTTCTTTAGAACATAATATTTTTAGTTCAGGTCACAAAGAGGTACCTACTCAGATTTCGAAATAAAGTCAAACTAAAATATACAGATCTTTAAACTAGCCTTGTTCATATTTAAGAGCATTAAATGTAGGAAAACCCTTTTGTTCAAAAGAGCTACTAATGGTCCCAGGGCATTAAAAGCCGGCTTGGTACCTTTATTTATTAAACTTTAAAGACGCGCATTATGTTAGAACAATGAGGATATTAATGTCTATATTTACATTTGAATATAACTGGAAATGTATACTTAGGCCGGCAAATATACGTAGTGAAGTCATAAAGTCATGAAAATCACGTTGGTTTTAGAGTATTTGCGTAGTGGTTTTAATATAGGATAAATTGAGCCAAATTAACAAGTTACCTACATTGTGTTCTTACATAATCAGCCTATAACGTTCCTACTGCTGGAACACAGGCTTCCTCTGTGAGTGTGTGTGGGGGGGGGGGGGGGGGTGTTAACAGGCATTGTGTTTTTAACAGGGGGAAACACAAGCCAAGATATTTAACCGAGGTTTTATATACTGAAATGAACCGACGCGATAATTTGCAACATAAAGAAAATGCAGTGTTTTATTTATTTGCATCAGATTAAAACCACATTTCCGTGGTACAAGTAGTTTGCACGCGGGTAAAACGACACACCTGTACAACACAATTCAAAGTCACGTATTGCAGGAACTTGCTGTAAAATATTATTCCCATTCCGCAAGCTTGCGTGCAGGCTACTTACTTGCATAATAGAAAGACTAGCGAAACACCCGTGAAATATTTTAGAGTGATGGTACCTACGGTCAAGCGCACGTCACTCTAAACTTGAGTTCAGAAAATGGCCCTTACTGCTACGAAATAAAGGCACTGTTAAAGTCAAACTGATGAAACCATGGGTGTGTAGTTGACTGTACCTTCAGAGTACACATTTAAAATATTTAGCTAGTGTTCCATACACTCAACTTTTAAAAAGCTTTTTTATGTTTACAGTCACTAGTGACGGAATATTAAGCTTTATTAAAAGCGCTATGGAAGGCTATAATTCACAGTCTCTGTAGGTATTTACCTATAAAAATTCAAACGTATAAATGGTATAAACGTATAAATACCAACGAAAAACACTGAAAAAGTGTGGTTATTTTCTTTACTTTTTACACGTACCTAAAGAAAAAAGATAGAGACAATAAACAATATGAATTCACCTTTTGAGGCGCATCTTACTAATCTTGAAATTTACCAATTTATTTTAGTCGGACATAAACTAGACAATTTGGACTAACGGCCAGATCACACTACCAATAAAGCCTCCAAACAGGCGCGAAACGCGACGCGAATCGCACGCGACACAAAGGTACTGCATCGCGCGGCGAGCGGTGCGTTTGGGTCGCGTGCGGTTCACGTCACAAGTCGCGCCTGTTTATAGGATCCTTAATGCGATCATCAGATTTTCAGTTCTCAAGGGGCATAATTAATTAGAAAATCAGGAGGGATCATTGGAATAGGTCAGGAGAAAAGCGATTATGGGATTTTGCCAAGAGAATAATAGTGGTACCTAACCACCTAAGTAGTAGCAATGTTCTCACATCCTAATTTGTTTTCGGCGCTTGATGAACAGCCGAATAGCCAATGAGTACTTATCATCACGACTAACAATGACTAGTTTACCGCGGTCTTCTGCAGACTAATTTGGTAACCGTGAACGTTTATAATTTACTGCTTAAGTGAGTGCAGTTGATAAAAACATTAGCAGACCATTTTTTGTGAGCGGGGTCATAGGTCACGTCACGTGTGTTCCTGTCGCGTGTACTTTTCGAGCCTTTACGTCATTTTCTTAAGGCACTTGATCGGTTAATATTCTTCATTGGAAACCTACCAAGCAGTTGCAACTTCATATGAAAAAGTCTATAAACTCATTAAATTACATACCCCCACTCACAAGCCTGCATAATCAGTCCCACTAAAATAACACCCCACATAATGTTCCCACTGCTGGGACACAGGCCTCCTCTCGGTGAGAGGAAGTGGGCTGTAATCCACCACGCGGGCCCAGTGCGTGTTAGTAGATGTTACATGTCTTCGAATTTTTGGTTCTAAGGACATGCCGGTTTCCTCACGATGTTTTCCTTCACCGTTTTGAGAGCAGTCGTGATGAAATAAATAACACAAAGTAATGTGCCTGCTTGGTTTCGAACCCACAACCTACGATACGTAAGTCGGGGCCGTTACCACTGAGCCACCACTGCTCGTCACACTCACAAGCCTAGAAGTCTGAAAATTCCCATGTAGGTTCACTAAATCTCTTTTGCACATATTCAAAAATAAACCTCGCGCATGGGTTAAGCGGAAAAAATATGGAAACACTAAAGACTACGAACTATTTTATATTTATAGAACAAAATTGAAAAAGGAGGCGGACGAACGTTTTAAAAAATATATGAATGGTGTAGAGGGTAGTGTGGTCAAAAACGTTAAGGCATCTTGTCGTAACTCCACTAATAGTATTCCAGCTACAGTTCACTATCTCCAACTACTTGTAATCTAGGTATTTTAAGTGATTGGAACCCTAATAATTAAGTAATATTTACTTTTATGCTTTCTTTTTTTTTTTTTTTTGCGGGTGTATTTGAAGTACACCTCTGCCTAACCCTTCGGGGAAACAAGGCGTGATGTTATGTGTATCTGTTTGTGTTATTTACTTTTATATCGTTCTTTCTAACAACTAGTAGATCGGTTTAGTATTATGTGGATAATGTTGTGAGTAGTGTATTTGTTACCTCTATTATTAAGTTCTAAGCTATGTTTACTTATCCCTACACTGCTGTTTGTTGTCCCTAAATAAATAAACACCAACAAAAGCCAATTTGTCGAAGCCACTTCCCATTCGTCAAGAATTCATTCTCACCGAACAATTTCTTTTATTCCCACCGCTGTACCAATCCAATCTAATCCATACGCTGCACTGGAAGTGTTCCAGAAAACGAAATTGTTCTGAATAGAGTTCTGGTAATCGTTCTTTTTTTCGTTTAGTTCTGAATATAATATTCAGAGTAGATAATTATAGTATTTCATAGTCGAAGTCAAAATAATGATTAATCTGTCACTGACAGGCTGGCTATTGAGCCACGCCTGAATATTCGAACTAGTAACGTAATTTAACCCTATGTATGACGTCAGACGGCTTGTGGCTAAATAAAAGGCTAAATACAAGGGGCTCGAGGATGGGTGACCATCTTTACATACCCCTTCGTGCCTCGGAAAGCACGTTAAGCCGTTGGTCCCGGCTGTCATTCTTGGATCTTTGACAGTCATTACGGGTCGTCAGATGCCCGAAAGTCTGACAACCAGTCTTTCCAAGGGTTATCACGGTTACCCAGTAACTGAGTTGTGGAGGTCAGATAGGCAGTCGCTCCATGTAAAATACTAGTACCTATTCAGCTGCATCCAGTTAGACTGGAAGCCGACCCCAACATAGTTGGGAAAAAGCTAGGCAGATTGATGATATTGTATGACGTCATTACTGATTAAACTGTCAATTAGTTTCTAGTTCCCAAACCGCTATCAGAAATACAGCGCGACACTACGCAGATATTAATATTTCGGTGCAGTCGTGCTGTCTGATTACACACAACACGTGTAGTATGTATTTAGTGCTACACGGGCGGTCTGTACGGACGACCGTACGGACGTCCGTAGCACGGATCGTCCGTACGGTTAACGGTTTAGTGTTCCGCGAACGTTCGACTCGGACGGGTACAGTCGCGCACATATGTATCCGAGTCTAAATATCTTGTAACATTTGCTGCCTACTACCAAAGTAGGCAGCAAATACGATATTTAGACTCGAATACTTGAAGGAAAATTTCATATATTGTGTTCGAGATTGAGGAATTACGTTTACGTTTTGTTAACATCAGAAGACCTCACAGCACTAAACGCGTCGATTAGATGCCTAGCGCATCCTGATACAGACGTACAGAGCACAGACGCGCTCCACTGACAGTCCCCGTAGTATGTTAGACGGTCCGCAGTCCGTGAGCTGCTAACGCAATAGTTGATTTCTATACGATAGCTCCGGACGACAGTCGTCCGTACGGACCGTCCGTATAGCACCAAATACAGCGTTAAGATACATAGTACGCGCCACTCTGACACATAACGTTTATATTCACCTAATCAGGATGTTCTCGCTCCTTGCAGGCTTGTCATTATATACCAACGTGACGAGACAATTAAGTCGTGAAATGTGTCTAACCCCATAAGTAAATAGTATAATTAGTTGTTAGTGAGTCACTGTCGGAGTGAGATGTATTGTTATGTACAGTTCAAAACTAAAATAACCAAATAAAAAAAAATAGAAGTAGGGATCTCTCACTTGTGTGACGATGAAAGTTATGACAATAAGGCTTGAAAAGTTTTAACGAAAATAGAGTACAATGAGCGATGACTTTTTCAAACGATATCTAATTGAATAAAAACAAAAAATGCGCAAATTAAATGCAGCCATCCAAGAAATACTCTAAATTAGTTTTAATTAGTTGTTAATTTAGATTAGTTTTCTTAGTTTAGTCTTAACACCTTCCCTGCGGCTACGCTAGATTAATACTTACTTCCAGTGCTGTACAAGTCACATACTTCCCGTATCAAGAATGCCTGATATGCGTTACGACGTCTATTTTCCCGTACGTAATCTTGACTTTAAACCATCACAGAGACATGGAAAGTCTACAGATATTTTTTTTTTGTTGTACTAATCAATAGGTTACATCCTTGTGTATATATAGCTGCAGTCGCACGGGGTTTTAAGCAATATCTTAAAAGTTGTACGAATACTTGAAGTAATCACCCCCGCACGGAGTGCAAAACAAGGACAACTAGCTGCCGCACAGAGCGAAGCTCAATTACAACCAAATACTTCCCGTAACGCACTGAATGTGTTAAGAATATTTTAGTAAAGTTTTGTTAACAAAGTTACAGCAGGTATCTCACTATTACCTAAAAAGTTTTATCTAGAAAATCCTTCTAAATAAAATCTATTTAATCACAGCACAAAAATGGCTGTTTTGAAAAGCGGTAGATAAAATCTAACGAAACTGTTCAAGATACAATTTTAAGTAGAGCTTCTACCTTTTGGTGACGTTGAAAGCTATGAAACTGTTGCATATTGAGGGGTATTAAAACACGAGTGTTTAAAAACTTAGTTATGTGCAATTTCATACACTACTTTATCTGCTCTCATACATTGGGACTGAACTTATTAAATAAAAGGTCCTCGAATTTTCGCTTTTAGCATGCTGTATAGTCGTGATAGCAATTACTATCAATATAATTTTGTCGACTTTGCTGGTAACTTGCTGATAATTATAACGAGTCATTTCCGTCGCCGCATCTAAAATATCGGGTGGAGTCAAATTTTCATCAGATTTACCGTAATCAGAAATTTTTGAGCAAGAATAAAAAAAATCCCACGAAATTCAGAGCAACAAAACGTATGAACGGCGCCAAAATCCAGCACATCACCGCGCATGCGCTAAAGCGGGCGCTGCCAGAGACAAGTAAAATATTTAAATTGGAAAATTAGAAACTTTTATGGAATGCTTTAAATACGGCGCGCCCCGCATGTGCGTTCCAATAGAAAAAAATAATTGATGGAAACTCCTTGGTGATATTAACTTCTTGGATTTGCCCTACAGGGCAAATCCGGTACGATACATCGTATTGGTAAAAAAAATATTTTATCTACTCTCATATCGTAAAATTCGAATTATAAACTTCGAAATAAGTTTATATTGACATACTTTATAAGCACAATACCGAAATTGAAAAATAGAATCATATTATCTAGGGGTCACCAGTGATAAGCCGTGTTGCACCATCATGGCGCATTGGGTGCATGTACATGTGCATGTACCCGGTGCGTCAGGTGTGTGCAACAGATATATGAATTTAAAAAAATTATAACAATATCTTTGTACTAACATAGTATATAAGTCTGTATCATACTAACACAATATGGATCAAGGTCCGAATTAAAGTATTTTTATTTTATAACACTTTGTCTCTAATAAAATAATGTTAAAAAATAAATTTTAAAACATGATTAAATGCTACTAATAAATTAAATAATTGGTACTATGTACATACATGCCTGCAAAACTGCCTATCCTAAGGCATGGCGTGTCCATAATTTTGTTACTAGTTAATGCAACCGATAACTCTGAAATATAAGGTTTGTATTTGTATATAATATATATATATATATATAATATAGGTATATATTAGGTATAGTAAATATGTATGTATGTGTATTATAAGTTTATGACTTATTTATGTACAAATTGTTCCATTTCTAACAGAGCACCTGCCATCTAATCTCTTCACCACCCTTGGTTGACTGGTAGAGAATGCCTAAGGCATTAAGTCCGCCTTTGTACTTTTTTAAGTGTGAAAAGTTTAAATAAATAAATAAATAAATAAATAAGGTAAACATAGGATAATTATCGTTGATGTCTTCATGCTTGTCCTTGCTTCCCTGAAAGGAAGAAAGGACAAAATTCCATGATTTACTTGTCAAAAGGCAATGAATGATGAATGAGAGGCCTATCAAAACCAGATGCCGAAATCTTTTCTTCAGTAGTCGCCGTAGAAGGACGTCCTTCTCGCGAATCATCAGTGAGTTTGCTTCGACCACGATTTAACTCATTAAACCAGTTGTAAACAATGGTACGGGATGGGGCTTCGTCATGAAATGCTAATCGAAGTCTATCGTAACATTGTTGTTGAGTAAGACCGCAACTAAAGTCGTAATAAATCATTGAGTGAATTTTTTTTTCAAATCAAATCCATTTGAAAGCACGACAGACACTTTTTAAATTGCCGCTAATTTCAATCCCTAATGGGTAGTCATCCTATCCCTTCTTTGGTTTTTTGTAGCCACGCCAAATGGTACTATCGTGAACCTGGTGAATTGAGCTGTTATTCTACGTGATGCTAGGGACTATACTATTGACAGCTCACTTCACCTAAGTTTTTACGGTGAGATTTTTGCAGGTCGGCAGGAATAAATAAATAAATAATTTATTGCCATAAACAGGTTACGGGATAATTTGAGACCCTGGCTCCGGAGCTAGGTTAGAGTGCCTGTATTTCAGGAGCCACTGAATACTGCGATACTATAAAGTAGGTACCTTTTAGAAAATAATGTTCCTGAAGTCTTAGTATCGAATGCCGTGCACTAACTTTATTTTTGGACGAAAGCTTTTCTTTTCTTTTTTTTTTTTGTCTCTCTCAGTTAGTTTTAATCATGGTCTAGCAGTTTGAGTAATTTATGCGGCCTATCCAAATGTCCTTTCTTTGCTATTGTTCGTCGAATCGTTGAGCTCCTTAAGTTCTGAGTTGAGCTGTACGATTACTGACCAATGCGTGCACTGACTGGACAGGTCCACTCAATCTGTGTGGTTCTTTCCTCAAAATACCATTTTAGACACAAATCTACATGGTGTTCATATGATCTGATCAAGATTAAGTCTGGTCTTTAAAGGAGGGTGTGACCTCTGAGTTTGTTTCGGCCTTTCTTCTCAGAGTAGTCAGATAGAAACGCCGGCCTCATCTAGTTAAAAAAAAAATATGATTGACGTGTAAAAGTGTTTGTACAAACCCACTTAGGGCGAATTCGATGAAATATGGATACATTTTATTCTCGGAATAAAATTTACATCTGACAGTTTTTGTATGGAAAATCTGTCAAAAATTTAAAATTGATTCGCTGGATTAGACTTATACTAGGTATAAAAGTTTGGTCGAAAAAAAAATAAAATCATTTATCATTTTATTTCTCACAATGTTAGAGAAACGTTTCCTCAAAATATTCCATACAAAGTGCCTGACCCAGTTTGTGTTGGTTATCAAAGTTTAATCAATCACAGTTGGACCC
This sequence comes from Fissipunctia ypsillon, assembly GCA_947568875.1. Classification (NCBI taxonomy): domain Eukaryota; kingdom Metazoa; phylum Arthropoda; class Insecta; order Lepidoptera; family Noctuidae; genus Fissipunctia; species Fissipunctia ypsillon. The sequence continues at coordinate 14,274,318 of OX387654.1, read as the reverse complement.
TTATTTTCTCCAAATTGATTCCAGAGATTGGTTAACCGGGCCTTTTTCTATGAGGATTCAATAAATCATGGCCCCAATAGGAAACCGCAAATTGTCGGAAGCCGCCGAAAGTGAGTTTCCTTACACTACCTAAATATTGCATGCAACATCAAATTGAACGAGTCACTAAATTGTGTGATACCGTTGTCTGTTAATTAACAACCTGTTAGGTATTAACCTGGCACGCCAACAACAATGGAGTTTTAAATTAATTAACTACCTAATGAAATTACCACTTTACCACCTAGTAAAAATGTACCTAACAAAACAGTTACATAAACTTTTCTGGCACAACGTGATTCTTCCATAATTTGTCTACTCCCTTTGTTTAAATTAAGACTTGTAATAATGAACCGTACACCCCCCTCCCCCCTTATCTCTTGACGATATGCCAAATAGACTTATGGCCCGTATTTACTGACACCAGACGACACCTAACTGAATGTATAAAAAGCACCGTACGGACTGGTTCTGGCCATGCAAAGTTAGTGGATACAACTTTGAATGAAACGTCATCACTGGTGGCCTAAAACTGACCCCGATTCGAATGATGTATCCACTAGCAGGAATAGCGCCACCAGTGGTTCGCAGAGCGGTGGCTAGCTCCAGCGAAAGAATCAAAATGGTCTCTGACACACGACACCCCTTGCACGACAACATCCTGGTGCCACAAATGCTGAAAAGCCGAAACAGTTTTTTAAAGTGCAGCTGTGGCGAGACAGTGCTTCCTTACCCAAACCATTTGTTCCACCTGCTCAAGATCTCCCACCTCACCTTGGGTAACCTGGAAGTCTTTAAACACCGACACACAGACTCCGGACCCAAGTTGGCCGAAGCAGGGAAAACCTGTTCAGATAGAGTTCCACAAACGATGAGACAATATAATGTCCTGCGTGTCCTGTCAGCTGGACGTTACAGGAACTAATGGACGGATGCAACTAATGGCGTCAAACTCGTGGCTGAATTCTGGACCGAATCTATTTAGATTGCCATCGACACATAGACACATCGACTGTTGGAATTTCAACGCTTGGCTCAGCGCGGAAAGTTGAAAATCATTTTAGGCTTTATTTAAACCTAGCTCATACGTCCTACATTCTAAGGCATATGCGACATTCTCTGAGGTTTCTCTAATGCTTACCTATCCGTGAACACTATAATAGCCACCAAAATCCGACCTACTGTTATTGAAATAAGAAGCCATAGTAAACTTAATTATCGTTTAAGATTTCTTAGCTTAAGTAAATTATCGGCGAATAATCGAATGATCGCTGCCCTGCCGCTAACTTTCTGATTTCACCAAAGTGATAGTAATTGCTATTACAAAATTACAAAACCAACACCGGGCATCGTTTCAAGACAAAGATCAAAGGACAAATCACTGTAGGTATTATTAGATTTTTTTGCTGCAATCCATATCGCTAATGTCATCTCTAAATAGCGCATTAGAGCTTAGCTGGTTTAACACACATTTTTTTTAAACATATTACAAAGATAGCATAATAAAACTGTCCAGTTTAATTGCCCTAAAAGTAGAAGCTGAAGTAAACGTTTGTGAACTCTTTAGCACAATACCCGACAAAAACTGTGTAATTATGTAAACAAGAACAAAAATGTTTGCGTCAATGTACCAGAACCGTTTCTTTCCGGTGCAGGCATTTAAATACTGGTGTATCCGCCGGGGAAGTCGTTTTACCCCGAGTGCCCCAGCCCCGGCTATTTCCTTTAGAATTTCAAAGTACCAACAGTTTTCAATCTGCTTAACTGAGCTTTAAAGTATTTCGCTTAACCACTTAGTTATTACGTCATAACGACTTTCGTTGAAGATTTAATACTTTGCAAGGTAACGGGATGTAATAATGAGAGAACTAGTTTACTGTTTGTTAGTGGCGATAGGCTTGCCCCCTATTACCATGGGATTAAAACATAATTGGCGAAATGTGGGTGTATTATAGGTACACCTCTGCCCAACCCTTCGGGGAATACAGGCGTGAAAGGATATACCTACATTGTTTAACGCCAAATTTTTCTTCGAAGTCTATTTTGGTACCCTCCGCGTGACTCCTAGCAAGCGTAATTTTAATTTCCTCGATGGACATTCTCAGTTTCACGTTAGAGATTAGAATTTACTTTGGTGAATAGCAAGATATAGAACCGCCTCTTAGCTAATGCTCTTATATAAGCGAGTTGTACATATACTTATAGGTTTATACGAGTTGACGGGCTTACGGAGTACACCCACTTACTCCGTAAGTCCGTCAACGAAGATACGAGCCTGTCCAAAAGTAGTTAATCCGTCAAAACAAGTGTAAAATTAAAATTTTCGCACGGGCAAAAACACATCGGGCGTAGGGACAACTGTTAAATCGTGTTGTCATTCATTCTTAGTTCGGAAACCGAGCTAATGTCCGTAAGTAATACGAAGTAGAAAACGCCCGTAACTTCGGCCGAAACTACGAACTTCGTGCTTAGGGAGTAGATCCCCAGATCTCTGCCTAACCACGGGTGATGACAGTGGAGATATTACTATATTATAATTACCTATGGCAACAACAAAGTTATACCTATAGTGGTACCAGAAAATAAATCAAATCCAATCAGTTTTTGTAGGACATAGGGGTATATGAAGAAGTCTTACAACCAGTCGTACCAAGGGCCTATCATGTTACCCAGTAACTGGGTGGCGGCGGTCAAATATACAGTCGCTTGATGTAAAATACTGATATGCTACACCCAGTTAGACTGCAAGCCGACTCCTATGTAGTTAGGAAAAGGCTACGCAGATGATGATGATGAGTTAGACCAGATGCTACACAGCCTAAATGGAGCATCTCGTCGGGTTGGCCTCGGCATGAATTTGGACAAGACGAAAGTCATGTGCAATTCACACGTCTTGCCGAGACCAATTCGTATCGAAGGGTCGCTTCTCGAAGTTGTGAATAAACTTATCTATCAAGGGCAAGTCATCCAGCTCGGTCGACACAACTTTGAGAAAGAAGCAGACAGAAGGATCCAGTTAGGGTAGGCAGCGTTTGGAAAACTTCGTCAAGTCTTCTCGTCACCTATCCCGCAATGTTTGAAGACTAAGGTCTTCAACCAATGCGTCCGCCCGTTATGACATACGGTGCCGAAACGTGGACACTGGGCTGGTCCGCAAATGCAAGGTCGCTCAGCGTGCTATGGAGCGGGCTATGCTTGGAGTTTCTTTGATGGATAAAATCAGGAATGAAGAACCGGAGTAATCGACATAGCCGGCAGAGTAAGCATACTGAAGTGGCAGTGGGTTGGCCATGTTTGTCGAAGGACCGATGGCCGGTGGAGCAGTTGAGTCCTGAAGTGGCGATCACGTATCGGCAAGCGTAGTGTGGGACGCACCCCTGCTAGATGGACCGACGACCTTAAGAAGGTGGCTGGGACAGACTGCATGCAGAAGGCGGAGGAGAGGGTGTTGTGGCGGCGTCTGGGAGAGGCCTATATCCAGCAGTGGACTGCGATAGGCTGAGTTGATTGATTGAGATGATGATGAGGTGTAAAAAGAACTTAATAATGTACGTATGTAGGTACTGGAATAAATTTATTTATTTTTTCAATACATTAATATTTTAACTTATAACTAATTAATTAATAAAATAACAAAATTATATCCTAACTTAACTAAAACTATTCACAAACTAAAATATGGCGTCGAAAAATTCCTCCGCATCGCTGTCGACTGGTAATGTACCCAAGAGACTGGCGGCATTGCCACGTTGTATGGCAATGCTTAGCCTCTGGCCAAGGTAAAAGCCGGCCCTTGGGTCACGGGAAGTGTCAACTAGCCGTTTGGAGATTTCGTTAAACAAACCATGAGCGCTCGGACCCCACGGCCCGAGGGTTTCAACCCCAAACGGCTCGAAAATATAATTACCGATAAGGTTATTATACTTTCGCCGCTTGAGGTTTTCCGCAGCCGCAGCAGCAGCGCCAGCACAGCACGCCGAGCCGGGAAGATGGGATGGCGCAAGAGTGTCGACACAAGTTGCGTCCCACACTAAAGGCCTACCCACCTTCCATGGAAATAAAGACATGCCGTCCGGTCTCTTGCCATCGTCGCGTGCCAAGCCATTGGGTTCTAATACAGCTGGGACGCCGACGGTGACAAGAGCCCGTCGGATGATGTCATTAATGTTCGCGTGCCGCGCTATGCGACCCGCACTTCGGCTGCAAGACAGGCCGTGGTGTCCGAGGCTGTTGACAACTTCGCCACAGTGACAGTGATGAGGAGAGCAACAAGGGGCTCCTAGTCGCAGGGAAGCAGCGAGGCGGAAAGTAGTGTCGTCAAACAAAGTGCCTATGCTCGACGACGGTAGTGCATGAAGCCACAGACCCGACTCCCACTTACCCACAGCCAGCAGGCGCGCACGCTCCGCAGTAGTAGCAGACGTGTCAAGTAAATTTTTCTGTACTACTCTACAAAGCGGCTCATCCCACCGTCTCTGGGAAGATGGATTGTCGGGTGGATCTGAATTCGGGCAAGCGAGTCTCCAGGCATCCATAGCCTCGGTGAAGCACGGCACATCAAAATTAATCAGTTTCGAGGCTAGGATTTTCCTGATTAAATTCTCAGTGCCGTGGATCGAGGATATAAAAGCCGGTAAACTGATACTAGAAATTTTGCGGACGCCGAGGCCTCCCATACGTATGGGAAGAGTAGCTTGTGCCCAGGCTCGGTCATCCATGGCCACATTTAAGATCGAAGTTAATGTATGCCGGATAATTTGGTCCATTTTGTCTAAAAGATGAGTGTGTTTCCATAAATGGGATGCGCGAAGGAAATATGTTAATTTAGGGCCGAAACAGCAGTAACGAATTAAGGTTATGGCCGAATGCATGTTAATTTGGAACAATCTTTCCGAAACGTCATTAAAATTTTGTATTTTTTCCTCAATAAAAACGGGAAAGGAATTTTCAAAGATTGGGGAACCAAGGAGGCGGAGAGAGCTTTTATCAATAATTTTGATATCTGGGGCTATTGCGTTAAATTTGGGAAGTGTCAAATGTCTGTCAGTACTGTCTGCTAAGAATAGTTCACATTTCGAAAGGTTGAGATCAAGGCCAATGGAATGAAATTCATTTTTTAAGAATTGAAGGTCATTTAAAACAGTTTCTACATCGCCACCCAAGGTTCCATCATCAAGATACCAAACGTTAAATTTGGAATTTAGCTGTCGAATAATTGGGTGAATGGCTAAACTAAAAATCACTGGCCCGAGGGGATCACCTTGTTGACAGCCAACAGCAGATTTCAGAAGGTTGTCCCGATATAGTAATTTTGAAGGGTGCCTGTAACATTGCCAAAGGAAACTATAAATTTGGGGTATTTCTTTTTTAGTTTCTGCCAGCAAGGTGTCCCTATTAACAGAATTGAAGGCATTCCGTATGTCAACCTTCAAGATGACCTCTCCTTTGCCAGAATTTAGGTAGGTCGACAGGGCGTGCACGGCAGCCTCACTGTAGGTACTTGATTACTGTTACAAGCATAGAGATAAGTAGTTTTTACGAGTTATATTAGAGTTTTACTGCATACTCCTAGTGTAATGACGCGTCATAAAACTGGAATGAAAACAACAGCCAGCGGTGTAAGCTCCGTTTTATTACATCTGCGCCAAAAATAAACAGAAATATGAGATTCCATTTTAAAATCCACAAAACTCATAACAGTCATATATTCACAATTTTTTGTTACTTGCAAAGCTTGCTCCAGTGATACCTGTATACCACGCCTTGTTAATTTATTCTAAAACATAAAAACATTGGAACAGAAACAGAGAATTTGTTGGGTACCTACTGTTTGTGTTATGTAGGTACTGAATACTAATGATAACAATTATTTTTGTTTACTCCCAGATTAGGTTATGAGGCACCTATCATATTTGCAAAATAAAAATTACGTAAACAAGAACTTAACAATGGGATCTTCTCACTGTAGGGGACAGTGAGGGAAATAATAAAAGATAAACACAATGGTCGTTGAAAGTCACTTGCCACTATATTCACAATAACTTTGGTAAACAAAAATAACAAAACTATAAACTTAGCGCTCAACAACGATTTCGACTCGTGATTAACAAACTTTTTCGTTATATACGAACCAAGGTAAAGCTCAATGAGTATATTATTAAATCGTAGCTGGATATTTATTGTTGCAAATAACATACGATCTTAATAATACTTGGAATATGTCCGTACCTATGTAACTCACGAAGGTTCATATTACATAGACGGGTAGGTATTACGTATGCTTTGTTATTGTTAGCGATAAGTTCAATAAAATCTATACATAACAATTACTTATCCCGACTGATTCATCAACGCAGAGCCTAAACCGCTGCGGCTACAAACTTGAGATGGCAATTTTATGTTGTAAACATCCACTAAGGAAGGATTTTTGGAAATTCGAACTTTAAGGGGGTGAAAAAGGGGATTTTGTTTGTATGAAAAATATTGTTTCTTGAGTTAATAAACTTGAAACTTAGCACGAATACTTATCTAAGTAAATTATGAAGTTTTTCATTTTTTGTTTTTCTAAACTACCCCCTAAAGCGGGATTAGGGGATCAAAGTTTGTATGGGAGAATTTTAACGCGTGGTCCGATTAACTCGAAACTCAATATTTATACTCAATACTTAAGACCGAAAATAAAGACTAACGTGTATCAGGGTTTTTTGAAAATCTACCCATAACGGGATAATAATGTACGAAATCCACGCGGACGAAGTCACGCGGGAAGTGTTAGTACATAATATACAGACTATAAAATACCTACCAAGGTCATACTCGTGTTTGAAGCTTAAAGTACTTACGTCTAGGTATTATATAATACACTGAAATAACAACAAACGATGAGAAACTAAAGGATACCTAATTAAAATCATCAGATACAGTCAAAAGGAATATTCAACCAAACCAAACTAAAAGTCAAATTTTATCTACGAAACAAATAGGCATTAAACACACACAAAACAACAAACAAAACACATGATAACATTGATCTTATGAAAAAACAATGTGTTTTTTTTTCACAGAGGAAGTAAAGATTTATTTACAGAAATGATTGGTTTCATTTACAAGGAATTTGAATCCAGCTGAGAAACGAAGACAATTTAATATTTCACAATTATTATATAATGATAACATAGGAAACAACAGCTAAAAGTACATACATGCATGTTCGATTATACATAATCAATCAATTATAGGTACTGACGGGAGAAAAATAACGTTTTATGATTCATGCAGAAAACTGACTAGAAAATGATAGAACTGATTTTTATTTAAAGCTGTTAGTAGTTGGAAAACTTTTCTAGATGTTTATACAACAAAAAAAAAATCAAGGCCGAGACATCTGGGAGCGTCGAGAAATAACAGTTTTCAACTTGCTTTAGACCGTTTTTAGTGAAGTTACACTCTATTCATAAATCTTATCCAATGTTTAACTTATCTCTAACCGTTGTGTTTTGAGATTTAAAGATAAATAATCTGAATAATTATGTGCCAAAAGTTAAAGCAATTTTTTTGTTTTAAAGTTAGATAATTTTAGTTTTAACTTATAACAGCAGTGGGGGACTGCTCGGTCAAAAAGTAAAAGCTAATAGGCACTTAGAAATTGTTTTAAAAGCCTTATTTTTGTTTAAAACTTTGATGAGAGGTATCGCAGGTAACTCAAAACTTACTTATAATTGAACCAATTTTGTAACTTAGAACTTTTTACTGTTAGATGGTAAAGTTAAATGTCTTAACAAAATGTTGAACCGAGCGTGCTATATCTTCATTGACATTGGCTTGACAACTTTTAAGTTGAATTGGCTTTAGAGAACAATAAATTACTTCTGGAAAATTGTGATTACGAAAATGTTTCAAACATTTACCAACGTATACCTCGATCAATTTTCCTAGCCTTTTCAGTTGTCGGCTCACAGTCTAACCGGATGCAGCTGAATACCAGTATTTTACATGGAGCGACTGCCTATCTGATCTGCGCAACCAAGTTACTGGGTAACACGATACCCCTTAGTAAGACTGGTTGTCAGACTTTTGAGCTTCTGACTACCCGTAACGACTGTCAAAGATCTACGAATGACAGCCGGCTTGAAGTCTCGAAATTTAATGTATGATCGCCCATCCATGAACCGACAGTGGCTAGCGTAGCTTAACCTTCGAGCGACCCGTGTGGCTGTTATCGTTTAGCCACGAGCCTCTACCTACCTACTTATACCTATTGGTACCTAAGATTAGAAATCGTAGTATAAAGAATAGGTCTGCTTATGACATCACATAGTACAAAGGGTAGTCTTGTCTAGATTAGACTTTTGACTATTTAATAATATCTTGTCAAGTCTGAGAACTAATTAGAAATAAACAGCATATTAACGGCCTCTACGAAACAAGACGTTTAATTAAATGTCATAACAGCAACATAATCAGCCTGTTTTGTTCCCACTGCTCGGCCACAGGCCTGCATTAAATGTCATCTCTTGTATTAATTGGGTATTAAATTAACAAATGAATATTTCAGTCTTCTTTTAATAGATAATATTATGGAAAGTAAAAAGGCGATCCGAAAGTCGCCTGCCAAGGGTATATTGACTGGTGAATTATCATCAGCTTTTAAAATGAAGCTGATTAGCTATAATAATGAAATAACATTAAAATGCTCGCCGAAGGCATAACCTCCTCCCTCTTTTGAAGTCGGTTAGGAATTAAAAAAATGGCACACGTTTATACGATCCCGTAAATGATAAATTATTTTATTTCTGTAAGTAGGTTTATACAAACACTTTTACACGTCTAACATTTTTTTTTTTTTTTTTTTAAACTAGATGAGGCTGGCGTTTCCTATCTGACTACTCTGAGAATAAAGACCGAAACAAACTCAGAGGTCACAGTCTCTTTTAAGTCCAGACATAATTTTGGTCAGATCATGTGAAGACCATGTAGGTTGGTGTCTGAAATGGTCTTTTGAGGAAAGAACCACACAGATTGAGTGGACCTGTCCAGTCAGTGCAAGCATCTGTCAGTAATCGTACAGCTCAATATACCTAAATAAATAAATAAAATGCCGTAAATAGGTAGTTGCTGGAATGATTATATAAATTAAATAAAAGACAAGAATATCTACATACCGCCGTGTGTGCTTTGGCCCTACATTACGGAAAACTATTATGTACGCACAAGGAATTTTGCCAATAGAGCGAATAATGATGCTGTCGTTCTCGAACCTACGTTTCCCTGAATCTGAATTACCAGGAAGTCTGATAAGCCTGAGTTATCCATCAAACCAGATAATAAAATAAAATAAAGAAAATCAAATAAATATTTCAGATTTCCATTTGTAGTATTATTTGACAGTAAAACATACCTATCTAAGTATTACGTAATGCAAACATTTTATTCACTTACGGTCATTCATCGGTTATACAGGTATACTAACTTTCTAAGTTTTCTAAGCTTTTAGCAATACAAACAAGAGTAATAGAATAGCAAAATAAACAAAGCATTCCATGAATACAATACCAAGAAGCCATAATGCTTCTCAAAACAGAAATCTATTTTCAGTAGGAAAGTGAATAGGAATAATCTTTCAATTAACGCAAATATCCCGGAATATTATGCCAATCTCCTTTAAATATCTTGATATCTTTTGACATTGAGATGAGTCAAAAGATTTAAAAAATATGATTCGAGATTATGACTCTCCATTCTTTCCCCGATTCACAGATCCAAGTTTAATCATTCAAATAGGTTGATTCACAATCGGAAAGCTCAAGAAATATAACCTACTGAAATTTTCATAAGGAAATTGCCAATTTCTTTGTGATACCGAAATGACAAAAACTTAGTAACAGTTTTTGTCTCATTTAATTTTGTTCTCTCTCTATCTTTCACGTATGTATACAGTTAGGTAAACAATTATCTATCGAAGTAAAATGTGTAGGATTTAAAATTAAAAACTCCTAATATGGTTAGAATAAAAAATATTTTTAGTATCAATCATCTTGTAGCATTTATTGACATATGTAAATTCAATCGAATATCGATCACTGTAGGCAGGCAGGTGCCTGCCTACAATTTACCTATTATGTATTTATACCTATTTTTTTTAATATCTACCTAGGTATTTCGTTAATATTAAATTAAAAAAGCTAGTTGCAGATTTTGGTCGCAAATTAGAACTTGTTGAGTTTTACTTTTCAAGCCCTTGAATGTATTCCATTGATCATAGATATAATCACTGTAAAGTTTTTTCGCCTGTTAAAGCTGTAGGCTGAAAAGTAGAGTATAAAGTTTATCTTTTGTGACAAAACGTAACGATAATATATGATGTATGTGATGTGTTTGTGTATAGTGTATGTAATACATGGGCACCTACGCAAAAATACTTTAGTTTCCTAGGTACTTACCATTTTTAAACGTTTTTCTACGTTCACGTTTTGATCAATTTCCCAATCAAATAAATATGTAGGTATATCTAAAAACATTTCTTTAACCATGATACCAATTTACACGCCTACAAAAAAAAAAAAATAGAAACACCTCATAATCTCATAAATTACTCGTTTTACAAATGAATTAAACCATTCATCACTTTTTTCAATTACGTAAAGGGGTTGGGTGTTGCCGTTACGGGTTATTGAAACGTCCCCTGGCATAAATAAAAGGTACGTAATAGTACGACATAAGGTTAAAAGGGAAATACGAGTCATGCTTGCTGCTAGCAAGCTAATAAATGATAATGGACCGTAAAATAACGCTAAATCAACAAAATGGCGACGGCACTGTGTGGAACAGTTAAGCGTGTTGTTAACACGTGTTACTCTTTTGGGCACTTTGTTAAGTAAAACATTTACAAAACATGTTTTCTATGAATTGGTATATGATATTCATGATGGCATTCGTACTACGAATTGCTACGTGCTACGATTCTAGTTTAGCCGTAGACCCTTTTGCCACTTTCTACGCTACGAAACGACCCTTATGGGTAACCTCCTTTGCCTCTATATTCATTCACATCCTTTTATTTGCTTCGTTCAACATTCCATTGTAAATACTAAATTCTTAAACAAAGTAGGAGAATTTCGTATTTTTTCTAGAACCTACTAGGTCGTAATGGAAAGGGCAGCAGTTTCTATAATTTATTCCATTAATGGCTGCTCTGCGTAACTCCGTGTTATATAGCCCAAAAGTAATTAACTTCACCGTTATTAATCTTCACAGTTTGTTGGGAATGCGTCACTTCAACTTTCTATCTGACTCCAACTTTCCGGAGATAATTTACATTCGACAATAACATTTATGCGTGTTTTCTATATAGCTACAATAAAATAATCGCTCTCGGTACAAGCACGGTGCCTTTAACTTTGCCAGAATAATTTAATTATTCACTTATAAAGTTATTCTCGTCTGTTTCAATTTTAGTAGGTAGGCACTTAGGTAAGTAAATATTATTTTGTTATGAGTTACCGTACGAACTTAAATTCAACAACTAAGGAGCTTGTCCAACGTCCTCTACGCTTGGACAAGCTCTTTGTCAGCAATTATGGTCTTGCAAATGTGTTTCTCGATAGCTGAATGTGTTCTGCCTGGTTCTATTTATCGCAAATACTTATCATATAAGACGAGACAAAAATAGCACTAGCGGTACTTTCATTTCCGATACCGGAACATCAGAAAATATATGTCGGAAAGTAGGAACTTTACTGTATATGCAGAGGATATGGTTTTACTTACCTACCTATTTTATTTTTAGGATTCACAGTGGATTCTAAAAATGTTGCTAACTGTTTGCTTACTGCGTATGTAAGTAGGTACTGTAACGATTCGCCCGGTACTTTGGACGAACCGTGAACTAAAGGGGAATTTGTGTGATGATTCGTTTGTGAAGTTTATAAATAATACCCCGTAACATTTTTCATATTTAATAATCCAATTACATATTTCTACATCAACACCAGTTAGGTCCGGGGGACCGACTGTCAACTACATTCTTTTTTTCTTTCCCTATTCCAACATTCAAAATCAACATTTGTCTTTTTAAATTAATCCCGTCTAAACTTGCAAAGGTTGCATGCTAATGGCACGCCCGGTTAAAACTTCTACAGTACCTATACAACGTGTTCCTATATGTGTGTTGATATCCCATAGCTCTAGGGAGTCATTGTACTCATCATTATAAACAACTATTACTATGGGACCAAAAAGCGGCTGTTCCGTACATTTATGATAAATAATAAATGATAAATGATTTTATTTCTGTAAGTAGGTTTATACAAACACTTTTACACGTCAAACATTTTTTTTTTAACTATATGAGGCCGGCGTTTCCTATCTGACTACTCTGAGAAGAAAGGCCGAAACAAACTTAGAGGTCACAGTCTCTTTTAAAGTCCAGACATAATCTTGGTCAGATCATGTGAAGACCATGTAGGTTGGTGTCTGAAATGGTCTTTTGAGGAAAGAACCACACAGATTGAGTGGACCTGTCCAGTCAGTGCAAGCATCTGTCAGTAATCGTACAGCTCAACAATGCTCGCTTAACTCGTCAAAATGAGTACAATAACCCTTTAAGAGGTTGTGCGTTAATTCCGGGATATATTGTCTGTGCGACTTTAATGTGAAAAGCAAAGTCTCGCCATAGCACGACGAGCATTGGTGAATAACATTATTTGGTTTGTAAAAACAAAGGTTGTGACGAATGACTGTCGTATTGCGGTATGTTCGTCCGTTGAGTCAACTTTTGTAATTACTACGTACATAAGGTTTGCTTTTGAGTTTACCTACTTACATTTTACATTTTTCTTTGTTTAACCAGACAGTTCCGTGTGGAATCAAAGCATGTCTAGTTCGTCAGTGATTCATTCTGCCAGCGCTCAGCCGTGGCATGTTTCACCGTGAAGACATGTGAGTGACAGCGATCCGACATTTTACATCCCTGATGCCTAAAATTGATATTCTAAAGACGGGCCGTGAAATAGGAACTGTTAATTATTTCCGAAGTCTTTGAATAGCTATACTTGTGTGAAAGGCATCTTTTGATGATAATTATTTCATGTGCTCTACAGTGTAGAAGCTGGTTAAATCTTCTCTCCTTTGTGTGTGAAGAAACATAATGCTTAGGTAGGTAGGTGCCTATGTACCTGCGTATAGCGCAACAAGTAGGTGGGTACGTAATTATGTTTACCTTGGTTCATTTTAATAAATTACGACTGTGGTCTTATCTGCACGAGTTTTTCAAGTTTTACTTCACTCTTTCATTTCTTACTTACGTTGACAAATTTCCAAGAACATTAATGAATGGAAAACATCTTGTACGAAATATGTTTTTTATAAAATTGGTACTACATACAACAGCTCTAGACACATTGTGATCCACCTTTTTTGGTAGAAATATCGTGAAGGTGTCACTAGGTATCATGAACGTGGACACTCACGGTACGGCTGATCCATAAATTCAAGGTCGCTCAGCGAGCTACGGAACGAGCTATGCTTGGAATCTCTCTGAGGGATAGAATCCGGAACGAGGTGATCCGGCAGAGAACCAAAGTTTATTTCATTTTATTTATTTTATTCTATTCGGGAAACTTACAGCTAGCTTATACAGTTGTCAACATAGGTCACAGAATAAGCAAGCTAAAGTGACAATGGGCCGGCCATATTAGCCGTAGAACCGATGACCGTTGGGGTAGACGTGTTTTGGAGTGGAGACCGCGAATCGGCAAACGTAATGTAGGTCGCCCTCAAGCTAGGTGGAGCGACGATCTTCGCAGGGTGGCTGGTAGCAGCTGGATCAGAGTTGCCGAGAATCGAGCTTAATGGCGTGCAATTGGAGAGGCCTATGTCCAGCAGTGGACTGCTGTAGGCTGATGATGATGATAATGAAGGTGTTTACTGTAGAGGCTGTAACCTGACACGCTATTAGCATGCTACCTCCGTGAGTTTAAGTTGATGGCATGAATACGAGACAAACACTTCATTTATATTTAGAAAAGAAAAAAAGATTTGGCAGTCAGCTCAGCGGGCTGACAAGCGGCTGTTAAAAATATAAAAATGCACCAATGAATTCTAAGACCCAAATAATTATTCAAGTTTTACCACAAAGAAGCGTTTTATTTATCCGGGTACTGCCAGTGCTCCTCCAGCGCTGACAGTACCTATATGGTAGGTATTAATATAATATAATATAATATAATATAATATAATATAATATAATATAATATAATATAATATAATATAATATAATATAATATAATATAATATAATATAATATAATATAATATAATATAATAAGCTTAATACAATACCAACTTTTATGGCAACCATGAGTTTGTGTAATACTTATTATACGCCATTATACAAAAATAATTTTATGTAAGTTACAAAAGTACGTGTACAACATATCCCACAATTAACGCACAACCTCTTAAGGAGTCATTGTACTCATCATTATGGACAACTTTTACTATGGGACCAAACCCTGAAATCGCGAAAAAAATCAGCTAATCATTTTGACAAGTTACGCGAACATTAATGTAGGAACAAGCAGATTTTTTTTTCGCGGGGTCAGGTTTGATCCCATAGTAAAAGTTGTTCCTAATTATATGTACCATGACCCCTTATGAGGTTGTGCGTTAATTCCGGGACATGTTGTATAATAAACAGGGACCAATAAAGCGTATGAATTAAATGGCTCTCTAGAATTCTGTTCAACTTTTAATATAGAAGGTACTTTCACGTTTTTTTTCAACTTACATATATCTTTTTGACCCTCTTTGAACAACTTGTCTAGAGGACCCTAAAAATAAACACATGAATAGCAGCCAAACATTAAGAGCCCTTATTTGTACAGAAACATCAAGGAAGAAAACTGCCTCGTTATATACATTTCTGCTCAAAATGTTACATAAGACCAACTCAAACTCAAAGCATTTATTTCAATTAAACCAATTACAGGCACTTTTTAACTGTCAAGGAGACGGTCAGTCAGAAAGATGACGCTAGTTGCCCATTCCAAAGCGTAGGAGGTACCTATGGAGGAGAACGGGCAAGAAACTCCACGGACACTTTTTTAACTCAAAATATTGTTACAAAATATTTGTTACCCCATTCAAGTTGAAATTATAAACATGAGAACGATGTAGAAAGACGTGCACGTTAAAAGCGTCCATAGCAAGCAACAACAAAAACACAGTTTTGGCATACTGGAGATAGAAAAACCTATCTATCTATGGTTTCAACGTCCCAATAATCTATAAGAGATTATGGAATCTTACCGGCCTGACAAAAGGACAGATAATTATAATTATACTGTCTACCATTAATAGCGATCTGTCTTTTAATGAAAGTAGGTTATTGGGTTCGGCCGATAGTTGTCATGGTTTTTTTTTTTGGCAGGTATGTTAGTCTCTATCATTAGCATTATTATTTTATTATAGCTTGTATGCGACATATACCTAAGAAAAAGGAGCAGTATGTAAGCAAGTATAGATTTACAATACTTACGCTCTGACGTCAGAAGCGTACACAGCACGGGAAGGAGTTTAAGGCTTTCCTGAAATCAAAAGTTAAGATCATTTTTTAGCCCAAGGTAAAGACGAAAAGAAAGCAACACATATAGTAATGATAATTATAATTTCCACTAAATAGAATGACCACAGGTTGATAGAAAATTCACCACCATCTTATATGTAGGTAGGGGTGTACCTTTTTTTTTGGGTGGGATGGCATCAAATGACTTCTCCCGCTCTGGGCGGAGCGGGAGGGCGTGTCAGACTTTTACTGACTTAAACCCACCCGTGTCCCTTCAGTTGCCTGTGCCAGTTGGTAGGTACCTACATAACTATTCGAAAATCCATTCAAAGCTGTAAATTGGGATTTGGCAGCCCTATGGTAATACTATTACGTTTGTAATGATACCTCTTACCTAAGCACAATCTACGTACTCTCTGTACTTATTTGTCTTGTTTGCGAAAATTATTCTCCACCCTCTATATCCCACTTCTATGGAAAGAAGGAAAGAAGAAAGAAAAATGCGTTTATTGGCATTACAGCAAAAAATACATCTTTTAAACTATTAAAACAGAAAACAATGATAATAATGCCGCAAAAGGGCTTCAGCTCAGCATAATGTCATGACAACACAAGGTGTACCACCTGACGCTGATTTTCAGCTGCAACCCACGAGTGTGTGCTAGAATATTAAACATATAGGGAAGTGTGTGTCCGTTTAAGGCCTACTTGCGTGAAAAACTTAACTCAGAGTTAGTTGCTAACACAAGGTTAAATTGGCAATATTGTATGACAAACTGTCAATTTAACCTCATGTTAGCAACTAACTCTGAGTTAAGTTTTTCACGCAAGTGGGCCTTAATAAATTAAGAAAATAAATGAAAGGTGATAAATATAAAAGAGGCTTATACAAAATCCAATAAAATGTTGTGATATACATGTGTGGGTTTCAGTGCCATTCAACCAGATTTCATAGAGCCATAAAGATGCGTTGTATTATTTTGATCCCACACACCTGCGAGCACTCGAACGAAAACAAATTAAATTGGAAAAGATATCGCTCGTTTAAATTAGTATACACTGGGCGGGTAACTAGGTACTGGGAACAAGAAACATAAGGTTTCCTATGTATTTAATTTAAGGTCGCATTTAGACACCAACTTAGTGGGTATAGACTGATAGTATGTAAATTTTCTAAACTCAAAACATTTACATATTCCATTTAATTCACAAGTATTTTTAAGTCTTGAGGAGTAGCCCATCCATTCATAAAGTTGAAGCTCCATTCCAAAATATAAATTCCTATTCAAAAATAATTAAATCTATGATTTCACTGTGGGTTCCTAAATAATATGATCCCAAACCATAGTTGCCGGCACGAGTCGTGAGCACAAACTTCAGTCTTAAATCTAAAAAATCTTATTTCCTATCACGGCAGGTAGCACACGTGTGGGAGGCATGTAGTCAATCTAGCCCTACATTACTACTCATGTTGCGACGTACAAAGAAACTACTCATACGCCCGCGAGGCGCATCATATTGACTAATGATTTTATTCAAAACCTATAAGTATGATTGATATGTTTTAACTGTTTATATAATTGTGTATATTACTAAAAAGAGAAAAACACAATTTTAAATAATATTTATATATTTTTATTATAAAATCTTTAATCAAATAAATCTTAGGAACAAATTTTAGGAACTTAAGCAATTAAAGTCTTCTCATTAAAAATAAAAAAAAAACAACTTAAAGTACTTATACACTTCTCTTCAAAAATAGTAAATTATGAAGTAATTAACTAAAAAAAACTAACAAAGTAACAAAAAAAATATTTTAGATGCATTCGATACATACATGAACTAGTTAGCGTCAAAATACCAAAATAGGCTCTAATTTCTATGGAGCATGTATCTCTGCAGGTAGCGTGGGTATTTCCAGTAGGTCTTTTTCTAGATATTTCCACATTTGTCCACTTCACTATGTCACCAACAATGTCTTCCGTGATGAATAAATCAAAACACAAACTAGGCTCAAAGATATTTCTACAAATCCTAGTAGGGCCTCTAGAAGTGTGCACAATGCTTCTAGCAGTGGTTCTACCTCGACTTTCACCTTTAGAAGTAGACCAACAGTGCTGGTTTTTGCCCTTCAATGTTCGACGCGCCGGGACAAGGATACGGTGATCAGAACTGGATGGCTCCAAAGTCTCACTATTTTAGGGGGCAAAAGATGGCACAGATTCTTCAGCTCTTCTGTCACTGGAGTTCTCTATAGTTTCATCTTCTATGTATCCTTCTTCTACATCGTCCTGAGCATCTTCATCGCTTACGTGATTTTTAATTTCAGAGTCATCTCCCGAAAAGTTATCATCGCTGTTATGGTCGCTTTCTTCTAGCCAATTAGTTATTATATCATCCGTTTCTCTTCTATTACTAGTCATGATGTTTAAGTTTCAAAACGTACCTAAAAAAAACATAAAACACACCGGTAGTAACTAATAAATATAATGCAAAAAAAAACACTTAACAAAATAATTTGATTAATAGCGCAAAACTTACATACAAGCTACACATACGTCTTTGGAGCGCCAAGGGTAGTAATATCAAAAAATCTAGCTTACTTACCGTAACGCAACCACCGTCCTGCGACACGTGCTGGCGATGACTGAGATGTCCTTGAACGTGAATGCCATACGCGCGAAGGATAAAAAGAGAGAGCAATATATCAAAAACGCGGGCGCCTCTGCGACGTAGAGTAGTAATCTAGGGCTAGGATCAAGCATATTTATATACAGATAGAAAACAGAATACAAGAGCATGCTGACGAGGGCAGTTAAAGTTAAGATGGTGCTCACGACTCGTGCCGGCAATAATACCAAGTTTTTGAATAAAATTGTATTGCGACTCATCACCGTTTGTTTTCTTGATCAGTTACTGTACAGTAAACTACAACGGCACAAGATAACTAGCGTGTCTAAACGCTTCTTTAAATAACGTGTATAGTATATTTGTAAAGAGTCCACTGCGTGGGTGACAACGTGGTGATTAAAAGCTCTTAAACGTTGCACGTTCTAGAGGGAACGTAAACAAAATAAAACCAGATACGATTTCAAATATCCTACAGCATGTACAATAGATTTAGTAAGAACTTATAAAATATGAGCGAAGACAGTTGTGTTTTTTTATTTCACTTTTATACAAGGTGTAACATAATTAACGCACAACCTCTTAAGACGTCATTGTACTCATCATTATGAACAACTTTTACTACGGGACCAAACCGGAAAATTGCAAAAAAAAACAGCTGCTCCCTACATTTATGGCATAACTCGTCAAAATTTTTTTTTACCTACATATATGCTGAATTTCATTTGCTCTACCATTCCCACAATTTTTTTTTCTACTCATATCTACTTTAGTAACATAAACACAACATCACGCCTTGTTTCCCCGAAGGGACAGAGGTGTACCTATAGTACAACCACATTTCGCCAGTTATGTTTAAGTCCCATATAATAGGGGGCGAGCCTATTGCCATCAACCGGGCACAAATCCAGACTCCGGGCTGCTATTGAGAAATTCCAGATAGGAAAACCCAATAACACCTTACATACTTTAGTAGGTATCTATATTTTTTAATCCTTATTATCAATTGACTATTCTAAATTCGTAAGAACTTAGCTAGTAATAATAAACTTTGTTATTTATTTGCTTTAGATATCACGAAATAGCTATAAAAGATAAAGTATTTGCGGAAATCTGGGTAAAAAGATATGAATAAATATTGGAAAAGTTACTAACCACTAGTTTTGAAATCAACATCGTAAAACGTAACGTTCAAAATCGTTTTAAAGTTTTACGAGGGATCACAAAATGGCTGGATACAATGTTTGTTTTCGTTCAATTGCGGAGATGGTATCGGATCTATTATTTTATTATCCAATTCAAGTTTGGTATTATGCATACAGTTCGAAGAAACACACTTCAGTACGAAACTATGAACGCAAAAGTTGCCGCAGGAATTAATACTGTCAAAGGTTTCTTTTTCCAAATTGTTCACGGTACAAGCAAAGTTTGGATTAAAAATACCGAGAAAAGTTCGCAGTTGATATCTGAAACTTTACTTTTTATATTAGGTAGGTTAAATAAAGTAGGTTCACTAATTATCTTTTGTCCAGCAACGACCTCTTTGATTAATTTTTGAGATAAGATGAAAGTTTTTAATAACGGTGTAGAAATGTAGATACATATGTCGGTTGGTGCCTCATAACATTAACACATTAATCGCCAAGCAAATTTGATATATATGTTTCATTTGGGCCATTTGGTATATACATAGTATATGTTCTGGTATATATGTACACAATATTTTTTTTTAATTATATGCATATTTTGGAAATTATAAAAGATTTTTTGTTTGCGGTCACCGGTGGCCGTCGCGGCGTGCAGATTGAATTTTGCTTGCGAAAATCGGTCCATCTTGCCGGGCACCGGTGACCGTCGCGGCCCAAATGGAATAGAATAGTGCCGGTCACCGGTGACCCCCATGGCAGTTAATGTGTTAAGAACGTCTAACGGGCCACTGTGACTTGGCTTCAACCCCTCGTAGAAACTTAACAATCTGGTCAAACATAATCGGAGGTATGTATAAAGAATAATTTACACCTACTCTACTCTTTAACTGCTTACAATTTACTTACAAATACGACATAACTATTTGTCTCCCTGTCTCCAGTTCAATTACAATACAACAAGTGGATTGTTTACCAAGTTTGTATAAGCAAAGAGTTAAACCTAGAATTGATTCCCTACACGTGCAGTTTGTTGAATAATAAAAGCGTTCAGTTAAAATAAACATAGGTAAGTAACATTTTCCTAGGGGCTTAAATTTCCATCGTGGAACCCGTATCGCAAATCATAGAGACCTACCTACATATTAGGTACACTCTGCATTATTTCTCGATAGACGAGTATTTGGGTCCTTTTAATAAAACATTATAAATATCCGATTTGGTAGTTATAGTGAGTTTTGTAGGTGGCGAAGTCTATAAGTACTCTCCACACGTATGTTTTAAGTTGATGGAATAATGTTATGAGATAAACACTATTTCGAATTTAGAAGATTCAAATATAATTGAGTCTCAGCTCAGAGAGCTGACAGAGCTTGTCATCATGTAATATGAGTAAAACCGTTTTTAGAAATAATTACACGTTTAACACTAAGGGCTGATTTCACCAATGAAACTGAACGCGATCAACACATAAACCACGTTTAAGGGCTGTCAGTGTCGTTATTTTCTTTGGATTAATGACACTGACAGATCTTGAACGTAGTTTAGATCTGCTGATCGCGTTCAATTTCATCGGTAAAATTCGCCCTAAATAGGCTTTTCATTTCATTGATAATCCCGGCTGGTAATATTAGGGCGTGGAGTCCTTATAGTACCTATAAAAGCCTCGTAACTAAGCATCTTAAACCCTTTCATCTTTTCGCAAGTCAAAAATGTCTCCAAAACCTTCCCAAGGGGCGTAACTATAGGCATTATGAAAAAGTCGATAACAAAGGACGATCCATATAACAATTGGTAAGCAAATGATCCACTTATAGGTCTATGGCGGAAGACAGATGAAATTGCTTCCAACATATAATATTTGACTGCCTCGTTGGTCTAGTGGTCGCAAGCGCTACTGCTGAGCATGAGGTCCTGGGTTCGATTCCCAGGTCGGGCAAAGTGTTATTGGGATTTCTATCTGGAATTTCTCAGTAGCAGCCCGGAGTCTAGATTTGTGCCTCGCCCTCTATTACATGGGACTTAAACATAACTGGCGAAATGTGGGTGTACTATAGGTACACCTCTGTCTAACCCTTCGGGGAAACAAGGCGTGATGTTTATGTTTATATAATATTTGATACAAAAACTAACTAGCTAATTGCATGATTTAACAAAACGGTTTACTTTTCAGATTCAATCGAAGCGTGGAGGTAAGGTACAAGTGAGATTCCTGCAAAGCTTTCCGAGACCTGAATATACCAAGATCCTTGAAAACAGTCCGTTGTATTCCGTCAATCTTTCCTAGCTCGTTTCATTAGCATGCACCGGCATCACAGCATGCATTTTTCAACAGTGACATGAATAACATCGAAGAGAAGTTATGTGCTACGGTTGTTCAGCTGGAAAAGTGTTAGATAATGTTTAGGTAGAGTAGATACTGGAGAGATTATGACCTGCATGGTGTTAATGTAAAGGCAACGATGCTCGTTGTGGGGAGATGAATGGAAGTAAATTATAACGGTTCCCCAATATGTTATAGGTAATATATTATATTAATTTAAAACATAACGTAATTCATGTAAAATAATAAAGTGACATTTTTCTTGTCAAAAATAACAAGTGAAAAACTAAAGAAAGCGCGCCTGTCGTGTGCGCGCCTCGGTTGCGCAGACTTCTGGAATATTCCACGCTGACGTCATTCGTCGTCTGCATATGTGTGCATGCACTTGCACACATATGCGAGCCGTTAACAGTTAACTTGCAACCGTTTCTAGTAATTATAAAGTAATGGCATAAAATTATAAAGAAAAAGAAGTAGGTGACAATTTAAGAGAAAAATGGATGTCGTGATATAAAAATCGTAGAGCCGGTTCTAGAAATAATAATATTACTCCAGTTTATCACAAAGTAGTTCAGTATTTTATTTATAAAGGTACCGTTAGCTCGCGGAGAGGTAACAATGCACAAACAGGACAAATGAAAATGAAAAAAATAAACTTTAAAAAGATGAACTTGTTTGGTTCATTTCTTCAGGTAACATTTTAAACTTTTGGACAGTTTTAATGCTGAAAACAAGTTCTTCCAATAAAACTTACGTTTTTCTCATCGGTGTATTATTGTAAGCATTCTACAGAGGACCAGTTGGGAACCTCAGCCTCTCAGACTGAAAACAATATTTAAGTTTAGTACCAAAATACTTGAAAATAAAATGTTTATTTTATTCCATTAAGTTTGTACCCATCTTGTACAAAGAGAACAAAAGGTATTTTTCAACGCAAAAGAAAAGGATTTACGAAACAGTTTTTATGAAATTGAAATGAGGAACGTTGGAGAGGTTCGTATAGAAGCAGCCGGAGGCGGAATAGTGCAGAGTCCAACGATTAAAACGTCTTCTAAGCTCTTTTAAATTTATTTTTATTCTGAAGGAGACAGTAATGTTTCTTGTAAATGGAATTCTTATAAAAACATGGCTTTTATAAGTACTTATTCTCTCTAGAAGAATTGTGAAGAATTCTACTGATAATAAGAAAATTATAGCGAAAACGACTACTATTTGATGTATCTACCTACATTTGCTAAAAGCTCGACACGCGGCGCGACACAAAGGCACTGCGTGTCGCGCGACGAGCGGTGCCTTTGTGTCGAGTCGCGTGTCGCACCTGTTTGCAGGAGCTTTAACACTTTCTAGGATACTAAATGCCCATCCGCGTTATAACAATAAAACTTCTATTGTGTCCGTTCCGTGTCCTTGAATGCGTTGATTTCTTATTAAACGAAAGAGCAACTATAGCTTTGTCTATTAGTTAATTACCTGCCTACATTTACGCCGTTAAAACTACCCAGGCAAGTTTAAAGTTAGTCTAAGAAGTAGTTTGGCACAATACTGGATGACGTTAAAGTAAGTACATTTCAACCCGGAAATACCGAAGTTTACAAACGAACAAAGCTGCGAGACGTGACTGGCAAATAAACAAAAGTAAAAAGCGTTTGGACGATTTCAAAAACTGTTTCAGGTGGATGTTAAAGTTAGTACTTAGAGGAAGTAGTGAGATGTATGTAAAAAGGTTCGGGTATAAAATAAGAAGGCTACTGCTCGGTTCCTATAGAAGTAGTATATTGAATCTAAAAATATACATTAGTGCATACAAGTAATGCATAGCGCAACGTAAGCAATAACATGAGACGTAATTCTAAAGGAGCATACTTACTAAATAATATAAAGGAACATACATACACACTTCACCTCCGGCAATGTAGAAAAAAAAAATATCGTACGCTATTTTTTTTTTTTTTTTTACGTTCCTATCTAATTGTTGTAACAAATGGTTTGGTCCTATTTTTATGAACAATATCTTTTTTGTTGTTTTTTATTATTTTTACATTGCATCCTAAATCTTCTAGAACAGTGAATGGACCTTGAAATAAAGGACTCAATTTTCCTCCAACTTCATTCTTTACCAATAACAAATCATCTTTATGGTAGTGAACTGAGTTCAAATTTTTATCATAGTAATTAGTTTTTCGATTACATTTACTTAAAATTAAATTATTTCTAGCGTCTTTACTAGCTATCTGAAGTTTATATCTAAGGTTACTACAATAATTTTCTGGATTATACAATGGTTCAACTTCATTACATAACCTAGAGGGAACATTACATGGTCTTCCAAAAACAAGCTCAAACGGTTGGTATTTAGTTGCTGAATGAACGGTTGTGTTATAACTAAAACACCAATATGATAACCAGTGTGACCATGATTGTGGATTGTTTTGACACTGAATCCTAAGGAACGCTCCTAAACTTTTGTGTGAATTTTCCAACGATCCAACTGATTGATGGTGATATGCCGTTGATGATATTTTTTCTATATTTAAAAGCTTACAAACCTGTTCCATTGTTGACGACATAAATTCAGCACCTCGATCAGTTGCTAATGTTTTTGGTAAACCAAATCTTAAAATAAAATTATCTACTAATGCTTTACTTACAGTTACGGTGTCCTTAGCTTTAAGCGGATATGCCTCTACGAACTTACTGAGCTCACATTGAAGACTCAGAATGTATACATTACCTTCATAATCTTGTGGTAGTGGACCTACAATATCCAAAAATATTTTTTCAAATGCATACGAAGCGGTGGTAGTTATACACATGGGTTCCTTAATGTATTTACCATGCTTCATCTTTTGACATTTATCGCACGTTTTTACGAAATCTTGAACGTCTTTTTCAAGTCCTGGCCAGTAAAATTGTCTTTTAATATTGTTTATCATTCTGCGCATACCAGCATGACCACTGGTCGGCAGTAAATGAAAATCGTGTAAGATAAACTTTATATCTTCATCTTTAGTAATTCTCGTAATACCTCTTAGTACATGTACTCGTGGTCCGGACCATGTTTTTATTGAATCGATTTCTTTACACAACTGTTTTAGAAAATTTTCATTATTTTTATCTTTAATTATACATATCTCTTTGATATTTAATTTCTTACAAAATTTGCTCAACTTCGACACAAATTCGACTCGCGTAAAATGTGTCTTAAAATTGAGATTTATGTATAAAATCTTTTTATTTTCTACATAAGCAAAACATTCTTCTTGGAATGATATCTTATTATTTTTAATTAACTTATTTAATTCATCTCCTTCAATTAACCTCATTTCGACAGAATCGTTTGATTTCTTTAATATTTCCGCAACTCTTGGTTGATCAGACCTCGTGTCGTCGGACCTACTAAACAAATCTGTACTTTCTGCATTTCCCATATCTGTATCTGTCATTCTTTTCTTTTGAGCTCTAGTTAATACAGCTACTACATCATTATGCATATTTTTTAGTTCGTCCGATGTTATCACAATTCTTGACAATGCATCCGCGGCGACATTGTCTTTTCCTCTTACGTACACTATCTCATAATCGTATTCCTCTAAAGTTAATCTAAATTTTAACAAACGACTTGAAGGATCTTTCATCCCAAATAGATATATTAATGGCTTATGGTCTGTTTCAATGATAAAATGTTTTCCGTAAAGATATGGCCTAAAATATTTGACAGACCATACAATGGCTAGCAATTCTTTTTGTATTGTTGGGTAATTTATTTCAGCCTTGTTTAATGGTCGACTCGCATATGCAATTGGTTTCGTGTTTTTGTTACATAGAACAGATCCAATTGCTATTCCAGAAGCATCAGTTTTTAATATAAATTCACTATCATTTGCAAAATCGGGGTATTGTAAAATTGGTGGGTTAGTCATGTGTTGCTTTAGGCTGTCAAATGATTTTTGGCAACTGTTTGACCAAATAAAAGGTTCATTTTTTCTACATAATTTGTTTAGTGGTGCTGTTATTTCAGCAAAATATGGTATAAATTTTCTATAATAATTGCAGAAGGCAATAAATCGTTTTACTTCTTCAGAAGTTTTTGGCACCGGATAACCAAGCAAAACTTTAATTTTTTCTGGGTCTGGCACCTTGCGCAGACACAACATGACCAAGATATGTATAATAGTTCTTTTTTCAAGAATTGACACTTAGTAGGATTTAATTTTAAATTAACTTTTCTCAATCTTTCAAATATATCTATAAGATTACGATTGTGAGATTCTAAATTACGACCGAAAACGATCAAATCATCAAGATATATAAAACATTTGTCGAATGTTAGACCAGATACAGCCACTGTCATTACCCTACTAAAAGCACTCGGTGAAATTTTTAAACCCATCGGTAAACGTTTCATTTGAAACTGTCCTGAATTTGTACTAAATGCTGTACATTTCCTGCTTGAAGGTTCTAAAGGTACCTGATAATATCCTGAATGTAAATCAAGATGGCTAAATAAAATAGCTCCTGAGAGAGAATCTAAAATTTCAGTTATATTGGGTAAAGGGAACTTGTCATCTTGAATTTTCTCGTTAAGTTTACGATAGTCTACTACCAATCGCCACCTCTTGTCATTGTTTTCATTATTTTTCTTTGGTACTAGTAATATTGGACTAGACCATTCACTTTGCGTTTCCTCAATAATATCATCTTTTAACATATTTTTTATTTGTTCATTTAGTTCTTTCTTTAAGCTTTGTGGTAATCTGTATGGTTTTGTGTATATATGATTAGTGTTAGGTTTTAATGTTATTGTTTGATCATAAATATTAGTTGTTGATAATTTATCGTTTGGCAAATGAAAAACATCTGAATACTTTTCACAAATGTACTCGATAGATGATTTTTCCTCAAAAATAAGATGTTGTAATTTTAATAATGTTTTTAATGTTTCTGCTCTAGTGGCATTTGCTTTATTTTTATCACACTTATAGCACTCGTATAAAGATAAAGGTTGTAAGTTTGGTGTAAATATTGGAATTCGTATATCCTTTTCACTTACATTTAAAATTTTAATTGATATTTTATCTTTATTTGCTTCCACAATAGCACTAGCTAAAAATAAATTATTCCCTAATTCTTTTGCGCAAACAATACTGTCTTCTTTTGGGCATGATTCTATTTATATGAAATGGATTGATTCGCATCGCGCTGGAATTGTTAAAAACTCACTATTGCATTCTGTATTATCAAATATTTGCGTTGTTATTTCTTTCCTATTTATTTTTAATGTCAAAACCCTCGTTTCTAAATTTATTTTTGCTAGGTAAGTACTTAAAAAGTCTAACCCGATAATACCATCGGCCTTAAGAGGTAAGTTATTAAATATATGGAACTTGTGTTCAAATGATTCACCATTTTCCAATGACAATGTAAGATAAACATGACCTTGTGAGTGAATTTGTCCGCCTATGCCATTGACTAAAACATCATTTCTATAAATATCTATATGTTGTGGCAAACTTTCTTTTCGTATAATTGACAAAGAAGCTCCCGTGTCTAATAACCAATAATATGCATTATTTCCTAATTTCAATGAAATTAATTTCGTTAATCCATTAAAAGCAAAAATTTCACTTTTATTCACGAAAAAAATTTGATTGGTCTTTGTGTTCTGTTTCTTGACCAGTATTTTTCGTTGTCTCAGTTACTTGTGCTGAATAAACTCTGCGTGAATTTCCTCGATAGTTGTTATTTCGAAAATTTCTGCCTCTATAAGATTGCTGTGATCCCCTGGGATTGTGATTTCCCCGTGAATTACCGCGAAAATTATGGTGCTTAGAAAAATATTGACTTCGTACATACCTATTTGATGGTTGTCCTCGTCCTTGAGCACCTTTTCCTCCATGTCCTTGCTGGTACCTCGAATGATTGGAATAGTTACCTCTTTGTCCTCTGTAATTTGACTTATTAGTGAAATGCATGACATCACCTGAATTTGATGAAATTAAACACTCTTCATCCTTTGCAGCCTGTATAGCATCCTTTAATGAGCTATAATTGCGAGCTGCAACTATAGTGCTTAACCTAGAATTTTTTAAACCGTCTGCAAACTTTCTAATTGCAAGTTTTTCATTAATTGGCTTTAAAATGTCATACTTAGTTGACTCACCATCTGCTTGAGAAACTGTCAAGTCTGTAAATAGTTGTTCGAGTTCAGTCCCATATTCGTCAATTGTTCTATAGCCTTGAGATATATTTTGGAGTCGCGACTGAATTGCCGTGAACGATTTTTTAGTAATAAGATGAGTACGCATGTCCTTGACAAGTTCTGAAATAGATGTATAAGTCGCAGCCATTCTTAATTTCGCGTTTTCTGTTATCCTATTTTTCAAAACAAATTTTATTAATAAACCATTATCCGTCGCATTAATCATTTCTGAATACATCTCAATACCATCAATCAATCGTTTCGTTACATTCTCCGTTCCATCCATAACTGGCAATAAACTACAAGCCGTTTTTAAATCGAATTCCATTGTTTCTATTTTATTATTTGGATACGTACACAAATTATTAATTTCCTCGTAGAGTAATCTAATATTTTTGAAAATATCTGATGCTGATGATATAATCTTGGTGTCCTGTTTTGATTTTAAAAGCAATAACAATTCGCTACATTTATCAAAAATGTTTTTCGCTTCACTTAACTTAATTTCTATAGTTTTTCCTATATACCTGGATTTTCCCTTTTTAACTAAGTATTTTCTTATTTCTTTCAATTTGTTACAATTTTCTCCCAACGTCTCAATCATAATCTAAAAATATATTTCGTCATTAAGACTAATTACATTATTCTAATAACTACGTAAAAACAAAAGTGTAAAATTACATGCACCGGCGAAAGAATGTCATACGTTTCCATATTTGTAGCGCAGTATCAAATTGCATGAGTGTTTGTGCACGATTTTAGACAATTAACCGTAGAATATAATAACATTAATTGTACATTTCGATTCTATTTTTAGAACTAGGTATTTAAATTTACTTAAAGTTCATAGTTTAAGCCGAATATTATATTGAACTTTCACTCGCTATATTTTAAACTCACTGATGTTTATCAATTATTTTCACATTGTTATTTTTCACTTAAGTATATTGATGGTAACTCACAGTTTAGGTGGATGGCACTGATCATTATGCCGCAGCTTCAGCAGTCTGTCGTCCCCGTAGAGATGCGCGGATACGTTGGATAGCCTGCAGACCAATTTCGTCCTGGATCCACCGCTGATGGCACCGTTTGTAGACACGTACCAAAAAATAGCAGACCGCCGCGATGAGCACAGCCAGCATTATGTAGACGACGATGCTCATTCGCTCCACGTGTTCATGGACACCCTTCAATGTTGCCTCGTTGTTCCCAGCCGTGTTCTGGGTGATGAAGACTTCGTCTTTTTGTACCGTAGACCGACACATTTTACTTTGGTAGTCGCTTTTCAATTAGCTAGGTACCGAATAACGTAGCCCGTGGCAGGGTCGCCATGAGATGTATGTAAAAAGGTTCGGGTATAAAATAAGAAGGCTACTGCTCGGTTCCTATAGAAGTAGTATATTGAATCTAAAAATATATATTAGTGCATACAAGTAATGCATAGCGCAACGTAAGCAATAACATGAGACGTAATTCTAAAGGAGCATACTTACTAAATAATATAAAGGAACATACATACACACTTCAGTAGTGTGCCAGGTAGCGTACGAAATAAATGCCTTTTAGCAACTAAGTAACATATAAGTATGTTGGGGAAGGCTTCCTGTCTAACCGGATGCAGCTGAATACCAGTATTTTTACATGGGTCGACTACCTATCTGACCTCCACAACCCAGTTAGTGGGTAACACGCTACCCCTTGGTAAGACTGGTTGTCAGACTTTCGGGCTTCTGACGACCCGTAACGACTGTTAAAGATCCAAAAATGACAGCCGGGACCAACGGCTTAACGTGCTTTCCGAGGCACGGAGGGCTCTCGGTATATAAAGATGGTTACCCATCCACGGACCGACCGCGGCAAGCATAGCTTAACCTGATCGATCGACCTGTGCGGCTGTTATCATTTAGCCACGAGGTAGCTTATGAAATAATTTATACCTAAATCGTTCTTAGTCCGTTCTCATTAGTACCGAGGAGGCTAGAATCGCTGGAATTTGATTACTCAGTACTTTGAATAAATCGGCAATATTTTAGGCTGAAAATATTCTTGAATTTTAACAACTTTTAATATGGGATCAACTCTGACATTTCGATAAAATATGCTCTTTCATACAATGCAAAACTTAAGCACAGGATGTCTACATTATGTCGGAAACAAACGTTTGGCTTATATTCGCAATTGTTAGCTACACTACAAAACACACAATACACACAACATAACATGACATTCAAGTGGCGATCCACTCTTTGCTCATTTCAGGATTTACATCTCCCACGTGGTATGCTTTAAATAACGATACAAGCAGTGACATCTGCATTCCTGAAAGAGAAACATAAAGTTTAATTTCACGCCATCTAGCGCTTATGTAAAGTACTATAATAATAAGCCGGACACCACCCTCGTGTTTGAAGTGATAATTTACTACATAATGGCACCACTAGTATCGCAAATGAATCATGAAAGATCGCTGAACATAGTTACATACTAAGATTAAATTCGAAAGACAGTTACCTTTTAATAACTAATTAAGGACATCGAATTCGGATAAGGATATTTTTTTTTATCGTGACGAATCTTTTAAAATAAGAACCATAAACAACTCAGTATTCCTCAATAAAAAACTCTTTTGTCCTTTTGTGACTAGCTACCTACTGAGTCATGGTGAAGATCGTTTAGTAGGTATGTAGACTTACCTAGTTGTATGAATGGAACCTATACGTAGTACGTAGAACGTAGGTTAAGTTAAAGTCAGGAAAATTAATTATTATGCAAATTGACTAACAACTTGAATTGTACGTAGGTATATTCAAATCACAACGGTCATTCTTTGACATTTGTATGAAAAATTGACGTAGGGTGCGAATTTGCTTAACAATAAATTTCCCTGACTGAACAACTATCAAATAGTTTCTCAATCAACTTTAGAGGTATGTACTAAACGTTTATTAATCAACACACTATGTAGGTATTAACTCCAATATCACCAAACGTTCTCGTTCATATATTCCTAGTGCGGTGAGGCATCTCACGGCGGCGTATTTTGATTTAAATATATTCCTACTCAGAAAAATATCGGCGATACTATTATGTCGTCATTGCTTAATGGATACCTACATCAACATTATTTATGTGACTTGACACAGGTATAGTGTACTTGTAGTATGTACTACCTATGTAGTGTATATAGTCACCTTGTACGTATATAGTGTAGATACATACTTTTATATGTGAGATATGGATTCACTGGTCATTGTACCATTTGTATTTTGAGCTCTTAAGGTGAAGGCGCCAGGGTAGCCCAAGAAATACAAATTTTCTTACGTTTTTTTGCAATTCGCAAGTCAGTCATATTAATTAAAATATGATTCGCGACTGTAACAAATATGTATTTTTTCATCAATACAACTCTTTAAGAACAAGTAATCCTATGAAATGACTATTTCAGGAAATGTTGACATTTGAGGATTATACTAATTTATGGAGTTGTATTGATTATAATTCCTTGATTGTTGACTATAATTCCTATTATAATTCTATAAATACATATCCCTTAAGATAAGCCGGCGGGTTAGCCGGCCAGTTAGCTTCAGAACGTTGCAAGTCGGACACCTTTTGTTTAAAATGAGCCTGGTGGCTAAGCCCGGCTTTGGTGTGTAGACACCCTTACCGCCGACGCCTGAAGAGGTTCCCGCTAGGCTGACTCAAGGGCTTCATACTGAAAGTTCTTTTGGACTCTGTATTGTTAGGAGTTTCTCCTTTCTAGGGCCGTGTTCTCGATGCGAGAGAGTTACACCAAAAAAGCTACTTGGGGCCTTTCTAAGCAAACCTGAGACCGCCAACCTGTCTGTCAAGCATCGTGATAACATAACATCATTACATAACATCACGCATGTAATCCTCGAAGGCTTAGGTACCATGTAATAAGGGGCGAGCCTATTGCCATCAACCGGGCACAAATCCAGACTCTGGGCTGCTACTGAGAAATTTCAGACAGAAATATCCAATAACACTTTGCCCGACCTTTTTTTTTTTTTTGTGGATGGGAAATCATCAAATGACTTCTCCCGCTCTGGGCGGAGCGGGAGGGCGTGTCAGACTTTTACTGACTAAAACCCACCCGTGTTCCTTCTGTTGCCTGTGCCGGGGCCACGGTAACTCTTTCGAACATCCCGCAACCCTAGCTGGCATCGGCCCTAGCGGACCCCGTCAATAGTGCTGACACCTCTTTGAGGCGCGCGTGGAACACGACGCGCCGTCGACTCGGGCTTGGTCCTTACCGGACGGCGAGCTACCCATTGCTTGCCGTCCGCAAGCCCGCGCCTACGGTGGCCGGGAATCAGCTGCCAATTCCCGACGCCCAGGGCGTTTCCTGCGGCGACTAGGGGCGTGAGGGTGCAAAGCTTGCCTCTCCCTCACGCGTCCCGCCTCCTCCTTCACGAGCATTACTGCTTCGCAGAAGGAGGTAATGGCTTCCCATGCACTCTCGCTCCGTACCATGGCCTGGACCAGGGCCGGACGCGAGAGATCGCCGCCGCCGATCGCTTCCGCGAGGACACGGCGGTGCTCCGCCCAAGCCGGGCAGACCTCCACCGTATGCTCCACCGTGTCCTCCGGGCGATCCACACAGTGGTGACACCCGGGCGTTTCCTCCCGCCTTATCCGGAACACTTTGCCCGACCTGGGAATCGAACCCAGGACCTCATGCTCAGCAGTAGCGTTTGCGACCACTAGACCAACGAGGCAGACATGGTGATAACTCTTTGTAAATATCTTCGTTACTTAATTTCATCCCTACAGAAAAATTGCGAATGATACGAATTACTTGAATAATTTTAGGACTACACACAGCCAATAGATGGTTAGCGATATGGTATCAATATACCTACCACATCGCTAACTACGACTAAAGTCAAACACACGCACGACACTCGCACGAACAAACTATAAATAAGTATTATTAATATTATAATGTTACTCTGCCGTTCTTATTTTTCTGTGTACTTCGTTAATGGCGTAATGTTTAGAATAAAGTTCTGTCAGCTGTGAAGCTACCTTATATAAAAGAAACAAATAAGTTTAGTCTAACTAGTTTTTTCCTCCCTATAATGGATAAGAGTTACCAGTTCAGTCTTTGTCATCAAACTAGTCCCCGTCATCCGGAGGGACTCAGGAAAAAGTTTTCCAGTTAGGCACTAGTTCACACAACAGCTGTTTATTTTACGAGACTTTTAATGGCAACATCGCGTGAACATTGCCGTTATAAGTATTCTATCAACTACATCGAAATAATCGTTTGATTTAATCGTTGCTATTTGTGAAATACGAAAAGATTTTAATCTGTTTGGTTATCAAATGTAATTTTATAGAAAGAATATTCAAGAACACACAGGGGGGCGAGTGTACATTTGTGTGATATGTGTGTTGTGTGTATATTCAAGAATTTCAATGACGATAATAATTTGTGACGATTTTGCTATTAATAAAGATATTATAGATTATAGATTATTGACTGAGGTCATAGGTCCATCGCCATGAAACCACTTACGTACAAAATTGCAAAAGTGAGTGTTTTAGATTTTTGAGGTTGCTTAGGTCGAGCAGAGTGTTGTTGTAAATATTGAGGATCTAAAAATCCTGCTAAATAAATTGTTAAGTTTTATGAAGAAAAAATAGGTTTTAAGTAATCTAGTCGCAATCTCATCTCAGCGACAAGAGGAAGGCAACTGTCAAAATGGCGCTGTCGTAGCTAGTTCCCAACACAAGCCAATAATACCAGGCGTGAGATGGTTTTATTTTATTTTTGCGAAAATGATGCGTTGTTGTGTTATTAAATACTCCGAAACTGGAGTCTACCATTTCCCGAGAGACCCTAAAATTAAAAGATGGTGGCTTAAAGCTGTTCGTAGAGATGTTTTAAAAATTAAACAGAGTAGAAACATTTTGAAGCAAGTGACTTTGTGAATATATTTATGGCTTTAAATTCTGACACTTTCCATGTCAAATACTTGATTTAAAATATTAAAATCACCGAAAATAACGAAATATCGAAATAAAAGCAAACTCACGAATGAACGAAATGTCAAATTTATTGTAGGCCGTGGGGACCTAGCTATGATCACGCCACCTACAATTAGCTTTGCCCGACCTTCCCCATTGTCACACACTTGTCAAAAATTTAGGGAAATTATAGGAATTTTTGACATATTGAGACTGAGATCAGACTGTGAACGTTCTTAAAATTACGAGAATGGCCCCTCAGGTTAGCCACTAACCACAGGAAAAAGAAAGATTTTGAAGAAAAAAAATGTTAGATAGATAGAATACTCTTTATTATATTATATACACCATAAAAATTACAGATATAAATTTATAAATTTTACATAGGGTGACACAATGGGCGGTCTTATCGCTAAAAGCGATCTTTTACAGACAACCTTTGGATGGATTAAAGGGAGAAGGAAAGACATTACTGTAAATAGTCATCAGTGGTGTACCAGTTACATATACAATAAATACATACATATTTATATCGCTGTAGCCAAAAAGGGATAATCGATTTTTTTTGCAAAATCGACTTATATTTATATGGATGCCTTGCTGCCAAAAAACCGATTCTAACCATACCATATGATTATACAAGATGTAACATAAATAACGCACAACCTCTTAAGGGGTCATTGTACTCATCACTAAGAACAACTTTTACTATGGGACCAAACCTGAAATCACGCAAAGAAAATCAGCTGTTTACATTTATGTTCGCATGACTCGCCAAAATGTAGGGAACATCTGATATTTTTTTCACGATTTCACGTTTGGTCCCATAGTAAAAGTTGTTTATAGTGATGAGTACAATGACCCCATAAGAAGTTGTGCGTTACTTAGGTTACACCTTGTATAAGTCGATTTCGCAATTCAAGTGGCCAGCTATAGCGATTAAATTTTGATCTGAATTTAAAAAGAAGGTTCTAAGGCTGTGTTGTTTACTTATTTCTTTTTAACGATGACTTTAGCTTTCTCGTCTTTAATTTTTCATCGGATAAGTAGGTACCTACATACATAATAGATATGTTTTTGTTCAAGCACTGAATCTGGTAATTATCAGGTTGGCACAAAAGTAATTAGACACTCTACAAAACTTTATACATTTCCTTTTTCAAGTTAATTGTTTTTGATAATATTCTAGAATGTTGTATAACACTCTAGGTACTTGTGATGTAGGGGTATATAAAGCCGTCCTCGCGATCGGTTCGGACAAGTTCGAACACTATACTTATACGAGTCCTTGCTAGGCCACAGTGCGCGGGCTGCGGCTGACAATATCAACACTGCATTGTGCACTGGAAATACAAGCCATGCGACGGTGTCCCGATGGTTTGACCGTTTTAAATCAAGGGA
The DNA here is from genome assembly GCA_947568875.1 of Fissipunctia ypsillon. Lineage (NCBI taxonomy): Eukaryota > Metazoa > Arthropoda > Insecta > Lepidoptera > Noctuidae > Fissipunctia > Fissipunctia ypsillon. The sequence goes on along the minus strand of OX387654.1, from coordinate 14,239,025 downwards.
CAGGAGCCTTTAAAGTAAGGCACACTCAGGACGACCACCCGCAGTGAATGATGATGATTTACGCCGCGAAATTCAGTCAAATCCGGATGCTACCACTCGTGAATTAGCGGAAGCACTTAACTGCAGAACTTGGGTTGGGGACGATACCCTACCCACCTTATTCCCCAGACCTCGCTCCATCAGACTATCGTTTATATAGAGCCCTGAAACAACATTTGCGGGGTCAACAATTTAATAATTTCTCGTATGTACAGGCGGAGTTGAACAACTTTTTCGAGGCACAGCCATCAGAGTTCTGGGCGAAAGGCATTCAAACTTTGCTGGATCGTTGGCAAGAAGTCTTAGATGCTAATGGTGATAACGTCATTGACTAAGCTTTTGTATTGTAATAATAATAAAAAATATTTAAATAATAAAATTCAGTACTCGAACTAAGTAGGTAACATGTATCTACTTGTACAAAACAGGTTGTATTTAAAGCGGTCGTATTCCATATATACTTAATTCGTGTTAATTTTTTTTACGTGGGCCCTGAACGTCAGCTAATACGTTTTTGCACAAAAGGAACACGTATTAAAATACCCCCTACGTGTCAAATTCACCTACCTATGTAATAAAATACCTATAAGGAGTTAAATAGATACCGTCGTGGGGTGCCATCTAAGTAACTTTCGTATACCATGTTAATTTAATATTATATCATGTCAACCTAACAGGAAAATGACTACAGGGGGCTTTGCTGCACCATATAATAATACTAGCACTTATCGTGCGAATTCGTCCGCGTGGATTTCGTACTGTCCCCTATTTTTTTTTTTTAAACCAAACCGAAAAAAAATTAAAGAACCGGCCAAGTGCGTGTTGGACCACGCATAATGATGGGATCCGTAGTTGGGATGAAGAAAGAAGAGACAGACTTATTCCGAGAATAAACTTAACATTGTAGTTGAAAAACATGTTCTCCAACATTCCAACAGAAAATGTAAGATTGTACGCACAATGTTGAGAGATTTACCGTGTTATTTTAGGACCATAGACATTTCATAGGTTTTCCGGTAATTTATAGGTCTAGAACTACATATTTTCTGTATAGTCAATTTTCGTCTAATTTGCTCTTATTAATATTCATATCTTTATTTGCATTCCATAATGTGTGAAGATCTTATAATGAACTTAAAGCTAAGGTACAATTACGGACCCTGTAGGGCACAGCAAAAAGTACAAAATTAATGTTGAAAGAAAATTAATACTTAATCAATTAACAATTTTAAAACATGCCCTTAATATTAATTAATACCACCACCACCACCACCACCACCTACACTGCGTCGTTTACTTTCAATACTGTAACCTCAAAGGACCATAATATGTAAATTCCAGAACACTATCTACCTCGACTTGACTGCCTCGTTGGTCTAGTGGTTGCAAGCGCTACTGCTGAGCATGAGGTCCTGGGTTCGATTCCCAGGTCGGGCAAAGTGTTATTGGGTTTTTCTATCTGGAATTTCTCAGTAGCAGCCCGGAGTCTAGATTTGTGCCCGGTAGATGGCAATAGGCTCGCCTCCTATTTACATGGTACTTAAACATATCTGGTGAAATGTGGGTGTACTATAGGTACACCTCTGCCTAACCCTTCGGGGAAACAAGGCGTGATGTTATTTCAAATTTATTCGAATTAAAATTTATGCTTTAGGTAGGAAATAAATAATTATATGGTTCAGCGTTTTAGAAAAAAACATCCCCTAAGGGGGTGAAATAGGGGCTGATTTTAAAAATCCATCCATACTAATACTGTAAATTCGAAAGTAACTCTAACTATCCCTATAAGTTTTCTTTCAATATCCAGAGAAATATAATTCTTCCAAAGAAAAAATATGAAATAATTTCGTTTTTCGATACGATAAATAAAATTGTAACAAAGAGGTTAAATTATTAAAATTAAATACAGGCACCCATAGGTGAAAAACAATTAAACGCCATATAAAATTCTAAAAAAGCTCGTGACTAAGTAATAACAGCCGCACGGGTCGATCCATCAGGTTAAGCTACGCTTGCCGGGGTTGGTCCGTGGATGGGTGACCATCTTTACACACCGAGACTCCTCCGTGCCTCGGAAAGCACGTTAAGCCGTTGGTCCCGGCTGTCATTCGTGGATCTTTGACAGTCGTTACGGGTCGTCAGAAGCCCGAAAGTCTGACAACCAGTCTTACCAAGGGGTATCGTATTACCCAGTAACTGGGTTGTGGAGGTCAGATAGGCAGTCGCTCCATGTAAAATACTGGTATTCAGCTGCATCCGGTTAGACTGGAAGCCGACCCCAATATAGTTGGGAAAAGGCTAGGCAGATGATGATGATAAAATTCTAAAAAAGTAGAAAGTAAAAAGAAAACTCTAATGGCATTTCTTGATTAACTCCAGGTGGCCAGTAGCGATTGCATTTCGTACTGAATATAAAATAAGGTTTGTAGGTTCGAACCTACTTGTTTGGTCCATCGCAAGGATAGAAAACTACTTTAGTGAAGGTATAAAATAATATTAACCAGCTGCAGGTTAACAGCTGAGCTAACTTTGCATAGGTACGTGTGTATCTTTTCCGACTCATAGGAACTCTTTTGAGACACCCCCGAAGCATGAAGGTGCTCAATAACTAAAATCAAAATGTAAACACACAGGGGTGTAAATCGGCCTTGTCAAGGATATTTTTACCTACGTGCTCATTACAACACATCATCATGGATCCTACAACCCGAATGCGAGAAAACCAACTCATGATTTTAATTGGAGACTGATAAAGGTATTTTTGTTATATTTCCAATCATGGAAATCATAATGTACCTAATAGGTACTTATCCGTAACAAGCGAAACGAATTTATAAGCGAACAAACATAATATCACCTACATATTATGTACATAAATTATGAACTTAGGTAGGTAGCTACACCTACACGGGGACATATGTATTACTAGCGCCGTAAATGACACAAAATGAGGCTATGATTTGAGTACTTATTAAATATTCAATAGATACACCGCAGGTTTCAGGGAGGAGTTGAGAGGTATTAGAATGCGATTTAACGTGTCAGCAGAGCACCCCCGTCAAATCCATCTTTGATACCTAATACTAAGCTCTGTTGAAAATTACGCATACTATCATTGTACATTCCAATTACCAACACTCTATGCAAATTCCGAACCTACGTCTAACGAAACGAGGGATCAGACGTAAAAAGAGAAATTCAACTAATTGAACTGTGAGGAACATGTCATTGTTACAACGATTCTCGCTTTAGGTACAATGGTACTAACATTTACTAGTATACACAAATGTTCGACGCGTAATCTCATTCTAGGTACAACTTTATTATAAAACTAGGTGTATAAGCCTTGCAGATAACAACTTCCCATGTAGGAATAAGAAAGGGTATTTTTGTCAACCCCTTTTATGTTCACAATCGCAAGTCTCCCGAGCCCCTGACTATACACGGCATATCGTGATCTGGTAGGTGTTTTCCATTTAAATTTCTGTCCATAAAAACGCCGATCTAACGATTTTTTTTAAATGTTCATTAATATCAATGGGTGCTTGTGTTACTGTAATGCCCACAACTCAATACGTTAATGCGTCTACTCCATTAGTCTTCCAATTGGAGCTTTTAATTTCCTCATAGAAACAAATATGTCGCAAAAGCCGACGATATTGTGTTATACATCGATAGTTAATTTTCCTGAGTGCTTTGCTGAAATCAACGCTAACATGAAATTAATTAAATGAACTAAACTTTGACAGCAAGCGTATAATTGCTTATTAAAAATCATTACGAGTTAGTTTGCAACAGTTCTGCGAAAATGGCTGTTAGAAGACGGTCTTGACAGTCTCCCAATTTGCCACACTATCGCTGCTATCTAATTGGGTACCATTAATTAGAAGATTCTTTGGCAATTATTAATTTGATGTTCAATAAAATTAAGTTAATACGTTTTTATGTAAGTAATAGGTTGGCAAACAAGGCAACGCCCAACTGATTGAAATCGTTTACCGCTGCTTAGATACAGGTGTATCATTAGTGCTATACCTAGGCAGGTATAGCACAGAGTTGATGGAGTTTCAATTAATAGCGAGTCGTGACACAAGACAATGGCAGCAAATTAAAAAAAAAATTCAGGTGGCAACATCAAATATGAAAAAAAAAAAACGATTTGATACTTTTGTATTTATATGTTAATTATGTTGTTGATATAAGCAGGAATGTAGGATTCAATCAGAGGCACAATCAATTTCTTTACACTTTTTATTTATATTGTAAAATACTACCTGTCATAGTGAAAAGTTTCGTCAAACATTCTGATTCCGAGTTGATATCATTTATTTAATCGTTTTTGAACATTTTTTACTAAGTTTTTAATGGTACAGTATATTTAATATTTTCGTTATCCAAGCCATCTAGAAACAAGTAAGCGTAATGTAACACAGAATAACAGTAATTCAACTAACTAAGTAGGTAGGTATGTAAGTATAATGTTTTTGGAAGATATTATTACGTATTTAAAAATTAAATTTAAAGGTACGTATTTACGATGTCTAGACGATGAAACTATCATTTATTATGTAAAGTGAAATAAAAACATACCATAAAATATGTAGGTACTGAAAAGTCCCTCTAACTACCTAAGGCCCACTTCCATGTTTAGTCGGGTTAAATGAATAAATGTAGAGTTTGTAAACTCGGAGTTAAGTAACTAACATTTTGACTCTTCTTACGCGTTGCGCCACTAAAAAGTAACACCGGGTTAGTTAACCTGACAATAGTGATTTTTGAGTTGGGAACATTGGCAGTTCAATCGACGAAACATAAAATAGGATTGCAGTGTCTATGGCCTGATATGTAATCCGACCAAAGATGAATTAACGAACAAAGAACGGAACTTTTATACCCATCTGTTTTGCACTACTTTCTTGTCTTTAAATTTTATAACATGACATTTCATTTTAATCTATTGTATGTGGTTTCCATGGAGACTTGGTTTATTGATTGACAAAAACGTCAGACATGGAAAAATATGTTTTAAGTTTTTTATAATTTGTATTTATTTTTATATGAGTTCATGAATATATTGCCTGTTGAATATAATAGCCGAATTTTCACTTACTATACGTCGAATAATAAAAAATACAAATAAGTTATCAATGGGACCTCATAACATCAATTTATTTTGACATTACTTACACAAACCCAGAGTTAGCGACGTAACTCTCCCACATCGGTGGGTTTAATATTTAAAAGTTTAAATCTAGGTTTACCTCTAACTCTTGGTGGCGCAAGATGAATTATTTGATTTATCGCTGAGTTAGCTGTTAACCCCGAGTTATATGGGATAAGCCATGAACACGCAAGTGGGCCTAAGAAAAGTTGATAAGTATCAACATGTTTTGGTAAGACGTAGCCGATGCCGAAACGTTCTTTTGACAGATAAAAGTGGCAATATTATGAAAAATTTTGAATAAATAACTTTTGGCACGATTTGCTGCCCAAACTCTACCCCCCCCCCCCCTTCTCTCTTTCTCTCATTATGCTGTAGGTACTGATACTTACCTACCTACCTACTTACTTACTTACTGTTCCTTAGTAGTTTATTTTTATATACTTACGAGTAAAATCCCCTTCAATAAAATTCATACCACAGTTGTTTTCGTAGCAAACATGTGGCTGCATTTTTATATAACCAGGCTAACATTAACATTTGAAACTATTGCTCTTGATTCACCATAAATAGAGCATCTATTTTTCCAGTTACACTAAAGTTACCAACTTAGAAACCACAAACTACGCTTTTACCTTAAAAACATTTTACCATTTGGCCCTTCTTAACGAAATTAAACAATCTGCTTATCTTTTTCCCAACTGTGTTGGGATCGGCTTCCAATCTAACCGGATGCAGCTAAATACCAGTATTTTACATGGAGCGACTGCCTACACTTTGTAAGGCTGGTTGTCAGACTTTCGGGCTTCTGACGACCCGTAACGACTGTCAAAGATCTAAGTGTAAAACTGTTTGTACAAACCTACTTACTTATTTCTTAAACCTACTTACAGAAATAAAATCAATTATCATTTATCAAGAATAACAGCCGGGACCAACGGCTCAACGTGCTTTCCAAGGCACGGAGGGGTCTCGGTATGTAAAGATGATCACCCATCCACGGACCGACCGCGGCAAGCGTAGCCTAACTTGATCGATTGACCTGTGCAGCTGTTATTACTTAGCCACGAGCCCCCTTAACGAAATGAAACATAGGTAGGTATTATTGAATTTACTTTTGAGCGCATAAATTTCGTCCAGGCATTTTCCTTTTCCTAATCGAATGCTATTCATTTATTACCCGCTGATCAATTGAAGTACTGTTGAGAAATTAATTTGGCACAACAAACAAAGGAGAGGACACAAAAATGTAATCGTAAATCGATGTCCATAATTAATGGGCCAATCATGTAGCGGGCATGAGATAAATGTAATATCGTAATTCGCGACAAACTCCGCGTATATTTGGAAACGAAGGCGGTCAGCCACAGATTATAAATACGGGTATGTTTTTACACGATTAATTAAACAACGCTCTACCATTCCCTTGGAGATAAACGTAAAACTAATGATTTCTTTCTACAATTATTTTACTATGCAAACCTAAGTTTTTCTTGCCCAGAATAGTGCCCAGAAGTTATATAAACAGTTTCTTTTGAAGGATGTTGACGGAATTTACATAAGAGTTTCATTCGTCACTTGTAATGGCAAGGCTTCACTCGAAGGGCATGATACACGGTCGCCTGCCACGTGCCTTCTGTACTTAGCTGAATAGTTTTTTTTTCTAGATGAAAAGGGAGTTTGAGCTTTTATTCTACGCCTGTGTTTTAAATTCTTGCGTGTGCCATTCATTTCATTACCAACAAAGGGACCGATTCCTACCCCTTTTATTTACATTGCGATCATATTCGTGACAAATATAACGCCTTTAATATTCGTTGTAGGTAGGTGTGAGTCGTATTTTTATTTAGCACCATATTCCTGTCATGCACAGAGTCCTTATATTTTACATGAGGTTCAGCAAATAGGTACATATATACAGCATATGTACATACAAAACAAGAAATATGTACGTACTTGCCTATATTTATATTATATATTTCTTACTTAAAACTAAAACTTCTAAAAACACAGCTGTTGTTTCAAAGCTTCGGTTTTACGTTCGTAGGGTCGAGTTTATAGATAAATCAGTTTAATAGAAATTGTCTTGATTTATAAGCTGGTGTAGGGCTATGATGGATCGTGACATGGGGTAAGGTGGCCGCGATTATTTCTATTTGTGCTCGCCTTGGGAACATGGATCGATAAAACGTGATTCGATTGTATCATAAAATTGAACGGTGTAAAACCTTTCAAGTCATTACCGACATAATGAAGAGGATCCGGGGGAGGAGAGTAGAATAAGTTGCTGTGTTAACGATTTACGGACGAATCTAAAGATTCAGGTTATATTTGAAACTAGCTGTGCCCCGCGACTTCGTTCGCGTGGATGTCGTAAGATACACAATATACTAAAATAACAGCCATATTTTAATAAAACTGCTTCGTTCCCGACCCGTCGCCAACCGTCGCGTTGAATCGCCCGCCCGTGCTATTACTTCGTTTTCGCTTAGTGTTCTTTCTGACTTTTTCTTTTTGCTCGTCTCCTAAGTGTCTTAGCCTGATGTTAAATAGCCTATAACTATCCTCGACAATAGGGTCACCAAATGCAAAAATAATTTTTCAAATCCGACTTTTTGTTCATAATTTCATGGATTTTCATTTTTTTGCACGGAACCCTAATTATTTTTCTAAAATAAAAGTAGCCTAAGTTACCCGCCGTAATCTCAGCTATCTGCCAGTGAAATTGGTCCAGCCGTTTCCGAGATTAGCCAGAACAAATAGACAGACGAAAATGTTAAAAATTGCTTTTTTGTTATAAGTACTGTTTACCTATACTTTCTTATGGATTTAGTAAAAAGTTGTTGTTTTGACATTACAAACAAACACTTAAATTTTATTTATTTGTATAGATGGAATGAGCAAATGATATCTATGTATAAACTGTTTTTCATAAAAAATATCTGCCTCCCTAACACGATAGCTGTTCTGCTTTCCATTAAGTTCGTATTTTTCCCTCGTTTTCTATTATGAATTTCGTTTTACGGAGGTATAATAAAGCAAGTCATGCTCTAATTGTACCGGTGCGTTGTTCGGGACCTATCGTATTCAATATTCGATCACTTGCCAACCAGAAGTGGGAGGTAGAGGTAAAATACAATCCAGTACTTCGCAAAAAGTGCGGGACAATGTTTTAATAATTCATGACACACGTACCTACGTAACCTGTCGAAAACACATGGATGATATCGCGTATAAACGCAAGAGTATATCACAAATATACTTTATTATCATACATCAATATTTTAGTATTGAAACATGACGTTAAAAGAAACTATACTTCGAATAGAATGTGTGACACCTAGGTACAGTACGACACAACTTAGATGTAGCATAAATTTGAAAATTTGCATTCATTCATTTCAATTTTACGAATGTATTTGGTTATATGACTTAACAAGTTATTGCTAAGTGTAAAGATCAATTTCGCATTGGTGATTTTGAAGACGCACTCAGTTCGGATAGTGATCGGTTTTAAGAATTTTGCTGATGCTACATCTAAGTTGTGTCGCACTGTACCTGTTTTAGGAATCCCTCAAGTCTCTTATTGAATCAAAGAAACAATTGACACCTCTTGACACCGTAGGTATCTATTTACTTATGAAGCTGAAGTACTTTAGCATATAAACTTCAAATGAGAGAATTCAAATTACTATATATCTATCTATACATATATGTATAATTACGTGTCCTGACTGACATCAATTCAGAGTCTAAACCGCTGGGGCTACAAACCTGAAGTTTTGGCAACTTTGATGTATTTTATGTAATGTTGTAAACATTCACTAATTTGATTTTTGTAAATTCGACCTTTAAGAGGGTGAAAAGAGGGGATTTTGTTTGTATGAAAAATCTTATTTCTTGAGTTAATAGACTTGAAACTTGGCACGAATACTTATCCAAGTAAATTATGAAGTTAGTATTTTTTTGTTTTTATAAACTAGGTGTTTCTTTCTATGGAAGAAATTTAACGCGCTGTCCGATTACCTTGAAACTCAGTTTTTATACTTAAGGCCGAAAATAAAGAATAAAGTGTATCAGGATTTTTTGGAAAATCTACCCCTAAATGGAACTACTAAAGCACGAAATCCATGCGGAGGAAGTAGCGCGAGAAGTGCCAGTAACCCATAAGACAAGTCCTATTATCTGCCAAACTCATCTACCTAAAGTTTAAAAGAAAGTAGCTACGTAAGCGAGCTTTATATGCGAACAGAAAAGCTGAATCACTTTCAAAGACATTCCTCGAGGATGGCTATCTCTGTAGCATAAGACACATGTAAATCTAGATTGATTTATAGCGATACAACAAAAACTATCTTACAATAAATCAACCCTAACTTTTACAAATACCAATTCAGCCCCAAAACCCGCAAGTCATAGCGCGCCTAAGTATATTGGCGACCAGCCTCGCTCATAAAATGTATCCCTATTTATACTCACATCAAAAAAGTCAAGCAACATGTATGGTTTAGAACTTATTACAGATTTTTACTAATGTGTATTTCTTTTATAAATAATAACTAAGCATTTTTGATGCATTAGTGACAAAAGCAACAAAATCCTTCATTCAATTGTTCATTTAATCACAATAATTAACAATATGTGTACCGTAACATACGTAGTATAAAATAAAGTTAAAACGAAATTAAACTTTTCATGCTTTATAAAATTAAATAACGATTTTTTTTTAATTATTTGGCAATTCAATACAAAGTGTGACCACCTCTGTTGTTTAAAACTTATCGGCAACGATTTTTCATTGAATTTATAAGATTGTTTATCTGATCCTGGAATTTTAACAAGTCTTTCAGTTGTTGGGCTATCGACACTCCGTCCAGGTTCTCTAGAATACGTCTCTGGAGCATGACCCATGCGTGCTCGATAGGATTGAGGTCTGGCGATTGTGCAGGTCACGGCAATACCGGAAGTTTTCCATTGCCAAGTACTCTCTGGTCCTCCGAGCTGTGTGCGAACGCGCATTGTCATGCACCAGCGTGAAATCTGAGCCAAGACTTTGTGCAAATGGATGAACATAAGGCCCGAGGACATCTTCAACGTAACTTTCAGCGTTCATATTGCCATCTACATAAACGAGCTCAGTTCGTCTGTTCTTCATAATACCCGCCCATACCATCACTGTGGATCCACTGTAAGGGTGCACTTCCTGGACGCATCTCAGCCGTTCAGCATTTCCATTTCCGGGACGACGATAAACTCTTGGCCTTCTCCTATCAGGCCTAAATCCAATCTGGAACTCATCGCAAAATAAGATTTTATCCCATTGCTCCTGAGTCCATGACAAGTGTCCCCGACACCATTCGTTTCGAAGGGCGCGATTCTCATGGCGTATAGCTGGGCACCTAATTGGGCGTCGTGCTCGTAGGCCGTATTCACGCAGTCTATTTCTCACGGTTTGGTAGCTAACAACAACACTGCTTGGGAATTGTAGCTTTAATCTTATTTCCCGGGCGTTTAACATCGGCTGACGTCTTGCAGTCAGTTGTATGTATCGGTACTGTCGAGCAGTTGTACTCCTTCCACGTCTTGGGTGCTGCTCAGCAGGATCCCCTGTATTAACGTAACGTTGACAAAGACGACAAATCACGCTCATATAGACACCAAAACGCCGAGATACCTGGGACTGATTTCTTCCCGCTTATAGCATTCCTACACCTCTCTGCATGTCATCAGCAGTCAAATGGCTCGCTCCATGACTTATAAAAAATGACTCACAACTCAATTTTTTCAAAAACTGTATATCTCAAAATGATTAAAGTGAGATACAATACCAAATTTATCAAGCAACGAAAACACATGAAATCGGGAAAAAATAATTAGCTTTTATTTTAATGAAAACAAAATACAATCGAAAAGTTTATATTTTTAAAATCAGCCAAATGTTTCCGATAACAAGAAGATTGTATACCAATCTACTTTGTTATGAAAAAAATAAAGTATCAATTAATAAAACATGCAGTTTCTGTAAATGATGCGTGTTACTTAAGCTTTTTTGATGTGTGTATAATGTAGGTTTAGATGCCATAAGATGAATTATGGAGCATTTTTCCAATTCGGTACCCGATCACACAAACTACGATAGTCGTACTCACATTAACAGACACCACCGAACTATATGTTACATAACCCTACTTATAATGTGCCCTGAAAATGGTCGCTTATTAAGATTACATGTCAAACTAAATGTGTGGTTACTGCTTCGATACTCGGAATGAAGGGTTGTAACAAAGGTAACCTATTTTATACATTATAAAATTTAATCAACTGAAAAACCAAAATGCGGCATGACTTCAAAAAGAGTTTCCACCATTTATATTAAACCCCTAGGCAGGGACGACAAGCGTGTTTCACATATTTAATACTAGCTTTTGCCCGCGGCGTCGCCCGCGTGGATGTCGGAAAATATCCCACGGGAACATACCTACTACTGGGATTAAAAGTACCCTATGTTCCGTAATACTCTATTGGTTTACGCGGCGCACGCCAGAAAGCTCCCAGTTGGCATGATTTTTTCCGACATCTTCAACAATCATCATATCATCATATTTCAGCCTATTTATACAAAACTATAATGAATTAAACACCCAAACCTTCCTCATGAATCGTTCCGTCCACTGGTGAAAACCGGATGAAAATCCGTTGGGTAGTTTTTGAGTTTATTGCGTTCTGACAGACAGACGCGGCGGGAGGACTTTGTTTAGTTAAAATTATGCCGGTCACGCTCTAATAACAAATAAGTAATAACTTTTGACCGAGTGGACCGATATAAATAAGAACTTATTTATAAAAAAAAAAACAACTGACTTCCAAAAGAAACACTACGAAGTGAAAAATATTGAAAAGAAAAGAGAAAAATAACATTAATTTCGGAAGTTGGTGTCTTTGGTTTAGTATTTTCGTTTTTTGCCACCGATTTCCGATATTAAAGGTATTTTTCACCTTGTAGTGTTTTTCTTGCAAGTCGGTTGTTTTTTTTTTTATAAATAAGTTTTTAATTTCCACTTTTTAGTTGTGGTATCTACCCCATCCAAAATCGTATACCACTACTTGCTAAGTAAATAACAGTGACAGGACGTTATTAAATTTATAACATCATCAACATACACTAAATGGTAAAAAAATACGTATTATTGAAGCAAACTCAAAAACCACTCATCAGAATTTGACCATATTTATATGCGACCACCTCAGGAGTATACCCTTTCAAATAAAAACTTTGCAAAATGGCAAATATATGTCACGCTAAGTCATGTCAGAAGTTTGGAAGACGTAGTGTTATCAGATTTGGACGCCATCGCCAACATAATTATTATTCAATCACCACACGATGACAGATCGTTGACGAAATCTGTCTTCTGACAATCAAGACTACACATAACACATGACTCAAGTAGAGTGCATCTCATGACAATTCTAATAAGCCCAAACACGGCTAGAATAAATTGTTTTATTACGGAGCTCCGGTGCCCACCTTCCAGCTTCATCATCAGATCAGTTCGATAGTACCATTTTCATCAGTACCATTTATTTAAATTTGCTTCATCGTAGTCGCTTAACTATCTTAATCGAGATATCTTTTCGCCATCCGTGAAATACTTATCATTGAGGAGATCCCGTGGCCATGGTCTTCTTCATCAGTTCTACTTCACCAAATGATACTTTCTGAATGCAAATGCTTGACTTGTTGATGAAAATACCAAAATCATTATGTGCTATAATATTTGAGGAGTTCTCTCAATTCCTCATGGATCCTATCATCAGAACTAGATTTTCATAAAAATGGGACCAATCTGAAAGTCTGTTCTTTCAAATAAAAAAATAATTTTCCATTTATTGTTTCTTTGTAACATGATAAATTTAAATATCAAACGATCATATATGGTTTTATTTTAACCGCAGGCTTACATACATTTACATAACGTTTATGTTTGCGGTAAGGGTTAACATTAAATCTCAGTATTACATAAGTAGGTCCCGTGTTGTCATGTCTGCTACACAAAAAGTTAATCTCGAAACCCTTAATAACTCTTCTAACCTTTTATAATGGACCGGATTTCGGAGCATTTGATCAGCTGGAAAAGGGATCGTGCACTTTATAAAATATATTTCGAACTCTACTTACGACTTATGAAGTCCCTCATCTTTTTCATTTAATGTTAACTTGTTAAACAGATTCAGGTCCAATAAAAACCGCTAGTAAAGTTGAGCTCGTAACTAGCACTAGCGAGAAGAATGTTTATAGCAAGATTTCATTCATTTTTTTTTGGGTAGAATCAAGTGATACCTCCAAAGATAGTATAGATAGGTACAGAAGATAGCGAATATTTATTTAATCATCGGCCGGCTCATAACTTTAGCAAAATTATTTTATTTCATAAAGACCAGCGAAAGTGTTTCTTTATTACAGCCATGTCTAGATCATATTTTATTTTACTAATCTTTCTAGGTATACGAGTATATTCTATCATTTTTACAGACTTTACAATATTGCTAAGAGAGACACTTTTTGTTCACTTGGCAAAAATAAATAACTTTCGTTCTTATAATAGGACGCGTTTGGACGATCTTATAAACGCAAAAAGGGTAGTTTCCTCCATTATCTTTTGCTAACCGTGCAACATGTTATAATTTGTATCGATGCAGATTCATGATACACGAGTACCTGCAAACATAGTATTTATCTGGATTCCGATCAATCACAGTATGATGCTTTAAAAAATCTCTTTATAAAATAAGTTAAAGCCCTGAGTCATTTCTGTTCAATGTCAAAAAGCACAAAATTCCTCTGACGGTCCACGAGGAACTTCGGCCCTTTTCAAATAAATCTTTCAATGAACAATTAAAATTACAAGACGAGAAAAATTACCAACAATTGAACGAAAGAATATAAATACAATAACCTACCTATAGATACTTAGGTAGATGGATATATATGTTTTAGCTAGGTAGGTACATATATCGTAAACAAGTATTGCTTGAATTTATTTCTTCAAGCTTTTAACGATTAGATATACGTAGAACTTCTCATATAGCTTCGACTTAAGGTAAAAGCGTCAGGGTAGCCCGCGAAATTCAAATTTTCTTACGATTTTTGCAATTTGCAGCACAGTGTTTGGGTGTATCTTGATTAAAGTATTATTCGCGACCGTAAAGCGCATAAAAGGCATGGCGCGCTGTGAACGGGCTCTTTGTCTGCTTGGCTTTCGGATGCAACGGACGTATTCTAGGGACATTACAGTGTTGATTAGGCCTTGTTACATAATTCGTATGTATCTATTAATTACCTATGTGCTTGTTGTTGATTAAAAATAATTTGCGAGAAATATAACTTTTTAGGTTATCTAGTTATTTGTTTTTTTTAAATATATTCCGCTTCTGGTCCCTAAGAGTATTTTAATTAATTTTCCTTGGGGTTTTCTCTACCTGAAACTAAGACAAGTATGAAGGTTATACGGAATAAATAAAACCCCAATTAATTTTTTTATCTCGGTTGAATCAGGAAGTCGGAAACAAATAGCCGAGGCGTAGAGGAAATAGTACCTACATTGTTCACCGAAGGTAGAAAGTGACCGATTACTAACGAGGTTATAGTTTGAGGCCCGAGGCTCAGCCGAGGGCGTTAATACCTACACACGAGTTGGGAATCGCACTTTCTTCCGAGATACATAGTGCTTCATACTATACCTACGAGTAAAATAAGACAATTTTTTTAAGGAGCCGCATTTCGAGTAGATCGTAAACACAAATTGAAAATTAAGATAATTAAAACAAAAGAAAGTTAACCGCGCGCGCGCGATTTTTACTTGTTCATTCTTTTTTATTTTATTTTTTTAAATCAATGTTCAGCAAAAGTATGTGGCCAGTATCATTTTGCGCTTGGTGATAAAATCTTTTTGTCTTTTAGCATTATATACTATTATATATTTAAATAAGTTGGGTACTGAATTGCCCTAAATTAAAAAAAAAAACAGCACGTTGACAATGGATTTTCATACATTTTTTCGACCCGCACAACAGTAAAATGACGTACATTGTGCCTCATTTTTAAGAAGTAATAAGGTACTTTAAAAGATAGTATAAAAGTATTTTTGCACTATTTCTATTAAACTATTTTACCTTTCAGAAAATTTGTAATGATTAGTACAGTCGACCGTAAGTAGGTAGTACACTTACCTAAGCTGACCTAGCGTTGTGCGAAGTTCCAATAGAATAAGAGGCCAGCTTATACCTAGGTTTTGTTACCACAGACTTGCGACCTGTACCTGCCTAAATAAATGATTGACTACTAATACAAGTGTTGTAACATCAACAAAACAAATGATTAACTTAGGGTCAAACTAAAGCATGGGCTTGAAGTCTTGTAATTATGTGTGCTTAATCTCAGTAAATAAACGTAGATTAGAATTTCATTAGATAGACAATGAGTAGACATTATATACTCAATAAACTTACCTACCTACCCTGATAATTTTGGAGACAGGAACACAATTGTGAATTGCGATACTTGATTACTTACCTTGATGCATAGGTATTCCATTTTTTTAGAGTTTTAACTTTCTAATATACCTACCGCATATTGGTGCCTACTTTCAGTTATGCTCACGCACAAAGGTCGTGACAAAACATATATATATGTACAACCATATACATGCAATCAAATATACGTAACTCAACAATACGCAAATAAACAGCAAGGCTGTTATCCGCTTTTAGCTTAAAAGCAAATGCCAAAATTGTTCAGTGGGTGGAAAACTGGAAATTCTAACCGCAATCCGATGTGACAAGCAAAAATATCGTTATTATGGCATGGCCGACCAACTGATTACTTACCACAACAGTCTAAATGAACGAAGTAGAACAGTGGCCACCTTACTTAGTTACCTTTTCGTCCACACCTATGCCACACCCTACTAGAATGTAACCTCATTGACAAAGTGACGTAATTCAGAAACCAAATATCAGGTTTTGTGAAAAAAATAAAACTAGGTATTTGTGATTAACTGCTTATCGTTGTGCCAACTCTGGTGCCTGAGCCTGTGACAAGTGAGAGGGCTTCCCTAGTTTTATCAAACCTGGCTGCACGATTTATTCCCGCAAATATTGTCGACAGAAAAGTACCTACTATTCGCATGTGTCGCAGCTTTCGCGAAATGTCAACAAAATAAATTGTACCTATCTAATATTTTCATGGGTACAAATCTGCTGTAATTCACTATGTATTGCAGACCGCTCCAGAAATGGCCATAGGGGATAGCTTTAAAATCTGCTGTTTTGAATATTATTAGCCAAACAACCGAATTTGCTTCCTTTGTTTTCTGAACTAAGGTACACGCCTATTCTTTCTCAGAAACTAAGTACGGATACAGTAAGTAATTACAAACCCAAAAGTAAACACACTAGTTCGAGGACCAAATTACGTCATTCATCATCTTTTCTGCCGAAAGATGTCCACTGCTGGACATAGGCCGCCCCCAAGCATCGCCACTTCAACCGGTTCTGTGCTTCTCGCTTCCAGCGGATTCTTGCGGCCTTCCACCACCAGGTCATCGGTCCATCTTGTGGGAGGCCTTCCAATGCTACGTCTTCCGGTACGCGGTCGCCACTCATACCTTTCGGCTTTCGGCGGAACTGCGTCATTCGGCTCCACAAAAAGTGGAAATTATTATCAGATCCTGATGTCGCACCTTCGGAAATAGCTGTCAACCCCGATATAATTGAGGAAAGCAAAGTGGGAAGGAAAATATATCGAAGATAAATCTTTCTTTTCGATTCTTTTTTTTGCACACATCCGATATCCTGCCAAAGTATTGTATTTTATGAAGGGATGTGATTTGGTATACGAACTCTATAGTTACACCCATATCACGCAGAAGAAATTGACTCATTCAATTAAAAATAACAGCGTACAAAATAATGTTACCTGACTTTTTGTTCGTACCCTAGAAAATTCTTTTGTTCCAAAGCTTAACTTAGTTAATTCTCCATCCAGGCTGGTTTTATCTGTTGTCAATTACACATATAAGTATATCTAATCTCAGTGTAGCGACACATCATTCCAAACTGACACAGCTAATGTCCGGTGGCTGGTCTTCGGCGTCGACTTCAAGTCTACAAAGGCTCCTCAAGATTGCAAAAATAATGTATTTCTGACTAAGCTTAATAGAAACTTTATAATAATAGCGCATAGACTACGGTCTGGACACGTTCCACTCAACAAGTTTCGACACTTAATGGGGAAAAGTGACAGCCCCAATTGTACACAATGTCATACAATGGAGGACGTCCATCACTTGTTGGTGGAGTGCGTCAGGACCCGAGCTGCTAGAGAGGCGCTGATGAATACCTTTAAAATTAATTTGATAGATGTTGGTTTTGTTCAAAGCATATTATCAGAGCCTGTCTCGAATGCAGCTATCTTACTTTATAAAATAGTATATAAGGTTTTGAAATCTGAATAGTGTAAAGCTTTTATTGAATTAGGTTATGATGGGGCTGGCATGGTCGTATTGTGACCAAAAGCCCCTAAATTTATAATAGATAATAAAAAAAAAAAATAAAAAAACGTATTTCTGTTTCTGTTTAGTGAGACGCCATCCACTACCATAAAATTGTTCTTAAGCAAAGCTTGTAAATACCATTATTCTATCTCAAATAGATATAATATTTACCATACTGGCCGCAATCTATCTAAATGATCTTGGTAATAATATAAGTAAACAAGTACGTGCTCAAATCTGGGCAATCATTTAATCGCAATTACGGTTGTCTCCCCCTAAATTGGTGGAAATAAATCTCCATTTTACATGTAAACTGGATTTCTATGTTAATACGAAAAGTGTGACGGAACCTTTTTCAGTCACAGGACAGTAATTCGGTAGCTTTTCTAAGTAATAGGTCGGCTCAGGCTTGTCCTTAACTAAAGCAACGAATCAACTTGAAAACGACCCCAAATCTAATTTTCGTCTTTTTTAACCAAAGTAATATGTCTAAGTAGGGATGGGCGAGTTTATCTGTGTGAGAGCCATTTTTCAGTGTAAGGATTCAGTCTTATTTCTCACCCGCGCACCCTTTGCTCACCCCCGATTTGTGAAATAAAAATATGGTTATGAGTTCTTTCTCGGAATAAGAACGTAGTAAGTGCTGAAAGCGTCATAAAGTAATAAATCCAAAAAAAGAGGAATTCGTAAAAAATGCACAATAAAAAAGAAATAAAGAAAATAAAATACACAATACTGCCTTCCGTCATATTGGTATTATTACAATTAATTATCTAATTTTTATCATAGTATATCGAAAATGCATTGAAATTAGCGAACTTTGTGATGATTATCTGTTAAGACAATTTTATGTTTTTTTTTTTATCATTTTATAGGTACACCTCTGTGTAACCCTTCGGGGAATGCAGGCGTGATGATAAGTGTGTGTTTTATTATTTCCTGTAAAATCAAATTTACGATTGGAAATTTTGGTTTGTACTCGCTCATAACGGTATGATAACTATGCAATATTGTTGTCCGATTTCTCTGCTTTTGCACTTTTGCATGAGTGTAAACTTACAAACTAGGACCAGTTTCGTAGGGATACATACTCGTAAGCTGGATTGGCGTTTTTTTACTCAATGTCTGGCTACTTACAAAAGTATTCTTCTTAACTGCATCTTAGTTTATTTACGCATGGAGTGGTCTATTGTTGTAGTTATTTCCATCAGCTGTGGAAAATCCTAAGGCATTTATGTCCTAAGATTGTTCTACCTTCATTCCGCCTCTGTAACTTTTTTTCAAGATAGAAACAAATCGACACCAGCAATTTATACTACGCTAACTCGAAGTTTAGGTAAAAACATTTTTTTATGCCAAGTTGCTTAAAATGTGTTTTTATATATGTCATAAAAAATCGTAAAAAGTACGCTTTTTTGAGTTAGCGTAGTATAAATTGCTGGTGTCGAAATAAGAATTTTAAGCAACTAAATTGGGGCAACTGTGTCCATTCGTAATTCCAATTTAAATAAATAAATCTAGAAAGGTACATGTTCAAATTAGATTCAACCCTATTTCAGTATTGAAAGTCTGAAAACAGTTGTATAATGGTCTCTTCGTAGTTGAAGCACTCTTGCCATCCTTATTACCTTCCAATTTCTAGACATCATTTCCACTTCCATGAAGCAGTATTGTGTCAAACGCGACGCTCTAGAAAATTCTGCAGTGTAAAACAAGCGTAAATGTAAAAAAAAGGCATTTATGTGCCGTCAATTTAAAACCCTGGCCTGCGTAAAACAAAATCTAATGACAAGCTTTGACACCGTTTGCGAAGGCCACCTGAATCTGATATACAAAATTATGCCTATTAAACGTAACATCTTTTCTTTCAAAGTAGCCGTTCTCTGTAACCTAAGTTAGCTCAGCGTTCTGTGATGTTGTTGATTGATAAGGATTAATTTACATCAATTTCTATTGTAGTAATATTGACAATCGCTGCAATTGCACTTGGTAGACGGTCAATTTGCGTTTTAATCTGTATCATTCGCGTAAAAAACTACAATTGCGATTGATCGTTTCGGGGACTCTTAATTCCGGTCCCGGATTCTCGATTCTAATAATATTATCTGATTAATACGTAACCACACTGCAGTAAGCGTAGGTACGATAATAGGTTAGCTTGCTTGCGTCCAATTACGACCACACTAGGTATAGTGTAGGTGATTGATAAGCTTGTTAGTGTTTGGTAACCGGCTGGCCCTCGCCGTATATGGCATTAGACTAAAGTAGGTTATAGGTGCACAGTCTTATTGATAAACCCGCTCACGGCCAGTGTCATCTATGCACGATTCTACAGTAGTTACATTTATATTAGCTACTTGTTCACAGTGGCGAATCCAGGATTGTAGTTTGGGAGGGACTTGATCCCGTTGAGGGTAGGTTTTAGCAAAGTAAACGCTAAAAGGCACACAATATTTTATTTTGCTTATCGCATATCAAGCCTACTTTTCGAAAATTCATCAATGACATTGTTAGGTTATATCTCGGTGAATACCTAATACATACATGGCAGTCAAACCGATAGACTACCAGAGATATCTCGGTGAATATAAATGGCAGTCAAACCGATAGACTACCAGAGATATCTCGGTGAATATACATGACAGTCAAACCGATAGACTACCAGAGATATCTCGGTGAATATACATGGCAGTCAAACCGATAGACAACCAGAGATATCTCGGTGAATATACATGGCAGTCAAACCGATAGACAACCAGAGATATCTCAATGAATATACATGGCAGTCAAACCGATAGACAACCAGAGATATCTCAGTGAATATACATGGCAGTCAAACCGATAGACAACCAGAGATATCTCAGTGAATATACATAGCAGTCAAACCGATAGACTACAGAGATATCTCGGTGAATATACATGGCAGTCAAACTGATAGACTACCAGAGATATCTCGGTGAATATACATGGCAGTCAAACCGATAGACAACCAGAGATATCTCGGTGAATATACATGGCAGTCAAACCGATAGACAACCATAGATATCTCAGTGAATATACATGGCAGTCAAACCGATTGACAACCAGAGATATCTCAGTGAATATACATGGCAGTCAAACCGATAGACTACCAGAGATATCTCAGTGAATATACATGGCAGTCAAACCGACAGACAACCAGAGATATCTCGGTGAATATACATGGCAGTCAAACCGATAGACAACCAGAGATATCTCAGTGAATATACATGGCAGTCAAACCGATTGACAACCAGAGATATCTCAGTGAATATACATGGCAGTCAAACCGATAGACTACCAGAGATATCTCAGTGAATATACATGGCAGTCAAACCGATAGACAACCAGAGATATCTCGGTAAATATACATGGCAGTCAAATCGATAGACAACCAGAGATATCTAGGTGAATATACATGGCAGTCAAACCGATAGACTACCAGAGATATCTCAGTGAATAACGCAATACAATACACTTTCAAATCACAAAGGTCATACACTAGATTTAGCGTTTTCTAACTTGCTATTACACATAAACGAATGTGTCCATCCGCTAACGAAAGTTGACATTCATCATCCAGTGTTAACCATAGAAATCCCTGACCTTGAAATTTCCCCCTTCCGTGAGTTGTCCGCACTGAGACGTAATTACCGTAAGACTGATTATAACGCATTAAATAATTACTTTGCTAAAATTGACTGGCAATCAACGTTGGATAAAAAATCAACGGACAGCGCGGTACATGGTTTTTATGACGCGATTCAAGCAGGAATTGATGAACACGTACCTCTCAGCCGACCTGTGGGTTCTCGCAGATATCCCATTTGGTACAGTAACGCCCTTATAAAAATAATTAAACAAAAAAGTAGGGCACACTCTCGTTGGAAGCATTTCGGTAACCTGCTCGATCGCGATGAGTTTGCAATGTTGCGAGACAGACAGCGATATGTTCAAGAGCTTTGTTATAGTAAATACCTACATGAGACCGAAAATAGTCTGAAACAGAATCCTAAAAAGTTCTGGAGTTACATAAAAAATTTGCGTGGAGGATCTAGTTATCCCGGAATGTTGTCCCGCGACAATGTAAACTACACATATGGAAAAGACATTTGCGAAGCATTCGGCGACTTCTTTCATGATGTTTTTGGAGAACCCTCAGACTATAACCTAGCTGGTTTGGGGGTCACAGAGGTTGAGGATGGTTGTGTTGATATCATAACTGACCTACAATTTACTCCATCAACTGTGGAGAGGTCGCTGAGTTCGTTAGGTACAGATAAGGGTCCAGGTTGTGACGGTATACCACCACTGTTTTGGAAAAGTTGCGCAAAGTCTCTAGCACATCCGATTAGTTTCATCTTTAATATCTCTTTGAGAGAAGGTACGTTCCCAAATGAATGGAAGAAAGCGCTTATAATTCCTATACATAAGAAGGGTTCGCGAGTAAAAATAGAAAATTACAGAGGTATTTCTATATAATACTTTGGGTAAAGTATTTGAAAAGCCTGTGTACAATGCTATATATCCTTGCATTCTTAGAGGTGTTTCTTATAGGCAGCACGGTTTCTTAAAAAAGCGTTCGAATACATCCAATCTAGCTTGCTTCTCTAACTTTGTCCTTGGCAATACAGATAAGGGAGGGCAGGTTGATGTGATCTACACAGATTTTGAAAAAGCTTTCGATCGCGTGGATCACAGCATCCTGCTCAGCAAATTATACAGACTGGGTATTCGCGGCGATCTTCTTCGTTGGGTAAAATCATATTTATTTAAAAGGTCACAGGCTGTAGTATTGGGTGGTTACCGTTCTAACTTCATAGCAATACCTAGCGGTGTTCCACAAGGATCCCATTTAGGACCTCTTTTCTATAATGCATATTTATTTGATATTAATTACTGACTCTTTTAAACACTCCGAACACTTAATGTACGCTGACGACAAAAAAATATTTTATAAAATAACTTCATTTGATGACTGTACAGCTCTCCAACAAGACCTTGACAATTTACATGATTACTACACAAGAAACAAGATTACAGTAAACGTCACGAAATGTCAATGCATCAGTTACACACGAAAGAGGAACCCTATAACGTACTCGTACCAATTTAATGGAATAACTATTAATAAAGTTGAGATATTTCGAGACTTAGGAGTTATGTTCGATAGCAAATTGAAATTTTCAAATCACATAGATCTTATTACTAGCAAAGCTTATAAAAATTTAGGATTCGTTCTAAGATCCTGCAAGGCATTTAAAAACATTGAAGCGCTTAAATCTGTTTACTTTGCTTATGTTCGCAGCTTTCTTGAATACGCATGCCCAATATGGTCCCCTCAATATATTATATATAAAAATCAAATAGAACGGGTTCAAAAAAAAATCATTAATCACCTTAACTACCGCCTCCGTGAACCTCCAATGTCCTACGAAAATAGCTGTCAGACGTATGGATTGTTAACACTCGATGAACGACGTGAGGTGTTGGACATGTGTGTACTTTACGACATACTGAATGGTAGGCTGGATTGTCCGGATTTGTTATCACAGATCAAATTTAATGCTCCTCTACGACGCACTCACCATACGCCAATGTTGCATGTACCTAGGCATGCCACTAACTATGCTAGTAATTGTGTACTTACTCGCATTGCACGAGCCTACAACAAAGACTTCTCTCAGGTTGATGTGTTTAACTGCACAAAACCTAGTTTTAAAGTCCAAGTTAAAAAGATTATAATTGATAAAAACAAATAGCAGGCAACTATGTTCCATTCACCATAAAGCATTTACTATGTTAATTCATAATTTAATTAAATTAATATTATTATCTCCTTTTCATAACATATAGTATATTTAACTTTCAATTCTATATTGAAACTTTATTTTAATATTATTATGTCCTTTTCATAAAATGTAGTGTATTTAACTTTCACTTCTATATTAAAACTTTATTTTTAAATATTGTTTAAAGTCCGTTCGCATGGTAAATACAAATTAAGTTAAGCAGGGAAACCTATTATTAGCCTTACTAAACTGTAATATCTTTATTTGTATTATATCATATGTATCGCTGTTGGTTTGCTAAATAAATAAATAAATAAACCGATAGACAACCAGAGATATCTCGGTAAATATACATGGCAGTCAAATCGATAGACAACCAGAGATATCTCGGTAAATATACATGGCAGTCAAATCGATAGACAACCAGAGATATCTAGGTGAATATACATGGCAGTCAAACCGATAGACTACCAGAGATATCTCAGTGAATATACATGGCAGTCAAACCGATAGACAACCAGAGATATCTCAGTGAATATACATGGCAGTCAAACCGATAGACAACCAGAGATATCTCAGTGAATATACATGGCAGTCAAACCGATAGACAACCAGAGATATCTCAGTGAATATACATGGCAGTCAAACCGATAGACAACCAGAGATATCTCAGTGAATATACATGGCGGTCAAACCGATAGACAACCAGAGATATCTCAGTGAATATACATAGCAGTCAAACCGATAGACTACAGAGATATCTCAGTGAATATACATGGCAGTCAAACCGATAGACTACAGAGATATCTCAGTGAATATACATGGCAGTCAAACCGATAGACTACCAGAGATATCTCAGTGAATATACATGGCAGTCAAACCGGTTATCCTGTCTTCGATCACTGTCGTACGAAGGTAAGATTTTATTAGTTTAAGCGAAGTGAAGCTGCGCTCCACACTACAAGTGGTTACTGGTAATGTAGCGAAAATTTGTAAGAATGTTTTTAAATTTGGGAAAAACTCCTTTGTCTCTTGATGCGCTTCAGTTGCTGTTTGGGGGTGATGTTCCCTATCACTCCAAAGCTCCTTCCAAACAGTTATGTCTCCCGATAATGAGAGAGGATGAGGTAAATCGTCACTGTAAATGAGTGGCGCGCGGATTCAAAATTCGCCACGTAAACAAAACATCTTATAGAAAAAACTTGAAAAGATAATACTTATTAAGATAAGGATAATTTGATGACAAGTAGTACCTTAGGTAGTATGCTTGCTAAAAGGTTTAATTAGAATAATATCAAGTTCACTTTAAGATTTATCACGGAAGAACTCAGATGCTTTTGGGGGATGCACCACTGCTTGTTTATTATTTTATGTATTTAATTAAAGAATTTTAATAGGTAGGTAAACTGACATATATTTTTACGAGACTCTCAATATTTGAGCTATACTCGTATATAAGTATACTTAATAGACTTAAATGTCAAGGTTTGGGAGCAATAACGATAGATAATAAAAGATAATCACGCCACAATCCATTAGAACAAACCTGTAAAAAAATATTTGTTGATACAAATAATTTTCATGCAAAACAGGTGGTCGCTCTCCCCGGCACGCCACTTGAAATTAACCAAATGCGAAAAAGAAGCATTTTATCATGACATTAATAAAAAGATATTCACGTTATCTTTTTAGGAGCGAATCATTAAAAGGAGTGCTGTTGATGTTATGAGATCTAGATACCTGCGACTGTTTAGTGCATAATTGCAATATTCAAGGCGTGTAGTTTATTCTTTATAAGTCTTCGGTGACTATTTTAATGATGCTACTTCCAAAGAATTGAAAACGTGAGCAGTCCAAATAAACTTAGCATACATACAGGTTGGTCCAAATAGTGACGTCCAAAAGAAAAGTCTGAATTTCTCATACCCATGGGTATTCGAAAATTATACCCCATGTATCCTCCGCGATTTTTTGTAGTTTCCGAGTATTTTTTTTTTTTGTAATTTTTTAGAGTTTTCAAGATTACAGTATTTTTTATTTTTATTTTGACATAATCAAAATAACAAACATCCTAACATTCCTACAAGTTACTCAAAAAAGTATCGATAGCAGGGATTAAAGTTTTTTGTTGGATAGACTCAAATTTTAAATAGGTAACTCGAAAACTACAAAAAAATCGCGGAACATACCTACATGAGGTATTTTTGAATACTGGGTATGAGGAATTCATATTTTTCTTTTGGACGTTAC
The DNA here is from genome assembly GCA_947568875.1 of Fissipunctia ypsillon. Taxonomy (NCBI): domain Eukaryota; kingdom Metazoa; phylum Arthropoda; class Insecta; order Lepidoptera; family Noctuidae; genus Fissipunctia; species Fissipunctia ypsillon. The sequence continues at coordinate 14,213,211 of OX387654.1, read as the reverse complement.
TATTTGGACTATTGTAATTATTTGGTATAAACACTGATTCATTCACAAATTTTTATTTCCAATATGACATTTTATCTTTCTTCCAAATAAATAATTATAATTAGTCTGTCTCACAATGGTAGGTACTACTACAAAAAAGTACTCTTGAATGCCGAAAATCTACAAAAAGATTTTTCTACGCCAGATAATTAAAAATAAAGTTACAAAATTAATTTATTTTAGCAACTTAATTAAGCTTAATATTAACATAGTCGGGTAATTAAACTATCTAAAAAACTTTTTATTACTATCTAAAAAAAAAATCCCAGACTTACCTCATCTATTAAGAATACTTGCCAGTAATTTGTACTTTTACTTGGACTTTATTTCACCTTCGAAGTATTTAACGCGAAGTAGCTGCTAGAAAATGATTCTTTTCAGAATGTACGGTCAACAATTGTTTGGTCACAGGTATTTTTGCTATTAACTTTGACTGTATAGTTATAAGTGATTGCTTTGCTTTATTGCATGCGTAAAACTTCATAAAGATAAATTATATCTAAATCTAATTATAATAATAAACTATTTTCAAGACTAGTCAACACATGCATAATTTGTTTAAAAGCTGCGAGCACTTATATCTGCTGACTATACAAGGTCAAATTAAATTAGCTATAGAAACTCCGCAGACGTGATGGGTGTCGGTATCTAAACACAATAAAATAAATAAAAACAGATTTCTCAACTCATACTTCAAGTAACAACACAACCGTCGTTGACCGCAAAAAAAAAATCTTCAAATCTTTATTATTTTTATTTTGTTGTGTTTAGATATCGATATCCATCACGTCGACGGAGTTTCGCTACCTAGCTAATTTCATATGACCATGTATAGGTAATTATCAGATTTTATTATTACCTAATATAATTTTCATTTTCAGGTGTATTTTCAGCAGCAGGTGCTTGCCTTTTCTACCTTGCTTTAGGTAGTTACGATATTTTTTCCTCCAATAATTACCTTATCTAATATATTCTACTATTGACATAATTTAAAACCTAACAATCTTAAAATAATAATAATAATATGTACAGGTATATAAAAAAGGGAGGGGGTAAATAATCAGAGGGCATCAAAAAATTCATCCGCATCGCTGTCAACAGGAAAAGTGCCCAGAAGGCTGGCAGCATTGCCACGTTGTATAGCAATGCTGATTCTTTGGCCAAAAAATAGGCCAGCCCTCTGGTCACGTGTGGAGTCGACCAACCGCCTGGCGATGTCTCGAAAAACTAAGTGGGCACTCGGACCCCATGGCTCAAGTGTTTCAACCCCAAACGGCTCGAACATATAAGTCCCAATAAGACTGGAGTATTTGCGCCGTTTGAGGTTTTCCGCACCCACAGCAGCCGCTCCAGCACAGCCTGCCGTGCTAGGAAGATGGGATGGCGCAAGGGTGTCGACACACGTTGCATCCCACACCAAAGGCCTACCTACCTTCCAAGGCATTATGGTCATTCCGTCTGGTCTCTTTCCATCGTCGCATGCTAAGCCATTGGGTTCTAAAACAGCTGGCACCCCGGCGGTGACAAGAGCACGACGGATGATGTCATTGATGCTGGCGTGCCGTGCTATCCGGCCTGCGCTCTTACTGCAGGATAGGCCATGTTGTCCGAGGCAGTCGACACTGACACCGCATTGGCAGCGATGCGGAGCCAATTAATTCTTTTCGTTCGGTTGACATTGGAGAGCAATTCAAAATAAAACAGTCTCATTTATATAGAAATATTGAAGTAACACCTACGCCCGCCCACCTGTAACCTCGTCACAATTAATCGTGGAAAGCTCATAATCGTTTTTCGGTAGAAATACCAATTTTGTTTACTTCGTACTACTGTAATTATTAAAGACATGCCTCCTCGGAAACCCTATTCACTAAAAGCTTCTTGTAGGTAATACCTGTTTAATTTCCCCCCAGCGGCTTTTACTTGATTACGTTTGAAAAGCTTGTGATTGAAGTGTACCGTTAATATCTAAGTAAGTACTCATCGTTATATTACATATTAACATTGAGGTTCATATCATTATAATGTAGCTTTTGTTATTGATAGGTATATTGCAAAAAGGGGTTAATTCGAAACACGCTTTGTTGAAAAATTGATTGTCTTTGTAATACATAATATCCGAGTTGCTTATTGGATATCGAAAGTAAACTATTTTGAAAAGGTACTAATCTATACAAATAAATAAAATCAAAATAACAGCTTTTTACTGAATGCATATGAAAGTATATACGGTACTTGTAACAAAAAAAAATTTTTTTTTTAAATTTTTGTCTGTCTGTTTGTTCCAGCTATAATCTCCGAAACAGCTGGACCGATTTTGACAGGATTTTCACTGGCGGCTTGCTGATGTTACAAGGAGTACCTTAAGCTACTTTTATTTTAGAAAAATAATTATGGTCCCGTGCAAAAAAAAATAAAACCCATGCAAAAACTATTATTTTAGTTTTTTTTTTAATTTTTTAAACAAAAAATTGATTTGAAAAATTAATTTTGCAGTTGGTAGCCCAATTCTCGAGAATGGTTATAGTCTATTTAAAATCACGCTACGACCCTTAGGAACCGAGGAAAAAGAAAAAAAAATCAGAAAACGAAGGAATAGCGCGGGCGGGCGATGCAATGCCCGCCGCGTTGAATCGTATAGGCTATTTAACATCACGCTAAAACCACCAGGAGCCGAGCAAAAAGAAAAGTCAGAAAAAACACTAAGCGAAAACGAAGTAATAGCGCGGGCGGGCGATTCAACGCGACGGTTGGCGACGGGTCTGAGGACGAGGGAGTTTTATTAAAATGTGGCTGTTATTTTAGTATATTGTGTATCTTACGACTTCCACGCAAACGAAGTCCCGGGGCACAGCTACTTGAAAAAATAAAATCTTTACGTAGATAACAATAACAGTTTATAATTATTTTGAATAAATTCCAAAGGTTTTTTTAAAGCAACAGAGCCAGAATAAAAATACGATGTTTAACATTTAGCCTATCGTGTCCACATGCCACATGTTGCCACCCTCATCGATAAACGTCAACACAACGCACTTTTAACGATGGAAAAATATACAAAGACTATCGCGGTGAAGCTTGCCATAGTATTTGACGTATTTATAGTCATATTATGATCGTTAAGTATGTAGTGAATGGGATATTTCATAAGTTTTTAACCTACCTACCTAGGTAGAGCTGTACCTATAGTTTACCCATTTTTTAGGTCCCTAATACGACGCACTAGGAACAACCCTAGTGCAAATAACTGGGCACAATCCGGGCTGATACTGAGAAAAGCTACTAATCATTTAGATTTATAGTATCAAACGTTTTTAAATAAGGAAAAAAATCTTAAAAGAACACGATTCTAAAATAAAGTTTTCGCTTCAACATTTACAAAAGCTTCTTTATAACTATCAATTTTAATGCAATTTAATTACATTACAAGCGGATGTTGATACAGCATTTGCGTGAGTAAAAATGAAGAGCACGTTTTGCGTCGCACTTAATTAAATGTATGATTTTAATTATCGGCTTTTCTGCGCCACAAACGTAGTTCTGCACCAGGTCAACACTGCACTTGCAGTCGCACGGGGTTGAATACCACGAAGATACTAAAGTACCTATTTATAATTATGGGCCCACGTATAATGGTCTCCCACCTTTTCTCAGAACTATGAGCGATATAAATGCCTTTGAAAAAAACTACACGAATTATTGATAAGTTAATGTTATTACTTTATAAGAGAATTTCTAAATGACAAAACATTGAATCATACTATTTTGTTACATGAATAATTTGTAATTTGACATAAATATTATATTAATTTAATCTTAATGTACTGCATGACAATTTGATGTATTCTATTTTAACTGTATACCTACCGAACTTATAATATGAATTTTGTGTGCCTCAATAGCGGGACATAGCAAACTTGCCAGTAACTAATAAATAATAATAATAATAATAAAATTATTCCCGTAAGTCACATGTATGCAGAAATAACACAATAAAACCTTTTGGAACACCATAAAACGAAAAATGAAACGAATATCAAGATATTTAGAAAAACTGACGGCTGTCAAATTCGGCCGGGACATGAATTATTTACTGATCAACTGATGCTATGAAAACAAAGTTATGTTGACGAGATCAGCAGTTCACCGTGCACGCCTACCACCCCCGGACTCGTCGCTCAGCTCCGCCTCGCCGCCGCCGATAGCCAGCCACATCGAAAGTGCTGTGACACCGGCCGTGGCAGTTGCGTCGAGCTCGAACGACGAATATTTTTCCCCGCCGACGTCGCCAACACCCGTACGTCGGCAGGGAAGAGGCCGGCCACCGAGGAGCTTGGGACTTAGGGGCCAACCGGCCCCGATCCGGGTCCCCGCTGCCGGTGGTTGTGTGCAGCGCATGAGATGGACTCAGTCTATGAACGAGAACGTCATGCGCGCATATTACAGGTCTACAGAGGGGGGAACTAACCTCACTGCGTACCGCGATAGGATGCTGTCTCTGTTCTAGGAACTGGAACCAACCGTCAACGCCTCGGCCCAACGACTGTCGGATCAGGTGCGGGTCATCCAGCGCAATCACAGGTTGGACGATACCGCACTTGATAGGCTGCGCTCAGAGGTACTGAGCAACTATATTGCCTCGACTTCGGCACAGACCGCGGCACAAGCGTCAATTATTGATGCAATCCCGCCGCGGCCCAATTATGTTGAAGAAGAGGATGATAGGGTTGCCACAGTAAGTAGCCGAACGACTGAGTAACGTACGACTGAGGAGCGTACTGGAGGATGCGTTTCCAAGGTGTGACGCAGCTACTCGACGAAAACCGGCCGTACCAGCCTGGCAATGCAGGATCGAGCGTCGTATCGATGGGGCCAGGGTACTCATCGGCAAACTGTACTGCTTTAGGGAGGGCAATACAAGACCACGAGTGATGCGCTTTGTACGGCGGGCATTGCAGAAAGTTTGTGCATGGGCGAGCCGTATTCGGCGGTATAAGCGGCGGGTTGATCGATACACGCAGAATCGCATGTTCCAGAGCGATGAGAGGTGGGTATATAGAGCTTGGGAGCGGCCTGAACAAAATGTAGCGGACGTGCGCCGCTCGGATGATGCCACCACGAATACATTCTGGCGCAACATCTGGTCGGTGCCCGTCTGTCACGCTGAGGCTGGCTGGATGCAGGACGTCGAGCGAGTGTGTGGAACTATACCAGAGATGGATGCAGTACAGATAACGCCATTTGACGTAGCCAGAGCAGTCCGTTCGTTACCGAATTGGAAATCTCCAGGACCGGACGCACTGCACAAATTTTGGTTGAAATGGCTAACTAGTTCACACACTTGCCTGGCATCTCAGTTCCAGTCAGCCTTAGAGTCTGGGTCGCTACCGCAGTTTCTAACAACAGGCGTTACCCACCTGCTCCATAAGTCAGGTAGTCCCGCGGAACCCAAGAATTATAGACCGATCACGTGTTTGTCGACGGTCTATAAACTTCTTACATCAATTTTGAGAGCGAAAATTAATATACACATTGAGAGTAATCTGATTATGTCTGCCTCTCAAAATGGATGCAGGAACGGGTCCCGCGGTACTAAGGAGCTACTCCTCATCGACATGGCCATTAGCCAACAGGTTTGTCGATCCCGCAAGGATCTGTCGACATGCTGGATAGATTATAAGAAGGCCTACGACTCGGTGCCACATACATGGCTCATGAGGGTGCTGGAGTTGTACAAGATTGATGCAACTCTACGCACCTTCCTTGAGTCGTGTATGGGGCAATGGAGGACGGTCCTTCGCTACCCAGGGTGTGGACAGATCCAGAGGAATGATGAACCTGTATGGATTAAACGAGGAATATTTCAGGGCGACAGTTTGAGTCCACTTTGGTTCTGCTTAGCCCTGAATCCTCTAAGCACATTGCTGGAGGATTCAGGTCTAGGCTATCGGTTGAGGAGAGGTGGTCGGGTCATATCTTACCTCCTTTACATGGATGACTTGAAACTTTTTGCCCCCAACAAATTGCGATTGATGGAGCTACTGAAGGTAACTGAAACTTTCAGTAACGCCATCAGGATGGAATTTGGTGTGGACAAATGTGCAGTCATGCATGTAAAGCGAGGCGAGATTATGGAATCCGCGGGAATTCAACTCTCGGATTCCACACACCTTAGATCCCTCTCCTCATCCGAAAGCTATAAGTATTTGGGTATGTCGGAAGCGTTAGGCATCACTGTTGCTGACATGAAGCAATCGTTGAAGGAGCGCTTCTTTGGTCGCCTGAAGAAGGTATTAATTAGTCTTCTTTCGGGCGGAAACAAGGTGCGCGCCTTCAACAGTTGGGTCATGCCGGTTTTGATGTACTCTTTCGGCATACTCAAATGGACTCAGACCGAACTAGACGCCCTGGATAGGAGGGTCCGTACACTGCTGACCGCAAACCGGATGCATCACCCACGATCATCGGTGATGAGACTGTACATCCCGCGGAAGTGCGGGGGTCGAGGTTTTTTAAATGCGAAGACCCTCCACAACCGCGAGGTGTGCAACCTCAGGGAATATTTTTTAAACGCCGACGTGGGTATGCACCGTGATGTGGTCGCAGTGGACAACGGGCTCACCCCGCTCTCCATGGCTAAAGAGAACTGGCGCAAACCTGTAGTACTTACTACAGATGACCGCAAGCAGGTATGGCAAAGCAAGGAGCTTCACGGACGCTTCTATCGGGCTCTACACGAGCCCGGTGTAGATTTCTTAGCGTCCGTATCCTGGCTACGTTTCGGTGACCTCTTTGGGGAAACTGAAGGTTTTGTTTGTGCAATTATGGACGAAGTTATTTTGACGAATAGCTACCGGAGACATATTATGAAGGACGGGACGGTTGACGTGTGTCGGGCATGCCACCGTCCGGGTGAGTCCATCAGACATATTATCTCTGGTTGTTCTCGTCTGGCTAACGGCGAGTACTTGCACAGGCATAACCAAGTGGCCAGGATTATTCACCAGCAACTTGCTTTGAAATACAAACTTGTAGACTCTGAGGTACCGTATTACAAGTATGTGCCCGACCCAGTTCTTGAAAATGACCATGTCACGTTGTACTGGGATCGGTCTATCATCACTGACAGGACTATTGTCGCCAATAAGCCTGATAGAGTCGTGATAGATCGATTAGCGCGCCGCGCAATGATTATATCGATGTTACCATTCCACATGACGAGAACCTCGTGAAAGCTGAGAAAGAGAAACAAATAAAATATCTCGACTTAGCACACGAGGTTGTTGACATGTGGAATGTGACCTCGGCTGTCATTGTGCCGATTGTTGTAACGGCCAATGGCCTGATAGCCGAAAGCCTCGACCAACATCTCTCGAGGCTGTCGTTGGGCGGTTGGATCAAGAGCCTGATCCAGAAGGCAGTACTCCTCGATACGGCTCGTATTGTGAGGAGGTTCCTGTCTCTGCAGCCCTAACCACCGGTAGCTTGGACCCTGCTCCCGATACCGGCGGATCTCTATTTTTTTATATTTTTAAATGTTTTTTTGTATATATTTTTATTAGAAATATTTAAAAATGTAAATAGATAAGAAAGAAAATAAATAAACGAATAATAATAAATATCTTGGGACAATTCACACACGGCCATCTGATCCCAAGTTAAGCAGAGCTTGTGTTATGGTAACCAGACAACTGATATACATACTTATATAATTTATAAATACATACATATTATAGATAAATTACACCCAGACACAGAACAAACAATATGCTCATCACACAAAGTTTGTCCTGGGTGGGAATCGAACCCACGACCTCCGGCTTTGCAGTCAGGGTCACTAACCACTAGACCAACAGGCCTGTCAAACTAACTCACACTAAACACTAAACTAACACAACAACTTATGAACCTATGATCCACAATAAATTAATTGAATTTAATTTAGTGATCGTCTCATGACTCTGTAGCATCTCATTTCTAAACAATTTACATTACCACAAAACGTTTGACTTTTAGTAGGTACTGCATAGTTCACAAAAACAAATATATGTAGGTAATTACTATCGCTGGATGCTCCTTTAATTTAAAACGTACGATTTAAAAAAAAAAACAAACAAAATAGTCATATCTTAATACATATATATTTGATCGCAAAACAATCTTCAAATTCCTCTCAGTAACTTTGTTTCGAATTTCTCGAATAATATGACAAGAACAGGAAGAAAAATACGTAATAATTTATTGACTCAAATGGACTTCGCAGAGGTCCATTCTGTTTTCATTTGATTGGAACTTCCGGGAATATGAATGAGTCCCAATGTAAACGAAAAGAAGGTTCCAATTTTTCCGATTGGAAATCAAATTGTTCAATTTACTGAACATGATTCAAGTATAACAAAGACTTGAATAGAATTAAAGTACTTATCTTAATTGTTTCGGTCGGGCCTTTTTCTAAACAGCTTTGTGTAACGCTGTTTTGAACGTTTGTGTTTTCCATCTTTATATCGTAATGCAATTAGGCTTTTCCAGGAGAAGGAGTTAAAAAGCGATAAATAAAGATTCGAAAAAAGTCACGTTTACCCGGATTTTAAAACCCCTAAGGATTTTATCGGTAATATCATCAACTCAACATCAACGTATGCCTACACATTCGCACAGCTGTTCTGGGAACCCAAATGTTCAGATTCTCCTCAAACAGTCAAAAGAAGTGAAAGCTGTCAATACAGTACCGTCCCGTGTAGTGGAGCAAGAAATGTTTCACAATCACTCTCTTGCTTATGAAGGCACGTACGGCATGCATCTCTCATCCATTACTTATGAAAGCACGTACGGCATGCATCTCTCATCCATTACTTATGAATGCACGTACGGCATGTATCTCTCATCCATTACTTATGAAGGCACGTACGGCATGCATCTCTCATCCATTACTTATGAAAGCACGTACGGCATGCATCTCTCATCCATTACTTATGAATGCACGTACGGCATGTATCTCTCATCCATTACTTATGAAGGCACGTACGGCATGCATCTCTCATCCATTACTTATGAAGGCACGTACGGCATGCATCTCTCATCCATTACTTATGAAGGCACCACGTACGGCATGCATCTCTCATCCATTACTTATGAAGGCACGTACGGCACGCATCTCCCATCCATTACTTATGAAGGCACGTACGGCATGCATCTCTCATCCATTACTTATGAAGGCACGTACGGCATGCATCTCTCATCCATTACTTTATTGTTACTCCATTCACGCGAGTTACCGCGCGCGCCCCTGATATCGTATGTGCTCGAATCGTGTCTCATTATTAATCGAACTGAATTATTCGTTTCAAAGAAATCACAAAGGTACACGAGACTCTTCGATTATTACCCAAAACAGATCGTAAAATTATATAATAGATGATACGCAAAATGTCAGGGGTCGGTCATCAATCTGAATATGATAATTCATTAAATTGCAACAGTTTTGTTCATTAACATTTTACTAGAACCGCGACCGAACTTTGTGTTGAGTAGATTGATTGGGTCGAAACCTTCTGCGATTCTTACAATATTGAAAACCTTATCTATCATACCTTTGGAAAAGGTCAAATAACTTGTAGGTACCTACTTTTACATCTGACAAGTAAATAAACCAAATAAAACTCAGATTACTCTAAGAATGTTTCGTTTTATTTTCAGTTTTGAAATGGTGGCCACTAAAACCTTTGAAAAGAGAGAGCTTTCGATAAATTAATAGTGATCCATCGCGAATTTGGATTCAAATTCAAATTCATTGGTGTGATTTTTGGTACATTTTACATGAGATCTTAATATTAGATAATTAGTTCCTCAAAAATCTACCTTAAAGGTGTACACTCTTTTACATAATTAAGTAGCGATTATTATAAAAAAGAATAATCAACATATTAAAATAAAATAATTACAACGAAACACAACATAAGACAGAAAAAACAAGCAAAACATTAACAATTGAGTATACATATAAATAATGAATGGAAATAAAGCTATTAATACATTGTCAAAATTAAATAAATATAAATGTCAAATAACTTCAAATTTATCATTAAGGAATTCGTCAATAGTATAATAACATTTTTTCCAATAATAGATGTCTTAATTTGAATTTAAATTGAATAATATTTAAGTCCTTAATTCCATTTGGTAATTTATTAAATATTTTGGGGCCATTTGGATTTCTTTTCACGGCTGTCGAAACTTTCAACTGGAACATGAATCGCGCTAGTAGGTAACGTATAAATATAACAAACTTTAACAGACCTACAAGTTATATCGATACGTGTGGAATCAATAAATAAGCAAAAATAACTTTGAATTAATCGACACTACTTATCGAGTTCAAGCTGAAAATGCTTTCGGCCTCCAATGTGAAAACTTTTAAAAAGTGAACAAGTAGACTCGAGAACAAAGAATACCGGTCAGTACGAAAAACAAAAATTACTCTTGAAATAATAGAGCTAGCGGCATGATTGAAACTGTATATTGTAGATAATTTCCCAGTTAATAAAACAACACCAAACGTTGGAAATATTATTAGTTTAATTGTCAAAGTTTTGTAAAAAAACAAATATCAATAATTTTAACGTTGAAAAAATAACGGTTGGTAGGTACCTCACATACAACACAAAAACGAACTTTAAACAAAATTAATACGTTGTATTGCCTCCACGGGCTCTTTCCACAGCTGCCAGTGCCGGGCATGCTGTTTATTAAGTTTTTTATTCGATGTTGCGAGATATTGGTCCATTCTTCCACTAACGCATGTTTCAGGTCTCGAAGTGCAGTTGGGGTGGATTTTTTACTTACACACCTCCCAAGCTCGTCCCAAGCGTGTTCAATTGGATTCAGGTTCGGGCTTGTCGCGGGCCAGTCCATGCGATTGATGCCAACGTCCTGAAAAATACTCACTTATAATTTGAACTGTATGTGGCCTGACGTTGTCATGCATGAATATTGAATTTTCACCCATATTAATTAAATATGGGCTCATTAGGAATTTCTTCCACATATCTCACACTGTTAGCGTACTATTTTCTATCAGCACTAACTCCGTGCGACTTTCTAAAGAGATTCCAGGCCAAAATATAAAAGATCAACCGCTAAATGGCACTTTTTCCTCAAAACAAGCTGGAATAAAACGTTCCCCTGGCCGTCGTTATAAGACTCTTCGCCGCCCATCAGGTGCATACAGCATAAAACTGGATTCGTCACAAAACTCTTGCCCATTCTTCGTCTCCCCATTTTGCATGTTCGCGGGCGTTCCCTTTCAAGTATTGGACCATTTGCGGGTCTATTTGGGGTCAAATTAGCTTCAAGGAGCCGCCGCCTTACAGTCCGCTCACTTACGTCGTCTCTACGGGACTCCCGAAGTTGATTTGTTACTTCAACTGCCGTGAGGTGCCGATTTCGGAGCATCGTCGTCGTAACAATAAATCGATCCTCTCGAGCCGTAGTACATCCTGGTCTGCCGGTTCCTGGTTTTCTTATGTTCTGCCCAGTTTCTCGGAAACGTTGGACGACTCGCTGTACTGTAGAAAGTGACACGATTATTGTTCTTGCTGTACTTTACTGACTTCTGCCTTCTTCTAACATAGTGACGATACGTGTACATTCTTCTGGTGTTAGCGACATGATAGTAATTCAATAATGATGGTGGAAGACGACAATGATGGCCTTTTATCATTTTGACTTGACACATTGAAAACAAAAGTGAGAAAACAAGCAAAAGTAAAACAACCGCGAAGTGAATTTATTTCCAAATTTTTTCGAGGTTTTTAAAATTTTTACTTTTTTTTTTAATTACCTTGTAGATCATTTAAGGTTTTATTTCATACGATATTAAAATTCTCTGTAATATAAAGTTAGTTTCATGCATGTACCATTATTAATTTGCAAGTTACAGGGATTTTCGTCATCGACCCGTATATTGACCGCAAGAGTAGATTATAACTCTATCCTTATTTACAGTGGTTAGTTTTTAAAATAGCAAGAGAATGATTTCACTTACCTAAAACAAATATGCCATCATTATTTACACTTAAGTACAGTAATTAATTCCTATGGTGTGGGTGATGTAACACAGCATCAGAATACATACCTTTGTTTTTTCAAATCAGCGAAGCATACACGTGGTACAATAAATCGATACCTACCAACAGCATATTATTTTCTCTTTCATGTAAATACCAAAATAAATTCGACGTAGGTCGTATACAAAAACCATACGGTGTTTTCGTTGCACCGAGATATTAGCAGACAGCGTCCATTCACACGTCGAGGCAGCATCCCGGCGCGGAAATAGCGCAGTGGCGACCTTCAAACTGAAACAGTAATAGTCAGCTTTACGGACCAACGAAACAAAAAGTGTTATCCATTCCCAGTAAAGACGGCTTAATAGACGAACATCTCAGGGTTAGAGATTTATTTAGTACAGAGAGCTCGGAATTAGACGAGGTAACGCGCCACAAAAAGATTTTGAAACTTCTAAGCAAAAAGATTTTCTTTCGTAAATCCCACTTATAGACACAATGCTGTTGAGTGTATACTAAAAAAGCAATATTACAGTTGAAAGGATGTCTTCGTTTGGTTTAAATGAAGCAATAGCTTTACTCGCAAATTGTTATTTCAGAACTGATAAAAGGATATTTTTTGGAGCATTATGGTGCTCCCACACTGCTGTTAAAAATGTTTACAAATAATAGTAAACGTTTTCTAAACAAGCATTTGATCACAATGTTAAGAAATGTTTGTTAACAAATAAATTGTTAGTTAACAAATTGTAACAAATAAAACAAACATTTGTTATCACTTGTTTTGTGCTTAAACACATTTCCAAGACTTTTATAACAGCTACCAGTTGCCAAAAATCTTAATGTTACAGCAAGTCTTTCCGTAATACTTATAGATTTTCTAAAATTAGTGTCCTGTTTATCTATTTTCATCCCATTTAAATTCTGTATTCAAATTCAGAACTGTTCATTCTTAAAAAATCATTTAAGCAACCTTCAATGCCCAAATCCTTGAGATAGTTTGTGGCACTATACTTTTCTCTAGCTCTTAATATTTGGCGCATCCAGTTAGAGCGCTTTTTCTTTTTTTTAACAAAAAATAATATGAAACGCTAATCCAATGAGCAAATCTTCTATTTTCGTGTAGAGACGTCTCGGAACGTAAGTCCTAACCGCTCGATGTCATGTTTTCAAATGTTAAAAAATGTTTGTAAACATTTTCCATCAGTGTAGGAGCACTCAAAACATCTAACAATTCCTAACATTTGTTAGTAAATGTATTAGTGTTCAAATGTAAAAAAAGTATATATATATATAATCATAGGGCATCAAAAAATTTGTCCGCATCGCTGTCAACAGGAAAAGTGCCCAAAAGGCTGGCAGCATTGCCACGTTGTATGGCGATGCTGATTCTTTGGCCAAAGAATAGGCCAGCCCTTTGGTCACGTGAAGAGTCGACCAACCGCTTGGCGATGTCTCGGAAAACCAAGTGGGCACTCGGACCCCATGGCCCTAGTGTTTCAACCCCAAACCCGAGTTATACATATGTTCGAGCCGTTTGGGGTTGAAACACTAGGGCCATGGGGTCCGAGTGCCCACTTGGTTTTCCGAGACATCGCCAAGCGGTTGGTCGACTCTTCACGTGACCAAAGGGCTGGCCTATTCTTTGGCCAAAGAATCAGCATCGCCATACAACGTGGCAATGCTGCCAGCCTTTTGGGCACTTTTCCTGTTGACAGCGATGCGGACAAATTTTTTGATGCCCTATGATTATATATATATATATATATATATTTTTTACATTTGTACATATTATAATTATTATTTTAAGTCTGTTAGCTTATATATTATGTAAATATTATGTATTGGTTTAATTGAAATAAATTTTATTAGTGTTAGAAAATGTTTGTTAACATTTTTAACAGCAGTGTGGGAGCACCATTACTACAATGGAAAAACCAATAAGTACTTAATAGTTGCTTTACTCAACTAATAACTAAGTCTAATATGTGGATAACCGATGAGGTGTCGTAGCATTTTGAATTGCACTGGGTCTGTCATTTCAAATTGATACATATTCAAAATATGTGAACAATTTTCAGCATTTCTGAAAACTCTTAATTTTTCGATACAATGTTAATCCATCTATATACCTATACAAATACACTTTTTACAAACAAATATGCAGCGGACGCATTAATCATAATATTGTTTGTTGATATGATAAAACGGGATTTATGGAGCAGGATTAAAAGTTTTGTTAGCTGGTACAATACAATTTATGTGTGGGTATTAACAACACACATTTTAAAACAAAGATCCATATTGTATACGGTTCTACGTTCTTCAGATGGGTATAGTCAATTTTAATGTTATGTAGTAATATTATGATTGTAGAACCGTACAAGTAATTATAGGTACGTACTAAAAAGAGAGTAAGCATAACAGCACGCACTTTTCATTATAACGTACGTGTAAGTACCATCGCGGACATTTGCAGTAAACCTGTCTTCGACCTTATAAGGTTGAAAAGTGATTCATCGCAAATGTCCGCAATGGTACACACCAACCAACGTTGAGGGGTGGAAAATTTTCGTGGTTTTAAAACTGATGTTTGCAGCCAAATATCCATTTCGTGTAAATTAATAAGGGCAAAATAAAAAGTAGGTATCATAATTTAATGACGTGACTGGGTTTATTTTCTAACATTTTGCCTGTAAAATATTTTGCTCCCGATGGAAAACATCTCAAAATACATTTGTAGGCATGGAAATGAGCAAAGCTTGATACAATATTTCACTCATTTTAGACGAATCCTTTTTTGTATAATGTTACGTTTATTGCAACATTAACAAAAAAGGTTTCTAAAATGAGTAAAATATTGTACCTATTATACTGTAGCAGTGGCGGCCCCGTGGTGACGGCCGCGACTTACGAGTATTTAGGTCGTACGTAGGTTCGAATACAGGCAGGCGCTTTACTTTGTGTAAATTATTTCATCACCACTGCTCTCAAAACGGTGAAGGAAATCTTGAGGAAACCAGCATGTCCTAGAACCAAAAATTCGAAGACATGTGACATCTACCAACCCACAATGGGCCCTCGTGGTGGATTACGCCCCAGTTCATCTCACCGAGAAGAGGCCTGTGTCCCAGCAGTGGGAACATTATAAGACCGATTAGTGATTATGCTGTGTTTATTTCGGTTAAAGTTCGTATAAAGTAGGTAAGTAAGTAGGTAATTACATGATGTTTAATAATTGAGGATTTGATAAGTATCTACCCAAGTTACCTACCAAAAATTTAATTTGTAAAACGATAAGTATATAATACTCTTGTTATTATATAAAATAATTTGAACTACTATCATATAAAATTCGAATTATAAACTTCAAAACGAGTTTATATTGACATACTTTATATACACAATACCGAAATTATAAAATACTTATTATAACACTTTTTGTCTAACAAAATAATGTTATATAAATTATACAACAAGTGAAAAAAAGAGAATTTAATTCGAGAGACTAAGTTTGACCCCGAGAGCAGCGAAGGATTCTAGAGTAGAATCCCGAGATTTATATTCTCGCAGTCAATGGTAAAAAGTAGACTACACATCTCGTGAAAAAAAAAATATCGGTCCTTGTATCCCTCGCTCCGCTCTGGATTCGATCTAGAATCCTTCGCTGCTCTCGGGATACAACTTAGTCCCTCGAATTAATTTCCCTTTTTTTCATTTGTTATATAATCTACTATTTTTTACCCTTACGATATAGGGCAAATCCAAGAAGTTAATATTACCAAGGAGTTTCCATCAGTTATTTTTTTCTAATGGGCGGTCCATGGGGAAGGTCGGGCAAAGCTAATTGTAGATGAAGTTTGACATTTCGTTCAGTCATGAGTTTACTTTTATTTCGCTATTTCGTTATTTTCGGTGATTTCAATATTTTAAATTAACTAAATGATATGGAACGTGTCAGAATTTAAAACCATAAACATATCCGCAAAGTCACTTTCTTCAAAATGTTTCTACTCTGTTTAATTTATAAAACTTCTCTACGAATAGCTTTAAGCCACCATCTTTTAATTTTAGGGTCTCTCGGGAAATGATGGACTCCAATTTCGGAGTATTTAGTAACACAACAACGCATCATTTTCGCAAAAATAAAATAAAACCACCTCACGCCTTGTATTATTGGCTTGTGTTGGGAACTAGCTACGACAGCGCCATTTTGACAGTTGCCTTCCCCATTAGAAAAATATGCGGGGCGCCCCATTTTTATAGCATTACAAAAAAGTTTTGATTCCAATTTTTATTTGTCTGTCACAGCGCCGCTTTAGCGCATCCGCAGTGATGTGCTGGGTTTTAGCGTCATTAACGTTTTGTTGTACTGAATTTCGTGAGAAATTTTTTTATTCTTGCTTTAAAATGTCTGTTATTAGTGAATGTGAAGAAAATTTGACTCGGCCCCACATTATAGATGCGGCGACGGAAATGACTCATAATCAGCAAAGTCGACCAAATTACAGGGTTACTGGTGACTCGACGTATTCCTTGCAGGACGTCATAGTAGGGTTAAAATGCACCAAATTAAGCCACCAAAATGTTCAATTTAAAAAAGATTTACGGGGCGACTGTACTGACATTTAAATTATTATTATAGTTGATGCCGTAGCAGATCTTTGACAATAATTAAAAGTTCAAAAATGACTAAAACTGGCGAAGATCATTAATCAAACATTTATTTTTTTGTAATTTTTGCCATTACTTCATAAAATATATTTTCTAGTGCAAAAAAAAAAATACTGCACCTGATTATAGGAACGTACGCAATCCCAATTTCTCCAGAAACAATATACTTGCGAACTACAAATAAAAACACGACTCACTCTTTAATTTAATAATAAACTACCACCTGTACACGTGGGTACACAACAATAATCATCACATCAATCTCACAAGTTGGTCCAGGCGTTAATTCGTTCCTGCGGCAATGTCTGCCAGGTGTCTCTCTGACAACCGGAAATCAGCAGATTATTACAGATAATATTAACAGGAAGTATAAATTACTAGCAAAATATCCTTGTCTTACCAGCATTGATCAGAACGTGGGTGATGTTTGAGACGATATCACTATTATAGATATGACGATAATCCCGGGAATCTGTTAAACTTGTTTTTTTTTTTTATTATAAAAATATACTTTCAGTATTAAATTATTGTTTCATTTACTTATTAAAAAAACAAATTCCCGATAATATATGTATATTGAGTGAAATATTAATTCCTATATGTGTAGAGTAAAACGTTGTAAGTATATAAGTAGAATAATCATCAGTTCTAGTAATGTTTTAATATCGGTAACCAAAGTACCGATTCCCGAGAATTTTTGGTCATAGTACCGATTCCCGGGAGTTTTTGGTCATAGTACCGATTCGATCGGGAATTTTTGGTCATAGTACCGATTCCTGAGAATTTTTGGTCATATCCATACTTTTGATAGTAAAAGCACCCAAGATTCCGTTCTATGCTTATCAGCTGTTCAAAAAGGTATGATTGTCAATACTTTTGCATGTGTGACAGGGAAGAGTTTTATGGGGAGCAGGTAAAATTGCGAGACGGTCAACCTATTGTTTCGTATTCGTATTATTCGTAGTTTTTACCTGCATATGAACTCCACACACTCAGCAAGCTTTGTTTGATTGGTCACTATTATTCTCTCGGCGTGACACGGGGTGCGATTTCGCAAAACTGGTCGTCAGCGTTAGTTAGTTTCAACTCTACGTCGCGCAAGCTCGTGTTTTGTTATCTGGCTATTTCCCTGTTGCCGCGTATCTTGCTCTTGTGCTGTGCTGTGCTTTCATAAGTGCTGACTATGGCTGCATATTCTTATCCTGAATACGCTGACATAATGTACTGTTACTTTGTGACGGTAACGCTGCTGAGGCGCGGCGAAAATATCAACTTTGCTTTCCCAACCGCTGACTCCCACACGTTACTGTCTTCGGATCGACTTACCGTCGATCATCAGAAACTGGCAGCGTCCAAAGAAGCAGGCAAATTGACACTAGTCGTTCCCGGAGATACACGGCTGAGGACGAGGAGCTGATTCTACAACGTTTTATTGACTACCCGAACATATCGACAAACATCGTAGCGCGTGAGCTTGGAATGTCACAGTGGAAAGTCTGGTCTGTAGTTCATTTATCATCCATACCACTACCAACCCGTCCAGTCATTAGAAGAGAGAGATCCGCCGAGACGGCTTAAATTTTGTCGTTTTACGATATGTGCCGACGCCAAACGCGAAAACTTTTTAAAAAACATTCTGTGGACCGATGAGACATGTTTTGACCGTGGTGGTATCACAAATTACCACAACTTACATTACTGGACACCGAAGGCAGAAACAAACCGTAAGAAACTGAAACCAACCGCATCCCAGCGTAGGTTCTCGCTTAATGTTTGGACGGGTATTATACATAGACGACAAGTTAATTGGCCCACATTTTTTACCCCGAACACTAAATGGGGAACTTTATGAAAATTTCCTAAGAAATCATTTAACAGAACTGCTCACGGATGTACCGTAAGAAAGAAGAGCAAACATGATTTATCAACATGATGGATGTCCAGCCAACTTTCGAATCACAATTCGACAATTGCTGGATGAAAACTATCCAAACCGATGGATAGCGCGCGGTGGGCCAATTCCGTGGCCTGCACGAAGCCCTGATCTGACGCCGCTAGATTTTTACGTCTGGGGTCATATGAAAGACCTAGTTTATGTGACGCCAGTAAATTCAATTGAAGAACTAAGGGAACAACAGACACAGCAAACAGCTAATAACAGATGCGGCGGACCAGATGAGGGCAACAATAACATCAAGAATCACAAAAACCGAAGTGAGGAAGCGAATAAGAACATGTATTCGAAACCGTGGGCAGCACATCGAACAAGACGTGTGAAATGTGTGTAATTAAAGTTCTTAAATTGATATTGATTAAAAATATCAATAATGTTCACGAAAGTGTTTAATTTGATTTTCCGAATAATCACCTTTTTGTGAGACGCACGCCTTTTTGTAGTAAATCAAACACGATTTTCATAATGTAGTCCATGACTTTGTATGTACTTTTATACGTTTTTGGATAACTGATAAGACAAGGATATGTTACTATTAATTTGTATATCAGGCGTATTTTTTTTTGTACTAGACAACATTTTGTATGAAGTAATAGCAAAAATTACAAAAATTAAATGTTTGATTAGTGATATTTGCCAAGGTTTTAGGCATTTTTGAACTTTTAACTATCGGTAAAGATCTGTTACGGCTTCAACTATGATAATAACTTAAATTTTATTACAGTCGCGTCGTAGATCATTTTTCAATTGGCTTCAAATGATTTAATCTGGGATTTTTTATTAAAAAAACTAAAAATCCACTGAATGTCGGTAGAACTTTTGGTGGCTTAATTTGTTGCATTTTAACCCTACTATGACGTCCTGCAAGGAATACGTGGAGTACTCAGTAACCCCGTATATAATTTTGCAAAAAAAACATGATCTTTTGTTTAATAGGTTCAATTGCTATTAAACCATACGTATATATTGGGATGTATGAGAGTAGATAAAATAGTGTATGAAACTGCACATAACTAGGTATTAAAACACACGTGTGATTAAACAGACACTCGTTTTTTTAATACACCTCATTATGCAACAGTTTCATAAATAGTTTCAACTACTATTCAATGATCAGTGAAGAATGCGACATGCTCATTTCAAAGATTAGGAGCTACCTACCCAATTTGCGGTGAGCGCGCGTGCGCTACATTACAGTACTGCGGTAACCACCGTGAGAAAAATGTAAAATTCAGGCACAGATGTGAATCTGTGCCTGAATTTTACATTTTTCTCACGGTGGTAAACAACTCCAATATCAGCTCGATCAGAATAAGTTCACCAAATCTACATTTTAAATATTAAAATGTAGAGTTAACATGACATTTTTTAAAGTCTGGTTACATGTTTGCAAAGAAAGCAATTTTGGAAGGATTGGAAATTGACATCGCTCCATCCTATACAGAAATACTTAGCCATTATAAAACCATTTGCTACGATAATTTTAAGGAGTACTTCGACAGAAGGTCTAAAGAGAAAGGCATATGGTATAAGACTATACAAGACAAGCCTCCTCGAATCCCTTGGTTTGCTGAAAGTCGGTTGAAAAGGTCGTATGTTGTTATGGCACATAGGTTGCGTTCTGGCCATTTTCCATCTAGGGATATCTAATGAAAAAAGTCGATTCCCCTAATTGCCAAGTGTGTAACAAGGTCGATGATGTCCAACATTTACTTATGGAATGTGAAAAGAACAGAAGAGAAAGAGAGTTAGTGATGCAGGAGTTAAACATTAATAAATATGACGTTGGGGCTTTCATTAGAATTTTATCAATACCTAGTGCGGGCGAAGCGAAACTGATATATGAAATGGTTGCTGCGTCACTATCTCCCTCCCTAACGCAATAATGTACAAATTAGTAATAGTTTAAGTAAGTGTAATAATTAACTAGATTAGGGTATGATGAGGCTGGCATACCTTTGTAAGGGAAAAGCCTCTAAATAAATAAAGAATAAAAAAAAAAAAAAAGTCTGGTTAATTAGGTAATATTTTACTGGTTTTAGGGTGCTTCGTCAAAAGGAAAAAATGGAACCCTTATAGGATCACTTCTTTGTCCGTCTGTCAGTCTGTCTGTCTGCCAGTCTGTCAAGACCCTTTTTCTCAGGAACGCGTGGAGGTATCAAATTGAAATTAATATGAAATACGTACGTCTACAGTCTCTTGAAGCTGTATAAAAATCAAACTTTAAAATCAACGCAATAAAAAATACGGCCATTTATACGACATTCTTTAATACTCGCAAGTATATAAAAACCTATAAGCAGGGTACTTCCCGTTGACCTAGAATCATGAAATTTGGTAGGAAGCAAGGTCTCACAGTACAAGTAAAGGAAAAAGTCGAAACATCGTTAATTCGTAGTTTTATCAGTTTTTTTTTTGCGATTACGAACTTACATTTGCAGTTGGAGAATTACCCGTGACGTATATCTATGTATGGGTGAACATGTTTTTCAACTTCAATGTTATGTTTGTTTTTGGGATAAAATCATCCCAAACTATGGAACCCTTCACTATGCGTGGTCCGACACGCACTTGGCCGGTTTTTTAATGTTAAATCATCCCGTAATTTGTCACACTGAAAAGGGAAGGCCTATCCAAAAACTAGGTACAGTCCAGCATTTTTTTCATTTATTTCATTTATTTATTCATTAATTTTGTGAACATAGGGTAAAAATTATACAGATGTTTTAAATAAACGTTGGTCCATACTACGTCCCGCCAGAGAGCATACAAAATAGTTTAGTAATACATATTATTTAAGTAGTAGATATAAACATTACAACAAAATAAAAATAAAATTAAGTCAAGGTTATTACTGTCACAATTTCATGCCAAACATTATTAATTAATATTAACATGTCAAAAAAAAAATATAACGGTACATAAAGAAATAAGTAGTTAGTCACAATTTCGTATACAATAATAAATTAGAATAAAACAATGTCAATAAAGAATATCATTATCATATAGGAGCAATATTTTATTTATACAAACAGATATAAAATTATATAAATATTATTTTAATTTGTCATTAAGATATTCATTAACAGAATAATATGCCTTGTCAGTCAATAATTTAAAAAGCTTACGTTTGAATTAATTCATGTCATTGCTTGACACAATTTGTTCAGGTAATTTATTATACAATTTTGGAGCCATTGCATATACACTATTGTATAGAAATTTGGTTTTAGTGCGTAAACGGTGCAACTTTGTTAAGCGTCGTTGACTTTCGACAGATTTTTATAAATACATATTGTTTTTTACAAAGATACAGGCTTCATAGACATAGAGTGATGGTACAGTCAATAATTTTAAATTTTGGAAATGTGGCTTGCATGAATCCGTTCGTTTTATTTTACATATAGCTTGAATACATTTTTTCTGTGCTAATAATACCTCCTCAACCTTAGTAGCATTGCCCCAAAATATAAGGCCATATCTCAAAGTAGAGGCGACATACCCATGATAAGCCGTTAGGAGCGCTGTCTTATTCGCAATGTCTTTTTCTTCACTTTATAAACATTGCATTTTCGTCGAAACATCTATTGCACTACGAGCTCAAACGTATTTCTTCAAATTATCAAAAACGTAATTTTAGCACATTCACAAACGAAAAGATCGCAGAAACCACTTTAAGTGTCTGTAGACCGTACAAATATTTGTACATTTTATTTCTATTATTAGGAATACCTAGAAGACACAGTAGGTAAAAATGGAACCGGCACAGTCTACCCTACGTGTTGTAATCAAATTGCAAATTATAATCATACGATATCGTACGAACTAAATATTTGGAACACGCCGAAACGAAATATTTGCTTCAAGTTGGGGTAATTGGCAATATCCAATGGAATGGAAAGTAGTGCACAAGATCTAATCTAAAAGATAAGAACTACGGTTTACCTAATGAGGTTAACAAAAAAAT
The DNA here is from genome assembly GCA_947568875.1 of Fissipunctia ypsillon. Taxonomy (NCBI): domain Eukaryota; kingdom Metazoa; phylum Arthropoda; class Insecta; order Lepidoptera; family Noctuidae; genus Fissipunctia; species Fissipunctia ypsillon. Next base: position 14,190,512 of record OX387654.1, on the reverse strand, counting down.
TTTTCTGATACGATCCTCGTTCCGTGTGCTGCGGTGCTACGATCGATGGAATTCCACTCATAGACTACAGTGGTGCTTATTACAGTTAAAGAAAGTTAAATTCGAAATTGTGTTTGTTGTGTGCAAACACTTTTCATGCAAAAAGGGGCCGAAGTCATTTCAAACGAACCTCACAAGTCTAATTGGGATACGTAGGATATTACACACGTATCTTATGATTCCTTCCATTGTAGTAAAATTTTACGAGCAGTAAAAGTCAAATATAAAGTAATGTACAGCTCAGTCGTAATTTATTAACTTCGTGTCTGACACAGGACAATAAAATGGTACACATGTTGGCTGCCAGGGAAGTGCGCCCTAGGGCACCGACAAAGGACCGACGCAAAATGGAATATGACCCAACTCAAACGTTTTATAAATACCGAACTAAATGTCGATATATTTTTTTCTAGTCTGGTCTGGATTTTGAGGCATGAAGTTAGATTTAAAGAAAGATCTTTTATCGTGACGGTTTTATTTAAAATCTTAAAACACACCTCTGCCTAACCCTTCGGAGAAACAAGGCGTGATGTTATGAGTTAAAGCAAAATCTTTTACCAAAATAAATAAGTAAACTCTTTTTTAATATTACGACTGTTTAGTGAAAATCAGTAAGATAGGCTGATCACTTGCTTCTTTGTTGATCTTCTATTTAAAGTATGAAGGAAAAATTAGCTGCTTTCAATATTTCAGAATAATAATAAATCCATCCTAGGTAAATCTTCTGACGCGGTTTATGAGCCTCTCTTAGGACCCCTTAATCTCCGATTCGAAATCATTCTTCGGCATACACAGAAACTCATGAAAAGTAAAATGTATTCTCACCTTTCAGTAATATAATGTAGTTAAGTACGTCGAATCGAAATCACGCACTGAGGTTCGAACCTTCTTCACTTCACGCACAGAATAACAACCACCCACTCGTGCGAACCAGCCATCGCTGCTTATAATTTTCAGTTCGAATTTTAGCATTGCTTTTAAATAGGCGCTGTGGTTGATAATTTATTAAGAAAAAAAAAACAAGTAAATATATATGTACATAGGTAGTTGTAGATATCTTTATTTAGTGTTGAACACAAATGCATCTGACCAACCAACAACACGCTTTCGTAGTTATACTATGTGCGCGTTACTGTCTATATTAAAACACCACACACACAGAGATAGGCGCAGATCTGACATGCAGGCCAAAATTATCATTCCGGTGGCAGTCCACTTAAGACCGTTGATTGTACCTACCTATATGAAATATGTTTATAGGTAATCTAATATTCCCTAGCATTGGACACATAGATAAGATAAATCGCAAATCATTAATTGTAAACTTATGTTGAACGCATTAACAAGGTACACAGTAACAGAGTTTATATAAAGAAAAGATACTTAGCTGCCAGGGCTTATTTTTATTCTTATACATATTTTGAATTGTTTTAATTATCTATTTTTTACATTGTTCTCACATATAGAAGCAACAAGAACAATGTACCCAGGATTTTGTAACAATTTTGATTTAAAAGAGTGTCCATGGAGTTTCTTGCCCATTCTTCTCCATAGAGATCTACGTTTTGGAATGGGCGACTAGCTTCAATTTTCTGACTGACTGACTGACTCTTTAACAATTCAAAAGTGCCTGTAATTGGTTTAATTGAAATAAAAGCTTTGAGTTTGAGTTTGATATACAACAGATAAATAAAATTTTAAAAAATCAACATTAAATAAAAAGTGTAAAGTGCGATGTAAGAAATTAGCAGGAAAGTGTGCGTCACGGCTGCGCCAAAAAGGCCCAGTTCAGCAAAAATGCCAGACAACTAGTGCCTGGTGCTGGTTTTCAACTGGACCTGTATCCATATTATAGTATATCATATGTATATCATAGGAAAGTGTGAAGTAATATCTCAGTTTGAATTGAGAGCCCCCACAGACACACGTGAACTCAAACCTTATAAAATGTTAATTATCACAGTCGATTTTCGTTCTAATATAAATTTTTAAGCGGGAATTTTTACTACCTCTATAGATATTCCCTTATTGTGTGGCTTTACTAGTTTCACGGTTGTCTGATAGCGTGGAACTTCCAATCAGAATGTAGAATCGAGAGCGTTCCCAGAGCTCTCGCCCACAGTAACGACGTGACACTGTGAGCTCACGATTGTGCATGAGTAATGATAGATTCGACTGTCACCGCATGTCTACTACGTTTCCGCCATCGAGAAATGAATAATGTAATGCTTTCTAATCAAACTCTTTTCTTGCTTCACGACCTTTCCTAGCTGTTAAAAGATAAAGAATTTTCATAAATCTCTGCAGACGGTAACTTTGTAGTACATTAGTGTTACATTACGAAAGTGTGGGTCCTCCATTATATTTAACAACTGCTGATTAACTATGAAACAAAACTTCCCTAATAATGCGAAAGGTTTGTTTAAAATTAAAATTAGTCTATTCTCGTAGCGCTATTGTGCTCCTGCAAACAATGTCAAATTAAGCAATTAGTCAGAAACTAACTGTGAACGTAATTTGATCCGAAATTGTTTATATCTAAACTGTTGGCATCACATGGCCTCGCTCTGAACGCTTTCACAATCAATATTTTGTTTTCCAACCTCAATTAGTTTGGTAATTGAACAACACCTTCTTTTCCACCTTTTTACTCTATACTTTCATAATTGCTCAATTTCATTTACGCTACACGCTTCTATAAATCTGCGATTCTGCGTGTTGATAAAAAAGTTCAATACAAATTGGTTGGCCATTTTATTTACTCAATCGAATGTGTTTACAAAGAATATACAGAACGCTTCAATCGCTTTTGAAGAATAGGTACACGTGTGTGTTATTTATTTATTCATCCACGAGTAGGTATCGGTAGCTTTATCATAACAATCAATCGTTGTATTTTGTGCTTGGCCTATTTCAAAGTGCATTCTCCTTTAGTATGTAGAAAAATTGGCACGAGTCACGATAGTAAACTCTCACACATTTTGTATGTTTAAAAGAAAAATGTTTCGAAAACAGCTGCAAGTTTGCTTAAACATGAAGCTTATTAACTTATTCAAGACAGAAACCTATATTTGAGCGAAATCAACACGTTCTGCTGCAGCGCTGACTCAAATTGTATCTATAATTTATTCTAGATCGACAGATGAATATTTTGTAAGCAACATTCGCCGACCATTTTGATGCTGCACGTAGCAAATAATAGAAACTGTTATTTGAAAAAGAAAACTCACATCAGAAGGAAATGTATGGCAACTGCCTGTGTTAGTGACCTTTAGGTAACATCTTATCCTTTAATTCAAATTTTAACTAAAAGAGATTGGAGTGGATATAAACACTAGCTTTTTGAAGGCAGTGCAAAAAAAACCATAACCAAAAATAATAAAAATATTCCGTCGTTGCGATATCTAAACCTGCTAGAAAAGTTAGCAAACCTTTCAGGCAGCCCAAATTTTATGAGCTCTCGAGATATCCGACCTTTCTAAAGATTATGTTACATCGCATCGTCACGATACCTGTAAATATGGCGAGGGAATATCTACCTCCTAACTAAAACAAATAAAAATTAAGGACTAATGCCTAGTACAGACGAAACTTTTTGAGATAGACATTGAATTGTGTAAGTAAGCTTTATCGCCAACGGCTCTCCATAGGGCACAACTTGTCAAGCAACTTCTCTACCCATAAAACAAGACAAGTTGTCTAGATGCTTAAGTGGAGTAGTGAACGTGAGAAAAGTACGCACACACCTATTAATCTGGCACATGGACTATTATAAAAATTGACCAAGTGCGTGTCGGATTCGCACACGAAGAATTCCATACCACCGTACAATATTTAACACTACGTGTTTTACTTTAGTAAAAAAAAAACACGTTACTTGTATGGGGTGGGGAACCCCTTTAATTTTTTTTATAATTTTTATTTTTATTCGAGATAGGTTTGCTCTTGACTCTAGTCTAGGTCAGAGATGACATAGATAAAGTCGACGATGGAGCGAGCTCACCCAGCAGAAGCCTGTTCACTCTCACTTTGAAGAGATCGGGGTTGTATGCGTTCAGAAACACAGACGCAAGCAGAGAGTTCCACTCCTTTGCTGTGCGCATCACAAAAGACATTTGGAAACGCTTAGTGCGAATTGGTGGAATAGCAACTAGGTAAGGATGGTAACCTGCAGTGCGTCTAGATGTCCGCTGATAGAAGGGGGCCGGCGGAATGAGGTCGTGGAGTTCTTGAGCACACTCCCCGAAGTATAATCTGTAGAAGACCGTCAAGCAGGCAACCTTGCGGCGATGAGCCAAGCTGTGAAGCTTGGCATCCACCAGTCTTACGACAGTCAGTCAGTCTTATAATTGGTTGTTATAGCGGCAATAGAAGTACACAATCTGTGAAAATTTCAACTGACTACCTATTACGATTCATGAGATATAGCCCGCTGACAGACAGAAGTATGGTGAATGGACGGACAGTGGAGGCTTAGTAATAGGGTTCCGTTTGGCACCCTTCGGGTACGGAACCCAAAAAAAGTATGGCTTTGTAGAGCGTCGTCTGTGTCACTTTGTAGAGCGTCGTCTCTGTCACCTACCTATATTATGACAGTCTGCTTCGAAAGCTCAATGTGCCATTTTTACTCCCAGGTACCTACTGTATATTCATTCTCAAATAAATATTTTATTTCTTGAAAGGCTTTGCTGGAAATGTTCGAATCAGATTATACTTTTTAATTTTTATCACAAAGACGTCACTCTCCAAATTGAGTTATATAATTAAAGCCTGTATCAGAAACAGAGCATGCGGTTGGCCCTACCTCAAGACCTTAATTAAATATTCTACAAACAGATGTTTGCATTTTGTTAAATATTTTAACATTAAAATAAATATTTAAAAATTGTCCAGGCAAGCAGAGGTCAATGATCAGATTCATTAACTTAAGATAATAAAACGATTCTTAATTAAAAATACTTTTCTCTCGATAATTATCCTGGTTTTGACCATGAAAAGTTTTATTTATTCAAATACGGAATTCGCAATTTATTCGGAACTAATGGATATGAGAGTCTACTTATGGCCTAATTTATTTTATTACCTAATTCATTACTTTCGCATTTAAGCATTTTTGATGGAAGTTACTAAAAATAGCTACTTAAGTATTATTATAATCAGATATAGAAACTCAATTTAATTTAGGACATCAGCAATGTCATTCTGCAAAATCTCAAGTAGTGAAAATCAAGCTCACACACACACACACAACACATAGTTATAGTTACACACAGACACACAGTTACAGACACAGTGACAGTTTATGGATTTGACACTGACAACTGAAACTGTAGAAACGGAAACAGACGTGGCCATCAGTTTGTATGGCACTGAAGAACAGGTGACAATCACATAAAAATATCAATCAAAAGATTCAAAAGTGCACGAAAAGCTAGTCCGCCTCCGGACTGTCTGGACGACGGCATCAATCTAGTACATTCATGCTAGTGAATGAAATGTCGATCACAAAATCAAAAGTTGAAGTTGGTTTGAATTTTCGAACGTTTGTTTGTTGGTTAGTCGATATCTGAGGAGCAATTCTCGTTGTATTAGAGTGATGTAGGTAAAATAAAAGAGAACTGTTCAATTCAACAACAATATCTAAATAAATAAATCCCAAAGACTCTAAATTACCACTATTTCCTGTAATAAACATCTTATCCTGTTTTACTAAATTCAATAATTTCGTATGTCGCGACAACCATTCATACTTAAGCACAGATAAGCTAGCTCCACTGTCAATCAGCAAATTAAGATCAACATTACTATTTTTAATTTACAATTAATTATACAAAAATTACAAAAACTAAGAATTAAATGAGTGTCCGGTTTAGGTACGACAAAAATCTAGGCTTTCATGACTATTTGCGCGCTCATTGCACAAGTTGTCTTGGTCACTGAACTTCTGCGCGTTATGCTGAACACGCTGATAACGCACCGGACGTTCGGGAAAATGCTGACGCTGACCACATGAGTGCTTACCTCGATTTACACTGTATGTAGTTCTTTGACATATGCTATTTTCATTATTTATATTATAATTTCGTTTACTAACTTTCTTTCTTATCTATTTACATTTTTAAATATTTCTTAAAATAAAAAGATATAAAAAAGCATTTTAAAATATAAAAAAATAGATACGCCGGTATCGGGAGTCTTGGACTCATCTACCGCAGCCGTAATGCTTCAGACAACGACGCAAACTGTCGTGAGGCAATGATGGTGCTGAGCCGCTTGTCGGCCAAACCATCGCTGAACCGTTTAATTGCAGTCTTCTCATTGAGTGGACGCAAAACCTCATAGGCATCACGCTTATCGTTAGCCTGAGCAATTGTAAGATTTACAAATAACTCCTCGATCTCTGTTACCGAATTTTTCTATTCTCCTGCGGCCTTCAGTTGTTTTAAACAATTGTGTATGTAAAGCTACAGACGATTTTTTCGGTAACAAATAAATGCGAATATCTTCTACCAAACATTCTTGCGTAATTAGTTTTAAGAAGCAATTTTGCACAAGGCGAGAGACGCGTTTTTAACACAAACTGTATTGATTGACTTTTACTGGCATCATTGATGAGCGAACTATAAAGCAAGATACCATCAATAAGCTGATTTGTCACCTGCTCCTGGCCATTCATCACCGGTAACAGCGAAATTGCTGTTTTAATATCGAATGCGTCAGCCATTTTTGTATCACAATCAGAATCTATACAAGTAAATAAAATTGAAGTGCCTGTTTATAGTGTCAAAATAACAACTTTTTACTAAATGCATAAAAAAGTATATACGGTACTTATAACAAAAAAGCAATTTTAATATTTTGTCTGTGTGTTTGTCTGTTTGTTCCTGCTAATCTCCGAAATGGCTGGAACGATTTTAACAAGACTTTCCCTGGCAGATAGTTGATGTTACGGGGAGTAACTTAGGCTATTTTTATTTTAGAAAAATAATTATGTGTCCGCGCAAAAAAAAAAAAACTTATGATATTATGAACAAAAGTCGGATTCAAAAAATTCTTTCTGCATTTGGTAGCCCAATTATCGAGGATGGTTATAGGTTATTTAACATCACGCTACGACCTTTAGGAGCTGAGCAAAAAGAAAAAAAGTCTGAAAGAACATTAAGCGAAAACGAAGTAATAAGCGGGCAAAAAAGAACTTCGTGGGAAGAAATTTTCAAGTGATGAAAAAGTAAAGGATACAGTTTCAGTGTATTTTTCAGACAAAAATAAAACATTTTTTTTCGAAGGTATACATTAGTTAATTGAAAGATCAGAAAAATAAATTAAGGTAGCAGGTAAATACATTGAAAAGGAAAAATAAATTTGTATTACCTCTCATTTCGCGAACTTAAAGACAGCACACAATAACAGCCACATTTCCCGCGCGTTATTACTTCGTTTTTTCCCGTCCACCCGTGTTATGATTGACTAATTTGAACAAAAAACGGTTCTTGTGACTGAACTATAATAGACATATAGCCTCGCGGACTTTTTACACAAGTAAAAGTACATTATTTTATGTATCATCAATAGTTTTCGCAACGCACGCCAAATAAATGACTTTTATACGCAAATTTTTGATACCTTGGGTTAATATTATTGCAATTTTAATAGAAAATAAAATACGGCTCATGTTACTCGCTAATAATGTTGCTTTCTATATGTGAAAAATCGGTTAAGTATTTTTTGAGTGTATCCATTACAAACAAACATCCATAAAATCATATCTTTTCTCTTTATAATAATATTACTACTCCTAACTTTTGCCCGCGACTTCTTTTCATTCGAATTTCGAATTTTTACAGGAAGTGTAAATACTCGTACTATCGTGAATTCATGCAAGCCTGGTACTATTTGTTAGGTTTACTGCTCAGAAATTGTGCACAACGTGTCGTTTCATACAAATTGTGATAGCTCGGCTAATATGCCTCATATAAATATAAATTGTAACCTATAAGCACTCAGGAATAATGTAACCAGTACAAAAGATAATGCATGATATCTTAGACGGAAAAACCGTAACTAAAAGCATCAAGAACCACAGGATGTGCTATCTCGCACATGTTCACAGGCGCCGAGAAACGCACTTGTTACATGCAGCAATGCAGTACAAGGCCAAATCCAAAAAAGTCAGACGACCTATTTACACATGGAATGACAAGCTACAACAGGACATGACTTACGTCAATAAGGACATCAATTTTTAGATGGACACGGCTGATGAACGAGATAAGATTAAGAAGGCTGCTAGCGCGATCTACAAGAAACCTGAAACAGACAGCAGCGAGACCTCAGACGAAGACTTTGGAAACAGCAACACGTAATACAGCATAGCATAAGATTCACCGATGAAGCTGGACTTAAAACAACCTGGCGGCGACGTCGTTAAAAGATGCTCATCCATGGATAAATATTACCCGTCTCTCCAATATTCCAATGTTTACTCTAGGGTGCATACTCGGTAGACTCTAATAATCCTTCCATATCCTAAGGACATGTCTTCCCTACCATTACCGCGCCCCCTGGTCTACTGCTTGATATGCAATGGCCTATGTAGCCCCATAAAACATGAGACTACAGGGGCTAATGTGAATCTTTGGGTTTGTGGCGGCATATCTACATCGCCACAATGGAACGCGTCACACTGACGTCACGCAAAAATCCTGCATCGCGCAATCAGAGTTTACCGCGCGACTAGCATATATACAACATCCCGACATCAACCGTCGGGCAGTAGCCCACCAGACACACCACCCGTCTGGTCGGAGGATCCTCCCTTTTCTATGGAGGATGAGTGAACTTTACACCCTGTTCCTCATACCACTATACTGGTGACCCCGAACATGAACGTCAGCGCAGCCTTCGTGCAACTACTACAGCGTGACGTCATCAGCATCACTTCCTTTCGAGCAGCGAGTCACACAGCCAGCCAGCACCCACGGCTTCAACGGGTATCCTGACCACCAGCATGCAGCGACCGCGCATACCTGGTCATCACCCTCAGCCTCATCAGCAATCTTGGCACAGCACACTGCACTCTCGGCCGGTCAAACAAGCAGAGCCCTTCAAACCTCTCCTGGTCGACGCCAGCAGTCAGCCTCAACCCGGCGCTGTACCACATCCGACGCACTGGAGCATAACGCAGCGCCACCCCACTGGGGGCATCTCCGCAGACAGTTTCGACTCACCGTGAACTATGCGGCACCCGGTTCCGACTCACTGGAACCTCAACTGGCCCTGGCAAGCATCGCAAGATACACGACTCTGCCCACTATCGACCTCCGGTCTCCGGAGGGGAGTGATGTGGCCGGCATATCTACATCGCCACAATGAAACGCGTCACACTGACGTCACGCAAAAATCCTGCATCGCGCAATCAGAGTTAACCGCGCGACTAGCATATATACAACATCCCGACATCAACCGTCGGGCCCACCAGACACAACACCCGTCTGGTCGGAGGATCCTCCCTTTTCTATGGAGGATGAGTGAACTTTACACCCTGTTCCTCATACCTCTATAGGTTCATTCGAATAATCGAGTCTGGTTAAACTACGCTGGGGTCGGTGCATTTCATTCATTCATATAAGCACTCAGGAATAATGTAGCTTTCTACCAGTGAAAAAATTTTTAGAATTGAATCATTAGTTCCGGAGATACAAACAAACTACCTCTTTATATTTTAATATTAGTGTAGATTAGAATAGTTGTGCTCCGCGACTTCGTTTGCGTAGAAGTCGTAAAATACACAATATACTAAAATAACAGCCACATTTTAATAAAATTGCTTCTTCCCCCGGCCCGTCGCGTTGCATCGCCCGCCCGCGCTATTACTTCGTTTTGGTTTACCGTTCTTTCTGATTTTTTTTCTTTATGCTCGGCTTCTAAAGGTCATAGCGTGAATGTTAAGTAGCATAAAACTATCCTCGAGAATTGGGCTACCCAATGCAAAAAGATTTTTTCAAATTCGACTTTTTGGTCACAATTTCATGGGTGTTAATTTTTTTGCGCGGAACTATAAATATTTTTCTAAAATAAAAATAGCCTAAGTTACTCCCCGTAACATCAACTATCTGCCAGGGAAAGGCTTGTTAAAATCGTTCCAGCCATTTCGGAGATTAGCAGGAACAAACAGACAAACACACAGACAAACATTTTTAATATTGCTTTTTTGTTATAAGTACCGTATATACTTTCTTATACATTGTTAAAAATTTGTTTTTTTTACATTACATAAACAGACACTTCAGTTTTATTTATTTGTAGTATTTATAGAATATAACACCTAGTGATTTCTGTTCAGCTCGTTTTGCAAATAGCTCAACCAGTAATCATTTGAAGTAAGTAGGTACGTACTATCCATCTTACTATTGCCAAGTGCGGATCGGACCACGCACAATGAAAGGTTCCGTAGTTGGGATGAACTTATCCCAAGAACAAACTTAACACTGTAGCTGAAATACATGTTCTCCCATATATTCCAACTGCAAATTAAGTTGGTCAACTATTACTCGTTACTTGTGAAGCCTACTTAGCTGTGCTAGTTTTCCTTCTAACTTCATTGTATACAACATTTCCCGGAATTAACGCACATCCTCTTAAGGGGTCATTGTACTCAACATTATGAACAATTTTAACTATGAGACCAAACCTGAAATCGCGAAAAAAATCAGCTGTTCCCAACATTTATGTTCTCTTATCTCGTCAAAATATAGGGAACTGCTGATTTTTTTGTCGCGATTACAGGTTTGGTCCCATAGTAAAAGTTGTTATTTATTACTCAGGATCAGATCAAATCATTAAGGATATGGTTACTCCTGCATGACCTACATATATCGTAGTTACGACGAGCGATCCTTCTTGTACTTTTAAGTATCTCTTACTGCCTCTTACCCGACTCGTCCCCGAGTCTAAGAGTACGATTTTTTTACGATTTCATTTACCTAAATTTTTGTATGATACTTAGCGGTAGAAAAAAAAGTACCTTCCTAAGAAAAATAAAATATCTTGTAAAGCCGAAATTGTGACAAAGTGCCTGAAAAACATTTTAGACGGAAATAGACAAATAAGATACCTGAAGCCCAATTCCCGTAACTAAAAACGTTCAAAATCTAGTCGCAATCTCATCTCAGTGACAATCAAATGTCAAAAACTTGTGAAAAGTGTAGGGAAATTATAGGTACTTTTGACATATTGAGACTGAGATCAGACTGTGAACGTTTTTAAAATTACGAGAATTGCCCCTCTGATTCCGAAAGATGTCAATATTTCGTATCGGAAATATATATTTGGAGAATCGCTCTTTCACAGACTGAACTCCTTTTGCCGTTTATATACAAAATTCTTCGACTTGAGAACAATATCCGGCGTGACATTTAGGAACAGAGCGGTCTATTTTCAAAATCAACGTCTTAGCAACCTTGATTTATATGTTTATTATTCACCTAACAGCTCTTACAGACGAAAGGCATTTTATCGACGATAAAATAACACACACACGACAGAAGTAACTGCAGCCGTCGTGACTTGTCGGCAGCTGTCGTCGTCACCTAGGCAGCCACAAGGGTCAGCTTTCTTAGCGGCTAATGCCAACAGTGGCATGATTTGCAAAAACAAGATAGCGCTCTACAAAAGAAAGAGATAACAAGATCAGTGATGTCACATGGCCGATTGAATAGATAGGTACCCATCATTTCAGTAGCTGCAGATTCAAGATAAGGAGCTGTGATGATTTTAATGTTCATTAAATTATTATAAACCAATGATTTAAAGCAGTGATAATCCTTATTTTGTGTTTCAATTGTCTAAAATGCTGACTAGAAGGAAAAAAGCTAAGAACCAAATAATGATGTATGGTGATTTTTTTAATGAAATGGCCACACTCATTTTGGGTACAATATGGCGGATTTATTTAAAAATTGAAATTGAAAATTGTCTACGTAGTTTGTCCTTCTCTGAAATATATGAAATAAGTGATCGCAACATAGCGTACAATATTTTTATAGAATCGTTTTCACTGTTCTACTACCTATGCTTTCCTGAAGTAACTGTTACCGTACATACGACGAGAAAATCAAAGTGGGTATCACGTGGCATCAGAATGTGCAGCAAAAAAAAGGGACACCTTTTAAAGCAATATAGAGGTGACCCAAATGTATTGAACAAATGAACTTTACCAAATACTCGAAATAATTTAAAAAAAAATATCCAGCTAAAGAAGTATGCACAAAATAATAACAAAATAAAAACGTCAAATATCAAATCCAAAACCAGTTGGAAAATTATAAATTTCAAAGCATAAAATACTCCGAAATCCTATTACGAGAAAAAAAGTAAATAATACACTATAACAGATCCCCTGAAAATAGCTTATGCATTTAACGACTATTTTATTGCAAAAGTGATTTCATTATTTGATTCAGGAAATCGAGTGACTTCAACGATCCCAAGTAGAGAAAAATCATTTTTCATGCCACCTTGCTTACCACAGGATGTATTCAAAATAATCAAAACATTATAAAATACGAACAGCGTGGGTCACGATGGGATCTCTTCAAAAATAGTTAAATTTGTTGCTTCTGAAATACGAGTATGTGCACACTTAAGTCATCTCAGTAATTTAACCATAAGCATAGGCTTATTCTCATGCTTTAAAAAAATGTATTGTCAACCCATATTTAAAAAAGAAATCAGAGAAGTCATGGAATTTTACAGACCAATCTCATTCATTAGTAGGTTTTCAATAATTTTTTGAAAAATATATAAAGAATTAAGTGCATATTTAGAAAAAAAATAAAGTACTAGTCAACGAGCAAAAGGATTCAGAGAGAACCGTATTATAAACATGGCTATTTATGATTTCCTACATAAAGTTATGGTAAATGTTGATAAGACAAACCCCGTCTGCAGAATATTCTGTAATATGACCCAGGTGTTCGATTACGTCAGGCATGATATTTTGTTGGATAAATTAGAGGCATACGGTATTAGAGGCAATGTTAAAAAACTAATAAAATCGCATTTTGATAATAGAAAGCAGGTCACGGAAATAACTTCAATATATGTAAAGACTAGACGTGAAGAAGTGTTTCACTCACATGAACGATTAGTCAAGTATGGAGTCCCCCATGGTAGTGTTTTAGGCCCTCCTTATTCATAGTATATATAAACGACATACCTAAGTATGTAGATCATCCAGTAACACTCTTTGCTGATGACAGCACCATCACAATTCAATGTAATTCTAAAGATAGCTAAATAATGATATTAATAATTCTCTTCCATCAATAATAAATTACCTAAATAATAATAATCTGAAAACGAATCTAAGTAAAACTAACGTAATGCATTTCAGTCAACGCTCATCAGCTATGACTGATCTTTTGGTCCAATATAATAATAAAATTGTTCCAGAAGTTGACACTACTAAATTCCTTAGGGTGGTATGTCAAAAGACTACTCTATTCAAATTAGTTCCAGTGCTTAACATTGACTCACTGCTCACAGCTTACCATGGTTTAGTTGCTTCACATCTTTTGGCATAATTCAACAGACAAAGATATATCTTTCAAAGCCCAAAAACGATGCATTAGGACTATGTTTAAATTAGACTCAACTGAAAGTTGTAAGCCTTGCTTTAAAAAATATAAAATATTGACTCTGCCATGTACATACATACATTAATTAGAAATTGTCATGTTTGTAAAATCTAATCGACACTTATTTCTACGGCAATCAGAAGTAGTCAATAGTAACAGACGCGTCGACACTATTCTCTGTCTACAAAGATCGAAAACCGCATTGATGCTCAAAAGCGTTTTCTGCATGGTTCCTAGAATATACAACAAACTTCCAAAAATTTGGGAGGAGGAGAATTCTTGTATATTAAAAAAGAAATTAAAGTTGCATCTTGAAGGGAAAGCAAACTATAGTTTGCTATATATACTATAGTATATTAGAATTCAAAAAATGATCAATGCATCTTTGGCATAGCAGTGTATCTATGACAATTAATAAGCACCTTTCCATCTTACTGTATAGTTTTTTATTAAACATTATTATTATATCTTTAGAAGCTTATACTTGACATTTTATTATTTAGTTTTTAGTTTAGTAATTTATTCGAATGCACAAGTTTTGTACTCGTATTGTCTATTGTAAGACATTTTATTAGTTATGACAATAATTCCATTGAAATTTAAATATTTTTATGCCACAAAGGTCAAACATGACTGATCCAAATATGTAATTGAACAACTTGCATGCTATGTATGTATGTATACTCATGTTTCGACAAATAAAGTTGATTCTTACGATAATCTGACACTTGTTTTGTTGTGATTGTTTCCAAATCTTATTTTCTGCCGGTTCTACATTGTTTGTGAATAATTGTTGCCTTAACTACTACGAGCTACGAGATAGAGACTCTACAGTGCGAAATTGACGCTTTCTGTGTTGTGAAATCAACAATTATAAATAGATAGAGACTCCAATGCAAAATTGACGCTCTTGTGTTTACGTTATAGAGATTCATCCTATTTGTGCGATATTGACGCTTTAGTGATGTGTCTTCCCACCATGGCAGGAAAGGGAAATGAGAAATTCGCAAAATGTGGCATAACCCCAAGGGATGATTTTTCTTTGACCTTCCAAAAATAAATATATATTAGAACATGTTTAAAAACTTTCATTTATTTGTTTTCTTTCGATTTCTATTACAGCGAATTTTCATTTTGCAGTTTTTGCCAAAGGAATATGTATTATTAATGCATCTGCGAAATGAGAATCCGTTGTAGCCATAAATTAAACTAAAACTAAAGAGTAGGTATGTACTATCGAGGAAACTTACATATGACTAATATGAAAACAAAATCCCGTGCGCACGATGACCACATCTGTTAGCAAGCGTTACTATAGCGGCCGAGCGCTGAAAACAAGAATAGTCCTTATTGTGTATAAATGTTCGTTTCTCCCATGGTACCTATCTGTTCATAATTCCCGCACCTCATGAGTTTCTGATGGCATACATTGGAGCGCTGGTGTGCTTCAATGTAAGCATTTTTAAAGTATGAAGTTGACGTTCTTCCCTTTAAGGTATTATGTTCTGTGTAGGTAGCTGCAGTCGACTTATCTTGTACTGACGCTATTGGTTCAGTTACCTCAGTCGCCGGCAAGATGACGCGCTTCTGTAAGCAGCCTTGTAAACTTGTTGTTTTTGACTATTCCACCCACATTTTCTTCAAACTTACCTTACATTCCTCTGATTAACTCAAATACGTATAAAAAGGAAAAACATAACTAAGGAAAGTCTTTCTCAAAGTATACCTTTTTACTCGTGTTACTATGAAGTAATCAATTGAATATTCCAAATCAGTGGACTGCAATAATTCCAATATTTTTCCTCACCACTTGGCAGAATCAGAACCTACCAATGGAACTTTATAAAGACTACTTTCCTTCAATATTCAAGTATCCCCGCCGACCCTTGCTTGAGGCAGCCTGCGCCGCTGAGCTTTAAATTTAGCCTGTCCCTTGCTGTCCTGCTCCCCCAGCGACGCCCTAAGCCGAGGCCCGTACCTCACAGGGGCGCCCTTAGCGAGTGGTCGCTTAGTTTTTAAGTTGTATGCCCTGGCTGGAGGCCTTAATTTATTGAGACACCCACAGGAAAGTCTGGTTAAGCAGCCGACAACCTTCTAGGTTGACCTGCGAGATGCCATTTCCCAATAACAGAATCAAAACAATATTCAAATCTGAGAGTTAATCTACAACAGATGAAGTAGACATATGTTCTGCCTTATTAGGATAGGTACCTACAGTCAAGTAAGTTAATTGTTAAGCAAATTGACACCAGTGATCTTATAGCCATTTCATACAACTCTCAAAGAATGACAGTTGTAATGATTATGTAAAATAATAATCAAGAATGAGGCTTTTTTCCACAAGCGGCAATAGCGTTAGTGGTTGCACAAACTTTATACATCCATCCGTTTTAGGTAAGTATTCATTTGTATATCCTGATTGTGTTGGAATAATGTGAATAAACATTATTAATACTGAACTTGAGGTGCATGATTTCTCCACACAGTTGTGATTTGAATATACGGACAATATAAGTTGGTAGTCAATTTACTTAACAATTCATTTCCCTGACTTCACAAGTCTTTTAGCCTTAATTTTTCTCAAGTAGAACCTAAAATCTACATTCCTTTATTTATAAATTACGAAAAGGTAATAACAGAAACAGACGCCTTCTTCCCATGAGGGTAGGCAGAAACTATAGAAAACCACCTGCTACGATCCACTTAAGTACTCCTGCTGCTTTATTTACGTTCTTACATCTGGAGCTAGACCACTACCTCTTAAAGCAGTATTATTTTAATGTTACTTCAGTGTAGGAAAAAGATGGAGCTAGGCGTCCTGTATAGCTTCATCTCTTTCTCACACTGAAGTAACATTAAAATAATACTGCTTTAAGAGGTGGTGGTTAGCCCCCAGGTCATACATGATGCACGCCAGTAGCATAGAAAACCTACGTTAAAAGGTAATAAAAAAAAATTAAAAAACATTATTTCAGACAAAGTCCATATGATTAGTACAACACACAACTTAGAAACTAGTGTTAGTACTTACATCTTACTAGTGTTAGTGCTTCATCGTGTTAGTAATAAATCCTCGTTAAAATAAAAAAAGTCGTGTATAATAAAACCTATTCAGAAATAGTTCTCTATGGTAACATAACCGCTTATCTGTTAAGTAAAATGTCAAATATTTATGAATTATTATTTTAAGTAGTCGAACAAATCTAAGCCACATGTCGCAGTTTCTTTCGAATTTAGGCAACCTAGTTAACGACCCGTCTACGGCTCTATTTCATGAACTACGACTGCGCATATTTAGCAGTTCACGCAATTCTGAAGAAGTCTCAACGGTCCCAACAACATCAACCGCCACTCGCGTCGATGTCAAATCTATCCAACTATCTGATGCTGCATGTTCTACTTACAGTTCTTACGACATGAGGAACGGCAAGCGACCAGAATCTCATTCGGTATCTGTTCAAGCTGGAAGTGGATTGGGCGGTTCTTGTCAAGTGGGAGTCCAGTCTCGGAGCTCAGCTATACTCGGGAGGCGACAGAAGTCTACAAGTGTCCAGCCTGCACAACGTGTAGATCGCAGTACTGATACCGCAACAAAGGACATCGCAAAAGATGCACAAACTAAACCACTCAAATTGAAAATTTGTAAACAACATCGCGATGCAGTTCTAGCTCTCCGTCAGTGGCCACTTGAGAGGAATTTTGACAAATCAAGCTATTGCTTAATAACTCAGTTGAAGTCTTCAATTAGTAAGATTTTAAACTCTTTAAAATTGGAAAAAATACAAAGTATACCACACTATCAGGCAACTGACGAAGAAATCGCAAAATTGTATAGATGTGCCAGTTTAGATCTTAAAGTCAAGAACGAAGCAAAGCAGCTAACAAAATCTAAGACACGGAATCCTGTTAAGTTAAATGCGTTGAAAACTGTGTGACCCTAAAATAAAGTGTCATGACATTAATAATTATGTTCAGAAACAAGAATAATACGGGACGTAATTGAATTTCCTCATGTTGCGTGACAATTACCGCAACCCGGCAAAAGTAAATATGTTTTGTGAGAAAGATACAAGCCATAGTTCATTATGAACGTGATCCAGTTACTGCTAATATTACTAACCGCCTCGTTCGTCTAATAAAGTTATAAACTCCAGTTTTAACGTTTTAGTTTGTTAGATACGGCACTCGAGTCTAGAAACCTCCAAAGTTTAAGTACTTGTGATGGGATTTGGTGTTCTGCATTATTATCAAGATACATACATAAACTCACGACTTCTTTTCAGGGGGGTAGGCAGAAAATAATAACTGTCTATATTTCTCTCTCTATTATAATACCTAAATACATTTATCGATTTTGATGACACTACAGATTGCATTTGTATATCAAAGCCGTGCAAATATAAAACTGCGCCCGGGGCAAAGCCTGATTCTAACGCCCCTACACAAGATGATTTTTTAGACACTGTCATTTTTAGGGTTCCGTACCTCAAAAGGAAAAAACGGCTTCCTTACTCAATCACTTCTGTGTCCGTCCGTCTGTCTGTCTGTCTGTCTGTCAAGATCCTTTTTCTCAGGAACACGTGGAGGTATCAAGTTGAAATTAATATCAAATACGTAGGTCTATGGTCCCTTGAAGCTTTAAAAAAATCAAGCTTCTAAGTCAGCGCAATAAAAAATACGGTCTTATAAGCGATATAATTTAGATAATCGCAATTAAATCAAACTTTTGGTCTCAGTATATATGTAATAGTAGTCTATGCTTTTGGGTACTTCCCGTTAACCTAAAATAATGAAATTTGGCAAGAAGCAAGATCTTACAGCACATGTAAAGGAAAAGGTACGATAATCGTTAATTTGTAGTTTTAGCTTATAAAAAAAATAGTGATTACAAACTTACATTTGCAATTGGAAAATTAACCTTGACGTATATCGATGTAAAGGGTGTCTCAGTAAGAGTTCATTTTTTCATTTTAAAATAAAAACAAGTATTTTATGACAGAGTTGTGATATTTTTATTGTATTGTAAAGAAGACATGACATGTCATGTTCCGATTAAGTATGGAATAAAATATCCGGCAAATGACCCCCACGGCTCCGATGACAGGCCATTACTCTTTTCATGACTTTTGCACAGAGATGTGGCTGTATCTCACCGATGACGCGTTGGATTTCCGATTTGAGCACAGGAATTGTTTCGGGTTTATTCGCATAAACCCGAGATTTCACAAAACACCAAAGAAAAAAATCGCACGGCGTTAAATCGCACGATCTTGGTGGCCAGTTGACATCAGAATTTCGTGAGATAATGTGTTCTGGAAATCGTTGCTGCAATAAGTCGATTGTTTCATGCGCGGTGTGGCAGGTTGCGCCGTCCTGCTGAAACCACATGTTGTCCAGATTCATGCCGTCCAGTTGAGGCCACAAGAAGTCCGTTATCATATTCCTGTAACGAATGCCGTTCACCGTTGTAATGAGTTTTCACAATTATAACGCGATGTTCTTTCGAAAAGCGCTCCATTTTTGATAATCGGAATAGAGGTGACAGCTGTCAAATTTCAGAGTTGCCACTTGCATGAAAAAAAAAATATTCCAATTTTAAAAAGTGCACTCTTACTGAGACACCCTTTATAAACATGTGTTTCAACAACAATGTTAAGTTTGTTTTTGGGATTAATTCATCCCAACTGTGGAACCCTTCATTGTACGTGGTCCGACACGCACTTAGCCGGTTTTTTTTATTTTAACTTTGCCATATGCACTTACTTTGCAAGATATTTGTGTACATTTAATCTTAGGTAAGCTGTTAATAACTCAATATTACCATAACCGTGATCCTTTCTTTAAACTAATTGTATTATTTAGCATTCTTTAGAACACTCCTGGCTGTATGTAGGTATAACTTTTGGAGTTTACTCCATAAGAATCGATTTTTTCTTATTAGGCCCTAGTATGCCATTAGCCAGTTGACTTGGAAATCTCAAGCAGAAGAAGTATGTAAAAAACTGAGCGTATCGGCGTATGTCCTTCATAATCTTGCGAAAAAGGTCAACATCGCCACAACAGTAGTTGCATACCACGGTCTAGTAGCGTCCATTTTAAGATATGGAATAATCTTTTGGGGAAACTGTACTCTACGAGAACAGGTGTTCAAAGCCCAAAAACGTTGCATAAGGGCAATACTTAACATGAAAGTGACGGATAGTTGCGTTCCTGTGTTTAAGTCCTTAAAACTGTTAACGTTCCCGAGTATGTATATTTTAGAAATCGCACTCTTCGTTAAATGTAACATGAACCTTTTCACTTCAGTGATGTCAGAATCTAGGAAAAGACCTATAAGAAACCAGTATAAACACTTACTAAGTAAATGTTGAGAGATGTAATACTGCTTTGTTCAAAAAAAGTGTTATTAGCATGGGCCCAATAATTTTTAATAAAGTACCCAATATAATCAAAAATGACACAATAAAAATTTTAAAAAGAGACTGACATTACTATTGATTGAAAAATGCTATTATTCAGTAAATGACTTTTTAAATGACATGGACTTATGTATTGAATAATTTAACTAGAATTTATTTTATTTGTGTATTGTGGATAATTGCCGACTAATGTTTTAATGTTGTAATTTTATTTTATTTCCATTATTTAATTTTATTTTCAATTTAGTGAACAACTTAATTAATGTTTGCATGCCTTATATAAGGTAGATTGTACAAGGCTCACCCATCTTGTTGTAACATCTTATTTTATGTACCTGCAATCTATTCAAATAAAATTTACTTTACTTTACTTTACTTTACTTATGGAAATTTTATGAGGCGAGAAAATATTAATACAAGCGTTAACTCAAAAGCGTTACGTAAATCTGCGCAACACCTTGCGCACCTTTCACGGAGTAAACTCCAGCCGTGCGTCAGAGCTGACACACACATACTTTTTTTTTCTAAATACCCTGTATGAGAATTCTGGGAGAGATTAACGAAAGACTCATAAATTATTTCTAGTTCTTTATAATAAACTAATAAATGTTTGATTTCACCCGACTTTACCCGACCGCAATGAAACTCCAAAAGAGGGTATCTGTTGCTTTGTTTACAAATATGTAAATAAAGTAGCATGCTGACTTGGAAGGTCAAGCTGTCAGTGTTGTTATTGTGGTCTAACTAAGGCTGTAGGCATGAAACCAGCAGCATTGAGCGGAGCCCGAGCGGGGGCGATGGCGACGGCCACGGTACAAAATTTTTCCGCCGCTACCGGCACCGCCCCGATCGGCCACCGCACCTCGCCGCTCTGGTTTCGTGCTCGCAGCCTAAGGCCTCTTTTTTTATGCGTAAAATTAAATGGACCGGACCTCGAAAACAGCGGCGCGGCAGCGGGACGGGAGAGGGCGACGAGCGGTGCACTCCGCCGCGCGTCTGCATTGATAGTGCTGCGCAATTTATTTTTGTGACGTATCGAAATGTCCTCGGACGTGCAGGAACAAATTATTTCAGCTATTTTTGATAGGACACCGATATGGAACAGCAAAGATGTGAACCACAAAAATAGGAGGCTAATTAAGTAATCAGTTATGGGAAGAAATTAAAAACGAACTAAATATTGAAGAAACTAAATATTAAAAATGTTTTATTATGTTAATAAAATAACTAGTAGGTAATTAATGGGATTATCTACAAAATATTCTTGTTGTTCAGACATTTCTTTCGCGAACAAAAACAAATATCTCGACGACACAACACTATGCCGCTATAGTGCCGTGCGATCTGCAAGCTGGTTTCGAGAACGGGTCTGCGTTGCCCGCGCCGCTCCCGCGCCGCCGCCGCCGCCGCCCCGCTGCCCGCAAAATTCGAGGCAGAGACCTAAGGCCTCTGCCTCGAATATTGCGGGCAGATCGCACGGCACTATAGCGGCATAGTGTTGTGTCGTCGAGATATTTGTTTTTGTTCGCGTAAGAAATGTCTGAACAACAAGAATATTTTGTAGATAATCCCATTAATTACTAGTTATTTTATTAACATAATAAAACATTTTTATATTTGCCTTCAATATTCTATTTGTGGAAACTTTTAATTGGCCATAATTTTGTTACTTTCAAACGTGCAAAAACGTGTTTAGCTGTAAGTTTTCCAAAAATTGTAAAATAAAAAAATAAAATATTTAGTTCGTTTTCAATTTCTTCCCATAACTGATTAATTAGCCTCCTATTTTTGTGGTTCACATCTTTGCTGTTCCATATCGGTGTCCTATCAAAAATAGCTGAAATAATTGGTTCCTGCACGTCCGAGGACATTTCGATACGTCACAAAAATAAATTGCGCAGCACTATCAATGCAGACGCGCGGCGGTCACCGCTTGACTGGAGTGCACCGCTCGTCGCCCGCTCCCGCCCCGCTGCCGCGCCGCTGTTTTCGAGGTACGGTCCATTTAATTTTACGCATTAAAATCCTGCCGCTCCCGCGCCGCCGCCGCCACCGCGCCGCTGCCCGCAAAGTTCGAGGCAGAGGCCTAAGAGAATGCACGAGCGGGCGAAACAAGCTAGAAATTTGAAGCACTCTGACGCGGATACTAGGTAAAGCCATCATTGTAATTTTTTTAACTAAAAGAATGCAAGAGCGAGCGAAGCGAGTATTCTGATTGTGATACTGGATTAAGCTGTCATTGTGATTTTGTTTATTTATTTGCGCAATATGCACACAGTTACAAGCTAGGCTAAAACTAGTAAATGACCCTGTTAGGGCGCAACAAATATTATTACATTTAACTTATATAAGGTTATACTAAAGTTGACATTATATTGCTTACCCACTAGAGAATATTACAACATTCATTATTATTTATTCTATAAAAATAATGTGTATCATCTCTATTTTAAGATTGTTCACCTAGTCTTATTTAGAAACTTCTCTTAAATTTTAATCAAATGCTAAGCAATTGATTAGCAAAATTCTTATTTAAAAATATATTTAGCGCTAAGAGGATGCTAAGCAACCGTCGGACCGACCTTAAAAGCTGATTTAAAACTGCTACGAGGATGATATCCAACTAGATAATATTCTTCATTCAAAGTACACATAATTAAAGGTTTTATAGCGAAAACTCAATCAGGGGGAAGCTTAGTATGTGCGCAGGAGGTTTGAAGAGAATGAGTTCGTGAGGAAGCTCATCGGAGATAGTGACTACCCAATGTTTTATCCCATGTGCACCTCATCTTATGGCATCAGCTCTAAAGCCCAGAAGTAACGAAAAGCCACGTTGTGGCAGTCACACAATTAATAATAGAGAATAAAACTACATTTTTGTTATAAAATCATTATTTCTGATTTCCAGTACTCTTCCTCCAAATACATGGGTGCCATTCTTTTCTCATGTCACTCTCATTAATCATCTTTTTCACGTAGCATGGTCTCCTCTCCCGCCATCTTTGCGAGGTTGAATAGTATTGGTGCTAGGTGCTAGTGGATTTCATAGCAGCAGTCAAACTTGTAGGTACCTGTAAACAAGTATAAAATTGTTATTAAAAGATACTGAAACCCTGGTGCAAATAGAATAGGAAAACAGACACAAGTACCTACATACAATTCTAAAAGAATATATTCGGGATAACAAGCTTAAAGGACATGAAAATACATACTATTATTGGCTACTGCTATAGCATTCTTTGGTCAGTTTACATTATTATGTAGATATAAATTCAAAGATACCTTTTCCTGTTTACTCCTATAATTGGAGCTTATTATTTCCATTGCTACCATCGCCAACACAATGAAATAAGCATAATAAATTATTTTATTCAAATTCAAAATTTTCGATGAAAGTTTTGACTTTTGTCTGTCAAAGTCACGACAGATTCAAGAATCGTGGTTTTGACAACTTTATTTTCTGTTTTTTCGTTTTTTAGTCGACTATTTTGATTATAATCTGTGCCGAACGCATAATTTCACCTCTATTTCGTTTCGCAACTAATCACTTCCTAACTAGAATTTATAAATAAAGAAAATATAATCATTTATTATGAGCTAACTAACTGCTTAGATAAACAATGGCTAATTAGTGATTAGCGAGATTTTTATAAATAAGACTGCTAGTACCTAGGTAATAAATAAGAAAATGCCGTACTTACCTTTGTTACATTTTTATTACATTTAGTTCTTCATTTTCTGTTGCTTCCTGTAATTTCTGTAGTGTATACGAACGTTGGTAAATCTAAATAAATAAATAAATTATAATACTTATACTCTTTCTAACAATTTATAATAAGTAAGTCATTTGAATTATAAAGATATTAATAAAATTATTTTATACATAGATTTTAGCTTCTTATTATCCATAAACTCTTTAATAGTATAATTTTACGAAGAGAATGTAAGCGCCAGCGAAGCGAGCTCGAAAAGGGCACCCTGACATGGATAGGTTAGATTTTCTGTGCGATTTTACTACATGAATGAATTGGACCGCGCCTGTAGATTAACGTAATATGTTTCTGTTAATTTTTATGAGGTTTTTACTCAATACGGGTCTCTTTTAAAAAAGAATTTGAGGTTTTCGAAATATTTTACGACTTTTTGCTTCCATACGTCGCGTCGGGGGCCCCGCATCACTGATACGGCGCTGATACGACGCGGTGGCGGTAGCTACACTTGACTATCGTCAAGATGATTTTGGCGCCCCCTGGCTAAGGCGCCCAGAGCAGCCGCTCCATTCACCCCCCCCCCCCCCCCTTAAAGCCCCCCTTAAAGCGAATCTGTAAGCTTAAGGCATAATTCCGATTCATCTACCACCACTCTCTTGAGAACCAACGGAATATGAGCTGCTAGCACCGACAGAATACGAACACTACACGTCATTTAGCTACATTTTCTTAAAGAACCCATAATAAGTAAAGTTTGGCAAAGGCTTCATTTGTAATTGATCCTTTCTTCTTCATTTGGTTTCTCAGGAAGTTCAAGTAAATTTACGGTTTCATGAAACTCTAAAATAAAATATATACACTCTGAAATAAAGAATTAATTAACCAAATATTTCAGTTTCTCCTTAATTGAAAACATTTAGCCTTACATTACACATTATTATTTATCGAATTATTTGCTTGGAGAATCTCTACTAAAATTATATTGAATATTACTAAATCTATGTAGGTAGGTATATAATGTAATTTATGTACGTGCCTTTACTGATCGAAAACTAACAAATTCCATATTCTATAACTTTATTATACAGTGTGAGTCTTTATAATGTGCACATATCGAAATGAGGGAATCTATGCTTAATTTTATCGACGGAAAAAATGTTAAAAAAAATCTAAATATTTATTTATATTTTTTATGGATTTTTAAAAAAAATTGTTTGCTTTTGTGACCCCAGTGTATACAAAACTGTGTAACTTTTAAACTAAACGATTTATCACGATGAAACAAACTCTATAATGTTTGGAAGTAATTAGGTGTCGTCATAAAATAAAAATTATGGAAAAAAAATAGCCACATTTAAAAATAAACATTTTTGTTTGGCAAAAATCTGATTTTTTTTCATTAATTTTTACAAAAATTGTAAAATTTCTCAATAACATGCCCCCATCACCTTCTTTTTTTATAACTTTAAGTTATTCTTCATTGTATTAGGAACCTAACGGTAAAATTGCATGTTTTTAACTCAACCCCAACATTTTTTATCAACTGTCAAAGAAAGGCCCAACGCATAGCTATTGTTTAGCAGGTAGATAAACTTTCTTTTGAATGTGCGCAGGTCGGGGAGGTAGGGCCAGCCAAAGGAACTTGAATTATGACAGATGTCAGACTGGCAGTCGCTCCGAATTATTCGCCGCTGCTACATGTGTTTCGGTACTTTCGTTCGCTGGACTTTCATAACTTTCGTTCGCTGCTACATGATGCCGCGTTTAAGTGAATTTTCCCCGGCACACATCGCCGACATACATTTTTATTATGGAGTGGGACAAGGAAGTGCCAGAGCTGCGCGCGCGGCTTACATAGCTGCGTATCCTAACAGGCAACCAGTGCCATCTGCCCGAAACTTCCAGGAAGTTCACAGAAGGTTGTCGATCACTGGACTTGGATCAAGTAGAGATCGTCGCGAGCCACCTCAAGTAATTATTGATGCGGCTACTGAACAAGCAGTATTAAGTGATTTGTTTCCTGATCCATCCATAAGTACTAGACGACTGGCTCTTCGTCACGGAATATCCCAAAAATCAGTGTGGCGTATTTTAAAGAAAGAAGGATTGCATCCTTATCACTATCAAAGGGTGCAACATCTACATGAAGACGTAGACTGGCGTCCAAGGTGTGTGATGTCCACATGGATTCAAAGAAAAACCAGAGCAAACCCAAACTTTCCAAGAAAAATACTATGGATGGACGAAGCGACATTCACTAGAGACGGTATTACCAGGCCTCCGTCACTCCATGTACTTGCGCGCTATAAGTGCCTACCGCCCAGCCGAGCGGTCTCGGTCCGCCGGCGGATCAAATTCAGTGCGGTTTTCGCAAGCGAAGCGCGCGCACGCCGTTCAATTTTAATAGTGCTGTTCGTTCGTACGCGTATTACGATGACGAAACAAACTTTAAAAAAGAGAACCGACTTCAAAACACTAAACCGTAAGAAATAATTTCTTCTTTGATGTCGGTGCTTTTTCGATTCGTAATTACCAGCTGTTAGCACTAACATAAAAAAAAAACAAATTATTTCTTACGGCTTAGTGCTTTATTTGAAGTCGGTTCTCTTTTTTTAAGGCTTTTTTTTCATTTCTAGTGAACATCTCCGAAGATCATCATCAAACTAAGAAGTATTATACTTATTTTAAAACGTTCTCCTAAATGTAACAAATCCTTTTCTGAAAACCGCATCGATATCGGTTTAGCCAAACGCGAGATTATCGCGCACAAACATACATACCTACAAACCATACAAGTCAAACTTCTCAGTTTGGCCTGTATGTCTGATCACCTCCTTTTTTTAAGTTGGTTAAATATTTTATAAATGATAAAATTTTTAACTGCCACATAAAAGTCAGAACATATTCACAGTTCTCAATAACATAGATAAAAAGTTATGTTAATTTAATTTTATCGAAGAGGCAGCCCTGCGATTACTGTGGAATCGCGCGGTGCGAAGCAATCACTGCTGTACGCTTGAGCATTTAGGCGCATTTTAGCATACAGTGGTTGTTGACGCGAGGGAGTAGGCAATTATCGTAATAGGTATTGGAAATTTTCTACTGAGTGAAGTATCTGTTACGTAGTAACTATTCATTAATCTGTGGTATTACTAACTGTCGAAATTTACACAGATGGTGCCGCGCAGGTGAAAACCCGAAACTGAAACGGTCATCTACTTTCTAAGTAAGATTTTCGATAAATGTTTGGGCTGGTCTTATCGATAACATGTTGATTGGACCAGTCATATTGCCGAGAACGTTGACTGGTGAAAGATTTTTAAGTCTATTGAGAGATGATATGCCTCAGTTATTGGAAGATGTCCCACTGGCTGTGCGTCAAAGGATGTTTCTTCAGATGGACGGATGTCCTGCCCATTACGCTACAAATGTAAGAAGATTTTTAAACGAAAATTATCATGACAAATGGATCGGCCGGCAAGGACCTGTAGGGTGGCCTGCGCGTTCACCCGATTTGACGCCCCTTGATTATTTCCTATGGGGGACCATGAAGCAACGCGTCTACAGTACCCCCATCAACAGTGAGGCCGATTTGCGTGACCGCATAATAAACTGTGCGAATGATATTCGCAATGATCCCGAAATGATAAGGAGAGCGACACACCAAATTCTAATTCGCGCGGCTTTGTGTTTACAACAACGAGGTGGACATTTTGAGAACCTGATGCATTAAATTTTGTATTTAATAATAAATGGGTTTCAATTGAACTCTTTTGCATTAATTATCATCCCAAACAGACCACCCTTATGAGAACAATACGATTCCGCGTTCGGAGTGCCATCTTTGAAACGACCCGCGCGCATTCACAACAAAGTTAACAAAAAAAAGTTTATCTACCTGCTAAACAATGTGCGTAGCTATGCGTTGGGCCTTTCTTTGACATTTGATAAAAAATGTTGGGGTTGAGTTAAAAACATGCAATTTTTACCGTTAGGTTCCTAATACAATGAAGAATAACTTAAAGTTATAAAAAAAGAAGGTGATGGGGGCATGTTATTGAGAAATTTTACAATTTTTGTAAAAATTAATGAAAAAAAATCAGATTTTTGCCAAAAAAAAATGTTTATATTTGATTATGGCTATTTTTTTCCATAATTTTTATTTTATGACGACACCTAATTACTTCCAAACATTATGGAGTTTGTTTCATCGTGATAAATCGTTTAGTTTAAAAGTTACACAGTTTTGTATACACTGGGGTCACAAAAGCAAACATTTTTTTTTAAAAATCCATAAAAAATATAAATAAATATTTAGATTTTTTTTAACATTTTTTCCGTCGATAAAATTAAGCATAGATTCCCTCATTTCGATATGTGCACATTATAAAGACTCACACTGTATGTTAATTACTCGTGCGTTGGCCAAAATTCAAAATTGAACGCAGAATCATTTATCACGGAATTTAACTTCTCGCTGAAGTTACGCAGCATTTTAATTCAATGACTACTGAAGGTCATCCTACTGAAGTGCTGACCTCAACAGTGGCATTGATTTATCGCAGATGGTTTAATAAAAAACTTGCTATTTTGAAATGTTTCACACAAGCGCCCCTGTGCCCTCCGACCTCTGAGCCTTTGGACAGCTATAAATGACCGGCGCCTGAACCACTCTCCCCTCCCTTCGTTAGTCAAGTCCCAGTTAAATTAATATATCTCTTCATTTCTCCCTTATGTGACTCCTGGTTTATGAATAAGCGTGTATATGTAGGTGCAACACTACTTACTTACTAGTTCGCTAAAATAAGACCTATTCTATAGGCAGGAGGCAGGAGTGGTAAACCACTTAAAATGTACCGGTCTACTCAATAACACATAAGTTGATCAGCACCCTAATTGCGTAACACCCTATCAATCACAGTCTGAATGATTTTGAAGCAAATTGCTAATGCATTGCTTCATATGTTCGAAAAATTTGTTTGCTCAACAACGTAATTAACGCAATGAATGTTGTTGAACTGTCAATTTGAAACCGATTCCTACTGTTAGTGTGTCACGCAATTGTCCCGCTGATTGAACTTGGAAGTTGGTCGTTCATCTTAATTTCCTTCTTGCCTTATCTTCCTCAAACAGTAGTCAATATTTGATTCACCACTCGGAACTACGGGCAGTTGCGTAAGTAGTTAGAGTGATAATTTGTTGGTAAGTAAGTCCAATACCTCGTTGGTCTAGTGGTCGCAAGCGCTACTGTTGAGCATGAGGTCTTGGGTCCGAATCCCAGGTCGGGCAAAGTCTTATTGAGTTTTTCCATCAAGAGTTTCTCAGTAACAGCCCGGAGTCTGGATTTGTGACCGGTTGATGGCAATATGGCCCGCCCCCTATTACATGGGACTTAAACATAACTGGCGAAATGTGGGTGTACTACAGGTACACCTCTGCCTAACCCTTCGAGATAACAGGTATGATGTTATGATATATTATGTGTGTTATTAAAGTCCAAAGAAATGTTGTATCTTAAATATCAGCCTGAAACATTTTTAATCCTAGATGGGCATTGCGGAACATACGTTAGAGTTGGAGTTGGATTGCGTACAAACAATGCTGGACATGATTAACCACAGATAACTTTCGTATTGATAATAATGCTGATCTTCACTGGCCTGGGAATCATTTAAATCCGCCCACCATCTGTCATGTCGATTGGCAGAGCCTCGTCAATCATCGGCCACTTCCACCATATGCAAATTATACATATGGTGCGATTACTAGGACACTCAACGAGGTATGCAATTAGCCAACGTCAGGCTTTAATGCCGTACATTACAGTTTAATTTTGCCTGATATATTCTTACAGTCTTTTAATCCCATATAATAGGGGTCAACCTTAACAGCAGCAGCGGGGCAATAGCGTAACACATTATCAATCGGAATCGGTTTCATTTTGACAGTTCAAGAACATTCAATGCGTTATTTACGTGTTGAGCAGCCAAATTTTTTGAACTTATGAAGCAATGGATTAGCAATTTGTTTCCAAATGATTCAGATTCCGATCGATAGTGTGTTACGCAATTAGGGTGCAGGATTAGCTTTCAAGTTTTTATAATATCAAATATACACGCGCTAAAAAATTCAAACTCAATATGCGACACGTAGATTTACAACTGCGATAGGTATTTGACCGTATTTTGGCTTTGGAAATGGATTTATACCTAATTAATTAATAGGGTTGAAAGTTGCGCCAGATACTTGGTATTTATACCTAATCTACTTGATAAACTTCTGAAAGGGATCGGGAAGTCGGTTAAACTCAATGTGTGTCGCCGAAATAGTGGCATAAGCGCCTACCTGTAAGTTAGTATGTAGTATACATAGCGTAGTTATACGGAAGTGTAACTTAGTTATGTAATTTATTATTTTCAGGGATGAACGAGATAGTTCTTAGATATTCTAGTACCTACTGACTGTATCCGTATTCTGTTGACATTTTAATTTTCCAGAACCTTACGGATTGCTGAAATGACAAAATACCTAGGTATTTTTTCAAAAAGAAAACCGAAAAATACTGACGCGCTTACTATGAAAAATTTTGCTATAGTAGAGATTGTTTTGATTCCGAATTATTTTCTATACGTAACAGAGACAGTCAGGGGATACAAAAGAATAAAGTTAGCAAGAAATCTAAATGACAGTCGTAAAGTTTTACGGCATAACAATCACTGGGGTATTGATTCCCACAGATCAACAGGATAAGGAAACACGGTTATTGGTACTTGACTACCAAGTTATAGGTACCATCGTGGACATTTGCGGTGAATCACTTTACGACCTTATTACTAAGGTAATAAGGTTCACCGCAAGTGTCCTCGATGGTACCTACCTCAAAAGATACGGGTTTTCTTATATTTTCAGTACTCGCTCTTCAGGATATGAGTATGGATATAAATAAGTACCTATAGAAACCTTTCAGAGATTCATGATGAATTAATTAATATCTCACTGATAAAGGTGATATTAACATCTTTGTATGAAATATATACTTATATAAAACATGTCCCGCAATTAACGCACAACCTCTTAAGGGGTCATTGTACTCATCATTCTGAACAACTTTTACTATGGGACCAAACCAAAAATCGCAAAAAAAACGGGTTTTCCCTACATTTTGTTTGGATCATGAATTTCTCCCAGCTGTGCGCGCGCAGACAATTATCACATTGGTCCCATACCCAATTCCGGGACATGTAGTTTATTGATTCAAAATAATATTATTATTTTATTATGTCGTTCTTATAACACCTGCATCAGTGGAGGCATCTACCCTCGCTTAATAACATTCTGCATTATATCTATACACTAGTTTCTGCCCGCGACTTCGTCCGCGTGAAACTTGTTTTAACAAAAAATATATCTTACACAAAACCTTAACGAATTATACACTTAAACCTTCCTTATGAATCACTCCGTCCATTGGTGAAAACCGTATGAAAATCCGTTCGGTAGTTTTTGAGTTCATCGCGTTCAGACAGACAGACAGACGCGACGAGGGTATTTTATTTTATAATATGTAGTGATATATTCAATTTTGCCGCCCGGCTATACCGAATCATGCCGATCCGAAAATGTGTGTAGCACCCCTACTCTTCTGCCGTTGAAATACATAGATATATGTATAATATCACGCTCTGCAAGGCAAGAATTTTCGAATTGACTGTCGGGTAACTTAGGTATAATATTACTAAATATTTCAAAGACTTCGACACATCTGACAGATAACTTTAAACAATTCCATGAACGTAAGTACCTACCTACTCGAAACTATTGAATACCAATTTACCGCGAGACAAGATATTGTGCGCGTCACACTTCATGACTTTACCGAAGTATATTCTGCAACTAGATATCGTCACGATTTTAGCAGCCATATTGTAAGCCTTTAAGTGTTCAGGTTCCGGTTAAAATGTTCATTTGAAACAAACTCGTGACAAGCCGACACGTAAATACAATGCTGCTGATGGATGCTGCAGATAAAGGCCTAATATTGGCTCTGTCCTGAGATTTTTCACGTCTGCCACCTGAATAATATCCCTTTATGAAGTGAGTATCTTCACACATACTTACATACACAGAACACATAAAGGAGGTTAGAAAGGAAATAGTTCCAGATTTGTATTAGAACGCGTGTTACCGCGTGGCCCTCACTTTTTAACTCCACTACAAGGAAGAGACCAATACGTACGCGCATTACGCACACAGATAAATTAAGGTAATTTTATTTTAGAAAAAGAATTAGGGTTCCGCGTAAAAAAATTAAGACCCATGAAATTCAAAACGGCTAGACCGATTTTGACGGGACTTTCATTGGCAGATAGATGATGGTATAAGGAGTAATAGGTTACTTTTATTTTAGAAAACTCGATTCAAATGGGGAAGTATTGACAATTTGACATCAACGCGGGCGAAGCCGCGGGCAACAACTAGTCAAAGTATATTATGAATTTGTTGAATATTGAATAAGTAATATACATTATTGAATAACCGTTACGGTCGCAAATCGTATTTTGAATAACATAAAACGTAAAGCAAAGCTAGAGGAAAAGGTGGTAATGTGGCCCCTACAGATATCTTGGCCCCCTTAAATATTTTTAACTTAGAATAACGCCATCTAGTACATAGTGCATGAAATACGTAGCTCTTTTTACAGCTATCGAATTTAGCCAACAAAATCCGTGAGATGGTGTTACGTGCGTTTGTTATTTGAACAAGTCGCTACACGCACCGGTCAAACTTTTGAAACCGCTCTGCATTTTATTCTTTTTTTTTGGAAAAACTAAGTTTTACGTCTGGTGATTTGAACATTGTGTTTGATAAACGTTTTTCTACTGGATTTTAAAGGTAATTATACAAAAACTTTAGATAAATATATGTATGTATTTTCGCATGTTTACAAATCGTTGTGTTGTTGTAATTTGACCCCCTCACAGTGTTCCTATTATGATCCCCGGGGGCCATATAAAATGTTTGATTGATGTATCAGTCTTGCATTTTCTTAAATTTTGTTTTTAGATGCCTCGAGTCAGCCTGCTCTCTCCATCTTCGAAAAAAAGGAAAACGTGGGATCCTGATCAAATGAAGAAGGCAATCGAAGCTGTAAGGACAAAGGTCATGGGCTATAAAAAGGCTGTAAAAACGTTTTCTGTACCAAGATCCACATTGAAACGAGTGGTGAAGGACTCTCAAGAATCTTTAGAGTTACTGGTGCATAAACCGCTTGGTAGAAAACCCGTGCTTCCACTTCACCTGGAAAAGAGGTTAGTGGAGTATCTTTTGTATATGGAATCTATATACTACGGACTTACTAGAATGGATGTTAGAAAAATGGCCTATCAGCTGGCTGTCAAAAATAAGATCGCAAATCAATTTAGAAATGAAGTAGCAGGACGTGCTTGGATGGACCATTTTCTGAAGCGACATAAAGACAGCTTGTCCCTACGCAGACCTATGGGGACTTCGTATGCTCGCGCTCAAGGCTTTAACCGTGAAGCAGTTAAAGAATTTTTTGACATCTTAGAAGCTGAGATGAGCAAAATAAACTATCCTGCCGACAGGATTTTCAATGTCGATGAGACGGGGCTTACAGTTGTGCAGTCAAAAATACCACAGGTGGTGGGAAAAAAAGGGAAGAAGCTTTGACTGCTGCAGAACGAGGTTCCCTATGTACTTTGGTTTGTTGCATGAGCGCATCAAGTATCTTTGTACCGCCTATGATGATTTTCCCTAGAAAAAACTTTACGGATCTTTTTATGAAAGGTGCCCCACCCGGAGCCATAGGTAGAGTTCATCCATCTGGTTGGATTCAATCAAATTTGTTTTCCGAATGGTTCAGGCATTTTATTGAAAAAACAAATCCAACAGAGGCCTCTCCAGTGTTGCTCATCTTTGATGGACACTACAGTCACACTCGTAATTTAGAGGTAATAGAGCTGGCCCGCGAAAACCATGTCACTATCATCAGTCTACCACCTCATACGACCCATAAACTCCAGCCATTAGACAAGACGTTCATGGGTGCACTTAAGAGTCATTACAGTGAGGAGATTCGCAAGTTTCTTATTCATTCTGAACGAATTCTTAAACCTTACGATATTGCTGAACTTTTTGGCCGAGCATATCTCAAGTGTACTACGGGGGAAATTGCAGTGAATGGTTTTCGTGCTACAGGCATTTACCCATTCAATCCCCAAGTTTTTACAGATGTTGATTTTATAACGGAAGCATCAAACAATAATCAGTCTTGCCACAATCCAGAGGGTCAAAGTACAAGTGTTGTGGCTGACCAAGGTGCCCCAGAAATGATTACAGGGGTACAAGAGATGCCGACTGATTTGATCCTGCCAGAAGACATTCTGCCCATCCCCGTGGCTAAGACTAGGACATCTAATCGTGGAAGAAAATCTACAACAGCAAAAGTGATCACATCATCACCTTACAAAAATCAATTAACCGAATCTTTGCGTTTAGCTGAGACTCGTGGACGGGGCCGTGGCGGTGGACGTGGACGAGGGCGCGGTCGCGGTCATGGACGAAACCAAAGTGGAATGGGCAGTGGCAACAGGGCTCGACGTCAGAGAGTTGATACATCCAGCAGTAGCTCTGAAAGTGACGCAATTATTGAATCTGACTCTGAATATGACGAGCCAGTCGATCCAGATAGGATGACTGAAAATATAGATACGAGCTGTATATCTTGTGAAACAAACTATTCTAGCGATAGGCCTAGAGAAGAGTGGATTCAGTGCTTGAGTTGCAATTTATGGGCCCATACAGCCTGTGCAGGCCCTGAAGGCGAATATTATATTTGTGATTTTTGCCGTTAATGTACGTTAATCAAAATTCAATATGTTTAATATGGCCCCAGGGTGCCATATAACCCTCACCTAATGTCATATGGTCAAATTTGTCATTTTTTTAAATAAATCATTTTTTGATAATTCTGTGGTTATTTTATTTATTCTACAGACAGGTATGCATAGAGGAGTAGGTAAGGAACACTGTAAAGTACTTACTGGATTTATAAGAGTAGTATTTTTGACATTAGGTCTCAAAAACAAAGTAGGGGGCCACATTACCACCTTTTCCTCTACTGTTTGCAAAAAACGAAAGGAAATTTGAATTTCATGGCCATATCGAATGTTGTCCCTTAGACGTATTGACATTTAATTCGTTTAATGTGATTTACCCTGTGAATTTAATTGCAATTTTATTTTATGAATGTACTTATAATTAAAATTGTATATATAACTCTACTGGATCATGTTATTTTTTGAGTAAATAGTCCAACAGTGTGTTTTCTTGACGCGCTCTCTGTTGGCTTCTCAAAGCTCAGGTCCATCGAAAGTTTTCTTCTATCTGGATCTGTTAGAAACCTAAAAATAAAATTTAAAATGCATGTTTTCATTATAAATGACTAACCCAAATTTAAGACGAAAAATCCACTAAGAATTCCATTAACTAAATTTATAATCCACAATAAACAATAATTATTGATGGTAATAAACAAAGTTAGTTTAATTATAAAATTATACACATACTTAATATCGACATTATGTATTTACAACTTGGTACAACACTATCGATACGCATGGATTTCGCTGAGTTCAAGGTTGTCTCGGCGCATGCGACTTTCGCATTGAACGCCATACATTGCGAGATCGCTCACGTAGTGCAAGGTGGTACCCATGTATTGTAAGCAATGTATAATTTTGCATCAGTTCGCGATTGTATCGTTTTATACTACAAACTACATAATACTTTTGTAATAATGACAAATATCACTTATATTTTAAGGTTTTTCGACTAATTGGTGAAAAGAAACTCCTTCTAGGGCTACACTACACATCTGGCTTCTTTTCCGACACGGTATAATGGCGCAAGATGGCATAATTCTTTTATTCTTGCGAAGCTTCGTACGCTGTCACAATAAGAGCGCAATTGTTAGCCGGTGAAGTAAATTGCGGTTGACTTATGATCGTCTGCTCATGCATGTGGCGCGCCTGCCCCGCCTACAAGGCCCTACTAACCTATTTTATCTGTTCGTACATAGGAACATAATGTCGTTGGTAAAGAAAATCCAATAAACCTATTTTTCCATCATTCAATCCTATTAAGTTTGCGAATAGAAGTGCCATCTATACAAATAAATAAAATTGTAGTGTCTGTTTGTAATGTCAAAATAACAACTTTTTACTAAATGCATAGGAAAATATAATTCTTATAACAGAAAAGCAATTTTTAACCTTTTTGTCTGTCTGTCTGTCTGTTTGTTCCGGCTTATCTTGACTTTCATTGGCAGATAGCTGATGTAACGGCACGTAAGTTACGCTACTTTTATTTTAGAAAAATAATTAGGGTTCCGCGCAAACAAACTAAAACCCATGAAATTTTTAACAAAAAGTCCGATTTGAAAAATTCTTTTGCATTTGGTAGCCCAATATTCCAAGACAGTTTTAGGCTATTTAACATCACGCTACGACCCTTAGGAGCCGAGCAGAAAGAAAAAGGTCATAATTATGAACAAAAAGTCGGATATGAAAAATTCTATTTGCATTTAGTAGCCCAATTCTCGAAGACAGTTATAGGCTATTTCACGCTACGACCCTTAGGAGCCGAGTAGAAAGAAAAAAGTCAGAATTATGAACAAAAAGTCGGATTTGAAAAATTCTTTTTGTATTTGGTAGCCCAATTCTCGAAGATAGTTATAGGCTATTTAACATCACGCTACGACCCTTAAGAGCCAAGCAGAAAGAAAAAAGTCAGAAAGAACACAAAGCGAATACGAAGTAATAGCGCGGGCGGGCGATTCACCGCGACGGCGCAGATTACCAGATAAATCACTCCATACAAAATTTTCAATACCTACTACTATAATAGCCTACACCTTCGAGTCACTTGACGCTGTGAACAAAATGTACAGGCTAACCTTACAAGCGTAAAATGAGTTTTGCTTTGTAGCTGCGCGCCGCCGCGTGGTTATTGTGAATTTCCAGGGCTGCCTTTTTCGATAAAGATGTCAGTAGGTATATGTAGTACACTTTATGAAATAATATAATCACCACATAGTATAAAACAAAGTCGCTTCCCGCTGTCTGTCTGTCCCTATGTATGCTTAGATCTTTAAAACTACGCAACGGATTTTGATGCGGTTTTTTTTAATAGATAGAGTGATTCAAGAGGAAGGTTTATACGTACAATAAATGCATAATATAGTAGAAAAACACTGATAACTTTAGAGGTTTCTAATGTGATGTCGTAAATAAACACATTTTTTTGCGCTTACATTGCAAACGCTGGCTGAACCCTACGAGATAGATCAAAATAATGTACTACAGTATTGTGCACCTTAAAAAGGTCTACAAAAAAGTCCGCGATGATATATGTCTATCTCTAAAGGATAACCCACAATAACCATTTTTTATCCTTTACTTTTTACGAGAAATAATGGCTTATTTACGAAGCGATTTTAAGCAATACAGCATAAATCCTTACCCAATTAAGTACTTTAAATACATTATGCATGTAATATAGATCAATATAGCTCTTTACAGCATGTAATTTAAATGAATATTTTCGAAGATATTACAATTATATTAGACTAGCTTCCGTCCGCGGCTTCGCCCGCGTAGTGTGTTGATAAAAAGTAGCCTATGTCCTTCTCCAGGCTGAATCATATTCTTAGTTACCGTATCATAGAGCTTTTGATCAGTTTCCGGATTTGGTATCTCAGCACATATGACTTCGTCAATTTGGTTGGGGCGTAATTTTTCCTTCAACCACAGCAGTAAGTGCACGTGAGGCAAACCTCGTTTTTGCCACTCGATCGAGTACATGAAGCACTGCATGTCACCAAATATGTTACCTTTTGTAAGTAGAGCAACCAACTTCTGTACTTTTATTTTAAATACTCTGGCTGTTAAGTCATGCCTGTCCGTTGAATTTTGACCAGGCATAAGCTCGTCGGTGATTTCTGGCCAGGCGGGGTTACATGTCATTGTAATAAATAAATCAGGCCTCCCGTAATTACGCACGTATGTCAACGCATCTTGCGTATATTCATGTAGATATCTCGGGCTACAACAACACAACTCGGGCTATTTACAAATGATGACGTGAGAATCACCATCTGACCCAAGTTATTTGGATCCAAATCCGCATCATTTCTTATCGCGTCTTGCAAGTGAATGTAGTTTTCTGCGCGCAATTTTTTTTTTATTTAAAGAAATAAACCTTAAGCGCTCACTCTCCATCTTTACATACATGTCTACCAGAAACTGATGAAGGAGGAGCCTACACCTAAGCAGTAAATTAAAATCGCCACGGCGGACCATCAAGTGATAGGCATAAAAATCTTTGCAGGACACCTTTTTGTTTGGCATGGGGTGTTTGGTAACTGGATTTATCTGCAGAATGTCAATACTGTACCCCTCTTGTCCTTTCCAAAAAATAATTGGGTACTCGAGAGCATCATAATATCTGTGTGTATCGGGAACCCTAGTGAGCATGCCATCGTGCGTCTGTACAACGATGTCCCGAGACGTAGTTTGTTCACTACTAACTATTACGGCAGCTATTTCATTTGTGGTCGGGACATTAAACCGTCTCTCATGTTGACCACGTGGTACACGGTCTGGGTGGATCACTACTTTGAAATTAGTGTCATTGGTAATTCTGTCTCTAGCCGTTTTAAATTCATGCACCAAAATGTTGTGATCGTGTAGAACTCGTTGTAATTTTTGAACTATGTTTCTTTCTACGCCTTGCACATACACAGTACGCCTATTGACTTGGGCTTCTTCATCACCCATGAAATAAACTTGTAATGATTGTGGTTCCATACTGGCCGCAGGAAGTAAAGAACCGATTCGATGGTATACTTGTCCTTGTATTGTGAAGGTCGGGCAAAATCCTGGCATTGAGACAATTTTATCTGCTCCAAAAGAAGTCATATGAAAACACGTATTGTATTTTCTTATATTTCTCAGAAAACGGCGAGACTCGTCTGTTTCATTAGAGAAAAGTTCTCTCAAAGGTTCCACTGGCGCGTCTATAGAAGGAATGGCTACTTTCCCGCCCGAACAACACATACCTGCTGTTTCTTCTTTCCACTTAAGAGCTCCGCAAAATCTGCAATCTTTGCTCATTGCTTCTATTTTTATAAGCTTGTGAGTTTCATAATCAAGAGTCTCGTCATACTCAAATGCAGCTTTACCAAACACCCCCCACATGTTTCTTGAAAATGTTTGACGTCGCTGTGCTGCCCTATCAGCAACAGCGCGTCTGCGAGATTCAGCCGCTGCAAAGGTTTCTGTGGCTCTTTGGGACGCCATGTAAGTCGCCTGCTGCTGACGTCGAGCTTGTGACTGTTCTGGTGTCTCCGCAGCCCGTTGAGACACCAGATACTCAGCATGCTGTTGACGCCGATCTTGAGACTGTTCCGATGTTTCAGCAGCCCGTTGAGACACCAGATACTCAGCATGCTGTTGACGCCGATCTTGGGACTGTTCTGGTGTTTCTGCAGCCCGTTGAGACACCAAATACTCAGCGTGTTGTTGACGCCGATCTTGGGACTGTTCTGGTGTTTCTGCAGCCCGTTGAGACACCAGATACTCAGCGTGTTGTTGACGCCGATCTTGGGACTGTTCTGGTGTTTCTGCAGCCCGTTGAGACACCAGATACTCAGCGTGTTGTTGACGCCGATCTTGGGACTGTTCTGGTGTTTCTGCAGCCCGTTGAGACACCAGATACTCAGCGTGTTGTTGACGCCGATCTTGGGACTGTTCTGGTGTTTCTGCAGCCCGTTGAGACACCAGATACTCAGCGTGTTGTTGACGCCGATCTTGGGACTGTTCTGGTGTCTCAGTAGCTCTGTGCACCGCCTCCCGCACCGCCTGCTCAAACCTTCGCAGTTCACATTGTTGAGACGTCTCGTTAACTCGAGCTATTTTCATAGCTCGAGCTTTATTAGTGCTTTGTGAAACATTAGACTTACGCTTTCGCGGCATTATTGTCAGTACTGTATAAAAACTTAAACTAACCAAAAAAAAACAATTATTGTAATAATCTAATGAAAACAAAAACGAATATTTATTTACATAATACTTAAAAATACAACCTATACCTTACTAATTAAAAATGCAATCCTATAATTAAATACTTAAACAAAGAAAATCGAATCTATCTTTCTACTTAAAATATACTCCGTAATAAATCGCAAAATGAACACAACCGTCAACGACGTCTGCCCCACAGAACACTAATACTCCTAGCGGAGGTCTGCCCTCACGCGTCTGTCCGCGTTCGGGTCGCGCACTCGGAAATGGCGCGTCATAGCCTGGACCGCCGCCCCTCCACCCCCGCTCTGCGCGCCGACGACGGCGCCGCCGATTCATAGTAGTCATTAATGGCGCTCCACCAATTCAATCTTATTGTGATAACTTTTAAACTATTTGTCCAAATTGCTTAGTGTTAAAGACAAAGTTTATCTACATTAAATACAGAAAGTGATTAATGTATTAATTTTGATAAGAATTAACTAAGTACTCTAAAATGTGCATTGTAAAAAAAGTATCCAATTTAAATGTATTTATGGCTCACTATTTTGGATATAATGACTTCTACATAAAAGGTAGATATATGCTGTCGCGGACTTTTATTTAGAACTGTTTAAGACAAACATTCCCACGATACATTATCTTCGTGTAACTCTAACGGTTTAGGCAGCGCACGCCAAGATAGCTCTCAGAAAGCAGGAATTTTTCCAACTTAATTGATTCTTATCGTTATATTATGGCCAAATCACACAAAATCTTTATAAATTGTACCCTATGTGTTATTCTGATGTATAAGCTATATTACTGTAAAGTTTCACCAAAATCCGTTCAGTAGTTTTTGCGTGAAAGAGTAACAAACATCCATCCATCCATCCTCACAAACTTTCGCGTTTATACTCGTATAATATAATATAATATTAGTAGGATTTAAAAGGCAGGCGGGGCCGCGCCGGCGGCGCGTGCCTATAAATAGCGCGTCGAAGGTGCGCTTCGCCCTATAGCAGCGGATTCGATGCCGTCTGTAGTCTCCCCCCAGCCCGAGGGGATGGACACCTCCACCCCTCCTTCGGACTCCGAATCAGAGGACGCCATCTCCGTGAC
The DNA here is from genome assembly GCA_947568875.1 of Fissipunctia ypsillon. Lineage (NCBI taxonomy): Eukaryota > Metazoa > Arthropoda > Insecta > Lepidoptera > Noctuidae > Fissipunctia > Fissipunctia ypsillon. The sequence goes on along the minus strand of OX387654.1, from coordinate 14,149,503 downwards.
TTCCTCCTCCTCCGACGACTATCAAGTCGTCGGAAAGGGAGGGAAGAGGAAGAAGGGCGGTTCCTCCCAGGCCAGCAAGGCCAAAAAGCCTCTGGCGGCAGCCATCCCCTCCGCCCCTGACTGCGCCCCTGCCTGCGTCCCTGCCCCTGCCCCTTCCTCTACTTCCGGCTCGGCACCCACCCGATCACCCACCTCAGCCAGTCCTATCCCAACGGACTCAAAGAGGAAGGTGCGTCCCCCGCCCCCCTTATACATCCAAGATAAGTCCAAGTGGACAGAAATATCTAAAGTTTGCGTGGATCGCAAGATCCAATACACCAATGCCCGATCTACCCAGCAGGGCATCAAGGTTACTGTCCCCTCGTCCTCGGACTACAGGGACCTTGTCCGAATTCTTCGTGAAAGGAAGTACTCCTTTCACACATTCTCCCTCCCGGAGGAAACTCCGACGAGAGTGGTCATCAGGCGTATCCCGAAGGAGATCGCCACCGAAGAGATCAAGGCAGACCTGATCTCCACGGGTATCCCAGTGTCTGCAGTTCACCGCCTTCACCGGGCGAAACAGGGCCTTGTATACGACATGGTCCTGGTGATCTGCGACCCCGTTGAGGGTCATCACCCGATCTTCAAAGTGAAGTCGGTGTGTTCACTGTCGGGCATCTCTATTGAGAAGCCCAGAAAGTCCAATATCGTTGGCCAGTGCCACCGTTGCCAATTATACGGCCACTCCCAGTCGCACTGCTACGCAACTCCCAGATGCGTTAAGTGTCTGGGCGGGCATGGCACTGCGGACTGCCCTCGCCCCAAGGACAGGACTCTGTGCACAGAACCTCCAAGTTGTGTTCTCTGCGGGCAAGCTGGTCACCCAGCTAACTACCGGGGATGCAGTAAAGCCCCAAAATCATCCTCGGCCAAGCTGGCGAAGCGTGCCAGCGAGCGCCAGCAAAGGGAAAGCCCGAGCGTAAAGCTCCCCTCTGCTCAGTTGCCCGAGCGCCTCGCTCCTCAGAGACCCTCCCCATGGGTCAACTTTAAGGCAGCTTCGGCCTCGGTGCCGCCCTCTCAACCCATCCCTGCGCCATTGGCCACTGCCACGCCGGTCCCGGCAGCAGCTCCAGTGGCTCCTGTGGCCGCCGCCGCTCCCAAGGCTGCGCCGGTTCCCACGGCAGCAAACAGGTCCCCTCCCTCAGGCCATCAGCCTTCAATCCCACAGGTGCTTCTCAGCGTATTCGCTGTTTTCTACACCCCGGCGGCCAACGCCATGGTGAAGGAAATCCGTGCCGCTCAAGGAAACGCTCTTCGTTTCCTTGAGATATTCAATGCGTACCCCAAGGTATCGCAAGCTCTCGAAAATCTAACTTTTTAAATTCCATTATGAATTTACAAAAGATTAGGTCCCTCAAACCCCGCTCCCTTAAACTAGGCGTCTTCAACGCCAATGCAATTACCGGTTAACGCCATGAGATCGCCACCTTTCTGCGTGATCATCAGCTTGACATTATGCTCATTCAAGAGACCTTCCTGAAGCCCCATCAGCGGGACCCGAAAATCGCCAACTATGACATAGTTCGCAATGACAGGTCCCGCTGCCACAAGGGTGACACCCTTATATACTACAAAAGGTCTCTTTACTGTAGTCCTATGGACCCTCCTCCACTAGTCTCTCATCTTGAGGTCTCAATCTGTCGGCTCGGCATGACTGGTCATCAACCAATCACCATCATCTCTGCCTACTTCCCGCCTGCCAATGGTGTGGAGGATCTCACCGCGATCACCAAGGACCTAACTGTCCTCTTCGGTCTGAGTGACTCCGTCATCTTGGCGGGGGATCTCAATGCCAAGCATCCCGCCTGGAACAGCAACACGACCTCCACCAGAGGTAGGATACTGTTCAACCTAGGTGCCTCCCTCAACTTCGATGTCATCGCTCCTATGAACCCAACCCACTACCCTGGCGTTCCCAGCCAGCTTCCAGATGTGCTCGATGTTGCGCTACTCAAGAATGTAAACCTTCGTTTGCACTCTATTGAGACGCACCACGAACTCAACTCGGATCACCGCCCAATTACCATGCTCTTTGCCCCTTATTCGGGCCCGCTCGATCCTAACCAGCCCCCTTGAACCAAAGTGATAACCGACTGGAAGAAAGTAAGCGAACAGCTGAAATCCACCACGTCGCCTCACTTGGATAAAATCCCCGACCACATAGTGTCAGTCGAAGACACGACGGGTGCGATCGCCTCGTTTACAGAACACGTTCAATCCGTTTTGACGGATTGTTCGCGGGAAGTTCCGGCGATGGATGATCATCGCTGGAAGTTACCGATTGATGTACGTGAACTGATAACCGAGAAGAACGCGGCCATTCGTGCCTACGACTCCTTTCCCTTTTTTTTTTTTTTTTTTTTTGTGGATGGGAAATCATCAAATGACTTCTCCCGCTCTGGGCGGAGCGGGAGGGCGTGTCAGACTTTTACTGACTAAAACCCACCCGTGTTCCTTCTGTTGCCTGTGCCGGGGCCACGGTAACTCTTTCGAACATCCCGCAACCCTAGCTGGCATCGGCCCTAGCGGACCCCGTCAATAGTGCTGACATACGACTCCTTTCCCTGCGGTTCGAACAAAGCCCACATGCGCCATTTACAGCGTGCTGATTTTTTTTATTTTAGTTGTTTTATTTACATAAATGGAGTGCTGCATACAGAGAATATAATTTTACATTGAAATAAACAACGAATTAATTCTTAATTCGTTGGAAATAAAGGAATAGTAACTTAAAATACGATTAGAAAAATGACAATTTTCATGAGAATATTTCCGATGGAATATGATTCAAAATAAGAGCTGAATGCACCCTATTAATTTGCGGAGGGCTGTCCCTTACACCCTGTATTTAGTAGGTATCAGCATTGCACCCATGCGAAGCCGGGGCGGGTCGCTAGTATAAAATAAAATGAAATGCTTTTTAATGTTTTAGTATGTTTAATGGTTAAAAATACTTATGAAAGACCGAGGAATATTTTTATGCTAGGTAACTATTTACCACACCCCGAAACTGCAGTTGTAAGACAAGTAAGGCACACATCTTACGCAACGTGTAGTATCTAACTATTTAATAATCAGTGACGTAACCACTCCCCATGGCCACGAATAAGAAAGAAATACGAAATGGAGGAAACTGAAAATACGATTAATTGATTTGTTCGTTCATTTACACAATTAGCATTATAGGTAACGACTATGCTTCTACACTATGAACAAACCTGCGCTAGCGCCATATTATGACGTCATGCACGCTTTTCTAACACTTGCACGCTTTTAAATAAACAATAATCATATGAACATAACATTAACAAGATAATAACGATAATAAATATTATGGAAAATTTATTTGCACAAAGCAGATTTTTGCTAAAAGTAATTTTCAAATGACAGTTAACAAATGGAGGGCATTGACCTTTCTATTCTTATCTCAGACGCATAGCAGAAGTAATTACGTACCTACCAATAAAATACAAAACACGAAACATGCAAGTTTAAACAATTTACCTATTTAATAAACGAAAGTAAAACTCTATCAGCAGGTAAACTGAAAAAATATAAGTTTTTATCTCTTCTCTTGCTGGATCTACATCCATCAACTGCACATAATACACTAGAACCAGCCATATCCACCTCGCGGCTGTCGGCTACCCACTGAGAAATGGGCTGCGTGCGACCTGACTGCTGGTAGGTAGTTAGCGAGCGTAAGTACATGGAGTGATTTATCTGGTAATCTGTGGCGACGGGTCGGGGGATGAGCGAGTTTTATTAAAATGTGGCTGTTATTTTAGTATATTGTGTATCTTACGACATCCACGCGAACGAAGTCGCGGGGCATAGCTAGTCGTAAAATAAATGTATTCCTCTTCACATTAATGGACCTGACCCTTATTCAAAAGCTGCTTAACCCCTCTAGTCTGTTGTTAACTTTCTTTTTCTGATTCAGAGCTTTTCGATTCTAGGAGAAAGGTGTAGAGCTTATTCAGTCACTTCCATCTCGAACAATTTCAACGACAATTTTATGAGCGGATCATTTTATGCTACACGTGATGTCACAATACAGGTAATAAAACTATCTGCTCGCAATATTTTGCGAGCAGACAGTTTTATAACCAGTTTTCAGTTTGCAAAAAAACTCGAAACAAAAGAAGCTTACATAACCTAAATAATAGTATAGAGAAGTTATGATTGTTGTACTTGTTGAAATTAAATCATGATTTCTTGCAAAACTCTCGTTGCTGTTATAATATTTCATGATAACAAAGTAGCTCGAAAGAAAAAGAAACAAAAGTTCGAAGCACAACAACACAAATCAACAACCTGCTGGTAAAGGTGAGCATTTACGGTCTGTCCATCGCGCCAAATGACGTGATGTACATCCAAAATTTGATCGTGAATGTCAAAATCCGTTGGCGTGAAGTAAGACGACGTTCGCACGGACGTAAAAATTACGCAACGCTTTTTTTTTCGCGCACTGGATTTTTAACGCTCTGCTAAGCGCCGAGAGTTGAAAATCCAGTGCGCGATAAAATCCCGCCGCTATATTTTTGCGAACGTCGGCTAAAACTCTGGACGTCCAATCGCTCCATTTGACTTTAGTCGTTTGGAGTCACGCCAAATAGCGCTATCGTGATTGCCCACCTTAAGTGCCACACTTTTCCCTCCTCGCTTTTTCCACGGTATCGATAGTTATTCAAATATCATACGAAATGTTGTATGGCTTATCGAATTTTGATAGGAACCCGATAACAATTTATTGACTGTTCACCCTTCCTATATCTCTGAATCCCTACGTACATATGTCTACAACGTGTATTGACAAAGAGGATAACTTACTGTTCTGTATGAGAATAGCTGTTCTTACTCGCAATGAATGTACAGAAAAATGTACTAACACTGAACAGTGATCTATTTTAGATAGTATTTTATAATAGCCTGTCCGCAACGGTCACACTGATACTGGAACTGCGACCCAGAACCCTAATTGCGTAATACACTATTAGTCAGAATCTGAATGATTTTGAATCTTATTGCTAGTCCATTGCTTCATATGTTCGAAAATATCTCTGCTCACCAATGTAAATAACGCAATGAATGTTGTTGAACTGTCAAAATAAAACCAATTCCTACTGTGTGTTACGCAATTACCCCGCTGTTTCAGCATCAGTGTGACCTGTTATAAAAATAATGCAGTATTTGAAAAAAATCGTTAATAGGCACAAGAAAAACACTACAAAGTGAAAAATAACTTTAATTTCGGAATTCGGTGTCTGGTTTAGTATTTTCGAGTCTACAACATAACGCTCGTCGAATGGTCACCGGAGTTAAGCAGAGTTTGTCAGTGGCTGTCGAGCAGAATACGTTTAGAAACTGTCCCGCGTTCCGTATAGTTGTGTCGTGTACCTACAGTGTGTGAATAGCTGTTATAGTGAGATTAATTTGATCGTGAATTATAATTTGATTTGAACTGCAAACGGTTTTTCTATTGCACAATAACCAACTCTACCCATAGCACGTCCACAGTAGTTAAAATATGGCTGACGATAACTAGAGAAATGTACCTTCTCCGTCAGATATAAATATAAACAGGACACGGTATATCTATTCCCGCAAACATTTAAATTAACTTTTCAGCAAAACAGTAACGAACAATCTGTGTTATCTCAACAGATAAAAAGATAATCCAAAACGAAACAGCAGAAAAGCTACGTGTTTCTCTACAAATAGATTAAACTCTTTCGGCCTACAAACGGTACAAACTGTGATACGGATAATAAATCCTCTGGATAGTCAAATTATGTGACGTCATAATAATAATTTACTGCCCTCGACGGCGGCTGACAAAAGCGGACGTGACTCGACTGAAATACTTCGCGAAGGCTCCCGATTTGATTAGCTGACTTTTAGTACTTTGCATCCCTTACAAGTCACCCTTGAAACGGGAAACCTTTTAAAACAAACACCCTCCCAAAGAAACCTTTGAATTGTGAAGGATTTGAATGACTGAAAAAATATGATCCTTGACATCAATCCGCTCGGTTTATATATTCAGCTAGTTCCTCTGATTTATGCATGATACAAACTTTCCCGTGATTCAGACATGATGGTGTATTAAAAACCAATTTTCTATTTAAAAACTTCAGATGTTCTGGCAGACTCATGCCCGACTCTATTATAAATATGACTATTAATAAAATAATTAGATGCCAAAACGTATTGCTCTTGTTCAAAGACTAGCCTTCGAACCAGCTTAGCGAGATAAACAATTCATTTAGTTCAGACGTCAAGAAATTAGTTCCACTAATTAAAGCAAGTGTCAAGCAGCCATTGAAACAAATCAGCGTATAATTTTGTCTTTAAATCTTTGATGATACATCGTTTGACGAAGTCGAAAATTAATGTCGTGTGCAAAGCAATGAAGCAAGAATAATAGCTTCTCATTAAAAATCTAGTCTCGCTTGACACCCTTTGCAAATTCCCTTTGTTCAAAAATATCAACGCAAAATTCATGTACATTTTCTATGAAATTTATAGTAGTGACACCATCAACATCTGCTCCTGTAAATTGTTTGCTTTCTTGCTACCAAAACAAACACGTTACTTTCAGTGCCAAAGTGTCAATGATTTAATAAGCCTGTCTCTTATATAAAGATGCAAAGAACATGATTATTTTGTCAGAATATAATGTTTCTTTTTTATATGAAAATATTATAATAGCTAAACAGAGATGTTACTAAATGGAAACGTATATGCGGGCGTCCAAACAAAAAGGGTCCAGTAGTGGGGTATCTGAAATAAATATTTTCAATTTCATTTGAGTTAAGACCAGATTCGGTATCTAGAATAGTCAATTGATAATATGGATTTAAAAAAAAATATTCAAAAACTGGCACATTTTTTTATCAGACATTTGAAGTTGAAACTCTGAAAAAACTTGATTTGAGAAAAAGCATTTTTAACGTTTGATTTTTGGTACTTAGAAACATCATATAAAGTCCTTTACTATATGAACTTGTAGGTAACTGAGCATTAATTAATAATCAATTAAAATCGAGAAATGCAATTTTTTCACCCAACTTTACAAAACTGCGTATATCTCAGAAACTAAATGCCGAGAACTGGACCCTTTTTGCTTGGACGTCCACATATTGCCTTAGTAGAAACATCATAACATCACGCCTTGTTTCCCCGAAGGGTTAGGCAGAGGTGTACCTATAATACACCCACATTTCTCCTTTGTAGAATTGAACTCATAAATCATATCTCCATCCTCGTTTTCATACTCACTTTTACCAGAGTTCATTTCTAATAAACAATTCAATTTTACGTATTTTACAACAAATACCTTGTTTTTCTAAAAAAGTAATCATATAAAAAGCACTGCAATTAAATCCAACGTAACAAAAGCTACGACGTGGGTGAACTAGAATACAGTGGCCGTTATTCGAGCCCGCCCACTCTGGCAGGAACCACATGTACCCATAGTCCTACAAAATGGGCGCTGGTACATAAGCCTGGGATAATACTGAAAGCGGTAGGAGATAGATTAATGACAATACTTTACACTTATTGTAGCCAGCCCACGATCCCCAGGTATAGAGGTCATGTATAAAATGTCAGTAATCATAATCACATTAGTGAAAGCTCGGATCCACATCTTGGCATCATGCCCGTTATATGCATCTATCTATCCACCCATCTAGCTCGTTCCTAATCTTATTACCTCATTATTGTGACATTCACAGCTCATACACTACCATAATCATCCGTCTCTATGTTCCATTATGAATCGTCGTTTACATTATTTTGACAATTTTATATCAAAGATTGAGGCGAAAACCGATAAAGAAGGATATAATATATCAAGTACGTGATGATTAGCTACATAATATTATTTTTGGGGAAATGGGTGCGTCATTTACAATAAGTGTCCACATTCAGGGTCTAAACGTATTCACATCGTAATAACACTTTTTTACATACAGATTACCCATCACAATATTATTGAATCTATAAATTTTAATCGAACATCAGAAGCCTGTCGTAAAAATATGATGATGCGTGTAACAGCGGAACATTTAGGGCGACGATATTGTTGTGTGTCGGGAGGGGGTCTTTACGACCTAAAGTCCTCACATAAGTCCGCCATTAATCTAATAAAAATATCTCTTCATAATCTCAACACGTGTACTGTTTTTGATTTTTCGTTAGTAGTACCTAAACGTTAGTATGTACTTGGAGATATTCCGTTTCTACATATTCATTACTGTGATAAAATCTACATAAAACAACCATTATACGATTAAGTTCACCCGTTGACATTTTATCGTCATAACACTTGACTACCCTTCGCTAACCCAGTGTTACCTAAAAGCAAACTCCTTTTATTCTGAACTTAGTAAAAAAGGTCACAATATTATTCCCTTTGTTAACTTCACTGTTATTATGTAGAACACCTACCTAAGGTGTAAGCACTATTGTCTCAGTGTCTCTAGCCATCATCATCAGGCTCTATGTGTTTGGCACATTAAGACAAAACGATGTTTCCCGAATTTAGGTCACCATGGTACAAATCTCCATGTAGGTATATTAATAGGGATGATGCCTGGGTAAAAAAAGAAATTTTATTTAGTCCGTCAGACAGATAATAAAAAAATATTTTATCATATTAATAAAAAAATTACTTGGACAAAACTCATTAAAGTTGGGGAGTAGGGGCTCGCTACGTCACAACTAAGTATAAAATCTAGCAAGGCGTGACGACATGCCAAATTTTAACTCAATGTATCGCCGTAATCTTTTGATTACGTCAAAAAAATTGTCATCATCTCTCTATTGCATAATCGTATAGGACAATTAACCCACCGTGTAATTTCAAAACCATGCCTTAATTGAAACTCTGAACTAATGTTTATCTTTCACGATCGCTTTCACTCTGAATGTGCTGAAAGGGAATATGTCTAAACAATAATACACAATGATAATACTTATACTTTGAGGTTATCACAACATTTTCTATTAACGAAATAAGAATTAAAATGTGTGTACTGAAAAAACAGGATACGTATGTACCAACATATGTACATATCTGCTGAACAATACCGTCATTTTTTGTTAATTATCTAAAATTCATGGCATGAGTTTTCTTTTATTATTTTACTATAAGTTTATTTTCCAAGAAAATCTTAAAGATTCCATTTGAAATCAGGTAATTTAAATTTAAGGAAGGTGAGCCCTTAGTCCTCTGATGATAACGTGATCATAATAATTTATCACCTTCAAAAGAAAGGCCCTCGCTAAGATGTAATCTTCGATGGCTAGACTGCATTGAGATAATAAGTTAACGTCACATTGTTTTCTCCACTAAATATATTTTACGCTCAACAGCTGTGGCATGAAATGTCCCTGAGCTCAAAGCTCCCTCATGCTCGTAAAATTTGAAGCCTTATTGCACCCTAAATCCTATAATCGAGTCAATCGGATTCGATTACGACCAGTAATAACAAGAGTTTATTCCTTCATCGCTGTACCCAAAGGTCAAGGTCCTGATGAAATGCAGGAAAACATTCAAAGTATACAAACAGTAGTATTTTCGTAAGTAAAGTGCGTTGTTGTGGCACAACTAGTGTAATTTCCGTATAAAAGGTCGTGCAAACAGGCGCGACACGTGACGCGAATCGCACGCGACACAAAGGCACCGCGTGTCGCGCGACGAGCGATGCCTTTGTGTCGCGCGCGAATCGCGCAGTCAGTAATACAGTCCATTAAATTATAAACAAGGACACTTTCACTTTAGTTTTCGAGCTCTCGGGAGAAGGGCGCATCAATTCTGAAAATGAAACATTTGCTAGTCCAAAAAGTTGAATTTATGTAGGTCTCACTCATCCGATTCACAGTGGAATATGTAGACTGAGCCTCTCGCAAACAATGAGACATATGTTCCGTTTATTATGATTAAAAACACAGCAATTCTCATAGAATATTTTCGTTTCTCACATAGCAATAGACAACCTTATCTATATTGTCTCCTACCGTTGAACCCTTAACTCAAACTTGTGTCATAACTATTATGAAACTTAACAGATGTAAAGGTGTCTCACCCTATACAAATAGCAATTACTGGTGGCGGTTTTAAGGGAGTACAGACCGGACTACCCAGCCTCGCACAATTAGCGACCAGTGGTAATGACATATGGCTGACCAAAAGTTTAAGCATTGCTCTTCATAATATTCAGGGACTCTCGTAAATACATAAGCACCTTTTGGTAGTACCTATCAGCTACTAATTATTATTATTATTTATTTACTTCAGATACAGTGATCCATATTTTTGTTAGTATACTTACGAATTAAACCTCCATTGTCTCTTCTATCTGTCTAGAAGTTTGAAAATGGTTAGACCCTCTTCTGTGCGACCTAAACGCTCTTCAAGTCCTTGTGTCCTATTTATTGCTTAATCATTTGATAACAATAGAAAACTATGTTCTATTTATGATATTATGTGAAGTGAATGCTGTCGTTTAAATCGCCATTTTACTAAACAATAATGCCACGTTGTTATTCTCCAACCCTCTTTATAGTTGCTAACCAGGATTTTTTTATAAACCTTTATCTTTCATGTTATGAGACACAATTAAATAAATATTGTTACCGACCTCCAGGAGCTCGGTCGACAGTGGAGAGAAGGAGGAGCGGAGTTTATGTAATCATTAAAAACAAGTTTCAGCATCCGGAACTCGAAGGTCTTCAGCTAAAGTTTTCCAATGGGGTACAAGCGATATTGTCTTTCTTAATTGCCTAACTTAAGGAAAATGTGCCCAAAAAGGGCCTGAATGAGAAATAATTCGTCAGCAGCTTTATTTATTGAAAAATATGTGTGTAAAAGGTTGACTAACTTATAAAGTAGATTCGTCTAGGCAATCGTGTATGGACGTCGCCGACTGCATCATCGTTTGGCATCGGGTTGTCAAAGGTGAGTCATACAACAGAGACAAGATTAAATAGCTAATGATTACTGTTCGTTGACATTGACAAATAACATCGCCAACTTTTGTTGGCGATGTTATCGATCACATTGTATTCCCGCGGGAATCTTAATTTCCCTAGCCACTGCAAACGGTTCGCGGTTTATCTATTAATCAAATATAAACTGAATATCGATTCAGAATGAGCACGTACAAAAAATGCCTATTCCGTTTTATTATGTTTCTAAAACTACTTACCAGTATTAAAAGTTTTAATTTAATTCCACTAATTACTTCCAACTAAGCTTTAAATCTGAACAATTTAATATCTATCTTGTTCGTTATTCAGTAACAATAATGAACAGTTGACATAATAATGATGTTGGGAACATGCTGAGTTCACAATAATAGGTGGTTCGGTGTTTATCTAAAATAACCTGAGCATAACTAAATTGGCTATTCACTCAAGCTTCGCCTACACGAGAACCCGTCTATTGTTTTCTTAAGCAAATGAGAGGCCTTTTAGCGAACTCGGTATACGGTTACAACGTCGTCAAAACTGTAACAAAATAATGAAATGGCTCAGCTTGCCTTTTTGGTGACATTTTAAACAGAAAGCGCTCCTAAAGTCAACATCTATCAGCAAAATATTATAATGTTTGCGTTCTGCAAATTACGCAAATGAATTATTTTAGTACTACAAAAGAGGATTGAAGACTAGTTCCAAAAAATTACCCTGTGATTATATAAGATTCAAATAAATTTAAAAACAGGCTTTCCGTAGTACCTACGTATTCTTTTCTCAAGAAAATTATGACAGACAGGGGTTATCTTGCCTTTTGAAGATTTAGATTTCAATTTGATCTGGCATGATAGAGTGATAGAAATCATTTGATATAGGTAAGGCAACCTTATATAACTTTTACTAAAATTGCTCTGATTGCAATCTAACAGTATAGTAGATTTTGCCCATACATTGATAAAGCTGTTAAAATAAATGTCTGGCATCTCGCAGGATTAAGTGAGAAATGGCGCTCGGAAAGACATGCGACTTGTAGAAGATTGTTGAGTATAATTTCCGGATTAATCTGCACCCAGTTTAATCTCGGTGGCTGCGGAAAAGGAAAAAATCTAATTGCTAGGAATTGTGTCGTACAACAGGCGCTATTGTATTTGCCGGAGACAGTAGGTACTTAACACTTTTCCGACACTTATAGACGACGCCGCGCGCGAACATGAGATAAAATACATTTTTATAATACCTTTCTCAATTCTGTTAAGATTTTTGAGCGTGATAGCTGTAATTAGGCTTTAATTGTAGGACATCAACTAAATGTTAAAACTGAAATAATTATACAGTACCAGTAGGTAAGGTGCCTACTTATCAGTCAGGGTTGACCGGCATCGCGATCGATATCCCATCAATATGACGCGAATCGTGTTCCCATGCATACGTAATATCCCACTTGGGCACATAATACCTGTATCGTACATCGTAGCTACCCCAAATCCATCGAGTATTTGACGAACTTCACGCCTCAGTAAGTATAAATTCAGTATAATTGGTGCTTAAAAGTTTTCACTTCAGTCATAACGCCCACAGAACTGATTCCGTACCCAAATTTATCGGGAGTAGTTATAGACATCATTGAGTGAGAGCTGAACGGATTGCTTGTAATTTAAAGAAGTTTCTGATTCAATTCAAACCACCTTCGCAAAATGCCAATTCTACATATTAGGTAGGTACACACATATACCAAAAAATAAATTCGTTATTAAATATTTTAAACTTAAACACATACACAGTTAAATCCGTAGTTAAAAATGCACATAATTAGGCACTTATATTCCCCAATCATAAACTCAAACGTGTATGTAACACGACATTACATTTAATTTACACTACACATAACAAAATTACAGAAGCTTAATAACATCAACACCGTTCATTTGTTGTATTAAATCATGTTTAAATAAGTATGTGGCCAAACACTGTCTCATAAAATACAAGCTATCCTAGTTTATGGAACAAGGTTATACATATACAATTGGGCACGTCACAATTGCGGCGATAAGTCCCCTCTTTGAGAAGTGGCTGGAGAGGCGTCACGGCGACCTTCTACCTGACGCAGGTCCTCACCGGACACAGGTGCTTCGGGAGGTTCCTATTCCGGATAAGGCGAGAGGAAATGCCCGGATGTCACCATTGTGTGGATCGCCCGGAGTGGAGGTCTGCCCGGCTTGGGCGGAGAACTGCCGTGTTCTCGGGGAGGCGATCGGCTGCGGCGATCTCTCGCGTCCGGCCCTGGTCCAGGCCATGGTACGGAGTGAGAGCACATGGGAAGCCATCACCTCCTTCTGCGAAGCAGTAAGGCTCGCGAAGGAGGAGGCGGAACGCGTGAGGCAGAGGCAATCTCTGCGCCCTCACGCCCCTAGTCGCCGCAGGAGACGCCCTGGGCGGCGGGAATCGAGAGCCGATTCCCGGCCACCGTGGGCGCGAGCTTGCGGACGGCGAGCAATGGGTAGCTCGCCATCCAGTAAGGACCAGGGCCGGGGCAACGGCACGTTGTGTTCCACGCGCGCCTCAAAGAAATGTCAGCACTAACTGATGGGGTCCGATTGGGCCAATGCTAGTCGCGGGATGTTCGAAAGAGTTACCGCGGCCCCTGACACAGGCAATTGAAGAAACATGGGTGGGTTTTAGTCAGTAAATGTCACGCCCTCCCGCTCCACCCAGAGCGGGAGAAGTCATTTGATGATTTCCCATCCAAAAAAAAAGAAGGCTTATATACATTTTGTACAGATTTTGCAACTTGTAATGAATTGTGACGTACACTATAAATGTGTACTGTATTTTTTTTTGTGAATAAACCTTTATTATTATTTTGTTTTATTTTTTTTTTTTTTGTCGGGTAACTACTACTATTTCTGTATGGGTTACAGAAAAATCTCGTTTTATGTGGCATTCGAGATCACTTTACCTGTCTCGGCGTAGTAATGAAGATCGCTTAGATCGAACAGTTATGTGCATTTTATTTTCCTCTCAATCAACTGATGTTTAATTCATGATTTCACGGAATTTTTCCAAACATTGTTTTCATGACTGCTACACTCCGACGGCAAATGTTAATGTCTTTGAAACAGATGTTTTCGTTAGCTTTACAATCACTGTTTTATTATTTTATGTAGATTCATTGGGTGTTGAAGCAAACAGGTCGTAATGTGGAGACTGCGAGTTGGCAAGAGTGTGGGATGCAAAGACGATCGGATCGACGACCAGGAGCTAAACCACCACCTCTTAAAGCAGTATTATTGTAATCTTACTTCAGTGTGGGAAAGAGATGGAGCTAGAAGTTCTGACAATGTCAACTGTCTTTTGAAAATTACGTTTAGCAAAAATCTAGTTTGTGCAAATTAATTTTTAATAATATTTATTATCGTTATTATCTTGTTAATGTTATGTTCATACGATTATTGTTTATTTAAAAGCATGCAAGTGTTAGAAAAGCGTGCATGACGTCACAATATGGCGCCAGCGCAGGTTTGTTCATAGTGTAGAAACATAGTAGTTACCTATTACGCTAATTGTGTAAGTGAACGAACAAATCAATTAATAGTGTTTTCAGTTTCCTCTATATGTATTTTATTCGTATTCGTGGCCATGCGGAGTGGTTACGTCACTGATTATTAAATAGTTAGGTACTACACGTTGCGCACGGTGTGTCTTACTTGTCTTACAATTGCAGTTTCGGAGTGTGGTCACAGAATACTATTATACACTAGCACTTTGCCCGCGACTTCGTCCGCGTGGATTTCGTACTTTCCTCTAAAAAAATTAACGCTCCTTCCACCTCCTTTAAAAGGTTTTTTTCGAAAAGTAATGTTTACTATCTTTATAATTTATTTATATAAATAATCGGGCCATTTTCGGGACCTAGGGCTGCTTTTTTTTTTAAAGCGTTTGGTACCATACCGTTGTGTGATTTAAACATTATCTAAGCCCGTTATCGAGTTAATTGAAGCAAGCACTTACGCTACACTTTACACTTTATTACCCTTTTCCACCCTGTTAGGAGTTAATTTGAAGAACCCTGAAACATGTTCTTTTCTATTTTTTTTAAGTATTAGTATCGAGTTTCGAGTTAATTTGACAGCGCGTTAAACATTTTCCTTAGTAACCTTGACACCCCCTAAATCCTCCGTGATGGGTTGTTTTAAAAAACTAAAAACGACAATCTTTATTATTTACTAAGGCAAATATTGTCAAGTTTCAAGTGTATTAAACCAAAGGAATAAAATTTTGCATATAAACTGTATCGCTCTTTTCACCCCCACAGGGGTGGAATTTTGAAAAATCGTTTCGAATTTTTTCATAACTTGAATCAAAGATTTTTTATACCAATTTTTGAGATAGTCAAGTCACGCAGTAAAATCCTCCTCTTAAAAATCTAATTACCCCTTTTCGCCCCGTGTCATCACCACTTATTACTATATATTTTCTGTCAAAAGTATTCATAAGTATTGAGTTTCGAGTTAATCGGACCGCGCGATAAAATTCTTCCATACAAACTAATACCCCTAAACTCCCCTTTGAGGGGTAGTTTTGAAAAACTAATATTGAGAAACTTTATTGTTTACTTAGGCAAATATTCGTGCCAATTTTCAAGTTTATTAACCAAAATGAATAAAATTTTTCATATAAACTGAATCCTCGCTTTTCACCGCCACAAGGTTGGAATTTTAAAAAATTAAAAGGAGGAAGGATGAGGTTTAGGATATTTCCAAAACTTTACTCAAAGATTATCTAAGTCAATTTTCGAGTTAATCAAGCCACGCAGTAAAATCCTCCTCCGTAAGACTGACTACCCCTTTTCACCCCGTTAGGGGTAGATTTTCGAAAAACCCTGATATTGGTTATTATTTATTTTTGATCTTAAGTATAAATACCGAGTTTTGAGTTAATCGAACTGCGCGTTAAAATTCTTCCACAAACTTTAACACCCCGCAATCCACCTCTTGTGAGTAACATAACATAACATCACGCCTTGTTTCTCCGAAGGGTTAGGCAGAGGTGTGCCTATCCCCCTCCCCCTCCCCCTTTCGGGCGTAGTTAAGAAAAGTAAAAAATTACAAAGTTCATAATTTACTTAGATCAGTATTCGTGCCAAGTTTCAACTTTATTAACTCAAGGAATAAGATTTTTCATACATACGAAATTCTCCCCTTTAACCCCCTTAAAGGTCGAATTTCCAAAAACCCCTTCTTAGTGCTCCCCAATTATAAAAGGAAGCCATTTGCAAAATGTCACGTTCCTAGTCCCAGTAGTTCTCGCGTCTTCGTCTCCTGTCTCGGCCTCGCTCGCGAACGGGCGCCAATACAAAATCCAATGATCAGTTAATAACTACTGAGAACTACTGGGAGTTCTCGCGTCTTCGTCTCCTGACTTGGTCTCGCTCGTACTATTATAAATAGTTACCTAGCATAAAAATATTCCTCGGTCTTTTATAAGTATTTTTAACAATTAAACATGTTAAAACATTAAAAAGCATTTTATTTTATTTCATATTATTTCATAAAGTATACTACAAATACCCACTGACATCTTTATTGAAAGAGGCAGCCCTGGCAATTCACAATAACAACGCGGCTGCGCACAGCTACAAAGCAAACTCACTTTACGCTTGTAAGGTTAGGTACATTTTCGTTCGCAGCGTCTAGCGACTCGAAGGTGTAGGCTATTATAGCAGTAGGTATTGAAAAATTTGTATTGAGTGATTTATCTGGTAATCTGTGCCGTCGCGTTGAATCACCCGCCCTATTACTTCGATTTCGCTTAGTGTTCTTTCTGACTTTTTTCTTTCTGCTCGGCTCCTAAGGCTCGTAGCGTGATGTTAAATAGGCTATGCAAAAATAATTTTTGAAATATGTACGACTTTTTGTTCATAATTTCATGGGTTTTCTTTTTGTGCGGAAACGTAATTATTTTTTCTAAAATAAAAGTAGTCTAAGTTACCCGCCGTAACATCAGCTATCTGCCAGTGAAAGTCACGTCAAAATCAGTTCAGCCGTTTCGGAGATTAGCCGGAACAAACAGACAGACAGATAGACGGACTAAAATGTTAAAAATTGCGTTTAATAAGAACCATACTTTCCTATGCATTTAGTAAAAAGTTATTATTTTGACATTACAAACAGACACTTCAATTTTATTTATTTGTATAGAGTATAGATCTATCTAGATATAGATATATCTACTCTTAACCTCTTCAGAGAAACTCCCACTATCGCTAATAATACCTACCTATTTTATGAATCATGGAATTATACTGAGAACAGATAACCTACATAGATACAATTATATTTTTAGTACATAAATGTGGTCCATATAAACATATTTTCTTCTATTTATAAATGAATACGTAGGTGCCAATCTAAAAATGTTTATGTGATGCCTATGTTTTCTTGAGAGCAGTAGTGGCCCAGTGGTAACAGCCGCAACTTACGAGTCGTAGGTCGTGGTTTCGAACCCAGGCACTTAATTATTTCATCACCACTGCTCTCAAAACGGTGAAGGAAAACGTCGTGAGGAAACCGCACTGGGCCCGCGTGGTGGACTATGGCCCACTCCCTCACACTGAGAGAAGGCCTATGTCCCAGCTGTCGAACATTATAGGCTGATTAGATGTTTTCGTGAATAGTTTTGTTTCCCGACAACTTCACTTGATGAACTAAAAGCGGCAAAATGGATCCCCAGGCGCTTTTCACAACCCTCCAACTATATAAATGTTTCAGATTCTAAACCTTTATATTCCCTATTTAATTAAGCCGAAAAGCGAATAAATATTTAATGAGGTTCTGCTTGAACGTGTCACACGTGGTATCGTTGTAAACTCAAGATGTTTAGGTACCTACATGGACTAAAATTATAATTATATTTGCAAATGAAGTACCTGTAATATTCATAACTAACTAATTAAATACGTAGGTACCTACTTTAATACACTACTATAAAGCTTATAGAGCCTTATATAGTAGGTAGATATCGTCTCTATCAGAAACAAAAGCATAAAGTTGTCTTTAACAATGACTAATTTTCATGAACAAAAATTAAGTAAGTCCACTCATCCACTGCTTAACGTTGATACAATTATTTTCAATCTAAAAATACAAACAGATTTGAGATCCACGGGAAGAAAAGACGAGGCTAAGCGAGGCCAGCAGCTAGAAAAGATGATTAAGATATATCACTGTTTTCTGAAACGCGAAATATGTACCCCCGAGAACCAGACAAAAATTTTAAATGAATGCTATTCCGACCTTATCTCTTAAACTTAAGTTTGAAATACGTTATCTGTTTAATGCAATCGCTTTTTGTGGAACGAGACTCAGTATTTGCTTCACGTTTTCTGAGTAAATAATCATGGTAACATGGGTAGCATAAACATATAAATAACGGACTGGGGGCCAACCACCACCTCATAAAGCACAATTATTTTAATGTTACTTCAGTGTGAGAATGAGATGGAGCTATACAGGACGTCTAGCTCCATCTCTTTCCCACACTGAAGTAAGATTACAATAATACTGCTTTAAGAGGTGGTGGTCTAGCTTCTATTCCTTTGAGGGGTATGCAAGACAAGGCGAGTATTAAAAAATATGTATAATCTTTATTTACATCACTTACAATTTTAATAACATACAGTACAGATTTCACAGTCATTTACACAAAATTGTTACCTATAGCTACTACAACACATTTCTACATGAGATACGATTTTCCAAGATTAACATCGCAGAAAATGGCGTCGCGGGACCCTCCAAATACGTTTCGGTCCTTAGGTACTTTGTGCAAATACCGTTAGAGGATTAAAGTCCCAGAGGTCTATCAAACCATTCAATAATAGTATCAAATAGAAGGATACGAAATGTTTACAGTGGTTTACTTACTTACATGATTTCAAGGAAAATTCTATTTAGATACATGTATAATTATTTCATGACAATCCTGTGAAAATACGTCTAATTATTTTTAAAGTTTTACATAAGAAGAAATAGGTAATGTTATTTTGTGATACACGTTAAAGATGGTGTAAATGTGCATATAAGTAGTTTATTTGTACAAATTAATACAAAGATAGTGTCACACACAATTATTTACAGATATGTAGATGAGAGATGATACAGAATATTTATGATTTATTCAAGTGTTTCGTCTCACCTTCGAAATAAAGCGACAACTCTCTCGTAACTCGCCAGAGCGCTTTGGAACATTAAATAATATGTTACATGTGTAATGTTAGGGAACACTAAACAAATATATGACAAAGACAAATGCAGAGATGTGATCTAGGATCCCAGTGTCTGAGATATACATTTATTTTATGAAAACTTCATTTGGTTTCATGTAAGTAATAAATGAAGTTGTTGACAAAATTTTTAGTGGAAACATTTTGGAACAAAGTAACTCAAATTAACTTTCAATGATTTCGTTAATTGCTCACAGCTGCGACATTCTGCCTTTATTCCGATGAAATCTGGCGCAAGTCCAATGCCTCCTTGATCTGGAGCCGTAAAAATTAATATAAATTTTGTATTTCATTATAATCGTCACATAATTATGTAGTTTTGTTCATAAGCATCTACCAAAATATTTCATTAAGTAAATATTTAAAGATGTTTGTATAAGCAAACAAGGACCAAATAACAAACAAAATATCAAATAATGGGAAAGTTGGGCACATTCCAAACTTTGATCGATTTTGTTTTTATGTACCAACCAAGATGTATATATTTAGTTTAATAGCTAAAGATAATATCTGAAAAACTTCACGCCTCGATTCATAATGTTTATGACATGAATATTGACATGTTAAGAAATCCAATTTTCTAAAAGTAATCTTCTTACGTTCTTCATCGCGATACATACACAGAAGGCATTGATTTTGTATTACAGATTCTCAATTTTCCAGCGTACGATTATGTGCAGAATATATTAGGATATATTGCGACATTAAATGCGGTTCACAAACTGTCGAAATTCGGGACGGATGCCCTCAGGGAGCTCCGTTAAAACTTAATATCGACGATTACATGAATCAGTTTGCGTAATTCTCACGTTTACAGGAGGCTTCTCTAACACATACTTGAATTATACACAGTACAGCTGAGAAAGTCAAGAGATATACCCATATACTCTAATAATTAATAGACAAAGGTAACAAATGAATAACGTCATATTACTATCTAGGAGTCTAATACATTTTAAGTATAAGTTTTGGTAAAAAAATCTTATACACATAGATTACTGTCTACTTTCTAATATATTTCACTAATACGTCTCTTTCACATATAAAAAGTATGTACAACTTTTTGATTAGGAATTGACTACATGAGAACACTATTGAATATGATTGCATCAAATATAATCTACGCGTGAACTGGGTAGGTACATAGATTTGATGACACTGATTTACGTAAAATAGTCGATAGGTTGGCAGGTAAGGTTCTCATCAATCTTGAAGAGATTCAAAGACAGTTTAAAAAAGTACTATAGAACCCTATTCATCACAATTGTCTTGTTCATTCAAATTGAGAGCAGTGGTGGCCCAGTGGTAACGGCAGCGCTTTACTTTGTGTAAATAACTTCATCACCACAGCTCTCAAAACCGTGAAGGAAAACATCGTGAACCGGAGGTCCTAGAACCAAAAATCCGCAGACATGTGGCATCTACCAACTCGCACTGGACCTGCGTGGCAGATTACGGCCCACTCCCTCTCGAAGAGTTGGAACATTATAGGCTGATTATGATGGTCTTGTTCATTCGAGATAAAAAAGCTAACGCACATAAAGAGGTATGATATAACATCACGCCTGTATTTCTCCAAAGGGTTAGGCAAAGTTTAAGTCCCGGTCAGATATGTACATTTTATATAATATACTCCTTGTAACATAACAATCAGCTCAATTTATTTTAATCACGAAAGCACATAAACAAGCTGGATGTTTTCATTTTATCGCAGAACAAAAATAGAGGTATATGAAAGTTGAGCGATGGAAACCTCTGAAGTTAAAACTTGAAGCTAAAATTAATGAAACTTCAGCTGAGTTTGGAACACCACTGTTTTGTCTTAGTTTGATCCACATTCAGTTCAGGTAGCAACGTCTTATGAATACTAACTTAGAAAATAACTTTCGCAAATAAGTTACTTATCGCTAAGAACGCGGACACGAATATACATTATTGAAATCATTAGATACCTATAGTTTTCTTAAACTAGTAATTAATTACTGCTTCACTATCAGCATTATAGTACTACACGAAAGACACTACAACTTCGTTAATAAAAGTAATACCAAGATAGGACACATCAAATAGACTTTTCGTAGTCAATTGGGTCAGCCCTTTAGATCCCACTCGATTTGATCTGTCCGAACAATGTATCGGCTAAAGTACCTTTTTGGGGTCTTCAAGTGAACTCAAACAGTAAGCCGAGCCCTTATTAATTCATTCTGGAATCCTACCAAGAGGACGAAGGTCGAATATTCAAGCCCACGGCTGTTTACATTGAAAACCTGTCTTTGAAAAAGTTGTAATACGTAGCTTAGTCGCAATATTGGGCTTAAACATATACCACACAGGGCACGGACGTTGTTATATTATTATAGAAACAAATGTTTTGACAAAGTATCTGGGTATTCGTACATGAATTTCGCGAACGTTAATAATTCAACAGCGTACGTTTACGACGAGAATGAGCATTGTTCAGGGTCTGAGGAAAACAATATCACTCGCAGAAGTAAGTGTTCACATTGTTTACCGGCTTTTACCGGCGCTACGTCCTTAACTAAATATTTTCACATAAAATGTTGTTACTCGAAACAAAAGAACATTGCGCTTTCTATCATTGGATTGTAGACAAAAAAACATTGACATAACTAGTGTCCCGCAAAACTTTGATATAAAAATTACAGGATGTTCTTTTTGTTTGGTTTAGATTTAGAGTACTTCTTAGAGTTCTTCTTTGAGAGGTAATATGATATTAATTGCGTAAACTTTTGGGCTATATTTCATTACGGTTTCCAAGGCGCAGGAAACGTGACCAGAAAACATGGAAGGAACAATCCGTAGGTAATTACGTTTGTCCTAAGTAATTTATCTAGCTTTAGTTCGAAATGTATTTATGATTAATTCATTAAAGTTTTATTACGCACGAGTTTTTTATGGTTGTATTATTTTCGTAAAGCCTTCTATGCATAATCAATATTTCATGAAATAATATTACACAATTAAAAAAATATTAGTTGGAACGTGATTTTAAGTGATCAATTCGAATTCCACTTCGTGAAGTTTAGAACTGAAGCCAGATACAATAGATCCCAATTCTGAATTGAAAGACCCTACTTTAGTTTCCACTCATCTATAGGTAGGTACTTCTATACTTATAATATAAAGAGGTAAAATTTGTGAGTTTGTATGTAGGGGGTAATCTTACTAGGGTAATCACAAAAAAAGGGGTAATCTTCGGAACTACTGCATGATCCGATACCGATTTTTTTTTTTTTTTTCAAAAACGGGAAGCTACAGTAGGTATTACCGAGTGTTATCCTAACTAATAATATAAATGCTAAAGTGAGTTTGTTTGTTTGTTTGTTTCGCTTTCACGCAAAAACGGCTGAACGAATTTGGATGAAATTTGGCAGAAGGGTAGACCATGACCTGGGTTAGGACTTAGGGTATTTTTATTCCGGTAATACGTTTCCGTGGGACAATTTCCGACCTCCATGCGGGCGAAGCCGCGGGCAAAATCTAGTACGATATATTTTATGTTAAACAAGAAATTCTACGCAGATGAAATCGCGGGCAGAAGTTAGTGCCTAATAAAAAAGTAAAAGCTCATCCGTTCTGGTTAGACTAGTAATTCAGTCCTTGTTCCGTGCAACAAATGGCCAACTAAACTCTTGTTATACCCCCTTTTTAGGGTTCCGTACTCAACAAGGACACTTATATTTTCGCCATGTCCATCTGTCTGTCTTTCTGTCTGTGTGTCCGCGGCCTAGCTCAGAGACTCTTAGTATTAGAAAGCTGTAATTTGGCACGGGTATACTCGTACATATTAATCACGCCGATAAAGTGATAAAATAAAATACTGATAAAAAAAATTTAGGGTGCCTCCCCTACACGAAAAGTGGGGATGACTTTTTAGGGTTCCGTAGTCAACTAGGAACCCTTATAATTTCGCCATGTCTGTCCATCAGCAGCTTAGCTCAGAGACTTTTAGTACTAGTAATCCATAATTTGGCATGGATATACATATTAATCACGCCGACAAAGTGGTAAAATAAAATCATGAAAAAAATACTTTTTAGGGTACCTCCTGTACACGTAAAGTGGGGATATTTTTTTTCACGTCTACCCCATGGTGTGGGGTGTTGTTCGATAAGTCTTTCAAAAATATTGCGGGTATATGAAAACAATTTTTCGATTATGGGATCCGTTTCTGAAATATTAAGCTTTTTTTAGCTTTAGCTTTGGCTTTATGTGGGTGTACTATAGGTACCCCTCTGCCCAACCCTTCAGGGAAACAAGGCGTGATGTTATGTTATGTTAATATAAAATAGGTATACGACGAATTTAAAAGGAAAATTATCACAACTAAGTAGGCATTACAATTTAACGAGTAATAGTCGACCAACTAACATTTGCAGTTGGAATGTATGAGAGAACATGTTTTTCAACTACAATGTTAAGTTTTTTCTTAGGATAAATTCATCCCAACTACGGAACCTTCCATTGTGCGTGGTCCGACACGCACTTGGCCGGCTTTTTACTTTAGAAATCTGTGCTAAGTAGGTACCGAAATAAATAGAGGACTCTCTTTAAAAATAATTTCAATGGAAAGTAAATAGGTACAACTGTATAAAAAAGTATACCTATATAAAGGTGAAATATATTTATACTTAAATGTCAACTTTTCTACTTCTGCAATAATAAGTAAGTTGAAGTTTCAAGCTCAACACAATGTGATTTTCTTTCACACCTATGTCCACAGCAACAAACATTTCCACGTAATAAGTAATACCAGCCTATTATGTCCCATGGCAAAGGCCTCTTCTCACACAGAGAAGGCACGAGCATTGATCACCACGCTTGCTCAAGACGGGTTGGCGATTTCAGAGAAGTTTTTCCTTCACCGATGTTAGTAATGTCCCAGATATACTCAGAAAGCACACATGAATTTTATTGAAAAAGTCACATTGGTACTTGCCCGGATTTGAACCCACAATCTGGTGCATGAGAGGCGAGGGTTTAACCACTGGGCCACCATGACATTACAACGTACATGTACTTAATAACCTTATCGATATTTTCGAGCCGTTTGGGGTTGAAACCCTCGGGCCGTGGGGTCCGAGCGCTCATGGTTTGTTTAACGAAATCTCCAAACGGCTAGTTGACACTTCCCGTGACCCAAGGGCCGGCTTTTACCTTGGCCAGAGGCTAAGCATTGCCATAAAACGAGGCAATGCCACCAGTCTCTTGGCTACATTACTAGTCGACAGCGATGCGGAGGAATTTTTTGACGCCATATTTTAGTTTGTGAACAGTTTTCGTTAAGTTAGGATATAATTTTGTTATTTTATTAATTAATTAGGTATAAGTTGTTATTTATGTACATTCCATTTTGATTCTGAATAAACTTAACACAGGTTTAAAAAAAGTACTTAATTAAATTAGTTTCCAATTTGAAGCGTTATACATTAACCTCTAGCGAACAAAGTTTCCAATTTACAACGAGTGTAACTTATTACTTGTGTTAAATGAGGTGCCTGCGACCGATATCCCTATAAATATAAAATCGACACAAAATGGAAAATATTATAAAACAACTTTAGTTACTAGATACTTATTTATCTACAATGACTAGTGATTAGCAAGTAACTCCCTTATTCATAAGCATCGTATCACTAACGTGGTTAAGTCTATTGCCCTCTCAGGGCACGATGGACATGTAGTACCTATATTTATGAAGGGCTTATTAATGTAACTATTTTTGAATAAAACTGGGTAAGACTACCCTTATATAATTATATCGTATTTCAGGTTCAACAAATTTATCCTACCTTGTTTATGATTAGATAAATCCTTTATTGAAAATTTGCTGAAAGCCTAGACACAAAATCTCTGTTTGCTGTTAGTCATTACATTTGTACCAATATAAATAAGCATAAGCATAAGCTCTGGAACTTTATTGTTTCTGAGAGCCGCTTAATTTGTGTTTAACTTTGAATTCCATTCACTAACAACAGATGTTTGCGGTCAGATTCCACTTAGTCAGACCGAACTAGAACAAAACAATAAAATCTGTCTGGATACTTTCGAAACAAGGTTACTCGGGTTACGTGCAACAAAAACTATGTTCTATGTCAAAAACAACCTTTAAAAATGGTCCAACATTACCGCAGAGTACGTTTTCAAGCTGAAACATAGGTAGGTATCCACTACATTTTCGCAATAGATGGTTACTAACTTTTCTAACATTGAACTTACGTATAATAAAACTATACAATAATACTTTTAAATAATTACATAATCATAAATACTAAACGATTTGGTTCGTAGCTTTATTTCCTGTCACTAATTACTAAAACATTTCGAACAGTAAGCACCGCTTTAACTTCTACTTACAAAATTAAAAAAGTTCACTTCATTGTTATAGAGAAAATCCGCCGCCACACTTATCCACTTTAATAAGTCCTAACAGACTTAAAAATGTTATTCATTGTGTTATTTAAATACAGAATTCAATGAGCCGTACTTGAAAGTTTGAATGATCGACATTCGAATGATGGTAGCTTGTGAACGATTCAAAGGTGTGCGACCGAGGTGGCGGCGGTGCGGGAGTGCTACGCTTTGGTCGCAGGCACGGGGTCGCCTCGCGTGCGCAGGGGCAGCACCTTCCGGGCCAGCCTCGTGAACGTGGAGCGGAACTGCCGGCTCATGCTGCAGTACAGCACGAAGTTCACCGCAGACCCCACCAGCGCCATCAAGTCCATCACCTCGCCTGCGCCAATGGAAAACTAAATCAGTACTGTTACATTCACTCCATGTAAACTGACCGTGTTTGCGGTTCACACAGTCAACAATAGAGATTAGTAAGGAGGTAGGTAATTAACAAAGAGAGTTAATCCAAGAAATTATATTCTTTACACTGCGTAGGCAAATTCTAATAATTATCATAGCATGCTAATTTACTGTTTAAACATAAGAGACACTCAAGTGAAAAATGAAAAGATTTGGCATTTGAGCGCGCGCACAATTTGGTTTAAAATGGCAGGCCCAGGCTGAAAGACTCAAGTTTTTTGCTGACTTAACTATAATTTCATTTCATTCATTAATATATGTTTCCATAGTAGCTACTTGATACTATTATTTCATGAAACAATTGGACACAAAAGGGTCGGAGCTCGCTCTTGATATATCTGGGTAATAGCAATTTATCAAACCAACACTATCGACATTATATTGACACGCCCTAACTATCTGGTACAGACACCGGGTTTGGCAACACTTATTTATTTTAGCTCCGTAGGAAATAGGTACGTCCAATGTCACTGTATAAATATAAACTATATCTATAATAAAATTCCAAGGTGAGTGAAAGATTTATGAGAACCCGAAGTTGGCATTCCCTTTTTTTCAGTTAAAGTCTGTTAAAGTAAGCTATTACCTAGCCATTACAGATTTCAATTTTCGTAATGAAACTACTTTAAGTTTTTACAAGGAACGTGTCATGAATACCTAACATTAGGAGCTAAAAGAATCTCGTGGAAAACTTAGGCTATTTTTAGTTAGAATATTGACTAAGTTTTGTTCTACGGCTTTCGGATTCTCGGTGTGTTTACTATCCCTGTTTAAAGCTACTGATTAGATAACTTTAAGACAAAGTTCAACACTCCTGCAAAACAGGTTTACCCTCAGTAAACTTGGGAGTACGAATCACTATGTATCTACCTACTTTCAGATTTACTTAATTAATAGGAACATAATACAACAACAACGTTTCTTATCTTAAGTGAAACATTTGATTTACTGGTTTGAAACTTTTGCTTGTTCAGTATAAAAGCAGTTATTTCGCAGAATACATTGTAAAATAAGGTCTCTCTTGGTAATGTTTGCCGCGGCGTGCGTCAAGTGCCAATCAACTTGATATACCCACTTAATTAAAGCTTTCACGAATGTATGCTCAGGCGTAGAGAACACAATAGGTATATGGATTAATTATTCCTTACCTATGCTCCGACCGCTTAATTTCATAAGCAAATCAATCTAAATTGTAATATATTTTAAATCGCCCTTGCTAAACTGCCTAAGTTACATCATGTGGATTGATTGATATAAGTTATATGGATACGTAATAAAAAGGTAATTTTCTTTGGAACCAACAAGTCGCTCGGGACGAATACATCACTAACTTAATATGACAAATTATTTGGATATACATGTCTTTGCCTTTCAACTCTGTTGACTGAAGTTAGTCTATAAGCCGACACGGCGTTACTGAAATCAAACCAATTTTTATAATTAAGTTCAGTTAAGGGATGTCGTTACGGTGTCAATATAACATGATGTGAAAATGTTTCAATACATTTTCCGTGCAATTTCCATTAGATGCAAATTAATCCAAATGTCAAAGGGTAACCCTTTAAGCTTAATCACTGTCAATCGAATTATGAAGCGCGTTTGAAATTTTATACGGCTAGCTTCATGACTAAATTCTGTAGTTAAATTATTCCAGTTTTCCAATGTAAGTAAGTTAACAATTTTCAGTGGTCACCTTTTAAAACAGATTTAAGATTTCTTAAACCAATTTCATTATGAGAGATCACTATAAAAAATATGCCTACATAACTTTAAAGTAAATTACAGCCCCAAAATATATTATAACCTCACTTATCATTTTAATTACGTAGGTACATTTTTTTTAATCTTTATTAATTAGGAACTTTTATAACCGTAATGCGTATGACAGTCCCATCATACCCTAAATAAATAATAATAAAATACTAGCTGCTATGGATTACATTGGGGTCATGAACCTGAACAGACTCTGAACTACATACATTGAATGTCCATACAGTTTCAGGATTTTCAGGAAATAAAGAACAATTTAAATTGTATCTCACAGGTCAGCTGCGTGCCTCGCAACGCAAAGGGAATAAATACCTCAGTGAAGGGGCTACTTTTATTGGCTTGATCTATTCGTTGCCAACAAATTTCTGCTCCAGATTGATTTTGGAAATCAATCTGGATTCCGATTACGACAATTCCATGGAAAACATATACCAACATAACATAACATCACGCCTGTATTCTCCGAAAATTTAGGCAGAAGTGTAACTAAAGTAGGGGAGAGCGGGGTAATAAGAGCGATGGTTCCGTCTTAGTGCTTAAGAACCCGGCCGTTTCCGTCAACCATAGAGAATGTTTGGCTGTCGCGCACGAGTCATTAGTGCCCTGCGTTGAATCACGAGAGATGGTTGTGTGTTTTTCATTCCGCGCTTATAAAAAACTGCCGACTGCCAGCGTCCAGGTAAACATGAAGATTTATTCTTATTGTATTGTGTTTGTGCTTATTAGGTACATAAGATTCGTCTTCTTTCAAGTGCCACTTGCTAAATTGTGATTGAAAATCTAATAAAATATTTGTGTTATTACTTTTCAAATTAGCGGTAGGCGGGTAATGGGAGCCTACATGGCTCTCACTATTTTTGGGAAGAAGTAATAATTATAGCTCCTATTTTCCATATGAGCGTTATTACAGCTCGCATTACCCATGTATGGGGCAATGGGAGCGATTGACGTTTTTTTTTATCTTTATTGGATGGCTGTAGTTGATTTAACCTGTGATGGAAAGTTCGTCAAATCAACGAGGTTTAAGTTCCTAATTCAAAATTATAAGTTCAAAGTAAACAAATATGGTTTTTATCAACATTTTCCCTTAGTTGGCTCCAATTCCCCCGCTCTCCCCTACACTTACATTTCGCCAGTTATGTTTTAAGTCCCGTGTAATAGAGGGCGAGCCTATTGCCATCAACCAAGCACAAATCCAGACTCCGGGCTGCTACTGAGAAATTTCAGATGAAAAAACCCAATAACTCTTTGGCTGGCCCGGGAATTGAACCCAGCACTTCATGCTCAGCAGTAGCGCTAGCGACCACAAGATCAATGACGTAGTCAGACATACATCGGCTAAGTAAAAGTTTCTGCAATCTGTAACAGCTAGTGATCACGTTAAAAAAAATCTGCTGTTCCCTACATTTTGTCGAGTTATGCGAACATAAATGTAGGGAGCAGCGGATTTTTTTTTCGCGATTTCAGGTTTGGTCCCATAGTAAGAGTTGTTCATAATGATGAGTACAATGACCCCTTAGATTTTGCGTTATTTATGTTACACCTTGTATATTAGGTTTCCGTTGTATTCGCAGACTTTACCTGTCACTTAGTAGGTGCTCCAGTAACTTAACGGGCTTTCCTCTGGACAGACTAGCCTAAGTTAATTGATTTAAATTGGCGTCTTAACTGCGATTGAAATTAATTGTAGGTAACCTTGTAAGTAACCTTTCACCTAACTAGGTACCTCAGTGATCAAAGTTTCGTCTGACAAATGGATTTTATATAACCTTCCTCTGTTGAACATAGACTTTCACACATAGCATCACGCCTGTATTCCACTATGGGTTAGACAGAGGTGAACGAAGGTTAGCGAACGCTTAGGTTTGTTGCTAAAAAAAATTGGCAAAGACATTGGTGATTTTCTAAGTGGGTACTGTTATGATGGAACGAGGAAACAAATCAAACTTCTTAGTAAGCTAAAACCATGGGTATAATAAAATTTCATAAACTTATGAATTTCGCTTTTTGAAACTGCTAAGTTTCGGATTCACTGCAAAGACTCCTGCAAACAGGCACGACACGCGACGCAACACAAAGACCCCGCGTGTCGCGCGACGAGCGGTGTCTTTGTGTCACGTCGCGTGTCATGCCTGTTTGCAGGAGCCTCAACTCGACATTTATCATAAAAGCTACAAATGGGTATTAAAGGGCAGTTTATCGAAATTATTTTAGTACTGAGTAGGTAAGAGAGTATGTCAAGGTACCTACTCTGACAAAACCAATTAATATATAAGTACATAAAATAAAGTAACGTCAAGTCTAGTTAGTAACATGCCTATATCGTAGTTCGGATCGTGAGTCACGCGAGCTGCGTATTATTTTATTTTTAAAACGACCAATCTCAGAGATTGCATCAGACTGTGTCACGTGGTTATTATACAAACGTCTGTTACTACTTTATCAAAAACCTGACGAGACTTCGAAGCATTTTAGCAACAGACATTTAGACTAGACTAAGTCAGACTACATTATTTACAATTAGGTGCGACTCCAGTTACCATGTGGTAACCGAATTGATAAAAATTCTTAGGTCTCCTCCGCACGGCCACTTCGCTCTTAATGTTCTACTCACATTACATTAGGGTAGGACACATAATATTCAGCTTAGTATCCAACATCAAATTACATTTTCATGTAATTAACTTACTCAGCCTCTAATTAGACTGCCAATCATTCGTCCTACTTAATCGGTATAATTAAGGTTCGATCATTAATACATCTACGAATCGTGTGCACCGTGATTATCGCGCTTTGAACCAAATCCTATAATTGTTCAAAAATATATGTAGATAATTGATATGATCTACTCAATGACCGAAAACGCTGGTGATGCGAAATAATCGGCCATGACTTATGTACACGCCATAGAGTACTTTAAATTTTGACAAAAGTCTATAACACAGCTGTATTAAGTATGGCATTCATAATCAAGGCGTTCGTGGTGCGCATACCAACATGCTACCTGCACCTGGTGATGGAAGAAAGCTTTTGGCCGCAGGATGTGGTATTCCGCCGCTTTCGCGGACAAGTGCCACCAGAACGCACAAAGACTTAGTGCAACTAAGTGAGACTAACATAGTTATTAAATTTTATTTGTTATGTATCTATGGGTCTTTGTTACCTGATAATAAATGGTTATATATTATATATATATATATAATCATCAGCAAAGCCCAAAACGTATTCACAGCTGTTAAGTAGGTATCGTCATTTTAAAACCCAAGTTCATTACAAAAATAGCAAAAAATAGGTGACGAAAAGCTCTAATGAGTTAAACACCCCTAATGATAGTACCTACTTAGTTAATTATGTAACAGAATCACAGCATTAACACCACTTTAACTTATTAAAGGCCATACACTTCATTAATTACCCTAAACATCACTTTTAGGTTAATTTATTTCGGCTCTACCAAATTACGTTATCGTTCAAATTTTATGGAAAATGAAATAAATTTTGGAAAGAAGAAATTGTAGGTTTTCTGTTTCCTTACTTAGCTTATAATTATGCAATCATTAGTCACCCCTTTTTTTGAATGGGAAATTATCAAATGACTTCTCCCGCTCTGGGCGGAGCGGGAGGGCGTGTCAGGCTTTTACTGACTAAAACCGACCCGTGTTCCTTCAGTTGCCTGTGCCGGGGCCACGGTAACTCTTTCGAACTTCCCGCAACCCTGGCTGACATAAGTCATACCTTACATAGCTTCAAAAGAATCAGCATCCATCTGTAGCTTTTATTTCGCCAATAAATAAAACACTGATTGACTTTAAGGGGGAAGCGCTAAGGTAGCCCGCGAAATTCAAATTTTCTTACGTTTTTTGCAATTTGCTGGTCAGTGTTAAGTTGTACGTTGATGAAAATATGATTCGCGGTCGTAACAAATATGTATTTACAGAATTATAATCATTACAATCAGTAATAAAACTTGTTAACTTAGTATAATCCCCAAATGTCAAGATTTCATGAAATAGTAATTCTTGGGGTTTACTTGGTCTTAGAGAGTTGTGTTGATGACTTTAATGATTATAATTCTGTAAATACATATTTGTTACGGCCGCAAATCATATTTTAATCAACCTATAACTTAATACTGACCAGCAAATTGCAAACATCGTAAGAAAATTTGAATTTCGCGGGCTACCTTGGCGCTTCCCCCTTAACTGCTCATTAATGCAAACCACATAAACACACCGCACTGACATTACCTACTGTTTTATAGGAATTTAACTAATTAGGTATTCAAATCATTGAAGCGACAATGCCAAAATGAGGCCGTTTACTTTTCGGGCGAAAACTATTAATATCCGTATCCATAACAGTTTATCTACAGAATATTGCATAAATATAACATTTAATAGGTTGGATTATTTAGCTACAGTACTGATACATCGCTAAATATTCATACATCATTGCGTAGAGTGGTCAGGTTTTCCAAGAATTCGGTTAAATACAGCCCACGATTCCATTAAATGACTAGGATTCCTATGGTGTCCATTTAGACAAACGTGTAGCATATCTAGTGTAGTTATCTTCCTATTAATCTATACTAAAACGGGGCTAAATAACACCGCAGTAACACTAGTAACACCGCAAATACAGTGTTTATTCTATTACCCACTTACCTGATCCACTAAGTAAGCACTAGCGGTGCTGCTGTTGAGTAGATAGGTACTAATTCGTTTTAACGCACCAAGAGTTCCGTCAATTTCATTAGGATCTAGGAAACTATAGTAGACTAATCTTAACAGCATCAGGACTGCTTGCTTTTCCAATGGCTATCCAGAAGCTTAGTGGCTAAATTGTGGTCTATGCTTAAGGGATTGTGAAATTTCTTGTTTAAACATAAAATATATCCTATGACACTTGACGATACTGTAGCATCAAATTAGTGAAATAATTTTCTGAATCGGATCAATAGTTCCGAAGATTACCCCTACATACAAACTCACAAATTTTACCTTTTTATAATAATAGGATCTATACATATAATAAAATCGTAGCAAATTCAAAACTGTACATTGAATGTTTTTGAATAAAGTAATTGCTACTTCAACAACGTGGAACGGTGCGTGGTCTTAGGACCCTTAACTTTTTTAAACATTTCGATATACATTTCAAGTTTTGAAAAAATTTGAAGACAGCAAGAAAATGGGCACTTTTTACAAATATTTGTGATGCCAATTGATCCTGTTTCATAAATAAGGATCAAAAAAAATCTAACAGACCAACTGAGGTTTGAGTACTAGAAAAGTCAGAAACCGCAAAAACTTCCAATACATTTCGTAGAAAATGAGACTGAGGTGAAAGAGAACACAATATACCAGTGTATGACAACAGTCGAATTATTTCATTACTTCACTCAGCCTGAACAGGGAACGAATAGAGCAGATAGTTACAAAGTTTAACCTTTTAAATGATTATCATCCAGCAATACCTTTATGGAGCTAAGCAGACAATCATGACATTATATAAGAACGGCTATTTTAGTCAACTTTCAACAAAGCAAATAGCTTAGCGGTTCGACGACTGCTTTGGAAACCTGTGTTTATAAGTTCAATTCCCACTGTTGATATATTTTGGGATTCTTTTATTAAATTTTTTATACTATTATAAATAAGATATTTCGTAGAACCTACACAGAAAAATATAAAGTTAAGGCCTCCATGCGTTTACAATTTATTGTTTTAGTGATAGCCCTTCGTCAGGAATAATCTGTAGAATGCATCAGCTAGTGTATCAGTGTTGTGCCATTAAATAGTATATGCAAGAAAGAACGCAGGCGTTCATTAATTTCAACACAACAACTTCGCAAGCAATGGGAATTGATACTGAAGGATGCGGGTGTCGACCTCAGGACGAGCTACTTCTCACACGGAAAACTTTACGTCTCTTGCGTTGCTTGCTTTTTATATTTTGGCTGCTGAGACCAAAACTACAAACGTAGTATGCAGGAAAGTTTTATGTCATTGTTAGTCATGTCTGCAAGCAAAGCAGAAAAATAAAATAATTAGCCACGATATTGTTAATGCTTCAATATCGTGACTATTTAATTCTACGGATGTTTTGCTATTTTGCTTCTTCATGATTTAAAATAAATATTTCTACTGTGTATTTCTGAAAATAATTTCAGACTGAACGAAAGTTCAACGAAATATGCACCAGTAAGGTTGGTCTTAGTTCCATTTGGCCGCGGTCATTATTTGTCTCCAGTTCATTTTAGACCAATATTGCATGTTTGAGTTCCGTGAAAAGAAATATTTAATGCACATTTTACGCATTCCATACTTAATACAGTTATTTATTGTTATTCAATTTATTGTTGAGCAAGATTATGACTGCATCATGTTTATAGGAGTTGTTAGTAGAATAATTGAATAAACATATCTACAATGCTATACAAATACATACTTTCTCAAACAATCTGATTACCACTAGTGGTGCCCAGAGGCGCCACCGATAAGTTTGTATATCATGCAGTCCTCCAATAATAACTAACTTCCCTATAAATCCAAAATATTTATTTCACTTTGTATACATGAACAAACAACACGTATTTTAAACATGGAACTGTGAATCATAAATTATTTTTGTCCCAGCTAAATCTTTCCTTGTGAAACTTTTTTATATTCGGTTTGTAAATACAGCTTTGTTACGGTTTAACGTGAAGATTTCCGAATAAGTAATAAATATTACCGCCGTCTGCCACGTTAACGTGAATTATTTAGCAATTAGCCGACCATCATTGTTAAGCCGAGTTCGCGGCTTTTCAGCTTAAACTTACATACAATATTAAAACGATTTTCATTAAAATATCTCAGCTGATATAAAAGAAAATTATTTTTCTTGCGGCTGAAAGCGCTAATCAATTTTACTGACAGAACCGTTATGAAACTGTCAAGTATTTTAATATTTTCTATATTGTAGTAGTGGTTTAAAATAATTTAAAATGATTTGTAAAGATTTCGGGGATACGTAGTGTTTTTGTTAAAAATATGTAGGTATAAACATGAACAAAATTTATTTAGAGGCAGAAGGTCTGAAGGACTGAGTATTTAGAAATAGAGTTAGAGTTTAGATTATTTAGAGTTTGCAATGTATTGTACTTTAATTTATTGTGACCCACTGATATCTTCAACGAGGTAGGTATTAATGATCTTTATTGTAGGTACTTAGTAATAACAGCCGCACGGGTCGATCCATCAGGTAAAGCTACGCTTGCCGGGGTTGGTTCATGGATGGGAGACCATCTTTACATACCGAGACTCCTCCGTGCCTCGGAAAGCACGTTAAGCCGTTGGTCCCGGCTGTCATTCGTGGATCTTTGACAGTCGTTACGGGTCGTCAGAAGCCCGAAAGTCTGACAACCAGTCTTACCAAGGGGTATCGTATTACCCAGTTACTGGGTTGTGGAGGTCAGATAGGCAGTCGCTCCATGTAAAATATTGGTATTCAGCTGCGTCCGGTTAGATTGGAAGCCGAACCCAACATAGTTGGGAAAAGGCTAGGCAGATGATGATGATTATTGACTTACTTTAAATCTTTAATGAATTTGTGGCATCAGCAATGTCTGATATTATACCTGTCGACACAGACAGATTCAAAATATCATTGGTGCAAAAATCCAAAATATAATAATTTAGTAGTACGAGAGCCCACGACCAAAACCATGTCGCATCGTTTTACGGGCAAAACCGTATTTTTTTTTTCCTTTAGAAGATTGTCAACCCGACTCGGGAGGCAGTAGGTACCGGTAAGAAACGTCACAGTTTTATGGGGGCCCATTTTTGCCTTTCAAAAAAAGTAGGCAGACAGTTTTATCACAATATGTGGGCGTCCAAGCAAAAAGGGTCCAGTAGTGGGGTATTGAGTTAAGACCAAATTCGGTATCTAGAATAGTCAATTAAAAGGATAATAAGGATTATAAGGATTAAAAATATGTTCAAAAACTGGTACATTTTTTTTCATCTGATATTTGAAGTCAAAACTCTGAAAAAACTTGATTTGAGAATAAACATTCTCAAAGTTTGATTTTTGGTACTTAGTACATTTTCTGGTACTTAGAAACATCATATAAAGTCATTTACTATATGATCTTGTAGATAATTGAGCATTAATTAATAATCAATTAAAATCGAGAAATGCCATTTTTTCTCCCAACTTTACAAAACTGCGTATATCTCGGTAACTTAACGCCGAGAACTGGACCCTTTTTGCTTGGACGCTGACATATATTAATTTACATAGGTTTCGTCATTTTATTACGAAAAAGTTTGCGCGTCACATGTTGCCTGAGCGCATTTTCAAAAATGTTAAAAAATATTACCGACCTGTCTCATAGCATGTTGCTATGAGACAGGTGGGTAATAATTATTGGATTCAATTTTTGTTTCAATCTTTTTTATGGCTGCTAGGGTTACCAAAAAACTGTTTTCAGACATTTTAAATGTCGCCCAGCAAGTGTGCGGCGCTGGTTACGCTAGGAGCGTTCACTCCTGTTCTCCTATGAGTCCGACAACGATTAAAAACGATGATTTTTTTCAATGAACAGTATTTTTCAAACATTATCCCAGTTTCCTTTTGTCCCATTTATTAAAAACGTCCTTTAATATCAGTTCGATGGTTTCGGGTAAGGTTTTTATTAATCATACGTAAATACGCGGCAATACGATTTTTTTATAATTTCCGGCTATCGAAAAGTTGTCTTATTTAGGTACTACACTAAATTTGTCTGATATATATTTTTTCTTCATGTCCAACAGTTTTCAGACAACAGAAACTATGTTACCGATCGGTAAACTTTTTCAGCACGTTCTAAATGGTTTCAACACATAAGATGCTCACATTTTCTTCTGAAAAATGATTTATTCGCATCAACTGACCAACAATGTTCACTTGAAAACAGGATTTTCAGACCATTTGCTATGGGTTTTTTTGCCTAATTTTAATTTTCCCAAGTGGTCTCCTGGATACGTGCGACGCTACTGGCGTCTGAAAATTATGTTTTCGGCATCTAAAATCTATCGTTCAACTACATTCTGAAAATCAGAGAAATTGCTATGAAACAGTTCGGTTTTTTTTTTGACATATTCGAAAATGCGGTCAGGTCAGACGTGACACGGGAAATTTCTAAAAATAGGTTTTTTGGATTCAGAATAACCAAATCTATCGATTTTATATGGTTTTGGTCGTGAAACGATAAGGCAAAAATTTTGGTCATGGGCTCTCGTACCTACTATAGGGGTTCTAAAAAAGCAATAAAGAATCAAGTTACATCCATCATTTTGAAAGAACTAAACGAGTTAATAGATTCCCATCTAAGATAAAAGGAAGGAAACAAATGAAAGAGTATTGTATCATGGAATTAATTTCGGTAGCGTGATCAAAACTAAGCTTTCGTTTACATTGAATGACAGTACCGTTTAGTTACATATAGGTATCTGCCCTCTAAGGGCGCGTGTAAACGACCCTAATTTTGCCGAAGCTACATCGTGATAGGGCTTATTTCCTACACCTACACAAAAAACATCTAGGACAATATTACATCATTTACCGAGTTAAATAAAATAAAAATACACCATTGCTTTCGCTATGACCCGCCACAACATAAAATGCTCTTAAATAAAATCGGAGTAAGAAAATCCTCTCGTCCTAATTGTTTTTATATTCCAATTTGTGTTAATAATGTAGAGTATAAGTGTGGTCTGCTCTTGCTAAAAGTGCCCATAAAATAAGAGGAAGAGATTAGAGGACCATCCGACCTTACCCTGCTCAGTTTATCTGTTAATTATGTAAGGGCCGACTCTCGACAGCCACATCTGGACAAATAAGACTATCCCCATGTGGCTACTTGTTAAGTTAATAACGACCTTATGTATATTTTCAATTGATAAAATATGGAATTATGTTCAAGAGCAGCTGTGTAACTTATACCACAATAGATGTGGTACACTTGCATTTATTTTTTAATTTCTTGCTCCCTAAATCTTAAGAATTTAGCGAGCTAAGTGATTCGTTTATACAGGTTATACGTTACAGAAGGCAAGGCCGCTTGTGACATGCGACAAACTTGTCACAAGCAGCTTGCCTTCTATAACATAATGATATTCACGCACACCACACGGCTGTAGCCGTGCCCCGTGCCATCAGTTCATCAATTATACCGCTCTCCGATACACGGAGCGATCTTGATGTATAAACAGCTTTACCATTCAGCACTTTGACACCTCGAAGATCGATTGATCTGGGTCGTAGCAATTAAGCCACGATCTACTATGAAAGCAGTAGTTACGAAGAAAGACTTACCGAAGGCATAGTAACAGATTTGAAAGAGATGCGGAGCTATGGCAGTGAGTAGACCGAAGAGAGCTTGTGGCAGCTCTGTGGCTAGGAAGAGGCCTAGCAAGGCGACCAGCATCCGAGTGGTGCGGTCGGTGCGGCCTCCGCCGCCACCGCTTCGCTTCGCACCATCCTCGTTCAACCGAGCTTTCTCACCCTGCACAAAATAACGTAGTGGTTACTCCCTTTTAAACGGTGAATGTAGCGGTCATTAGGAGGCACATTTTCAGTAGAGGTCGTTTACGGGCTGCTGTGATGTGAGAACAACACGGTCAAAAGAAAACACTTGATGCGTATTCAACAAGCTTTTATGTAGTTCATTATAATCCGCTCTATCTGCCTGAAAACATTTGGGCTACGTAACAAAGAAAAAGAACTAACATTTTCTTTTCATAGATCTCTTGTACGTCGTTATTACTCGTATTGTTTCTATTCAAAGATATGAAAACTTAGATTCTTTCAGAAGCTACTTAAGTAAAGACACATCTCCCTCTACTCAAACAAGATTTAACATGTAATAGAAGTTATAAAATAAATTCTTCACGAATACAAAGGCTTTACATGTAGAGCTAAGTGGAGTGCAGAAGAATTTCCGAGTTTCACTACAAATGCACGTAGAATATGCAAACGTAAAGACTAGTTATAACGTACAACCGGCAAATGAACTTGTTGCTCAAATCAGAAACTCAATTGAACTGAACGGGAATACTAAATAAAAACATAAAACTAGTCGTACCTCGTTAGTGCTGATTGCAGATTTTTTTAATAATTTCTGTCTTCTCCGGTCACTCGACTTCATTTTAAGAATTAGTAACACACTTAATATCGATAATACTACGCACGGTATGAGTTTAATAAATACACTGTAAATCCAAAAGATAGCTGTGAGCAGTTCGTTGTTATCAGTCATCACTATGGCGTAGTCTCGCTCCGTGCTCACTGTGGCGTTTCCTATCGTATCCGTGTCGTTCAGTGTGGCATTTTTATATCCATTTTTCAATGATGAAGGTATTTCTTGAATTTTCATTGCAAAATATATGGGCAGACAGAGTATTGGACACACGGCATATGCCACTGCTATGGCAATATTAGTGTTTTTCTTGTTACACAACGTCCTATTTTTTTGAGGAAACTTTATTGCTATGAACCTCCAAACGGCAAGCGTGATCGTCAACCAAATAGATATTGTATGAAAGGTTTGACTGAATATGGAGTGAAAATAGACGTAAACAGCCCACGCATATGAATTCCGATTGAGTTCTGCGCATATATCTGTATAAATATGTAACGCCAGGGGAATGTAGTCGATCATGACGAGCAAGTCGGCGACTGCTAGTCCGGTGAGGATGGAGTTGGTCGATGAGATCATTTCTTTTCGACTGAGTACGGCAATGTTAACGGAGTTGGCGGCGCAGCCCAGGAGGCAGATGAGTAGCGCGATGTAGCCATGGATCCGAACATAGGCCCGCTGGAAAACCTGTCCCTCTGGCACGCAGTACGCCACGTCGTCGCCTTCCATACTCGACGGCTTAACTTTTCTATTTTGCTATGTGACAGCCACAGATTGTTGGAAAACTATCTATGAACAGCGCGCATTGTCTGTAAAGAAAAAAAGGGCATTTATTATAACGCTTATTTCTATGTAACGCGGCATACATTCAGGGAATGTAATAGAAAAACTTGGGAAACCGGACCGCTGTCACTCAAAAAAATATACTCCCGGACTCCAAAATCAAGCCACTGTGCCTTTTTATATTTAACAATTATACTGTATTTCCATACAGCTTAATGTTGGTTTCATCCGTAAAAAGAAACTGGCTCCATTAGCGTTGAGTCCAATGCAAATGTTGGCGTGCAAACTGTAGGCGCACCAATCTGTGAGCTCGTGTCAGTTTGGGACCATTGGCTGGCTCATGAGATTTCAGGCCACGTTCTTCGAGTCTATGACACGGAGAACGTGTTCAGCAATGTTGCATTGAATAGAAGGTGGAGTTATGGTGGTAGGTCATGGACAGTCTGGGACGAAATTTCCATCGAAGGAAAAACTGGCCTTGAGGTTGTGAGGGGACCACGGTTGCCACCACTAAATAGCAACTGATACATTTGTCAATAACTAGAGACTCATGTGATGCCATATGCTGAGTTTGTGGACCAGGGTTTCACTTTTATGCATGATAATGCAAGGGCGCACACTGCATGAATTGCTCGAGAATACCTGCATGACGTTAGTATCGCAGTAATGGAACGGCCTGTAATGACCCTGATATGAATACAACAGAACACTTATGGGATGAGCTGAAGAGGCGTGTTCGAACTAACCAATCAGCTCAAGAAACTTTGCAGGAGCTAAAAACATGGCAGTTTTTAGGTACCATGCTTCCAAAAGCATGGGAGAACATTCCACAGTACGTCATAGTGGCATTAATTAATTCCATGACGAACCGCATGACGGCCGTCGTAAATGATCTTGGAGGTAACACAAGTTACTAAATAAACGTTTACTTTATGTAAGCCATTGCTTTCTTCAAACATTCCACGCAAATTTTGGCCCCGAGAAACGCGAAAAGACGACTTATTCCAATTAAACTGTGTTGTTCTAATATTCCAATTTCAAATTTGGAAGAATGATAAACGGAAACGATCATGAGTGTCTGGCTTCAAAACCACTTTTATTTCTTTGTACTATGATTATTTAAAAAGATAGATACCTCAATTCAGTTGTCCGGGAGTGTATATCAAAGGGAAATAAAAATATCTATGCACAAGATCTTCCGGCTGGTTGTGTGTTATCCGCGTGTTGTCAGTTATTTGTGTCCGTGCCTGCAACGGCTCTGTAAAGGAATAATCATAAATAAAGGAGCGCGCCGCCCTCCGGGTTGGCGCCACTTTCTCCGATTGTCCGCAGCGACTGAAGGAGCTCGTATTTCTTGCCTATCGGATAAGTGCCTCAGAGTCCCGGCAGACTTTGAAAAGCACTATTAACTATAAACTCGGCTTACAAACTGCTTATTCAAAGTTTAGAGTGGTTGAATTATGCTATCTCACTAAATATGTGCATTTTGCAGCAGTACCTACCTAATTGTAAGGTATCAAACAGTGTCAACGTTAATACAAACTCTATGGAACAAAACGTTGGTAGGTATATTCAATAAGTAGGGACGAGTATTGAAAAAGTTAATAAAAAGTCCATTAATTTGATACCCTGGCAGAAATTACAATTTCAGTATATTTATTGATCGCTAAAGTTTTCGTTCCTAGAACTGCTACTATTAAATTGGACATATTGGATACTGTAATACCTTCTTATGATCAAATAGTTACGAATTAGACGTTACATAATATTTAATTATTTAAGCTATACTTCGAATATTGTGCTTACAATACGTATAAGCACATAAATATGTATGAAGTTCTCAAGTTCTCACTCGCTGAACACACCGTAATCCGAATGGATACTTCAAGCGGACTTACCAAGTTAGTAGCATTTAATATCTTCTTAACTAACAAGAAACTGACAGTTCTATTGTAAAATTACTGTTCTTCAACTACTAAAGATGAGATAAACATCTCCTTTTCGGGCTGATTTTTCAATCGTCAGATGACTTTTACCTGAGGAATAAATATGGCGGTTTGACACATTTTCTATACAAAAGCTGTCAAAACGTCAAACATATTCCCCAGATAAAAGTTATCTGACGATTGTTAAATCAGCCCTCAGTTGATTAGCCGTCATTTTCTAGTGTCATAAATAAATACTTGCTTTGACCTATTTACCTACAAATATATACAGTGTGCCGCGTTAATGGCGACATTAATTTAACACACGTATACGGTTCGTTTTATTAAGATATTTTAATTTCGATAAACTTTATTATTTATTAATTTATAATTTCCTAAAATAGCATCTCGGAGCAAC
Organism: Fissipunctia ypsillon; assembly: GCA_947568875.1. Lineage (NCBI taxonomy): Eukaryota > Metazoa > Arthropoda > Insecta > Lepidoptera > Noctuidae > Fissipunctia > Fissipunctia ypsillon. Next base: position 14,107,297 of record OX387654.1, on the reverse strand, counting down.
CTGTACCTAAAGAAGCGCAGAGATCATCTGCCGGGGTCACGGACCATAACATCGCATCAATGAAATAAAACGAATAACGTGCAAAGAGTATGCGAATTGAAGGAAAGAGAGAGCTTTATTTTTTAGTTTCTTTGAAAATTTTAATTTTTCAATTTACGAATGAATCTATCTTTTTATATTTTTATGATTACTCACCACTATATAGCTCTACCCGTGTGTTAAATAAAATTAATGCCGCCATTGTAGCGACACGTTTTAGACGTATTACGTATTATATTCTAAATAATATAAATCGATTATTTATTTGCAACACGTTCTCTTCCATAACCTGCGTGTTCACCGAATTAAATCTATATTTTAGGTTACTGTGAAAGCATGTGTTTTTATTAATAATCAATACTACCTCGAAATGAGAGAAATTAAAAATCTTAAAAATATGTTCTATTATACAACAAAAGAAACTCATGAAACAGTAGTTATGTCAATATTAGGTACTTAACAGTAGAGTATCACCCGCACACATTTGAAATAATTCTCCATAGGATTACTTTGGCTTAGAGACAAAGTTTGTTTATCAAGTAATCCCCAGTGACTAAACTAGTTTAGAGCGTGTTCTTACTTGATTCCGAGGGGTGCTTCACAAGTCCTCAGCTCACTATACTGAATCCTGACAATTAAGTGTAGCCGTGTACTTACGTGTACCGTGCTAGTTAAGAGCTAATTGTGTTACCGTGCAAGGTACCTACCATCTGACACTGATACCCACAACCCGCTCTCTCATCTACCACCTTGCACCTTTTGAAATGTTAATAGATTTTCACATACGAATAAAATTATGATCATGCGTGAGCCAGATCAGTCAACTTGATATCGCCTGAGGAAGGGCACAAAGCGTGTCGAAAAATATTCCTCTTTTGCGACACGTTCAACCTTATCGAAATTACTATTCAAAGGCACTCTGGGGACGGCACGTCCGCGTACACAAAAAAGCTACAGGAAAAGGTGTGTCGCTGTTTAACAACTAACTTTACTATAGCTGGACACAATTCACATCCTATTCGTTTCGAGAAGTTCCCGATCAGCAATTTTCAATTAAACAGCGTACTGCGTACCTATGTTTGAATAAAAAGTCTAATGAAAAAACTAAATTCAATTTGGCTGTTTCATAGCCAACAACTCAACTTAGTTCCGGAACTTGAAAAGAGCTAATTAATTTATTTTACTGACATTTTAGGTGGCCAATTAAGAGTCACAAAAGTAATTTAAAATTACTTTAGTTTGGAAACAAACCTTCCAAGGTTTGGATTGTATATAATTCCCAGAACGTAAGACGAAGACTACATCTTATATAATGAAAATCTCGTGTCACGATGTATGTCCTGAATGAACTTCGAAACTACTGAACCGATCTTGATGAAATTTGGTCACTATGTGTAATTTGGTCCAACTTAAAAGATAGGATAGTTTTCATCTCGCTTATTGACCTCAATAACTTTTATTGCAAATTAAATGTTTAATATACGACAATAGTGTGTATTTATTGGTAAGTTCCATTATTTCTTAACAGATACATCTACACAAATAAATAAAATTGAAGTATCTGTTTGTAATGTCAAAATAACAACTTTTTACCAAATGCATAAGAAACTACGGTGCTTATAACAAAAAAGCAATTATAAACATTTTTGTATGTCTGTTTGTTCCGGCTAATCTCCGAAACGCCTGGACCAATTTTGACAGAACTTTCACTGGCAGATAGCTGATGTTACGGCGGGTAACTTAAGAAACTTTTATTTTAGAAAAATAATTAGGGTTCCGCGCAATAAAATTAAAACCCATGAAATTATGAACAAAAAGTCGGATTTGAAAATTTATTTTTGCATTGGGTAGCCCGGTTCTCGAGGATAGTTATAGGCTATTTAACTACCCTTAGGAGCCGAGCAAAAAGAAAACAGTCAGAAAGAGCACTATGCGAAAACGAAGTAATAGCGCGAGAGGGCGATTCAACGCGACGGGTCGGGGGACGAGGGAGTTTTATTAAAATGGGGTCGTTATTTTAGTATATTGTGTATCTTACGACATCCACGCGAACGAAGTCGCGGGGCACAGCCAGTTTAAAATGTAATTGTATAAAATCTCGTTACGAAACAAACCCATCTAAAGTTTCGTTGGTTCGCCTTTTAAACAAGTATTTACAAGTCAAGTACCTTCAAATGATAGTACCTTCTGCGATTATTCTAACCACAACCTTAACAAGGTACTTAATTAATTAACTTGTTGTTACAACGCCTAGCGCCTGTTTCTCTTGCTAACCGAGTCAAATGTGGTATTCACGAAATATCCCTAAAAGAGCTACCCTTAACTAATTTATGTAATAGATACTTAAATTAGTTAAGGGTACAAATAAATAAAATTGAAGTGTCTGTTTGTATTGTCAAAATAACAGTTTTTTACTAAATGCATATGAAATTATATACAGTACTACAACATTTTTATTTATTTTACTATTGACATAATTTAAAACCTAACAATCTTAAAATAATAATAATAATATGTACAAGTATATAAAAAAGGAGGGGAAATAATCAGAGGGCATCAAAAAATTCATCCGCATCGCTGTCAACAGGAAAAGTGCCCAGAAGGCAGTGCCAGAGTGCATTGCCACGTTGTATGGCAATGCTGATTCTTTAGCCAAAAAATAGGCCACGTGTGGAGTCGACCAACCATACGGTACTTATAACAAAAAAGCACTTTTAAATTTTTTGTATGTTTATCTATCTATCTGTCGGTCTGTCTGTCTGTTTGTTCCGCCTAATCTCTGAAACGGCTAGACCGATTTTGACGTGACTTTCACTGGCAGATAGCTGATGTTATAAGGAATAACGTAGGCTACTTTAATTTCAGAAAAGAATTAAAGCTCCGCGCAAAAAAAATAAAACCCGATTCAAATAGGGAAGTATGACACGCGGGCGAAGCCGCGGGAACAGCTAGTCGCTAATAAACTAAAAAGTGAATACTGAAACGTACTCATATAAGATGTTGAGAATGCCAGTTCCGGTCATTTGATCTTACCGCCCTCACGAGTGGTCAAAGACCTGTGATCTCTCTATCAAAGAACTGTCCCTCGTTAAGCATGTAGGTCAAATAACAGAATGATAGTTCCAAATAAATAAATCTTTGTCTTCTCAACAGGAAACTTTTTACCCTATTCGGACGTGGGTTGGCGTAAAAAATGGTCACTATTACCATCAATATAGTGGACAATCACTTGAGCTTAGACGGCGCCTAATGACGCAGAAAGAACCACCGTTTGTTAGCGACGGATTACGTCTTGCAAATTCGCACGCTTGTAGTTTTAGTTTGTCGGTCAATTAAAGGTAATGAGATAGAGGAAGTATGTGACATTGAAGTACTTATATGTTGTAATGTTTCTTTTATATACTTACATATTAGATTCTTAGGTAACTGCTAATAATGATCAAACTAAATTAATCTGAACCGGCTTATTCCGTTAAGGTTCAAAGCAAGAAGGCAGGGAAGGAATTTAATCACCAAAAACAAAAGAATTTAAAAAAAAATTAAAGAGAGCTTTTGCTCTCTTAAAATTTTTTTGCATGGAATTTTTTATTTTATTTTATTTCTTAACGTAATACAACTCCATACGTTTGTATAATCCTAATTGTCAAGATTTCATGAAATAGTCATTCAATAGAATTACCTGGTCTAAAAGAGTTGTATTGATGAATTTAATTATTATAATTCTGTAAATACATACATTTTACGGTCGCGAATCATATTTTGATCAATATACAACCTAATATTGACTTGCAAATTGCAAAAAACGTAAGAAAATTTGAATTTCCCGGGCTACTTGGCGCTTTCACCTTAACAAACGCGGTTCAAAAGGTTTGTATCTACGCTATAAATAAAGTGAAGCGTGTCGACGATCTAAAAGCTATAAAATGCAAAGTTTACGATACTACATAAACAGCGCTCTTAAAGCACTGATTAGATTAATCAAGTTCACAGTTCGTCAGGCTGTAGTTTGAAAACACCCATTTATTGACAACGACGAGACGCTCTCCGAATTAATTATTGAATCGATGTTATCCTAGTCTACATTCGACACCTACGCGCCCTAATCCCAGAACGAAAATAAGCTAGTTTTTAAAAAAGGTATTTCCAATTTGAATGAAAATAATTTAAGTTTGTCTGAAATAGTCATGTAAAATATAGATTTCTAAACACATTTATCTTAAGTGGTAAATGTTATTCAATATGAATGGCAACAAATTATCATAAAATATACGACGACGATAATACTAATGCTATGTAAAGCTCCATAAAACTCATGGGTTATGAGATACCCTTGAGAACCTTCACATTCAGATTATGTGAGGGTCATTTCCACCATAACCGCATAAAACTGTCTTTTATTTCGGCGTGCAGCCGCGCGACTATGCGCATAGCGAAACTCTACTTATAAAGTCACTTTGAGCATGTTTTATTAAAAATTCTTTTACTTTTATCTGCATCTGTGGAATTAAGTACCGTCATGGGGCGGGTTATTTTGACTCTAGGGCCTAAGTTTGGCCCAAATTGAGACAAATGTTTGCACTGCCCGCCGTGTTGCGACCACACACGAACCTCGTATTTCCTCGGTAACTAATAGATCGCGATATAGACGCGCGGAACTTGTGTGGATTTAATGACACTAAACATTTGTCACGATTTGGGCCAAAGTTATGCCCTAGAGTCAAAGTAATCCGCCATGGCGGTACCTAATCTACTTTATGCAAATGAACAAAAAAGCGTAATGGAATAATCCCCTTAGGAAATTGATGTTGTTTAATAAGCATCAGAGCATATTTATGACCGAGGCGTTAGGAGCTACATTATTAGCTTTGCCCATGAATTCATATCTGTTTGGTATTCATAAATATGTAAGCCCCTGAATGTTCGCTGGTAAAAAAAACATTTAATAGTCCAGTAGGTACACCTTAACTTAGGGGAAGCCGGGCCAATGCGGGCCCCTTAAGAGCGTTTACGACGTACGGCATTTCACACAAATTTTCAAGTCCTTGTTTTTCGAAATGAATAAACTGATATTAATTACATTTGGTAGACTTTATACGCATAAGCAGGATACATAGGTCTAAAAAGTTAGTTAAGAACATTTTCGAAATGTCTTATTTAAAAACGTACATGAACTGTTCGAGGAACCAGGTAACACAGACTCCTAACTAAGTCCGGACAATCAAAATTATTGCGGCACACATTGAACAGAGTCATAACTTCCAGAAATTTCCGTCTTGATTGTAAGGTCAGAAGATCATACTTTTTAAGAAGTAAGTGGTATGACATTTTATTCCGATAACATCTGAAATTCATAGCACGAAGGTATTTATGATGTACCCATTCTAATCCTTCACTATATTATACGTAAAAAGGGTTCCAAATAGGTACTGCAAACTCTAACTGTGGCCTAATTATTGATTTGTATAAGTGCAAAAATATTCCTTGGAAATCTTCCTTGGATTTTCGTCAACTTTCCACAGAAAGTCGACGAAAATCCAAGGAAGATTTGATGACAAAACCAAACATTTGGTAGGCTTTGTTAACAATTTTATCTTCGAATCTAACATAACACCAAGATTGCGGAGAAAACTTACTTTACCAATTGACGCATTGGCAAGGCGATAGTCGAACTCAGTAATATTTTTCTTTTTGCTAAATGTTATAACATGTTACTTTGGAAGACTAAGATAAAGCTTATTGAAAGAGCAGTAGCTAGAGAAACGGTCTAAATCCTGTTGGAAGTTAAAACAATCGAATTTATCAGAAATAATCTTATAGACCTTTAAATCGTCCGCATAGAGAAGAAATTTTGAATTTTGATAACAGCCTTTTATGTCAATAATGTATAAAATAAATAATAAAGGGCCTAAAATGGAACCTTGCGGTACCCCGGAGGTGACCCGAAAAGAGTCGGATTCAAAGCCATTAACAACAACCTTTTGTGTTCTATTAGTTATGTAAGATAGAATCCAACGTAAAAGGTCTCCTCTGATTCCACTGTACGCAATTTTATTAGGAAGTAGTGTGTGGTCAAGTCTATCGAAAGCCTTCTGGAAATCTGTGTATACCGCATCAATCTGCTGTCTATTATCGAGACTATAAAACAGTTGGGACGTGAAAATGAGGAGATTGCTAATGCAAGATCTGTCTTTAACAAAAACATGTTGTTCTTTTATTAAAATACTACGAATAGCAGGATATAATTTATTATGTACCAGTCTCTCAAATAGCTTGGAAAAAGCAGATAGCATAGAGATAGGTCGATAGATCGCTACGTCCTGCTTGGAACCACCCTTATGAACTGGTACAATATTTGCATGTTTCCAATCTTCAGAAAAATACTACATGACAAACATTTATTAAATAATATAAGTAAAGGATAGCATAACGTATCACATGTGTTTTTCAGAAAAACTGAAGGAATCCCATAAGGACCAGGACCCTTGGTTGAATCTAGTGATTTAATTTCTTTATGTATATCAACAAGAGACAGTTGCAGTTTGCATAGGAAGACATCGTGGTCAGCATTTCTAGAAGGTGGTTCCTAAGAGTTATAGTCAAATGTTGAGGGCTCATACGTAAACTGGAAAAATGTAGCAAACAAGTTGCAAGTAGTAATAGGATCATGGGATGAATTTTGATTGTAATGAACCGCGGATGGGATTTTATTTGAAGTTTTACGGCTAGCAACGTACGTCCAAAATGCTTTCGTATTTGTAGCAACATTGTATTCAATTGTATTAATATATTTACTATAGTAAATGTCAGCTACTTTCTTAATTTTTTTTCCTGTTACTCGAGAATACCTCATAGTCATATAGATTCCCGTATTTCTTCCACCTAACCCTGGATTGAGTTTTCTTTTTGTAGGTATGTATGAGAGATTTGGAAAACCAATTGAGGAAATTAACTTTTTTTGGTCGATATGTGGGTGTGTGTGATTTTATGATTACATAAAGTTTTTCATAAAATGTAGAAACAGATTCATTAGGTGCTAAGTAATCCAGTAAGACATTCCTATCCATGTCACTTATATTAGTATTTATTTTGTTATAGGTACCTTTGTGATCATTTAGTTTGTTGTCAGCAGTACATTTAGGAATATGTTTGGGGTGAGAGAACCAATGTGTACATAGAAGGCTGGATGGCAGTGTTGATAATAGATGGATATTGGCTAACATGAGTCATTTTTTAAGTCTGAGAGGTACAAGAATAAATCAAAGACAAAAAAAAATATTATTCACTTTGGAACTCCTAAGTAAACTTAAAATGCATGCGAGTCATGCACAAATGTGAGGGTACAACAAAATAAACCAAAAACAATATTACATATACTTTGAAACTCATACATAAGTATACTTAATACAAACCAACACTGAAAGCATATGCGGGGCATAATAAGCATATTCAGTCATATACTCCTATGTAAGTCTAAAATGGCCAAAAAAGTGGCAAATGTAAAAGGTCTCGTCATCATTATCCTATTTGCCGGCACAGGAACAGTCTGAACCATCTTTAACATTCACGGCTAGTGACCAAACCCTCTCTAGAATCCGAGTACCAATTTCCAGGGTACAAACACTCCATGTCTTCATCTCTGATTTTTTTCGTATATTTTCTTTTCTCTTTTTCTCTTTGTCTTTTTACTTTCCTTTCTTCTCATAAGCTGGTTTCTGTGTCTGAGCTTCTTCTAGATTTTTTTGTATAATGTGCACTGCTATAGTGCGCGCGCAAGTGTGTGAGCGGTGAGATGTGGGAGGTAGACAATGGTGAAGCTATCTCAGTGTGCCTATCTTGTCAATGGGGTCTCCCCCATCTCACCGCTCGTATACCTCAAGCAGCGACTAGCACTTGCCCGCGCACTTTAGTGGTTCGTTTTTGTACTTGTGCTTCGGGTTTTGGCATGATATCTATAGGCGCTTACGGCTGTTTCCATCTCCCCGAAGCTCCATTTAGCACGTTCTGTCTTCCTTTAGTAGTAGCGAACCATAATTGTATGCAGAAAAAAGATTAGACTTAACTAAATTACCAGAGGCAAAACGGGCACCTTGTTTATTTTGCTCCGCCCGCAATGCCCCCAATATCATATAAAATAAATGGTAACATAATTGGAAGAATATTTGGTAATTAGTTCACATTTTTTTCTAGTTATTTAGCCACATAATTGAACGTAGTAGTTAACATAACAAATTAGAATTTAACACATTCACGAATTAGCTACAACACAGATTTAAAAATTAAAACAAATATCAAAAGCGTCAACTTACGTTTTTTTTTCGTTTTGTCTACTAGCGACGTGTGCGAGGTCTATTGGAGCGCAATCCGACTAGTTCCGAACATCTCAGTTAATTTATTACTCTACGAGAAAAAAGATGTGTCCGTCTTACCCCATATGCCCGCAATGGCCCGGCTTCCCTACTTAATTAACCGTAAAATAAATATTCTATGACTATGTATTCTAGCGATAAAGAAAAAGACGAGTACTCCTGCAAAGCTGTAATTGTTTCATAAATGGACTTTTTCTCTGCTACCGGCGGAAATTTCATTTTTATTGTGGGACTCGTTTTTTTTTAATTTTATTTAGTATTCTAAAGCAATTAATTAATAAATTGCGATCGAGTGAATCAATTTTTATATCGAGATACAAAATAAAGTATTTAATTTAATTAAGAGTTTTTAAGTAAGATAAAATAATATTCAGTCTTATTTATAAAAATCTCGCTAATCACTGATTAGCCACTGTTTAGCTAAACAATTAGTTATCTCTTAATAATTGATTAACTTTTCTTTATTTATAAACGCTAGCTAGCAAGTGATTAGTTGTGAAATGAAATAGAGGTGAAATTATGCGTCCGGCGCAGATTATAATCAAAAGAGTCGACTAAACAACGAAAAAACAGAAAACAAAGTTTTCAAAACCACGATTCTTGAATCTGTCGTGACTTTGACAGACAAAAGTCAAAACTTTCATCGGAAGAATTTGAATAAAATAATTTATTATGCTTATTTCATTGTATTTGCGATGGTAGCAATGAAAATAATAATCTCCAATAATTCGAGTAAACAGGAAAAGGTATCTGCAGGCTCTGAATTTATCTCTGAATTTAATCTACATAATAATGTAAACTAACCAAATGAATGTTATAGCAGTAGCCGATAATAGTTATGTATTTTCTCTTTTAGAATTGTATGTAGGTACTTGTGTCTATTTTATATTACTTCCTATTGTATTTGCATCAGGGTTCCAGTATCTCTTAATAACAATTATTATACTTGTTCATACGTACAAGTTTGACTGCTGCTATGAAAGCCACTAGCAGTCAGCACCTAGCACCAATACTATTCGACCTCGCAAAGATGGCGAGGGAGGAGACCATGCTACGTGAAAAAGGTGATTAATAAGAGTGACATTGGAGGAAGAATACTAAAAATCAAAAATAAAGAATTTATAACAAAAAAAATGTAGCTTTATTACTTATGTATCAAAATAAATTGTTTTCTATAAAATGTCTCTTGTTATGTGTGTGACTGCCACAACGTGACTTTTCGTTAGTTCTGGGCCTTTGAGCTGATGCCATAAGATGAGGTGCACATGGGATAACACATTGGATAGTCACTATCTCCGATGAGCTTCCTCACGAACTCATTCTCTTCAAACCTCCTGCGCACATACGAGTACAAAGCCTCCTCTTGATTGAGCTTTCCGTATAAATCCTTTAATCATGTGTACTTCGAATTAAGAATATTATCTAATAGGTAATCTTCGTAGCAGATTTAAATAAGCTTTGTAGGTGATCATCCGTCTACTTCTCTTCGGCGTTTCAAAATTATTTTAAAACAAATCGATATTAGGAACAAAATTTCCTCGAAGCACACAATAATCCTATTGAATCGATCTCTTAGCATCCTCTAACAACCGAACCCAATAACCTATATGTCAGTAGTTTTGTCATACTGGAGATAGAAAAACCTATCTATCTATGGTTTTAACATCCCAATAATATATAATAGATTATGGAATCTTACCGGCCTGACATAATGACAGATAGAATTATACTGTCTACCATCAATAGCGATCTGTCTTTTACTAAAAATAAGTTATTGGGTTCAGCCGTTAGCAAGCTTTAAACAGTGCACCGGTGGTGTTTAATTTTGACAGCTCCTAATCAATTGCTTAGCATCCTCTTAGCGCTAAATAACGTTTATAAATAAGAATTTTGCTAATCAGTTGCTTAGCAATTGATTAAAATTTAAAAGACCTCTTATTTAATAAGACTTATGACGTATTCAGTAGGTACTAAACAGTTTGACAACGTACGTAGTACGTGGGTAGGTACCTATTCTCTTATCATTATACTAATTTAAACAGGAAGAACCATATAATGGTTGTTAATTTATTAACATTGTTGATTCCCGGGTCGGGCAATGTTACTGGATTTTTGTATCTGGAATTTCTCAGTATCAGCCCGGAGCCTGGATTTGTGTCTAGTCGATGGCAATAGGCTCACCTCCTATTACATGGGACTAAAACATAAGTGGCGAAATGTAGGTGTATTTAGGTATACCTCTGCCCAACGCTTCGGGGAATACAGGTAAGAAGTTATGTTATCATTCTTGATTTCAGTGTGTTTTTCTCTACTTGTCTTTTTTAGTAAACAAATATTGATGAGATTAAAATTTTTAAATGCTTAATTATTTGGTTGAACAGTTTTTGATGTAATCCATACTATACAGTATTCTGGTTCTTATTAAAAAGACCAAGATATACCTATGTTTTGTTCCAAAAGTATATGGTGGAAAAAACAAATGAATCAGAAAACGGGGTCCGTTCGTTTTGCCCCCGGTTTCGATTTCCCCCGTTCATTTTGGACCCGATTTTGTTTAGGTTTGACAAATTTAATTCAAAGCTATTTTTAAATAAATGTAGCTACTGGCAGACACAAAAGTGCTTTTACTAAAATGCTAAAATATTAAATGTTTAATGTCTGCTATAAAAATAATTTGAAATAATATGAACTTAGTGTAAAAAAAATGATTTGGTACACTGGATCAATGAAGTACAAGTCACAATTATTTTAATTAACAATTTTACCCTAGTGGTGTGACCGTCAGACTGTCAAGTCATAGATTTCAAGTTCGAATCCAAGACACGCCTGACTCCTCGGACTTTTCGGGTTGCGTATTGTATAATTATCACTTGCTTAAAAAATGGTGTTTTATTATTTAACCAACACATTTTTAGTAACAACCTACAAATAAATCATAACTGTATCATTAACATACATGTATAAATAAATTCCGTCAGCGGGAAGTACCCTATAGGTTTGGATTTATTTGCAAGTATCAAAATATGTCGCATAATTGGCCGTATTTATTATTGCGGTGACTTAGAAGCTTGATTTTGTTAGAGCTTCAAGGGACCGTATATCTACGTATTTGATATTAATTTCAACTATATACCTTTACACGTTCCTGGAAAAAAGGGTCTTGACAGATTGACAGACAGACAGACATACGGATGGAAAACGAAGTGATCCTGTAAGGGTTCCATTTTCCTTTTAAGGTACGGAACCCTAAAAATACACTGTACCTAACAAAAGAAAAAAATACTAAATTAATAAGATTAAAAACGTCGCAAATGTTAAGAAATCTAAAAATGAGCGAACCTATACCTAAAGATATAAAATCGATAATGATTTGGCAAAAATCTTTGTATTGAATTTGATAGAGGGTACACCAACAAACGATTCGCTAGACCGAACTTGTCGAAAGAACAATTTGCCGAAGAATGTTTTCTTAAAACTATTTTCTAAAGGTTTGTGTAGAGGGTATCGTCGAATTCCGCTCTTGTTGCCCAACCCGTGGGCGCTCTGATTGGAGATCGAAGTATGTAGTCACGTTAGTTAACCTATCGACCACTTCTTGATTAGTGCGGAAAACCTCAGTGGAATTCATAACAAGTAGGTAGACCCACACAAAATTCGACTACGACTAAAATAGGAAGGCACTAACAATTGTAATTATTTTATCAAAATAATTGTGTTTTTGTACAATTATTTTAAAGATCTTTAGCATGAAAAATTAAACTGAAAAGAACAATGGCCAATCTTCTAACATACCTAAACCATGGCCATATAACAAAACATAACTTGATGACAACTATGTTGGTTCATTTGCCTATTTATTTATAACTTAATACAGCATTCAATATATTTTTTTAAATTACGGAGTACAGTGTACGGAGTAATTGCGCAAAATGTGTTTTGGGGTTATGTGGTGTATATTTAATCTGTGACATTTCAAATTATATAATAAATAAATAAGTAAATGTTTATTTCAGACTTTCTGTCCATAGGTACACTAACAAAACATAGAACGGAACATACGATAAAAATACACATAATAACAAAATCTCATACACAACACAAAAATACAACACATAAAAAGATCCAAAATTGAGATCGTGCCACAAAATCCTCTAAACTAGACTAAATCACCAAAATTTTGTTTATTCCTATCAAACGACGTTTCTCATTCTGAAATTGACCACCACCTAACACCACCACCACCACCTAACTATTATTATAGTTTGACAGCACTAATGTAATTTTTTAATAAATTTGGTGAAAATGGCAATTTTGCTATTCTGAATTTGACGTTTTTTCACCTAAAATTTTGATTATCAAACTAAATCAGACTATTTTTTCATCGCGATTAAAAAGCTGTGGAATAAAATTAGAAATGTCGTGAACTAAAATTTATAAAGCACATTTCTCTTATTCTAGTTCTTGAAGCTGTTGTCGATTCAGCAAAACAGTAAGTAATAAAATTATTGTTATTAAAATAGAATACGAAATGCTTTCGTGAAAACATAAAGGGACTTTTGTACTGAACATCTAATGTATGATTTGGAAAAGAAGTGGATAAATCCACTTTCCATAATCAAAGCCACTTCCAGATTCTGAGAAATACTACTAACTATTTTTTTAGAAATTACTAAGAAAGAGTTCAGTTGGAAATATTGCAAGACCGTTCCAACCCATTCCAAATGGCGGAAGAAAAATAGCTGAAGAAATGAAGACCAACATGACAGACAAACAAACAAATTCAAGATGTCCTTGATAGGGCTTTCATACGGCGATGAGAATACCAGAGATTTTCAACTTACTGAACGCAAAAACAGATTTGTGTGCAGCAAAATAATGTCGAAAATAGATATATAAATTTTATAGATAATTAGTTGGCCAGCTTCTGTAATTGTTGCGCACATTCTTCAGTTTGTTGCAATTATAGTTTTTTAGTTATTTCATAAAAACATTTCCTGCTGGGGTAACGTTACCGCAACCAGACATTTTCTTTTTTAATAGGAATATTGAAATAAATATTAGCTATATAATTAGTTCTCTAGACGAGGTTACTGTTGCAACTTATTTTGTATATTTCGTTCTTTCTTCGGCTGCGAAGTTATTCGAGATCCTACTGGAGTAACGTTTGTGGTTTTGCTGGATCTCTGAAACGGTTAAGCAGATTCTTATCATGTACAATGTACATGACTTGTTAAAAATTAGTTTTAATTAGTTGCGCAATAAAAAATCAAAAATAATGCACCGTACGAAGGTTATTTAATTAAATATAAAAACACTTCAATAGGTCCTTACACCTTGAATAAGAGCTCTAAAGACTTACTTTAAACGTTGTTTTGTAGCTTTTGTACCTTCAAATGTATGTGAAGTTAACAATGTAGGTAAGTTCTTCATTCTGGTAATAGACTCATTATGGTAACAATTTTTTCTCCTAAATGGCAATTTTTCTTTCCACGTTTTCCACACAACGACGAGCACTTTATACCTATTGCAGCATAACTCTGCATGTCAAAACTTTTTGGTTCTTGATAATCAACCTTTTTTTCGTTTGTATTTGAGCCTGGTCGATTTTTATCTTTTTATTTCGTGATTCGAATTTCAAACTGTGATTCGATGGGAACGCTTGATTGACAATTTGCTGTCGTTTGTGATTTTATTGAAGAAAAACGAATTTTTACGTCCCAAAAATTACAATTAGTGGAAAATATTTATCGTAAAAGTGTTCGCACACTATATCCCTGCCGAATACCATAGGGCAAAGCAATTTTAAGTATGGTATATTAAGTACGAGTCTAACCATTCATCTTTATTTTTCCTGGTACGTATCTTTTAACAGTTTTCCTCAATCGGAAGTTCAGTCTGATCACGCTGGTCTAACCCTAATTCATTTTGTCTTAGGATTAAACAGTTTTGAACAGGCCGCCTTTCGGCCTCCAGGTTTTGGCCTAAAATAACGCTGGACGTCCTTGGCCAACGTCGAGAGTTGGACCGCATTTTGACCGCTGAAGGTCTCGCAACCAACGCCAGTTCCTAAACAAAGAACTACGACTCCCTACAGTCTACGTCACCTCGCCGGACGCAATTACTTATGCCACGGTTTTTTTTTATGATATTTTACGTTCTAATTTAATAGTGTAGATAGTAACCCTCTGCAGATTTTTTAATTCATTAACTACTTAATTTTATTTTCAAATATGTAAAATGCGAGATACCTTGGTTCTCTGAACTTTTTTTCATAACGATATGTTTTGATAGCGTTACTTATTAGAGATTGCAATCGACTAGTTAGTACGTTTTATTTCTCGTTCGTTATTCGCGTACCTATCGGACCAAAGTTCTCTATTTTATTCCCTTCACACAAGTCAACCTGCATTTTTTATACCATAATGTTCATTTATTTTTACCTTTTAATGTTTATTTTCTATTTTTATTTTAAAAACAAAATTAAACGTGTCGTAGCAGAAAAGTGAATCTCCGTCTTTTTATATTTTTTTTCGCTACACTATATACAGAGTGACTTGTAATTTGACGTATTCCTTTCAGGACGTAATAGTGTGACTGTGTGACCTATTTGCAACAAATAAGCACCCCAACCTAGGCGAAAATTCATGGAATTCGAGAAACCCCAATTTTTATGTATTTTCGAAAATTTCCCAGAATTCGTCACAAAATATCAATTTTCTCTAAACTCTCAAATTGAATGACCTTCATTGCTATTTCATTGAATACCGAATACTTTAAAAAACGTTCCGATATAACCAAATTTTCTAAAACATCAGACAGTAAAAGGCAGAAGTTTACCATTTTCAAAAATCATCTACCTACAGTCGCGGTCGGAAAATACTTACCATCTTAAGTTTTCTAATTGCATGCACACATCTATGTGACAAGGTCGTTGATACTGTATGTAATTTGACTAGGTATAGAGCATATATTTGTTTTATTTACACGTCGTCTAGGATATAAAAAACCTTTTTTGTAAAAAAAAAACGATAAAATATGAACTGGCCAGTACAGATATTAACCAAGCGAGGTCGAACTTATTACTAATATTGCAAAAATAGGAAGAAATAATCAAATGGAAATTCAAAACATTCATTCATTCATTTATTAAGAAATAATGAAATAGAAATTCAAAACATTCATTTATTTATTTAAGGAAAATTATTTTGTGTTCTATCAACAAACAAATGTCACGGTGTACGTTGAACCACGCCATAGTAGACCAGAAGGGCAATTGCGTAACACACTTACAGTAGGAATCGGTTTCATTTTGACAGTTCAACAACATTCATTGCGTTATTTACGTTGTTGAGCAGATACATTTTTCAAACATATGAAGCAGTGGATTAACAATTTGCTTTAAAATCATTCAGATTGTGATTGATAGTGTGTTACGCAATTAGGGTGCAGGCCATGTGTATCGGTGCATTATTCAGACCATAATCGATTTTTGGGGATTCTGCTATATGATACACAACACGCACAATAGGCAGCAGCACCTCTTCCAAAAGTGACACATAATTATCGCAGTAGTTCTAACGACGTCAATTCTCCGACGTTTTCGTAGCTCATCCACCCCCAGAAGTTGACTGTTATGCGACCAGATTCATTTTGAGGCACCATATGAGCTTCATCATACCGGGTGCGATTATAAAGCCATAAAGTTATCTTCTGAATGGACTCGATTTAAAAGTTTTTTCGTCGGTCAGTCGACCAATAAAAATCAAGATATTGTCGCGCAAAATTATGTCGGGCAGTTTTGTGGTGAGGCTTGAGTTCCACTTTAACAGCATGATGTCTGTAGTGTAGTGTAGCTCGGTGCAAAGCTCGTCAAACCGTCCGAGGACTCACATCCATGCTCTTCGTAATTTCGAACCATATCAGTTATTTGCGCAGCTTAGTATCAGTCGTCATCCTGAATTGCTTCTATGATCAGTTATTTGCCCATCTTCGCCATGTCCCCGAATACAAAATCTCACGGTGAATCTGTTCTCATGATATAACTAATATGCAAGACATCTTCATGGAGAAATAATATTTCAGCCCTTTGTTGCAGAGTTAAACTTGGTATTTTATTTCAATCAATAATTTTTTATTATTATATTTAACACCTAATATTTTTGATAAATGTCATTGTAACAAATTCAATTATGTCAAAGTATCAACTTTTAAATGAGTTTCATCATCAAAAAGTCATTAATACTCTTTGTTAGAATAGATGCTTCACAACTATTAAAAAGTAATAAGTACTAATTTGAAAACTGATAAACATTATTAGACCGCGACTGTACATGAAACTTGACACCAGTTATCTCAAAATTTTACTATATCATTAAGAGGATTGTGAAGCTGTAAATTTTCATACAAAAAGCGATAACGTTTTTCCCCTGTAAACATAGTCTAATTTTCATAATTTTTGGAAATGTTTAATGAAAAACTAGGTCCGTACGTTTTTATTATAAAGAAATATTGCGTACTGTATAAGTTATTAGCATCTAAATGTCTATATTTTTAACTTAAAAACTTCCTCGAGTGTTAATTTTTTTTTATTTAACTGAACTTAACTACTAAAAAATAAAAACGTACAGACCTAGATTAAGGTGTACTGAATCTAATGAGATCAAAATGGTCACATTTCGTAAAGGTTTAGGGGGGTGAAAACGTTATCGCCCGAGACAATATTTCAAAAAGGAAATATAGGTAATTGTCTCTAAGACTTGCAACTCTCTCTATCGCACGATATGTTCACGCCCGGAGGGAGAGAGAGCAAGTATAAAACAGATAGCATTTTTGAAAATACCTCCTCTTAATTCTTTAACAAACTTTAAATTTTAAGGCTTTTGTAAAATCAATAATCTTTTATTAAAACGTGCACTGGCAGTACCAGATGAGTTAAGATGCTCTAAGTAACCAACAGCAACCACGTTCATAATTTCTTAAAGGGCATGTGCAGTACATCACTTTATGTCAAGCTATGCAAGTAGCTCGGGAAACATCCAGCTGTGAATTACGATAGACTGAGTTAATTGATTGGTGGATGACCATTACTACTGGATATCATAAAAAGTCTTTAATAGTAGAAAAGAGTTCGCTGATGACCACTTTTTCAACAATCACCAATCCGTCGTTAAAGATCAACACCGCTTTTTCTTGATCTTTCTCTTAAACAACAAAAATATGAGTCTACATTGCAGGCAAAGGACATAAATAAAACATTCTTTGTCAAAATCCTGAAAAACCGAAGTATGTTCAAAAATTAAGAGTTTGTTCGTGCGCAGTAGCGCACGAACAAACTCTTAATCTACTTCTTAATCTACTGATTAAAGACGCGCGAACTAAGCGACAAGTGATTAGCTCATCTACTGCGAATAATACTAAGCACTCGAAAGTGGCTTCTCAACTTGCGACCTGGTCGCGACGGCCTAGCTACATAACGCAGGAAGGATTGCTGGATAGTGAGAAGGTAAAGGGATAATATAAACCAGTTAATTAATTCGATTAACACACAATTTTTAAATATTTCAATAATTTGCTAATTTGACTTTTGTCAGCATTATCGACTGTTTCATCGGCATCTCTAAATATGTTTTAAAATGTGTCAAAAATACCAACATAAAAATTGGGGTTTCTCGAATCCCATGAATTTTCGCCTAAGCTTTATGGGGTGCTTAATTGTTGAAAATGGGTCACACTATCACGTCCTGGAAGGAATACAAGTCGCCCTGTATATAATGCATGACGAACTTCAAGAAGATCGATTAAATAGCTAATGAAACTATGAAGCGAAGTAACTCCCTGCTGCTCTAAATTACTAGTTAAGTTGGAAGGACGACATGTATGTCGTCCCACGACCCAGTCACGTCCCAGTGTGTTGTGTTCACGAAGTGTTAAGTCATTACTACAGTAATGACTTAACACTTCGTGAACACAACACACTTTCCAAAGCGTCCAAAACCCGCCTAAAAAACAAGAACACTGATATGAGTTGAAATAAGAGCGAGAATTAGTTTGTTCTTTGCGTACTCGTGTCGTAATTAACAATTTGACGTATCTGTGTGTACAATAAAGGCACAGAGGGGCTAAAGTTTAATTAATCCGTATTTCACCCTTATCTATACAGACATGTGGGCATAATCTGTCGAGAGTCGCTATATAAACAATTAACTTAGATTGAGCAGCCCTGAACCCACAGATGAGCATTATTTTGTGGTCATGTCTATCGAGTTCCGGCGTGAGTTCCTTTATTCTGTTCTATGAGTTCCTTTATACATAATATCATGACTAATAATTATATGTATAATATTTTATATATAGGAAGCACATTGCAACTGAAGTTAACGGAGATTAACTACAAAAATACAGAGCAGAATTAATGAAATAGTTGACTTTAACGCTGCGAAAACAAAGCAAACTATGTGGATACCTGCGGGACAATTGCGTAACACATTACCAACCGGAATCGGTTTCATTTTGACAGTTCAACAACATTCATTGCGTTATTTACGTGTTGAGCAGAGAAATTTTTCGAACTTATGAAGCAATGGATTAGCAATTTGCTTCAAAATGATTCAGATTCCGATCGATAGTGTGTTACGCAATTTGGGTGCAGCTTTGTTTTTACAAATAGGTATTCTACATTATTTTTGCGGTTTAGTCAGCATGGGTAGGTAACACTAAAGTGGATACAACACCGAAGACGTACCTACATAGCCGCAAGACTTTCCCACGTTGATAGCTGTTCTTCCCCCGGCACCGGCGGCGGCGCTCTGCATATTAATGCAAGAACGTGAATTCCCCTAAGACGCTAGAGATTTAAAGTCAGTTTTTAAACTTCGCTACTATTATGTAAATGTTTCTTGCATCCGCTAGTTATAATATTTTTAAACGTATTCGAGATAGGTACTACAGCCACTATAAGTGTTTGTCTATACATCTATAATTATCTACATAAATAAATAAAATTTAAGTGTCTGTTTGTAATGTCAAAATAACAACTTTAAACTAAATGCATAAGAAAGTATATACGATACTTATAACAAAAACGCAATTTTTAAATTTTTTGTCTGTTTGTCTGTCTGTTTGTTCCGGCTAATCTCCGAAATGGCTGCACCTATTTTGACGGGACTTTCATTTGCAGATAGCTGATGTTACGGGGAGTAACTTCGGCTACTTTTATTTTAGAAAAATAATTAGGGTTCCATGCAAAAAATTAAAACCCATGAAATTGTGAACAAAAAGTCGGATTTCAAAAATTCTTTTTGCATTTCGTAGTCCAATTCTTGAGGATAGTTATAGGCTATGTAACATAACGCTACGACCCATAGGGGCCAAGCATAATGAAAAAGTCAAAAAGAATTTTGGCGAACATTAGGCGAAAGCGAAGTAATAGCGCGGGTGGGCGATGCAACGCGACGGGTCGGGGGACGAGGGAGTTTTATCAAAATGTGGCTGTTATTCATACTATACTATACTTACTATACTAATATTATAAAGTCGATAGTAACTCTATCTGCCTGCTACATTTTTTCTTAAAAATAATCCTACAGGGGTGATGTAGGGGATGAAAGTTTGTATGGGAAGCCCATGATTTCTGAAGTTAGGTATATGAAAATTCAAAAGCTATTGGTAAAAAATAAAGAGCGAGTGTTTCAGCGTTTTTCTAAAATCACCCCTTAAGGGGGGTAAAATTATTTTAAAATTTACATGTAGTAATATTGAAATTTTTGTGCACCTACATCTTTTTCTGAGATTTAAGGGATTGGAAATATTGTCATTGGGAATCTTGTTCGTATCTTGAGGTAACATTTAGTTTTTGTTTCATTAAAATCGGGCCACTCGGTCAAAAGTTATTACAATTTGAAGTCACAATCACAATATCACGTGGCTGATATCGTACACATACGCTTGCTTGGTCAAAGGCGGCACTAGAGTACCTACTCTAGCGCCGCCTAAATCGATGTTGATAATATTAAAATAATTGAATTTAGTATTTTTAAGTTGAGTTGAGTTATGATATTTAGAATCATAAAAACCTGTTATTTTTTTTTTAATCTTATAATATTGTACAAAAAATCGTAAGCGGTGAAGGTGATTTGTTTTTTTTTTTTTTGTATGCTCTGGGAGGTACTGATAAACTTTAAAACTTTAAAACTATATAAGAGGAATATATGGTGGTACTGCTAGATGGCTATTTAAGACTGTCTCTAGGGATAATTTCCGACCACCACACGCGGGCGAAGCCGCGAGCAAAAGCTAGTAAAATAAATAACAATAAAAAAATTATAAATAAAAAATAATAAAGAGGTAAAATTTGTCTGTATGTAGGGGTTAATCTTCGTAACTACTGATCCAATTCCAAAAATTCTTTCACTGATGGGAAGCTTTTTTTTTTTTTTTGGATGGGTAATCATCAAATGACTTCTCCCGCTCTGGGCGGATCGGGAGGGTGTGTCAGACTTTTACTGACTAAAACCCACCCGTGTTCCTTCTGTTGCCTGTGCCGGGGCCACGGTAACTCTTTCGAACATCCCGCAACCCTAGCTGGCATCGGCCCTAGCGGACCCCGTCAATAGTGCTGACATCTCTTTGAGGCGCGCGTGGAACACGACGCGCCGTCGACTCGGGCTTGGTCCTTACCGGACGGCGAGCTACCCATTGCTTGCCGTCCGCAAGCCCGCGCCTACGGTGGCCGGGAATCAGCTGCCAATTCCCGACGCCCAGGGCGTCTCCTGCGGCGACTGATGGGAAGCTACAGTATGGCCGAGTGTCATAGAATAAATTTTATGTTAAAACAAGAAATTTGACGCGGGCGAAGTCGCGAGCAGAACCTAGTTTATGATATAATACTTACTCAGGCTGAAAACTTGTGTAAGACTTCCTTTCTAGCAAAAATACATGTAAAGAAACAAGCCTAAATGCTTCGGGAGATACGCGGGGGTGATAAATTAAATCACGTCACACACAAGGATTCTGTTTCCCCTTTTTTACGAGCCTCTACCAAAAGCCATTATTAAAGTGGGTGTAGGTACATACCTAGGCACACAAAGGTTCTTATTAGGTTTACATGTATCGAATGTAGGTATCTACTAGGTAGCTCGCATCTAGGGTTATTTTATCAATTTTTGCTCGGGTAGAGTTTTTATGTCAGCATCATAATGTTTCTTTCCCCATGTTTTTTCTAGAGCTTATGTTCAAAAGGCAGGAAACATTGCAAATAGCCAATAAAACGTTATTTCAAAGTTTTTTTACAAGGTTAGCTAAATTAAATTCGTTAATCACTTGGAAAGATTACAGGAAAGGGGCTCGTGGCGTCCGTTGATGGCGTCCGAGCCGATAGCACGTTAAGCCGTTGGTCCCGGCTGTCATTCGTGGATCTTTGACATTCGTTACGGGTCGTCAGAAGCCCGAAAATCTGACAACCAGTCTTACCGAGGGGTATCGTATTATACAGTAACTAGGGTTGTGGAGGTCAGCTAGGCAGTCGCTCCATGTAAAATACTGGTATTTAATTGTGCTTCTATCACACAAGTAGGTATAGAGCGAGGAGAAACCTACAACTATATTTTTTTACTATTCTGTTCACAATGTAGAAACACTATTAATATACCTACTTATTCAGTATTTTTTTGTAGAGCACAGAGGAAAATACATAAAAGCATAAGTATCAATTTTCTTTTATAGCTATCGATATTATTATAGAGCTAAAAAAACTTGTTCCGGTATTATATTTTCAGCTTAGTCTAGTATAGTATATAGTATTTCTAACGATTTCAGAATACGTAAGTAGGTATATCGGTAAAAAAACATGTTGTTTTTCCACTGCAAATGCGTAGATACAATTTTTCTTTCAATTTCTTTCAACGGGGCTTTATAATATTTATTTTCTGAAAAAAGCCTCTATGGACATGATATTTTTATAAAATTATCTGTCTGAGAGTATCTTTGTTGCCTCAGGCATCTTAACCGGTAAAAGTTACGGTACCGGTAAATTATTTTACCGGTTATAATTTTATTTATTGTAATATACACAAATCTTAAATACAATATACAATCTAACAATAAAATACAATGCAATATTATATACAAGTATAAAAACAAAAGAAAAAAAATAGGGAGTCATGGGGACTACCGACAGACGTGAAATCTTAAAACTAACAGATGTATGCGAATATGACATCTATTTCAAAGATATTAGCGTGTTAAATAGAGTAATTTGGTTTACTTTGTAAAATGTTATATTATTTTAATTACTGTGAATGTGAAGATCATGTAGCTCCTTGTTTTCTTTTTCTCTCAGCTTTAATCATAGTCTGCCAGTTTGAGTAAATTATGCGGCCTACCCAAATGTTCTTTCTTTGGTATTGTTCGTCGAATCGTTGAGCTCCTTAACTTTTTAAGTTGAGCTGTACGATTACTGACAGATGCTTGCACTGACTGGACAGGTCCACTTAATCTGTGTGGTTCTTTTCTCAAAACACCATTTCAGACACCAACCTACATGGTCTTCACATGATCTGACCAAGATTATGTCTGGACTTTAATAGAGACTGTGACCTCTGAGTTTGTTTCGGCCTTTCTTCTCAGAGTAGTCAGATAGGAAACGCCGGCCTCATCTAGTTTTAAAAAAAATGTTTGACGTGTAAAAGTGTTCGTATAAACCTACTTACAGTAATAAAATCATTTATCATTTACAGCGCCCTCTAGAGTTCAGTCGTTGAACTAGTTGGAGCATATCGCATGTCGCGAACCCATATAATTTTACTCTACCAAAAAGTGCTCAATACTAATACTAAAGAAGTTTTCACTTCAAAAATGTCTTTATTAGCTACTAGCTTCAGATTCTCCTCGCGGCTTCGTCCGCATGATATTTCTTGTTTTAACATAAAAACTGCCTGCGTCTGTGTTTCCGAATGCATACATCCCCGATCTCTTCAAAGTGAGAGTGAACAGGCTTCTTCTGGGTAAGCTCGCTCCATCGTCGACTTTGTCTCTGTCATCTCTGACCTAGACTAGAGTCAAGAGCAAACCTATCTCAAATAAAAAAAAAAAATAAAAAAAACATCTTATGACACTCGACAATACTGTAGGTTACCATTTATTAAAGAATTTTCGAAATCGGATCAGTATTTTCGAAGACCCCTACAAACAAACTCACAAATTCAACCTCTCTAAAATATTACTAGCACTTCCCGCGCGACTTCGTCCGCATGAATTTCGAATTTTAGTAACTCGTTAAGGGTCGATTTTCAAAAAAAAACCCTGATACACGTTATTCTTTACTTTCGATTTTAAGTATGAATGCTGAGTTTCGAGTTAATCGGACCGCGCGTTAAAGTTATTCCATACAAACTTTGACACCCCAATCCCCCTTTAGGGGGATAATTTAGAAAAACAAAAAAATTACAGACTTCATAATTTACTTAGATAATTATTCGTGCCAAGTTTCAAGTTCACTAACTCAAGAAATAAGATTTTTCATACAAACAAAATCCCTTTCATCCCCTTAAAGGTCGAATTTCCAAAAATCCTTTCTTAGCGGATGTTTACAACATAAAAGGCATCAACTGTCACAAGTTTGTAGCCGAAGAATTTTTAAAATAAAAAAATAAGAATTTTTAAAATCATATTTTTTCAGTTTATCCATTACAAACAAGCAACAACTCGTTGGAGCATGTTGCATGTTCCATGTAGCATTTCGAGAAACCATAAGTTTATCCCCTACCAAAAGGTGCTCAACGCGCGGAATGAAGTTTTCACTTCAAAAAAAGAAAGGGAGATCTCATTGGGTATCAAAAAATGCGTCCGCATCGCTGTCGGCGGAAAAAGTGCCCAAAAAGCTGGCAGCGTTGCTACGTTGGATGGCAATGCTGATTCTTTGACCTAAAAATGGGCCAGCCCTCTGGTCAGGTGAAGAGTCGACTAACCGCTTGGCGATGTCCCGAAATACTCGATGAGCACTCGGACCCTACGGCCCTAGTGTTTCAACCCTAAACAGCTCAAACATATAGCTCCCAAAAAAGTTGTTATATTTGTGCCGTTTGAGGTTTTCTTTTTTTGGTTTGAGATGAGATGGCGCGAGGGTGTCGACACAGGTCGCATCCCACACCAAAGGCCTACCCAAATCCAAGGCATTATGGTCATTCCGTCTGGCCTCTTCTCATCGTCGCGTGCCAAGCCATTGGGTTCTAAAATAGCTGGCACCCCGGCGGTGACAAGAGCCCGACGGATGATGTCATTAATGTTGGCGTGCCGTGCCAACCGACCAGCGCTCTTGCTGCAGGAAGGGCCATGGAGTCCGAGGCGGTCGACTGCTTCACCGCACTGACAGCGATGAGGAGCCTCGCAAGGAGCGCCCAGACGCAGACTTGTAGCGAGCCGGAAAGTGGCATTAGTGGCATAGTGCTTATTGCAGCATAACTCTGCATGTCAAAACTTTTTGGTTCTTTATTGTCAACCTTTTTTCCGTTTGTCTTTGAGTCTGGTCGATTTTTTACCTTTTTATTTCGTGATTCGAATTATTATTTTTCTGACAGATGGGTCCTCATTTTTTCTTCAGTTGCAAAAGTTGATCAATTGATACTGACCCAGTTTGTGGAAAATTAACGTGTAATTGTTTGATTTGAATTATAGCAAGTTGCTATCCGTGCCGTCCTATCTATTAGTACACATTATATGGTAAAGCAATAAAGTTATTGAGTATTGAGTACTGAGTACCAGTCAGGTGATTTCACCTTTATTTTTCTTGGTAGGTACGTATCTTTTAACAGTTTTCCTCAATCGGAAGTTCAGTCTGATCACGCTGGTCTAACCCTAATTCATTTTGTCTTAGGATTGAACAGCTTAGAACAGGCCGCCTTTCGGTCTCCAGGTTTTGACCTAAAATAACGCTGGACGTCCTTGGTCAACGTCGAGTGTTGGACCGCGTCTTGACTGCGAAAGGTCTCGCAACCAACGCTAGCTCCTGAGCAGAGGACTACTTCCTACAGTCTACGACACCTCGCCGGACGTAATTACGTTATATCAACGGTTTTATATGATATTTTTACGCACTAGTTTAATAATGTAGTTAGTAATCCTCTGCGGATTTTTAATTCATTGACTATTTAATTTTAAATTTTCAAATCTGTAAAATGCGAGATACCTTGTTTCTTTGATCTTTTTTCCATAACTTTACGTATTTTGGGAGCGTTACTTAATAGCGATTGCAATCGACTAGTTAGTACGTTTTATTTTTCTTTCGTTATTCGCGTACTTCACCCTATCGGACCAAAGTTCTCTGCTAATTATTTTTTCTTCACACAAATCAACCTGCAACTATTTTTATACCTTTAATATTCATTTTTTTTACTTTTTATACCAAATTCCTATGTTTTTTTCTATTTTCTTTTATATTAACAAAATTAAACGTGTTTTAGCGAAAAAGTGCATTTCCCCTTTTTTATTTTTTTTTTCGCTACACTATGTTGGGTGACGGTAGCGCCTGATGCCGGTTATAATACCTAAAATCGTCTTTAGATAACACACAGGTCGCACAATTCTTGCTTCACATACCATTTTAATACACGCAAAAGTAAACATATGACTAGGTATGTACATTGAATCGAATCCTAATGAATCAGGCTTAGTAAGTAGTTGACTATTTATTTATCCGAGGCAAACATCGGCGTTTCATTAGTACACAGCAGTAAAGAAACCCGTGTTATATTGTAGAGATGAATCGGCTCAGTGATCAATCGACGGAGATCGCTCTTAGCTACAGGAATATGCGAATGATGAAGTTTAATTAAAGTGCGCTAGAACGTTAAGGATTTAGAAGGGACTAGTCTAATCTAACTGATATCAAGGTAACTCATCAGACTGAACATGTGTACACCTACCCCCTCTTGACTATGCAAGCACAACAACCAATATTTATCTTCGCACAGCTATTAAATTGCCGAGTGCCTCCCAGTGCTTGTTACTAAAGCAAATTTTCCCGCCTTTCACCCAAAGGGTTGTATTTTTGGGAGTTAAAATAAAATATAAATATTTAATACGCAGCTCCGCACTCTAGCTTTACACTTCAACTGTAAACATAATAATGTAGTAGTAGCAGTAGCTTAGCTTTGATTAAAGCAAAGTAGCTGCTACAGCAATTTACCCAGTAGGTATACAGTACAATATACATACAGTTTACATACAAGTAACTAAACAGTGGTCTCTCAATTTCATCAGATGAGAATTTCTCGTTCCCTACTCGCTTTGCTGCAGTCCAAAACCCCTTAAATGACCGTCTACATGATTGTATTTCAAAGTTGGAATACAAGCTCTGGTCACCTTTGGGCCTACGTACATCGACGTGTCCATACTTATATTTCCATTTAATTAAATCAGCCTATGAAATTGATCATGGTAGACAAAAACAATTTCACAAAGCCAGTACCTGACTACTTTGTTATGCTCAATTTACGATGAAAGTTTTTTTTATCCTCATTTGTAAAACATTCTTTTCAAAGTAAGAATAAAATTTATCAAACCAGCATTATTTTATAAAAATGAAACATTAGTATTAAATTACCTACTTTAAAAATACATAATTTCGTTCTCAACCAGTAAAAAACGAACTATAGAGGCATGAGGAACAGGGAGTAAAGTTCACTCGCCCTCCATAGAAAGGGAGGATCCTCCGACCAGACGGGTGTTGTGTCTGGTGGGCTACTGCCCGACGGTTGATGTCGGGATGTTGTATATATGCTAGTCGCGCGGTAAACTCTGATTGCGCGATGCAGGATTTTGCGTGACGTCAGTGTGACGCGTTCCATTGTGGCGATGTAGATATGGCCGCCACAGAACAATTAGTTTTTGAGTCGTTCTTAGTAACAAAGCGTAATGAATAGCCCAAGTTTAACTCTTCATTCAATCCTCTTCGTCATTGCTAAATGTGGTTGGTACTCTGGCATCCAATATACTGTATAAAAAGCCTGGTTATGTTAGTAGCTTGAACGAAAACGTAAACGTACAGTAACACGAAAGCCACACGTAATGTGCGCGGCCTAATTTTATGCACTCCTTTGTTTCCGAACTAAACGAGGATTAAAGTGGCGCGGTTTCCCTCACTCCCTCACAACCGCACCACGCCACGTGTCGGTTTCGGTACGGGACACACCTAAATCCAACAAGAACTGGCTAGCCCCGAATTTATTAAAGCACTTGAATCCTGTGGACGTTATTCATACTCAATTAATTATGTATTTATTGTGGACTTGCATAGCCTACATATTAATAAAATAGCGAGAGAGACTGAGTATAGAATAACAAAAGTAAAATGTAATGGAAATTCATGACTCAAGCTGTAAATAAGCCAACGAAATTAAATTAATTCATAGTATGCAAAACTGACGCTGAATCTCAGACTCCAGACGAGCCATTCATTTTATATAACTAATTAAGAGAGGCTGTAACGTGGCTTGCATACTGATTCTATTACTTCACACATGTGATAATAATCTCTTGCCCTTGGGATTAGAAAACGTTGACTGGAATGTGTGAAATGTTCGGTACCAACTTGGGTACCTATACATAATAGAGACCAGTGTTTTTGTATTTTGGATCTCTGATATACCTGCAAATTATTACTGGGTACTTTCCTGTTACAAGTAGGTACATTAATATTGCCAACTTGATGTGTTTAAATACAATGTTTTAGCTTGTCCATGGAATATTTGCTCCAAACATTTAGGTATTGTTTATTCCGCCATCATATCAGTCGTGAGTGCCGCTTGACTCAGTTGCAGGCGTCGCAAAGCTAGTAGGTACTGTCGAGTGTTTTATCTACCAGCGAAGCATCCTACACAATATGTGTAATCTATACATGGACTTACCTAGAGTCTCTTTTCCCATAACTCCCATGGGTTTTTGGCAGAAACAACAAAATTTCACGTGTTACGATCCTTAAATACATTCTACACCTCAAACTACATAAATTCTTTGGATCTGGGTTTTCTTACATTCTTCCCGGGAGAATTCCCAAAAAATTATTGGCAAAAACGATTTGAAAAAAAATTGTGGGGTAAAGGGGCATTAATTGTAAATAACAAATATTGAATTGCTTTCTTTAAAAATTATCCCCATGATTGGCTATGTATTGTATTATTTTTAATGATAGGATTAAGAATTTTTTGCTTTCTTCATGTAAATATAGTTGGTTAGCAATATGTAGTATATAAAAAGACACATGTGAACAAGCGTAGGTAAATATTTATTACAAAAAATACATCGCTATTACATAATATCGTGATCAACTAAGAAGCTAGAAACTAACTGGTTGATGCATACTGTCTTCATGCCAAGCACAGACGAGATTTCACATGCTGATTACAACTTCCCAACGTACGAAGATCGACGATTTTTTGTCTTTAACCTACCTAGTCTTCCATAGAGTGCATAGACATACACAAACAACAGAACATCATGGATCCGAGCACACATCATACATTATCTGTATTCCCTGATGTCAACTCCAAACACACCTTGGGGTCTTAGCTGTATTGAGATAAGGTGCAGATTTATCCAAGGACTGACGAGTAGTCAAGGAAGCTTTCATGACACAATCAAGGTCATGGTCCGTTATTGGCAGTGTATTCGCCCGTTCATCATTGATTCCATGACAGACTTTTTCTCTTTTAAAAAAGAATTCTCATCCCTGAAAGGCTAATTAAATGACATATTTGCTCATATTTATGTATGTGTTGTAGGTTTAATAGTTGCTCACAAAGAGAAAACAACAGTAAAGGAAACGCCAGCTAATTAAAGTTACGCCCTTGTGCCCTACATTTTACAGATTCAAGGTCCGCGTGTAAACAAGTTCAGTCGGTCGTATCCAATTGCTGCATACACTTTAAAAGGTTATACCAATAAGTGTCATGATTATTGTTAGTTATATTGTTGTTATTGTCCGATAAAGCTTGAAAGCATTTAATTAAAGCAAAATAATATGTTCTGGAGCTAAACAAGAGGATTCAAAGATTCCTCCTAAAACTTTTAGCGGCAAATAGTTTTAGGATTTTTCTGGGTAAATATTTATTATTTTATTAGTATAGATTGTGTAGCTTTGGGGGACCGTTAAAAATTTACAACAACTTCAATAGCTATGTCTTATATCTATGTAACGCTGGAAGACTGACCACTTTGTATGGAAGGCAGAACTTGACATATTTTCACAGAAAAAATACCCCACGTTTTCATAGATTCCAGTGGGCCATCATCCCTAAGTACGTCAAGACCACTTCGCGAACTATGTAGATCTACTACTAAGGCTGTCTACTACTAAGGCAAGTTCAACCTGCCACACGACACTGCAAACAATGAACGAATTAACACTCAACATCGCTGTATAGAAAACTGTAACAACTGAGATCAACGTGGAGCCAATTGTTCCCTGTCTCAAACAAACAACATTTGCATATTCCCTTTGCTGTTTTAAAATATCTACATATATAAAAGCCTGTTTACTTAAGAACCCTCAAAAATTTGAAGTTGCGAGGTTGAAAGCTTGTTCTCAATTTTTTTTTACTTTGTAATGATATTCGCTTACAAACAACTTTCACGTCTTAGGATTTTTGATGCACGTTTGAGAATCTTAAGTCTTGACGCGAAAGCAAAGAGGTTCAATGGCAGACTAAATTCTAAAATACCTCAAAGATAAAATTATTTCATTAAAAATATTTCACGTTCAACTTGAATTCCTAGTTTTACCCTTCACAAGAAAATAATTAAGATTAAGTACTCCTCCAAACTTTTCTTGGTAAAACCGATCAATCAGTATCTTCGCGAAGAAATGAAAGGTTTTATAGTAAAACCGTTTGCAATAAAAAAACAGTAACTGAAACTATTAACAATTCATGTAATTTAAGTAAAGAGGTTTGGAAAGTTATAAATAAAAGCACGAATAAAATAAAAGAACCGCGTTCTGAAATTCCTTTGCTTAAAATTGACGGTAAAATTATAGAAAATCCCTTAGATGTTGCAAACGTATTAGTAAATCAATTTAGTTACAAATGTACTTTGAGTAATAGTAAGAATCTAGATCCCCGTATATTTCTTGGACAAAGCACTAAAAGAGTTCAAAATGACATGGTTATTGCGCCTGTTACTCCAAATGAGATAGTGAAAATAGTTAATGGTATGGAAAATAAGAAATCATGTGGCTATGACGATATGCCAATAGCAGTTATTAAAGATAATTTAGATATATTAGCTGAACCTTTGACTATTTTTTACAATAAATGCATTTCAGAAGGTATATTTCCGGAACAGTTAAAAATAGCAAAAATTATCCCACTCCACAAAAAGGGCTCTAAAACAGATCCAAAAAACTATAGACCCATCTCTTTGCTCCCTATTCTTTCCAAAATTTTTGAAAAAGTGGTTAAGAGTAGACTTGTAGTTCATCTAAATTTAAACAAAGTTTTGCATTTGAGACAATTTGGATACCAAAAAAATGTCGGAACAGGGAACGCTATATATACATTAGTGGAAGATATTATTGGTAAATTGAATAGGAAAAAGAGAGTAGCTGGCATTTTCCTTGATTTAAGTTCAGCCTTTGATACAATTGACCACAAATTACTCATTGCAAAATTGGAGCATTATGGTGTGAGAGGCAAAACTTTACAACTTTTCTCATCATTTTTAAGAAACAGGAAAATGTATGTAGATATTAGTAATATGCAAGCTAATGGTAATAGCAAATGCAATAAATCTTCCATGCAAGATATAGTAGCAGGGGTACCCCAAGGATCGATTCTGGGACCTATTTTGTTTATATTATTTACAAATGATTTGATTAATTACATTAATTCAATTTTTCCCGATACACAGCTGACAGTTTTTGCAGATGACACCAACGCAATAGTTGAAGCTAACAACATACAGGAGCTTGCCGCTAAGGTTAATGCAGTGTTGACAGTTTTTAGTTCTTGGTTTAAAAGTATGGTAATGGTTTTAAATATAACTGCCAGAGAGCCTTTGTACTCCAAAAGAGAGCCATACGAACCATGGTCCGGATATCACAAATAGAGAGCTGTCGGCAACACTTCATAAATTTAAAAATTCTTACTGTGCCCAGCCTCTATGTTTTGGTATTGTTGGTGAATTTTGAAAAATACCTGCATAACTATGAGACAGATGAGGAGAGACAGTTGAGGGAAAGTACGCGCAGGAAAGATTTTAAAAGCAAAATAATACCCCAACTTAATATTGTTCAACATAGTCCTCAATATCAAGCAGTGCGGATTTTTAACAGGTTGCCATTGGACTTAAAAACTATAATTAACACGAGCTCATTTAAGTCCAGACTTAAAGCTTTCCTATTGGAGAAATGCCTGTATTCAATAGACGATGACATAACCACGTTTTAAAAATTTTATAAGTATTACGTTGTAATGTGTGACTGGGTAATATGAATATGTGGTAATGTAATTCAATTTTTAATTGTACTGAATGCTTAAATTGTAATGTTATTGATTTTGATTTTTGATTTTTTGTTATTTTTTTTTTATAATTAATTGTATTACGAATGTGTTGGTTTTATAATTTTAATGAACGTGATGTAATTTATTTATTTATTTATGATTTCAAACACAATGTGAATTGTTCCTGAATAAATTGAATTGAATTGAATTGAATAAGCCGTTACCAAAAAAAATTAGATTCAATCATAGTCATTTGTGCCTTAAAATGCTTTATTCGTTCGACAGCTTCGGCTTTCAGTAGCATCTACTCAATTTAAAGATCCACAGCTACTTAGACCTTTTCTAAAAAAGCAGTTCATATCCGCAGTCTAACCTCATTACATATTTATGAGTTTATGACCGAACTACATTCATCAGCCGCCAAGAGGCTTCAAATGATATTCATACATATCAATCCGCGTCTGCTATAAATATGCTGTTGGAATATTTATGGCCTGCTTTGCCACCTCCGGAGATCTGTCATACAGGTCCCGATCCCAGTATAGACCCCAGCTCTCACAAAGATTATCTTGTTGTTACTTATGACAATGAATCAAAAATTGTACCTTTTTGAGAGAAATAATTGAAATGAAAATAAATGAATCTTTTTCTATTTGAGATGGGTTTGCTCTTGACTCTAATCTAGGTCAGAGGTAACAGAGACAAATTCAACGATTGTGCGAGCTTACCCAGAAGAAGCCTGTTCACTCTCACTTTGAAGATACCGGGGTTGTATGCGTTCGGAAACACAGACGCAGGCAGAGAGTTCCACTCCTTTGCTGTGAGCATCACAAAAGACTTTTGGAAACACTTAGTGCGAATTGGTGGAATAGCACCTAGGCAGGGATAGTAACTTGCAGTGCGTCCGATGGTAGAAGGGGATGGCGGAATGAGGTCGTGGAGTTCTTGAGCACACTCACCGAAGTACAATCTGTAAAAGACCGACAAGCAGATAACCTTGCGGCGATGAGCCAAGCTGTGAAGCTTGGCATCCACCAGTGTTACGTCGCCAATGAGCCTATTAGCTCTGCGTTCCACCGAGTC
The DNA here is from genome assembly GCA_947568875.1 of Fissipunctia ypsillon. NCBI lineage: Eukaryota > Metazoa > Arthropoda > Insecta > Lepidoptera > Noctuidae > Fissipunctia > Fissipunctia ypsillon. The sequence continues at coordinate 14,074,320 of OX387654.1, read as the reverse complement.
AAGCGCAGCAAGTTGGTATTTAGCTGAGCCATCCCAAAAGTGGCTGCCATACTCCATGCAGGATCGGACTAGCGCTTTGTAAAGGGTTAAAAGCTGTTCAGGCGTAAAGTATCGCTTCATCCTATTTAGGATGACCAGTTTCTTGGCCGCAGTTCGGGCTTTGTAGTCGATGGTGGCACTGAAGTTGAAACATGATGTCAACTCCATACCTAGGAGCTCGAGCCGATCAGTTACAGAAACAGATGCACCCCGAAAAGTAGGAGTTTGATCGAAACGACTCCTTTTAGCGGTAAAGAGACACGCCTGTGTTTTGGTGGCGTTAAAAGAGACCAGATTATCATCACCCCACTGGGAGACAAAGTTTAAGGTCAAATCTGTCCGCTCTACCATGGCCTCTCTCAATGAACGAACTTCGGCCCCGCTGGTTTTTGCGCTGGACAAGTATCTCTCAAAAACAGTACTGTTATCTAGTCGCTTCCGATGCAGCACTAACAGTATCCTGAGCGTATTGTCCGAGCGGTGGGACTCGGCGTTGTTGGAGAGGTGGATGCACCTGCATACCAGTTTGTCACCATTTATTAAGTGATTATTATTTTATTTTATCATTATAATTGAGTAAATGTAATCGCATGAAACATTTTAATGAATTTAGATAATTGTAATTTTAATTTTATTTATGTGAGTAATGCACTGTTGTTATTTAATTTTAGTTATAATAGTATGATTGTGGTGTGTATTGGAATCTTGGTTACTAACATAATTTCGTATGTATAACAACAAAAATATGGATCACTGTATCGGAAGTAAAACAAATTAATTTAAAAAAAAAACTGATGTGCAGCAGAAAAAGAGTTTCAGAGAGAACAGACCCCTGAGAAACACCGGATCAATAGCTATAAGGTGGGAAGACTACTCTGATCGACCGTTCACTAAGTCTGATAACCAACTACAAAAATCAGCTGGGATACCATAAGCAAGATCTCTAGATAAGTTCTGATTTACTGGTCTAGCACCTACCTAATTTCATATAAATTCTGTTCCATTTTTTATTTATTTGACAGTTTGTGCTTATTCAATATCCAGCCACTGTGTAACCCTTATGTAATAATTGTGATTCTGTACAATATTCAATGTCTTCAAAATATCTACATTCCACCTTATTTTGGCCTTAACCTGGTGCTGCGGTGTCACAAATTGCACAAAGCATTTGCAGTATTAGCAACATTCCAAAGTAAGTCCCAGTAGGTGCCTCGACCTGTCTGGGCTCCATGTGTTAGTAATAACTTAATAACTCGAAGCATTTGGAGATACCAGACTTAGATAACGTAATGACACACAGGTCGTTATACCTATCATTCCATCGTCTACGAATAGATCCATAACTCAAGTTTATTTTTGAAGTGATAACTTCTTTAGGCGCGTCGAGCGCTTTTTGGGATAATCTTACGGGTTCGTGACATGCGACATGCTCGTGCCACCGACATGCTAATGTAACGTGTTGCACCAGACTGGCGACGTGCTGTGGCCTGTGTACCTACATGTTAATTTTTTTCACTTCTGGCGGCCGCATGACTGTCTGTTTTTTTTTATTTTCTTTCAAGAACATTTTCAACCTATTGAGATACTCTTTACATATGGATGGCTACATTTACAACGTACCTTAATTATCACAGAGAAATTAATATTTAATAGCATTTTTATGTAGAGCTACGCGACTGCATGGTGCAGGTACACATCGAGCCTTTTCAGAAAAAACATCGTAAGCGCCAAAAATCACAAGACTGTTTTTCTTCGTAACCTCTTAATTAGACAGTTTTACATCTTGTCGCGATTACTCTTAAATTTTATTTTAAATTTACACAACTTTATTGTTGTAAGAAATTATCATCGTAAATGAAAAATATCGTTAATTTAGAAAAGGAAAAACCCGTTCCTGTAAAAAGTGCAAATTGTCGCTTACGATGTTCTTCCTGAAAAGGCTCGATATATTTATCAACTAGTTCTAGTTATATTTTAAACAATATTATTCTATGAAAGTGTCTGCTAGGCCGACTAACCTAATTCTGACCGTATTCTTTTTTTTTGCAGAATGATAAGTAATTCCCAATTTGTGTATATTGGACTTGTGGAGTTACAGGTCTCACCAATCTTAGCATTAGGTGACATGTATTTTTCCCCGAAATAATTAATTAATCCTAAGTTCACCTAGACACATTAATAGATATTAAATGCCTCAGTAATTGCTGTTTTTGTCTAAATAAGGAGAAATAAGACACACTCTATATTTCCAGAAACTTACGAACAAAAGCAAAAGTTATATTTTATTTTTTCTATTATTTTGGTAAACATTATATTTTTTCTATTATTTTGGTCCAGAGAACCGGCCAAAACTTCAACTCTTCGAATCTTAAAATCTCTAGAGTACAATTGCAGACACCAATAAAACTAAAAGAACGTCTATCATGATCTATTCATAAAGACAGGCAATTTGCCTTTTTACTCTGTTCTTCATTATTTGAACCGAATGTGTCCCTGACCTCATACTGAGCTGACTTATCTTAGGCGTGCATCCGTATTCCGATTAGCTTTCATCCTAACCGTATAATTTAAATGGATATGATTAAATAATCTGATTTCTAAGGCACATTTAAAACCAACATAATCCGTGTTATAACGAGTTCTGAGAATTTGCGTGCCTATCTGCATATTCTTTTCTGTTTCTCACCCCAAACAAGAATATAACTTCATGAATTTGTTACTTTAGCGTAAAAATATTCATTTTAGGGTTCCGTACCTCAAAAGTAAAAAACAGAACCCTTATAGGATCACTCGTGTGTCTGGCTGCCATAACCAATTTGCTCCGAATCTAATGGACCGAATGAGTTGAAATTTGGTCCACATATTAATTTCTGTAACCCAAACACGGACATGTAACGTAAATAAATGAATTGTGATTATGGGGGGCAAATAAGAATTTTTTTTTAAGTTTTGTAAACTATACTGTGTGACATATCAAATAAAAGGGCTTACTGTGGGGGTCTCGAATAGATTTTTTATCATTTTAAAATAAATAGTTTTAAAGTTATTTAAGAAAATAGACGAAAATTGTCCATACCATTACCTTATCTCCGAAACTACAGAGCCTAAAATTTTGAAAAAAATGCAGTGAATAGTTCTATAGATTGCAGGAAATAGTATAAGAAGTCTATGGACTTAAAATAACATAGTAAATCTCTCAATATTGTGCAAACAAACTTACAATTGCAGTTGGAATGTATGGGAGAACACGTTTTTCGACTACAATGTTTAGTTTGTTCTTAGGATAATTCGGTCTCTTCTTTCTTCATCCCATCTACGGAACCCTTCATTGTGCGTGTCCGACATGCACTTGGCCAGTTTTTATAAACATGGCATGCCTAAAAATTTTAAGAATGAATTCGAATATTTAAACAGTTTTATTTCTATATCTGGAATCCAAACCAGAAAACGGTTGATAGTTCAAAGATATTTTTTACAATAGGCAGTTCGAGTTCGCTCCCAATCCGACGGAATGCTGAATCATAGAGAATTAGTCGCATGAATAAACTTCGCTAAGATATCTATTATCCATTTCATATTTCAAGATATGAATCGGTTTCGATGTTATACCTACAGATGAACTAGATAAAGTGAATTCTTCGTGGTTTAAAGTAAATTGGTCAGCCGTGATATATTATGGCCAATTTGTCTGATCTTACTCTGGGAGGCCGCCGTCTGAAGTTTGCAACCCGAGCAGTCCGAGATTTTGTAATTTTTCACCTAACATCTTCATTTATTATTCTTTTATGTTTACTAGCGATGTCTTTTGGAAACATGCAAAGAATGAAGTAGGTATTGAAACTTCTTTTCAGTTAAAATGTAGTTTCAGAAATTGTAATTTGGAACTTCAGAACAAGACTTACTTACTTGAAGAAAGTAATTTAGTACCTAACTACCTATGTTATTCGAAGACTTATTAAAATACTAGCTTTTGCCCGCGACTTCGTTCGCGTGGAATAGTGACTTCCGGCAGATTTTTGGTTTTACCCACATAGTTCCCGATCTCGCGGGATCTCTTCAAAAATGAAATGTGGAAGAATAGTCCTCTTGCCTCACATGCCTCTCTTAATGTCGAGAATTCTTGATCATTTAGCTTTTTGAGATCTGCAAAAGAAGTTGGCCCCCGCACGTGGTGTAACAGTATTCTCAGACAAAAACACTCCATATTAGTAACGTGGACCGTGTAAACTCGGCCTAAGGCATCTCCAGATTTGACACCAGGCCAATTCTGAACCGGTACTCCTTGGATTCGTCGTTTCCATTCCCTCCTTGTTGCGTTCCAAGTGTAATATCTTGGTAAATCAACATAGAGGAGCGTCCTTGCAAATTCATCTCTTGTGCAGAGCTCAAAAAAAGCGGTGAGTGTTGTTTTTGGAGCAGAGGTTAATCTCTCTTGGAAATTGTTTGCAGTAAAATAGACACGTTCACCATTTTCCAAGTGTACAGTCAGGTGTGTGACTGTCGGGTGCCTTTCGTGTAACGGGAAGGCTAAAAGCCGCCACACGGCTTCGTTGCTGCTAACATAACGACCAGACTGATACGTTTGGACTTCATTTATGGGATTAGCAGCATCGGTGTTTTTAAAATTAAAAATAGCTTGGTCGCTACCTTTGTTTATGTATTTACATATATATTTGATAGCGCGCACTGAGCTGCAAGCCTCTACGTTAATATGGGCGTTAAACATTTTTGACAATACGGGCGAAAAAGGAACTACCCAACTATTATCAATAGTAACATAAACATTTCGAACTTTTACAGACGCCGTTTGTCCCCCATCTCCTGGTGCTCTTCTGCGATACAGCGGATATCCATTGTCATTATGGACAGTTTCTTTAATAAGCGCGCGAGGATATTTTTTAGAACATTTTCCATTTTTCATGCAGGGGCTTTGAGGATTATCAGAACCGCAAGGACCATGAATCATATTTTTAATAATAATTTCATGAAGTGCCTGGTCACTACTTGGATCCGGTATTTCCGCTCTAATAACATTATCTATTCGATCGGGTCTCAGCTTGTCCTTCAGCCAGATTAAAATATGCACGTGAGGAAGCCCGCGTTTTTGCCACTCTATCGAGTACATAAAGCATAGTACTTCACCGAACACATTTCCTTTATTGACAACTTCCATAAGCTTTTTAACTTTTAATCGAAAAACCCTTGCAACAATATCATGTCTATCGATTGCCCTCTGTCCCGGCAGCAACTCTTCAACTATTTCAGGCCAGCTTGGGTTGCATGTAAAAGTCACGAACAAATCGGGGCGACCATATGTACGTACGTAAGCGAATGCGTCCTGTGTATAAGCGTGTAAACATACCTTTTTACTATTTATTTACATTTTTCCGATGAATTTTTAGTACTGAATTGATGCCGACTCTTGACCAATAGATAGCGCTGTATGTCCGGAGTAAATTTTATTTTTTATTTTATTTTATTTTTTGTAATAAAAACTATCCTATGTCCTTTCTCAAGTTCCAAACTATGTCTGTACCAAATTTCACACAAATCGGTTCAGTAGTTTAGGCGTGAAGCAAAGACAGACAGACAGACAGAAAGACAGACAGACAGACAAACAGACAGACAGAGTTACTTTCGCATTTATAATATTAGTTTGGATTATCTTGAATAAAAAATATCATTCTTTGTTCTGTCGCACTATAGTTATTTGTGCAACAAGAGAGCAAAGTTGGTTTTTGCTGCGAGTGTTGATTTTGTTCGGGCTCTGTTGAGGTTTGTTCGGGAGGATGAAAATTCACTCCCCCCCCCCCCCCCATAAACTTATTATATACACATTGATTATAGAACAAAGCTTAGCCATCAACTTTCTTTTACTACAGACCTTATCCTCTTTGCTAACCTCCTTTTGAGATATTTTTGGACTTTTTGAAGAATATTCTTGAAAATACCTACCTACTACACCGGTACTACTGGTGCCTACTATGAGTTATTTTATCCTTCATGGTATTAATTGCTGACTTTAACAATGAGATAAGTAACTTGTTGGTGACCTTTCAGCATTTTGTCCCTGGAAACCGAAGTTTAACTTTTTCCACTATAACGTGTTCTGATTTATTATTTTGACGTGAAATACTAAGACCTACTTTCACCAAACTGTTCATAATCAGAGATTAGTAAATCAGCCAGTAAAATAAAACGTAAAGCAACTCCTTCGAACATCTCGCAACCGTATTTACGTTCCACCAGAAAAAAATAACAAACCAGGCTATAGGATCCACTCTTATATCGGTCAGTAGTCAAAGCAACCAAAATAAAAAGTCGCAATGTCACATGTCAATGTACACTGACAATGCATCATTTTGGCTAGCCTTTTATTATAGACTCGCGTTTTTTATTTCGATGATTTTGACAACTGACTAAATGTCGGTTAGTTAACGGACCTCTAGGGCAGCAATTAAATTTAACGCCTGATTAAGACAGATTAGCGCTTGTTGAAACACTCGCTACTCTTAATGTCCCGTTAACATTTTAACAGAAGATTAAACTAACTGTGTGGTGAAACTAAGTCTAAAAAGGGCGAGTTGGTAATGTATTGAAGTATAAATATCATTGACACTAACTCACGGGGCCGCCGCGCGCCGGGTCTGTAATGAGATGCTACTTAAAAAGAACCTATAGGATATTGAAAGATACCTACATAAGTATCTGAAATCGAAATCAGTGATTTGAGGATGTAATTTAGACAAAGTTTTACGCACAACATCAATTCAATCCGTCCAAGTTTACTCCACCAAGTTACAAAGGATTTAAATGCAATTATTTCCTTCAAGAATTGGTCCAGAGACACTGGGTACAACGTCTTAAGTAACTAATCTCTTGTTACCATAGTTACATTTTAATTACTTGAGTTCCATTAATTTTGTGTTCAGGATTGAACTGCTTTTGAGGCTAGAGGTCACTAAGATGCTATGAATTGCAACGCAACGTGTAACTGAAATAACTGAGAACGTCTTAAGGCGTCATAATACCTTGGGTGCACTTGCATAGTACGCACAGGGATAATCGTCGGTTGGTGCCTCATTTCCATTGAAAGCGTCCAACGGGCCTCTGCGAGTTGGCTTCGGCTCCTCATATGCCTTCCAAAGGTCCGGGACCCTAGGGTCCCGAGAAATATCAACAATAATAAATAATAATAATAATATCGTTTATTTGCATGAAATATGGTGCTTACAGACCTCATAATACAATACAAAGTACTTCATATTCCGCCTACTAAACTCAGCATGCAAATTTAGATTGTGCCATAATTGTAATAAATTAAATAATAATTGTAATAATTCAAATATGCTACGATGGGAAAATATCAAGAAATTAAAATACAAATGTCAAACTATGAAAATTTGAAATGTCATCATCATCTGCCTAGCCTTTTCCCAACTATATTGGGGTCGGCTTCCAGTCTAACCGGATGCAGCTGAATACCAGTATTTTACATGGAGCGACTGCCTATCTGACCTCCACAACCCAGTTACTGGGTAATACGATACCCCTTGGTAAGACTGGTTGTCAGACTTTCGGGCTTCTGACGACCCGTAACGACTGTCAAAGATCCACGAATGACAGCCGGGACCAACGGCTTAACGTGCTTTCCGAGGCACGGAGGAGTCTCGGTATGTAAAGATGGTCACCCATCCACGGACCAACCCCGGCAAGCGTAGCTAAACCTGATGGATCGACCCATGCGGCTGTTATTACTTAGCCACGAGCTCCTCTCAATAATATTGCTATAAATTTAGTTACGGTTAACAATTTCCACGAATAAAACACAATAAAAGTTATGGAATTTCATTTATAAAACAATGCTAAGGGAGGTACCCTTTGCTTCGTTTTTATATTATCCTACGTGAAATTTGAAAGCTACAATCAAAGCGACACTTTCTTCAATTTGGCCTCAGTCCAGATGACGTCTTAGAGATGAGTTACCTCACCTAATATTCCTAGAATTACATTACTTACAAATAAAAAAGTAACGTTTTTCGTACCTACTTCTCATCGTTCGATGTAGTTTGCTCCAAAAGCTATCGCGTGCCAAATCAAAGAGTATTAGTCGCTTGAGTGCACTTTAGTAAGACATATCTGATTAATGTCTGGCCTGTCTGTACAATGTGAAATGATTTCAACAGGAAAAAGTTGGATTGATCACGTACGACGACAACCTGGGCTCACATTCGAGGGATACCTAATGCAGAAAATTGTTTTCCAATAATGTAGCAAGTAGGTCGTTACAGGTGCCATAAAACAAGAATTTGAAGGTAAGGTGGTTCAGTCGTATTTCTTCAAATTTAAATTAATTTTATTTGCATTAAAACATGGTATTACAGGTGTTACATTAATTAGTGCTTACATGTTTTGCTAAGGATACATCGCATGCAAACTTGTCGGTATACGTTACCTCACATAATGTTAGACTATTGCTGGATCATGTTTAGTCTCTAGAAATTCTTTAATAGAATACATATTTTGTGTATTTAGCCATTTATATAATTTGTAGTTAAATGCTCTAGAAGTGAACGTTTTTAAATTGCTTGGTACATTATTATAAATACGTGCACACATTGCTAAACAGTTCTTTTTATATTTTTTAGATCTAGGAATGTCATTTAGTACGAGTCTGAATGGATCTCTACGATTTCTTGGATTCACATCATTCGCAGTTCTAAATAAATCTTTGTTGTTTGATACGAACATACATGTTTCATATATGTAAAGTGAGGGTAGAGGTAACAAACCAAGGTTTTTAAATTCTTGCAAAGATTCAGTTTAATATTTTGATCAAAACAATCAACTGAGCTCTATGAAACTAAATGTTAACCCATAATATCTTCTACTATTATACGTAAGTTTAGCTCATATTCAGAAGTTGTGACCGGGAGGATCAAATACAAGATACCTAAGTTTTGCTTGAGTTTGTAGAATCCTTATTTTGATGACGTAAAGAATATACGTATACTAAGCTTGTTTCGAATAATATGATGTGGTTCAACTAGTGCGCCCGCATCTGCATACAGTTGCAGACCTACCTACTAAAATGTAGGTAAAACCTTTATTTTTGCTTTTTTGCCATTTCTTCTATTTTTTGGAACTGGATGCAGGCATAGTCGATTTTTTTTCCTATAACCCACGAAACCTATGAAGCAAGAAAATGTGCATTGTGAATTTAGCCCACAAGAATTATCTAGCTGTTTGACTCTCTCAGTTGAAGCTCAAAATTAATTCCCTTTATAAAAGTCAATTTCAGTTTGATTTTCGTCTACATAATCGAGTGCAACACCACGAGTAGCCTACAAACGGCGGGATCGGATTGCTGTCGTGGGTGAAACTGAACCTTCCCACAAACGACGTGGAAATCCTTCACACTGCTAAGATCGATGACGACAGCTTATCAATGGCGTAGAGCACGTTTTAGAGCCCGCAACGACTGAAGAGAGTTCTTCCATACAAGCACTCGCATTTTAAAATTAAACTCAGGAAAACAACAGATAAAATCCGTCGGTTTACTTGAGATAAAAATATCGGACGCTGTTTACACGATTTCTTTTAGTTAAACGCATACTTCCTATCAGCTTATTTGCATTTGTTAGCAATTTATCTCAGAGTTCTATGAAATTCATCGTAAGTTACATAATGAAGCAGGAATGTATTTTCGTAATACTTAGGGGTACACTTTTAAGTTGTTTTTAAGGTTATTTAACATAGGTAGATAAAGGAATTAGGTAGGCAGGTACTCTTTAAACCCTGTTAATGAAGTCGCGCCTTTCTCTAATGACAGCTTCTGTTTGAAAAGAACAGATTGGGTATCAACAATATTGAAAATGTATATACAATAGTGTTCATCAGATTATTTAGATCTACCATAAAAAGGATCCGAAATCCTTAATTTAAACAACAGGTGGGGAATCCACCGGGTTTAAGCCTGGTGTTTTGGTAAACACCCAACAAACACCTGTAAACACTCATAAACAACCAAAAAATTGGGTGTTTAGGTATCGGGTGTAAACCAATCCAAAGGGTTTAAACTCAGTGAATTTCCCATCTGTAATTTAAACCAAAAGAAAAGGTTCCTTTAATCTAGGCTTTCAATCTTCGTCGAATGTGAACGAAGATTTAGAAGTCCGGACTATTTCCGCTTTCGACGAACATCCGTGCACCATAACTCGGAATATCTGTGAATTTTCGGAATATCTATGGACAAAGTCCACATGAAACTAGAAACAAGATAATTAAAAAGCAGGTACCATATTTGTGTATCAGTGATACCTACCACCGACCACTTTGCAAACACTGTTACCGAAACATGAAACGTATGAATAGGGGACCTTAACTATAACATGTTAGAGACAAATAAGTAGGTAATTTTCATCAAAATCAAAATATTTCAAGCAAAACGAGTTATGGAACTCAAATGGAGTTGGGCAGGGACCGAGTGGCGTCCAAGGACTGAAAGACGAAGCGTCGGCCGTCCGGCGGCGAGATGGGCAGACGACATTGTTACCATCGCGGGTAGAACCTGGATGAGGCTGGCACTGGAGCATGGGGATCGGCACATGAAAAGAGAGTCCTATTCTCCGCAGTGGGTGAAAACGGGCTGTGGATAATGATGATGATAAGAAAGGCTTTATACTTTAAAATAATGTTCAGAAAAATAAGCGACGGACAAATCATAAATAAAATAAAGCTATAGGAAAAATTTCCGAGCCACATTTTTATATCACAATACGTTACACGTATCATGTAATAAGTTCAACGTATTGTGATACTAAATAAGCAGGTATTCAATTGTCCTATTTGAAACGGTTTTCCAGCGTAATATGTGAAAAGGTGGATAGTGAAGTAGTCTCAGAGAGAGCCTTACAATAAGGGATAGTATACATGCTTGGGGCATTGTTAAAATTTTCTGTACCTACATATTATATGTTTTTCTATTCAGTCACTTCCTTCATCCTATTTTGCCCTTGGCCCTCTGTGAAACTTTAGTTGTCTCTTAGGATCATATTTAATGCAAACCCGTCATTACTGGCTAATTAAATTTGTTTAACAGATAACAGTGCTTATGGTATTATATTTACATAAATAAATATAGAAAAAAAGAAAGAAAAATATTTTATTTAGGACACGTACAGGAAATACAACAATAAAAAAACAGAGCGACATTAAATTAATAAATAGAATCATGGTAATGTATCCACGCCGCCCGTGAGATTGTGGAAATCAAAATTTAAAAGTGCGTCGAAAACTTCTAAGAAGATAAAAATGTCATTTTGTACGTACACAAATATTGAGGAAAACAATACTTACGCGGTATCCTTCAATTGTTATTTGAACATCACAAAATTGGATCTGCCATCATCACAGTGATTAAAAAAACATTACAGATTTCGCATTGAATTAACTTCATTTCATATTTGTTCTGTTATCTTAGTTTTAACGTTAACAGAGTCACTGAAATAACTATAATTGCAGGAAAATAATTCATCATAACTTTTTACGGAGCGTTGATATCGTGTCTGTTTGGCGGAAAGCGAAAAGGCGAGTCAAGCACCGCGTGCTACCGCTCCGCGCGCCTCATACTGACTGGGCGGACGGAGCGTCGAGCGAACGCTCACTGGAACCAATGTAGCGGTTGCACGTCTCTCAATCTCTCGATACATACCGAATTACCGACCGTTTCACTTGACACTTGCGATCCGACCGTTTCCGTTTTTTTAATATCTTTGGGTCATATCACAGAGATTTACACTATTTAGGATCATGGACTGAGATAATAAAGGTGCGTCCACGCTGTGAGCCTTTGCGGGTTATTGGTCGACTCGCACGAATTTACTCGCCCGAATCGGACGAATCGTCATTTTTAAATAATATTATTTTTCGGTGGCGATTCGCACGAAGTTAATTTATTTGTGGGCGAATCTACAATTCCAGAAATACGTATTAGGCAATTGGCACGTTTTCAATTTAGTTAAGAAAAAAGTACACTAGCGCACTCTCTCGTCGCGACAATAGTGTGTATGTAGTATTACAATAAACTAGGTAGGCCCTCATCCTCTATATTTTGCTATGCGGCACACAAATATTGATAATTTTAAAAATATTAAGAAGTAAGTGCCCTCTTCAACTCTGAAGCCATAGAAGATTACATCATCATCTTCCTGCCTTTGTCTCATGTTACTTGGGGTCGGCGCAACACGTTTTCTCTTTCCATTTTCCCTTGTCAAAAGTCACGCTATCATTCACTCCCTTCTCTTTCATATCATTCCTCACACAATCCATCCATCTTTTCTTTGACCTTCCTCTCCCTCTCAACAACAACATTCATCAACATTTATATTCATCACTCTTTTAGTCACATGCGATTCCTCTCCCTCCTCTTCACATGTTCATACCAAGCCAAACGATTTCCTTTCAACTTTTCTGTCACTAGCGCCACTTTCAAACTTACCCTTATATATACTAATTTTTTACTTTATCCATTTTCGTCATTTCCACACATCTATCTCAACATTCTCATCTCCGCTGCATGCAATCTTATTTCATCCGTCTTCTTCACGGCCCAGCATTCCGATCCATACAGAACGACAGGCCTTATCACGGACTTGTAAATTTTTCCCTTTAATTTGAGGGGCATCCGTGGGTCGCAAGTTGTTTCTGTGATCTGTCGCCATTTCATCCATCCTAAGTTGGTCCGGTGGGTTACGTCTCGGTCTACTTCGCCATCCCCTTGGACAAACGACCCGAGGTACCGGAAGTCGGAGCAGCTCGGTACGGGCGTTCCAGCGAGAGATATGGGCACAGGAGTGGAGAGACCGACAAAACAAATATTCTGTTTTGGTCCGAACTTAATCAGGCCAGCGGTCTCCAGTCTTGCCCACCATACCTCCAATCTGCTCTGGATCTCTAAGCCGCTCTCAGCAACCAGCACAATGTCATCAGCGAACAGCATACACCAGGGCGCCTCTTCGTGGATATCCGACGTAAGAGCGTCCATTATCATCACGAAGAGGTAAGGGCTGAGTGCTGCCCCTTGGTGCAAGCCGACAGCCACATTGAAGCTGCCGGTAGTGCCCACTGTAGACCGGACTTGAGTACTGCATCGACTGTACATCGCTCGAATTAACTGCACATACTTCCCTGGCACACATTTCTCCTTAAGTGCCCACCACAAAACTTCACGAGGCACTCGGTCGTATGCCTTTTCGAGGTCAATGAATACCATGTGCAGGTTTTTATGCGCACCTCTGTATTTCTCGCACAGCTGGCGGATAGCAAAGATGGCATCTGTTGTTCCACAACCAGGCATAAAACCGAATTGATTTTGCGAAATTTCACTCTCTCCATAGAAGACTACAATCAAAGGTAAACTGGAAATATGTTAAAAAAAAATAAATTAAAATAATAATTTACTTAAACGACTCTACCAAAATTCTCTCACATCTTGCTAATCACATCCAATATCACCTTAACACATATAATGCCTCGTCAGCCACATATGGCTGACATTTTCCAAACCAATTGAGCCGTGTCAGCCATTTGTGGCTGACGGAATATGCTTGTTTTGAAAGCGAACTATTATATTATGTAAAATGTAACGAAAATAGTGAATTAAGACATTCCTCACATTCCATGGACGTATTTTACAAAAAAAAAATACAGTTAGTTCATTTGTTAGTACGGCATTATATGTGTTAATTTTGTATAACCCACTAAACAGCTCGAAGACATGTTATAGTAAGTTTCATAAACAAAGTAACCAGAGGAAAAATCCCAAAGAGCTAAGTTAGTTGAAACAATAGCATTAACATGAACAATGCCGTTTATGCTCAAAAACATGAATTACGTACGCCAGAGCTTGAAGGTAGGCTTAGCAGGTTTTCACATTAAACACTCGATATTATTTTTTATTTTTCCACTAAAATCTACCCTCGAGCAATAATTTTAGATATAAATTCATTGATCAAAGTGAATTTGGATTATGTATGATAGCATTTATTCCTCGGAATTTCATAACCTTCAAAATATCCTAGATAGACTAAAAGCTGTACTAGCTTTTAGTCTAAATAGAATATTTTAGAAACCAAGACAGTAAGGAGCAATGACATTATCAGTTTTGCAAATAAAGTACCTTCTCGTAACATTGCTAATAGTGAAGTTTCATTTGATGTCACATCACACTAAGCATGCCACTGACGCCAACATGATGGAACATGGAGTCCAAATAGTGTTTACACTATGAAATAAACGAGGCCGTATAAAAGTTTATATTTTCCTTTTTATTGATAAAATAGTCGTAACATTACTATAGTGAAGTGTGACTTGATGTCGCACTATGCCACTTACACCAACGTAAGGTAACTTGAGTCCAGATAGTGTTTAAACTATAAAATAGACCAGATAAGGGCTTAAGAAGCACTAATATTTTCAGTTTTGCTAATAAAATACTCATGACATTGTTACGGTGAAGTGTAACTTGATGTCACACTATGCCACTTACGCCAATATGATGCAACTCGAGTCCAATAGAGTTTATACTATGATATAAATAGTATAGGACTATTAAAGGTAACTCATATTTTCAGTTTTCCAAATTAAATACGCGTCATAGATTAGGGCGCATAACTCGAGACGGATGTACTTTAGAGCTGAGCTGCCATAGTAACTATTGGTTGAATGGAAGTACTCTACACATCTAATAAGGTGGCGTTAGTGTGCCATCAAAAAAAAGACACCATTTTTGGGCATAGCCGTTTTAAACAATTTTTAATAAGATTTTGTGGAACATATGTTTTGTTATATTGGGAGGGCTTGACCAAAGCTATCACCACCTACAGTATGTTGGTCGATTTTTGGGACAGCCTGTATAACATACAAAATCTAGACTTCGGGCTTTGGTATATATCTACAAGGAAATTCCTAATTGGAATAATTCACACACTTTTCCCGGCCTGATAATCGAACCCAACCACTTTGTCGTGAGTGGCGCAATAAGATATGTACCTACCTATATTTTATTGTTTTTAAAATATTGAAAGATGGTCCATACATTTTTGCGAGATAAACAAATTGCCTTGTCTTTTCCCAACTATGTTAGGGTCGGCTTCCAGTCTAACCGGATGCAGCATGGAGCGACTGCCTGTTTGACTTCCACAACCAAGTTACTGGGTAACATGATACCACTTGGTAAGACTGGTTGTCAGACTTTCGGGCTTCTGACTACCTATAACGACTGTCAAAGATTTACGAATGACAGCCGGGACCAACGGCTTAAAGTCCTTTCCGAGGCACGGAGGGGTCTCGATATGTAATGGATGGTCACTCATCCACCATCCCAGCATACCTTCAATCGACCCGTGCGGCTGTTATCATTTAGCCACGAGCCCCTTTTTTTAAAATAATATAATGCTACTTATATTATGTTCCTGTTCAGTACCTACAGTTAAAGAATTAAAAAAAAAAATGTTTATTGACACAATACACCTTTGTATACAATACCAATACATTTCAAATAGGACATTGGATTTTTGTGAAAAAGCTGCACGAACATTGGAAAACCCTGCCACCTAAACTAGGGGAACCCTGTGACCTAGGAGTCAGTGTTCTACCGTAACTTCGTGTACAAAAGAAGCCTTATTTTATTTATTTATTATTAGTTAATAAATCCATAGTATCCATAGTGATAGTAGTGAGTGATTTTTGTAGTATTACTCAATTTTCAAATTTTTGAACGGGTTATCGACCTGTAGGCGTTTCCGCTTTGTTTTGCACCCCCAATGAAAATAATGTTATGGATAAAGTGGGTTAGGTTTCATCTTATATTGTGAGGCTTAAGGGGTGTTTTTTAACCTGCCAAGCGGTGGGCGGAACCATTCGAGTATCCGGAGCTGTAAAACGTGAAATATACCCCTTAATATCCGTCGTGCCAGCCACTCTCGGCCCGATAGCTTCGCTTAGTTCACCCACACGTCTGCCACACTTAATTGATATAAGTTACCTAGCTGTAACTTAAAGTTTAAAACTTTATAAAAGGAGGTTACTGTTTATTTCAATATCATTGAGTAGAGAGTAGGACCTTAATAAGTCATAATCACAACTATTATTACTAGCTGACCCGACAGACGTTATCCTGTCCAAATATAAAAATCCCATAGAAAAAAGAACGTTCAGTTTTTCCCGAATTTGGGCAACTTTTCAAATTTTTCTTTTACAGGAACCTAATTCGGACTATTATGAACATTTCAAAACAAAAAATATCCCAATCGGTCCAGCCGTTCTCAAATGATGCGCTTACCAACGAACAGCATTTCATATTTATTTATAAAGATAGATAGATTTACCGTTATAGAATCTGTGACCATTAAAATCCAGATTTCTCGGGAATATTGCAGGTTCCAGCCAATATGCTGTGGGTCTACTTTACCCTTTACTTCCCCTTTTCCCTTTACTTTTTGGGTTTACTTTACATTTTAGGTTTTGACCAGCGGCGACTTTCCCGGTTGTTTTGGTCGGGAATTTCCATAATAATTAGTAGGCTGTGCGATCATCATTGTTTCTATCAGCTTAATGAATTGGTCTACAGAACACCTCACATTGGAACAAAATAGTAATGACAAACGACCTATTCCTACTCGACTCACTTAGTTTGCTTGTCTGTCTAGTCTCGTCTATTTTTATAAATCGAATCAAATTCACACTATAGGCGCTAGAATTTTTGCACATATCAATCATCTTTAAACATTTCATTTCAGTTTTCTCAAGGCAGTAGACCGTGGGAGTCAATGTAGAAACATGAGAAGGTAAGCTTATTTATTTTATTTCGTTTCAAATTAAACTGAGCTCCGGTATTCTGAAAGCTTTCAAGATGGAGGTGTAAACACTGGAGGTAAGCCACGTTTAGCAGTAAGTGTTGGATTATACAGTAGAGACAGGTTGCTAACTCATAGCTTGCCGGCGTGTGTATAGATAAATTTTAACCGATCTTCAGTCGTCCATTATCTACTGCATAAAAAACGTAAAAGCTAGCTTCGACTGCTTTTGTCTGCCTAGTGGTGTTGGTACTGTTGCCGACAAAAGAATAAATAATCACAGAGATCGTAATGTCCGGCCCAGAGTCTGACACATTACTTAGCTCCGAGCTTTGTTCCCTTAGCAATCAGCGACACAATTAGCATCATTTACTTACAAGCAAGCTTGAGGGTGACTTATAACTTGTGCGACTTTTTGTGAAATTAAGTCTCTAAAACAATCACATAAGTAGGTATATTATGGTTTATACTTATGTCATGTCCGCTACAGTGAGTAGTGTGTGGGTAGGAACATATTAAAACGCTTTTTACATATGGGCAGTGTGCAGCGTACGACTTTGCGATACTGGGATAACGAGCTCTGTACTCGCGTTGGAGTAAGCAAGTCAAGCACTAAGTAACAGGCGCCACGTAGCATTACTAGTAGGTATTTAACATAATTTTGCATAATGATAACAATATATCACTTACTATTAAAACAAAGTAGGTATCACTTACGAGGATGGCATGACAGCAACGCTTGGCGCGAATTGGAGCAGCAGGAGTGGGACGAGAGCTGAAGCTGAATAGTTGTAACTGTTTATCCTAATCAACATAACAATCGCTTTACATACATATAATTCCAATGTCGACGGCTTGACATGTCATACAGTATTCATGAAATATGAATTCACATCTGAATCTTGGCTCGTGGTTGCTCGAGGTGGCTCGCACAGGTCATGTTAGTACTTGTGGTCGTAGTATGTAACTTTGCCCCAACTTCCTGTTGTGCAGTAGCACGGCAGTAATCGTGTAGGTGTTAGTGTTAATACCCGAATAACTCCGGTACATTTTGACTTAGTAAAATCACTTGCGAAGTTGTTTATCTTTATTGGAAGTAATATTAAGAGAAATTTCTTGTTTC
The DNA here is from genome assembly GCA_947568875.1 of Fissipunctia ypsillon. Lineage (NCBI taxonomy): Eukaryota > Metazoa > Arthropoda > Insecta > Lepidoptera > Noctuidae > Fissipunctia > Fissipunctia ypsillon. The sequence goes on along the minus strand of OX387654.1, from coordinate 14,056,302 downwards.
TTGTCTTGTTGTACGTTAGTCATTAATTAACCGAATATCGTGATATAGGATGTAGTTTTGAGATTATAAGAAATAGTACTAAAGTGTTACTAACATAGCAAAATTAACAGCTAGTTAGCAATTCAGATTAAACTAGAGAACACTATCCCTACTTTTTTGGACATATTTACGTAATATTTTTTTTTTTTAATAAGAAAGTAAGACTAGTTCTATTCTTTACATTCTCATAAAAAATATTTTTACCGACTTGACAGAACTCACAAAAATCTCTTCAAATCTATATTTAGAGACGAATTCTTGGAAACGGTGCTTGTTTATGGAGCTCAGGAGACGATAGAATTGTCGATTGCAGCATGTCTGCCGTAGTGCACGCGGCACAACGACCACTGGGCGCCCGCGCCACAGTAAATATGTATAACATAGCTAAACTTCTTTATATTCACAGAGCTCGCGCCGCCGAGACCGACGCGGCGACGTTTCAGCACTTTCCAACCAAGTATTCTTAAAAACTACCATTCTTTCAGAAGTTTTCAGACAGCGAACGCTTTAAAAGTTCCCGTACTATGCACAAACAAGTACTTGATTTAAACAAATCACTGGAATCTATAACAGAAAGAAGCGTAAACATTTACCTAATGTTCGTTTGCGAATGGATTGCGTGCACAGCGTCGATGTGAGTGTGTCTAATGGCATAGAAACTCAGCCAGCAAATATGTACCCAATCTAAATCTAGCAAATAATTCATTTTAATGTATTTAGGTACCAATACACTTATTTTTATTTATTTTTAGGGTTCCGTACCTCAAAAGGAAAAAACGGAACCCTCATAGGATCGCTTCGTTGCCCGTCCATCCATCCGTCTGTCTGTCTGTCAAGAACCTTTTTCTCAGGAACGCTTGGAGGTATAAAGTTGAAATTTATATCAAATACGTAGGTCTAACAGTCCCTTGGAGCTCTAAAAAAAAATAAACTTCTAAGTAAACGCTATAAAAAATACGGCCATTTATGCGACATAATTTTGATACTTCTATACAAATAAATAAAATTGAAGTGTATGTTTGTAATGTCAAAATAACAACTTTTTACTACATGCATATGAAAGTATATACGGTACTTATAACAAAAAAGCAATTTTAAAAATTTTTGTCTGTCTGTGCCTCGTTGGTCTAGTGGTCGCAAGCGCTACTGCTGAGCATGAGGTCCTGGGTTCGATTCCCAGGTCGGACAGTGTTATTGGGTTTTTCTATCTGGAATTTCTCAGTAGTAGCCCGGAGTCTGGATTTGTGCCCGGTTGATGGCAATAGGCCCTATTACATGGGACTTAAACATAACTGACGAAATGTGGGTGTACTATATAGGTTCATCTCTGCCTAACCCTTCGGGGAAACAAGGCGTGATGTTATGTTATGTTGTCTGTCTGTCTGTTTGTTCTAGCTAATCTCCGAAACGGCTGAACCGATTTTGACGGGACTTTCACTGGCAGATAGATGATATTACGGCGGGTAACTAAGGCTACTTTTATCTCTGAAAAAAAATTAGGGTTCCGCGCAAAAATTTAAAACCCATGAAATTATGAACAAAAAGTCGGATTCGAAAAATTCTTTTTGCATTTGATAGCCCAATTCTCGAGGATAGTTATACGCTATTAATCATCACGCTACGATCCTTAGGAGCTGAGCAAAAAAAAAAGTCCGAAAGTCGTTAATTTGTAGTTTTGTCACTTTTTTGCGATTACAAACTTACATTTGCAGTTGCAGAATTGACCGTGACGTAAATCTATATATGGGAGAACATTTTTTCAACTACAAAGTTAAGTTTGTTCTTGGGATAAATTTATTCCAATTAAGGAACCCTTCATTGTGCGTGGTCCAACAAGCACTTGGCCGGTTTTTTTGTAAATCGCTTATCAAAAACTAGCGACCCGCCCCTGCTCTGTACCGGTTCTATGGCGACATGTCAAAACATCGAGATTTCAGAGCTAAATCTATGCTAAATAGAATTGTACAACACACAAATAAACCTTCCGAAATAAATTATCTAAATGATGGTGAAAACCACATAAAAATCGATTGTGCAGTTTAGGAGATCTAAGCGGGCGTACAGTCAGATACGAAAAGCGACTTGTTTTACACTTTATAGGTTTATAGATATAGAATTATAGATTAACGTATTTTCGGTCTCAAGTGTTAATATTTTAGATAGTATCTTGATAATTATGAGAGACCACAAAATCTAATGTAAACAATGAATATCGATTTAAAAAATTGCTTCGAGTTTATTTATTAAAAATTTTGATTAAATGGTAGCCTAATAGGTAGGTACTTAATTATTTTGAACGAAATCCTTTATTTTATTTTATTGCCTAAATACTTTACTTTGTTGTGTTCACAGTAAACAACAAAATAATAAAAGAGAGACATTCGAGGCTAAATCTTAGCGAGACATTTCAAATTTCAAATTTATTTATTAATAATATTAACCGTACAAGATCAGGTTAGACGGTGACCCCCAAACTAGGCATTAGCCTGTATTTTGGGGGTCGGAATTGCAACATTTTCAGATAGTACATTGTGATTATTGCATCCCTTCAGCGAAAAAGGTAAAAACTTGGGGATATTCATTCACAAGAAATTCTTCTCATGGACTGCCTGTACCCAGCTACAGGAAGTTAGCCTCAAGCTATTTGAATCCGCTGCATCTTTGAAGTCATCTGCGTAATTTTCTAACAACTGCCACCAAGATTGCGCTTGCATAATTACTTCTTCTACCCATCTTTGATTATGCTGAAGCCAGCTATCTTGGCCTTGACCAACAAGACAAACTTGAGTGGCTTCAAAATGTTTTTTTACGGTTCATATTCGGTTTGCGCAAATATGACCATATTTCCGACAATTCACCTTCGCTGGAATGCTCATATTCTTTCCCTTTTGTACGTATGCTATTTACCCCTTCCACCCCTCTTTATCTCAAGAAACGTTTCAAGTAAGTATCTTTGCGATTCCCACACAAAATGTTTACGATCATCAGATAACTTGAAGCTTAGAATGTCAATGCATTCCACAACTTTCTTCGACAAATCCTTTTCTGTCCAGCCCGCTCGTTTGTGGAATGTATTGCCAGTTCAAATAAAACGCGCGCAATCGTTACCTATATTTGAGTCGTGAAGGAACATTATTTTGTTGTTGTGATCCTGTTCTCGTAGCTGTAGTAATCTGTAGTTGTCATTTATTTTCGTTACATGTATATTAAATCTATAACCATACTATAATATTATAAATTCGAAAGTAACTCTGTCTGTCTGTCTGTATGTTACCTTTTCACGCCTAAACCACTGAACGGATTTCGATAAGGCAAGGAGATAGATGGCATCCTGGGGAAGGACATAGGTTACTTTTTGTCTCAAAAATAATCCTACAGGGATATAGGGAATGAAAGTTTGTATGGAAAACCCAGCATTTTTTAAGTTAGGGATATGAAAATTCAAATTTATGCTTTTGGTAGGAAATAAGGAATTATATGGGTCAGCGTTTTTGAAAAATTATCCCCTAAGGGGTAAAATAGGGGTTGATTTTAAAAATCACAAATAATATTAAAAATTTTGTGTACCTCTTTTTAACAGATTTAACGGATTGGATTATGTAGTCATAGTATCTTGACTTTTTGAGGTAACATTTTAGTCTTTATTTTTAACCGATATCAAAAAAAGGAGGAGGTTGTCAATTCCGTTGCATATATTTTTTTTTTTTTTAATGTTTGTTACCTCAGTACTCCTTCATTTCAAAACCGATTTGGAATTTTTTTTCTATTTGAAAGGACATACTTTCAGATTGGTCCCATTTGTATCAAAATCCAGTTCTGATGATAGGATCCATGAGGAACTGAGGGAACTCCTCAAATATTATAGGCATATACATAGCGAATTTGGTATTTTCATCAACAAGTCAAGCATATAAGTGCCTCCCTTATGCAACTCCAGGGCAGGTTGTTAAAGGCGTTGGCGATATCCAGACACACCGCCAGTATGACCTCACCCTGAGTAACTGCTTCCTCCGCTAGAGCCCTTACTCGTATGATGCCATCCACGGTGGAGCGCCCCCGGCGAAAACCGAACTGGTTATCCGCCAAATCCGGCCCCACGCCGGTGAAGTGCCGGATGAGCCGGTCGGCGATTATTCTTTCTATTAGCTTACTCGCCTCGTCTAAGAGCACAATGGGCCTGTATGCCGACGGAGAGTCTGTAGGGCACCCCTCCTTCCTCAGCACGATCAGCTTGCCAGCTTTCCACTGCCGTGGAAAATGACCCCGCTCGAGGCAAACGCTAAAAAGTCCTGCAAATCGGGGCCAGAGAGCCCGCATAGACAATGCCAGTGCACGGCCTGGTACGCCATCCGGCCCTGGGGCAGTGTTTTTGCCTTATAGCCGCAACACCCCGGCTCTCGATTCTATCTGGCCCACTTCAGGTACGTCGTCATCATCATCGGCATCAATTTCGACGGCATCCTCACCTAACGCTGCAGTAGGCGGAGTCATTGGAGGAGGAATATGCTCCCCCCTTGAAGGGAGAAGAGCGCAGACCACCTGATCGAGGAATTGTGGTTGGAGGTTTTGGGTAAGTGGTGGAGTCCATGGGCGAAGCTTACTCCTAACCATAATGCGTGCATGCGGTTGGTTGCCCCCACGGATCTTGGTCCAGAGTCGCCAGCAACTCCTCGCAGCTTTCCCAGTCGCGGTCTTCATGGCTTCCTTCGCAGCTCTGTACCCTTCATACAGCTCTGCCTCTATGGCTGCATTCGGGATGCGAATACGCCTCTTGCGGTGCCTGGCATACCGGCGCCGTGCCGCTACACACGTTTCGCGCAAGTGCGCAATTTCCAGCGATCATCAGTACACCTAACGTTTGGCAGGTCTGCGCCGCGACCGTGGCACCGCCGCATCGCAAATAGCGCTTCCTGGACCCGTTGCACCTCCTCGTTAATATCGTCAGGCCTCTCCGGTGACTTTGCCCGACCTGGGAATCGAACCCAAAACCTAAATAAACAGGTAAACATAAACAAAATTAAACTACTTAAACTAAAATCAATAAAAATAAAATAAAACACTTAAAATATTATACATTGCCATCAGCGTGAGATCAAACAATCCATAGGTAGGTACTTAATCTTGCAAATATGGTGGTACCTAGAGTTATTGTCATCATCATTTTGATGATATGGCTTATATGTATCAATTGTTAGACATAAACCTCCCTTCTACAGATTACCGAGTCGAATGGTTTTGCGGCTGGCAACATCAGTACTTTCAAGCTTTCATTAACATGAACAGAATTTAAAAGGTTATAGATTTTTTGTTTCTAGATTTTTACCCCTAAAATGTTCCTAACTAAGTGTTTCGCCTAATTGACATCCGTTTGCCGTAGGAATTTAAAAACACCGCTCTGCTGTGAGTAGAATGCAAATTACCTCTAGGGCTTAAAACACAGTTAATTTTTAAGCTACCTATAGGTACCTGTAAGATAAGGTATTTAGGCAATAAATTAAGCTGATAAAGTACTTACCGTACCTACATGTTATGTTTGTAAATAATAAGAAGTTTACAGGTGCCGTGCCTATAAACGCATTTTTGTGTGCAAACATTTCCATGAAACTCGTTCTTACTATAAATATGAAATATTTCACAGAAAGGAATCTTAATGAGGATCCGCAGGGAAATCTGCTATTACAGAAATACGAGTAGCAAAAAGGTATGTACAACCTCAAGACAAATACAAAATTCAACAAATGTCCGTTTACCTACTTGTAAGCAAAGTTATTACTAGGTATACAAATTAAATACAGGGACAAATAAAATGCTGAAAAATAGAACTCCGGAATTCATTTTTATTTGTATTAGGCTTTCATGGGTCGACATAATCCCATTGTTAGATTCGGACTTTGGCCCACTTAGCGCTCCGGTCGCGAAGCACGTCGCGGCGCCTTCAACCGTAATCCGCATAACTATGGTCAAGTCACAAAAAGCTTCAATAATTTATCAAACCAGCCTCGCTTCGCCCTTGAAGCGGATAACTCAGGATTGTTTCCGTTACATTTGCGTTGTCAGTGATTTTTCACCATGATTTGCAAATCCTTCAAAAACAACCACAATAGTTACCTACACACTTTTAATATTCATCCACCACGAAGCTTTTAGTATTAATCGGAGAATGATTTACGTATTTTCAGGTTCTATTTAAAACACAAAAAGTAATAACTGGGCCTTCTTTCTTGCCTCGGTACCTACCCACGTGGCTCTACATAAAACAGTTACAAACTATAATTTCTTTAAACTTGGCTCCACATTTGCTATCGCTCTAAATCACTAGCCCTTCCTGAATTTGAAGGAACCCTATTTCTGCCTTCAATTCTTTGTAACTGAGTGCCTTTTGTGACGTCTGGTTGAAACTCCAAGTTAATAGGTTCCCCATTTGTGAATTACGTACATCAAACAATGCAGTAAGTTTGTTTGTCACAAGCCCGGCGCATTACGCTGACGGCTGATCTGAAATCTTGCAGACTTGTATCTCTACAAATCTAGCACTAAGGAATATACCTAATGCACTTTGTTATTTCGACATCTTCCTCTGAAGGAAAGGATGATTGCAATAAGCTTGAGTTTGTTTTATATAAAACAAATTAAATCCACGATGTAGAATTCATCACGAAACCTAGATTCTATGTACCTAGTGGTTCCAATTTGTTTGAACACGCCTGTGACGTCTGATACTATCACCTGAAGAAAAGCCCGAAAAATCCTGGAATAAAAGAATCGACTGTCACGCACAGCAGCTGCGCCATCACGTCAAAAAAGAGACGATTGGTTTCTAACTGCCAATATTTTACCCTCTTATGAAGAAGGGGTGTTTGATGTTATGATTCTACGCCATACATATCTAAGTAACGCGTTCACCTGTATTTTCGTACATACGTTAAACCGTATTACGTTCTTCTTGTCCCGACGATATCAATAGGCTCTGTAGTTAGTAGGTAGGTGTAAGTAGGTACAGGAGCTGAGGCTGACGGTAAACAACGTAACACCATCACTAAGCGACCAATGAAAGAGCCGCGTAATTTGATACCTATACGTGGGTAATCAACTTTATGAGCGAGTTCACTTATCGATACCTTCTTAAAAACAAAAATAAATACTGCTCTGGCTTTAAAAACGATTAGGTATAAACCTCGATTATTTAGTAGAAGTATGCACCTAACTATGAAAAAAATAAAAATAAATAACAAATTTAAAAAAAAAAATTGAAGCGATTTCTAGAATTCAAGGCATATTACACAGTAAAGGAGTTTCTAGATGATAAAACGATTGCAAAATGAAATTACTCTGTCTAAAACAGACCATTATAAAAATAATATAATATGGAATACAGTAATTCAAGTATAAAATATGAAAATATGAATACACAAATAATATATCTACATACATCTACAATACAATCATCTAAAATAAGATATATAATTAATTTAATATAATTTACTCATAATTAATCTAATTAAGTACATAATTTAATATATATATTATAGCAAATACTTCTAAGATTTTCATGATAATTACCTATTCTTATGCAATACAAAATAATTAAACATAAATAATATGCTACCCCTATGTACACAATCATAATAATATATACATATGTATATAATTATATACACAATGATACACATCTAATCATTTATATTGATTTGATTAAATTGCTATTCAGCCCTATTCCTCCCTGCTAAATTTTTGCGTGCCCGACAGGGTCCATACCTTTATCTTTTTGTAACTTGTTTTTTACCATCTCTGTAACATATGGAATGCAATAAAAAAATGAGTATTGAGTATTGAAAAACATTAAAATTTATTTCACGCGCAAAGTTTTAATAACTCCTCAATCAGCGGGGCAGTTGCGTAACACACTTACAGTAGGAATCGGTTTCATTTTGACAGTTCAACAACATTCATTGCGTTATTTACGTTGTTGAACATAATTTTTTTTTCGAACATATGAAGCAACAGATTAGCAATTTGCTTCATAATCATTCAGATTGTGATTGATAGACGCAATTAGGGTGCTGGTTATCCCTAGTCTAGCCGAAACCACAAGACATTTCCAAATTCGTGGAGATAAATCGAATACAGTGCTTTCGAAATTAGATTTCGTTAAAGGGAACGAGTTGTGTAGAGCACTAAACAATGTAACAAGTGGGACAACTGAAACTACATAGCTCGGTCTTGAAGCAAAGCGACAGCGAAATCGCAAGAAAACCCTTCTGAATCAGAATAAAAATGTATTAATTTGTAAGAATATAGCTTTACCTACATAGATACTTACGACTTACTATGTAGGTATGATGACAATCTTCCAATTAACTTTTCAGGGTTCCATACCCGAAGGATGCCAAACGGAACTCTATTACTAAGCCTCCGCTGGTTTGGTTATTAATGACCTCATCACCAAACTCAACGCCAAACGCTTTAATACAGTAGGGTATGCAGACGACCTCGCAATCCTTGTATCGGGGAAGGTGACAGGAACTATCTGCAACCTTAGTCAGCAAGCGCTACGTATCGTAGAAAGATGGTGCAGGGAATTTGACCTATCAGTGAACCCCACTAAAACTGAACTGGTCATGTTTACCCACAAGCGAGCATTAGGCCCTTTCCACCTACCAAAACTGTTCAATACAGAACTCCAGTTGGTCAACGAAGTCAAGTACCTCGGGGTTACTTTAGACAGTAAGTTAAACTGGAGTAGTCATTTAGACAATAAACTAAACAGGGCCTGCATCACCTTCTGGCAGTGCAGGAGAATGATAGGTAAGAAGTGGGGCCTATCCCCCAAAATTATACTATGGCTGTACACCACTGTGATCCGCCCCATGATCACCTACGGGGCCGTGGTCTGGTGGCCCCGAACCAAGTTAGTTACAGCCTCCAACAAACTGCAACGCATGCAAAGACTAGCCTGCATGGCAATTACGGACTGCATGAGGACCACTCCGACTGCAGCAATGGAAGCCATGTTGAGTTTACCACCGCTCCACCTGTTTATACAGCAGGAAGCGACGATGGCGGTGGTACGTCTTAATACACTGAATCTCTGGGGTAAGAGAGACACACCACACACCGTGCTGCTTGAGGGACTCAACAAGGAGTTCCCCATTACGAAAGTCATAAATGACCGGGTACCCAAACAATTTATCTTTGATAAAAAATACAGGATCCAACTCAACGAGGATGACCGATGTGAGGGTTTGTGCCCCGCGGAGCTGCGCATCTTTACGGATGGATCCAAAACAGGCAGTGGTACAGGTGCTGGAATCTTCTCGGAGGACTTCAACATGCACATAGCCACACCATTGGGTGTCCATAACACAGTGTTCCAGGCCGAATGCATGGGTGTTTCTTTGGCGGCTGCAGCCATCATGGCCAGGGAAGTTAAGGACCACTCGATCCGTAGACTCTCAGACAGCATGGCTGTCCTGCAAGCGCTAAACAGTCACACAGTTGATTCTGGGCTAATATACGAGTGCCACCAGCGCCTTAACCAGGTGGGTAGCCATAATAACATAACCATTCAGTGGATCAAGGGACACAGCGGTTCGTTAGGAAACGACGCAGCCGACGAACTTGCCAGGAGGGGGTCGAGCATGGCACCAGTGGGACCTGAACCCACCGTGCCACTCCCCTTTGGGTACATACGCACTCTGGTAAGGAAACGCACCAGCGAGCAACACCACAAGCAATGGTCAGAGCAGGGTGAGTGTAGGCAGGCCAAGGAAGCAGTCCCTGCAATTGATGGCCGCCTCACGAAGCGGCTTCTCCGGCTAAATAAACAGCAGCTGCGTATAGTTACAGCAGCCATAACTGGCCACGGGTCATTTAATAAACACCTCTTTGTCATAGGAGTCACAGACAGTCCGCTGTGCAGGGCCTGCATGGAGGACGACGAGACAGCAGCTCATGTGCTACTAAACTGCCCAGTGCTCGCCACATACAGGGCAAAGTACTTAGGTAACCCAGGTACCCTACGTGAGATTGTCAGTAACACCAAGGCGTTGCTGGCTTTCCTTGAGGAGCTGGGGTGGATCGAATAATCGATTTTCCCACCCATCACGCAAAATACGCGCATTGACGTGGAGTTGCGGACACCAGCCCGTATTACCTATTACCTATTAAGCCTCCGCTGTCCGTCCGTCTGTCTGTCTGTCAGCGGGCTGTATCAGAATCTCATGAACCGTAATAGGTAGACAGTTGAAATTTTCACAGATTGTGTATTTCTATTGTCTCTTGAACAACAAATAATAAAAAATAAATTCAAGTTAAAATTAAAGGGATACAAGAAATATGTTTTAACTTAATTTTTTTTTTTATATTTTGTGTTAAATATTATACGGTGGTACGGACGGAACCCTTCGTGTGCGAGTCTGACTCGCACTTAGCCGGTTTTTTTTTCTTTACTTATTTTTAGACATAATTATAGTGGCTTTTGTGAACAAGATATTAATTCAGACTTGTTACAGTTGTAATCATGGTAACCATGTCATTTGGTTCAAATAGGTTTTTATTTTTATTTATTTAACAGTATATGTACACACATAGACATGAAGACATTATTGTATATTGATCATAGGTACATACCTACTTAGGTAAGAATACCTAAGTAGTACCTATAATCAATTTGCAAGCATCAAAAAAAGTCCAATACCAATTAATATTATTAGGTAATCATTACAAATACAGAAAAAATTAAAAACAATGTCAGAATTACTTAGATTTTTACAATACTATAGGTACTATTTCATACATTCGCCAATGTCATAATAGTACATTATGATACAAGTGAGCTATGTTGGTCACTACACTCGAGGCGGTATTCTACGCGTGAGCCGTAGGCGAACGCGATAATGGAGCCGAGTGTGTAATGATCAATGCATACGCGTTTCATAAGACGTGTTTTTACACACTTGCGAGGAAATAGAGTTTATAATTATTTACCGATGTAGAAAACGTGTGCGGTCGGCAGAGCCCCGTCAGGAACTAAGTTCCATCTCACCTATATACTATAGGTATGATTAAAAAAAAAAACATTTTCGTAGACGCCATCTTGGATTTACATTTTGGCCTCGCTATCGACTTTAGCACCCTCAAAAACTATGAAAACGACACCCATGACGAAAAATTGGAACATTTTTGCAGCAGCCATTTTGGATTTACATTTTGACCTCACTATCGGCTTTAGCACCCTCAAAAACTATGAAAACGACCCCCATGACGAAAAATTTGAAAATTTTCACAGCCACCATCTTGGATTTACATTCTGACGACTCTAATGGCTTTAGCACCCTCTAAAATTATGAAAACGACACCAAATGACGAAAAATTTGAAAATTTTCGCATCCGCCATCTTGGATTTTCATTTTGACGTCACTACCGGCTTTAGCACCCTCGAAAACTATGAAAACTTTTTGTAGCCGCCATCTTGGATTTTTATTTTGACCTCACTATCGGCTTTAGCACCTTCGAAAACTATGAAAACGACACCCATGACGAAAAATTTGAAAATATTCGCAGCCGCCATCTTGGATTTACATTTTGACGTCACTATCGGCTTTAGCACCCTCGGAAACTATTAAAACGATACCCATGACGAAAAACTTGAACATTTTCGCAGCCGCCATCTTGGATTTTCATTTTGACCTAATTCACACTTCATGGTTTATGTTATTTGGATGTAGAACACGAAAGCATGTTATTTTTTTGGAAAATATTATTAATTTGATGAAATAATAAGTTCATATTTTATTTATATACACAGAAGGCATAAAAAGGGTGATGTCTTTTTGCTGAGATTAAAAAAGCGCACATCTCCGACTAGTAAATAGTATCTGTGACGCACATTACCTTACTAGTGCGGTAATATAAAGTACACTGCATTATGAACCTAAAAGCGGTTCATGAAGAGATACTTTACGAGTAAGTGTGTTGAAAAAACAGTAATAAGTATCCATTAACCAACTCGTTTTATTTTTCTTGAATGGGGATGGGATGCTCTTGAAATAAGTTAGGTAACATGTTAAAGGTATACCTTTTTCACGAGGAAAGCCTCATAGCTGATACGGGTATAATGTCAGACGCCTTACGAGGAGTCGGAATAACCAAACCGCGGGTGTCCTCAGCACTTGCAGTCCGCGACATGCTGCTACTACTTTTACACATCTTAATTGAGATAAAATTATTCAATACTTACATTGCACTTTAGTATTTCATATACTTACTGTGCAGGACGCCCACACGCATGTGTGAATGAACAACGGCCTATTCATATGGACTTGTAAATTAGTGTAAAATTGTAAATAATAGTGTATAAGTTTATATTAGTCATAAGTTCTTGGTAGACACGATCGCGCTCCATTCTCGATAGGTAAGTCAAAACTTGTCGGAACCGGTTCAAACCGCTTTGGAAGCAAACCGCTCTGATTGGTGGATCGAGAGTGAGGCGCGACCAGGGTAGGCTGTGATTGGTATTTTGAATTGTAAGATAGATTACCCCAGCCGCTACTTGCGCACATGTAAATTAGTATAAGTGTAGAGCATTTTGAGCGATTTTATGTTTCTTGCTGAAATACGGGAAGGCTTGGCGTAGTCGCCACCTAGACCATAGCGAGGCTCTAGAGAGCCCGCTCTCCCCCCCTGTAGCAGACAGGGGCACCCTTCCTACGGCGGTTTCGATGCCGTCCGTAGTCTCCCCCCAGCCCGAGGTGATGGACACCTCCACCCCTCCTTCGGACTCCGAATCAGAGGACGCTATCTCGCTCACTTCCTCCTCCTCCTCCTCAGACGACTATCAAGTCGTCGGAAAGGGAGGGAAGAGGAAGAAGAGCGCCTCCTCAAAGGCCGGCAAGGCCAAAATGCCTCTGGCGGCAGCCATCCCCGCCGCCCCTGCCTCCACCTCCTCCTCTGCCTCTGTCCCCACGGCACCCATCTCAGCCAGTCCTTCCCAGGCCGGTAAGCCTGAATCTTCTACCCCTGCCTCCGCGGCAAAAAATAGCACCCTCACATCCTCCTCGCAGGATGCCCCCCCCGCCCTGACTCCTGCTTCTTCTGCCCCCAAGAAGCTGGCACCCCCCCCGCCTGTGTTCATTCAGGACAAGGCAAAGTGGACAGATGTGTCCCAATGGTGCACCGAGCAAAAGATCGGCTTCACCAACGCCCGCTCCACCCAGCAGGGTATCAAAGTGAGCATCCCTACGTCCAAGGACTATAGGGAGCTCACTAGGCTCCTTCGGGCGAGAGGTGTGTCCTTCCACACCTACACTCTTCCCGAGGAGCGCCAGACCCGAGTGGTAATTCGTAGGATTCCAAAGGAAATCCCTACTGACGCCATCAAGGCCGACTTAGAGGCCCAAAATATCCCAGTTTCGGAGGTCCACCGAATGCACCGCGCCAGAGGCGGTCAAGCATTCGACATGGTCCTTGTCGTCTGTCCCCCAACTGAAGGGCATCACCCTATTTTTGGTGTAAAAACCATATGCCACCTCATGGGCTTTGAGATCCAGAAGCCCAATAAATATGGCTTCATCGGTCAATGCCACCGATGCCAGCTATACGGCCACGCGCAGAAGAACTGCCACGCCAAACCCAGGTGCGTCAAGTGCCTGGGCGAGCACGGCACTTCTGACTGCCCCCGTCCTAAAGACCGTACCCTCTGCACCGAGCCACCTAGCTGTGTGCTATGTGGTGAGTCAGGACACCCGGCAAATTACCGGGGCTGCCCTAAAGCCCCGAAATTATCCCCCAAACTGGCCAAGCGCGCAGTCGCCCGCCAGCATAGGGAAGCCCCCCTCAACGGGCCCCCCGCCCCTTCGACCCAAATGCCAGAACGGCTAAGCCCTCAAAGGCCTAGCCCCTGGACGGCCCTTAACCATCAAAGGGCTTTCCCGGCCCTGGCCAAAACCAGCCCCCCACCTCCATCCATCCCAGCGCTGATGGACCCCCGCAACCGCGCCGCCGCGCCCGCCCCCGCCCTCCCCCCGAGACCGGTGCAAGCGCCTAAAACCGCCCCTGCAGCCGGTACTGCACCCCCCCACTCACCGACTACGGTTGGCCCTAACCCCCTCGACCCCTTTAACATTATTTCGGGCACCTTCACGGCCTTCCTCACCCCACGCGCCAGGAAAATGGCAAACGAATTAGTTGCTGCCAGAAATGACGGCAACCTTCTCCAGATTCTGGAGATCTACAATGCGTATCCCGAGATCACGCAAGCCTTATCCTCCTTCGCCAACCTTCCCAACCCCCACTATGGATAAAGAAGCCAAAGGGAGAACTAAGCCCCGATCCCTTAAATTAGGCTACTTCAATGCCAACGGCATTCGCGGACAACGCGATGAGATCGCCGAGTTCCTCCGTGATCATCAAATTGATATTCTCCTTATACAGGAATCCTTCCTCAAGCCAAACGTCCGTAACCCGTCAATTGCTAACTACTGCGTAGTTCGCAATGACAGGTCTCGGTGTCACAAGGGTGGCACCCTCATATACTATAGAAAGGTTCTTCACTGCATCCCTATGGACCCTCCCCCCCTATCCAAAGTAGAAGTGTCTGTATGTCAGGCCACCAACCGATCACCCTAGTATCGGCCTATGTTCCCCCCCAAACCTCGTCAGAAAATCCCCAGTCGATTTCTGACGACCTCTCTGCCCTCTTCGGCCTGAGTGATTCCGTTATCATAGCGGGCGACCTCAACGCCAAACACCCTGCCTGGAACAGCAACACCACCTCAGCCAGAGGAAGACAACTGTTCGGTCTCTGCCCCATACTAAATTTCGATGTCATCGCCCCGATGACTCCAACCCATTTTCCCCACGACCCCAACCATACCGCCGACGTCCTCGACATAGCGCTTCTGGAGAATATCAACCTACGGTTGGATTCTATAGAGGCGGTACAAGAGCTCTCCTCTGACCACCGACCAGTGGTCATGAAACTGGCCCCCCGTGTCGGTCTCCATGACCCCACTCAACCCCCTCTCACCAAAATAGTCACAGATTGGAGGAAAGTAAGCAAAAGCCTGAAATCCACTTCTTCCCATCACTTGGACTCCATCCCTGATCAGTTCGACTCTGTCGCGGACACGACGGCCGCGATCGACTCGCTCACTGAGCACGTACAATCAGTCCTGAACGACTGTTCAAAGGTAACTCCAGCGGACGATGACCGTCGCTGGAGATTGCCGGACGATGTGCGTGAACTGTTGCGCGAGAAGAACGCGGCTGTCCGTGCATACAGCAACTTCCCCTGCCTTGCGAACAAAGCCCATATGCGCCATTTACAGCGAGCTGTAAAGACACGCCTAGCGGAGCTGCGTACCGCTGGCTGGGACAGGATGCTAAGCGACCTAGAGCCCACTCATCAGGCCTTCTGGGAACTCCAAAGGAAACTAAAGTCCAAAGAAGTAGTCTCCATGCCCCCCCTACTCCGCCCTGACAAGACCATCGCTTTCGACGATGCAGACAAGGCTGAATGCCTAGCCAACAGCCTCGAGGCTCAATGCTCTCCCAGCTCTCAACCAGTAGACCAAGCTCACTTGTCAAAAGTCGACGCTGAAGTCGAACGTAGAGCCTCCCTTCCCCCCGTTGAAAACCCTGACTATCCTCTGCCTCCCGTCACTCCAGACGAAGTGCACGATATCATCAAGGGTTTAAAGCCCCGTAAAGCTCCCGGCTCAGACGGTATCACAAACAGGGTAATACAACTATTCCCTGCCCACCTCATAATGCTACTGACCACCATCTTCAATGGTGCCATGAGCAATAACATCTTCCCAGATGCATGGAAAAAGGCCACTGTCATCGGCATCCCCAAGCCTGGAAAGCCCAAATCTGAGCCCTCGAGCTACCGCCCCATCAGTCTGCTCAATGTCCTCGGCAAAGTCTATGAGAAACTTATTTATAAGCGTCTCAGAGACTATGCCGAAACAAAAGGCCTCATCCCAAACGAACAGTTTGGTTTTCGAACCCAGCACTCTTGTGTGCATCAGGCCCACCGCATCATCGAACACATAAGCGCTGGCTTCCAGCGTGGCATGATGACGGGTGTTATATACTTCGACATAGCGAAAGCGTTCGACAGAGTCTGGCACAACGGCTTATTATATAAGCTCTACCAACTCGGTGTGCCGGACCGTCTCGTACTCATCTTACGAGACTTCTTGTCGAACCGCACCTTCCGCTATCGCATCGAAGGAGCACTATCCTCCCCCCACCCTATCCGCGCAGGCGTCCCCCAGGGCTCTGTGCTTGCCCCCCTCATCTTCACGCTGTTCACCAGCGACATACCCAGGAGCAAAAAGGCACAGTTGGCTCTGTTCGCAGATGACACGGCCATTTACTGCTCAGGCACTAAACAAGCCTCGATTTCTCTCACTCTCCAAAGAGCGGTCAACAAACTTGGCGACTGGTTCAGGAAGTGGAGAATTGAAGTGAATCCCGACAAAAGTCAAGCGGTTCTTTATTCAAAACCGCGCCATAGCCCCCCCCCCCCCCCCCCGACCAATCTCCATGTTCGGTAAGCCTATCCCTTGGGAGAAGCGAGCCAAATATCTAGGTGTGATTCTCGATGAGCACCTCACCTTCGCAGAGCACATAAAGAAGGTTCGTTCGCGCGCCGCTTTCGCTCTCGGTAGACTCCACTCGATAATGAATGCAAAAAGCAAGTTGTCACTAAAGTGCAAGTTGCGCATTTACACGGCGTGCATACGCCCTATTATGACGTACGCCTGTGCAGTCTTTGCTCACGCAAAACCCCACCACATCCATAGGATGCAGACCCTCCAGAACCGTGCCCTCCGAATGATCACGGGATCCCTTTTCTATGTCCGGAACGAGATCCTCCATCTCGATCTCAAAATCCCCACCATCCTCCAATTCATGAAACGTAACTCCAAGCGTTTCTTTGATACCGCCGCCAAACATCGCAACCCCCTAGTTGTCGAGGCCACAAATTATACCCCCTCCAACATCAGTAAAGTTCGCCGTCCGAGGCATACACTGTTAGACCCAGACGACCCTATTACTCTCCTCCAGGAAAGCAATAGGGCTTCTAGTACAGTATACAAAAACAAAAAACCGACATTCCGACCCCGCCGCCGAGGTCCAGCGCGAAAACCCCGAATTAATAATTCCCCCCGTCCCTTGCTCGAAGAAGCGCCAGCCCGCGCCGAAGCTGAGCCTGTAGCTTTAAATTCCCCAGATAATAATAATTATCCAAGTTTGATCCAGCCTGTCCCAACTTGCTGTCCCCCCAGTGACGCCCTAAGCCGAGGTTCGTACCCCACAGGGGGTGCCCTTAGCGCGCAGTCACTTAGTATTGTAAGTAACACGCCCCTGGCTGGAGGCTTTGAGTTAGCTTAAGGCAGCCACAGGATTGACCGGTTAAGTAGTCACGGCCACTCTTGGCCAACTACGAGATGCCATAGTTAGGAAAAAAAAAAAAAAAAAAAAAAAGCGATTTTATGATCAGTTTTGATCAATTGTTCAATATTGTTCAGTTGGTTCGAATCAAGATTGTAAACAGTTCGAAATAAATAGTCTTCAAGCAATAAGGAGTTTTCATTGAACCAAGTGGTCTCCTCCAACCCAGCGCACAAGAGTAGAGGTGGGAGCACAAGAGCTCTCATCCCATTCACTTACCTACCTAATAGCTAAGAGTTAATATTCTTTTAATTTTACTTCTGCTCCAATTTTAATTACATATTTAGCCTCAATAATTAAGATTTAACAAAACTGAGGTGTTAATCGATTGATTCATTAAGCTTCCGGGACTCTGGATCTGTGCCCGGTTAATGGCAATAGGCTCGCCCCCTATTACATGGGACTTAAACATAACTGGCGAAATGTAGGTGTACTGTAGGTACATCCCTGTCAAATCTTTCGGGGAAACAAGGCGTGATGTTATGTTATTTAATAAACTTTTGTCGCTGACTGTATGTGGACCGGGATTTGAACGGGAGCGCCTATTTCGACCTCCTCTACGACTACACTTTTGCACATCCCAGGGGAAACAGTCGTTTACCCCAGAACACTTGCGGAGCACGTGAGCACGTGACCACTACGTGCTTCTTATCTCCCGAGGTTCACTTACGGATGCCTACTAAATCCGTTTAATCTAAGCTGTCGCTAAATGCCTGTAAAAATAAACGCTGCTCTTGTAAAATAAAAATTGTACAGTCGACTGCACATCGGCGGTGGTATCACTTTGACCTCGAGCCTAGCGTAGTACCTACTCAATTTCAATATAATAATAGGCCAGCTTTGTACTGTTTTTTATATCACCGACGTACGGTGTGTAAAGGTTTACTTTATAATATCTATTTAAACTTTGTTATTTCGTAAATACTTCGTCGAAATATTTACGAAATTTAAAAATGAGTTTTTTGTTTACGTAAATATTTTGTAATTCTTGGTCACAAAGGAAAGAAATTTATGTAAAACTAATATTCCAATTGAATTCGTGTAAATCGGACATCGCGTTTTGAAGTTGTGAGAAATTATTTAAGGATATCTTTTATATGATATTTTCCGGAATGGGCAGAATCATAATCTTGAAGGATATAGGTGGTTCTAGAAATAACTCTAGTCACACGACACTTAATAAAGCGAGGAGCAAGCTTTCCCGAAAAATAATCTGCTCCAGAAGATCTAGCAAAGTTACGTCTCCATACAGTGTCACCAACGTTAAGAGTAACAGCCGAGCGGTTCGTATTATAAGCCCGAGAATTACGGAGGAAAGCCATAGAAAGATTATCAGCTACTTTCGCATAAACCTCAACAAGAGAGGAAAGATTCGACGCGTGCTGAGCCCGACTTTCGGCTAAATTAGTGCTTCGAGTCTGACTATTCGCACGAGAAGAATTCATAAAGACCTCTCTGCCGAACATGAGAAAATTTGGAGTAAAACCTGTAGCTAAATTAATACAAGAGTTGAGATAAACTATCTTTTGTTATTTTATTAATTAATTAGGTATAAGTTGTTATGTAAAATATTAATGTATTGAAAAATAAATGAGCTTTACTAATATTAACATTTAAACTTTTAAGACCTATCTGCCGTTCTAGCATTAAGTTGAATTTGTAACTTGTCATCTAGCACAGTCCCCTGTACCACCTACTAAACATTAATCAAGCCCTGTCGAGAGAGCGTTATTGAAAATTTTGCTGAGTGTGAGACTGCGAGCCCAGTCAAGGGGATAAGTCGAAACCATTAATAATTCGCCTAATAAATATTGTTAATCTCCCACAACATTGAAGTTTCAAAAACACATCACTGTGCATGGAAAATAATACTAAAGTCAAAGTCAAATAATTTATTTCAACTAGGCACATAAAAGGCGCTTTTGAACGTCAAAATGGGTAACGTCTTAAATCAAGTCGCCTTAATATGGGGGCGAATGTGATGGGGGGTGTAAATTAGTGATACATTAATAATACCTATTTAGGTACCTACTACTTATTTTAGTAAAATTTACAACTATATTCTAATATAAATTACAGACACACTATAATAGTACAGTATGATACAAGTGTGCTATGTTGGTCATCATTACATTTGAGGCGGAATTATTCGCGCGAGCCGTAGGCAAGCGCGATAAGGGAGACAATGTGTAATGATCAATGCACACGCGTTTCATACGGCGTTTTTCAACACACTTGCGAGGCAAAAACAAATAAAGTTTCATACAAAAAAATATGAAATATGGCCCGCAGATTCCTTTTATCGCGGTGTCTTCGCAGGTTGAAGGAGAGGCAAAGACACGAAGCAGTCAAACAGTCTAATAGGCAAAAATAATATGTAAGAAACATAAAAACTGTATATTTTGTATGTTATTTGGATGTAGAACACGAAAGAATATTACTTATTTTTTTGACAAAAATAAATAATTTAATAAAATATTAAGTATGTTAATTTATAATAATTTATTTATGTACCAAAGAGACTTTATGCCTTTTTATGCGTACTGTCATAAAAAGGCATGAAGTCTCTTTGATGAGATTAAAAAAGCGCACATCTCCGTTTAGTAAATAGTTATCTGTGGCGCAAAGTTGTGGTTAAAGTAAAAATCACGCGTGTTTAATACACGGCATTATGAAGAGCAATTGTATTGAAAAATATGTTCTAATATAAATTACAAAACAAGCATGTTTATCAATGTTGCATAAATTCTTGTAATGTACAAAAACAAGCAAAATAAATTGGGGGCTTTGTCGTAACCATTTATTTATTTCACTATTACAGCATGTATGAATATAATTTTTGGATATATCTAATTATTTTTATTGACTATTTGATTAATACTCTGACTGAAAAAAAACGCATTTGGTTAAATTTCCTCGAAAGAATTTAATTCCGAAAAGACCTTCACTTTTTTATATATATTTTTTTTTGTAATTCTAAAATCCTAGATAATTTCATGCAAAATTGCATTCAAAATGTGCCGTAATTGAAAACTCTGACTGATTTATTTTTAAACTATTTTTATTTGGTTTGGCGCTTACTTTTTTTTATTTTAGTTGATTTTGATGCGCTCTCTTTTTTCGCATGTGAAAGTAATTGAATCTGTCTCTTTCTTATTCCCGGCCAGTTCGGTTTTTCCAGTTTTTACATATCACCTCAACTATCTGCGTTCTTATATTCTTTGGTACTTAATTCATTAAAGATAGTAATGCACATATGGTAAATATTATTTTTAATTAATCTTCTATTACAAAACGGTATCAACATTTTTATTGCATCTCCTTCTCTGTTTAATGTAATTGTCACCTTTGAAACCTATGCTTCCTTACAAAAAACCGATACTTCGTACAAATACATGCCGCTCAAGGTTTATTGAATAAAGGCCTACTGGACTCAAGTGTACCGACACGACAACGCAATATAGCTCTTATATTTTGAACAAAATATTTAATGTAGGACTGGTATAGATAGTTGGCTTGGACACCGCAACTGCTTATGTCTGTCCCAGAACTATACCTAATTACACATTTCTATCATGGTTATGCTTGGCAGATTAGCTATTATTATTGTTTACTAGCACTTTGCCCGCGACTTCGTCCGCATGGATTTCGTACTTTCCTCTAAAAAAATTAACGCCCCCTCCACCCCCTTTGAAAGGTTTTTTTCGAAAAGTAATGTTTACGATCTTTATAATTTATTTAGATAAATAATCGGGCCATTTTCGGGACCTAGGGCTTGTTTTTTTTTTAAAAAAAAAAAAGCGTTTGGTACCAAACCGTTGTATGACTTAAACATTATTTATACCCATTTTCGAGTTAATTGAAGCAAGCAGTAAGATCCATCTCTTACACTTTATTACCCTTTTCCATCCTGTTAGGTGTTAATTTTTGAAGAACCCCGAAACATGTACCTTTCTATTTTTTTTAAGTATTAGTATCGAGTTTCGAGTTAATCTGACAGCGCGTTAAAATGTTTCCTTAGTAACCTTGACACCTCCTAAATCCTCCGTGATGGGTTGTTTTAAAAAACTAAAAGCGACAATTTTTATTATTTATTGAGGCAAATATTTCAAAGTTTCAAGTGTATTAAACCAAAGGAATAAGATTTTGTACATAAACTGTATCCCTCTTTTCACCCCCACAGGGGTGGAATTTTGAAAAATCATTACAGATTTTCCCATAACTTGAATCAAAGATTTTTATGCGAATTGTTGGGTTAATCAAGCCACGCAGTAAAATTCTCCTCTTAAAAATCTAATTAAGTACCCCTTTTCGCCCCATGTCATAGCCACTTATTACTATATTTTTTCTGTCAAAAGTATTCATAAGTACTGAGTTTCGAGTTAATCGGACCGCGAGATAAAATTCTTCCATACAACTAATACCCCTAAACTCCCCTTTGAGGGGTAGTTTTGAAAAACTAATATTGAGAAACTTTATTGCTTACTTAGGCAAATATTC
Source organism: Fissipunctia ypsillon (assembly GCA_947568875.1). Taxonomy (NCBI): domain Eukaryota; kingdom Metazoa; phylum Arthropoda; class Insecta; order Lepidoptera; family Noctuidae; genus Fissipunctia; species Fissipunctia ypsillon. The sequence continues at coordinate 14,034,300 of OX387654.1, read as the reverse complement.
GTGCCAAGTTTCAAGTTTATTAACCGAAATGAATAAGATTTTTCATATAAACTGAATCCTCGCTTTTCACCGCCACATGGGTGGAATTTTAAAAAAATAAAAGGAGGAAGGATGAGGTTTAGGATATTTCCAAAACTTTACTCAAAGATTATCTAAACCAATTGTCGAGTTAATCAAGCCTCGCAGTAAAATCCTCCTCCGTAAGACTAACTACCCCTTTTCACTCCGTTAGGGGTAGATTTTTGAAAAACCCTGATATTGGTTATTAGATATTTTTGATCTTAAGTATAAATACCGAGTTTTCAGTTAATCGAACTGCGCGTTAAAATTCTTCCACACAAACTTTGACACCCCGCAATCCACCTCTTGGGAGTAATATAACATAACATCACGCCTTGTTTCCCCGAAGGGTTAGGCAGAGGTGTACCTATAGTAACACCCTCCCCCTCTTGGGAGTAGTTTAGAAAAATAAAAAATTACAAAGTTCATAATTTACTTAGATCAGTATTCGTGCCAAGTTTCAACTTTATTAACTCAAGGAATAAGATTTTTCATACATACGAAATTCCCCCATTTAACCTTAAAGGTCGAATTTCCAAAAACCCCTTCTTAGTGCTCCCCAATTATAAAAGGACGCCGTTTGCAAAATTTCACGTTCCTAGTCCCACTAGTTCTCGCGTCTTCGTCTCCTGTCTCGGTCTCACTCGCGAACGGGCGCCAATACAAAATCTAATGACCAGTTAATAACGGTCTCGGTCTCCTGTCTCTAGTCTTTCGTTTCTGCCGCCGCACTAACCGCTGCTTATACAAGGTGTAATTTTAATCACTGTTAACCTCTTAAGGGGTCATTGTACTCATCATTATGAACAACTTTTATTATAGGACCAAACCTGAAATCGCGAAAAAAAATCTGCTGTTCACTACATTTTGACGAGTTATGCGAACATAAATGTAGGGAACAACAGCTTTTTTTTTCGCGATTTCAGGTTTGGTCCCATAGTAAAAGTTGTTCATAATGATGAGTACAATGACCCCTTAAGAGGATGCACTTGAATTCAATTTCACCCTGTATTATGAGAATTCCTGCGACAAGACATACCTAATTAATCAGTAATGTCAACTACTATTATGAGATTTCGTGTATAAGTAGATAGACCTTATTTATTAATTTTTCTCTTACGGTTTGGTAATATCTATACATCTTCTATACAAATAAATAAAATTGAAGTTTTTGTTTGTAATGTCAAAATAACAACTTTTTACTAAATGCATAGGAAAGTATAAACGGCTGGACCGATTTTTACGAGACTTTCATTGGCAGATAGCTGATGTTATGGCGGGTAACTTAAGCTACTTTTATTTTAGAAAAATAATTAGGGTTCCGCGCAAAAAAATTAAAACCCTTGAAATTATTAACAAAAAGTTGGATTTGAAAACTTCTTTTTGCATTTGGTAGGCCAATTTTTGAAGATAGTTATAGGCTATTTAATATCACGCTACAACCCATAGGAGCCGAGCAGAAAGAAAAAAGTCAGAATGAACACTAAGCGAAAACGAAGTAATAGCGCAGGCGGGTGAGAAGGCTAAACTTCATGTTTCTCTGTGTACCTACTTTCTACGAACTATCACATAAACAAACTGTAAAAAAAAATAATCACAAACAATATCAAAACTTGGGAATCGAATATGCAACCACAGAATTGCAAAGCAGTCGTCGAACCACTAAGCTATTTGTTTTGTTTAAAGTTGACAAAAATAGCCATTCATATGTCATGATTGACTGCTTGTCTCCATAAAGGTATAGCGTGGTGTCGTGAATCATTTACGGCCGAACCCAATAACCTATCTATCACCAGTTTTGGCATACTGGAGATAGAAAAACCTATGGTTTTAACATCCCAATAATCTTTTAAATTCCAGTCCTTATGGACAGATAGGATTATACTGTCTACAATCAATAGCGATATGTCTTTTACTGAAAATAGGTTATTGGGTTCGGCCGTTAAAAGGTTAAATCTGTAACTATCTGCAATTTTCTAACCTCGTCTTTTTACAATTTGCGTTGAACTATAAAATAATACGATGCAATATCGCTCATCCCCATAGCAAATAGCGTGAAAATGAATAGCCTACAGACTGACCAGACTTATAGGGAATATCTATGCAAAATGCTTTGTGATTTCTTTTTCGATCACGTAAATTAATTAATCACAATTTGCGCTGTTTGAAACACATTTTTACATAAGATACTGTTTTTACTCAAATACTGTCTACCTACTGAAATACTTTTTGTTTTAGGCTCTCTTCTATCTGTGAAAACTTTTAATTGGCCTTATTTTTGTTACTCTGAATCGTGCAAAAATGTTTAGCTGTAAGTTTTCCAAAAACTGTAAAATAAAATAAGAAATAAATAAAAGGAGAGGTCAAAAGTGACCTCTCCTTTTATTTATTTATTTATTTATTTTCAAAAGTGGTATATTATTCCGAAGATTTTAAAACGCTAATGTGATGTAGAAAGCTTATTTATTATGCTACTCGATTGTAGTTAAATATTACTTTTCCAGGCGCCTGTTTTTGTAAAAATGTGAAGAATGTTTCAGTACAAACAAAACGCACATAGCCTTTATTTGTCCATGCAATATAATTATTTTAAATTATTTTAACTGAATATTGAGGTAGGTATAATAAAAACAAAATAACCCATAAAATTTAATAATAAAAAATAAAATAAAAACAATTAAAAACCAAACGTGCTCTTAACAATAAATTTAAAATAGTACAATTATAGATTTTCAATGAATTAATGAAATAATATTTCATTACTTTTTATAATAACAGTAGGTACTAACCGTACAAATAGGTACAGCAGATTTTTTTAACATACGATTGCCTATGCATGACGAATATATTTCTTCATTCCCAAAATGTATAGAGCATACCCTACTGGCATTAGTTGGTAACCAGTCATCCTCTCTTCTTTCTAAGCGGACTGCTGCAATCCACTGTAATCGTCGAATCTCTTTTTTAGAGAAACTAAAAGTAAATGATTGATAAGAAACACTAACAAGAAATCCAATCCATCCGATTTATAAAACTCTGTACTTAATATAAAATATATAATAGTTACTTATTAAAAACTGGCTGGCTACTTGTTGCATAATACAGACAAGAATATTCTTTGTCGAGGTTGTCTATAAGCGAACAAAACACGAAATTATTTCACTTGTCAGTGATAAGTTATCCCATTTTCTTTTTTACTTCCTTCTTTCCGTCTTTTACACCAATTTACCACACAGGAGGTCATTTTTGTCCTTGAAAAACGAGTTGTTTCTTGGACTTTTCACTAGTAAACGATGCGGGCGTCTGTCACTGAGCGCGCGTCAGACTGATTGACGCGTTGATTGTACTTTTTTTCGTACCGCCCACTTGATTGGGGTTTGTGTGGAACCATTTTTGAGCGGAATTCGTGTTCTATATCATTCTTAATTCGTTGGTTCCATGGCTTGTAAGCATTCCAGTTGTACAGACGCCAGCAGGTCAAGCTATCCGAAACTGTTAAATTTTCCCAATCAACCTTGAACCTAATGCTTTAGCAATAAAGTTGAAAATATATTAAAGAAATTTGACAGATTGTAGTAGCTTGATGTGCTGCCGCCCATACCATATAACTAGTACATACAAATTCCATGGAAAGTTTGTTGACAAAATAAGATGACGGCGTTAGTTCTGATTTTAGCCACGCGCCAAAAGAACCTTGAAGTATCGTAGCAATGTTTTACGTTCACGTCCTGTTTCGTACTTGTTTTGAACATCCAAAGAATATACTACTCTCTGACGAGAGTGAACATCTCTTTTTCATGAAAAAAACATCTTGTTTTGTACTACCTAAACAATACGCTAACCCACCCTTTTACCACCTACCAATAGGGTGGCGTCACTGTCGCTGTCGACTTATTGTGGCTCAAATGACTTGGCTTCCATTCATTACAAACATAATAAAAAAATCGATTTACAAGAATTAAAAATTTGGCAATGGCATGGCATGGTTTGCCGATTGCCGGCTGTTGATTACTGTGTCAATTTTCACTCGTAAAAGGAAAGTTACATTATTTAAAAATGTATCAATTACCTCAGTAATACAAGTGACATTTTAATAACTTGTGACACAAGTGATTAAACATTCATAATTTTGAACGAGGAGAGTCGTCATCGTACAAAATGTGTCAGTTGATATTTTATATCGTTGTTTCATTAATTTCTGTTTTAAAAACTGCTACCGGCTTGGGTGAAATAATTTACGCCATAAACGCCGGCGGACCAGCCCATACTGATATTTATGGTATACATTACGAAAAGGATCCATTACAAGGAAGAATCGGTACCGCTTCTGATTATGGTAAACAACTGGTTATGATCGGTAGAGTGAACCCAAAAGACGAAATATTATATCAAACTGAGAGATACCACCACAGCACGTTCGGCTATGACATCCCAGCGAACAGGGACGGCGACTACGTGCTAGTGTTGAAGTTTAGTGAAGTGTACTTCAATGCACCTAACATGAAAGTGTTTGATGTAGTTTTAAATGGAGACCACACCATCGTTGCTGACTTGGACATTTTTGACAAAGTAAGCCGTGGTGTTGCCCATGATGAGTATATACCTTATTCAATCAAAAATGGAAAACTGTATTATAATGAGGAAGAGTCGGATATAAGAGGTGGCAAAATAAAGGTAGAATTTATTAAAGGTTACAGAGACAATCCAAAAATCAATGCTTTATATGTAATGAGAGGCACTATTGATGAAGTGCCTAAACTGCCCCCTTTAGTGTGGCCAGAAAATGAAACGGAAGAACCTAGAGATGAGGTTGAAGAGAAGAGTTCCAAGTCTCGGCGTGCCAGTGGGCCTAAACAGCCAGACCCATACTCTATGGACGAGAGCTCTGTGCTAGTCCCAGTGTTTATAACTATAGGTGCTTTCATTCCACTTTTGTTCTGCCTGTGTAAGCTATAATCTCTGCATAATTATACTTCCTTTATCATTTTCGTGTGATTGTATGCTGTTTAGTAGGTTTTTGTTTATTGTGAGTAATGATAATTTTACTTGAATAAATCATATTGACATTACTTTAAAGCCCTTAATATCAAAGCTCAATGGTGATAGTACAAAGCCAACAAATGCAAAATGAATAGTGCCCGTCCCATGTTGAAATATTAATTAAATTCTACACTATGCGCACACATTATGTGCTGATCAGATGCACTTTATGTAAATAAATAACTTGGAGTTTATTTTAAAATACATCTTTTTCTTCATGATTCACAATTTCCTTATTTCTTCCATATTTACAATTCCAAAAGCATCAGAATTTCAAACAACACTACATAATTAATTATATTCAATTTATTATGTACTTTATTTCTAACTAGCGACTTACCCTGGCTTTGCCGCATGGGTGCCATTTACATGTGAAGACTGTATTCTGTTCATGATGCGTTGTACACAAGTTCTGAGCAGTAATCTAATAAAAAGTACTAGGCTTGTATGAATTCTAGATAGTAAGTATTTCATTAGTATTGTTAAGTACTTTTTGTATATATTTACATAATATACAGCCTACGTGTATCTGGAATAATATACCTTTCAAATGTTGAGAAAAAATCAAATAAAAGATGTGGTTCCAGAGATTACCCTCCACCTATACACAAGCTCACAAAATTCGCTCTCTCTCTTTTTATAATATTAGTAAGTATAGATAACACACCAAATATTTACCAGTCCAACATTAGACTTTATCAATGCTTTTCAAAACATCTTCACAATAATAATTTTAACAACCTTGGTAAAGAATTTGTAGGTCCTAATTACATGAAAAAAAAAAAAACACCTCAAACACAAATTAAAACAATTTTATTTGAGACAGACATGCCTATTCTAGTAAAATATGCACCATTGATTTTACTTTTACACAGTTCAGGAATGTTTGTCTAAAAGTCCTCAAATACTTGCATCATTCAATTTAAATCTACTAGCTGACATGGCAGACGTTTATTTTTTGTAAATTATCTCCAAACAGTTTTATGGTCCGCCATACTCTCTGCCTATTTTGATTTTTTGAGCAAGTTTTACGATTCTGCGTAATCTGAAAGAAATTAATTGTTTAACAAAATGTCTGCAACTCATTCATTCATTCACGATTTATGATCAGAAAACACAAAGAAATTATTGAAGGAGTATGGAAGTTGTAGTCCCAGCTAGGGTACATATTAACGTAAATCCACATTTCGCCGACGCCGGCGACATCATTTAAAAAATATTATAAGGTAGGTACCTATAATGGTAGGTATGTGGTACCTGCCTACATTCATAAACTAAAATTCTTACAAAGAAACTCAATAACGCTGGCATCAACCGACAGTAACAGCCTGCTTGCCCCAGGTAGGTATTCGTAGTCAGTTCATGCATTTATGTACCTACTATTAAAAGAAGTACATAATCTGTATCTAATTTGTAACCCCCATAGTTTCCCAGTACCAGTACCTACCTGATATGCAAAGCGGCATAATTCTCTGGGTATTGCTATTGTGTCTGCTGTTGTGGTTGCCAGCTCAACATAATCTCTCAATTTTCGCTAAAACTGATAAGCTAACAAAGTCATTATTTTAATTAACAGCATTCGATCAGCGATATTAGCTGGTACAGACGTAAACAATGTCCGATAAAAACCCGACCGAATACGGAGTTTTAAAGGTTTTATTTTATCAGAGGAAAACCTCAACTACTATATCAATAGGTACTTATTCAACTTACGCGTTCGATGTCCCATGAACCTTATATTCACATTTTCCTTCATTATTCTGAGCAAATCCTCTTCTGCATTTATTTGTTATTGGTACAGCTGTGGCATTTGCGTTATTTGAAGAATCTGGAGATATTGTTGTCGGAGCGTCCGCTGCCGTCTGAAGTGTAGTAACAACATGATTGTTAGCAGTCTGATTCACGGACACTTCTGTTACTTCTACAGCAACAGCAGTGCTACTTCTTATAGCTTCTGTAGACGGTTCTAGTAAAAGTGGTGCAGAAGTTATCGCATTGTGTTGCGTCTCATTGTTTATAGTTGTGTTTGTTGCGTTTAACGGTTTCGGAGTTGTACCGTTCGGCGGTTTTATCGTCATTTCTGAGTAATCATAAGCGTAATCGTAATCCTGCAAAATTAACAAATATAGCAACATGAAATGAACTCATGCCGTAATAGGTAGAGATAAAGGTAACTCGTACGAACATACTTAGATAATAAAATCAACATAGGTAGGCAACTCTGGTAAGTATGTAGGTACCTAATAAACATTAGTGATTTTAAAACCACTTAGAATACAGCCTGTAGATAACGGGACTTACACCAATTAACTTTTACAAATAGGTACATACCACATATTCTTCTTTTCCTCCTTTAAGTAAAGCAATAATGTTTATGTTTTTTAAACCAATTTGCACATTTAAATCTCCCGTTTGTCTCTGATCAAAACTTGAAGTACAATCTGTTGTTCCAACTAAAACAGAGCACAAAGCCATGGCGAGGGCTATTAATTTACACATTTTTGCTGTTATATTATGTACACGATTTGGCGATGAAGCAGGAATTGCGATCGAGTCCCGTGGTCATGCGCGACTGGCCTGAGCCACCGGTTGCCCTGCTCACTGCTTAACACAGAGTTATTTCCAGCAACTTAACAGTTATTTCAAGTAACTGTGGGAAGGTCGATAGCCTCAGCCGGTGCAAAGCGTCTTAAGACTTCAGATTGCGTAAGAGATCGCAGATATTGTAGATACTGTTTTAATATGTAGGTACGTTTAGTAAATTGGCAGCAGGTTGGTAGGTTTACTTAGGTACCTATATAAAAAGGTCGGATAAGTAGGTAAATACGAAATATTTTCAGAAATCTTTTTTACATATAAGTAGGTACCTACTTACGACTACTTAAAGGATCTTCAACATACACCAAACACCAAGATCCACTTGGTGTTTGGTGTATGTTGAAGATCATTGAAATAAAAATGAAAAAAAAAACTGACGAATGCAATAACCTCCTCCTTTTCTGAAGTCGGTTAAAAAAAGGTAGTTACCTGTTTGTATTTAGCACAAAAAATATCAATTCAGCAAAGATAAGATTTGATTAGGTAGCAATAGGTATTATGCAAGGGAAATAATTACGTAGGTGTATGTACCTACCTACATACCTAAGTACCTATATGCACTGCAAACTGCTGTAACTTTTTATTATAGATATGTGCATATGTACGTATTTCATAATACATATATTTTGTACAATGTTTACTGAATCAAAAGATGACGGAAATAGTAAATACAAGGTGTAACATAAATAACGCACAACCTCTTAAGGGGTCATTGTACTCATCATTATGAACAACTCTTACTATGAGACCAAACCTGGAATCGCGAAAAAAAAATCTGCTGTTCCCTACATTTTGACGAGTTATGCGAACATAAAAAATGGTACCTACATACTTTAATTAAATGTGAATAAACTATATTAAAAAATGTTTTGAATTTTCTTAAAAAATGTGAAGAAACTTTTTCCCCTACCTAATATATAGGCTTTGGTTTGTTCATTTTCCAATTATTATTGTGAGCAATCAGACAAATGCCTGCTCTTTCGGTCTTGAATTTATTACGTTTGTAGGGTCCCATACCTCAAAAAGAAAAAACGGAACCCTTATAGGATCACTTCGTTGTCCGTCTTTCTGTCTGCTGTCTGTCAGTCTGTCAAGACCCTTTTTCTCAGGAACGCGTGGAGGTATCAAGTCGAACTTAATATCAAGTACATAGGACTATGGTCCCTTAGAGCTCTAAAAAATCAAGCTTCAAGTCAACGCATTAAAAAATAAATCAAAACTTGGGTACCTATCTACTTCCCGTTGACCAAGAGTCATCAAAGAAGCAAGGTCACGCAGCAGTCGCAGCACAAGTAAAGGAAACAGTCCGAAAATAGTTAATTTGTAGTTTTACCACATTTTTTTTGCAATTACAAACTTACATTTGCAGTTGAAGAATTGACCGTGACGTAAGTATATCGATGTATGGGAGAACATTTTTTCAACTACATAGAGCAGTGGTGGCCCAGTGGTAACGATCCTGACTTACGAGTTGTAAGTTGTGGGTTTGAACCTAGGCAGGCGCTTCACTGTGTGTAAATAATTTCATCACCACTGCTCTTAAAACGGTGAAGGAAAATATCGTGAGGAAACCGGCATGGCCTAGAACCAAAAATTCAAAGACATGTGACATCTACCAACCCGCACCGGGCCCGTGTGGTGGATTACAGCCCACTCCCTCTCGAAGAGAGGAGAAAAGAGTGGAGAACGAAGAACGAACGAAGAGAGGAGAAAAGAGTGGAGAACGAAGAACGAACGAAGAGAGGAGAACGGAGTGGGAACATTACAGGCTGAATATGCTATGCTTATGCTACGGAACCCTTCATTGTGCCTGGTCTGACACGCAATTGGCCGATTATTTTAGTATGTATGTTTGAAAATGTGGAAATAGCATTCCATCACAGAAGCAGAAGTTGCTGGAGCAGTCAAAATTTTCATGGCGATTGCTCCTAATTCAGTTGTTGAATATAATGTTTGCCACCACGCAACTGGCATGACACTTTTTTAACTGTTTCCCAAATAAAGTTTTTGCTCTATAAACCAGTGCCACCCGCAACTAATATTTCATAACTAAAGAAATATTAGCAATTTCTACACTGAAACCTCACAGAGTAACCTTTTTCAAGTAAACTATAAAACAGCAACAAAAGAAGTTGACTTTAGACCTTGAAATTAAAATATAAGTATTGTATTAAAATTGAGCAATTTTACTCCCATACAATTTTAAATTCTCCGTGGAAAAATATCGCAGAGTAATCTCGATCGGAGAATATTCTCTCGACCCATCACTACTCAGGCAGGGGGTCTACTCCCTAAACGAAGTCCGTAGTTTCGGCTGAAGTTACGGGCGTTTCCTACTCCGTTTCACTTTACGGACATAAGATTAGTTTGGTTTCCGAACTAAGAATGAAGGACAACACGATTTTACAGTTGTCCTTACGCCCGATGTGTTTTTGCCCATCCGAAAATTTTAATTTTACACTTATTTTGACGGATTAACCACTTTTGGACGGGCTCGTATTGGTTGACGGTCTTGGGGAGTAGAACCCCAGGTCCGATGTCTTAGGAAAGCATTTAACTATTGTCATACATAACGAACATTTAACGCTATTGACTAGTATCATCCGCACATTATATGTGCATGCCCGTCAACAGCAATAATTCTTGTGTCTATGTGGATGCACAATGCAATCGACGATGGGCACACCGCTGGGTCAGTCAGTCTCCATAATAATAGGTCTTTACCTGTGTAATTGGAGATTTTATAACCAGCATTTTCAGATTTAATTATCCGTGGATTGGCGCGCAATTCGAAATTCAAATAAATTTTATTCGAAAGCCGTAATAATTTAATTTCAAATTCAGTCATTTGTTTTTAGATAGTTTTTTGTTTTTGTGAAATTGTGGTAGTTTTTGGCGCCATGGATAAACTGAAAATTCGTAGGTACAATTTTCGAATATGACTTCCTACGTGGGAATAGCGCTGCGCAAACAACACGAAACATTAACGACGTGTATGGGCCTAACACTGCTTGCATAAACACGGTCCCTTATTGGTTCAATCGTTTTAAATCTGGAAATTTTGAGTTTCAACTAATTGTCGACAACAACGAATTGAAGAGGATCCAACTCAATCTACGGCTGAGCTTGCTGCGGGTCTTGGAGTTAGTGTCAAAACAACTTTGAAGCATTTGCGTCAAATCGGAAAGATTAAAAATCTAGATAAGTGGGTGCCACACAAACTAAGCGACCAACGGCGAAACTTACTCGTCGAAGCATGCACAGCACTACTGAATCGGCATAGAAACGAGGTAATTCGAAATCGAATTGTTACCTGCGATGAAAAGTGGATTCTGTACGATAACCTTAAGCGTTCATCTCAGTGGGTGGACCCTGGTACAGCACCTAATCAGTGCGCTAAAAAAAAGATTACTCATAGAAAGATGATGGTGACTGCCTGGTGGACCAGTGCCGGACATGTACATCACAGCTTCTTACCGAAACAGTGACGGCAGATGTCTATTGCCAAGAATTGCAAACAATGATGGAGAAGCTCGCAATTCAACAACCAATACTGGTCAATCGCTCTTCCCCATTGCTTCTCCACGACAACGCGCGAGCTCACACTTCACGACAAACCATCGCAAAGCTACAAGAGTTACAACTGGAAGCTCTCCGTCACCCACCGTATTCACCGGACCTTGCTCCAACAGATTTCTACTTTTTTTCAAAATTTAGACAATTTTTTTAAGGATAATATTTTTGTGTTCACCAAAAATCTAAAGGTACATCTATGTATGCTCCCCGAAAAATACTGATCGTGCACCAAATATTCCTGAATGTTACACAAAATATTTAGTATGCATCCTAGTACCGTATACCCATTTACATATTTTAGGTTAGGTTATATTTAGTATGCATCCTAGTACCGTATACCCATTTACATATTTTAGGTTAGGTTAGGTTTCATTTTTTATTAATAAAGCTACATTGGACATTAATTGGTGTTTGATTCAAATACATTTTGCAGTGCATTATCTGAAGTAAAACTAAAAAAATAAATGCTTGTTTTTAAAATTAGGTGTATTACTATTTTTACAAATTTGCAACAGTTGTTAAATAGATGCTCGTTATGACATATTTTAATGAACATATTTTGGTGCACATTCAGTATATTTGGTGGAACACAGGCAAAATTAGGTAAATGAAATGGGAATAAATTGAAGTACTTTTAAATACCATCCTTTTTTTAAGTGGGAAAAAATTCAACACCCGAGAGGCAGTACAAAACGCTTTCGCTGACTTCATCGCCTCCCGTCCGGCAGGCTTCTACGGTAGGTAAAGGGATAAACAAACTGCCATCAAAATAGCAAGATTGTATAGATAATTTGGGCCAGTACTTTGGTTAGCTGAAATAAAAAAATTACCAAATTTTTTATATTTTAAAATTTTCATACATATCTTCAATTTTATAGGTAAAGACCTAATATTATTTACCTATGTATTTGTAGGAACAAGCAGGTACGGTATGCTATTTATAATGTAGTAGGTACCTATGTATGTAGTTATTCCCAAAACGTCACATTCGAATACGGATATCCACCGTAACCTACGTACAGAAATGCGAACCTAGTAAGTACCTACTCCATTATAATTTATATGTATAAATTTATGTTTATTAGTATACCTAACATTAATCGGAACTGGAACCAAACACGTGCGTGGAAACCAGATACAACTTTGTCCCGCTCCGCTTGCAGTACCTAGATACTTTGTATGCTTGTTTTAGCTTATTCAGGAATCTAGTAAGTACCTATACCTACCCAAAGCCGATGAACTTTACAGTTATTTCACTAATACCGCCAGTCGGTCTGCCACCCTGCTACAACAGTTTGCCTTTGACCTTTGGTATCAAAACGCAAGTGAGCATTCAAGTTTCGGCTTACATGGCCAGTTCAGCAGAGCACAAATAGCACACATCAGAGTTCAAGAGATTAATCTAAAGGGTGTTCCAATAAGGGCAGGTCGATGTTGAAATGGAATAAAACAAACTGTGTTTGAGGTATTAACTAAATTCTTTTTTTATTTGAAAAGCATGCCATTACTTATGGATGTATGTCATTTTACGGAATATGACATCGTTCACATGTCCGCCGCGTCTTCGCATGGTGGCACGGATCCGAGAGGTCCAATTTTCAATGACTCTGCCGCATAGATCTGGTTGAATTTGGGCCGGCGGCGTCATTTATCCGTACTTTTCAAAAATGACGTTTGTGAAGCCATCATCACCGTCAACGACGAGCGCTACAGATCAATGATAACCAGTTTATTTTGTCCCGAATTAAACGATATGGACGTGGACTACATACGGTTCCAGCAGGACAGCGCTACGTGCCCGTGCCCGTGTTCTGCATGCACGATTTGAGGATATGGTAATCAAGTTTTATCATTAGGACATGCTGCTCATTCGTGTAACTTGCCATGATGATTTGGCATCAGTGACTAAATAATAAACAACAGATTTGACAGATCCCACCAAAACATGACATGCCACAGACTATAAACATCGACCCGTCCCTATTGGAAAACCCTGTATTTAGGTTTTTGTTCATTCTTATCTTCTTAGGTAAATGACTTATAATCAAAGGAAAATGATTACCTACTTTAGTTACTTATCTGAAAAGTATTTAAATTTCCATTACTTACAACAAAACTGTGGACACTAGGACACTCACTCTCTTGTGCCATAATATAGACGACTTCATAGGTATTCTAGTGAATAAGAGGTCATCTATGGCGAGTGCATCCAGACCCGGATCATGAATTTGGTATCCGCATCCGCACGCAACTAGAAATGCCCATCATTAAAAACAATTTAAAACACCATCTTGATCTAAATTACTATACCTACCTACCAGTGTCTAGAAAATCTATGGTAACTGTGCGTATTAAACACTAGGTAGGTACTTACACAGTAAGAGCTCAGAATCTACCTATACGTAACTATAGGTGTTTTTTGTTTGATTACATGTCACACAGCTTCGCAAACAAGCACAGGGTGACATTACAGCATCCTACAAGGTGGAACGAAGGCATCGTAGGTATAGGTACCTACCGCAATATGTAATGCCCTGTAGCAACATTAACGAACATTTCCAATACCATCATTTCATTAGATAGGTACTTCTTGATCGTTAGAGATGAAAGAAAAGTTCATCTACAACTCAGAAAAAATCCTTATATTTTTATCTAAATCTCGATTAATTACAGTACGCAGACGAAAGGCAAACGTACCTATAAAAGATGCTTATTTGCATAGCGAATTACCGCGAAACTCGGGTCGATGCCAGCAACATAACTGTCGTTATCATGTTATACCGGACTCTCAGGATACTTTGAAGGAGTTTTAATTACGTATGGGCAATGTTTCGTTTTTTTTTTTTTTTTTGTTTAGCCTTTACTGTCCCACTGCTCTGCAAAGACCTCCCCAAAGTTATTCCAGGAACTCTTCCCGCGACAACTCGAACCAGTACAGTACAGTCCTCAATACGCTCATAAGTCATAACTTGATATTTTAAAGAAATGACGATTTGATTTATACTTAATCAAATGCAGCAGTTGTTTAGAGTGCCATTGTGGTTTTAAAAACGGTAAGAAGCTTCCGTCTTCTCTGCGAAATAAAACCTTCATTGCATTATACATAGGTAGGTCTTCGCTTTAGCAACACAGGTTACATCACGCATGCTACATGTATTCCTTCGAAACGATACCGATACCCCCCTTTCGGGTGGGTGTATCATGTACTACATATCCACATTTCGCCAGAACAGGTATAAGCAAGCCTCATGCTTCTGGCGCCATCCGCGGCTGCAGGCGAAAAGATTCAATAACAGTCTTCCCCATCCAGGAATCGGACCCTGGACTAGGACACCACCACAGAACACTATTACTCCTAAGAGAGGACGCCACGCTCAGCAGTCGCGCTTGCGACCACTAGCTAGACCAACGAATCAGTCAAGGCCACAGAGCAGAGCGCGAGAGCAATCGCCGCGCTACGCATCAGCCGCCGAGACATCTTCGTTCTCTGTGATCAACGCTTCCCAAAGTAATCCAAAAAAAACAGATGTGTGTCAAGGGTCCCCGAAACGATCAATCACAATTCTCAATTTTTACGTGTTTGATACACATTGATGCGCAAATTGACCGTCTACCAAGTGCAATTGAAGCGATTGTCAATATAGGTAATATAGGTAATGAAATTGATGGCAAAATTGATGGCTGAGGAAATTGATGGCAATTAATCGTTTCGGGGCCCCTTCAGGATCACATCAGGAGGGTGTCATGAAGCGTCTTTACATTTTGTACAAGGCCAGAACGGTGTGAAACTAATCACGATTGGAAATCACTTTTTACTAAGATCTTCCAATCATGAGTAGTACGCAAATACTCGCGTATACCTACTTCGTAGTGACCTAATTAACTAACTTATTCCATAATATATGTACAGTGCCAGTACGCATACGGACTAATCGTTTATATGTTGCTGCCGAGTTGTATAATACGGCTTAATACATAACGTCTAGCCGAAATACATAAAAGCGGTTTTTTATATTTTGGCTAATAGACGTTCAGCTAGATTGTCTTTGCTTTCCTTTTACAATACAGTTACCCACGTTTAGACGTTTTGCAGAATGCCTTATCTCCAGTCACAATAAGCGTTTGGTGTGGCTTCTAATGTTGAGTCGGCCGCAATAACTAAGGTAGGGCACTCTGACCAATTGGATTAGTTTAGGTTAGGTTAGAACTGTGATCAACCACACGCGAGCCGAGCGAGCAAAAGCGAGCGGTGCCGCGGCAGCGGCCGGCGAGCACTACTTCCAAGCTGGCTGCAGTTACTTAGCTATTTAGTTTTTTTGGGACTGACTGTCATAAAACTCTCAATCACTGTTTTCACTTGAGTTAGGGTCATTTTCACACTTAATACTCGTTTTATTTATTTTTGTCTCGGATGCCATTATTGTTGTTATTTATTTAATCTTAATGAAGTTAAAATATCATTCCACATATTAATCAAAGATTTTATTAAACTATATCTTTAAAACTCTTGTCAAGCGTAAGTGATGTAGTACCTATAATTTCGAACCGTATGCGCGCGTCCACGTTACGAACTACACACGAGCAATACGCAAAATTCGTATATACACTACCGTCCAAAAATTTGGATGCAGCAAGGTAAAATCAAATAAAACAAAACAAAGTCATTTCAATTTCAATGTATTGATAAAAAATTAAAATATAAACAAAAACTAATTTAAGCAGAACAAAAATTTTACATACAATATAAAATTTAATTTAATTTTAGCTTCATCAAAGTGTCCTCCTGTTTCCTTTATTAGCTTCTCGCCTATTCTAGGCATTCTATTAATTTATTTATTAAAATAATCTTCATCTAATTTGTTCCATTCGCTCACTAATAGCTTCCACAAATGTTCTGAGCTCGTAGGAGAACGATCTTTCACCCTTCTATCGAGTTCATCCCAAACAAGCTCAATGGGAGAAAGATCAGGTGATTGAGATGGCCATTGCATGATGTTTAAGATTTTTTCATCTTTTTTCTTGTTCAAAAAGGTCTGGCACAGTTTAGAAGAATGCTCATTATCCTGTTGGAAAATGAATCCAGAACCAATTAGTCAAAAGATTTAGTCCACTGGGTACGGCGGAATTTTGGAGAATTTTCAAGTAACCTTCCTTGTTTCGTTTTCCGGTTATCCTCACAAGATTTCCGGTTTTTTTTTGTTGCCAAAACACCCCCAAACTATGACATTACCTCCACCACGTTTGATAGTAGGCACGATACATGCCTCTGAAGCCCTTTCTTCCTTTGACCGGCGTACAAACACACGTCTATTGGATCCGAAAATCTGAAACTTTGATTCGTCACTCCAAAGGACATTTTCCCATTGCTCTAATATCCAGTTTTCAATTCGACATAAGAAAAATAATATACCAAAATGGGCAAAAGCACACCAAAACTGGACTTTCCTCACTTTGAAGAGATCAGGGTTGTATGCGTTCGGAAACATAGACACAGGCAGTGGGTTCCACTCCTTTGCTGTGCGCATCGGCATCACAAAAGACATTTGGAACCGCTTAGTGCGAATTGGTGGAATAGCAACTAGGTAGGGATGGTAACCTGCAGTGCGTCTAGATATCCGATGGTAGAAAGGGGCCGGCGGAATGAGGTCGTAGAGTTCTTGAGCACACTCACCGAAGTATAATCTGTAGTAAACCAACAAGCAGGCAACCTTGCGGCGATGAGCCAAGCTGTGAAGCTTGGCATCCACCAGTCTTACATCGCCAATGAGCCTCTTAGCTCTGCATTCCATCGATTCGAGCGCGGCAAGTTGGTATTTAGCTGAGCCATCCCAAAGGTGGCTGCAATACTCCATGCAGGATCGGACTTGCGCTTTGTAAAGAGTTAAAAGCTGTCCAGGCGAAAAGTATCGCTCATGAAATTCATCATTTCATGAAATACAACCGTTAGCTACCATTTATTTATTATATTTCGGCTAGACGTTGTGGATAAACATGTTAATGGATAAACTCAAAAAATACATAACCGGTTTTAAAAATTCTTTCATAACATAAACAAACATCACGGCTTGTTTCCCCGAAGGGTTAGGCAGATGTGTACTTAAAATACACCCACATTTCGCCAGTTATGTTTAAGTTCCATGTAATAGGGGGCGAGCCTATTGCCATCAACCGGGCACAAATCCAGACTCCGGGCTGCCACTGAGAAATTCCAGATGGAAAAACCCAATAACACTTTGCCCGACCCGGGAATCGAACCCAGGACCTCATGCTCAGCAGTAGCGCTTGCGACCACCAGACCAACGAGGCAGTCTTAAAAATTCTTTCACCTATATAAAGCCATATTATCAGCGAGTAACATATGTTATATTTGATTGTCAAACGGCTGAAGCGTTGACACTGAACGGACGCATCATTATGGTTCGGAAAATGAGCGAAAATTATTCTTAAATGAATAATAAAGTTTGTCATTATTTAGTTTTTCAAAACTACCCGTCAAAGGGATTTTAGGGGGTGCTAAAGTTTGTATGGAAGAATTTTAAAGTGCTTCTAGTGGTTACCTCGAAACACGGTATTAATACTTTTGGCAAAAAATAGACAGGTTTTCAGATTTTTCGAAAATCAACCAGCAAAAGGCGTACCTAATTTAGTTTTTGGGGGAGGATTTCACTGCGTGTCTGGATTAAGTCAAAGTAATGTAAACATTAAATGACGAAACACATGATTGAAGATTATTCAAAAATCAACCCCTTTCGGGGTGAGGAAGGGAGGAGCAGTTTATATGAAATTTTTATTTTTCCCTTCATCAATAAATTAATAATAAGTTAAGGTGTCGTTCTGTAGTTTCTGCCTACCCCCGTGGGAAAATGTGAGTTTATGTATGTAATAATAAGTAAAAGGAACTTAAAATTAATTTTCCAAAACTATCAGTTAAAAGGGGTGGAGGGGATGTTAAATTTTATAGGAGATGATGCGAAATACACGCGAAGTCGCGGGCAGAGTGCTGGTATAATAAAAAATCTATAAACCCGACTGCGTAAAAAGCGAACTTTAAAAAAAATGGAAACAAAATGACCTATTTTTCTTCAAACAATCTCATGCATAGGGCTTCATTATTAAATTTAAGAATATGCCTTTTATATATCCAGTGACACTCGCGCAGTAAAGACCAATCTAACGATATATCATTCATCAAAATCGGTTCAGCCGTCTAGTAGTTACGAGAGAATATAGGGACGGACATACATACATACATAGATATGTACATACATACAGGTCAAACACATAACCTTCCTCTCTCTCTCTTATTTCTTGGCTTCGCCGCAGTCGGGTAATAATTAACAGTAATTCGTCCATCTTTTCTTTTTGCTCCGTACGCAAGCACTCGGGATGATAGATCGGGAACGACTGAGTTCAGAAAAAGTCTGACGTAAAAATCGGACGTGTATCGAGAAAATACGATCCGATATTCTGATCAGACAATCGGAAATAAAACCTGACGAGTATTCCCAGTCTTAGTGTCACAAAGATTCATAACACATAACATAACAACACAACATCACGCCTTGTTTCCCCGAAGGATGCACATAACAAAACTAAAATAACTAGATACCAAGTCAATAAAAACTAACTAAATAGTCTCTGGTATTCGTTTGACACACGTTTGACACGAATGAACTGACATTTGTAATGTAAACGTATCCCACTATTGTAGTACATAAACAAATTGTTTTCATTTTCTTATTATTGTTTACGCTTATGGTCATAAAACGCACTTATGAAGAGCTTACGTAGGTTAGTTCTGCGGTTGTACATAGTTCCAATAGACACGTATAACGAAGAGTTTATACGAAAATGATTAAGTTTTGGAAAAGTGCAGGTAAAGTATTCTGTAATGAGACTTAATTTTTTTTAATGTTCGCCCTTTAACGTCGTGAAAGAAACTACACTATATATCTTAATCATTTTCAATCATTTTAGCGAAAGGTAAAACTGGGTGCCCAGTGCGGCCTCCAGAAGTCAAATATGTGAGCACACCTGATATCAAAAGTCTAATAAATGCGCAAATATTACTTGAAGAAAATGAAGGTAAGTACAAAACATAAACACTCCCGATTAACTGTGGTACGAAAGTGTTCTAAAACATATGTGCTACTGTGTTCCAGATCCCAAACAAATGTTTGAAAAGAGCTCCAAGTTGTCCTTAAGCTTACATGATATAATTATTGAAAAGACAGCTCTCAAATATTTTGTGCAATACATGGAATCAATAGGAAAGGATGCTCTCATAAAATGTTTGTTGGAAATAGAAGAATTTAGAAAACATGTTCTAAACTCAACCAACGCTAACGAAAGTGGTAATACCTCCAAAATAAATCGAACTAAAAGTTTGGACCTTCAGTGCAAGTGTGAATTAAAACAAGAGAAAATCATAAAGTCACAAAAATGCAGCTGGAGAGAAAACAGTGACACGTTTACAAGTACTAATACAAGATTAAATGCCTGTTCTATGAGTTCATGTGGAAACTTACCTGAACATGTAAAATCTGAGAACTCAGCCAGTGAAAATAATAGGGATTACACTGAGGAAGCTGTAACAATTTTCAAAAAGTTTGTTGCTTTAGAAGCTCCATACCAACTTGATTTACCTGATAGTAACAGAAAATCTGTTATATCTAATATTTGTCAACCTGAAGGACAGATAAAAGAAAACTGTTTTAAGCCAGTGCAAGATGTTCTTACTAGCCAAATAGAAAATAATCATTATAATGATTTCATCAACAGCCCATTTTACATTAAAGCACAAATTGATATTTTGACCAGTGGCTCTCTAAGTCTAAAAGATATTTTACATAATGAAACAGTTTTGTTTTACTTCACAGAATTTTTGGAACAAGAATCTTGCAGGGTGTTATTAGAATTTCTAATGGCTGTCATGCACTTCCGAGATAATTTACTGAATGGTAACACAACAAGCCCTGACCAAGCTCAAGCTGATGCTATATCTATATACGAAAAATATTTTTCTCTTCAGGCAACACACCCAATTGGATTTCCAACTGATATTAGACTAAGAATTGAAAGTGGTATATGCAGAGAAGAGGGTCCACTACCAACATGTTTTGATTTACCTTATCAAATTGTGTTTAAAACACTGACTCAGTATGTCAAAGCATTTTTAGAATCAGAGTTGTATTTTAAGTACCTCTCAGAAATGATACATTCAGTTGAAAACATATGGTCCTCCAATTATAAATCACATTCTGATTGCAGCAGTGAATTTAGTATTAGCACACAAAATACTCTCCTTGCAATGGGAGACCCAGTCTTCCGTAAGAAGAAACGCAATCTCTCTGTACCTGACATGACAATAGACTCTAATCAGCTGTATAACGCTGATGCTTTATGGCAGAGGAATAGACCCGATGGCTTAAATCTTGGAAGAGTTAATAGTTTAGGCAGGTTTGAATCTAAATTTGAACCAGATCCAGACAAAAAGGGTAAGTCTGTCTTAAAGAAAATGGTGAGCCGGTTTGTGCCAATGAATACATCTAAAGTGGAAGAAGAAATGGCCTGGCAAATAGCCCATATGATTGTAAAAGACGTAACAGATCTTACTATGGCCCCACCGGATAACGAGCATGATGATATGTGATAGTTATCATTAATTGCATATGTTTTTGTAAAATGATAAATAATGTATATATACCTACTTGTAACTAATAAAAATCATCTATTTCACATAATACTGTCAAACATTTATTCCCTGAATACCCATTTTTAATAACACTATTCGTTAATAAAATAAATAAAGCAAAGTAAAACATTTATAAAAAGTATATTCATGTAAAAAAATGTATAACTAAATGCCAACAATACTGGGAATGATTTGAGGTGATCACAAAGTCGCGTAGTTATTAATACCCGGTGGGATAGGCGATAACTGTAATCTCGCAGGTTCTGAGCCCAACAGTGGGGATTGCTCATCATAAAAACAAAATTCTTTTCGTGACTCGTTACGAAATGATGGCATATTTCTCCATTTATTTGTATTCCATTTTCGGTAAACAAGTGCATTTAATAATGCTTGCATGGGATTTGTTAATGCCTGAAAAATTTAACATGACAATTAATTATAGTATTTTTATCTCACGAAGCGACGCGCGCTTTACTTGTGATAACCAAGTGTACAAACACGCTGTGAATGTGTGCGTGAAGACAAGTAGCGTTAGCACATAACACACACACGCAAACACACTTACGACTTCACCAGTGTCTCGGACGGTACCGAGGGCTCCTGCGCATACACACATTAACAGCGTGTTTGTACACTTGGTAACCACAAGTAAAGCACGTGTCGCTTCGTGAGATAAAAATACTGTAAGTACGTATTTGTGGGTCTTACAATTTAAGGTAGGGAGGTAAAAAAAATATGTTCATGATAAATAATTATAATGCTTACCATTATATACCATATAGTGATAATAACTTTGACAGGCATGTTAAACCACATTGTCCAAAGCAAAATGCCATTTACAAGGTTTGGTAGCCAACACAGATAGAACACCACATTGATCAAGAAAAACTTCAATCTCAATGTATCTACTACTCTTCGCTCTTTACTTGTGAACTGAAAAAAAAATGTTTTTAGTAGGTGATTTATAACGATTTATCATATTAGTAACATAATAGTCTCGATTTTTGCGAACAATTTTATACCGAATTTTCATTGCTAGTAGAAATCAGGGATATCGTATTACCCAGTTACTGGGTTGTGGAGGTCAGATAGGCAGTCGCTCCATGTAGAATACTGGTATTCAGCTGCATCCGGTTAGACTGGAAGCCGACTCCAACATAGTTGGGAAAAGGATCGGCAGATTGATTGCTAGTAGAAGTTTAATCTATACTAATATTATAAAGCTGAAGAGTTTGTTTGTTTATTTGTACTACTGGTTCGAATTGAAAAATTTTTTTAGTGTTGGAAAGCCCATTTATCGATAGGCTATATAACATCATGCTACGACCAATAGGAGCGGAACAACAATGAAAAATGTTGCAAAAACGGGGAAAATTTATTCCTTTTGAGAGCTTCCGTTGCGTGCGCTGCGTAAACGGTTAAAGTTACGCAAAAATCATGTATAACGTAATTATTCCTCTTAAAAAGTTCTAAAAAAAAGTCCGCGAAAGCATATGTCTATCTTTTAAGGTTGGCTCACTAGGTATACCAATTTTTTAATGGTAATCATATTTGTTATAAAATAATGCATTACTTTCGAAGGTGTTTTCATAAACATGGTATTAATCCTTATCCAAATAAATAGTTTCATAATCAAGGTTGATTAAGTACACGGAAATTAGTTTTTAAATTATTCGAATCGGACCTTACGTTTAGAAATTACGACGGGTATATTAAAGTAAGAAAAATGCGCCTAGTCTATTAGTTACCTACACATTTTAATTTTTATTGACTGTTTGAACGCGCTAAGCTCTGTCACTACCAGTCGGATTTGAAAAATTATTTTTGTATTTTATAGCCCAATTCTTGAGGAAACCTATAGGTTTCCTTAAGAAATACCCTATAGGGTATTTAACATTACCCTTACCCTTACCCCAAGTTACCCCAAGGTTAGTGACCCTTAGAACCCAAGCAAAAAGAAAGAAAAAAAAGAACGAGCGCTAAGCGAAAACGAAGCAACGGCGCGGTCAGGCGATGCGATGCGACGGGGTAGGACGGGGGGGGGGGGGGGGGGGGGGCAAGAAATTTCACGCGGTTGAAGTCGCGGGCGGAAGTTAGTATTAAATAATCATCAGAATGAGTCAGTTGCCGCCACAGTTTTACGGATTTCACCCGTTTTTTTTTTTATTTCTATGGATTTCACATTGTTTTAAGACCCATCTCAACACAAAACGGATCGAGTTTGATTCCTGGCTCAGAAGCTTTTTCAATAAATAAAATATGCAGTTTTATTTTCCTTCAAAATTGAGGTCATCGTTCATCCTTTGACCACGTTGCCTTACTATCTATAGTTTCGATTCGAATTTAGCCCTGATGTGCCATGGCAAAATCATTTTCATTTACGCGATTGATATTCCCCTCACTTCCATGAAGCTATTTTTTTTGTGTTGAAGATGATTCCAAAAATCGTCCTGTATAACGTTGGCATGCGGTATGAAATTACTTTTTTTTATAACTTTGACATGCTTTAACTTTGGACTCCCCCACTACTGAAGCGGCTGACGCTCAGAATGCTCAGATCTCATGCACTAAGGGCAAACTATTATTGTTATGATTTTCAGCCGGTATGAAATAACTTGTTCAAACTAACGCCACCGCTGCACCGCCGCCGCGCCGTACTAGACTGATAAACAGGTACTGGTTTTATGAATGAAGCGCATTAATACGAGTTTTAAGTTTCATTGAATCAATCACTTATAATATAACACTAATAAAGGAAGAACTTAAATGCAGGTAGGTTAAATACCTACAAAAAAAAACTTCCGACTTCAGAACCTTACGCTTTGTTGGATTTATTTTTAATCCCCTCGGTGTTACCTATAAGTTTAACGTGTGTATTTGTGTATCGTAGCTCCCAAACGACTGAAGCGATTTAGATTTTTGTTTTGTTTAAAAGGTGACTTGATCGAGAGTGTTCTTAGCTATGATTCAAGAAAATCTATTCAGCCGTTTGAAGATTATCATGTCTTTTCTAGTTGATGAATGGATGTGAGCATCTTCCACAGGTCTGATCCAGTCGAAATTTGGTATTCTGTTACTTCAATTATATTAGAATAACATAGTAATCTTGAACTGATGCTGCAGCATTAACTGGAATTTGCAGGATACCCAACTCCCTCATCAACTTACAGCAGAGGTATCGTGTTTGGGCTCATTGGAATGATCACAATGAATAAGCTATAGATAGATCGTTCATTTGAAAGAGGGGAGAACATAACTAAAAATCATCAGTTTTGAGTTATACAGGTGAACGTAGCAATTTTATTAACGCGGCAATAATTAAATTACTACATTACAATAAGCCTAAAAATGAGGAAGCTAGAAAGGTGTCACATAATGCTTCGTCGCACTCTTACCGCTGCTTTTAAACTATTAAATCATCATAACCAAAAATTGCTCTTTTTGAATTAAGTCAAGCTTCTCGCAAATGAACGAGATGTGTGTCGGCGTTTTTTAACCTAATATATCAAAACATTACGCCTGTAATCCCCGAAGGGTTAGCCAGAGGTGTCCCAATGTGGTGTTATGAAACCCACAAGTTGTTTAAGTCCCATGTAATAGGGGAGCGAGCGAGGCTAATGCCATCAACGGGGCAGAAATCCCGACTCCGGGCTGGTAGGTACTGAGAAATTCCTAATGGAAAAAACGCCATTACACTGCCCGACCTGGGAATCGGACGCAGAACCTCATGCTTGCGACCACTAGACCAACGAGGCAGTCACCTACCAGTAGATACCAGTCAGTTACCTATTATATTGTTGATTTTATGTAGGTACTACGTGTTTTGATATAATGTCAGTTTTTTGCTCCACCATGCGTCGCAAACAGCTCGCAACAAGATCATTCGGTTTAATGTCATTGATACGGTGGGTTTCGTCCCAAAAGATTTCTTTATAGCGTGCCATTCAAAACAACAAAAAAAAACCCCGACACAAACAAAATCATTTAAAAAGTAATAAAATCAAATGTAGGTATTGGCCCTTTACGTTTAACATAAGTTGTAGGTACGTAATATTTTGATCCAAGCGTCTTCGCGTCGGGGCACGGCGAAAATGAAAATAGGAAGTTAAGCAGCTATCCTTTCTACAATAGCATACATTCATAATTGCTAGATATAAGCCTCGTCTCTTTGGCGTTTTCATTAGCCGTAGGTACCCCGATGCGACGATGCTTGGATCAAATTATTACCAACAATTTATAATAGGTCTTTTACCTATGTAATTGGAGATTCTATAACCAGCATTTTCAAAGGAGATGGAACACGGTGGGCCAAAATGTAATAAGTTGAGATATGATCTAAAAAAATTAGTCATATTTTTTATCTTAGAATATCAAAAATCAGCTCAATTCTCAATCTGGAAGCGGAGAATTAAGAGAAATACAGTTATAAGTAATCGATTGCAAAATTACAAAAAGAAAACCTTCGCACTAGGTAATTAACTCGAGTAATTAAATGCACTAAATATACTTATATACAATGCATGCTTATATACAGTGCATTTACTTACATGCCATATTAATAAATTCAATATGAAATAATTACTGAAAAACCAATTTATTGAATATCGATTTCATATCGATTAAAATCCGTCTTATATTTTTAGTCTATGTCTCTGGCATGACAGCTGTGAGTCAGCTCAATATTGACAGTAGACAGTTGCCAACTGCTCTTGCTTGTTCACTCGTTTCATGTTTTCCGATGCGTTTTGATTGCTTTTCAGATTATTTCATTTTTAACGACCACTGCGTTGTTGTTTACGGATTCTGACCCTGCCTACCTTGTACGACTCTTGGTTTCACACTGGACACCGAAGATCGCTCACACGTTTGACTTGGAATTGTTATTTTGGATTTTACCACTGCCTTGTGGATTGGATACTGTTGAAACTATGGATCGCTGTGTGAATTGTGGGATAGCAACTAGTCACTGCAATACACTAGGCCGACGACCCTTAGACGAAATATAATAAACATTAGTGTTTAATGAACATCTTTTACACTTTTCAGGAATCAGTTTTTAGTTAAAGATTGTGACATAAACTTACTTTTACTAAACCTCTAATAACTCAGCTCTCAGATTGTCAAAACTAACAGAATTTTCAGCGAGGGACTGATAAGTTTAAATCTATTAATTCACATCAATTTCATCTCGTTACATTCAGGCCCAAGATTGTATGTAATCGTTTCCGTCTCCTTTAAATTATCCGTGGATTGGCGCGCAATTCGAAATTCAAATAAATTTTATTCGAAAGCCGTGTTAATTTAATTCCAAATTCAATCATTTGTTTTTAGATAGTTTTTTGTTTTTGTGAAATTGTGGTAGTTTTTGGCGCCATAGATAAACTGAAAATTCGTACAAATTACGAATATCCTACGTGGAAATACCTATGCGCAAACAACACGAAACATTAACTACATGTACGGGCCTAACACTGCTTGCATAAACACTGTCCATTATTGGTTCAATCGTTTTAAATCTGGAAATTTTGAGTTGTAGAACGAGCCTCGCGGTCGGCTGGTAACTATTGTCGACAACGACGAATTGAAGGCGATAGTGGACGCGGATCAAATTCAATCTATGGCTGAGCTGGCTGCGGGCCTTCGAGTTAGGGTCAAAACAACATTGAAGCACTTGCGTCAAATCGGAAAGATTAAAAAGCTAGATAAGTGGGTGCCACACGAACTAAGCGACCAACAGCGAGACTGACGAGTCGAAGCATGCACAGCACTACTGAATCGGCATAGAAACGAGGGAATTCTAAATCGAATTGTTACCTGCGATGAAAAGTGGATCCTGTACGACAACCGTAGGTAAGCGTTCGTCTGAGTGGGTGGACGCGGGTACAGCACCTAATCAGTGCGCTAGAAAACAGATTACTCATAGGAAGATGATGGTAACTGTCTGGTGGACCAGTGCCGGACTTATACATCACAGCTTCTTACCGAACGCACAACAGTGACGGCAGATGTCTATTGCCAAGAATTGCAAACAATGATGGAGAAGCTCGCAATTCAACAACCAATACTGGTCAATCCCTCTTCCCCATTGCTTCTCTACGACAACGCGCGAGCTCACACTTCACGACAGACCATCGCAAAGCTACAAGAGTTACAGCTGGAAGCTCTCCGTCACCCACCGTACTCACCGGACCTTGCCCCAACAGACTTCTACTTTTTTTTTAATTTAGACAATTTTTTAACTGGCAATAATTCAGTGTGACTCAGGTTGGCTGGACAAATCTTCAAAATAGCTTACATTTAACTAGGTCAATAGGTCACTTTATGTGACGGCTAAACACCCTTATTTCAGAATTTGTGACGCTACAGAATCTTAGATAATCGATCGAAAACGTGTCCAGCCATCTTGAAAAACCACTTTTCGCTGGTCTCTCAATCTCGGTAACGGAAGTGATTTTGACGACTTTTTGCATATCAACAGGCGTCACATAAATTTGTGACGGGCACCGAGCTAAAAGTTTTGTGATAAGTACAGTGGTTTAGTAGAAAAATGCAAAAATCTGTGTCCAGCCATCTTGAATTTACGTATAAAACTTATGGCTGGCACTTCCGAATCTCAATAACGGGGGCGTTTTCGAATATGGTTTCTTTACTAATACTTGGTGACGCAATGTGTGACAGTAATAACGTTTGATTTATGGCGTCACATGTAAGGGTTTACGAGAAATCAATAAAAACTTAATGTCCAGCCAACCTGAGTTCAAGATGGCTGGACACATGTATCTCCACTGCCTGATGATCTACGACCTTCGAAATGTGTTCAAAATGTTGTGACGGGGACGATAATGATAACCTGAAATTGTGACGGAGAAACTTTGCGTAGTTTCAAAGATATTGACCATTTAAATTTCCCCATACAAACACTGCAGTAGGGTAACCAATATGGTGCTATCATTGTGAGGATCGCCCGGAGGACACGGTGGAGCACACCGTGGAGGTCTGCTCCGCTTGGACGGAGCACCGCCGTGTCCTCGTAGAGGCGATTGGCGGCGGCGACCTCTCGCGTCCGGCCCTGGTTCAAGCCATGGTCCGGGGCGAGAGGGAATGGGAAGCCGTCACCTCCTTCTGCGAAGCAGTCATGCTAGCGAAGGAGGTGGCGGAACGTGAGAGGGTCAGAACCTCACGTCCCAGCCGCCGCGGGAGAAGCACCGGGCGTCGGGGGCCACGCCGTGATGGCTCTCGGCCACCGTAGGCGCGGGCCTGTGGACGGTGAGGAATGGGTTAGCTCGCCGTCCGTCCGTCGTATGACGACAGGCCGTGTCGACGGCGCGTTCGTGTTCCACGCGCGCCTCAAAGAGATGTCAGCAAACAGGAGGGGCCCGCAAGGGCCGATGCCTGCCAGGGCTGCGGGACTGTTCGAAAGAGATACCGCGGCCCTGGAACATAAAGGGCAAAAGAAGGAACATGGGTGGTTTTTAGTCAGTAAGAGTCTGACACTCCCTTCCGCTCCGCCCAGAGCGGGAGGACTCATTTGATGATTTCCCACCCGAAAAAAAAAAAAAAGGGTAACCAATATTGTAGGTTTTATGTAGGACAAGTATATTTTAAGGTGTTTTCTTTAATGGACGAAAATCCGTGTATTGGTGATACTAATACGAACAACTGTAGATATTTAAATCAATAGAAGACAAAAATGTAGAAGTGAGGAAAGGGGGGGGGGGTGTAATTTTTAAATGTTATTGATTATTTACGTGCAGATATCTATTCTTTTTAGTAGGTATATATTATGTCAGGAGAACTAAACTAATGCTCTGAAGGTATTTAAATGAAAAAATAATGTTTGCTGTAAATAAAATCACATTTATTTATTTGTACTTATACAGCGTTTTTAAAATCCGTGTACCTAATACTTAAATAAATAAAACAGGGCGCATACATCCGACTGACGACACAAATCGTAAAAACTAACAACTTTCGCAAAAAAAACATTGTAATTCACGTTACTTACCAAGGACACATTGGTTTTTAAACAAAACACAAAACAATAGTTGTATGAAAACACAAAAAAGTACAATAGTTGTACGAAGTAAATAACTGAAAGTTTGTAACGATCAACGATCAGTTACAAACAAGTCACACACAGATTACACACAAAGCAAATCTCATCATTATGGCCGCATTCCGAATCGCACTCATGAGCACTAAAATCGCTCATGCTGCTAATTCATAGAAATGAGTCAGTAGTGATTGAATGTTATGAAGTTGCAGCTAGGTATTGTTTATTTAATTATCAGAATAATAATTAAATAAACAATATCGATTTCAAAATTTGAAATCTACAAATTGCGTAAAAAATGTATTTAATGTGATTCCTTCGTGGTAGCCCGCGAATTTCAATTTTTCTTGCGTTCGTTCGTTAAAAGAAATCAAAATATGATTCGCGACAATAACAAGTATGTATTTACATAATTATAACCATAAGAATCATCATACATATCTATAAGTTATTTGTTTCCGCGGACGAAAAAAATAACTGCAAAAAACTCAAGAAAAATTGAATTTCGCGGGCTACCACGAAAACGTCGGAGGACAAACTATACTGCCATGATAGCTGATGTTGGTGTCGCCATCTATTGCTTAAAGTTGGTACTACTAGGACAACTGGTCGAATCTTAACTCTTATTTAGGTTGTCTTACCGCAGATTAATTAATAGTTACTAGTACTCTGATTAGTGATAACACTTCGAAAAGTACATACACTGCCGGCTGTCGAGTTTAGTTCTCATTTTCAGTTACATAAGATAATGAACTAAACGCGAAATACAAGTGGGCTCTCTCTTGCAGCGCTGGTGGTCAATTATTATTTTGAATTAACACATACTTACTCTTTTCACTGCAGGAAAACCTTTTATTCCCACGGGGAAATCAAATACAAAGCAGGCGTGGATGCTACCGGCCAATTAATCGATTAAAAAGAAATCCTTTATTTATGTAAAATTATGGTCACCTCACAATATTAATGGATGTTTGTATGGGAAAATTTAAATGGTCAATATCTTTGAAACTACGCAAAGTTTCTCCGTCACAATTTCAAGTTATCATTATCGTCCCCGTCACAACATTTTGAACACATTTCGAAGGTCGTAGATCATCAGGCAGTGGAGATACATGTGTCCAGCCATCTTGAACTCAGGTTGGCTGGACATTAAGTTTTTATTGATTTCTCGTAAACCCTTACATGTGACGCCATAAATAAAACGTTATTACTGTCACACATTGCGTCACCAAGTATTAGTAAAGGAACCATATTCGAAAACGCCCCCGTTATTGAGATTCGGAAGTGCCAGCCATAAGTTTTATACGTAAATTCAAGATGGCTGGACACAGATTTTTGCATTTTTCTACTAAACCACTGTACTTATCACAAAACTTTTAGCTCGGTGCCCGTCACAAATTTATGTGGTGCCCGTCACAAATTTATGTGACGCCCGTTGATATGCAAAAAGTCGTCAAAATCATTTCCGTTACCGAGATTGAGAGACCAGCGAAAAGTGGTTTTTCAAGATGGCTGGACACGTTTTCGATCGATTATCTAAGATTCTGTAGCGTCACAAATTCTGAAATAAGGGTGTTTAGCCGTCACATAAAGTGACCTATTGACCTAGTTAAATGCAAGCTATTTTGAAGATTTGTCCAGCCAACCTGAGTCACACATAATTCAACAACCGAGAGGCAGTAGAAAACGCTTTCGCTGACTTCATCGCCTCCCGTCCGGCAGACTTCTACAGTAAAGGGATAAACAAACTGCCATCAAACTGGCAAAATTACATAATAATCATTTGGGCCAGTACTTTGATTAGCTGAAATAAAAAAATTACCAAAATTTTTATATTTTAAAATTTTCATTTAAATCTCCAATTTCATAGGTAAAGACCTAATATTAAACTTAAAGGAACAATACATTTCATTTTATTACTTTTTAGAGAATTTTGTTTTTGTCGGGGTTTTTTTTAATTTTTAATTTAACTTTTATTTCCTGCTTTTTAAACTTTATATGTATACATATTGAGTAGACATGCTACGATCAACACGAGCCTTGCTTAAATCTATGCAGCTGTACTTACATATTTTTCCCACAGTAAAGTTAGTTACTAATTTACCCTAATTTCTATTTACTACTCCATCATCAGACCCCGATTACCATCTATCTATAACTTATTCATTGAGATCATTTCAATGAGCCCAACCCAAACTCAATATCTCTGCTGTAAAATGGTGAGTGAGTTGGGTATCCTGCAAATTCCAGGTGATGCTGCAGTATCAGTTCTAGGTTACTATGTTCTTCTAATATCATTCGACTCGGTCAGACCTGTAGAAGATGCTCACGTCCATTCATCAACTAGAAAAGAGCTGATAATCTTCAAACAGCTGAACCGATTTTTTTTTTAATCATAGCTAATAACCATCTCGATCAAGTCAGCTTTCAAACTAAAAAACCGCATCAAAATCAGTCCATTCGTTTAGGAGCTACGATGCCACCGACAGATACGTCAAACTTATAATACCCCTCTTTTAGCGTTGGGGGTTAATAACATCCCCGTAAGTCGAAAAGTCCGGGGAAATCACAAGACCGGACGGAGGGACGGAGTGGGGGGGGGGGGGGCAAAACGCCGGACAAATCCGGGCGGATGGTAACCCTATTCGCAACAAGTCATTCGAATCTACAAGGTAGACACGTTCTAGTAGGTGGAGCTCGTTTTGTAAAGTTAATCTGACGAACAGAACAGAAAGATTCACTAGGCTATTGCAAAAAATATTAAAACAAGTTTTCCTTTGCATTATACCATTAGGTATAAGGATCTCGTAGCTATTTACTGCAAATGACGCAATTATGTGCGTCAGCAGAACAACGTCGCTGCATTAATCATGCGGAACATTGCAATTTGCAAACTAAATTACTATACATCTAATCATCATTGAATACTTAATAAATACTTAGTGGAAACGCTCGCGACTTACGAGTCGTCACAGGTCGTACCTAGGTTCGAATCTCGAACCCAGGCAGGCACATTACTTTTTGTAAATTATTTCATCACCACTGCTCTCAAAACGGTGAAGGATAACACCGTGAGGAAACAGGCATGCCCTAGAACCAAAAATTCGAAGACATGTGACATTCACCAACCCATACTGGGCCCGCATGGTGGAATACGGGCTATGACGCACTGTGTCTCATACAGAGGAGGCCTGTGTCCCAACAGTGGGAACATATAGGTTGATTATACTTATGCAAGGAAGTAATAACGGTATTGTATACAATCAAAGTATGCTAAGCAACCTACTATATTTTTCAATAGTGTTAGGTACCTGGGAAAGAGGAACTGCAACAGCCATTTCCACGTCCTTACTTGACATCACATACATAATTGGGTTTACTATCATCACCATAGCAATTGGCACATATGTAGCACAATAGTTGGGCAATATTTTGTACAAGGCACTAGTAACAGTCGGCAGGTTGTGGCATCTGTAAAAACATTTATAAATTCGATTAAATAATAAAAAAAAAACCCTCGCCAATTGCGTGCCGGAGCACGCACAACGAAGGGTTCCGTAGTTGAAAGAATTTATCCCAAAAACAACTTAACATTGTAGTTGAAAAACATGTTCTCCCATACATTGATATGCGTCACGGTCAATTCTCCAACTGCAAATGTAAGTATGTAATCGCAAAAACATATTTTTGTGTGATAAAACTACAAATTAACAATTTTCGGACTTTTTCATTTACTTTTGCTGTGAGACCTTGCCTCTTGCCAAATTTCATGAGTCTAGGTAAACGGGAAGTAGATACTCTATAGGTTTTGATTTATTTGCGAGTATCAAAATATGTCGCTTAAATGTCCGTATTTTTTATTGCTTTGACTCAGAAGCTTGATTCTTTTTAGAGCGCCAAGGGACCATAGACCAACGTATTTGATATTAATGTCAACTTGATACCTCCACGCATTCCTGAGAAAATGGGTCTTGACAGACTAACGGACAGACCGACAACATAGTGATCCTATAAGGGTTCCGTTTTTTCCTTTTGAGGTACGGAACCCTAAAAAGAATTAATTTGAGGTCAGACATTTATTCAAGGATTATGATAATTATACCAAAAATCTATACTTATCTATAAAGATAAATATTTTTGCATCTTATTTGCATAATGTTTGTAACACTAGATTAAAATTGCAATGTGTCTTACACCAAGTGCAATTTAGTACTTATTTATTATTGTTGTTATTGGATCGTTTATTTTTCTATGATGCTATTAGTGCAAAACATTAGAAAATCATCTTAAATTTTCTTAAGTTTGAAGCTAACCTTGGAAATACTTACTTTGCATTGGGAATGTATAGAATAGATAATCCAACACCAGTAGTAGCTGCAGGTACTCCCCAGGCAATAGAGTGATAAAGTAAAGAATGTGAATCACGGCCCTTTATGGTAAGCCATGTGTCTATAGCATAGAACAAGGTCCAGAACCAAGTCACTGTGTAAAAGTATTGTGTCCATGCCTGAAATTATGAGACATAGTTTTAGCATTAACACACACAAATAACATCACGCTTGTTTTATTCGCAGGGTTAGGCAGAGGTGTACCTAATAGTACACCAACATTTTGCATGTTATATATAAGTCCCATGTAATGGGAGCGAGCTTATTGCCATCAACAAGGCACAAACCCAGGGTCCAGGCAGACACCAATAACACTTTGCCAGACCTAGGAATCAAACCCAGGACCTCATGCTCAGTAGTATAAGATTGAATAACCAGTTATGTTTCGAGCGTAAGTATAGAGAACTATTAAGCAATAATATGAACTACTTACTGAAGTTATGCTACAGAACAAAACACTAACATCATCATCTGGTAAAGGCATTATATTTTTATACCTGAGCCATAGCGAAGAGCGTACTAGGACACCTGAAATTAAAATATAGTCAATACTCAATTTTTTTATTGCATTCCATATGTTACAGAGATGGTAAAAACCAAGTTACAGATCAATATGGACCCTGTCGGGCACGCAAAAATTTAGGAGAGAGGAAGAGGGCTGAATAGCAATTTAAACAAATCAATATAAATTATTAGATGTGTATATAATTATATACATATGTATATATTATTATGTTTGTGTACATAGGGGTAGCATATTATTTATGTTTAATTATTTTATATTGCATAAGAATAGGTAATTACCATGAAAATCTTAGAATATAATAATCATTTTATCTCACAAAACATTGTGTATAAACTAGAAGTTCGTTTCCTAGAACTAAAAATTTGAATATGTGACATACACCAACCCGCACTGGGCTAGCCCGTTTACATTTCAAGAAGCTTGAAATAGGATTATGTTATAATCATTTGATTCTATTTACCAATACTAATGAATATTTTGTTATAAAGACATCAAAAGTTGATGCAGTAAGAATTGTTACCAAATGATGCTAATAAATCTGCCACAGCTAGCCAGATAATAATTCGACGTCCACGTGTGGAGCCAATTCCTCTCTGTATCCGATTTATGACATCTGGAAAAATCTAAAAATATTTGAATAAAAGTTAATTATATGCCTGCTCTTGTACATAGATAGTTTAGATTTATAATATTATGTTCCCACACTCGAATATTCTTTTTATGTAATTATTATTATTGCACACCACATGGGTATTTTACAGAGATACTTTTTAAATTCAATTTAGACCCGCCTTATTTGTGTAAACCACTTGAGACCACAATAAATTAAATGCTAGAAAGTTAATAAGTACGGGCACACAAAAGGCGAATGAAACAGTCTTACATGCCCTCGATTTCCAAACTGGTAAACTGTAACTTGAGAAGCCATACTAAGGACAATGTTTAATACATCAAGTTTAAAGAAAAATACATGCTGATTAAATTAATTAAATATAATAGACGCCTACCTGATATACTGATCCTAAAATTCCAACTGTAGACGAAATTAAACATACTATATTGTATGAATCCGTGTTAAATTCATCCATGATTTTTACCGCAAAGTCTTCTTTATTACCAGTATGATGGCAACAAAATGTTTGTATTGTAGGGTCCGACATTTTGATCTGAGCTTACTGCTTTCAACTGTAAAATATTATTTTTTTCATTACTCAGTTTCCTTTAACGTTGAGCCTTGTGTGTTTGTATTGATAGTAATTGATAACAACTGTCAACTTTTAATTTTTATCACTGACTGACAGCACAGATTACTAATGACAGAAGACTATTTAATACAACCACAGATCACACAACTGTTCCTAAGCACGAAGTCCGCAGTTTCGCCCGAAGTTACGGACGTTTCCTACTCCGTATCACTTACGGACATAAGTTTGGTTCCTGAACTAAGAATGAATGACTACACGATTTTTTGTACGACGTCCGATGTGTTTTTCCCCGTCCGAAAATTTTTATTTTACACCGATCGGTACCGACCCGCACAGACACGCCTGTACCGGAAACATCTTTCTTTATGTAAACACCCTTACTGTTTATTATACGCGAAAATTGCTCTAGTATACATACACTAGAGTAGTAGTAGTACCTATATAACTGCACTTTTTAGTTTTAGAACGACTAGAAACGCAATAAAAACATACTTTTGGTTTTAATCCTTACTGGCAGTGGGGTAGTATATAATTTAGTAAGATCTGCATACTACCCCTGAATTCATATTAAGAGCAATTTTTCGTGTGTTAGCCAGTAAGGATTAAAACCGGAAGTAATTATGTATTTTATTTTATTAATTTTTAGCAATAGCTAAAAAAAAATAAAAATAAAAAATATTTTTTTTAAAAAAATTTTAAAAAAATATTTTGAGATATTTATCTTTGCTGTCAGACGTGGGGTAATTTTCTATGGGACATGAGACTCCTTCTTTGGTATTTAACTCACTTTTATCATTTTGAAGTATACAGTTTTTGAAAAAATTGAGTGGTGAGTCATTTTTTATACCATGGAGCGACGCCATTTGACTGCTGCTGAAATGCAGAGAGCTGTAGGATTGCTACAAGCGGGAAGAAATCAGTCCCAGGCCCCGGCACAGGCAACTGAAGGAACACGGGTAGGTTTTAGTCAGTAAAAGTCTGACACGTACCCCCGCTCCGCCCAGAGCGGGAGAAGTCATTTGATGATTTCTTTGGCAGCGTTACGTTAATACAGGGCAGTGGTCTCGATGTCATAGAGCGAGATCGGTAGAGTTGCCAGCTAAAATCGGTATATTTGTACCCAAAATCGGTATTTGACAAAAAAATACAATATTCAATCAAATTCGTTTATTTATTGAAAAAAAAACTTACAGACTAATTTATAACGAGTGCCCATATCGGTAGAAATACCGAAAAATCTGTAGGTTCGAGACCACTGATACAGGGGATCCTGCTGAGCAGCACACACGACGGGAGTACAACTGCTCGACAGGACCGATACATAATATACAACTGACTACAAAGACGTCAGCCAATGTTAACCGCCCGGAAGATAGGTTTAAAGCTACAATTATCATGCGGTGTTGCTGTTAGCTACGAAACCGTGAAAAATAGGCTGCATGAATACGGCTTACGAACACGACGTGCAATTGGGTGCCCACCTATACTCCATGGGAATCGCACCCGTTGAAACGTATAGTGTAGGAAACAGTTGACATGGACCCAGGAGCAATGGGATAAAATTTTATTTTTCGACTAGCTGTGCCCCGCGACTTTGTTCGCGTGGATGTCGTAAGATACACAATATATTAAAATAACAGCCACATTTTAATAAAACTCCCTCATTCCCCGATCCGTCGCCAGCCGTCGCGTTGAATCGCCCGCCCGCGCTATTACTTCGTTTTCGCTTAAGTGTTCTTTCTGACTTATTCTGTTTGCTCGGCTCTACTGGTCTTAGCATAATGTTATTTTACCTATAACTATTTGGGTTAGCAAATGCATAAAGAATTTTTCAAATCCGACTTTTTGTTCATAATTTCATGGCTTTTAATTTTTTTGCACGGAGCCCTAATCATTTTTCTAAAATAAAAGTAGCCTAAGTTACCCGCCGTAATATCAGCTATCTGCCAGTAAAATCAGTCCAGCCGTTTCGGAGATAAGCCGGAACAAATAGACAGACAAAAATGTAAAAAATTTCTTTTTTGTTATAAGTACCGTTTATACTTTCTTATGGATTTAGTAAAAAGTTGTTATTTTGACACACTTCAATTTTATTTATTTGTAAAGATAGTTGTACCCCACGACTTAGTTCACGTGGATGTCGTAAGATACACAATATACAACAGCCACATTTAAAAAAAACTCCCTCGTTCTGCGACCCGTCGCCACAGATTACCAGATAAATCATTCCATGCACTTATAGTGTGGCCATTAGTGCTGTGCACTCCCTGAGGTATGCGCGGCGAGGTGGGAGGCGAAGAAAAAAGTGCATGAGTTCACATGAGATCGATACATGTCGGACAGATCTTACGATATCAGTTTGCATTTCTAAGGCAAGACTTGTGGCGGGACGATGGTCGGAGGCTATCTATCTGTAATATATTATACTTACTTAGTTGATTAAAATGTAACCCAAATATACTCATATTTTATTAAAAATATGCAGGTGATAAATAAGAACTAAACTTATAATTCAAAGGAGGACTTGTTTTATTGAACCCTTTTTTTATATTTACAAACAATTATATATTCTAACGAAAGTTATTCTGACATTGATTCTGTTTCAACTTCATCTTCCATTTCGTCATCATCTTTATCTTCCACTTCGCCACCGGAACTTGAATCAGAGTCTTGCAAATTTATTATGAATGAATCGATAACATTATCGAACCT
Organism: Fissipunctia ypsillon; assembly: GCA_947568875.1. Lineage (NCBI taxonomy): Eukaryota > Metazoa > Arthropoda > Insecta > Lepidoptera > Noctuidae > Fissipunctia > Fissipunctia ypsillon. Next base: position 13,996,448 of record OX387654.1, on the reverse strand, counting down.
ACTATCGCGACTGCAGTAATCATTTTTATTTTTCTGGACATGATCGTCGCATCTCTACCATTTTTCCGCCGTGAATTCCGAAAACAATTTATCCAATAAGATTATCTTTTCGTCTAGAGAAGAATTAATATAGTTTTGGGCTATGTTGTTTTTAATATCAGCCCAGACCAACTCAATTGTATTTAAATCTGGATGGTACGGAAGTAAACGCAGAACAGTGTGTCCACTGGCTTTCAGGAGTTCATCAATTCTATACACGGGTTCTTTTTGTGTATTTTTGATAAGAAGTAGCAGTTGAGCCTTTGTCATGGTTCCTGAAAATTCTACATTATGGCGTAGCAACCAGTTCTGCATTTCACTTTTGAGGCTTGATATAGTTGGTTTCTTCTCAACCTGAACGTTGTGGTAAGACGCGTTGTCCATTACAACCACAGAATTCGGCAGCAACTTATCTTTTAACTTTTCATCTACCCACTTATAAAAAGTAGGTCCGCTCATATCTCCATGATAGTCACCGGTTCTAGCATCTGATTTGAATATAGTCAATGCATCATCCACTAAGCCATTTCGACACCCAGCGTGGAGAATTACCAATCGCCGTCCTTTCCCAATATCAGCATGAATTCCGGGTTCTGACGATGATTGCCAACATTTGCTGGCATGGTGACTGGCGTTGATGTATGTTCATCAAGAAAATATATGTTGCGGTTTTGCGTTCTGTAATTTCTGATTTGTGTAAGATATTTTTTCCGCCACACTGTAATATTAGGCTGCTCTATAAGGAGATGTCTCTTTGATTTGCATTTTTTGAAACGGTAGCCCATTTTGTGTAAAAGCTGTCTTAAATATTCCCGTCCACAATTCAATATGCCATCCTGTCTCAAACTTGATAGTAACTTACGGACACTTGGTATTTTTTTTCAACTTCGTAAAACTGATGAATTTTTCTTCTGATAACTCCAAGGTCAAAATCATCCACAACGTGTTTATTCTTTAGAACTTTTGTTTTTTATGGCGATTGAAATTTTAATTGGCTTGAATTTTCAATTGATAAATAACCCGTAGAAATCACATTATGCACGGTTCTTTTGCTGTACCCCGTAGCCTCCACAACGATTTTGGCAATATTCACATCATTTTTAAATTCAAAGCTTTCTTTGTCTGCTTTTCTTTTCTTAAAATATTCAGCCACCTTAAAAATGACAGTCTTCATATCACGAGATAACGCACGACCCATCTTTGAATATTTATCTCATGTGCGTCTGACATAGACAGTCCGATACAGATAACACTACATGCTGCCACGAGCGTTGACGGCGCACTGACAGAGCGCAGCAGCCGATTCTCCCCCCCCCCCCCCCGTCTCGCCGCGCGCATACCTCAGGGAGTGCACAGCACTAATGGCCACACTATATATACGCGCGCTAACTTCCGGCAGCCGGGCCGTGCACAGCCCATTTCTCAATGGGTAGCCGACAGCCGCGAAGCGCGTACGTACGCATATATAGTTTACAATTCTTAAGATATGGCTGGTTCTGGTGTATTATGTGTAGTTGATGGATGTAGATATGTAATTACTTCTACTATGCGTCTAAGATAAGAATAGAAAGGCCAATGCCCTCCATTTGTCAAACTGTCATTTGAAAATTACGTTTAGCAAAAATCTACTTTGTGCAAATTAATTTTCAATACTATTTATTATCGTTACAATATTGTTAATGGTATGTTCATATGATTATTGTTTATTTAAAAGCGTGCAAGTGTTAGAAAAGCGTGCATGACGTCACAATATGGCACCAGTGCAGGTTTGTTCATAGTGTAGAAAGAAGCATAGTAGTTACCTGTTACGCTAATTGTTGTGTAAATGAACGAACAAATCAATTAATCGTGTTTTCAGATTCCTCCATTTCGTATTTTATTCGTATTCGTGGCCATGCGGAGTGGGTATGATTATATACTTAGGTACTACACGTTGCGTATGTTATGTGTTTTACTTGTCTTACAACTGGAGTTTTGGGGTGTGATCAATACTAAACAGTTAGCATTAAAATATTCCTCGGTCTTTCATAAGTATTTTTACAATTAAACATGCTAAAACATTAAAAAGTATTTAATTTAATTTTATATATTTCATAAAGTGTATTACAAATACCTACTGACATCTTTATCGCAAAAGGCAGCCCTGGCAATTCACAATAACCACGCGGTGGCGCGCAGCTACCAGCCAAAACTCATTTTACGCTTGTAAGGTTAAGTACATTTTCGTTCGCAGTGTCTAACGACTCGAAGGTGTAGGCAATTATAGTAGTAGGTATTTAAAATTTTGTGTGGAGTAATTTATCTGGTAATCTGTGCCGTCGCGTTGAATCGCTCGCCCGGGCTATTACTAATTAATGTATTTTATAATCTGCATGAGTTTTTTGATAAAAAATCATTTTTGTAAGTACCTACCTAATTTGTTAAAATACTATTGCATATCCGACTTGGGTAGACTGTTGAAACAAGAAATGTAATGTTTAAGAACTTAATGTACACAGTTATGCAATAAATATATCTTTATCTTTATCTTTATCTTTATCTTTATCTTTATCTTTATCTTTATCTTTATCTTTATCTTTATCTTTATCTTTATCTTTATCTTTATCTTTATCTTTATCTTTATCTTTATCTTTATCTTTATCTTTATCTTTATCTTTATCTTTATCTTTATCTTTATCTTTATCTTTATCTTTATCTTCGTATTCGCTTAATGTTCTTTCTGACTTTTTTCTTTCTGCTCGGCTTCTAAGGGTCGTAGCGTGATGTTAATAGTCTATAACTATCTTCGAGAATTGGGCTACCAAATGCAAAAAGAATTTTTCAAATCCGACTTTTTGCTCATAATTCTGACTTTTTTCTTTCTACTCGGCTCCAAAGGGTCGTAGCGTGATTTTAAATAGCCTATAACTATCTTCGAGAATTGGGCTACCAAATGCAAAAAGAATTTTGAAACCCGACTTTTTGTTCATAATTCTGACTTTTTTCTTTCTGCTCTGCTCCTAAGGTTCGTAGTGTGATGTGAAATAGCCTATAACTGTTTTCGAGAATTGGGCTACCAAATGCAAAAAGAATTTTGAAACCCGACTTTTTGTTCATAATTCTGACTTTTTTCTTTCTGCTCTGCTCCTAAGGTTCGTAGTGTGATGTTCGAGAATTGGGCTACCAAACGCAAAAAGAATTTTTCAAATCCGACTTTTTGTTCATAATTCTGACTTTTTCTTTCTACTCGGCTCCAAAGGGTCATAGCGTGATGTTAAATAGCCTATAACTGTCTTCGAGAATTAGGCTACCAAATGCAAAACGAATTTTTGAAATCCGACTTTTTGTTCATAATTCTGACTTTTTCTTTCTGCTCGGCTCCTAAGGTTCGTAGCGTGATGTTAAATAGCCTATAACCTGTCTTCGAGAATTGGGCTACCAAATGCAAAAAGAATTTTTCAAATCAGACTTTTTGTTCAAAATTTCATGGGTTTTAGTTTTTTTTACGCGGAACCCTAATTATTTTTCTAAAATAAAAGTAGCCTAAGATACCCGCCGTTACATCAGCTATCTACCAGTGAAGGTCCCGTCAAAATCCGTACAGCCGTTTTGGAGATTAGCCGGAACAAACAGACAGACAGACAGACAGACAAAAATGTTAAAAATTGCTTCTTTGCTATAAGAACCGTTTATACTTTCCTATGCAATTAGTAAAAAATTGTTATTTAGACATTACAAACACACTTCAATTTTATTTATTTGTATAGATGAGTCCCTGATTGGATTTAGGTCTGAAACGAGAAGGGTAATAGTGTATCGTCGTTCCGGAAATGCTGAATGGCTGAGATGCGTTCAGGTAGTGCACCCTTACAGTGGATCGACAGTGATGGTATGGGCGGGTATTATGAAGAACAGACGAACTGAGCTCGTTTTTGTAGATGGCAATATGAACGCTGAAGAACGATGTCCACGGGCCTTATGTTCACCCATTTGCACAAAGTCTTGGCTCAGATTTCACGCTGATGCACGACAATGCGCGTTCGCACACAGCTCGGAGGACCAGAGGGCAAACCACCACTTCTTAAAGCAGTATTATTTTAATGTACCTTCAGTGTGAGAAAGAGATGGAGCTATACAGGACGTCTAGCTCCATCTCTTTCCCACACTGAAGTAAGATTACAACAATACTGCTTTAAGAGGTGGTGGTCTAGCTCCAGAGAGTACTTGGTAATGGAAAACATCCGGGTATTGCCGTGGCCTGCACAATCGCCAGACCTCATCCCATCGAGCATGCATGGCACATGCTTCAGAGACGTGTTCTAGAGAATCTGGACGGACTGTCGACAATCCAACAACTAAAAGTGGCGTATACCACAAATTTCTTCTTCTTCTTTGGTTAGGTGGCGACTGTAGCCAGAAGCACAATTTCGAAAATGCCACGTTAGTTTAAAGATATGATGCGACTTAAAACCAAACAGCACAACTGTCATCTTTGACAGCGCTCACGGTGATAACAATTTAGGCCATGGTCAGCGTTATCGCACGATGGCGCATGTCATGACGACAATCGATTGTCTTCTATGACAATTTACGGGACATCGTTAACCCGCTCACGCTAATTCGGAACGGCTGTAAGCACGCTCAAATTTATTACAGTGCAATTTAGAACGTACCATTATTGAAAATTTAATGATATGACACACAAACATTTTAATGATAATTTGATTGTACAGACGCCAGCAGGTCAAGCTACCCGAAACTGTCAAATTTTCCCAATCAACCTTGAACCTAAGGCTTTAGCGACAAAGTTGAAAATCTATTAAAGAAATTTGACAGATTGTAGTAGCTTGATGTGATGCCGTCCATACTACTAACACCCAGTTGCACAAAGACAAACATTAATGCCCCAATACGTAATGGATCATTAACGCTAATGATTTCATTAATTTAATGATGTTGCACAAAACAACTTGAGCTGTTAATGGCGCTTTGTGCAACAAAAAATGTGACAGATTGCCTCGTTTGACACTTCCATATTAAAGAACCATTAAAATCGAGTCTAATGTTGCTTTCTGCAACCAGTTAATGTAAGATTAGTATTTAGTGACAGCTTTAAAAGTTAAAGTTCGTTTCTGCACCTGGCTGTAAGACTGGGAATACACGTCAGGGTTTTTCATCAGATTGTCGGATCCGATAGTCTGATCCAGCTACTAGAAGGCGTTGGAGCCATTTAGTTTGTATGAACATGCAATACACGTCCGATCCGATAGTCGGGCCGGACGTCCGGAGTCGGAAACTGGCACACGGCGTTTCCGATTTTATTGTCGTTCCGATTGTCTGAAGGCGCGGTCTGCATACTTCTGGACAGAGACAAATAGACGTCCGATTCCTCCCTCTGACTTGCCAGTTGATTCTAGCATTGACACTGAACGGACGCATCATTATGGTTCGGAAAATGAGCAAAAATTATTCTTAAATTAATAATAAAGATTGTCATTATTTAGTTTTCCAAAACTACACGTGAAAGGGGTTTTAGGGGATGCTAAAGTTTGTATGGTAGAATTTTAAAGCGCTCCTAATGATAACCTCGAATAAATGTATTAATACTTTTGACAAAAAAATATAGACAAGTTTTTGGGTTTTTCGAAAAAAATCCGTGTCGGTCCCGGAGAAAGAATAGACCACCCCATCTCATCCCGTGGGTGTCGTAGGAGGCGACTAAGGGAGCTCAAGACCCAGTGCATACCATAAAGCACTTTGGGTCACCCGCGCGATGGCGAGTAAACCATCAACAATCGCATTCCCAAGGAGGGTTGGTGTCAGGCTGGCGGCCGACTGTAAAACGGTGCCAAAACCCTAAGCAACATGAGTGGAAATGATATGATGCGCGATAGGACTAGGGCGTACCCCACAGGCAACGCGCAGGGGCAGCATCCGGCTCCTGCGGGAAGTGGACAAGGGTTGTTGCACCACCTCGGGCGGGGGCAACGTAAGAAGCGAGCCCGGGAAGTGAGACTGAGGTATGCAAGTTGGAATGTTGGGACGATGACTGGAAGAGCCAGAGAATTATCGGATGTATTAAAAAGAAGACGAATAAATGTGGCGTGTCTGCAAGAAACAAAATGGAAAGGAACGAAAGCAAGGGAAATTGGTGAAGGATACAAGTTTTTCTACTGTGGAAGTGACGGGAAAAGAAATGGCGTGGGAATAGTATTAGATAGTAATTTGAAAGGAGGCGTGATGGAGGTAAAAAGAATTAATGATAGATTGATAGTTGTAAAAGTGATGTTAGGAAACGTAATACTAAATGTAATTAGCGTATATGCACCGCAGGTAGGATGTGATGAAAGCGTGAAAGAGAAGTTTTGGGAGGACTTTGACACAGTTTTGATGAACATCCCGGTGCATGAGGAATTGATAGTTGGAGGTGATTTTAATGGACATGTGGGAAGAATGAAAGGGGTTTATGGAAGAGTGCATGGAGGGTGGGGATTTGGTAACCAAAATAATGAGGGAGAGACACTGCTGCAATCCGCTTCCGCACTTGACCTGGCAGTAGTCAACACCTGGTTTCAGAAGAACGACGGACACCTAATTACGTACAAAAGTGGCAATCACAAGACGCAAATTGATTATTTTCTAGTACGACGCAACAACTTAAAGTACATCAAAGACTGCAAAGTACTACCGGAAGAAGATTTAGTCTCACAGCATAGACTCCTTATTATGGAAATGGTCTTAAAAATAAAGCTCAATCAAAACCTCCCCCTAAAATAAAATGGCATATGCTGGAGAAGAATGATTGTGCGAAGAAATTTAAAGAGCGAGTAGTGGATAAAATGATAGATATGGGGGACATGAATGATCGAAGTGTAAATGAATGTTGGAGTGAAATGGCGGAGTATATTAGGAGTGAAGCGAAAGATATTTTGGGAGAGACTAAAGGAAAGGGTACGATAGATAGGGATACATGGTGGTGGTCAACAGAAATACAGAATGTGTTGCAGGATAAGAAGAGAAAGTTCAAGAAATGGCAGAGTGTTGAAGATGAGAATGTTAGTTTGAAAACAGAAAAAAAGTGTCAGTATGATGCTCTAAAGAAAAAAGTCAAAAAAGCTGTGGCGGTAGCGAGAGCAAAAGCCCAGGACAAACTTTATGACACACTGGATAGTCCAGCAGGCCAAAAATACCTATACCGGCTTGCTAGAGCTAGAGCGAGAAAGATGAGGGATGTTTGTCAGATAAAATGTGTAAGGAATGAAATTGGAGTAGTGCTTTCGGATGATCAGAAAATTAAGGATAGGTGGAAGGGATATTTTGAAAGACTGATGAATGAGGAGAATGACTGGAGTGGTGTGCTTGAGAATAAACAAGTAAATGAGGGGTTAGTGAGAATGATTAGTATGGTTGAAGTGAGAATAGCAGTAAATGAAATGAAGAATGGTAAAGCAGTAGGTCCGGATGGAATACCAGTTGAAGTATGGAAGTTATTACGGGTACATGGATGGACGTGGTTAGCTTTATTCTTCAATAAATTGTTGCTGGAAGAAGCCATATCTGACGAATGGTGTAACAGTTCACTGGTGCCCATCTTTAAAAACAAAGGTGATGTGCTGGAGTGCAACAACTATAGAGGAATAAAACTAATATCACATAGTATGAAGGTTTGAGAAAAAGTTATTGAAAGGCGACTGAGAGAAGAGACTGAAATTTCGCAAAACCAATTCGGTTTTATGCCTGGTCGGGGAACAACAGATGCCATCTTTGCTATCCGCCAGCTGTGCGAGAAATACAGAGGTGCGCATAAAAACCTGCACATGGTATTCATTGACCTCGAAAAGGCATACGACCGAGTGCCTCGTGAAGTTCTGTGGTGGGCCCTTAAGGAGAAATGTGTGCCAGGGAAGTATGTGCAGTTGATTCGAGCGATGTACAGTCGATGCAGTACCCAAGTCCGGTCTACAGTGGGCACTACCAGCAGCTTCAATGTGGCTGTCGGCTTGCACCAAGGGTCAGCACTCAGCCCTTACCTCTTCGTGATGATAATGGACGCTCTTACGTCGGATATCCACGAAGAGGCGCCCTGGTGTATGCTGTTCGCTGATGACATTGTGCTGGTTGCTGAGAGCGGCTTAGAGATCCAGAGCAGATTGGAGGTGTGGTGGGCAAAACTGGAGACCGCTGGCCTGAGATTAAGTCGGACCAAAACAGAATACTTGTTTTGTGATTTTGGCGGTCTCTCCAGTCCTGTGCCCATATCTCTCGCCGGAACGCCCGTACCGAGCTGCTCCGACTTCCAGTACCTCGGGTCGTTTGTCCAAGGGGATGGCGAAGTAGACCGAGACGTAGCGCACCGGATCAACTCAGGATGGATGAAATGGCGACAAGTCACAGGAACAACTTGCGACCCACGGATGCCCCTCAAATTAAAGGGAAAAATTTATAAGTCCGCGATAAGGCCTGTCGTACTGTATGGATCGGAATGCTGGGCCGTGAAGAAGACGGATGAAAAAAGATTGCATGCAGCGGAGATGAGAATGTTGAGATGGATATGTGGAGTGACGAAATTGGATAAAGTAAAAAATTAGTATATAAGGGGAAGTTTGAAAGTGGCCCCAGTGACAGAAAAGTTGAAAGGAAATCGTTTGGCTTGGTATGGACATGTGAAGAGGAGGGAGGAAACGCATGTGACTAAAAGAGTGATGAATATAAATGTTGATGGATGGAGAGGGAGAGGAAGGCCAAAGAAAAGATGGATGGATTGTGTGAGGAATGATATGAAAGAGAAGGGAGTGAATGATAGCGTGACTTTTGACAAGGGAAAATGGAAAGAGAAAACGTGTTGCGCCGACCCCAAGTAACATGGGACAAGGGCAGGAAGATGATGATGAACCAGCAAAAGGAGTACCTAATTAATTTTTGGGGGAGGATTTCACTGCGTGTCTGGATTAAGTCAAAGTAATCTAAACATTAAATGACGAAACACATGCTTGAAGATTTTTCAAAAATCAACCCCTTTCGGGGTGAAAAGGAAGGAGCAGTTATTATGAAATTTTTATTTTTCCTTTCATCAATAAATTAATAATAAGTTAAGGTGGCGTTCTGTAGTTTCTGCCTACCCCCATGGGAAGAAGGCTTGAGTTTATGTATGTAATAATAAGTAAAAGGATCTTAATAATTAATTTTCCAAAACTACTGGTTAAAAGGGGTGGAGGGGGTGTTAAATTTTATAGGAGAAAATATGAAATCCACGCGAAGTCACGGGCAGAGTGCTCGTATAATAGAAAAAAGTAAATTTAAAAAATCTATAAACCCGACTGCGCAAAAAGTGAACTCTAAAAAAGATGGAAACAAGATGACCTATTTTGTCTCCAAATATAGGGACGTACATACTCGTACATACATACAGGTCAAACGCATAACTCTCCTCTCTCTCTCATTTCTTGGCTTCGCCGCAGTCGGCTAACCACTCGGGATGATGGCTCGGGAACGACTGAGTTCAGAAAAAGCCTGACGTAAAAATCGGACGTGTATCGAGTAAATACAATCCGATAGTATCCCAAGGACCATCTATCCAAGACATACTTCACGATGAAGGATACCACGCGTTCCACATCCGACTTTTGTAAATGTTAAAAATATTTATTTTCACATTATCATCACTGATTTATTTTAAAAAAACACTTCTAACATAAAACTTTTCTTCCTCCCTCTCTGAAGCTATTTGTTGCTTATTTTCCAGTATTCTTATCATTAATTAACTTTAGGAACGAGAAAATGGCCAAAACAATTTTTTTTAAATCAGATGTTAATTTTAAGAATTTTCCACCTCGCTGGCTTTGAAGGTTGATTTTAGCCAAAGTAGCCCATTTAGTATTACTTTTTTTTAATGGTTATGAAAGCTGAGAGTCTGGCGCATTCTTAAGGCCTACTTAGGAGCCATGAAGTTACTTGCATAAAGTTTTAATTTAAATTTGAAAATTTATGTCATAATTCACCGAATGTAAATTTTTCACTTAAGGGCTGATTTTTCAATCGTCAGATAACTTTTACTTGAGGAATAAATATGGCGGTTTGACACATTTTTTATACAAAAGCTGTCAAAACTTCAAACATATTCCCCAGATAAAAGTTACCTGACGATTGAAAAATCAGCCCTTAGACCAACATTTTCATAACTTTCATCACAGTTACGAAGCTGAATATTTTATGCATAAAAGTACTACTCATGAAGATGCAGTTGCAAAAAATAAAATCTCGACAGTCTTCTTCTTTTTTTTTTAGATTTTTTTTAAGTTGGTCTGGTCAAAAATTCTCAAAAATTCATAAAAAAATTAATAACTCAAATACTTCGAGGTGATTTGGATACCCCACGATACAAGGGATCTAAAATTTTTGTTGGACATCAATATTTCGGCCACCATATTTAATTTTCGTTCACACCGAACCGACTATACGCTATTACGTAGTGCGTTTTCACACTGGGGCTGACAGTGAGCATACTCACAGTCGGCGGCGGACAATACGTTTGGTGTGAACGATGCCTAATACACATGCATATAATTCAGCCGTCCCATACATTTGGGTCGAGTAATTGAAGTTTTGTTTGGGATAGTTGACAATTTTTTCGCGACTACGATGTATGTTGGTCCCACGGAGAAAGTTGTTCAGTTTGATGGTCTAAGGAAGAACACATAACAATAGTAGGTACATCTATATATATAAAAAGAGAAACTGACTGACTGACTGACATATCAACGCACAGCCGAAACTACTGGGACCAGGAACGTGACATTTTGCACACAGCTTCCTTTTATAATATAGGGGAGCACTAAGAAGGGGTTTTTGGAAATTCGACCTTTAAGGGGGTGAAAAGGGGGGATTTCGTTTGTATGAAAAATCTTATTCCTTGAGTTAATAAACTTGAAACTTGGCACGAATACTTATCAAAGTAAATTATGAATTTTCTAATTTTTTGATTTTCTAAACTACCCCCAAGTCCCAAGAACCTACCCCAACCCCCCCTGGGTTGAGGGTGTCAAAATTTGTATGGAAGAATTTTAAGGCGCAGTCCGATTAATTCAAAACTCAGTACTTATACTAAAGACTAAAACTTAAGAATAATCTATATCAGGGTTTTTCGAAATCTACCCCTGATGGGGTAAAAAGGGGTAGTCAATTTTACAGGGGATGATTTTACTGCGTGGCTTGATTAACTCAAGAATTGGTATAAATAGTCCTTGAGTCAAGTTTTGGAAGTATCTTAAGCATTTTTTTTAATTCCACCCCTGAAAAGCGGGGTACAGTTTATGTGAAAAATCTTATTAATTTTGTTAATAAACTTGAAACTTGGCAGGAATATTTGCCTAAGTAAGCGATAAAGTTTCTCACTATTAGTTTTCAAAAACTACCCCTCAATGGAGAGTTTAAGCGTTAAAGGTTGTGGAAGAATTTTAACGCGCCGTCTTATTAACTCGAAATTTAGTATTTATACTTAAAACCATAAATGAAAAATAATGTGTATCAGGGGTTTTCGAAAATCTACACTAACGGGGTGAAAAGGGGTAGTCAAATTTACAGGGGAGGATTTTACTTCGTGGCTTGATTAACTCAAAAATTGTTATAAAAACTATATCTATATTATGTATATAAAAGGAGAAACTGACTGAATGACTAACTGACTGACATATCAACGCACAGCCAAAACTACTGGGTCTAGGAACGTGAAATTTTGCACACGGCTTCCTTTTATAATGTAGGGAGCACTAACAAGGGGTTTTTGGAAATTCGATCTTTAAGGGGGTGAAAAGGGGTGATTTCGTTTATATGAAAAATCTTATTCCTTGAGTTATTAGACTTGAAACTTGGCACTAATACTAACCTATATAAACTATAAAGTTGAACATTTTTAGTTTTTCTAAACTACCACCTAAAGGGGGATTGGGGGGTGTCAAAGTTGGTATGAAAAAAAAATTACGCGAGGTTTGACCAACTCGAAACTCAGTATTTATTCTTAAAACAAAAAATAAAGAATGACGTGTATCAAGGTTTTTCGGAAATCGACCCCTAACGGGGTGAAAAGGGGTAGTAAATTTTACAGCGGAGGATTTCACTGCGTGACTGGATTAACTCGAAAATTTGGTAAAAATCTATATAAGTATATAAAAGGAGAAACTGACTGACTGACTGAAATATCAACGCACAGACGAAACTACTGCGTCTAGCCACGTGAAATTTTGCGCACGGCTGTGGGGATACAGTGGGGATATAGTTTATATGAAAAATCTTAAACATTTGGTTGATAAACTTGAAACTATGCGTAGCCATCTGTGGTCTTCTTCGTCAGTTCCACTTCACCAAATGAGACTTTTTGAATGCAAATGCTTGATTTGTTGATGAAAATACCAAAATCGGGTCAGTGGGTCGTCTTAGGGGCGGATTTCAAAATCGCTATGTGCTTGCCTATAATATTTGAGGAGTTACCTCAATTCCTCATGGATCCTATCATCAGAATTGGATTTTAATAAAAATAGGACCAATCTGGAAGTATGTCCTTTAAATTAAAAAAATATTTTCCAATCGGTTTATAAATGATGACGGAGTACTGAGGTAACAAACATTTAAAAAAAAAAACATACAACCGAATTGATAATCTCCTCCTTTTTTTGAAGTCAGCTAAAAATAGTAACGAAGTCAATTGAATATTTTAGAAAAGAAGTAATTGCTTCGAGGTGTGGGAACGAGTCTGATGCTGACACTAGTTTTTAGATTTTTTTTCCGTTTGTTGTTTGTCGGGATGTACGAGTATGTCCGGATTGGCGCAAAAACGGTTGATCGGATTTAGAGGAGGCATACAGATGGTTTATAATCTGGATTAACACATAGGGTAGGTACTAATTTGATATACTCCGACATACACGTGGGTGAAGCCGCGGGCAAAAGCACATTACGTATTCGGTATTATACTTAAAACAATTGAACACTTACACACTGGAAAAGAAAATAACAAACAAAACGCGAACGGCAAACCGTTATTTTTTTTTAAATATCAACGTTGATTCACTGTATTTATTATTCACTAGAAACAGTTTTAAAATAGTAAATATCGAAAATTGGTATGCAAACTTTTAAACGAAAGAAAAATGACGGTTGTGGAGAAGAAGTTTAAATAACTCACCTGTTATGCAGCAACCGTCACCGGCAAGGAAAAGAACGCCAATGACGCCAATGACAAGTCTATGGCCAATGAACAAGACCGAGTCGCGGGTGCTCAAAAGTGCGCTCCCTCTGGCCTGGTGACGTCATGAGAGCGAGACAGAGCTATATCGCTAGAAATGTAAGGAAAAAAGGCACAGGAAACAAGGTTCAGCCTATCTCGATTGTTTAATTATGCTTCTAATAAGGCGATTATCACACGGCACCGCGCGCCGCCGCGGAGGGCGGTGGCGGTAATGCGGATTTCGTAGCGGTACCACGCGCGGTAAGGCGGTTTACGCGCCTGTCCGCGCGGTTGGATTTAACGCGGATTTGACCAGTTTGATCACAGACACTGGCAAGAATGCGGCGCCCCGTGTGTGATGCACCGCCCCTCCGCGCGGCCGGCCGCGCGGAGGGGCGGTGGCGGTGAGAGCACCGCTCGAACGCGCGGTCAGGCGGTGTACGTGTGTTAGGCATCGACGGATTTAATAGAGATCAATGCGACATGAGATCCGCTTCACCGCCAACCGCGGCGGTGCGCGGTGCCGTGTGTTAATCGCCTTACGGTCAAGTGGTGGTATGAGTTATAAAATCTAATTAATTAACTGAATTTCATTCGTATATGTATATGTCCCTTTTAGACTTTAAAATTTATTTCAAACCAGCTTATGCCCGCGGCTTCGCCTGCGTGGATGTCGGAAAATATCCCACGGGAACGTATTACCGGGATTAAAAGTACCCTGTGTGTTACCAGGTACACAATGTCTTCTCGCACTGCTTATATAGTATCCGAGATGCGGCGCGTAGATTGATAATGATTACTGGAGAATAAAAAACGTGTGCGGTTGGGGGACCCCCGTCAGGAACGAAGTTTCTTCTTATAAATAATATGTGAGCGTCCAAGCAAAAAGGGTCCAGTTCTAGGCATTTAGTTTCAGAGACAACGCTGTTTTGTATAGTTGGGTGAAAATATTGCATTTTTCGATTTTAATTGAATTATTAATTAATGCTCAACTATCTACAAGTTCATTATAGGTTTATTCAGAATTAAAACGGAATGTACATAAATAACAACTTATACCTAATTAATTAATAAAATAACAAAATTATATCCTAACTCAACTAAAACTATTCACAAACTAAACTATGGCGTCGAAAAATTCCTCCGCATCGCTATCGACTGGTAATGTACCCAAGAGACTGGCGGCATTGCCACGTTGTACGGCAATGCTTAGCGTCTGGCCAAGGTAAAAGCCGGCCCTGGAAGTGTCAACTAGCCGTTTAGAGATCGTTAAACAAACCATGAGCGCTCGGACCCCACGGCCCGAGGGTTTCAACCCCAAACGGCTCGAAAATATAATTACCGATAAGGTTATTATACTTTCGCCGCTTGAAGATTTCCGCAGCCGCAGCAGCAGCGCCAGCACAGCACGCCGAGCCGGGAAGATGGGATGGCGCAAGAGTGTCGACACAAGTTGCGTCCCACACTAAAGGCCTACCCACCTAGCATGGAAATAAAGACATGCCGTCTGGTATCTTGCCATCGTCGCGTGCCAAGCCATTGGGTTCTAATACAGTTAGGACGCCAACGGTGACAAGAGCTCGTCGGATGATGTCATTAATGTTCGCGTGCCGCGCTATGCGACCCGCACTTCGGCTGCAAGACAGGCCGTGGTGTCCTAGGCTGTTGACAACTTCGCCACAGTGACAGCGATGAGGAAAACAACAAGGGGCTCCTAGTCGCAGGGAAGCAGCGAGGCGGAAAGTAGTGTCGTCAAACAAAGTGCCTATGTTCGACGACGGTAGTGCATGAAGCCACAGACCCGACTCCCACTTACCCACAGCCAGCAGGCGCGCACGCCCTGCAGTAGTAGCAGACGTGTTTAGTAAATTATTCTGTACTACTCTACAAAGCGGCTCATCCCATCGTCTCTGGGAAGATGGATTGTTGGGTGAATCTGAATTCGGGCAAGCGAGTCTCCAGGCATCCATAGCCTCGGTGAAGCATGGCACATCAAAATTAATCAGTTTGGAGGCTAGGATTTTCCTGATTAACTTCTCAGTGCCGTGGATCGAGGATATGAAAGCCGGTAAACTGATACTAGAAATTTTGTGGACGCCGAGGCCTCCCATACGAATGGAAAGAGTAGCTTGTTCCCAAGCTCGGTCATCCATGGCCACATATAAGGTCGAAGTTAATGTATGCCGGATAATTTGGTCCATTTTATCTAAAAGGTGAGTGTGCTTCCATAAATGGGATGCGCGAAGGAAATATGTTAATTTCGGGCCGAAACAGCAGTAATGAACTAAGGTTATGGCCGAATGCATGTTAATTTGGAACAATCTTTCCGAAACGTCATTAAAATTTTGTATTTTTTCCTCAATAAAAACGGGAAAGGAATTTTCAAAGATTGGGGAACCAAGGAGGCGGAGAGAGCTTAAGTGTCAGATGTCTGTCAGTACTGTCCGCTAAGAATAGTTCACATTTCGAAAGGTTGAGATCAAGGCCAATGGAATGAAATTCATTTTTTAAGAATTGAAGGAACAGTTTCTACATCGCCGCCCAAGGTTCCATCATCAAGATACCAAACGTTAAATTTGGAATTTAGCTGTCGAATAATTGGGTGAATGGCTAAACTAAAAATCACTGGCCCGACGGGATCACCTTGTTGACAGCAAACAGCAGATTTGATTCCAGAAGGTTGACCCGATATAGTAATTTTGAAGGGTGCCTGTAACATTGCCAAAGGAAACTATAAATTTGGGGCATTTCTTTTTTAGTTTCTGCCAGCAAGGTTTCCCTATTAACAGAATTGAAGGCATTCCTTATGTCAACCTTCAGGATGACCTCTCCTTTGCCAGAATTTAGGTAGGTCGACAGGGTGTGTACGGCAGCCTCACAGCCCCCTTTGGAGCCGTAACCTAGCTGCAGGGGCTGAATTTTTTCCGAAACCACCTCACCATGAAATTTACAGCAAATCTTGGCTGCCATACGTCGGTAAGTAGTTCCCACGACAATGGGACGAATGCCGCCATCCTTCTTACACAGGGCGCATAGATTCGCCCCGTACAGAACGTCGATGACGTCCTCGTTCACCTTGCCGGAGAGCATAAGGTTGATCAGAGCCGTAAGCTCCTTTAAGATTAACTTGTAGCGCCATACCTACATCGCCACAATGGAACGCATCACACTGATGTCACGCAAAATCCTGCATCTCGCAATCAGAGTTTACCGCGCGACTAGCATATATACAATATCCCGACATTAACCGTCGGGCAGTAGCCCACCAGACACAACACACGTCTGGTCGGAGGATCCTCCCTTTTCATAGAGGATAAGTGAACTTTACACCCTGTTCCTCATACATACCTCTATACTGGTGACTCCGAACATGAACGTCAGCGCAGCCTTCGTGCAACTACTACAGCGTGACTTCATCACAATCGCTTTCTCAAGCTTTCGAGCGGCGAGTCACACAGCCAGCCAGCACCAACGGCTTCAACGGGTATCCTGACCACCAGCATGCAGCGACCACGCATACCTGGTCATCACCCTCAGCCTCATCAGCAAACTTGGCACAGCACACTGCACTCTCGGCCGGTCAAAATAAGCAGAGCCCTTCAAACCTCTCCTGGTCGACGCCAGCAGTCAGCCTCAACCCGGCGCTGTACCACATCCAACGCATTGGAGCATAACGCAGCGCGACCCCGACTCACTGGGGGCATCTCCGCAGACAGTTCCGACTCACCGTGAACTATGCGGCACCCGGTTCCGACTCACTGAAACCTCAACTGGCCCTGGCAAGCATCGCAAGATACACGACTCTGCCCACTATCGACCTCCGGTCGCCGGAGGGGAGTGATGTGGCGCCATACCTACATCGCCACATCACACTGACGTCACGCAAAATCCTGCATCTCGCAATCAGAGTTTACCGCGCAACTAGCGCACACACAACAACACCAATACACACCAGCTGCCCCGGCGCCTGGATTGATAAGGTCCTTAAGGTGTGGAGGACTCAGGCCGTCGAGGCCGCCTGCGGAGCCGCTCCGGAAGGAGCAAACAGCTGTGACCAACTCTCGACCTGTAATGGCGAGGGAGTGATTATCCGGATCAGGGGGGTCGGGAAAAGAAAAGCCATCCGCTGGGGCAAAGTGTTTTCTCTCCAGAGCTGACGAACCTCCTCCTTTTTTTGAAGTCGGGTTAAAAAGCACCCGTTTGCCGATTTACGGCAACCATAGATTCTGCACGCACGACGCAGGACACTTGATTTCATGCAATCATTAGAATAATTTAAATCATTAATCATTAGAATCAGCAATAATCCTCAAACGTCAAGATTTCATTAAATGAGTTCATTCAATAGGACTAAGTACTTGGTCTTAGAGAATTGCATTGATGACTTTAATGATTATAATTATGTAAATACTGACCTTGTTACGGTCTGGAATCATATTTTCATCAACATACAATCTAATACTGACCTGCATAAATTGCAAAAAAACGTAAGAAAATGGGAATTTCGCGGGCTACCTGGCGTTTTCGCGGGCTACCTATCTGGCGCGTTCGCGGGGTACCTGGCGCTTTCGCAGGTTATCTCGCGCTTTCGCCTAGGTTTGGCAGTTCATCTGGTTATGCACAGAGCACAGACGCCTAAGTGTAAGCGGCCGCTGCTAGAAGCGGCATTGGTTGTAACCGAAAATATCCCATGTCTCAATTCAAACTATAGCAAAGTCATTGTAGAAACACCAACGAAAACCGCATTGAAATCAGTCCATGCTCCATCCGTTTTGAGAGCTACGCTACGATGCCACAGACAGACAGGCAGAACGACATGGGGTTCAAACTTATAACACCCCTCTGTTTACATTGGGGGTCCTTGGTGTTAACATACGCTTCAAACATATAGGTAATTATTTTAACACCTCTCTGTTTACATTGGGGGTTGGGGTCCTTGGTGTTAATATACACTTCAAAGATATTTAATTATTTTAACACCTCTCTGTTTACGTCGGAGGCAGGGGTTTACTAACACCCCTCAGTTTATGACGGTGCCACTGATAAGCATGATTTTAAGAAATAGGTGGGTAAGTACACAATGTGTCCCTTTTTTCTAACATTATGGCCTTATTGTTTACTAATCTTTTAAATACAATCATTGCAAACTATAGTTTTGTATAAATTAGAAGCATTTTTTCAATTTTGTAAATGTGTGTACCATGGAGCTGTTTTATGTATGAATGTTATGATGTAGGCATAGTAAAAAGAGAGGAAGTACGTTATCTTCATACAAACGCACCGCGCGCGGCTTGTATGTGTGCGCCAAAGTATCTATGCCTCGCCGCACGCACACTTAAACAAATCTCGGCCCGTTTCGCTGCGCGCCAGTCGGGGCCACAGAACACTAATACTCCTAGCGGAGGTCGGGGCTAACATCGCACGAGGTTCGCGCGTCACGGCTTTTCGGCACCGCTAAATGAATGAAAAATGTGTGATAATCGCAGGAGAACGTATTGCTGTGTGTTTGGGTTTGGCTTTTTTTTTATAAATAATACTGCTATGAATCTTGAATAAATTTCTGTGTTTGTTAGGAAAACCATTGTTGAACTTTATTGACTAATGATCACTGAATTAGGTAGACAGAGATATGTGTTATCTTTGGCAAGGGCCGGGCTTTAAACTAATGAATTGGTGACAGTACTATCAGTAACCTACCGTTTACTCGTGCTCATCACCGCCCCGCGCCGCCCGTCTGCTGGCCCGTCGCTCTTTCTTTCATCGTGAAAGGTTTCATCATCGTTTAGGTACCCAGACAATACAAGTAAAAAATACAACTTCCCGACCCTTGCCAATTTATTGGCACTGAATTAAAATTTAACTAAAAGTGACAACCCTGAGACAGTAGGCAATTATATCGCGGATTGTGCCGGAGATAGCCTACTTCCTCTCTTTATACTATGATGTAGGTATGTTGACTTGAAAGAGTATGGCAGTTGAGAGTATGTCATGCTCACTTAAATGTCTCGCTAATGGTGGCGCGGATCATTCGGTTCCCTACAAAATGGTTGAGCTGGATGGTGCTGATCCACGCGTCATGTTCGTGAACGGGCGCCGTCAGTGGAGACTGGTCATCTCTTAACTGCTGCTTATTTATATATATATATATCTTAGCGGCTTATTTTTAATCTTATATTTTGAATTGTTTTTAATTATTTATTTTTTACATTGTTCTCACATATAGAAGCAACAAGAACAATGTACCCAGGATTTTGTAATAATTTTGATTTAAAAGAGTGTCCATGGAGTTTCTTGCCCATTCTTCTCCATAGAGATCTACGTTTTGGAATGGGCGACTAGCTTCAATTTTCTGACTAACTGATTGACTCTTTAACAATTCAAAAGTGCCTGTAATTGGTTTAATTGAAATAAATGCTTTGAGTTTGAGTTTGAGATAGGTACCACCACCACCACCACACCACCTACCACCATCACATATCACCAACTTTTTATACTTACTTTATAGGCAGAGGCACAGTGTTTATTTATATGCTACAATTTATAGTCATTTATGTACAGTCACGAGCCCTATATGGAAATTAATTAAACACTTAGGGAAATTCAAAAGCGATTTTTTCGTGGAATAACGATAGCAACTTAGAGACGCCTACCTATCTCATAATTCTACAGGGATTGAAAACCGGTACGAATTTGGGTTCCGGTTCTTCATTTCGGTTCTTAAAAAGGTTCTTCTTTTCGGTACGGTTCCGGTTCAGGTTCCGGTTTGGTTCTGGTTCCAAATAAAGGTTCCAATATACCGCTTCCGTATCATCCGATTTAAAGGTTCTCTAAGAAAGATGGGATATGTTTGACGCGTGCCTGGCGTATCTTTTCTTTCAGTTCGCCTTCGAATTATTGGCGAGTGGAAGTCTGTACTGAACAGTGTCAGCAAATATTGTCAGTAATTATTATTAGTGGTTTATATAATCTACAGTTACTGTTAATACATTAATATAAAATGGACAAAGGTAAGTTTCATCGTATTGTATTCACTTAGATAATATTATTAAAAAGGAGGAGGGTTTTTTAATATAAATTATTATTATTTTGTTTTAACATGTGTGGACAGTGTTTTATGGTTGTTTAGTTTCATGGGTTACGGTACTACCGCCGAGGTATTACGCTATTCCAATTACACGTTGGTTATATTTGGTATCTTACTTTCAGGAACAAAACATGCCCGTATTGTGACCGATACCGATACAGACACTCAACTCCAAGAGCAAGAGTTACCTCTAAATTTGAAGCAATTGCTTAGAAGAAATTTTCAAGAAAAATGTCAACCTAAGACTGCAAATACTGAAAAACAACAAATAATAGAGTGTAAAGATTGTGCTTTGCACCACAACGACGATGACGAGCATGATGGGAGAAATCAAATTTTTTCTCAACTGATTACAAAATAATTAAAGATTAAACCATGTCTCAGGACTAGGTGTTATATCGACATACTTGAGTATTTACAGTCAGCAAAAGGTAGTCCTTTTCACCCGCGCGGCGGCGGCCGCTCGTAGGTACAGTGGAGTCAAAATATTTCCGCGAAAATATTTCTGCGGGAGCGCAGCTAGTGACAAACTACACCCCTTCCTGGTTTCGCCCAATTAGAGACATTATGCATTTGTGTGAGTAAAGGGCATTCGGACTTGCTTTGAAGAACCGGTAACATAAAGGTTCTTATAGGTTCCAATTTAGGTTCCGGTTCCGGTTCGGGTTCTTGTACCCGGAACCACTTAATACCGGTTCTATACCGGTATTTTAAGAACCTTTTCAATCCCTGTAATTCTATGTGTTTTAAAATACTATGTTCGTAACGACATGCGACATAAAATTACAATCAATAAAGTAGTACAAAATCAGTTTTAAAAGTAGCTAAGTGTAGGTATACAAATTAGTGCTCGTGACTGTACCTACCCTAGATAACTGGTAGTTAGCAAAATAAAACGCGCGTTATTAACATTGATTTCATCTTTATTTTATAATGATAAAATAAGGTATTCAGCTCTACTTAAGTCAAAAACATAGACATACACACGTCTACATATCAAGCTATACATTTCCAGTATAAGCTGATCTCGCATTTCATAGTATTTCCGTACGGTCAGCTTATACCGGAAATGTATAGCTTGATATGTAGCCGTGTGTACAATCAATTTATTAAATGTTACCCAAGGGAATATTGCTATAAATTTAGTTACGGTTAACAATTTCCACGAATAAAACACACCACACACAATAATAATTATAAAAGTTATGGAATTTCATTTATAAAACAATGCAAAGGGAGGTACCCTTTGCTTCGTTTTTATATTATCCTACGTGAAATTTGAAAGCTACAATCAAAGCAACACTGTGCAGGCTTCATAATATGGAATCACCTATCGGCTTAGTACCTACATATTCATTGTTTAATGAATTTTCAATCGTGCACACACAGGCAACGTCAAAGACACATTCGATGTGTAGTGTACATCAACAAGTTAACAAAGTGAAATATAACACTGAAAAATACTCTGACAAGAAATCAAGCTACACGACAGAGTCGCAGAAAGTGCTCAAGTGACAGTAGAAAATAAATCTAGGACCACCGCATGTAAACATAGGAACAGAGACCGTGTAGGTACGTAAAGTAGTAAATTCCTTCTATTGAAGGAATTTTGTGTACCTGAAAAGGGAGTAGGTACTTCCATTGCAGGAATAGATTTATATATTTATGATGTGGTTTAAAGCACAATTTTGTAGATAGGTAACCCTACGGGACCCTATCTACCTCGTACCTCTGATGTACATAGATATGTTACAATGCATTAGGCTATTAGGTAATATAATACATATTTTGCTTAAAAATATTTAGAAATAAATCTAACTTGTTAAAAAATAAATGGAGGAAGTCATATTTTTGCAAGATTTTTTTATATTTTTAAAAGAACTTTAAAACTAGAACCTATTTGCGCCTGTATAAAATCTTTTACCTATGATGATTCATCTTTACGAAACACGTCATTATTTAGGGCAGGTTCAGACATTTACTGCGGCGCCTCCGTTGCTGGTAACGGTATAACAGTTAAATTATGATTAACAGAAAAACAAGGATTGATCGGATCTCTTGTTTCCTCTGATTGGAGAGTGCAATTTAAATCTGGTATTTTTGCACCATCCGCATTTATATCTTCACCAGAAAGCTTGAGCGCCGTCGGTTCACTTAAAGTTGCGTTATTTTCAGTCAATGTGCCATTTTGGAAGCTCGACTCGCTGGTAATATTACTAATATTGTCAGGCTCATCAACCACCAGAGGAGGTTCTGTTACATTGTTTTCTGCGGCAGAGTTTAAAAGAATCGAGCATGGTATTGTCGTCATATATTCTGCGCCTGCCTTTGTAAGAACCGTAACGGTGCACTTCGTGTTGTCAGTAGAGTTCTTACTATCACCAGAATCTTTTACGTCGGCATCTGGGGTAAAAGAAGTAGCGATTGAACAAGGTATTGCGAGCACTTCGGTTTTGTTATCATTACTTATGGTTAAACTGCAGTTTAATAGATCGGCTAAAATTGAATCGGCAACAGGGGCAGTGTCGTTGGCCGCTGTGACAGCCACAGGCTGTCCCCTATTATCGTAAATGACGGTATGGTGCTGTCTTCCAGTAGAGCGTGCCAAATTCCACAGGGCTAATCCAGTCAGTACCGTTCCAATACCAGCACCTGCGATACCTATACCCTTCAGAGCGCTTCCTGAACGACTCACACCTCCATTTCCTCTACCATAGTTTCCGAAGTATCCGGGTGATTGAGAGCCGTACCCTGGATTATAGGCACCGTATCCACCGCCACCGCCGTAATTAGAGCCGTAATTTGAATGAGCAGGTGGCCCTTGAGGATGGTAGCTGTTTCCGTAGTTATTTTGATAATTCTGACCATTGTTATACGGTGGTGGTGCAGCAGCAGAACCAGCCACTCCAGTATTGTGTTGCTGCGTTTGTTGAGGATAGCCACCACCGGATCCGTGTTGTTGTGGATAGCTGTGTCCAGACTGGCCACTTCCTGATAATCCAGTTGACTGTGGGTACCCTGATTGACCAGCTCCAGTGTTTCCTGACAACCCAGTCCCTTGTGGGTATTTGCTCGCAGTTTGCTGAGGATATCCACTGCCACCACTTCCTGATAAACCGTTTGAAGATGGGTAAGAATGACTCGGTTGATTATTAGAATGTGGCTGACTAGCTAAATTATTAGGTGCACTACTTCGTTGAATACTTTCTTGATTAGTCGCTGGTTTTGACTTGTCACCGGATAATCCTGTTCCACTGGAAGGATACGAATGACTTTGCCCGCTGGACGGCTTGGATTGCCATCCAAACAAAGTAGGTTTTGGAGCTGAACCTTGTGGATTACTAAAAGATGTTGGCGCAGGTTGAGGGTTATAATTTGTCTTTTTGCCTGATCCAGGACGAGATCCAGTGCCACGACTTCGACCCGAAGTTTTTCTTCCTTCAGCACAAACAATAAATAAAATAGTAAAGAACGCTATAAAATATTTCCGATTCATATTTCAGTCTTTGGATTATAACAACAGTCCCGAAAATTGTATCAAAGTTCACACTGTATGCACTTGTACAACATACGTCAACACTATACTGTCGCGTGTCACACTCTGTTTCTCGAGCGCTAAGTGAATCGACCCAAGAATATGGTCGAATGTTGACCGCCCACCCTAATGCGCACTACAGCGGGAAACATAATAGGTGCTGTGACCTACGTAGTAGGTACCTAGTTATACGCTATAAATGGACCGCACGCTAACAACATGGACTCTTTCGAAGAATCAATATTCCAACATGGAAACACAAACAACTGGGGACAAACAAACGTAGCTCAGGCACCTACCACGATACTACCTCCCTCTAATCGATAAATTGAAGTTACAACACTGGCTCTATGTTATGGTTAACAAAAAAATAGGTTTAATGTACATAGGTTTATTGAGTAGTAACGAATGTAATAGTAGAAGGCACAATTTAAGTGCGTTTTCTTACGCTGACAAAACAGTATGATTAGGTAGGTAATTAATTTAAGAAATCAAACTGTATTCAACCCACCTTACAAAATATTAGACAAAGACCGACCATCCGCAGACTTTTATCGCTAGTGATTATTAATACGAGACAAAAGAACTTTACCATGAAGTTTGGGTTTATGTATATACAGGGTGTGGCGTAAATAGTGGTCCAACGTTAAGCGGTCGATACATCTTATACTTATTCAGCTATCACATACCACAATTTGAAACTTTTTTTCCATAGATCTCAGAATAAAATATTTTTCTATTCTTTTTTGAAAAATTTACAACTTGCTTTACTAATGTGGCTGTAATTTCTAAAAAAGATATTATTTTACCATATTTTTTTCTGTTTATAACTGTGGAATACATGTGCTATCACATGCAAGTTATTTTGTAAATGTAATTTTATAGGTAATAAAGAAAAATGTGTTTATTTCAAAATGTAACTCAAATGTCTAGAAAATTGTGTGACTTGGGGTGCCAATGGTGTAAAAAAATGTACCACACTGTCAGTGTCCATTATTTTAAAAACTTGTTCAATTACTGCAGATTCTAAAATAGTATAATAATAACCGACTCCTTAATTTAAACAAAAGTTATAGCCATTTCTATTCAAAAAGAGCTTAATTGTACAGCGCAATTAGTAAAGCAAGTTGTACATTTTTCAAAAAAGAATAGAAAAATATTTTATTCTGAGATCTATGGAAAAAAAGTTTCAAATTGTGGTATGTGATAGCTGAATATACGGTGTATCGACCGCTTAACGTTGGACCACTATTTACGCCACACCCTGTATATTACCATCGATAAACGCCAGGCTTTTCCAATTTTGAAACAATTTTGTTTTCTGTCGTTCTGACTTCCTATTGCTGGACGAGAACAAAGGACCATAGGGGCAGGGTTTCTAATGAATCGGTGTATACAAAAAGCAACTTTAAGGTGTAGGCCTGCTTGCACCATAGATCAGTCAGTATTTAAATCATCATTCTGTCTCTGTCATTTTGAAACGATTGACAGAAACGGAATGATATTTAGTGATTTGTGGTGCAAGCGGGCATAAGTACCTACCTACTAGGGTTTGGGAAGTCTCGACAGTCTCAAAATCCCGGAACCATAGTTACTTTACTCTTTGCCCGCGACATCCCGACACTTCGAGACTTTTCAGAATAAAATTAGAATCGAGATAATTTTGGTTCACATGTAAGAATAAAAAAAGCAATTTTAATAAAAATCAAGATTTTTACTGACACTAACTGTCCCCCGCTTCTTCGTTCGCGTGGAAGTCGTAAGATACACAAATATACCTACTAAAACCAGTGGGGCCGAAATTCGTTCCTTAAGAGAGACCATGGTAGAGCGAACAGATTTTACCTTAAGCCTTGTCTCCCAGTGGGGTGATGATAACCTGGTCTCTTAACGCCACCAAAACACAGGCGTGTCTTTTTACCGCTAAAAGGAGTCGTTTCGATCAATCTCCTACTTTTCGGGATGCATCTGTTCCTGTAACTGATCGGCTCGAGCCATGCAGGCATGAGGCATGGAGTTGACATCATGTCTCAACTTCGGAGCCACCATCGAGTACAAAGCCCAAACTGCGGCCAAGAAACTGGGCATCCTAAATAGGGTGAAGCGATACTTTACGCCTGGACAGCTTTTAACTCTCTACAAAGCGCAAGTCCGATCCTGCATGGAGTATTGCCACCTTTGGGATGGCTCAGCTAAATACCAACTTGCCGCGCTTGACTTGGTGGAACGCAGAGCTAAGAGGCTCATTGGCGACGTAAGACTGGTGGATGCCAAGCTTCACAGCTTGGCTCATCGCCGCAAGGTTGCCTGCTTGTTGGTCTTCTACAAATTGTACTTCGGTGAGTGTGCTCGAGAACTCCACGACCTCATTCCACCTGCCTTCTTCTACCATCGGACATCTTTCATTCATCATTTCATTAGAGGCCATAGGAATAAGGGGAATGGCGCTGACATTACTTGCCGACTATTTAGACGACCGATCCCAATGTGTTCAGATTGACGAGTTTACGAGCGATGAGCAGAAAAATACTGGATTTGGTGTCCCCCAGGGGAGTATTTTGGGCCCCACCCTATTCCTGGTTTATATTAATGACTTGTGTAACCTAAATATTAAGCACGGCAAAATCATATCATATGCTGATGACACGGCACTAATTTTTTCAGCTAAATATAGTAGCGAATTATATAAAAAAGCTCAAATCGATTTTAATACTATCACTGATTGGCTCCAAAGCAACTTACTAACATGCCAAAAATGCATGCTGACAAGACAAAATATATTCATTTCTCCATGCGCAAGTCGCAACTTAACACTACTAACTTCAATATATGTGCTCATCAATGTGCTAACCTGTCAGTTAACGATTGTAATTGTCCTCATATCCTTAAAACCTGTACTATTAAATACCTCGGGGTTATAACAGACGACACTCTCTCTTTTCGGTATCATATTGAAAGTCTGGTTAAAAGAGTGCGCAAATTAATATACGTATTTAAAAAAATACGAAATTTTGCAGATCCTAAATTAATCACACAGGTTTATTTCGCCCTTTGTTAATCTGTAATTAATTACTGTATCACCTCATGGGGTGGCGCATCAAAAACAATCTTGCTTCCTCTTGAAAGAGCTCAAAGAGCAATTTTAAAGGTATCAAACTTCCATCCCTTTTTCTTTCCCACAGATCAGCTATATAAATCCTGCAACGTGCTGATTGTGCGTCAGCTTTTCATTACGCGTTTAATATTAAAACAGCACACCATGCTCACGTACAATGCTGACAATACTAACAAGAGACGGAATGATATAGTATGCATTTCTAATGTTACCTCCAAACATGTCTTTGTGGAAAGATTCTTTTTATTCTTAGGTCCATTTCTGTATAATAGATTAAATAGAAAACTAAGTATATATAAGTTAAATTATTTTAGCTGTAAAAAATCTGTAATTACCTTTTTACAACCTCTGTCTTATGAACAGACAGAGGATCTACTTGTTGTTTGCAAGTAAACTGCAAACACGCTGTTTTTTTATTTATAGTTACTGTTAATGTATGTTTTAATTTTAGTACTTTACTATTCACTTGATGTTAATTTATTTCTTTTTAAGTAGGTATTAATGCACCTTGTAGTCTGAAACACAGGTTCAACCTAGTTCAGGCAAAAAGGGACTGTGCTCTATTATAACTGTTCGATATATTTTTTTTTTTGTAAATGTGCCCCTTTTTATAAATAAACGATTATTATTATGGTTTTTAAATTTAATTTTCTCAGGTTAGTACCTGGTATTTTCAGAATCTCACGGATGTGAACCAAGGCGAGATTCTAGTTATTATTCTGAGAAGATAAATTTATTATTATCTATATTATTATTTAGACGCACTGCAGGTTACCATCCCTACGTAATTGCTATTCCACCAATTCGCACTAAGCGTTTCCAAATGTCTTTTTTGATGCGCACAGCAAAGGAGTGGAACTCTCTGCCTGCGTCTGTTTCCGAACGCATACAACCCCGATCTCTTCAAAGTGAGAGTTAACAGGCTTCTTCTGGGTAAGCTCGCTCCATCGTCGACTTTGTCTCTGTCATCTCTGACCTAGACTAGAGTCAAGAGCAAACCTATATCAAATAAAAAAAAAATAAAAAAACTAAAAAAAGTAATTAAAATTTAATTCGACTTCTAAAAGAAATTAACTCAAAATTATGAAATAACTTTCATTTCGGAAGTTGGTGTCTTGGGATCTGTATTTTATTTTTTTGCTACCGACTTTCGAAATTAAAGTTATTTCATAATTTTGAGTTACTTTCTTTTTGAAGTCGATTTAATTTTTAACCGACTTCAAAAAAAAAGAGGAGGTTGTCAGTATTTAGTTCTCAGGTTAGTCTTTTTTTAATATATGTATGTTCACCGATTACTCGAAGACGGCTGGACTGATTTGGATTTTTTTTTTTTTTTTTGAAAGGGTTCCTTTTCCAGGTAGTCCTATTGTCATCAGGTTAGGATCTGATGATGGGTTCCTGAATAAATCGACGGAACTCTTTAAATATAGCGTGACTGGTAATTAGTGACCGATACTTAAACACATGATTGTACTCATGATAATAAACAACTTTTACTATGGGACCAAACCTGAAATCGTGAAAAAAAATCTGCTGCTCCCTACATTTATGCTCGCATAATTCGTCAAAATGTAGGGACCAGCAGATTTTTTTTTCACGATTTCAGGTTTGGTCCCATAGTAAAAATTGTTTATTATCATGAGTACAATCATGTGTTTAAGTATCGGTCACTAATTACCAGTCACCCTATATAGGTATACCACACCACACCCGCGGTACACCCATAACGATTTGGGTATTTTTATAGTAACTTGTGTATTTGCTCTCGGAAAGCACCATTTTGTGAAGTGGAACTGAAGAATGGATGAAGACCACAGGTGGCCACCGGAACTACTCAATAATAAGTATTTCACGGGTTGCGACTCGATTACTTTAAAATGATTGCTAAGCAATTCATGCTCTTTACAATGCCATATTATTATGGTGAAGTGGAGCTGATGGTGAAGTACCAGGAGAACTCCTCAACAATTTACGTCCCTGCATCGGGAAAAGCAATAATTTGTAAAAGGTGATGCGCAGTTGACATTAGGCTATAGTAACTTAGATAACTTACAAACCGGCCCACTAAAAAGTAAAGACTAAAAAACTTTTTTGCAAAAAAAAAAACAACCGACACAAAAAACTACAAAGTGAAAAATAACTACTTTTGGAAGTCTGCAGCCAAAAACTGAAACACAGTTCCAAAGACACCGTCTTCCGTAAGTTTTTTAAAGTTCACTTTTTACGCAGTCGGTTTTTTTTATTTTTTTTATTAACTGCTTTTTTGACATTACAAACAGACACTTAAATTTTATTTATTTGTAGGGAAAAATGTTTCTGATTTTTTGACAATTAAAACCCATGAAATTGTAAATAAAAATAATAACTGGAACTAAATTTTAGATTTTAGAAATTAGTCGGATTTAAACTTTTTTTTTGCATTTGGTAGCCCAATTCTTAAGGATGGCTGCAGGCTATTTAACACCAGGCTACGACCCTTAGGAGCCGAGCAAAAAGAAAAAAAGTCAGAAAGAACGCTAATTGACAACGAAATAATAGCGCGGGCGGGCGATGTACCGCGACGGGACGGGGGACGAGGGAATTTTATTAAAATGTAGTTGTTATTAACCGACTTCAAAAAAAGAGGGAGGTTACCAATTCGACACGCATGTATGTAATATTATTGGAACTGCAAGATATTGACATTTACTAATCTATTAGGACTTCCAATCAAAAATACAAAATTTTATAGGTAGTATATTTAAATATGTTTGTATGTATGTTTGTCCACGCATTTATCTGAAACTATTAATTGGATTACAACACAACAGTGCAAGTTTCATCAAAATCGGTTCAGTAGTTTTCAAGATATGGAAAAAATCTCAAAACCTTTATCAAATTCTAGTGCAATATTTACAACAAATCTATTAGCTAGCTACTTATTACAAACAAATATTCCAGTTTTTACTTAAAACTAAAAATTACGAAATAAATAAGTATCTACCTAATTTCAAAACTCAAAATTATTATGAAGAGGATTGTGAAGTGCCAATACGCAGCGCGAGTAGGTATTTTCAAAAATGCTATCTGTTTCATACTTGCTCTCTCTCCCTCCGAGCGTGAACATATCGTGCGATAGAGAGAGTTGCAAGTCTTGGAGGCAATTACCTATTTCCTTTTTGAAATATTGTTTCGGGCGATAACGTTTTCACCCCCCTATACCTTTACGAAATGAGACAATTATGGTCCCATTAGATTCAGTACACCTTAATCTAGGGGTTTGTACGTTTTTTTTTAGTAGTTCAGTTCAGTTAAATAAAAAAAATAAACACGCTCGAGGAAGTTTTTAAGTCAAAAATATAGATATTTAGATGCTAATCACTTATATCGTACCCAATATTTCTTTATAATAAAAACTTACGGACCTAGTTTTTCATTATATCTACAACATTTCCAAAAATTACGAAAATTAGACTATGTTTACAGGGGAAAAAAACGTTATCGCTTTTTGTATGAAAATTTACAGCTTCACAATCCTCTTAATTTCGGAAGTCGGTGGCAAAACTAAAATACAGATCCCACGACAACGACTTTCGAAATTAAAGTTATTTCATAATTTTGAGTTAATTTGTTTTTGAAGTCGATTTAATTTTATTAAATTACTTTTTTATTTATGTTGCTCTTGATTTTTTTGCAAGAATTTCGGGTATGTATATTTTCTTCTATTTTTTGATTGCCTGTTCCATTTGACTTGAATAGGGCATCGAGAACCGGTCCTATTTTAGGAACCGGTTCTTTCTGTTCTAAATTCTAGACGGAACCGGGTACCCGGTTCTTTCGGGTTTTTTTCATAAATTCTATTTAAAAGTGTCTAAATAAAACACACTTTATTGGTACGCATATTTATATATTTTTTGAATTATACTCAAATTACAACATCGTTTTTAACTATTTTTGGCAACAATCAGTTCTTTAAAATTCAGTATTTTCACAATCAGTTACAATCAGTTCTTTATAATTCACTACACTACAGAGATCAAAAAGGGAAATAATAAAAATTAAACTTAAAAAAATTAACCATCTTACAAGCTAGACATAGGAACTTTTACAAATCCACTCAAAACAAATCAACAAGTACATAACAGTTGTAAATAAATGATAAAAATTACAAAAAAATATAATAAAAACCAAATAACGAAAATTAATGATTAAATTGTGCATTACCACAGCATTACGTATTGGCTTTCTTCTTTCCTAAATAAAAGGAACGTAAAAAAATAAGTGCGTCTAAAGTTTTGTCGCTTAAAGACGAACGGAGTCTATTGCAGACTATCCCGGCGGAAGAAAATATACGTTCCGGCTCCACACTAGTGGGTGGAATTGATAGTAAATGGTGATAAGCGAGTGATAGGTATCGTCCTCGCTGTCTCTGACCACCATTCTCAAACAGAGCCATTTCTACTCTTATAGTAGTGTTGATGTCATTTGATGTCGATTCAGGAGCAGAAGCAGTAGCTTGACTTATTTCCTTATTAAGTTCTTCTTCATTTGTTAACGAAGATACTTGTAAGTCATCATCATCATGTCTCCTGAAATCAGGCGTACAATCAAGAGGTATACTTTGTTTTGTGCGTTGAATGAGGTTTACGATTTCCCGCAGCATCTCATCACTCGTAGGCCGTAAAAAAACAGTTTTATCTTCATTTTCAATGTTATCAAAATACTTCTCCGGGTTGGTCAAATATTGCAATATTGATGCTTGGACTAGTCGTCGTTTTGCATATTGTTTACGCAATGCAGCCGCCATTTTATTGCTCAGATGAGTGTTCATTTCAAGCAATTTTTTTATTGCAAATTTGAGAGAAATATCAGCTGTAAGCAATGTAGCATCACGGCGACATAGTGCCTCCACGACAGTTTTTATTATATCCAATATATTATTTAACTCGTGTATATGTCTCCAATCATCGTCAGTAAACTGAATATCAATATTCAAATCTATTAGTGCTTTTGTGATAGATGTTTTTAATTTTAGAAAACGGCTTAACATGGTGGCCATGCTGCTCCAGCGAGTCTTTCCATCCAAAAGGAGAGAATACTCCTGTCCAAAATCAGCTTTAACATACTTTTGAAGGACGTCATCATTTTTAGTCGGTGACTTTTTGAAAAATTTTACCACTTTTCGTACCTTAGATATGAGCTGATAATAGCTAAACGATTGTGGTGGTAAAGATGCTAATGGCGATTCGTTATTGAATTCAGCACCATCGTCTTCATCATTGTTATTTTCACCATCATCAGTTTCGTTACTAAATTCGCCACTTCGCATTCTTAAAGATAATTCAGATAGAGGCAAATCTTCGTCATAATCATAATTGCCAAGTTCGTCCAACTGCTCCAGTATCATCTGTGGCGCTTCTACGTCTTCCTTGATGTCTTTGTTGCGATTATACATCACGTCCACAATTGCTAGTTGAACTGCGTGAGCAATACATAACTGATGGTAAGACTTGAGCGACTTCCCAAATGCAACCATAAGGCTGCAGCCATCTGTAGTTTGAGCAACAATGTCTTGAGTTAAGGATATGCCATATTCATTCAACTTGGACTCAATTAACTGAACGCATTTTGCTGCATTCATGGAGCCATGAATTCTTATTAGACCAAGGTTTCGAAAAGCGTTTCTAGCAAAATCTGGTGAATGCAATGAAAGACCTATGTATCTTCTGTTGTGATTGGATGTCCATTCGTCGAATGATATTGAAAACTTCTTTTCATGAGATAGAATCGCTTCAATCTCACTAATCACCTCTAGTTTTCTTTTTTCACTTTCCTTGATAATCTTGTTTCGAATGGTATCCGCAGTCTTGGGTAATTTATTGCCGCTTTTTTCAAAAAGGTACCTTAAATCTTGAGATGCTATAAATGTTCTTAGTGAGATTCCATCCATCGAAGCCATACGAGACACCATTACTTCCATACTTGGATTAGCATCACTCTCAAAAAAATGGGTCAATTTAGATTTCTTTTTCGGCATTTCGGGATCCGGAAGTTCTTTTGTAGTAGATGCACCACCCTGTGCTGACGTAGTTGGACTTTCTAAACTGAGTTTATGTACGTTTTTCAAATGTTTTTGTAAACTGCTCGTGCTACCACCGCCTGATTTTAATATCTTTTGGCATAATTTACATTTTGCTTCACTTTTATTTTTGTTTCTTAGAAAGTAGTGCCAAACAGAGGCATTGTCTCCTGCCTTATTTATCACCTCTTCGAAATCCATTCTTTTGTTGTTCAGGAATTCTGTCAACTGGAAGATGCGCCTGAAATTCAATAAACTTTCTTAGTAAAGTTATTGACATCAGACAAGTTGGTCGAATATTTGAACACTTGGTGGCTAGGCCACCTGCTTGCAATCGAACTTCTAATGCAAAAGTTGTGAAAACATTGAGAGGCAACTGGCATTTCTTTTATTACCAAAAATCGACACGAACATAATATTAACACTGCTCATTTGACCAGTGTAATTTAGTCCCGCCTGAGCAACACTGTTATTTTTTATGATTCTTAATTTATACTTATCTACTAAGCAATTTATAAGCAGTTTAATATAGCACGTACCACGTGTTCTACCAAGTGCCAAAACTGAAATATTACCTACCTTCATTTGTGTTGTATAACTCAGATTTTCATGATTCACAATAATTATCAGATTGGATGCCAAACAACAAAGTAATGTGAGCAAAGATAAATAAATAAATAGTACACCTATTTATTTATTTCTCTTAAATAGGTGTAACAACTTTATCATGTCGCTGTCCAGCCAAGTCTGGCCAAGTTATTATTATATTTATCTAATCCGTCCACAAGAGTGAAAGCGTAATACTTAACTAATAGCAATTAAAATAAATATTCTCAATTGATTGATAATAATAACAATATGTAATAATATTTAAAGTCACTTACTTGTCAAATCGGCGTCAAAACAATACACCCACTCACAACGTTTGTTTGTGTCGAACTAAACAAAATGGCGACAGCGCGTCTACCAGTGTTGCCAACCACAGATTGTTAAGGAAGGTGAAAGGTCTAGAGTTACCACCGAAATTCAAATAGTCGTACGTTTTTTTTACAATTGCCAGCTCACTATCGGATAGTATGTGTCAATACCGCGAATACAACTTTTATTACTATACTATCCGAGACTGAGCTGAAAATTGCAAAACAACTGTCAGAAATTTGAATTTCGCGGGGTATCCTGGAGCATTTACTTTAATGTCCCTTGTTAGTTTCTTAAAGATTCATCATTAATAATAAATTATAACGTTATTTATTACTTTAATAGTGAAATAACTGCATATATTCTGTTTTAATAATAAATTTGGATAATAACTTGATATTTAGCATTAAGAGTATTATAGAGATAATATTATTTCTAAAATTTTAAGAGAGAACCGTAAGAACCGAAAAAACCGGTTCCTCGTTTTACAGAACCGGTTCTATCAGGGTCTTTCAGAACCGGGAATTCCCGGTTCTTTTGGAACCGGGAAAAACCGGTTCTGATGCCCTAGACTTGAATATCAAGTAATTATTCGTTAAGCTAATAAGTGGCGCCGGATATCTATGAGTGCCGCTTTTAATTAAATACATTGACAGAGTGCGGGACGCTAATAATAGTACATTATGATACAAGTCTGCTATCTTGGTCATTTCATTACTAATTCATTACACTCGAGGCGGTATTATTCGCATGAGCCGCAGGCAAGTGCGGTAAGGGAGCCGAGTATGTAATTATCAATGCACACGTGTTTGATACGACGTTTTTCAATGCACTTGCGAAGCAAAAATAAATAAAGTTTCATAAACTAATTAGTATGTAAGAAAAAAAAAATGAAATATGGCCCGCGGATTCCTTTTATCGCGGTGTTTACGCAAAGGCACGCAGCCGTCGAACAGTCTAAAAACTGAATACTTTGTAAGTTATTTGTTATAAAGAACACGAAAGAATGTATTTTTTTGACAAAAATAAATAATTTGATGAAATATTATGTTAATTTATCATATTTTATTTATGTACACAGTAGGCATAAAAAGGCATGAAGTCTCTTTGATGAGATTAAAAAAGCGCACATCTCCGACTACTTAGTAAATAGTTAGGTATCTGTAGCGCACATTACCGCACTAGTGCGGTAATATAAAGTAAAAGCGTGCATGTTTAATACACTGCATTATAAACCTAATAGCTGTTCAATAAGAGCCACTTTACGAGCAAGTGTGTTGAAAACTTTATTATGACCTTTTGAAAATACATAAAATGATTGCAATACAATTTCAACAACCATGTCTCGAGTCTCGAATCGAAAGTTTCGAGACCCGACACAACTGAAACAAAAAGTCCCGGGACTTCGGGACTCGAGACGTCCCTGGGCCCTGGACCCAAACCCTACTTACCTACATAATTCATTTTTAGTCTTCACAAATCAAGCTGTTATGTAAGAACAATCCGTAAGTGAAGGTCTCCAAATGCTAGACATGGGTTTTCTAAAGGGCTCTTGTCTGCTATCATGAGGATACCTTCAATATTAGGTATGCTAAACTGACCGCCCTACAGGTGATAAATGGGGAACATGGCGTGGTGTGGAGTATGGTACATATGGTAGTTAATGTAGGTCAACGCCACGCTTGGTAAACGAATTGGAGTACTTAGGTACCTATGCATGGAAAGTTGCGATTACCATTTTGACGTCCTTCATCTTTTCTTAGATATCTTTACGACTTGCTCCTGGTTGCACAATGTGCAAGACAACATTTTAAGCGGGTTCTAAATAAAGCAACAGTAACTGATAGTGATCTCGTGCTTTTCTACACTTACCTAATAAATATTTGCCATTTTTCATTCTAGAAAAATAAAACAGCAGGCGTGCGATGAGACCAAAACACGACATCCATTGGTTAATAGCCGGAAATTACTTATCCACACCAGCCCGCAGGGACTAGAGTCCACGTGACTAACTCATGTCAGTTGATATAAAGATTTTAATCTTTCTGTACACAGCAAATGGTACATTTTCCTGTGTTTCAAGATCAGCATATAGACCCTTTTATCTTTAAGGTCAAATTGACATACTAAGAAACCCTGGGAATATCCAGAGGTATACGTGCCTCTCAATTGTTAAATTGAATCTTTTTATAGGGGGCCATTGGGGCCGATTTGTAAAAATATTAACTAGGTAAGGTGATACCTAGTTAATATTTTTAAATACTTACATTCATTTGTTTTACATTATGTATTTATCAACAACAAAAAATATCAGTAGGTATAGGTACTTACTTTAGGTACAAATAAAAAAAACCGGCCAAGTGCGTGTCGGACCACGCCCAATGAAGGGCTCCGTAGTTGGGATGCAGAAAGAAGAGACAGAATTATCCCAGAAAACTTAACATTGTATTTAGTTGAAAAACATGTTCCCCAATTCATTTCAACTGCAAATGTAAGTTTGTACGCACAATATTGAGAGATTTACGGTGTCATTTTAAGACAATAGACTACTTATATATCTTTTAATCTGTAAGTACAAAACTATTTTTTTTTTAATTTTAGGCTCAGTAGTTTCGGAGTTGGCATGGTAAATTTTCGTATATTTTCTTAAACAACTTTAGAACTATTTATTGTAAAATTATTAAAAGATCTATTCCAGACCCCCATAGTAAGCCCTTTCATTTGATATAACCCACGCAAAACTTTTTTTTTTAATTTTCTTATTAGCCCCCAAAAGTAACCCATATTCAAAATTCATTTATTTACGTAACACTACGTCCGTGTTTAGGTCACAGAAATTGATATGTGTACCAAATTTCAACTTAATAAATTCATTAGATTCGGAGCAAATTGGCTGTGACAGACGGACAGACGGACACGGTTCTGTTTTTAACACGCTTTTATTAGCTTCACTTGTAACTAACAATGTAAAAATATCTTGGAAGTCAATTTTAACCTACTTATAATAATTGTCGTATCGGCATGAAACTTTGTATGTATATTGATATGTAGTTCGGAAGAAAATAATATGATTTGGTATCTTGGAGCTAATCTGATGATGGAGCCAAGAGGTGGATAGTGGAACTCTTCAGTGGCTACTAGTAAACCTATCGATTTTTGGGCTCATATGATTCGGTTTGACGAGACTAATATATTGAGCTTGGTAACGAGGGTCTGATGATGGAGCCAGGAGGTGGAAGTGGAACTCTTCAGTGGCTACTAGTAAACCCCTCGTGTTTGAGCTCGTCGTCGTCGTCGTCGTTTTGACGAGTCCAGTACCGCTATTTAGATGTGCGTGCTTTTAATGAATTTAAACAAAGCGCTCCACGCTTTGTGAATTAGGTAATCATTGGATATAAAAGAAGTGACAAGCTGCATAGGTACTTATATCTTAACTAACACAAGTTAATTTGATTATTTTATAATTTTTAGTGCGTGAGAAAAGCGTGTTTTTAGGTTTTTTTTATAACTACATATTTTTTTCCATTTGAGGTATGGAACCCTAAAAATAAAACCTCTTTGTTTAAATAAATCACTTGCAGATAGCTTATCTACTACGTCATTAGATTATCTTCTCTATAAACTACGTTTGAAGTGATAAATACAATCAGAAATCAATTAAGATTCTTGTTCAATTGTTCTCATCTTGAAGTACGCAGCAAGCAGTAGTACCTAAGACAAACGAATTTCACAATTTAGTGCAAGCAACTTGAAATGATTGTATACGTTACATTTCTTTGTTTTCTGGCAAGTTCTTGTAATGCCCGACCAAATAATGTAGACATAAATCCACAAAATGTGGTAACGGTTCCAACAAACTGTCCAGATGGGCAGGAGTGGGTGAACGGTGCATGTCGCGAGATCTGGAGAGTTACCGCTGCGCCTGCTAACCTTGTCACGGTGCCTACTAACTGTCCCCCAGGCCAATCATTTGTTAATGGACAATGCCGCGACGTTTGGATTAAAGTCCTGATAGAAGAGACCAACCTCGGGTGAGTTCTATTTTGTTTCTATTGTTGTATTTTCTATAATAGGTAATGAACATGGCCATGCCTTGGCTCTCTACCTACATAG
Organism: Fissipunctia ypsillon; assembly: GCA_947568875.1. NCBI lineage: Eukaryota > Metazoa > Arthropoda > Insecta > Lepidoptera > Noctuidae > Fissipunctia > Fissipunctia ypsillon. The sequence goes on along the minus strand of OX387654.1, from coordinate 13,958,388 downwards.
AGTTACGAACGGGCTCATTTTACCTATTTTATCTTATTGCCATGGTCATGCTATGTTTACAGCCTGATATTGGATATGATGAAGATAAGATACAATTAAACTTAAACATATAAGGTGTAAACCTAAATATCGGCCTGATAAGGCTTTTCCTCAAACATGCTTGGAAATTCGAGCAATTTTAAAAACCTTCTTCGAGATAAATCGAAAATGCTGTACTGCTACCTAATTGCGTAACGCATTTTCGTTAAACGATTCAAACTAGTTGGTTTCGTTCCGATCGCGATTTGCTTTATTTTACAACTTTCGTATTGCGTATCTACACTACCATACGAACCAAACTGGGATATGCTTGGAACGTTAAAAGAGTGAACCTTAAGCAGGAAAAATTGGGCACATGTCAAAGCTAGTATGAAAACACATGTGTAATTTAAAAATGGAACGAACTTTTTACTTCGATACATAAGGCCAACCACATGCAGTCGAAATTCCGTTTCGAAAGCAGCAAATTCATTCATAATCTAAAAAATATATAACTAAAAATATAAAACTACAAATATATAAGTAACTATAAATCTAAAAAATATAAAACTACTAGTTTGGCCAACGAAAGATGACCACGAATTATTTTCAAAAGATTTAGTACGGCAATATTTTAGGACTGTAAAGATTCGTCACATTGACGTTTCGTACTTGAGTCATCTTGTGTTTACGTGCATCATATTTTCGTTGGTTCTGTTTAAAATAGTGCCGAAAACAATCAAAAGTTCGACGAGGAAGCTTCTATTTACCATGATTGACAAATCTAAAGACGCAAAAAGTGATTTGAATCAGAAATCTGCAGAGTATCTACTTTTCAGGAAGTATTAACAACGAGGTGATACAACTTAAAATTGTGGAAACAGTGAAGAAATTGAAAACTCTCGAAAAAAATTAAATGTCGACTTGTGAAACACATTATTTAGAAAAGATATCCTCAATGACAGCTTCAGAAATGGGGTTGGCAACTGTCAAAGTGGCGCTAGCATAGCTTTAACCAAAACTATTTTCATTTATACGAAGTATTTCTTTGTTTATGATTTTATAAAATGCCTAAGAAATGTGAAGTGGCTTATTGCAAAAAAATAGGTGTACGCCAATTTCCGATAGCTATGCAGTGACTAGAATAGTACTTACAAACAAAAATAGGTACTGCCTTATATGCATTTTGTTAAGCGGTGGTAATTTAGTACTGCTGTTAATATCCCAATAAGTGTTCGAATCAGGAACCTGCAATATCGGGTCGGATCTTTTTGTGTTCCCAAAATTGAAATTTTAGTCATCAATCTTTAAACAAATGACATGAAATCTTATGAAATGGATCATGATCATAGAACTCACTGTTATGTGTTCCATATGAAATTGTATGTCCAATTTGGCTTTTTGTAGTAATGTTGGTGTTGGCGAAAAGTATTACGAAATGTGTACTTCCTACACATGATCTGACCAAAATTATGTCTGGACTTTAAAAGAGACTGTGACCTCTGAGTTTGTTTCGGCCTTTCTTCTCAGAGTAGTCAGATAGGAAACGCCGGCCTCATCTAGTAAAAAAAAAAATGTTTGACGTGTAAAAGTGTTTGTATAAACCTACTTACAGAAATAAAATCATTTATCATTATCATTTATCATTACAAACAAAACTATTTCATAAATAAAAAAGCTTGATGTAGAATTTTAAGGTTATATACCTTGCAATAAGGTCTGCTTTTCTTCCTTGTAAAGAAGCACCTCGTTTTTTCAGTTCAGCCTTTAGCTCGCTTATTCGCCATGTTGAGTACATGTTTTTCGTAGTATCCAACTTGGTATTTTGATGAAAAAAAATGACAAAACCAAACACACAAATTGAAAAACAAACGTGACAGGGGAAAACTATGCTAGCGCCATCTGTCCAAAGTTTTAAGGGGCCAACCCCATTATAGATTTTTAACAGTTACTTTGAATGGTTTATACATATATGATAATGTGTGTGGATGGCTAAATTGAATAATAAATATAATCTTTGTATTTTATTATGGTTTTTTACTTTAATGACTGAAGTGATTAGTATAAATATACTGTTACATAATTTATTTTATTTATTCTCTTCGGATGTAAGTGTGAAGAACCTAAGAAGAATTCAAATTGAAGGGTCTAAAAATCAAGGACAGTGGAATACTCCAGGGAAAAATCGTCCACATTCAGCAACAGTTTCCAATTTGGATAATTTTGATATTTCGGCTATAAGAAACAAAATAAACGAATTTTATGGTGAAAAACAAGTCCCAACACTGCCTGCCTGCAACAAGCCTGTACAATGAGCTGAAAGAAGCAATTGAATTTACGGTATGCCGTGAAACCCTTAGAAAAATTTTACACAAGAACGGGTTTGAGTTTCAAAACAATAAAAATGAACGGGGTTTACTTACAGAAAATTATGATATTGCGGCATGGAGACAGATTCTTGAGGATAATAAATCAGAAGAGGCTAGAAGGTAAACAGATTGTTTACCGTGATAAGACATATGTACATCAGAACTATAAAGTTAAAAAATCGTGGCAAAGACCTTCAACAAAAAGACATATTATTGTGCATCGGAGGATCAGAGGAAGAGTTTGTGCCAAGTGCATTATTGGTATTCAGCATAAAATCCAAATCAGCTGACTACCATGATGATATGAATGCTACCAACTTTATGAAATGGTTTGAGCAAATGTTGACACCAAATCTCACTAAACCTAGTGTACTTGTGATGGACAATACAAGTTACCATGTGAAACAAGTAAACAAACCCCCTACTATGTCTGATTCTAAAACTGAATATGGCTTCAAGAGAATAATATTCATTTTGAAGAATATGATACCAAAGCTGAATTAATGTGTTTGATGAAAGATAATAAACCTGCAGTTGTTTACGAAGCAGACGTACTTCTAAAAAAATAGTCATACCCACAATGACGACATTTTGTTGCTGCCACCGTATCATTGCGACCTCAATGCAATTAAGCTTGTATGGAGTCAGGCGAAGAGAAAAGTAGCAAGCAAAAATATAGGAATACCTGGGTCTGAAATGCAAAATTTAATAAAAGAATGTTTTCTATCCATAACTGCTGATGACTGGAAGAAGTACACTGATCATGTACTAAATGTTGAACATCAGTACAAATTAAGGGACCGTATTGTTGAAAACGAACTTGAACGACTCAAATTACATGTTGGGGACAGTAGCAGTAGCAGCGAAGAAAACAATGAAGCTGATTCAATATTAGCAGATGTAGATTTTTTTGAATCCGATTTCGACTCTGACTCATAACCCCTATGTTTTGTTTTGATTTTATTATGTCATCCTCATCACGTCAGTGGTCTCTATTCCATTAAATAAATTTATAGAAATATTTTTTTGTTTAATTCAACCTTTTCTGTATAAGGCTGTGCCAGGAAAGTTGAGCTGTGAACTTCAATGTGCAGAAGTTAACAAATGCCAAGCTAGTTTCGTTTAGAGCTTAACTTTGGTACTGATAATAATCATCCTCACGACGGAATATTGTAACGCTAACTTGCTTATCCACCTGCGCGAATACATAATGGTGGTTTAACACTTTAAGAGTCCAGCACCCGGCTCCCGGGTCGAACGATAATTCGTTCGTGTGATCACAACTCGGCTCCCGAGTCGTCATCTATAGATAGCTATAGATGACATGTGACCATGCCCAGCACCCGCCTACCGGGTGCAAATCAAAACACGTTACTAGGGCTGCCAAAAATAAAGTAGGTGTGAATTAATGATTAAAAAGTTGGTACTTTTGAGTAAGTCTTATAACAATTAATTATTTACTTTAATTATGCCACAGATATACTCAATAATAAAAATTATATTTTCGTAAAGGTTAACTTTCTACACTGGTGCCGATTCTCTTGTCACAAATGCGTCTAAACTAGACTAAAAATCACCAAAATTTAGTTTATTCCTGTCAAACGACGATTTGGCATTCTGAAATTGACTAAAGTGACACAACTATGTTTTAGTTTGACAGCACTAAGATGTTAATTTAGTGAAAATAGTAATTTTTTTGAATTTGACGTTTTTCACCTAAAATTTAGATTTACTAACTAAATCTGACTATTTTTAATCGCGATTAAAAAGGTGTGGAATAAAATTAGTTGGGATGAACTAAAATTCACACCAACACCTCGACTTCTGTTGTAAAAACAGTACTGTGTCTTTTTTTCTTTTCTTTTGCTAATATCTCGAAAACGGTGCGTCCTATCGCAAAAATAATGAAAATTTCGACCCCTCTACGATATTCACAAACCCCTAAAAGTCAACATGTTGGTAATTTAATTTTTCATATTTTCGATACCTACAAAACTTAACCCCCCCCCCCTTCTGCCCCCTGCGTGCCTCCGGCTAAAAAAAATCACGGGGTAGGGCAAACAAGTACTTACCACGTGGAGTCGCGATTGTCTAATTCGATTTTAGTTCTGTCAAAATTATTTTTAAGTTTAGTGATATTTTTTTGCAGAACAGCTTTAAGATAGGCAAAAGTAAGGAATTTTAGTGATATGTAGTTTAGTTAGTTTAGTTCGGTGTACAATAGAATCGGCACCTACGTTTATTTTGTTTTATAATAAATTTTGTAGCTGACGGTCAAGGGCATTTGACAACCCTGTACCTGGCTGGAACTCGACTACCGGATGCTTGGGCATAGGGGATCCGTTACGTAACCATCGCGCCGATGGACTCGACTGACGGGTTGTTATGTTTATGCGAGACACATTTTATGGCATGCGAAGTAACATACAGTCTTGGACTTTGGCAGTGAAAGTGTTAATAGTACCAAGTAAATATCAAGGGTTATAAGGTTATTATAGTCTAAGTATATAAATATGAAATACTGATCTAAATATCGCATAATATATCTTGAATAATAAATAGTATCAACTCCGTTTAAGCAGTGTATAGCCAGGGTTGACAGCTCTTGATTTTTTTAAATCCCGGCCTTTTTTCTTGGACAGCTTTCGTTGGTCAGACTCTGTCATTAACCTAGGGTAGCTGTCGTGGTCCGATCGTAGAAATAGCCATCTCGTGACCAAAGCAATCTATTTATCGACATTTCCAGTTGACCACTGGGCATGGGCATATCGCAAAGTAGTTGCATTTCACGCCGCTAATGGCACCCCGACCAAATGGATTAGGTTAGAATTGTGACCAACCGCCCGCGAGTCGAGCGAGCGGTGCCGCGGCAGCAGCCAGCGAGCGCTACATGTAAGTTAGTCGCAGTTACTTGACTATTTAGTATTTTTTAGGACTAATGCACAACAAAAACAAAGCGACACCAACGCCTCTACCGGTGGATAATCTAACTATTTTACGATATGATCACTAATATTTGGCCACATCATGAATTAGTAGTCGTGCGTCTGTTCGTATCATAGAAATATTATATCTATGGTTTCAATTATCTGGCCAGACCACATCATGATGGGACCAGCGGTCGATGATATTTCATGACTATTTTTTTAAATTATTATTTAAGTTTATTATAACTATTCCAATTTTTTATTCAAATACTTACCCAATATTTTTTACGTGATAACTGTCGGTGTATTATTGCATAGTCCGTCGCACTCAGCGGCCTGTACCGCTTTGAGAGTGCACTGTGCACAAATCAATCTAGCTAATCGGATTACTAGTTTATTTATATATTTATAAGTATAATGTATTAGGTATGTTGAAACTGTTTGTGCTCTCCGTCCCTAAATAAAGGTTCATTAGAAAACCAGCGTCAGACAGTATCTGTCTGGCATTAATGCTGAAATGAACCTTTTTGGCGCAGCCGTGAGGCACACACTATTGTTGTTAAACCATTATTTTCACTTTTTATTTTGTTTATTGTATTTTGTGTTTCACGAACTGTGTCCAAATAAACATTATTCTTTCTTCCTTTCTTCATGAAATACAACCATTTCATGAAATGGTCGAACACTTCATGAAATTATCAATTCTAAGATTTGGTCACGACATCGATATTACAAATTACAATTATGAAAGTCTATTTCACTCAAATCTGTCCACTCTCCACTCTATCACGGGCAGCCGGGCACTGCTGTGAGTCAGCACCCTCAGGGTGCGATTACTACAAAGCACTTGTCTGGTTTTTTGTTATTTTGCTTCGGAAGTTACGAGGATAAATATACATATCTAATTACAATGAATGACACAATCTACTTGGATACTGAATCGATACAGCGATTGCATTCATACTATTAGGTATTATATTATATATTATGAATAAGACAAGACACAAGGAAAATGTAAATTAATAGGTACCTACACTACCTACTGGGGTTGGGGAATACGGAGGTGTGACACACTTTATGCTGACACTTATCTCCCTAAATGAGACTGTATCTTAGACGTAACCAAGTATTTTATGAATGTTTGTTTTTCAGAGAAATTCAACCGGACTATTCAGACTTGTCACCACAGAATATAGTAACCGTTCCATCCAACTGTCTCCCTGGTCAGCAGTGGATCAATGGCTCCTGTCGCGACATATGGAGAAGCGGAACAAATACGAAAAATGTCATCACGGTTCCCTCCAACTGTCCGTCTGGCCAAGAATTCATCAATGGCCAATGCCGCGAAGTGTGGAAAAGGTGTGTATAATTACAACAGGTACCTAATTATTACGTATGTAGGCGTTTAAAAGTCCCTTTAATGTAAAAGTAGCGGGTAGGGGCTCGTGGCTTAGTAATAACAGCCGCACGGGTCGATCGATCAGTTTAAGCTACCCTTGCCGAGGCCGGTCCGTGGATGTCCATCTTTACATACCGAGACACCTCCGTGCCTCGGAATTGTCGGTTGGTCCCGGCAGTCATATGTGGATCTTTGACAGTCGTTACGGGTTGTCAGAAGTCTGATTATAACCAGTCTTACCAAGGGGTATCGTGTTACCCAGTAACTGTAGGTTGTGAAGGTCAGATAGGCAGTCGCTCCATTAAAATACTGTTATTCATCCAGTTAGATTGAAAGCCGACCCCAACGTAATTTGGAAAAGGCTAGATAGATTATGAATGGATAAGCGGCTACTATTTTTTGGTGGAGGTAAACTGAAAGTCTGAAAGAGTTTTTAATACCTTCTGTGAATCAGCCTGATAAGGGTCAGCCTAGACTGACGGAGTGGCGGCGGAGCAACAATTCTGTAACAACTGAAATTTTCTTTTATGTAGTAAAACATGCGGCTGAAAATTGTCTGCCTCGTTGGTCTAGTGGTAGCAAGCGCTACTGCTGAGCATGAGGTCCTGGGTTCGATTCCCAGGTCGGGCAGTGTTATTGGGTTTTTCTATCTGGAATTTATCAGTAGCAGCCCGGAGTCTGGATTTGTGCCCAGTAGATGGCAATAGGCTCGCCCCCTATTACATGGGACTTAAACATAACTGGCGAACTGTGGGTGTACTATAGGTACATCTCTGCCTAACCCTTCGGGGAACAAGGCGTGATGTTATGTTTGTTATGCGACTGAAAATTGTATTACATAATAAAAACATGTCGAAAGGCGCGCGGAGCTGCCGTCGATCTGCGCATAAATGAATAATAAATGAAAGAATTAGTAGAGTGATAATTAATTATTATCTCGTCATCAGTTCACTAGTACATTTCTAAGGTCAGTATCTAACGTTCCTATTAAAATTTTCTCAATTAATCTATTGTTTAAGTGATAATCGTCCGTTGACCTGACCGCGCAATAGGTGCTATGAATGCTATGATAGAGTACCTATATCCTGTCCTAGGCATTGCCTTATGTAAGTATCTAATAATTACAAAGAGATTGGCGATTAATTATACATAGGTTTGTACGAGCTCCAATTTTACGAGGCTGTTGCTCAGACGGTGCTAACAAGATGTGGAAGTTGTAGTTTCCATTTTCCTTCCCTTTCATTAGTTTGCTGGCGTCAAACCTTAAAAATTACTTTTTTCATATTTCAGTTTGCAGAACATCAATGATTTGAACATAGGTTACAAAGGTGGACGAGTGGAAAACTATGATCAAGGCAATGCCAACAGAAACGTTATAAGTGTACCAAACCAGTGCCCTGTGGGCTACAGGCCTGACGCTCTTGGAAATTGCCGCCCAATTTTTTTTAATTAATTCAACAATAAAAATGAACGTTATATCTACATAGATATCTTATTATGTTTTCATTTATCGAACGGTACGTTACATTATATTACCTACATTATTCCTAATAGCCTGTCATGATTCCTCTCGTGCCTGTACGGCAAGATCCATGCCTTGCATCACCATTCCTATTGGTGGCGCCGCCGCCGCGCGCCGGATTGTGCAAGACCACGCGTCTTGTGTTGTCTAGTGAGCAGCCGATACCGGAGTAGGGCTTGGTCTACAGGGCACGCCACAATAGTGACTGGCAAGATAGGCGGGATGGCGCCCTCGTTGCAATATGCTGCTGACGCATGTGATTACCGCACAGCGACCGTCATATCAAGCTGTACTTTTTCAGAGTCCATTGAGTAAGAGTATTATTCTATGCCTTAACAGTTGCTTCATATGTTTGAAACACAAGTTTGAAAAGTGTCAAAATGAAAGGCATTGCCGATGTAAGCGTGTTAAGCCCCGTTTATACGAAGCAAGTTTCTTGCCTGTAGCATACAATAAAATTGAAGCAACAAAAATGACTTGCGTGGTGTAACTTTTATCGTTGCTTCACATACAGTAGGTATGCCATAGGCAATTAAATCGCACCATGTAAATCAGGCTTTACGCAACTACCCCGCAGTTTGTAACTTTGTACATGGAAATGTATAGTATGATAATTGTGTCACCGTGTGTACCTGCGTCGATGCCCGATTGTGACAATTCATTATAGTGTGGACCGAGGTCACAGCGCCGCATACGCCAGAGGACTGCTCAGCTTGAGCACTGTAGCCACAGAACACACATACTCCTGACTGTAGTGCCTCGCGACTCTGCTTCAATAGGAAACCTTACTGCTCTCGCTAGAGGGCACTGTTCCACTTGATAACAAAAAGGTGAAAGTTCCTAATAATTTTAATATTTATCTAAATACAGAATTTAGAAACCGTACCGCATTAGGTAATGAGACTTGTGAAATGGTAGTTATTAGGGGATTATTAAATAACGTAAACAGAAAATTAAAAGTCACGAGGTGTCGTGGTCGTGGGTCACCCGGTTGGAACAAAGTTCCTTTCTCAGTTTTTATAGAGTTTGGCGAAAGCTGACCACGAATTATTTTCAAAAGTTTTAGTATGGCAATAATTTAGGACTATCAAAATTGTCAGTTTCCAATTTGGATAATTTTGATATTTCGGCTATAAGAAACAAAATAAACGAATTTTATGGAGTGAAAAAAACAAGTCCCAGCACTTAGAAGCCTGCACAATGAGCTGAAGGAAGCAATTGAATTTACTTACAGAGAAATATAATATTGCGGCATGGAGACACAGATTCTTGGCATGCGGCATGGAGAAACCGATTGTTTACCTTGATGAGACATATGTATGGACGGCAGCACATCAAGCTACTACAATCGATGCATTCAAAAATAAATTAAAAAGATTTTTGCTAAGTAAATGTTACTATAGTGTTCAGGATTATTTAATGGAGGATGTAAGGACATATTGATGTAACTAGTGCACTAATTTAATTATTAATATTTGATATACTTTGACATTTATTTACAGATATATCTTGACATTATTATTTTTTATATTGACTTTACCAAATAATGACATTTCCTTATTCACATTTGTATCTTGACATCATTATTTTTAAACTTCAATTTTTCAAGTGACATTATTATCAAGTTTATTTAGTATGTTTCTTTTATTATTTGCAAATTGCTACGGTGAAATGAATAAAACTAAATTGTACTATTAATTGTAATTTTTTTTGCAAGAAAATGTATTAAGTATAACAATAAGCTTGTGATTTGCATGCCTCAAGGTGTAATATGGTCGGACTGTGCTTTACTCTCAATAACTTTGTGTAATTACCCATATTAGCAAATAAATGATTATGAATTATGAATTACAATCTGTCAAATTTATTTAATAGATTTTCAACTTTATCGCTTAAGCATTAGGTTCAAGGTTGATTGGAAAATTTGACAGTTTCGGATAGCTTGACCTGCTGGCGTCTGTACATCAGAACTATAAAGTTAAAAAATCGTGGCAAGGACCTTCAACAAGTGGTGTCACTACTAATATATCGTCAGGAAAAAGACATTATTATTGTGCATCGGAGGATCAGAGGAAGAGTTTGTGCCAAGTGCATTATTGGTATTCAGCATAAAATCCAAATCAGCTGACTACCATGATGATATGAATGCTACCAACTTTATGAAATGGTTTGAGCAAATGTTGACACCAAATCTCACTAAACCTAGTGTACTTGTGATGGACAATACAAGTTACCATGTGAAACAAGTAAACAAACCCCCTACTATGTCTGATTCTAAAACTGAATATGGCTTCAAGAGAATAACATTCATTTTGATGAATATGATACCAAAGCTGAATTAATGTGTTTGATGAAAGATAATAAACCTGCAGTTGTTTACGAAGCAGACGTACTTCTAAAAAAACAGTCATACCCACAATCACGACATTTTGTTGCGGCCCCGTATCATTGCGACCTCAATGCAATTGAGCTTGTATGGAGTCAGGCGAAGAGAAAAGTAGCAAGCAAAAATATAGGAATACCTGGGTCTGAAATGCAAAATTTAATAAAATAATGTTTTCTATCCATAACTGCTGATGACTGGAAGAAGTACACTGATCATGTACTAAATGTTGAACATCAGTACAAATTAAGGGACCGTATTGTTGAAAACGAACTTGAACGACTCAAATTACATGTTGGGGACAGTAGCAGTAGCAGCGAAGAAAACAATGAAGCTGATTCAATATTAGCAGGTGTAGATTTTTTTGAATCCGATTTCGACTCTGACTCATAACCCCTATGTTTTGTTTTGATTTTTTTGTGTCATCCTCATCACATCAGTGGTCTCTATTCCGTTAAATAAATGCATAGTAATTACTTTTTGTTTAATTCAACCTTTTCTCTAACAGCTGTGAACATCAATGTGCAGAAGTTAAAAAATGCCAAGCTTGTTTCGTTTTGAGCTTAACTTTGGTACTGATAATAATCATCCTCACGGCGGAATTTTGTAACGCTAACTTGCTTATCCACCATTGATGGTGGTTTAATAGTTCCACGTAAATATCAAGGGTTATAAGGATATTATGGTCAAAGTATATAAATATGAAATACTAATCTAAATATCGCATAATATGTCTTGAATAATATACAGTATCAACTCCGTTTAAGCAGTGTATAGCCAGGGTTGACAGCTCTTGATTTTTTTAAATTCCCGCCTTTATTCTTGGCAGCTTTCGTTGGTCAGACTCTTTATTGCAACGTTTATTAGTCGGTAAAAAGTAATAAAATGGATTCAAGCGATGAAGACGATTTATTGTTTATAACTGCCAGTATTGCATACCTAGGTACTGGATGCGGGACTTTCTAAAAAAGAGAGAAACACATGGTGCCTGCGCTTTATTAAGGAATGAGTTGCTTATTCAGGAAGCACAGGGTTATAAGAATTCCCTCAGGCAACCATAAAGATCCAATCATAAAGAAAAACGACACAAATTTCAGAACGTCCATCCCACCATCAGACCAATTTAAGTAGTTGTTACACTGCGGTATTAATAATAGTAATATTATTATTTTATCTTTGACATTTCTCGGGAGCCCGGGTCCTGGATCTTTGTAAGGCATACGAGGGGCTGAAGCCAACTCGCGGAGGTCCGTTAGACATTTTTAATTAAATAATGAGGCACCAACCGACATATAGTATGTCAGATGTTAACGAGGCAACCAATTTTTTTATACACTCTTTAAGTCAAGCTATAAATGAAAACACAAAACTAATCACGACTTCTAGACGTAAAATAATTCTGAAGCCTTGGATAACACCGGGCCTACTAAGATGCATGCGAAATCGAGATCAATTACATATTAAAACTATTAAGAATCCAGATAATGAGGTAGTACTTTGCACTTACAAAAGATACAGGAATTTTTGCAACGATATTTTAAAGAAAGTTAGACAAAGTTACGAACAAGATATTGTTAAAAAAGCAGGGAAAAACAACAAAAAACTTTGGGAAGCAATTAAAAATATAACTTATACTAATAAAGCTAAACAGCAATCCACACAGCTCATTTCAATAGACAATCCTACTGAATCAGTTAATAGTATAAATTCTTTTTTTGCCGACGTTTTAGACGTTGGTAAAACATTGTCAGAAAAATTACTCTCACAAAATATGAATTTTCCTAATGTAGAACCCGATAGTCAGCCAACTAATTCTTCTCAAAATTCCTTTGTTCTTCTTCCTACTGATGAAGAAGAAGTTCGGTCCTTAATTAATAATTTAAAAAACGAGTGTGCAATTGGCGTTGATAATATATCTGGATAATTTTTAAAACGATTTGCTGATATTGTTGTTCCTCCACTTACATACATATGCAATCTCTCTTTCCTTGCTGGAATATTTCCGTGTGCCTTTAAAAAATCCAAAATTGTACCCATTTTTAAATCCGGAGACAGATACTGTGTCAATAATTATAGACCAATATCTATACTTCCAACAATGTCAAAAATCTTAGAACGATTAATGAACACCAGACTTACTAAATACCTTGAACAAAATTCTCTTTTATCTCCATCACAGTTTGGCTTTCGATCTGGTAGGTCAACAGCTGAAGCCGTCCACGAACTAACAGATCACATAGTCAACAAACTAGATAATAAAAAAAAGACCTTAGCCATTTACCTAGATTTAGCTAAAGCATTTGACACAGTATCTGTTCCTATTTTGATAAAAAAAATTAGAGAATATGGGAGTAAGAAGCCTACCACTCCAACTATTCATAGACTATTTGTCTGACAGAACACAAACTACGAAAATAGATAATTGGATTAGCGACGAACTTCCTAATCAGTACGGCGTTCCACAGGGTAGCATCCTCGGTCCAACATTATTTTTAGTTTATATAAACGATTTATGTAACATCAAGCTGCAAAACGGCAAAATCATCACTTTTGCCGATGATACTGCCGTGATATTCGATGCTAACACGTGGGATAAGGTTAAAAATTATGCTCAACAAGGTCTTGATACGGTGTATAAATGGCTATATTCTAATTTGCTTACCCTCAATGTCCATAAGACAAAATACATGACATATTCCCTTAGACCCCAGGATCCGCAGGCTGAATGCCAGGAATACCGCCCCAGAACCCGACGGCTTACCTGGAAAAGCCTGGGTCCTGGCCTTGGAGGCTCTCGGGCCTCGACTAAGGGGGCTCCTAAGCGCATGCTTGGAGAGGGGCCGGTTCCCACTTCAATGGAAGACGGGGAAACTGGTCCTCATTAAGAAGCCGGGGCGCCTTGCGGACTCTCCGTCCGCTTACCGGCCCATCGTGCTGCTCGACGAGGTGGGCAAGATCTTTGAAAGAGTCATTGCAGACCGCCTCGTCGGGCGGCTGGTGAGGGTGGGGCCGGATTTGGCGGACAGCCAGTTTGGTTTCCGCAAGGGGCGCTCTACGGTGGACGCCATCATGCGCGTTCGAGCCCTCACGACGGGGGATGCTGTGGCCCGGGGTGGGGTCGTCTTTGCGGTGTCTCTAGACATCGCCAATGCCTTCAACACCCTGCCCTGGAGTTGCATCAGGGAGGCACTCCGGTATCACCGAGTGCCGACCTACCTCTGTCGCGTGGTCGAGGCCTATCTGACGGACAGGGCCATCATCTACCCCGGTCACCGGGGAGAGTGGAACCGGCGAGAGATGTCGTGCGGTGTCCCGCAGGGATCGGTTCTGGAACCGCATCTGTGGGACATCGGGTACGACTGGGTGCTGCGCGCTGACCTCCCTGGTGGTGTCAGCGTAGTGCTTCGGGAGGTACCTGTTCCGGATAAGGCGGGAGGAAACGCCCGGGTGTCACCACTGTGTGGATCGCCCGGAGGACACGGTGGAGCATACGGTGGAGGTCTGCCCGGCTTTGGCGGAGCACCGCCGTGTCCTCGCGGAAGCGATCGGCGGCGGCGATCTCTCGCGTCCGGCCCTGGTCCAGGCCATGGTACGGAGCGAGAGTGCATGGGAAGCCATTACCTCCTTCTGCGAAGCAGTAATGCTCGTGAAGGAGGAGGCGGGACGCGTGAGGGAGAGGCAAGCTTTGCACCCTCACGCCCCTAGTCGCCGCAGGAGACGCCCTGGGCGTCGGGAATTGGCAGCCGATTCCCGGCCACCGTAGGCGCGGGCTTGCGGACGGCGAGCAATGGGTAGCTCGCCGTCTGGTAAGGACCAAGCCCGAGTCGACGGCGCGTCGTGTTCCACGCGCGCCTCAAAGATCTGTCAGCACTATTGACGGGGTCCGCTAGGGCCGATGCCAGCTAGGGTTGCGGGATGTTCGAAAGAGTTACCGTGGCCCCGGCACAGGCAACAGAAGGAACACGGGTGGGTTTTAGTCAGTAAAAGTCTGAGACGCCCTCCCACTCCGCCCAGAGCGGGAGAAGTCATTTGATGATTTCCCATCCACAAAAAAAAAAAAAAAAAAAAAGACCCCAGGATCAACCAAACTTCAACTTGAAAGCCCACTCATGTAATTTCATCAACCACTGTTCTTGTCCTGTATTAGTTAAAACAAATTTTATCAAATATCTTGGAATAATCATAGATTACCGTCTCAGCTTCCAACAACACATTGAAACCCTAGTTAAAAGAATCCGAAAATTAATTTACATATTTAAAAATCTAAGACATTTATCTAATACATCAGTTATTAAAACAGTTTACTATGCACTATGCCAGTCTTTGCTAGTTTATTGCATTACCACTTGGGGCGGTACCTCTAAAACTTATATGATAAAGGAGGATGGGCACCAATGTATGGAAACTGGTACCGGCACCAATTGGTATGAATGATACACCGTTGGAAAGGTATTTTTGTGTAGATTAAGAATAACCATAGCGCTTGTCCCTATTCACTGTCCGATCGGAGTAATCCTACTTGAAAGTTATTTATTTTTGTTACGTCCTATCAAGTACACATACTTTTATTAACTGTTTTCTCCAGTTGGCATGGTATTTTCATAATTATTATTAATATTTTTCATTGTCTAGGTAAATAAAACAAGTTCGAAGTAAGTTTTATCATTTATTGTATATAAGTATATAAATGTGTGTCTATAGATCGACAATAACATAAAAAGATAATGAATAATATGATGTATAATATATACTATACATCATTCATTATCCATAACGATGCTATTTAAAAATAATGCTGGCTCATTAAAGCCCTCGTGTCTAGCATATCCTAAATACCAGACAATGGATACTATATGCGCACAGGAACCTACCGTCCCGTCAAACATGTACAATAATGATGTAATATTATGTTTTCATTTCTATTTAGCAATATGTAACAAAAGTATTGTTTTGCTCTCACATGTCGGGACTGTATACGTGCACGCAAAAGCCACGTATCTTCGTCAATTCCGTATTCAATAATGTCTTCCAAAGCGGCTTCTCTATATGTTTCGATGAGATATAAGCCGTTGTTTAGGTGTTCGCTGCTGTAAGATTTTGCGAGTTTTAATTGGTATGTCCCCAATGACAGCAATATCACGTCCTGTTCACTCAATCGTGGGAAATCGGGCACATCATTGGCTTCCAATCTCTGGAAATCGGCTCTTCTGTTATTTAATCGTTTTTCTTCTACATAATTGTACAACACGTTTGGGGTTTGCATTTTTTCAGATATTTTTTGTAGAAAAGCTTCTGCGTATTGGCTATCTGCAATTGGCGTGTGGAAGTGATTTGTTATTGCTGCTGCAATTTTAACATCCACAAACATATTAGGCATTGTATTATTAAAATATCTTTGCCGCAACAGCTTAAAATCTCTTGTAATCCGCCCGTTAACCACTTCCACTGCCCATCGGCATATTGTAACTAGTCGGGAATCATTCGCTTGGGAAGTAGTGAGCTGTGACTGGTCTGGGTTCTTCGTCGGAGGAACGTGGTATTCGTAGCCACGTGCTTCAATATTGCCCAAACTGTCTCTAAACCCACGGTCTAAAATAAATACATCATTGGGATGAAACAATATGTGCAAGGGGTTTTCCTCGTTATTCATTAAATCGCTCATTATCTGGGCATCAGTTTTAGTTGCAGCGTATGGTCCTTTTACGTCTATAATGTATCCGTCAGTGGTTACAATTAAAAATGGCTTTAACAAGTTTCGGAACTTGTGCAAGTTGTAGGATTGCCTCTGAAACAAAAAGTTTGTGCTTTTGTGAATATAAATATACGTGCCATCGCAAACAATAATGGCTTTAGAGTTTTCTTCATTTCCATACAGTGCTTTTGGAATCCTCAGGTTTCTCTCCAGTATATTGTCTCTACTTATGTGATCCAGTCCCAAGTGAAGCACAACATAGTCAGTACTAAGACACTCTTGTGCAATGGCCAACTGGCGTTCGAGTTTTCTTCTTGATATATTAAACAACGTCGCAAGTCTTACGTTGGATTCTCCTGTGCGTAGTTTTGTCAGTAAAATACCCAAAGTGGTTCTGGGATCTGCACTTGCATCTCTTAATGAAGTGGTTTGCTCTAAGATAGCGTTAAATTGTTCTATAGTACGTCCAGTCCAAAAGTGCATTTCTTCTTCAGTTAATCCTCTTAGCTCGCTAAAACGCAATCTGGGTCTGTTTAAGGCATTTCTCAGTAGGTCACAAAGGTCACTGAAGTGGGCGGCCGTAAAGTTATGGGAAATGTTGCATGCCTGAGGTAGTTCATCCCAGTCATTTCCATTTAGGTGATCGCGGCATACTCTGGCAGCATCAGGAATGTAGATTTTGTGTTGAGTAAATACATGGATTTTAACAACGTTTGGGATTCGATGGCGGGTTGTATTAGGGCAGCCACGAAAAAGACAATGCCTCGGGGTATTTGGTGCTCTCAAATATTCGGGCACGTGTATCACTTCTAGTTGAGGTTCTGCTTCTTCTTGCGGTTCTACTTGTTCTTGCGGCTCTGGCTCGGGTTGAGGTTGTGGTTGAGGTTGAGCTCTAGTCGCATTTTCTGCTCTTTGCCAGCATCGGTAACATACTCTCCGAGTACCATCAAACACGACCTGAAAATCGGTAATAATAATGTAAGGAAAATAAATAAATACAACATACCTAGAAAGCGTACCTGGGGAAACCTCTCTCTCTGGGGAACTGAGAAACAATACGCTTAACCGCTAAAATGCGCATGGGATCTAGAGTACCAAAAGAGACAAAACGTTTTTGCCTCTAAGTGCACATTGGATGACGTTCTATTATGCCGGATTATCAATTAACTAGTTTGTATTTCTCTATGGTAATAGTACCGTAAAATTCCTAACCAAATAAACTACATTTTAACATATGACAACCCTACGATCTGTCATTTCAGAAATAAAAATATTTCTTTCTCGTCTGTGAATCTTTGTTTTGGTTCTCCGTTACTTGTAAATAATGTAAATTGTACTGTGAAATGTGATTTTATTCATGTTTTACGTGAAAAATAAACACAACATGGATTTCGAACCTTAAAACATATAGGTTACCATTTGAATGTTTGTTTAAAAAATGTTTTTTTTTGTTTATGTTCTCAAAACAATGTTATAAATGAAGATAATCATACATTCAAACGAAACCAACACATTTCATTTCGTCATTTCGTTGACAATAGAACAAACATTAACCGGAAGCAAAATACCCAGAAACAGAGTCATAAATAGGGTTTTTGTGAAACATCTGCGTGCCAACCGGTGCGCGCGGTCTGTGACTCATCGGTCGTGTGCATTTAAGGGGTAAAATAGATAAAAATTATGTGCGCTTTAGCGGCCGAAAAATAACAAACAAGGCATCCCTACAAACAAAGAGACCAAAGGCTAACCTAAAGTCTAACGCACATGCGGGCACAACGAGCTAAAATGATCGATTTTTATTTCTATGTGGTATTCTATGCTGTTGTCTGTACTGAGTCAACGAGACACGTAATACAATAAATGCTCATAAAGATAACAACATAACAATAAATAGATTAACATCTAAGACCCAGGATTTTTTCGTTGCTCTGACTGGGGATCAAACCCGGAACCAATGGATTCAAAGGCAAGAACATTAGCACTATACTATACAGGTTATTAACAATAAAATAAATGCAATAAAACTGTCAAATGGAAAGTTAAAAAGTTCAATAAATACTAACCTCCAATGCAGCATTTTCTCGAATAAAAGCTGCTAGGTATGCGCGTATTCTTGGTAAGTTTTCCGATAGAAAGCGCACTTGATATCTGCTTCAGTATAGACCTCTTCGGCACATTACACAGATACGAAAACGTTCCATTGCAATCAAAATAACTCAAGCACTCAAGTCCAGTAGAAAGCCGCAGTCAAAAATAAAACAGGTAACAGAGTCCAAGTTAATGCCAGGGTCTAAAGTCGACGTGAACAATGAGGAACGAGACAATGTAGTAACTTACACAACAATTATCAGCAAACGACTACCAAGGGAACATGCACAAGCGCCGCAGCATGCCCACCCTCGCCCCCGCCCCCTCGCTGAACGCGCTAACTACGGCGCTGCGTAAGATAAGAGAGCGAGAGAGAGATAACAATACCAGTTCCAACTTACTAGTCATCTACTTACGTATACTCAGGGTTAATAGTAATAAAAATATTGCTCCAATGTCATGCATCAATATCAATTGATGTATTTGTATGTTTAGTGTTTAATAAATAGATCACCCCTAACTGAAAAAATACCAAACCGATTTTGTTATGATTTTCATCCGTTAACTGAATTTTACTTAGCTCAAAATCTGTGCAAATATCATCAAAATCTGTCAAGATAAACCGGCGATATGATTTTTTAAAATTCTATTTCGAACTAAATATCCAGTATCTTCTAAAGACTATATTTCAAAACGGACAATTTATACGGGATTGGTGCCATAGTAGTTTTTTGTGCTCTTGAAGAGAGCTATCCAACGATGGTAAATTCATTTTGATTGGACATGGGTACCAAAATGCCCATCCTCCTTTAGAGAGAGCCCAAAGAGCCATATTAAAAGTTAGTTGCTTTTTGCCAATCCTCTATCCAACTTTCGAACTTTACCAACACTGCCAAGTGCTAACAGTCCGGCAGTTGTTCATTCTCATGACAGTACTAAAAAAACACACTGAACTTCCCTTAGAACTCAATTTACCAACCCAAAATAGACGATCAACAACTGTTTGTTCAATCAACCGTTATAACACTAGTTTCTCCCAAAAGTTTTTCTGTTTTCTTGGCACTTTTCTTTATAATTTCAATTAATAACAAAATACCTATTTACACTCATACAAAAGCTATTTGCAAAAGAAAATTACGCATTTGGTTATTAAATCTGGACTACGTTGCCACTGAAAGCTTATTAAAACCAGTGTCTTAATAATACCCACAAATTTACAATCACACACCTAGACTTACATACATTCATACACACAACATTCTTCATTTCCCCATTTCCATTCTTCATTTTTTGTTATGCTCATTATTATTTTATTTTGTTAGTTAGATACCTAAGTACGTAACAAAGAATAATAATATACATAATTTGTATATTTCTTTGAACTTTATGTTGACTTGCTTTTCTTTGATTTTGTTTTTAATTAATATTTTTTTTACATTCTGCACTCAATTGCATTATCAGACTTTATAATACCTATTAAGTATGTATATCTTAACTTCAACTGTTTTGTAAATTAACATGTCCTTTAAAAGAGAGCCGGGTGATCTGTAACTCAGGACCCTCCTACCTCAGACACCTTTCTCTATTTAAGATTGTGCATTTTATTAACTAGTGCCTGTAATATGATGTTGAGATAAATAAAGATTTATGATTATGATTATTGTCCCTGTATGCACTGTGCAAGTGCACCCAAGGACAAGCCCCGGTGGGTGCAGGACTATTGCAGAACATGGAAACAAAACATTGAGCTATGGGTTTGGGTGGCTATAGTGGATTGGTTATTTTGAACTATGGAAGAACTATGTCCCCTGCCTGACCGATGTTATATAATATACACGGATAAAATGGCAGAGGGTGACTTGCACACTCAATAATGGGCCCCCGGAAACTGTCGCTAGCACATAGTGACGTAGCGATAAGGGGCAACATGTCCTGCGGTGCTTGAGGAGTGGAGAGGTATTTCATGGCTATCATACTAATGATAGATGATGAAGATGGTCAATGAAGATGGTCAAGATCCCTACTAGCACTTACTGGAATATTTCCTTCCTCCGAGCACGTTTGCTCTTACGAATCAAGCCGTCCAATAAAGGCAAGAATGAGGTGTGAGCTCTGTTCCTATCAATGTTCACCTCAGCCGGCCAATAAAGGCAAGCCAGAGGTGAGAAACAAGACTTCTCCCTGAAGATAGGGTCCGTGGGGTCGCTACTGCCCAACAGCTGTCCACATACTGCCTGCGGGTCTATGTATTTCTCTTAAGTTTGGCTGCTAACCATGCGTCATGTTCGTGAACGGGCGCCGTCAGTATGGACTGGTCATTTCTTAGCTGCCACGGCTTATTTTAATTTTAGAATCGTTTTTGATTTTTATCTTTTTGTTGCGGACGCTTTTAACGTGCACGTTTTTCTACATTGTTCTCATATACTTAATTTCAACATGAATGATGTAATCAATATTTTGTAACAATATTTTGATTTAAAAGAGTGTCCGTGGAGTTTCTTGCCCGTTCGTCTCCATAGAGATCTACGCTTTGGAATTGGCAACTAGCTTCAACTTTCTAACTGACCGACTCTGACAATTCAAAAGTGCCTGTAATTGGTTTATTTGAAATAAATGCTTTGAGTTTGAGTTTAACCCTAGACCTGTTTCGGCAAAGTTAACTCTATTGGCACAGACCTAGAGTTCAGGAGCGTGCAAGTCCCACCACGACGTCTACATAGAGATACGGTGGTGGGGATAATTTTCTTTTTGGTAGGAATAACACTATCCATGCCCATTTGCACAGCTAGTTGTAATAAAGAATCTCGAAGCTTTAGTCGTGTGTATAATCCACACATTTTGTATTCCACAAACATGGTAAGCCTTGCCAAAGCTCTATAAACTTCATAATGTCTACTTTGGACCATCTATGTTTCGATTTAAACACGGGATGTTTTCCGCCGTACTTCAGAAAACACTAAACATCAAGAAATAAACAAGTTGCGAGACATAATTTGACATAAACAAACAACAGTGCGAACACAAACGTGACAAATCTCTTTACAAAACATGTCTATTGTCCTGGTGTCCTGAAACACAGGCCATGAGCCTAGCTTAGGCACCAGTCTCCCACAATATACATATAAGTATATAATTGAATTGTGTATCATTGTCGAAACTGATCAATGTAAAATAATTTATGTATATTGTGGTGAGAAAAATAAAGTTGATTGATTGATTGTATGTACTTGTTTCTAGACAGTGCGAACGCAGCCAACAACAAATCTTGAGATCTGTCGTAAAACTTACTCATGTTTTGTTTTAACGCAAATACAACAAGACAGGTTGTGAGATTTGTTTGACAAGTATCGAAACATCTACATGTTGAATGTTTCTGGTGCAAACGCATAGTAAAACATAGGTACTTGATCCCTAGACACTTGATGTGTGTAGTATGGTCAGGCCTCCGTCACTCCATGTACTTGCGCGCTATAAGTGCCTACCGCCCAGCCGAGCGGTCTCGGTCCGCCGGCGGATCAAATTCAGTGCGGTTTTCGCAAGCGAAGCGCGCGCACGCCGTTCAATTTTAATAGTGCTGTTCGTTCGTACGCGTATTACGATGACGAAACAAACTTTAAAAAAGAGAACCGACTTCAAAACACTAAACCGTAAGAAATAATTTCTTCTTTGATGTCGGTGCTTTTTCGATTCGTAATTACCAGCTGTTAGCACTAACATAAAAAAAAAAATATATTTCTTACGGCTTAGTGCTTTATTTGAAGTCGGTTCTCTTTTTTTAAGGCTTTTTTTTTCATTTCTAGTGAACATCTCCGAAGATCATCATCAAACTAAGAAGATTATACTTATTTTAAAACGTTCTCCTAAATGTAACAAATCCTTTTCTGAAAACCGCATCGATATCGGTTTAGCCAAACGCGAGATTATCGCGCACAAACATACATACCTACAAACCATACAAGTCAAACTTCTCAGTTTGGCCTGTATGTCTGATCACCTCCTTTTTTTTAAGTTGGTTAAATATTTTATAAATGATAAAATTTTTAACTGCCACATAAAAGTCAGAACATATTCACAGTTCTCAATAACATAGATAAAAAGTTATGTTAATTTAATTTTATCGAAGAGGCAGCCCTGCGATTACTGTGGAATCGCGCGGTGCGAAGCAATCACTGCTGTACGCTTGAGCATTTAGGCGCATTTTAGCATACAGTGGTTGTTGACGCGAGGGAGTAGGCAATTATCGTAATAGGTATTGGAAATTTTCTACTGAGTGAAGTATCTGTTACGTAGTAACTATTCAGTAATCTGTGGTATGGTCTCAAGTTTCAAGTGTCAACAGGGCATAACGCTTTTTCGTTTATTGTACGTGACGATTTCTATCAGTCATCTCTCATGCTACGGCTACACTGTTCGCGATAACGCGAACTACACTTAGCGCGCTCTCTTTCGCACACCGCTTGACGTCTCGCTGTACAACAGAGACCACGCGAAGTGTAGTTCGCGTTATCGCGACAGTGTAGTCGTAGCATTACCACAAACCGCGTTATAGAACTTCGTTCCAAAAACATGCAGTTTAAGCTTCTTCTGTCATATATGGTAGGATAAAAGAAATATATTTTGATGTTAGATGAGAAATCCTGTGTTATTTATAATCACAGACTAAGTAGTACTTTTACAATCTTTTGTTATATTATTTTAATGATAGCAGGCAAGAGCCGGTGTATAATGCTGGCGCCATACCAACGGGAAATGCCGTTGATTATTGCAATGATAGACGTAGGCCGTAGGTATAGCCACAACTTATCGCGATAATTGTCAACGACATTCACATTGCCGATTGACGTTTGGCGATAACTCGGGTGGCGTTATTTTTTAACAGATCAAAAAGATTTACCGCGTGAATTATTGCGTGGAAGCGGCTTAGCGGCCACACTTACACTTACGTTTGTCATTCAGTTCAGTCATTGGGCACCACAGAACACTAATACTCCTACTCCTCCTGTTGCGCACCGTGAGCGCGACGAAGTCGCATGTGTTTGTCTAGTGGAGCCGACTATGGAGTGGATGGTAATGAAAAAGTTATCGACTTTCTCGAAGTTCTGCAAACAAAGCCATGTTTGTGGGATCACAGACTCAAAGCTATCAAAATCCTGCATCACAACATGATGCTTGCAGATAAAAATTGACACTCATTAAATACAGTGCAGCAGACCCAGCGTCGTTCAAGCGTCATCTTGAAATTCAACGCCAATTTTTTGCATATTTCAGCATTGACGTTGAGACGTTGACCGTTCAAGTGTGGCCACTTAGTTTATCGCGATAATCAATGGAATAGTTACCGCACTGTTTAAAAGGCGATGGTGGGCATTGACGTTGACTGTTGGTGTGGCCCCAGCATCAGTCTTGTGCCATTAGGTATGCAAGAACGAAGGCGTTCATTAATTCACTAAAAGCGAAAAACTATGCAAGCAATGGGAAATTGCTACGTCGCGCAAGCACTTTACAGTTACCAAATATTCAAGGGTGTGTTGCTTGTGATTATTTTAGAGCTGAAGACTAAGAATGAAGGATTTGTTACAGCTTCAGAGTATTAACCTAATGTAAAAGCACAATATATTTTAGTGGTATTTACTATTAAAAGTTTGAGTTTAAGACATACCGCCTCAATCCATATGGAGACGTCAGACGTGCCGTTGCCGTCTAGTGAAAAACCGCTCAATCAGATGGAATTAGTAAGTACCATCGACTTGACAGCAGATGGCTGGCCTCATTGATCGTCTAAGGATCCCGTACAATTGCAAATTTTTCGGTAAAATTGTTGATGACATTTGCAGTATTGTCATAATGAGACTATCTATCTAGAATACTAGGTAGAGAAGAGGCGTGCTATAATAGGTAATTTGCGTACTAGGTCCACCTAGTACGAGTATCGAAAAATACTAAGTCCAAATGACAGGCCTGTTGGTCTAGTGGTTAGTGACCCTGACTGCAAAGCCGGAGGTCGTGGGTTCGATTCCCACCCAGGACAAACTTTGTGTGATGAGCATATTGTTTGTTCTGTGTCTGGGTGTAATTTATCTATAATATGTATGTATTTATAAATTATATAAGTATGTATATCAGTTGTCTGGTTACCATAACACAAGCTCTGCTTAGCTTGGGATCAGATGGCCGTGTGTGAGTTGTCCCAAGATATTTATTTATTTATTTAAATACCTGCTCCGAGTACGTTTGAAGTATTTACTCAAATCGACGGCGGGACGTAGCGTATCATATGGTCCTTTCTTCCGTACCTATACCGTATAGTCCTTACACCACGTGTTGATTGCAAGGCATAAAGTGTCTGTATTACATCAAATTATTTTGTGTTAAATTAAACTACACCTTCTGATGAGCTTTAAATATGTGTAGTGTGGTACAACACGACAAAAGCTTTGTGAATTTAACAAATTAGTCCAATATCAACCGTTAAGAAGCAACCTTTAAAATTTTAAATAAAATTTTAGTTAATTTAAAAATGTTATTAGGTTTGCTTTTGCATAATATGAATCATACATTGGAATAGGTGGATACTCGATACTCAATAGCCGAACGCTATGAATGTACTTCGCCACATACTTTAATTAGAGAGAAATACTAAATCAGGATAGTTTTTATGAAAAGTCGGGTATTTTAAGCACGAAAATGGTGTGATGTTTGAAGCTTGATATGGATAAAGCGCAATTAACATCATGAATGATACAAACAATAGTAACTGTTGAGGCCACTGACCTCAACACCGCCGCGCGCCGGCGGCAGTGAAGGAGGGGTGCGAGGACTGCGGCTCGCCAACCGGCCAGCGGCCTCACTCGGAACCCGCGACACAGAAGTCAGCTGTTGCACGCCTCCACGCACGGCTGCGCTTGCGCTTCTATTAGTCATATTTTTCCTGTTCGATTTAATAACCGACACCGTTGTAACTTCACCTACTTAATTCAATACATGTTATACAGTCCACTCATCTTTAATTTTTCTCCAATACGACCTATCGTTGCAAACAGAAACTATTGATAAAATTCTCGTTTTGATAGAAAATACTCGACTTCGTACTTTACGCGTTGTACAGACGCCAGCAGGTCAAGCTACCCGAAACTGTCAAATTTTCCCAATCAACCTTGAACCTAATGCTTAAGCGATAAAGTTGAAAATCTATTAAAGAAATTTGACAGATTGTAGTAGCTTGATGTGCTGCCGTCCATACTAGGTGCGGCCTAGTCCAGAAAAATACCTAGTGCGCATACCTGTTCTAGTAAATACGTGTCATCCATGTCATGATTGTCATGGTGTGGTGGGTCCAGGTACATCTCTAGCCAATGCCAAATTGCCAACTAACCACTAACTTGTAATGAATGTTTTATTATAAATAATTCCTATTCGAATACGTTTTCAACGCTTAGTATCTGGCAAATTTTTACTACGATGTACGTCGCAGACATTGTAATAATGGCTCATTGCTATTTTCAGTGAAAAGATTCAATAAATGAGTCATAGATAATATACTACGTATTGAACTGCTTGTAAAGTTGCTTAAAAGTTTTAAAAAATGTCTGAACGAAGAGGCACTAAAGCTCTGGAGTTATGGTGTAAACGTTTAGTCAAAGACTGCCCTGAGGTGCAAATAGATAATATGACAACATCTTGGAGAAATGGCTTAGCATTTTGTGCATTGGTTCATCATTTTCGGCCAGATTTAATGTAAGTGATAACTTGGAATCAACACATAACTTACTCTTACTAACTATAAACTTACTTTCCTAGGTCATCTGTTAACAGGAAACATGATAATTTCAATTCAATGGTGTTGTTATGATTTTCAGTGACATGTCAAAGTTGAAACCTGAAAATATATATGAAAATAACCAATTAGCGTATAGTGTTGCTGAGAAGCACCTAGGTATTCCCTCACTGTTAGACCCAGAGGATATGGTTGAGAATGATGTGCCAGACAGGTTGTCAGTATTAACTTACTTGTCTCAGTTTTACCAGCGTCTAGGTCATACAGGTGAGTTCAGTCAATTATACTCATATTCAATGCTAATTATCTCTGCAAGCAATTATTAATCAATTATGTCAGTACTAATATTTTCCTGCTATCTTTAGATTTTGGCAAAAATAATCCTATGTTTACTTTGGTTACCTCACATCATCATCACAAATACTTACCACCATACTAACAATGATTTAATTAGCATTTCAATTTCAGTCAATACCAAGGTATCTGAAAATGAGTCAAAGGTAGCAACTAAAACAACCACCACGGAGACATCAGTTAGTACAACAAACATATTATTAAGTATCTTACTTTCTAAATATCTGTGTGCAATGTTTGCAGTGAAACTATTGTTTTCTAATTTCTCTAATACTTTCTGCCTCACACTTTATTACCTATCTTTAAAACTCTTGTAGGCACCAATAAGATTTGGAAAGACTGGTCTAGACAAATGTGCAGCATGTGGCCTGCCTGTGTACCTTGCCCAGCGCCTTCTTGTATCGCACAAACTGTACCACAGAAGATGTTTCCGCTGTTCTAAATGCTCGGGACATCTTAACCCTAAGAATTTTGAGATAGTTGAAGGATCTGAATTTACCTGTGATAGTTGTAAAAATGAAAAGACTTTAACAAAATATCTTAATAATAATGATCATGATCAAATGGGAATGCTGGCATTCACTGATACTGCACATGAGACAAAATCAGTGTCAAATGAGGAGCCTGTTACTTCTAAATATAAATCAAGACCACAATCTATTATGGGTGAGTGCTTCATTTTACTTGCATTGCAATCATTTAATCAAATTCCTATGCCATATTAATGTCAATAACTATGAATAAAATCCTATTATTTTATCAAAAACATGTAATAAGATATACAAAATATTGATGCTGGATTTATATGGAATTAATAATGTACTTTGGAACATTACCCATTTCCAACAATTTTCTGCTCTGCATCATGTTCTTTCTTTATCAGCTACAAACTGAATGCTTATTTCAACATCCTGAAATGTTTTCTTATTGCACAATAAGACAACTAGTCTAACATGTGAATAAGAGCTACAATTTGATAACTTGATGGAAGATGCTTTTGTTATGTTTGTCATGTGTTTGTCCATTTATTTATCTTTTTAACTATTTCTGATATAAACTTGTTACCTTGTCTTGCTTGCTAATTTAGAAAATGTTATCATTTTGTAGACAAAATAAACATGTTTGAGAAAAATATAGATAAAGACACTAATATTGAATACAAAATCTCAAATATTTCATTAAAAGACAATATTATTAGTAAATCTGAAGAACTTAGCAGCACCAGTAGATCTCAATGTGACATAGACTCAAAACCGATGCTTGTAAGTGTGAATACGAAGATGGAAAATGAAATTGTGTTAAGTAATAACATACCAGAGAAAGTGTATAAAAGTAATATTGAAAAGTTCAATTTCTTACAAACACAATTAGCTGATGACAGCATAAATGATGAAAAGAGTTTAGAAAATATAGATGTAATAGAAACAAGAAACAAAGACAAAGACTGTGTAAATACTCTTGAACTTAATATGACTAATGCAGAAGAAGACAGTGATGCCTGCAGCCATATCCATACAGAGATCAACAATGTAACAGATGACAGCAGGATGGCCAATAGTTCATCAACAGTTATTGAGTGCACTCCTCCATTAGAACAACCTTTAGAGGTTCAACATGATCAAGAAATAAGTATTAGTGTTCCTCCTAGAAGAAAAAAACAGAATGCTTTAGAAAAAGCTTTAGCATCCGCTATTAAAAAGGAAAAAGAAACAAAGTTGGACATTAAAGTATATCCAGACCATTTGAATCCCTTCTCAGATGATGAGGATGAGGTATTATCCTTTTTTAATGACATGCTTATTTTAAATAATTTGAATTGTTTAATGAGCTTAATTTTATTTTTAAGAATGTTCTTCTGGAACCAACTAAAAGAGTCAGCACAAATCCTTTTGGTAGTAGTGATGAAGAAAATGACGAAGTGCCACCCATACATCACCCACCAAAACCTGAGAATGCTACCTCCACACCCATGTGAGTATTAAATATCACTACATAAAACATAATTCTGTATTTTTTTTTAAATTATGGTTTCTACCTGCTGATAATACAGTTTTTAGGGTTCTGTACCCGAAGAGTGCCTCACGGAACCCTATTACTAAGGCTCCGCTGTCCGTCTGTCTGTCAGTCCGCAGGCTGTATCTCATGGACCATAATAGTTAGACAGTTGAAATGTTCACAGATTGTGTATTTCTATTGCCGCTATAACAACAAATAATAAAAGTAACATAAAATTAAAAATTAAAGGGGGTCCCCATACAATAAACTTGATTTTGAAAACTTTTTTTTCTTACCCTTGCATGTAGGGTGTCATTGTCTAGAACTCATCGAGTAGAGTACAAATATAATTTTTATTTTGTATTATTTTCAAAAAATGAATAAATAGGCGGCCGCAAGTTGTCAGTTTTAGACCATTTTTGTACGAGCTCTCGCAACAACTAAACAAGTTAGGAATTTGAAACTTCTGTAGTCCAAGATCTTGCACATTTTCATCACCGGTTTTTTTTCTTGGTATTGCGATTTTCCGCTCCCTTCGGTTTGATTCTCCTCGGATAAGGTCCCATCCTTTCCGCTTGTTAGCTCAAGTTCGCACGGACGCTTAAAAATTGCGCGCGGAAAAATCACGTGCCGCGCTAGAAATGGAACAAATCGAAAGCAGTACATCTGTTCACACGGCCGCGATTTTTCCACGCCGCGATTTTCGATTGCGCGGTATTCGATTTTCAACGCTCGGCGTTGTGCGTTGAATGAATACGACATACGAAGTTTATACTTGTTCCCACTGACGCGAAAAAATCGCGCGCGTTGATTGATCAGTACGGCGCGCGGTATACGGTATTCTGAAAGTCTTGAGATACTTAATAATACTAAGGCGAATGGCCGACGCTAGCACGTAGTTTGATTGTTTATGTTATGATATGGTATCAGTGTCATTTGATTGCATTCAGTATTGCCGCAGATCGTGTTCGAACAAGTTCACTATAATGGCTTCGTGGACGACTACCGAATATCGCGCAATCTTGCGTTATAACTTTTTACGTGGATTAAGTCCAGAAAACTGTTTAGAAGAAATGAAGCCTATACTTGGTGATGACTGTCCCTCTCGTGCAACCGTCTACAGATAGTACAAACCGTTTGAGCGTGGCTGTTTTAACCTAGAAGACGACCCGCGTTCAGGACGTCCGGCGGAAGCAGTTACTCCAGAAAATATTTCTGCAGTTAAAAATTTAATTGAAACTGACCGGCGAATAACCTACCGGCAAATAGAGTCCTTACTGCAGATTGGCTCAGCAGCGTTACATTCAATTATTCACCATCATTTAGGTTATAGAAAAGTTTGTACTCTTTGGATTCCACATAAACTAGCAATGAACAAAAGGAAAAGCGAGTTAAATGGTGTAAAGAAATGATTGCAGTTTGAAAACGGAAAATCTAAAGACATCATTTCAATCATCACAGGCGATGAAATGTGGCTTTTTCATTACGACGTGCCCACAAAGCAGCAAAATAAAATATGGGTGATAGAAGGCGCAGAAACTGACTGATGTAAAAAAATCTAAGTCGATAAAAAAGAAAATTATTGTGGTTTTTTTTCGGTATTCGGGGAATTATTGAACAAGTAGTTATCCGTGAGCAGAAGACTGTAAACGCTGCTTGGTACACCACTGTCTGCCTTCCTCAACTTATTCAGGAATTCAAGAAGCTTCGTCCAAAGTCACAACTCTGCACCTGGTATCTTCATCATTATAATGCTCCGGCACATTGTGCTGACGTTACATGCCATTTTTTGCGAGATGCCGGCTTGAAACTTCATGAACATCCGCCTTACAGCCCAAACTTGGCGCCATGTGACTATGGACTGTTTCCTTTCGTGAAAAGTAAATTGAAAGGGCGAAGATTTCGGAACGAAGAAGCTTTACTTTCGGCCTAGGACAATATATGTGCGGAAATTCCTGAACAGAAATGGAAAGAAATTTTTAGTGATTGGTTTATAAGGATGCAGAAGTGTATTAATTGTGGTGGCAATTATTTTGAAAAACTGTGAAAAATAAATCTCAAAGACTTTTAGAACACCCTACGTAGAGTGTAGACGTGCCGCAAGTGCGGGCGGACAAAATGATGTCTTGGGACTCTTGGCGTGTTATTGCTGGCTTTATTAAACTTAATAACTCATCAAAAGTGCGCTTCGACATTCTAAAATAACTACATTTTTTTTCAGGATATTGTCTTAAATCATTATAGAGCGTCACAATATCGATCAAGGGATGCACTCAAAATTATTGTGCTTTTTTATTGTCTCCTGGCCACACAAATAGCTACCGCTAATAATTTTGCGGCGTCAATGGTTTTTTTTTTTGTGGATGGTACGTCCGCACAGCACGACGAATCAGTTCGAAGTGGTTTTAATGCTCGTTCGAACACTGCTGAAGGCGTGAAAAAATCGCGCCAGGTGATTTTTCCACGCCGTGATTTTTGCGCGTCTATGGGAACGTGGGCTTGATAGATTTGTAGCTATGTCGTGGCCAGGGGCCTATTTAATAAACGTGACAAAGCGACAATTTTGTCAGTTTTTGACAAATAAGTCGAATTGTCGCGACAAGTGCCTTTTAATAAAGATGACAATTATGTCCAAATGTGACAGGTAAATATTGGGCTAAGTTTTACTTTACCAGCCATCGAGTTAGGAGTCCATATTTTTTTTACAGACAGATCATATTAATAGAAGCCCCCTCGTAAAGTTTTAAGTTGCGCAGATAAACGGTTTACGAGAAAAAAATAATCAAAATCGTAAAAATTTTGCAATATCTTGTCACTTTTGACATTTTGTCTCGCCATTAAACGTTTCGTTTTACGTAAGGTCAACGTACTAAAATGTTTTACTTCTTATTAATGATGAAATAAACACGCATTGTAGTGATTTAGATACATTTTACGCATATTTCATTATAAAACATATATTTCGCTGATTTAAGTTAGTGCTATTAAATTACCACTTATAAATAATTTACCGATTATTGCCGGTATGTGAAACCAAACGTAAAACAACGCCATTTTGTGTTGTCACTGTCAAGTGTCACTTCACATGGTCACAGAACACTAATACTCCTGCACATGGTCGTCGTCCTGATAGTCAACGTATGTCCCTAGCAGTTGAGAGCGTTTACGTATAAAATGAGAACTTAGGATGCAGGAGCGAGTGAAGCGAGTTTGGGACTTGGGGCACCCCGACTCGGACACTCAGAAGTAGGAGCCCCGCGAAGCGGGGCTCCGTCGACCACGTCTTACTTCGATACATATGTTATTGACCTTGATGCCCTTGACCTCAGAGCTTGTCAAAAGGTAATATTCCAAGATTTGACTATATTTTGGTTTAACTTTGACTTTTGGGGTGTTGACCTTGACCTTGGAAGGGTCATTGATCTTATTATTGTTTGGAAACGAATTTAGACCCGTTACGTCGTTTTTTTTTAGTTAAAGTGCAGAAAATTTGAAAGTTAGGTTAGGATATTAAAAAAATCATATCTTAAAAGGGGGGCTTCGCAATTTTTCCTTTATAGGAGGGGTTCTACATCCCCCCTCCCCCTCCCCCACCCCTTCCCACCCCTTAAATCGATGGCTGGTAAAGTAAAGTCGTACCAAATATTGACAAAATTGTCAAACTAAAAACACGTTTAATAAAGGCGACAATTGTCAGATTTTACCTGTCGAGTCTATAAGAAAATTGTCTCCGACTTAATTGTCATAGTAAATGACAAATTTGACACTTTTTCTGACATATTTGTCACAATACTTTATCGAGGCATGCATGTGAGAGAACATGAGGGTAATATTAAAAAAATTATTACAATTTTACGTCTCTTTTTGACTTGGAACGGCTATTTGAAATGGACGCTAAATTACAATTTTAGGCCTTATCTATGAAAACAGAGACGTTTTATTCGGCAAATTTAGTGATAATTTAACTCACGAAATAAAAGTCAATAAATGGAAAAAAATCACAGAACAATTGAGAGGATTGGGAGTATTTAACTGCTATCCGTCGACGACGTTAACACCTTTTTAAAAATTATTCGTACTAATGTAACTGCCGAATTGCCTTGACATTGGGTGAGGGTGGGTGCCTGTCGAAAATTTCTGACAATTCGACAAATATGTCCACCTGTCATGACAATTTAGTGTTTAATAAAACAAATTTGACAAGTTTTGCCGGACAAATTGTCACCTGTCGCCTGTCAAGAGACATTGTTTATTAAACAGAAATATGTCAAATTGTCACTACAAGTCGACATATTAAATTTGTAGATTTTCCACCGTGACAAAGTCAGTGATAATTTTTATTAATCAAAAAATTGTCAAATTGCCGAATTGTCACCTGTCGTCTGTCACCTGTCATTGTCGCGTTTATTAAATAGGCCCCAGATCATCGAGTTGATAATTTCATGAAATGTTCGGTCATTTCATGAAATAGTTGTATTTCATGAAATGGCCAGCTAAAATTGACCATATCGTTTAAACGTCAACTTTTAATAATATGTCAGTCGTCGTTTGGCCATATCATTAATATCTATCTATAATATATCTATATATATATAATAGGAGTATCTGTCGTGTTCCGATCGTAAAAATGGCCGTATCGTGACGAAAACAACCTATTTATCCATATTCCCAGCTGACCACTGGGCATATAGCAAAGTAGTTGCATTTCACGCCGCTAGTGGCAACCCGACCAAATGGGTTAGGTTAGAACTGTGAGCAAACGCGTGCGAGCCGAGCGAGCGAAGCGAGCGGTGCCGCTGCCCGCGGCAGCGGCCGACGAGCACTACATCCAAGTTGGTCGCAATTACTTAGGAATTATTCGAATAGGAACAGATGCACAACAAAAACAAAGTGACATCAACGCCTCTACCGGTGGATAATCTAACTATTTTACGATATGATCACAAATGTTTGGTCACATCATGAAGTAGTCGTGCGTTTAACTGTTCATATCGTCAAACGTTAAATATTCAATGATCTGGCCAGACCACATCATGACGTGGCCAGCGGTCGATGTTCTATGTCGTGAAATACAACCATTTAATGAAATGGTCGATCACTTTATGAAATGACCAATTCTAAGATCTGGCCATGACAGCTATTACATTCTCGTTTTTGTTCTAATTTAAAAAATAGCAAGAGAGATAAAAAAGCAAAAAATCATGACTCGATTTCAACGTAAGATTTTTATTAGCCGTCCCTGATAAACGCGGGACAAGACCAAGAATTGATTGGTAGCATTTTTTTCTTTATACTTACTAAAAGCAGGCAATCATCTTCTATACATACAAATAAATAAAATTGAAGTGTCCGTTTGTAATGTCAAAATAACAACTTTTTACTAAATGCATTTGAAAAAATACGGTACTTATAACAAAAAAAATATTTTAGACATTTTTGTCTGTGTTTGTTCCGGCTAATCTCCGAAATGGCTGGACCAATTTTGACGGGACTTTCACTGGCAGATAGCTGATGTTACGGAGAGTAACTTAGGCTACTTTTATTTTAGAAAATAATTCGGGTTCCGTGCAAAAAAATTAAAACCCATGTAAAAGTGAACAAAAAGTCGGATTTGATAAATTATTTTTGCATTGGTAGCCCAATTCTCGAGAATAGTTCTGTTATAGGGTATTTAACATGACGCTACGACCCTCAGGAACCGAGTAAAAAGAAAAGGTCAGAAAGAACACTAAGCGAAAGCGCGGGGGGCGGTGCAACGTGGCGGGTAAAATGTGGCCGTTATTTTAGTATACAATGTGTATCTGGGCG
Source organism: Fissipunctia ypsillon (assembly GCA_947568875.1). NCBI lineage: Eukaryota > Metazoa > Arthropoda > Insecta > Lepidoptera > Noctuidae > Fissipunctia > Fissipunctia ypsillon. The sequence goes on along the minus strand of OX387654.1, from coordinate 13,924,059 downwards.
TACGACATTAAATTAAAACGAGCACAGTACTAGTCCATTGAAACATTTTAAAACACGAAGATCAGTAGTTAATGGAAAATTAAAAAATTGCAGTTTTCAAACAAAATAAATAGCAGAAGCAACTGCATATAAAGTAAACACGCTTTATCTACGAAAAGTCATTGACCAACGGTGCGGTGCGGGGTCCGGGACGCGGCGATGGCAATGTTTACCTATTATTACGGACTCAGATCTACATCATGTTGAAAAATAAGAAAATGAAAAATAATTTCCTGTGGCTAAAGTATTCATTGGATTTGATTGATTTTTTGTATACGGGTAAGGAACATGATTCTCTTTACATGGTTTAAAGGAATGTCAATCGTCCTGTTCCACCTTGTATGTGTATCTTACGACTTCCACGAACGAAGTCGCGGGGCACAGTTAGTCTTTTATAAGATTTGATTAGCAGTCTTTTATATTGTTGATTACTTCCAATTATAAGTGCTACTAGCTGTAGCCCGCTTGGGCACGCCCTTTATGCCTGTAGGCTTTTATTGAGGTATAAAGCTCTTTTACGTCTTTTTTAATTTTTATTTCTGCTTGAGTGTAGTTTCGATGTTTTTTTTTATATTTCTTTTTACTGGTATATTGGCGTGTGCTAGCTGACACATGGCAAATAATTATGTAAATAATTTTGCATACTATTATATAGGATCAAGTTTAACTAACTAAACAGACAGCTGTGCTGGTGGGGAGTTTATTGCGCCACTTCTTCCCAGCTAAAGCTACTACACTAGGAAGTGGTGAAAGGCGGGCGTTTTGGGGGACTGACTTATGTAATTTTTGACGTTCGAAAGGTGCTGATTCTCAGCCTAGATGGAATAAATGACTTTGATTTTGATTTTTTTCAACGTCGTTATGTGTTTGTGTATCAGAACCAGCACCATTCTCTTATTTTGAGATCTTTTTGTAAGGCAACGATCTCACGTTTATCCATGGTTCCATAGAACACTTAGAAATACGTAAGAGGCTTTTGCACAGATTTGTGACAGGTTTTTGAAAATTCGTCTCCCACTCCAGGTAGTGTAGGAGATCTAACACTTTTTGGACGTGCACTCCCAGGACCTAGTGGTCCTGGTGAACCACGATAAAATCACATGAATAGACGAGTATTCGAATACCCTCTTCCCTTAGTGTCTACTACCTAGTTGTGTCAGAGACCATTCTGTTATTTTGAGATCTTTTTGTGAGGCAACGATCTCTCGTTTATCCATGGTTCCATAGAACACTTAGAAATACGTAAGAGGCTTTTGCACGGATTTGTGACAGGTTTTTGAAAATTCGTCTCCCACTAGTGTAGGCAATCTAATACTCTTTGGACGTGCACTCCCAGGACCTAGTGGTCCTGGTGAACCACGAGAAAATCATCTGAATAGACGAGTATTCGAATACCCTCTTCCCTTAGTATCTACTACCTAGTTGTGTCAGAGTTGCGAAGACTGCGCGCTGTTCTGAGGCCAAAAAGAAAGCAGCTCATTTCTAGCAATCTTCCTTTGTAACTTAGTCGTAGGAATCTTTTGTGTGACTGGTATATTGACAAATTGAAGTAGGCCTGTGATAGGTCGACTTTGCACAGCCAGTCGTTTGTTGGAGGAAGTCTGGGACACGAAACACATTTATGAGCCTGAATAGCTCCGTGTAAACAAAATCTTTCAGATTCTTTAGGTTGAAAATATAGGCAAGTTTGGTGCCATCGGCTTTAGGGACCAGAAATATTGACGACAGGAAACTCGGAGGATTCCCAGGCATAGCATGTACAATTTGTTTTACATCGCTGGCTTAAAAACTAACCTCGGCCTCGTGGCCGAAAAATCAATAAAAAGTTTGCTATGTAGGCAATATAACATATTAGCTAAAACTAAGTACGAATTTAGACTTCTGCGAGTCTTTGTCAAAAAAATAAAGAAAGAAAAATAGGTTTATAAGAAATATTTGATAGATTTAATTCAATATAAGTATCTCTAAATGTTATATTTTCTATAGTGCTCTTTTATAATTTCTAACGTGACGATATTTTCGTGGACGTCCACGTCCTTAAAATGTATGTAAATACTGGCACGTTATAACGTTGTCATGGACGGAAATTTAAAACTGTCTTCACATTATGTTTCCTTAAATGTTACTTCCCTGAGTTATGGTGGTGGTTATGGTATGGGTTATGGTGGGAGTCTTGCTTGTGCAGCGTTCCGATGCGCACGTGTTTGCATATTCGGTGTTTTGACTAGCGCGGCGCAAGCTGTCGCTCGTATTCTTTTTTCGCCATGAGTAATGAACTCGTGGTGAATGAGCTGCTGGCGTTCCTGCAGCAGAAGCTGGATGTGATGGACGAGGTATCCGCTATCCAAATCTGCTCAACGAACTTCAGCGAGGAGGACATAGCTGCTGCCAAGCTATTGTTGTTCAGTGTGCTGAACAAGCGCGACCAGATGGTGTCCCGCCGGCGTGACGGGACTAAGAGAAGCCTGCAAGATATTATCACGCTGTTCAAGGAGACCGACCCGGACGACGTGCCGACGTTTGTGGCGAAGGAGCTGCACAAGCTGCCACCCGTCACCTTCGACCACGTCGATGTAACAAGCCTTCTGAAGGCCCGCCTCGCGGATTTTCTGGCGAAGTTGGATGCATCCCAAAACGCCGTCGTCGATTTGCGTAAAGAATTTACCGAGTTGCGCAACAGTGTGGCGGTAACTAGGTCATCAGTCGATGCATCTAACGTAAACATGTGTCGCGGAGCCGGCCTCAATTTATCGTCGTCAAATTCCGCGTCAGCAGTTTCGTCGCCAGCGCACCCGTCGTTTGCTGAGATTGCAGAGCGCCCCGCCCGCGTGCACCGCAGCCCCGCGCCCGTCATCGTGGCTCCTCCACGCAACGCCGCCCGAGCCCCTCGCCCCGTCCCGCTGCCAGTGTCTGCAGCCCTGGCGAAGCCCATAGAAAAGGAATCCGCTAGCGTCACCGCGAGTGCCCAAGGAGCTCCAAGTAGGAAGCCTATGCCAAAAAAGGCACCGAATAGGGCTGATGAGGAGAGTTTCGTGACGGTGCAAAGGAGGAAGCGTCGGTCGCGAACGAACAAGAACCGCTGTGGCAAAGCTCCTACGGAGCCGGAAGTCAGCATGCGTGCCGCAAAGCCGAACACACCGGTGTACATCTTCCGCCTACACTACACCACTAAGGCGGAGGACATCGTGGAGTACGTGCGCCAGAAGACGAGGTACGCGCCGAGGGTGCAGTTACTGGAGTCGCACCGCAACGTCAACTTCAAGGCGTTCGTGGTGCGCATACCAACATGCTACCTGCACCTGGTGATGGAAGAAAGCTTTTGGCCGCAGGATGTGGTATTCCGCCGCTTTCGCGGACAAGTGCCACCAGAACGCACAAAGACTTAGTGCAACTAAGTGAGACTAACATAGTTATTAAATTTTATTTATTAACAAAATTGTTACTATATTTATTATGTATACTTAGGTTAAGGTATGTATCTATGGGTCTTTGTTACCTGATAATAAATGGTTATATTACTATTTCCTTTATTAAAATAAATACTTATAAATTATATTTTTAAATATTAGAATATAAAGATTATAAAAAAACATTTAAAAATATAAAAAATAGTAGCCCACCGGTATCGGGAACAGGGTCCAAGCTACCGGCGGTCAGGGCTCCAGAGAGAGGAACCTCCTAACAATGCGAGCCGTGTCCAGAAGTACCGCTCTCTGAATCAAGCCCTTAATCCAGCTGCCCAACGAGAGCCTCCTTAGGTGTTGGCAATTAAGCCATTGGCTGATACAACTATCGGCACAATGATCGCTGAGTCCACATCCCACATGTCGACAACCTCGCGGGCCAAGTCAAGATACTTGATTTGCTTATCTTTCTCGGCTTTCACGAGGTTCCCGTCATGCGGGACAGTTACGTCAATAATCATTGCGCGCCGCTCTATTCGATCCACCACCACTATATCAGGCTTATTGGCAACAATAGTCCTGTCAGTGATGATGGATCGATCCCAGTACAATGTGATATGTCCATTTTCGAGAACTGGGTCGGGCACATACCTGTAGTACGGCACTTCCGATTCCACGAGACTGTATTTCAGAGCAAGTTGCTGATGGATAATCCTGGCTACAAGGTTGTGTCTATGCAAGTACTCTTCGTTAGCTAGACGAGAACACCCGGAGATGATGTGTCGGATTGATTCTCCCGGACGGTGGCATGCCCGACAGATGTCAACCGTGTCGTCCTTCACAATAAATCTCCGGTAATTGTTCGTCATGATAACTTCGTCCATAATTGCACAGACAAAACCTTCGGTTTCCCCAAAGAGGTCACCAAAACGCAGCCAGGCTACGGACGCTGGGAAATCTACATCGGGTTCATGTAGGGCCCGGAAAAAGCGTCCGTGAAGCTCCTTACTCTGCCATACCTCCAGGCGATCGTTAGTGTCAAGCACTACAGGCTTGCGCCAGTTCTCTTTAGCCAAGGAGAGCGGGGTGAGGCCCTTGTCCACTGCGACCACATCTCGATGCATCCCCACGTCGGCTTCAAGGAAATATTCCCTGAGACTGCATATCTCGCGATTGTGGAGGGTCTTGACATTTAAAAAGCCTCGACCTCCACACTTTCGCGGGATATACAGTCTCATTACCGATGATCGCGGGTGATGCATTCGATATGCAGTCAGCAGCGTACGGACCCTCCTATCCAGGGCGTCTAGTTCGGTCTGAGTCCATTTGAGTATGCCGAAAGAGTACATCAAAACCGGCATGACCCAACCGTTGAAGGCGCGCACCTTGTTTCCGCCTGATAGAAGACTATTAAATACTTTCTTCAGGCGGCCAAAGAAGCGCTCCTTCAACATTTGCTTCATGTCAGCAGCATTAATGCCCAACGCTTCCGACATACCCAAATACTTATAGGTTTCGGTTGCGGAGAGGGCTCTAAGGTTTATGGAATCCGAGAGTTGGGTTCCCTCGGATTCCACAATCTCCCCTCGCTTTACATGCATGACCGCAAATTTGTCCACACCAAATTCCATCCTGATGGCGCTACTGAAAGTTTCAGTTACTTTCAGTAGCTCCATCAGTTGCAAATTGTTGGGGGCAAAGAGTTTTAGGTCATCCATGTAGAGGAGGTGAGATATAACCTGACCACCTCTCCTCAGCCGATAGCCTAGACCTGAATCCTCCAGCAGTGTGCTTAGGGGATTCAAGGCTAAGCAGAACCAAAGCGGACTCAAACTATCACCCTCAAATATGCCTCGCTCGATCCTAATCGGCTCGCTATTCCTCTGGATATTTCGACATCCTGGATAGCGAAGGACCGTCCTCTATTGCCCCATACACGACATCAGGAAGGTGCGCAGAGTTGCATCTACTTTATACAACTCTAGCACCCTCATGAGCCATGTATGTGGCACCGAGTCATAGGCCTTCTTATAATCTATCCAACATGTCGACAGATCCTTTCGGGAACGACGAAACTGTTGGCTAATGGCCATATCAATGAGGAGTAGCTCCTTAGTACCGCGGGACCCATTCCTACATCCATTTTGAGAGACAGACATGATGAAGTTTGTGTCTATATATTTGTTGATTTTAGCTCTCAAAATGGATGTAAGAACTTTATAGACCGTCGGTAAACACGTGATCGGCCTATAATTTTTGGGTTCCGCGGTGCTACCTGATTTATGGAGCAGGTGGGTAATTCCTGTTGTTAGGAACTGGGGTAGCGAACCAGACTCCAAAGCAGCCTCGTACTGAGCTGCCAAGCGAACGTGCGATCTTGTAAACCATTTGATCCAGAAGTTGTGCAGCCCGTCCGGCCCTGGAGACTTCCAGTTAGGTAACGGACGGACTGCACGAGCTACATCTTGGGGGCAGATGGTAATAGCCCCCATTTCTGGTATTGGATCGCAGGCTCGCTCGACTTCCCGAGCCCAGTCACCTTCGGTGTGGCTGACAGGCACCGACCAGATACTGCGCCAGAAAGAGCACATGGTATCATCATCCGGCAGGCGCGTGTCAGTCGCACCTTGGTCCGGTCGCTCCCAAGTCCTATAAACCCACCTTTCATCGCTCTGAAAGGTGCGATTCTGAGTGTATCGCTCTACTCGCCTCTTATACCTACGAATACGGTTCGCCCATGCATACACTTTCTGCTTCAGGAAGTCGATGCGCTCTGTGACACGGGATATATAGTCCTGAGGGCTAATATCGGTCCCTGAGAACGCCCGCCTCACAAAGCGCATCACTCTAGGGCGAGTATTGCCCTCCCTGAAGCAGATTAGTTTGCCGATGAGCGATCTGGCCTCACCAATACGGCGCTCAATTCTGCACTGCCAAGCTGGTACGGCTGGTTTCGGTCGTGTAGCTCTAGAGTCATTAGCAAATTTGACGTGAGCTACACGACATGCCGCTACAGCCGCACAGTACAAAATCGAATGAGTATCGGTGAGGTCTTCGCAGTCATCAAAATAGTTTGACAACTGCGAATCCAGGACGGCCACTAGCGCCCTATTTTTGTTATGCATGGGCAAACGAGGTAAGCGTGGCCTAAGTTCGGGTGACATGAACCGATATTCCCGAATCGCATCCTCCAAAGCACTCCTCAATTCCTCATTGCACTGGGTACTTACGTTTGTAGCCTTGTCAACACTCCCCTCGTCAGCTTGATTTGTATTGAACTGTGCTGGTGCTACAGTCTGCGACGGGGGGGCGATTACATGGCTACTCTGCATTTCACTTCGCAGGCGATCAAGTACAGTGTCATCCAACATATGATTACGCTGGATGACCCGCACCTGATCCGATAGTCGTTGTGCCGAAACGTTGACAGCTGGCTCAAGCACCTGAAAAAGAGAGAGCATCCGAACACGGTACGCGGTCAGATTGTTGCCCCCCTCTGTAGCCCCATAGTATGAGCGCATGACGTTTTCATTGATGGATCGTGTCCATCGCATGCGCTGCACACTTCCGCCGGGAGCTGGGACCCTTTCAGAGGCCGGTGGGCCTCGAGGTCCTAAGCCGTCCGGCGGCCGGCGTCCTCCCCGTCGACGAGCAGGTGGTGGCGTCGTAGGCGGAGAGAAATACTCGTCGCTCGAGCTCGACGCAACTGCCGCGGCCGGTGTCGTCACAGCGCTCACAGTGGGGCTGGGGACCGGTGGCGGCGAGGCGGAGCTGAGCGAAGAGTCCGGAGGTGGTGGGCGTGCTCTTCGTGCGGCTGATCTTGTCAACATTTTTCGTTAATTTTCAATTTTATTTCTGGGTCATTGTTGTTTTATCGGAGGTGACATCTGTCATGTCACCTCCGATTCGGCAGTTTTTGATTAAATTCTACATTTTCGTGTAGTTTGGCCTGTTTTTTTTAGTTTTCGATGGTTTTCTGGTTTCAGATTTATTTAGAATTCAAAAGCTGTTGTAAAAATGCGTCAAAATTAAAATCACTGTTAAAAATCAAGTTAAAATTAGAAAACAACGTTCTGTTGACACGGTGTTGCCGTTTTATATTATTATTATTATTTTGATATTTGTCGGGACCCCAGGGTCCCGGACCTTTAGAAGGCATATGAGGGGCCGCTTTCAATGGAAATGAGGCACTAACCGACGATTATCCCTGTGCGTACTATGCAAGTGCACCCAAGGACAACCCGATGGTGTAGGACTATTGCAGAATATGGAGACAAAAAAAAAATTGGGCTATGGGTTTGGATGGCTAAAGTGGACTGGTTATCTAAAACTATGGAAAGACTATGGCCCCTGCCTGACCAATGTGTGATAAATACAATACACGGATAAAATGGCAGGGGGTGACTTGCACACTCAACAATGGGCCCCCGGAAACGATCGCTAGTAGCACATAGTGTCGTAGCGACAAGGGGGCAACATGTCTTGAGGTGCTTAAGAGGAGTGGAGAGATATTCCACGGCTATCAGGACAATCCCGGTAGTACGGTCAAGATCCCTACCAGCGTCTTACTGGACTACTTCCTTCCTCCGAGCACGTTTGCTCTTGCGAATCTCTACTCAAGCTAGCCAATAAAGGCAAGAATGAGGTGGGAGGTCAGTTCTCGTCAGTGTTCACTCCAGCCGGCCAATAAAGGCAAGCCAGAGATGAGGAACATGACTTCTCCCGGGAGATAGGGTACGTGGGGTCGCTACTGCCCAGCAGCTCGCCACATGCTGCCCTGCGGGTTTCTGTATCTCTCTTTGTCTGGCTCCTCACCCTAGACCTGTTCCGGCAAAGTAACCTCTACCGGCACAGACCTAGAGTTTGGAGCGCGCAAGCCCCACCACGACATCAACGTAGAGATACGGCGATGGCGTTATTATTATCATTATTATGGTGGAGCCGTGACGTGGACGTAGACGTCCACGATAATATCGCCACGTTACAAACTTTTATTAACTTTCCAAATTTTACCAACATGTTTCATTTTCTCTTTAAAAATTTTAACAATTTTTATGTGTCATCTATGGTGTACCTAGTTATGTATATCTTATGTTGGAGATCCTAATAAATAAATAATTATGAATATTTAACAAAATTTGTTACATTATGATTACATTGATTTGTAATATTTACCGCAAAGTTTCAAATACTCACATGAGTACATAATATTGTGACGAGGTAGTCGGTAGTAGTGCACAATATAACAAAAGAACAATAAGTGGGTATCGAGTACCAACATTATATCAAACGTTAGGGCATGGACCCATGTCTACGATGCGGCGCCGTTTGCCGTGCAACGGTACGGCACCGCCACCGTGCCACGGCACGGCGCCGCGCCGCAGCACGGTGTCGCGAACAGTGCGCCGTCCATTGCCCCACATGCGCGCACGCCATCAGCAAAATATCGACTGAATAGGGGCAATGGACGGCGCACCGTTCGCGACACCGTGCTGCGGCGCGGCGCCGTGCCGTTACACGGTGGCCGGTGCCGTACCGTAGACATGTGTCCACGCCCTTACCTCGTTGTTCGGCTCACATTGTAGTCGTAATATAAGTATGGCTTTTTGCGGTTATAAACATGCAGTGGGTAGATTTTCCATACGTAAATAATTGAATGATAATAATTAGACGCAGTCATGCGCTGCTTCTTCTTGACAATATACCTATAACGCATTAGCACAATAAAATTATCATAATCATTCCTCCTGCGTTGGGAAAAGCACTTAGCATGGACTGTCGTTGAGTTTCTACTATAATTATAATAAATAATATATGATGTGCGATTGCATAAAAATATTTTCTTTCGCTAAATAACTGTACACCTTACCTACTATGTGGATTATTACAAAATGAAATATTAAGTTATGCAATTATTTGTACTTATTACAGAAAAAGGCTTATCGCGGTAAATCCATTCTGGTCCGATGGCGAAGAACCCTCGTCAGATGAAGATGAAACACACAGCCGAAGGTAAGAATAATGAAATGTTGTGAATATTTTTTATTTCATTAATATCACCCGGCTTGAGACGTTAAAGTACTAATTAAAATTTTATTTATATATATGTTTCTAGCTCAATGTATAGATCTTCAATGGCAACAAGTACTCCGAATCTCCCCGGAAGCACGCCCCGAAGAAAAAAGGCAAAAGCGCCGCCGCCGCCGCCGGTCATCTCGATATCAGAGGCGCCGCGGCTCCAACACCCTTCTACTTCCATGGACGACGTCGCAAGCATATCCTCCTTTAGCTCGTACAACTCTACCATCAACTCTGACCAAGTACATATGCTTTTTATTTGTATTATAAACAGCTTGTAAAAACTAAAACAGTACATTTCATGTGGCAATGCTCGTACAGCTACATAGTATATTCGTAGTAGAAGATGCAGTATTTCCTACTTACTTTTTAAATTAAATCGAATGTTTTCTTTGAGTAAAAATTGGTAGCACTAATATGTAAGGGGGGCCCGCCTCATCTTTCCACCCTGTACCTATCAGGAGAAACTGACTGGCATAGCCCAAACTTCTGGGACAAGGAATCTGACATTTTGCACAAGGGATTTTGCATTTTGCTTTTATAATATAAACTCTAGTGCGCACTAGGGAGGGGTTTTTTGAAATTCAACCTTTAAGGTGCTGAATAGTGGGTATTTTCTTTGTATAAAAAATCTTATTCCTTAAATGAATTATAAACGATTTTTCATAAATCAACCCCTGTGGGAGTCTAAAGAGGGGTTGTAGTTAGTTAGTTAGTAATGTATGAAATTACACATAAATAATTAGATATTAAAACACTCGTGTGATACTATTAGGCATCCTAGACCGTGACAGACGCGCACGAGGCACGGATCCAAAACTTCACGAACGTTTTCAAAGAAGCAGTTCATTGTACACTGCGCGACGCCCGCGTTCCGGACGAGGCTCGGCCGTCCGGGCGCCGCACGGTGTATTGGATCCGTTTATTTTGATCTGTGACTCGTCCGCGCCTCGCACGTAGCGTTACAGCGTTACAGCGGCTCCTGTTACAGTCTAGCATAAATCATCCCTTATAACGTGTTTTAATAATCACGTTTGCAACATTTTCATAAACTATAATGTGACTATCAAAATTGTTGCATGATATTGCCTTTTAAAGTAGAAAATTAATTTGTAAATGTGACTAGGGTTAATATACGTAACCTACGTTGTAATAATAACAAAGTTATAATGTTTTATAGCATGAGTTCGGTTCTGTTCCATCTTTCTAGATTTTCGTTTTTAACCCCCGACGGAAACAGAGGGGTGCTATAAGTTTAACGTGTATATCTGTCTGTGGCATCGTAGGTCCCAAACGACTGAACCGTACATATATTTTTGTTTAAAAGGTGACTTGATTAAGAGTGTTCATAGCTATAATTCAAGAAAATCTATTCATTCGTTTGATGATTATCAGCTCTTTCATGAATGGATGTGAGCATCTTCCACAGGTCGGTCTGATCTAGTCGATATTTGGTATTCTGTTACTTCAATGATATTAGAATAACATAGTAACCTGGAACTGATGCTGCAGCATTAACTGGAATTTGCAGGACCCAACTCTCTCACCAACTTACAGCAGAGGTTTGCTCATTGGAATGGTCTCAATGAATAGGTTATAGATAGATGTGTCGGGGGTTTTTAAAATTTTAAATTTATATTATTTAATCGATGATTATTTTCCCATAGAAATCAATCGGTAAGTCCACACCAACTCTTAAGAAGAGGCGGCCCGCGCCAACCCCTCCCGACAGTCTGTCGACGGTGTCGGGTGGCGGCGGCTCCTTGGAGAAAGGTATCAATACTACTGGCATGAAGAGCATCAATTCCGAAGGTGGGAAATAATACAAGCTTACCCAACAGTACCTATACTTCAAACTCGTGGTTCAGCAAATAATTTAACTTGATTTTATAGCTGAATTATTTCAAAACAGAAAACTTTTAATCCCTAAAACTAATTTCAATGGGGTTCTGAATATACTACGTTTTCATGAATTGAATTTAAAATTAATTATGATATTTTCCCATACAATTTAAGTAAATATTTGATATACAGCAGGTGGGCGGAAGGCAAAGGGTCCTGCACCGGGACTGCCCCTTCCGGAGCGGCGTGAGGTGAAGCTGCAGATGTCGCCCGAAGCCCTGCATGTCCAGCTGGACCTTCTGGAGACGCAGCAACTCGGCCTCGAGCGACAGGGCGTGCTCATCGAACGAATGATTCGCGACAAGTGTGAGGGTAAACATATGCCAGCACAGTTTATTTCTATTTGAGCACTCATTTATACTTCTTCATCTAAATATATTTGAGTTTTTAGGATTCCGTAGCCAAATGGCAAAAACGGAACCCTTATAATGTATCCTGTCTGTCCATCCGTATTAGTACGAAAGCCTACGACCAAAGCCATGTCACATCGTTTTACGGCCAAAACCGTATAAAATCGTTAGTTTAGATTATTCTAAACCCGACGCAGTGGGCAGTACCGATCAGAAATGTCACAGTTTTATGGGGGGCCCATTGCTGCTGTGTGAAAAAAAATTGGCATCACAATCAATACATATGCCCCGCCCGGACCCGGACTGACTGATTCATCAACGCAGAGAAAAATCTTATATCTTGAGTTAATAAACTTGAAACTTAGCAGGAATACTTATAAGTTTATAACTTTTTGGTTTTTCTAAACTACCCTACCTTAAGGGGGATTGGAGGTGTCAAAGTTTGTATGGAAGAATTTTAACGCGCGGTCCGATTAACTCGAAACTCGGTATTTATACTTAAGACCAAAAATAAAGAATAACATATATTAGGGTTTTTTGAAAATCTATCCCTAACGGGGTACTAAAGTACAAAATCCACGCGGAAGAAGTTGCGCGGGAAGTGCTAGTATGTGATGTTGATAATGTAGGTACATAGGTTTCGTCATGTTATTACGAAAAAGTTTGTTTTCAGACCTTTTGCGCGTTACATCTTGCCTGAGCGCATTTTCAAAAATGTCAAATAATTTAACCGACCTGTCTCATAGCAACCTGGTTCATTTTTTTTTTAATCTTTTGGATGGCTGCCGGGGTTAACAAAAAACATATATATTTTCATACATTTTAAATATCACCTGTAATTCTAAAAACGAAAAGAACGTTTCGGAGTCGCCCGGCAAACGCGCGGTGCTTGTTACGGTCCTATCCCTCACGACAACGATGATGAATCCGACAATGATTAAAAACGACGATTTTTTAGCAATAAACAGTATTTTACTAATGATAACCCGTGGCATACCTACTGTCCGCCATTTTGATTTTTTTCAAAATGGCGGCCATGCATGAAACCTTTATAAATCGATAGCTGACATCAATGCAAACAGCCACGCCAAACCCTGGTGCGTCAAGTGCTTGGGCAAGCACGGCAACTCGGACTGTCCCCGATCGAAAGACCGCACTTAATGCACCGAGCCACCTAGCTGTGTACTATGCGGCGAATCTGGCCATCCAGCCAACTACCGTGGCTGCTCTAAAGCCCCGAAATTCTCCTCCCCTAAACTAGCCAAGCGCGCAGACGCCCGTCAGCAAAGGGAAGTCCCCTCAATGAGCTCCCCGCCCCCTCGTCTCAAATGCCATAGAGACTAAGTCCCCAAAGGCCTAGTCCATGAAATAATCTAAACCACCAGAAGGCTTTCCCTACCCTTGTGCAAAACAGCCCACCACTGATGGACCCCCGAAACCGCGTCCCCGCGCCCACCCCCGATCCCCCACCCCCTAGATCTGCGCACGCGCCAAAAGCCGCTCCCACAGCCGGTATTGCACCCTCCCACTCCCATGGTCGGCCCAAACCCCCAGACCCCTTCAACGTAATATCAGGCACCTTCACGGGCTTCCTCACCCCCCGCGCCAGGAAAATGGCCAACGAAATCGTTACTGCCAGAAATGCCGGCAACCTTTCCCAAATACAAGCCATCTAAAATGCGTATCCCGAGATCACGCAAGCCCTGACAGTCGCTAACCTTGCCCATCCCAATTATGGATAAAGAAGCCAAAACGAGAACAAAGCCCCGATCCCTCAAGTTAGGCTACTTCAATGCCAATGGCATTCATGGACAACGCGATGAAAACGCCGAGTTCCTCCGCGACCATCAAATTGATATTCTCCTCATTCAGGAATCATTCCTTAAGCCCAGTCACCGTAGTTCGCCAATTGCCAACTACTGCATAGTTCGCAACGACAGGTCTTGGTGTTATAGGGACGGTACCCTTATTTATTATAAAAAGGTTCTACACTGCATCCCTATGGATCCTCCCCCCCCAACCCCCCCAAAATTTCCCCCCTCTCAAAATTAGAAGTGTCTGTCTGTCAGCTAGGCCTGACAGGCCATGAACCGATTACGCTAGTATCGGCCTATCTTCCCCCTCCAAATCTCGTCAGAAAACTCCCAACACTTATCTGACGATCTCACTGCCCTATTCGGCCTTAGTGACTCCGTTATCATAGCGGGTGATCTCAACGCCAAGCATCCTGCCTGGAATAGCAGTAGGTCCACTACCAGAGAAAGACATTTGTTAGGACTCTGCCCCATATTAAATTTTGATGACATCGCCCCGATGACTCCCACTCATTTTCCTCACGCCCCAACCATACCCCCGACGTCCTCGACATAGCGCTTCTAAAGAATATCAACCTACGGTTGGATTCTATAGAGGCACCGACCAGTGGTCATAAAACTGGCCCCCCGTCTTGGTCTCCACGACCGTACTCAACCCCTTCTCATCAAAATAGTCACAGATTGGAGGAAAGTAAGCGAAAGCCTGAAATCCACTTCTTCCCACCACTTAGATTCCATCCCTAACCAGTTCGACTCTGTCGCTGACACGACAGCCGCGATCGACTCGCTCACTGAGCACGTACAATCAGCCCAGAACGATTGTTCAAGGGAAGTTCCAGCGGTGGATGACCGTCGCTGGAAATTACCGGACGATGTGCGTGAACTGTTGTGCCACAAGAAAGCGGCTGTCCGTGCCTACAGCAGATTTCCCTTTTTTTTTTGGATGGGAAATCATCAAATGACTTCTCCCGCTCGGGGCGTAGCGGGAGGGCGTGTCAGACTTTTACTGACTAAAACCCACCCGTGTTCCTTCAGTCGCCTGTGCCGGGGCCACGGTAACTCTTTCGAACATCCCGCAAACAGCAGGTTTCCCTGCCACGCGAACAAAGCCCATATGCGCTGTTTTCACTTTCAGTGATTATTTGAAACATCTATGTATGTAACAAGATGTACGCAAGCTCAAAAAATGTGGATGTCACGTTGATATCTCGGAAACGTGACGCTTTACGGGGTTTGGTCATATTATGTTTTCTGTTTGCATTGATGTCAGTTATCGATTTATATAGGTTTCATGCGTGGCCGCCATTTTGAAAAAATATCAAAATGGCGGACAAGATATGCCAGGCTCCATATAAAAATCTTCAATCTCCTTTGTCTGATATATTATTTATATATCTGGGCAACTTTTTTCAACATGTTCAACAGTTTTCAGGCAAAATGCTGTTACCGATCGGTAAAATTTTTCAACGCGTTCTAAATGGTTTCAATACATAAGATACTCACATTTTTTTCTGAAAAATGATTTATTCGCATCAACTGACCAAGAATGTTCACTTGAAAACAAGATTTTCAGACGATTTGCTATGGGTATTTTTTTTTTGTCTCATTTTAGGGTTCTGTACCCAAAGGGTGCCAACGGGACCCTATTACTAAGCCTCCGCAGTCCGTCCATCAGTATGTCAGCAGGCAAATCTCATGAACTGTAGAAATTTGAAATTTTCACAAATTGTGTATTTCTATTGTCGATATAACAACATAAAAAAATAAAATTAAAGGGGGGCCTTTAACTTAATTTTTATACAAGAAACGTGATCTTTTAGGCGTTTTTTGCTCGACCGGAACAATTGCTGTAACACTTGAACTGTAATAAGTAGATACATGAAACGATGGTCCGGAACCCTTCGTGTGTGAGTCCGACTCGCACTTGGCAGGTTATTAATTTTCTCAAATGTTCTCCTGGGTACGTGCGCCGCTACTGGTGTCTGAAAATCTCCTAAAACAGAGCTTCCTCTCTCCTACCCTTTTGCTGTGCCCTACAGGGTCCATAATGATCTCAATTATATACTATAGTTACCACCTAAGTACACATTATGGTAAAGCAATAAAGATATTGAGTATTGAGTATTGAAAATTGTGTTTTCGGCATCTAAAATCTATCTTTCTGAAAATCAGACAGATTGTTATGAAATAGTTCGGTATTTCTTTTTTTTTGACATATTTGGAAATGCGCTCAGGTCAGACGTGACGCGGAAATTTTCTGAAATTGGTTTTTGTATTCAGAATAACCAAATCTATCGATTTTATACGGTATTGGTCGTAAATTATTATTATTATTATCTATTTATTTCGGACAGAATCCATAAGTGTTAGTAACAATTTTTCTTAAGATCTATGTTAGTAGGAACATAATATGACAAAAATACATTTTTTAACAACTAAATTTTTCCCGTAACTATTCCCACCCAGTGTGCATGTATGGGACAGTCATGGCGGGATGCAATCATTTGCAAAATGCTGTTGGTGCTACCGCGCAGTCTTTGAAATAATGACGCCACTTTCTTACGCACTATAGCGTGGAAACCGTCAACACGCGCGTTTGCAAAGATTTGTGACGCACTACAGTGGCGCGGCAAACCCAACAGCATCCTGAAAGCATTATTATACTGAATACGCAGGACGTTGATGGCTCGCTGCGTATACCGAACCCACAGGCTGCTTGAGTAAAAAGATTGGCAATATGCCATAAAAAGTTTTACCTTAACTTCCTTAGTACATCGAGCGAACCTTCGGGCCAGCATATTGCTCCTCACCGCCAACGCCCTGCGTTCTCTTTCTATATCTGGGTCACCTTTTAAGTCCTCTGTGACCAGATGACCAAGATATTTAAATTTCTGCACAATATTCAGAACCGTTCCATCGATCATGATCGGAGGCACTGTACTAGATCTCTGATTTCCTACCCTAAAAAATCAGTACCCCACTATTTTGTGTGTTGTACGTGAGACCATGTTCGGATGCATAGCGTTCACAAATTTTAACCAATGTCCTCAAGGCGTTGACCGAGGGGGCCAGCAGAACCATATCATCAGCATAGCTTATGTTGTTGACACATGTTCCGTCAATGTAGCATCCGACATGTGTACTGCTGAGCTCCTCGATCAACTGGTTCACATATAGGCTGAAGAGGCTTGTAGATGTGAGGCCGCCCTGCCTTACACCACATTCCAACCTATATTCGTCAGATAGTGTATCCACCCATCTCACCTGGTTGGTCTGGTTTTTATACCAGAATTTAAGGATGCTGTTATATACTCCGTTGGCACACCCGTTTCCTCTAGCTTTCGCCACAGTATGTCATAGGCAACTGTGTCAAAAGCTTTTGACAAATCGAGGAGACAGGCATATATCGGTGTCTTTCTCTCCGTGTAATACGTGACAGTATGCTTAAGGCATAAAATAGCACTCTCAGTGGATAGTCCCGCCCTGAAACCGAATTGTGCGTCATGTAAATGTAAGTACGCACTGAGACTCTGATTAAGCAAACTGTCAAGTATTTTAGCTGTTGTTGTTGCAAGTGAGATGGGTCGATAATTGGCCCTATCCGATACATCCCCTGTCCTGTTCTTAAGAATGAGCACAACATTCATTAGCGATTGCGGTAGGTATGAGTGACCGATACACAGCGTAAAAAACATAGCAAGCACACGCGGCAGATGCACACCTGCATGCCTGAAATGCTCGATGCTGAGACCGTCATACCCTGGAGACTTACCCCTCTCATCCTTTTGCGGCAACTTCTTTGTAAAACGATGTGGCAAAATTTTGGTCATGGGATCTCATACTATACATACACACACTGTCACAGCCACTTTACTCGGAGACTATTTGCAATATACATAGATATAATTGGAATAGAATGCACCATCTATTACCTATTTGAACTGCTATAGAATGGTGTAGTGGATTTACGAAAATCAATATTTGGTGAGATACTTATATCGCAAAAAATGTGTGGGGGGGGGGGTGCTAACTTATGAAATATACGGTGGCATTATTCTGAAAAAAATTAAGTTGGTGAACTTAAAATACAGTTTCAAGTGTCGTGTAGTTTTTGTGATATGGGCTATTTTCAAGGAACCGCACCGCAGAAATAACTTTTGTTTTTCACAGTTTCTTTGAGAAATACCTACTAATAAATACACCTTCTTTCCAATGTTCATCGATATGGTGCAAATAGTCTCCGACTAAAATGTCAGTGTCACAGCCGGACGGACGGACAGACAGAGATGACGAAATTATAAGGGTTCCGTTTTTGCTATTTGGCTACGGAACCTTGAAAAAAAAGAACGGTGCCTGTTCACCGTAGATCGACGTTCTGTGGTGCTATTCTGTAAAGATCCCACCGTGAAAATTTAGGTGAAGTGAGCGTGATGTGAACTGTCATCCCACCTTACTCTACTAGGAATTGACAGCTCACTTCAAACTCACTTCACCTAAGTGTTCACGGTGTGATGTTTACAGAATAGATCGGCTGATTCCTTACTCCGTCTTCTTTCTTCCGTTCTGAGTTTTTAGCCTCAAGGTGCAGTTTTGATTTGTTTTGTTTTTTCTACTCTATATCTCTTACGTATCCTCTATCGTAGGTCATAGAAGTACTTTATCACTAATGGACGCATCTGTTACAGGCGACGAAGCTGACACGGTACCGCAAGAGGAAGTCGAAGATTTAGTCATTCAACTGTGTGAACTAGTCAATGAGAAAAATGACCTGTTCAGAAAACAAACTGAATTGATGTACATGTAAGTAGCACTTGTCGTATTGTTTATGCGTAGAAACCATTAGTTTAACTGAATCAAATCGGCCTTTGATAATGGTAGTCAATTGGACAGTGTACGCGAAAGGAATAGATGCGTAGGTGGCACTGTCAATACAAGCAGTTCATTAAAATAATACAGGGTGTTTGGAAGGTGGGTGCAAAGCCTTAAAGGGGAGTTAATACAGACCATCTAGAACATTTTGAGCCATATTTGTCCTAACCAAAGTCTGATATTTATTTTTTTAGAGAACTTTTACGATTTTGGTACCAAAATCCCAAAATTTTCCAATTAAGGCCTAATAACGCAAAGATTGAGTGAAAATTTCTATTTTTTTTAATTTACTTTATTGGCCTAATGTGTGTTTAATGGTATGAAATCATTTCGAAGCACCGTATTTACTAAAAAAATAACTTTCAGACTATTTAAAATAAAAAGAAAAAAAATTAAAGAAAAAAAATGGATTTTAATTGACATTTAAAAAATAAATAAAATAGCTACTGGTGTTCAAATAATTTTAAAAACATGCTGAGTTATTGCTCTTTTTTTTAAGGTATCATTTACTTAGATAGCTTTACAATTTTTGAAGTTAGGGTGCCTGAACCAGTTAAAGTCGATTTTAAGGAGTAAAAAAAAAAGACAGTTTTTGATTTGATTTTTTAATTTTGATGTTCAAAATGGCTTCCGCCACAGCGTATACATTTACGACAGCGATTTCTAACTTCTGTCGTGGTGATTTTAAGCTGCATTTCTTCTTTCATTGTTCTGAAAGCTGCTTCTATTCTTTGAATTAGTTCTTCTCTTGTTGAAATCTCAGTTGTGTATACGAGCTCCTTTGCCCGTCCCCAGACAAAAAAATCTAACGGCGTCAGGTCGGGCGATCGTGCGGGCCAAGGAATGGGCCCATCTCTACCTATCCAGCTGCCTGGAAAACAGTTATCAAGATGTTATCTGACAATCAATGTCCAATGAGATGGACATCCATCTTGTTGGAAAATTATTGGCCTGTCCGTATTTAAAATGGGTACTTCCGCATCATCCAGGAGTGTTGGGAGATCGTTTTGTAGAAAATTCAGATAATTTTCACCGTTTAAATTATCTGGTAAAATGTGGGGCCCAATCAACGTCCGTCCAATTACTCCAGCCCATACATTAACGGAGAATTTTGCTTGGAAAGACACCTGAAACAAAAATTAATTCTAATTAAAGTGTTCTTTGAAGATGTGTTGAACATCTGGACTTAAATTAATAAACATTAATTTGTATACCTGTTTTTTCCAATGCGGATTGTTGTCCTTGTCAGCCCATTCATGTAAATTATGGAAATTCGTGGAAAAATCAGGTTGATTTTAATTTTATTGAAATTTGAAATTTCTTACCCTTAATTGGTCCAGGCACCCTAACTTCAAAAATTGTAAAGCTATCAAAGTAAATGATACCTTAAAAAAAAGAGCAATAACTCAGCATGTTTTTAAAATTATTTGAACACCAGTAGCTATTTTATTTATTTTTTAAATGTCAATTAAAATCCATTTTTTTCTTAAATTTTTTTTTCTTTTTATTTTAAATAGTCTGAAAGTTATTTTTTTAGTAAATACGGTGCTTCGAAATGATTTCATACCATTAAACACACATTAGGCCAATAAAGTAAATTAAAAAAAATAGAAATTTTCACTCAATCTTTGCGTTATTAGGCCTTAATTGGAAAATTTTGGGATTTTGGTACCAAAATCGTAAAAGTTCTCTAAAAAAATAAATATCAGACTTTGGTTAGGACAAATATGGCTCAAAATGTTCTAGATGGTCTGTATTAACTCCCCTTTAAGGCTTTGCACCCACCTTCCAAACACCCTGTATATACTAGATAATTATGATTTTCGAAACTAGTCACTAAGGGATTCCAGAGATATATAGGTGTCTTGGTGAGACACCTTGGCGGTCTTGGTGATGGTGAGCCTTTCTCGCCACAATCCTCACTTGATTACCGCAGAACGCTTACGTTTTTGAATTTGAATTTGGTGTTAAAAAATAGTCAAGAAATAGTCGTCTCCAACCATGATAATTTCGACTTGGTTTACTTTGTAGAAATATGTTAAACTTCCATGTAAACGTCTACAATCATTTGGTTTTGGCACATTCACGAACACTAAAATTGCAAATCTATTTTAATATTGTTGTATATTAATTTAAAACGGTAATAAAATATTGTAGTTACTTATGTATTTATTTTTTCTGCCAAAGTTTAATACGCCGACCAGTACTTATATGTCTGTGTGGTCTCTCCTGGAGGTATGTTATCGGATATATAAATGAGACACACAGCAGCACTGCTATTTCTATTTATTGTCTTATGGGAAAGCACGTTACATTGTCAACCGTAAAGCTAGCACAGCACTGACTCAATATAAAACAATTTGACTATATGTCATAGTTCAAACCTATTCTATATTTCAATAAACCAGTGTTTGTCTTATCAGCCAATGCCACAATCCATGGAGGATTCATGCTGAAGGCCGGCCCAATGGGGAAGGCAACTGTCAAAATGGTGCTGTCGTAGCTAGTTCCCAACACAAGCTAGTAATACAAGGCGTGAGGTGTTTTATTTTATTTTTGCGAAAATGACGCGTCGTTGTGTTCCTAAATACTCCGAAATTGGAGTCCACCATTTCCTCAGAGACCCTAAAATTAGAAAATGGTGGCTAGAAGCTATTAGTAGAGATTTTGAAAAAAATAAACAGGGTAGAAACATTTTGAAGAAAGTGATTAGGAGGAAATATTTAAGGTTTTAAATACTGACACTTTCTATGTCAAATACTTGATATAAATATTGAAATCACCGAAATTATAGAAATAGTGAAATAAAACCAAACTCATGAATGAACAAGAAATGGAATGAATGAACGAAATGTCCAATTTATTGTAGGCCGTAGGGACCTAGCTATGATTACGCCATCTACAATTAGCTTTGCCCGACCTTCCCCATTAAAGCCTCTACAATACCTATCGATCTGTGCATAATATTCCTCCAATTTTAAATGTTTCCTGCTATTTCATTTTTAGACATTTCCTTCCGCTTATAGCTATAACTTCGGAATCATAATACGACTATTTTTTGGCGTTCTCAATATTGCTTTTCATGAAGTTTTCAAAGGTGAGGATTGTGTGATGAAGGATACCTTTAAGTATTATAATTCTGTAAATACGTATTTGTTACGGTTGCGAATCATATTTTAATCAACACACAACCTAATAATGACCTGCAAATTTCAAAAAACATAGGAACATTTCAATTTCGCGGGCTAACCTGGCGCTTTCGCCTTAAGAATGCAAATAATGTATTAAGAGAACAATTTACGTGATTTCTAGTCATGAGGAATTACACTTTATTTGAACATCAAAACACTAGTAGAGTTTAGGTTTACTCAAACCATTTGTGGTCGTCCAAATCAAAAGGGACCTTATAGCGGAAATGAGTTATGTACAGAACTGAAAACTACATAAACGTACCGAACTATAGACCCAAGAACCAACCTTCTAACCACTACCGTTATTTTTTTACGAATTTTTGAAGTTCACTGATCGAAATTATAAGTTTCGAGAAAATCGCAATTTAAGTATGCCGTACAAAAAAGTTATGTTTTAGTGTGAAGTTATGTAACTGATGGTATACTTTGATTGACTATGATTATTACTAATGGAATTTTTTACAATCCTTGCATAAACTTGTCTGTTGTGGGAACTAGACCCGCCAACATAATGCATTATCAATGAGATGCAAAGTATCAATAATAGTATTAAAAATAAGTAAACCTCCTGTTTCTCACTAAACTTTTATCGTTTTTATATTGCTACTAATTACATAGATTTGCGAAAGGCCTTAGATGTAAATAAAAACAACACATAATTTAAAAAAAGTAGTTTTTATTTACTAGCAAGAATTCTTATTTTTTATAAACTTTGAGATCTGACAGTAACAAAATCAACGCTTAATCACTAAATAGGTTATACATAATTGGTTTAGATGTTAATAAAGCTAAGAGATCAATGATAACTGTTAGTTATGATCTTTTAAAGTTACATAGAGAACTGAACAATTTCTTCAAACAAATTAAAAAAGGGCCCTAATGGTAGGCACTAAACAATTTTTTTAATTTTTAGCATGCAAAATCAATATTTTAGTGCCACATTCAAGATAACTTAAATTTTCTTTTTTTATTATCACAACAAGGTATGAAAATGTTACTTAGTTAACAAATTTAGATATAAATTTTCGTAACAAGTATATACGTAAAAAAGGGCCCTTAAGGCGGTCCGTTGCAGTCTGCGACGTTGCAGTCCGAGCGACGCGTGCGACCGGCAACCGCGACGTGGCGACGACGACTGTGCGTGAGCGAGACATAACTATCTAGCCTTGCTTCTTGTCAAAGGATACCGCCGCATATATAAAGAATGCCGCATGCGGCGCGGCGTGCGACACTATATAATGGCGGCTATACGATGAATAGTTTAGTTTATACCTACTTTGCAATATTAAAATGTCGATAAATATGGTTTGAATTACAAGAAAAACTATTTGTTAGGTCTTGCCGCGATAAGGTTCCTTTTTTACTAAACTTTAGATGGATACAAAACTTTTTTAAATTGACGTTTCGAAAAGTTGAACACATCTACATGTAGTAAATACAATCATCTTTTTAAAAATACAGTTCATAAAAAAACGATTTTTTTGAGGTATTTTACAAATTTATTAATATCTCGGAAACTAGTTACCGCCATAAGGTCCCTTTTGATTTGGACGACCACATTTATAAAATACAGAGTGGTGACGACGTAACGACATTAAATGAAAATACGATCCCTACTAGTTAATCAAAACACTTTAAAATTATCAACTTAGGTATTACACCAAAATTGAAAAATCTATTTTTTCGAACAAACTAAATGCGAAAATAATCTAAACTAAACAAAACAGTCTACTAACCTCATCTGACCGGCACTGCACGTAAGAACGGCAACATCGCTCCCGTTCATGAGTACTTATTTAGCGGTCCCTTATTTAAAAAAAATGGCGCCCCACCTACCAATCTATCCTCACCCTTTAATCCTCATGGCAACTGGGTTGTCAACGTAGATTATTGCAGATTTTTATGAGTTGTTTGCTTATCTGCCAGATTTCCACACAAACATACAACGATAATTATTCATGAACAACATTTCAGACGACGACAACAACGGTTGGAACAAGAGCAAGCCGACATTGAACATGAAATTCGGATAATCCAATCACGGCCCGCTGTTAACCGCATCGATGCTGATAAGGTAAGGAATGATTCTTTCTGATTTACTGTGGTACCCAAATAGTCGAGTGCAATATACTCAAAAAGTGGAACGAAGTTTATAGTGTTTTAATTTTCATGTGAGTTTTTTTTTTTTTGAGTTCCTAAAGGTTAGAAGAACATAGTTAAAAAAAACGGCGCCCATGACTTCATGTTATGGCGTAATAGTAACCTGTGTGCTACCATTCACCACCTATTTGCTGTCTGCTTGTCCATCGTTTTCGAAGAATTACGATTTTTTTTTTAAATCTCTAGGAGATT
Source organism: Fissipunctia ypsillon (assembly GCA_947568875.1). Classification (NCBI taxonomy): domain Eukaryota; kingdom Metazoa; phylum Arthropoda; class Insecta; order Lepidoptera; family Noctuidae; genus Fissipunctia; species Fissipunctia ypsillon. The sequence goes on along the minus strand of OX387654.1, from coordinate 13,900,060 downwards.
GCGCAGGTTTCTAGTGGCCCTCCGCCCTGTGATTTAATACTGAATGATCTCCAGGTTCTATTAAATCGGCGCCATAGCTAAAGAATTTCAAGAGAACTACTATTACATTAGGAACATGTAGGATTGTGTAGTTAATTAACTTAGCGCACGTAAAACATGTGGATGTGACGCTTTTAGTAGATTGAGATCAAGGAACTTGAATAAATCTGAAGTGCTTTGTCTCTCAATTTGTAAAGTAAAGTTAAGTAAAGTTGAAGAATGTGTGAAGTCAAGAAGAGAATCTTTAAGTCTCGTTTGAAATGGTGTCAAATTAATGATGACCACACAAAAACGGATATTTTAGCTTCAAGTAATGACTTTTGCTCGTTTTGGACATACACGTACAGACCGGGCAGTTATCCTAAACTGCCAGTATCTGTCGAAGGTGTGAGCGCTTCCGTAAGAATTGCTATCCTCTTTAAGGAAAATTTTAGGATAAAGTCACCCATGGTTCCCTGCTTGTCCGAGTCTGATTTTGAATTGTGTCTAAAATCCGTCAAGTTAGTTGTATTTTTTTTTTTCAAAGTTCTTAACACCACTTACACTCGTGTCAATGGTCAAAACAAATCTAATGATATAATCTATAATGTGTTAAAATAAATACAATTTTTCACTGACAGAAATTGTTTTATATGTATGACGTAGGTCTCGCTGGTACAAATGTCCATCACATTTGGACCAAGCCCCATATATATTTGCCCAATGTCCTTAAGGAATGGTTTGGAAGAATAACTTATACTACTTTAGCCTTACTAAACATGTTCCTTGCCTCTCAATATGTTAACTGCTGATTTGCCGATTTGTGATGACCTGGTGATTTATAATTACAGGCTCGTGAGGAAAAGTTGGTACTACGTCTTGTGGAAATAGTTCGCATGCGTGACGAGTTGGTACAGCAAATTGATGCAGAGCGCCGCCGAGAACGCCAAGAAGATCTTGCTATCGCCGCTTCCATCGCCAGCAAGAGAGGTAAATAAAACGGATATCTCTGTAACTGGAATTTGTAATACCTTTGATCATTAATACCAAATTAATTACGAATGGTGAATAGTAGAATTATGAAAGGCACAACAGTCCGCGCCGAGTAAGCCGAATTTTATCATTCTTATATGAAATCCTATGAGACCTCGATCACCACTCCGCGCCGAATCGTACGAATCGCCAGAAGAATTCGGAATGTATCCCGGATGAATTCAGCAGAGCTATTCACAACCATTCGATTTGTTGTCGGGTTCGATCGATAGTAAGGTTCGTTTAGGGGCAACGTTACAAAATGGTAACTTTTATGACAGAAAAACTTTTTTTTTTTTTAAACCAATAATTTAGGAAGTCGGTGCCTTTGGATCTGTATTTTAGGTTTTTGCCACCGACTTCCGAAATTAAAGTTATTTTTCACTTTGTAGTGTTTTTTTGGTAGTCGTCTGTTTTTTTTTGCAAAAAATAAATTTTATTTTTCACTTTTTTGTGGATCGGTTTGTAATTTATTTAAGTTACAATAGCCTAATGACAACTGCTCATCACCTTTTACAAAAAATTGCTTTTCCCGATGCAGGGACGTTAATTGTTGAATAGTTCTCCTAGTACTTCACCACCACCAACTCTACTCCATTTTAAAGTAATTGAATCGCAACCCGTGAAATACTTATTACTGAGCAGTTCCGGTGGTCATCTGTGGTCTTCATCATCAGTTCCACTTCACCAAATGGTGCTTTCCGAGAGCAAATGAACAAGTTACTGTAAAAAATACCCAAATCGCTATAGGTGTGCCTATAATAATTGAAGAGTTCCTTCGATTTCTCCAGGATTCCATCATCAGATCCTGACCTGATGACAATGACTTGGAAAGTATATCCGTTAAATCAAAAAAAAAAAATCCAAATCGGTCCAGCCGTCTTCGAGTAATCGGGGAAGATTCCGACGAACTGAGAACCTCCTCCTTTTTTGAAGTCGGTTAAAAATAATAAAGTGGTACTTATAAAGAAATTAGTATTTAAATAAATTACCAAATATTATTAGATGTCTTAGATATTTACTGCTACTATAAAATATATACGTATGTCACCGTATGATTAGTTTATAATCTATGTCGCAAGCTTATAAACTATCGAAAAATTGTGAATTGCAACAAACCATTTACAATGTAACGCATTATTTTTCGATAGTTTATAATCTATCCATGGCAAACCGACAAATTGTGAACTGGTATCAAACTTGCATGCGACGAACGCATCTTGCGCTAATACTAAATAAGAAGCGCTTGCCGGCAGCTGCTGCGGCACCGCTGGCTTCGCTCGTTCGGCTCGCGCGTGGTTTGTCACAGAGTTCTAACATAACCTAACCCATTTGGTCGGGGTGTCCTGGCTTAGTTACTGCAACCAATTCGGATACCTGCAAGACCTACCAATCAGGGACGGTTCACAATTTTACGAGTGATAAAACCGGACAGATTGTGAACCCAGTCGGTAAGTGCAGGTTTGTTCACAATTTGTCGGTTTGACATGGATAGATTATAAACTATCGAAAATTAATACGTTATATTGTAAGCAGTATGGTTCAGTTCACAATTTATCGACAGTTTACAATCTCGCGAGATAGATTGTAAACTAACGGTGTTCACAATCATACGGTGATATAATACACTATAATCGAAGCAGTCCTCTAAACGTTATTCAAAAATCGGAAATTTTTGACAGTTCAAATTCGATATGAAGACGTGTATTATTCGATATTAAGTCGGAAGTCTGAAATTTGTATTATGACTGCTAAAAACCTAAATCATAAATCTAAAACAAACAATTATCATATACATTAAAAATAAAGAATATTATGAAGTAAATACTTAACATATATGTTAAGTTTTATTAAAATGTCTTGACATCTGCATATACTCAATTAAATTCACATAACTTTAGGTGTGTAGTAGTATGTAACCCACACATATACAAAACTTGCGAGCTCAAGTTCCTATGACGTCGCACATCGGAGAGTAGTCGGTTATTAGCCGTTACCCACATCACTCGTGCCATTTTATAATCTTCCTAATTTTAGTTATGGTTTACCGCGCTTAATTAGTAACTTTATTATTAAATTCATTGTGTAACACTAAATGAACATTTAATTTCACCACACTATATAACCTATACCACATCCCAACAAAAGTTCCATAGGTGGTTTGGCAAATTCACGTAGGTGGGTACTGTACTACTACATAACCTATCAAATGAAATAAAACAATGTTGTTTTTCAATAAAATAGATTTAAAAATAAAAACAGAAACTAAACTAAAATAGAAACTTTAGAAAAACATAATGTTATATTATACAATTGCCGCCGGTTGCCTTTTTAAATTGATCTCTCAATATTTTATAGTAGCACTAGCACTTGTGTTATGAAATACCTAATAATAATTATTTATCTACCACTCTTGCATTTTCTACTATAAAAGTTACCATTTTGTAGCGTTCCCCCTAAACGAACCTTGCAATCGAATCCGACAGCTAATCGAACGGTTGTAAACAGTTTTGCAGATGATGCCCATAGATTTAGCGGTGACAAATGTGCGTCCACCTTTAGAAATTTATTTATTTATTTGTGCACAATTACCTTAAGTATACTGTTGACATTACATATATAAGCCCGCCAGTAACAGTCAAATAAGCGCCGACTTTAAATGTGTTGATTATTTGATAACGGACTTATTTATTATGGACTATGTATTGACTATGTAAGTACCTATTTATCCTTTTTTTTTCATTTCAGCGCAAAGAAATAGTGAATCAAATAGTTCATCTATGAAATCAGTAGAAGTTATACCAACGCCCAAAAAAAGTAAAGTGAAGGACAAAGTTAAAAAACAATTTAAGAAAGCCAAGCACACATTAATATCTAAGAAAAAAGACGATTCAAGTGACCGCAAAGACGATAAAGACAAAGAAAAAAGAGTTAAATGATGAATGATATTATTGCGAGTTCTGACACATAATTTTAAGCTATTTTCTATCAAAATTTTACCATTTTTGGTATGTTTCGTTATACATTTAAAGGCTGCAAAATATTTGCCGTTGTCCCTGACCGCGCGTATACCGGTATATTAATTGGCTGCCGGCACATTTGATTTATTGTGACACGCAAAAACCCGGGCGGCTGGCTGTGCCGCCGGCATAGGTTGTAGGCGCCTTAATACTATTATTAATACGATATGGCGCATAGCATACATACAGACCGTACTTATAAGTAAGACTGAAACATTCCATTATTTCATACTTATTATTTATATAAATTGAAATCTTTGGGAGGAATATTTTTTATCTATGTTAAACAAAGTTGAACTGTAAGAACAAGTTTATAATCATTTCAAAAATTGAAATGTGGAAATTACGTGCCAGAATTAGACATGTAGAAACTAGAAAGTTATTATTTAACTAGAATTGATCTGTTGACTATCTATAGTTGAGCCAGCTATAAACTGGAACTTGCATAATTATTAAAAAAGAGACTTGGCAAAGTATGGGAAGTGGTCTATGGACCAATAGCGATACGGTTCTCATATTTGTGTACCATATTGGGATACCTCATCTATAACCTTGTGCAAAGGGGCATCCAAATCTGCAATTTTGAGAAGTTTACTTTTATAATTTACCGGATTTACAATGGTACTTTAACCGATGTAGCTACAGGAAAACGTTCTTAGCTTGCATTTACAAATTTTGTAAAAATGGTAGTCAGCTAGAATATTGACAATTCTTATTAGATTCAGAAAGTAGTTGGAATAGACACTTTTCGTAGTTAAGGATACTGACCGCTATGACCACCTCATAGACGCAATCTAAAACCCCTTGATGTTTTGATTACCTCAAAAAAAGATGGTTTTTATTCTGAAATTCACGATAAGATGACTTATTTTCTGCATAATTATGTTATAAGAGATCGGGAATATGTGATTGGTCACTACGAATTGTTTTACAAAAAAGTTTTTGGCCATTTGTGACATTTCTAGTACTCTAAACTCGCTTGGTCCCGTTCAATGTTTTGATCCTTATGAGAAAAACGATCGATTGGCATCAAAACAGTTTTTGAGTAAACCCATTTTCTTGCCGTGTCAATTTTTTTCAAAATTCGTCAGTGTAAAAAAAAGATAGGGCAGTGTCCTAAGAATGTTTTCCTATTCCTGATCGGTTAGGGTACCTGCCCATGCATTTTTCTTAAAATGGCCGAGACAGGTTTTGATACCCCTTTGCACAAAGGTATCCTTACACAAATATCACACACATAATCGCTATTGGTCCATAGACCACTTTTGCCCAGTCTCCTTTAACAGTTTTAGGGGTCATATAAATTGCACATTATAACATGTATTGCAATAAGCACCAAAAGAATTGACAGCATAATAATTAAATAGCACGTGTCCACGAGTGCCTAAGCATGTGTATTATTTTAGAAATTTTGCACAGTTTTGACATAAATTAAAAAAGAATATATTTTTAACACTCAAACAGGTAAATAATGATATTATTATTTCGTTAAACTTTTTTTCGTTATTTTTGCATTGTATAATTTCATAAAATTCTGATAATATCGTGTACTTAACTAACGTATTTACAATATTTAGGCGCGCTTGTACCACAAATCCTAAATACACGTATTTAAAACATCGCGTGATCGTTTGAAGATGACTGAGACAGAATGATGTTTTAGATTTATGTTTAGCGATAAACGCATTTAGGATTTGTGCTGCAAGCTGGCCTTAGTGATAGTTGCAAAGCAAATAATAAATCGTCAGTATTATACTTACCCACTAACAGATAATATTATTAGTATTATGTATAATTTTTGTTTAAAAAGGCTTCAATGAAAATTCTGACACTAGAAAAAATATTTTTTTTATCTATTACATACCATAAAGACAAAAGACATTCAAAAGAACTTTGACACAATCCAATACATAATATGGACAGTTACTTCGTGGTAATAATTAAAGCAACATTTTACTATGGCAAGTAGGTACTTGTTGTACTCCATAAAGAGATGGAGAGCCATGCATAATAATTTTGTATATTTTTGTCTTTATGAACTTTTACATCATCAATTCATCATCACTAGAGGCTTAACAACAATAGCAATAACTAATAAACACACATTTTAATAATCAAAACGGTCAATGTAATTACGTAATAAATTAGTATTTATGCAAAATATTAATTTACTGTATTATAGTCAATTCGAATACTCGTCTTCCGAATTATCAAATTATTTATCTTTGTTGCTAAAACATTAAATTATATTTTATTTTAATTTAATATAAAACATATTTCTACATAATTAGATTTATTATTAACTAGTCTTTTGCACCCACATTTCTTGAACGTTATATTTTGATACATAATATATTTTATAATTTCTTTTTTTGTTAGAAATATGAGCTTAAGGATCAATTTACATTGCTGCGGAATGGAACGAAGGCGTCAATTTGCAAGTCACGAGGGATTTGTAGCTGCGGGAATAGGCTAGTTGACAGTAAGAACGAAAAGGAAAAACTTTCACAAAATAAACAACCGATCTCCAAAAAAAAAACACTACAAAGTGAAAAATAACTAATTTCGGAAGTCGGTGTCTTCAGTTTTTTTTTTTTTTTGTATGTAACAAAGTTAATATTTTCACTTTTTAAATATGGTAGCTACCACACATAAATTCATATACCACTACTTGCAATGTAAACAACAGTGACAGGACGTTCTATAACATCATCAACATAAACCAAGTGGATTAAATACGTTTTATTGTCGCGATCTCAAAAAAATTTAATTTTAAAATTTATATGGGACCACCGCGCGAGCTTCCTTTACCAAATGAAAAAGAATCACGTAAATCGGCCCAGTAATCACGGTAAAATCTGTGTACACGGTATGTGAAAAAAAAACCCAGCCGAATGCATAACCTCCTCCTTTTAAAGGAAGAAAATAACTTATGAACTTTGTATTGTAAAATGGTTGCGAGCTAAAAATATAACAAAGCAACTCAATTTTTAAATAATTATAGTATTAAGTTTATATTCCATAAATGGCCAGGCCATTAAAAAGGTTTTAAATTGATATCAACTTGACATTGGTCAAAACAATTTCGCTTCCATTTCGTTCCGCGCAATGTAAATGGTGCCTATATAATTATTAAGTATTCGAGGTACTTATGTCCACTTTTGTCACGAGCTGATAGCTCCACCGCGGAGCGGATATACTTATTCAGCTTTTTTAAAACTAACATCATGTTTTTTAGATATTTTAAACAGTCACAATAATACTACCTACTACTGTTTCTTATCTAATCGCACAAGAAATCGCACAAAAGTAATAAAAAGAGTCCCACTATTAAGGATTTTTATTTTAAAGGAAATCCAACTATGGGAATGATTTATTCTTAAAAACTTGACGTATGCCCGTTTTCACTAACGTCAAGTCAATACCGCCTAGTTAGGCAATACCTAATGTACACGCAGCGACTATTCGCCGCTGCGCCGCGCCGGTGACTCGTTAGGAACTTCAAAATCTCACGCCCACACACAGATTTTGACATTGCTAGCGACAAATCGCCTGACAAAATCTGTGTGTGGGCGTGATATTGTGAACCGCCGCCAGCGAGTCGCCGGCGCCTCGAGTCATTGCGTGTGTCCCTAGCCTAACGTAAGCGGATTCCCGTTTCACAATTTGTTTTACGGCAACTCGTAAGCTTCGAAATCTTAATTTTTGACACTTGCCTGTGGGAGTGTGGTTTAGGCAAGTTCGGTTTTATCAATATCAGTCAATATTGTTAAAAATCTTATGCTACTATGGTAGACAACGCGTAAGAGTTGTTTAAGCATTAGGTACATCTTGTGGAGTCTGAATAAGGAGAAAACAGACGAAAGGACAAGCCAAATTAAAACTACCCTAAACATAGGGTAGTTTTAACATCTATCTAGAAAACATCGGACACATCTATATGACGGAGAAGGTACATCTCTCTAGTTATCGTCAGCCATATTTTAACTACTGTCGGCGTGCTATGGGTAGTGTTGGTAATTGCGCAATAGATTATATAGATATAATTCACGATCAAATTAATCACACTAGCTATTCACACACCGTAGGTACACAACACAGCTATACGGACCGCGGGACAGTTTCTTAACGTATTCACAGCTCGACAGCCCCCGATAAACTCTGCTTAACTCCGGTGACCAGTCGACGAGCGTTATGTTGTAGACTTCGTCGAGCACCGGTTGACGGCGCTGGCGTCCCGATTAGTCAAGCGACGACTAACGTATTTCTGACAAGTATACAAATAAATAAAATTGAAAAAATAACAGCTTTTTACTAAATGCGAAAGTACAGTTTGGCAAGAAAGTCCGGAAACGGAATGAATGAATGAAATACACCGACCCCAGCGTGGTTTGAGCAGACTCGATTACTCGAATGAACCCAAAGATTCACACTAACGCCTATAGCCTCATGTTTCACGGGGCTACATATGCCATTGCATATCAAGGAGTAGACCGGAGGGCGCGGTAATGGTAGGGAAGACGTGCCCTTAGGATATGGAAGGATTATTAGTCTACCGAGTATGCACCCTAGAGTAAACATTGGAATATTGGAGACGGGTAATATTTATCTATGGATGGGCATCCTTTAACGATGTCGCCGCCAAGTCGTTTTAAGTCCGGCTTCACTGGTGAGTCTTTTGGCGGGGTCACTGCTATGCTGTATTACGTGTTGCTGTTTCCAAGGTCTTCGTCTGAGGTCGTACGTCAACAGCGCCGTCTTCACACACAAAGAACGAGAACGTTTTCCAAATCTTTTGGGTATTTTAACTGCTGCTGTATTTATGTGCTTTAACCAATCTGTATTTAAAAACTTTTTTCGTGATCTGTACAATGTGTCCTTCAGTGATTCAATTGTAGGCAACTCGTCTTCAATATCAGGAAATTTTCGTTTTAAATCGTAGATACGTTTTTTTATTTTATTTGAGATAGGTTTGCTCTCGACTCTAGTCTAGGTCAGAGATGACAAAGTCAACGATGGAGCGAGCTTACCCAGAAAAAGCCTGTTCACTCTCACTTTGAAGAGATCGGGGTTGTATGCGTTCGGAAACACAGACGCAGGCAGAGAGTTCCACTCCTTTGCTGTGCGCATCACAAAAGACATTTGGAAACGCTTAGTGCGAATTGGTGGAATAGCAACTAGGTAGGGATGGTAACCTGCAGTGCGTCTAGATGTCCGATGTTAGAAGGGGGCCGGCGGAATGAGGTTGTGGAGTTCTTGAATACACTCACTGAAGTATAATCTGTAGAAGACCGACAAGCAGGCAACCTTGCGGCGATGAGACAATCTGTGAAGCTTGGAATCCACCAATCGCCAATGAGCCTCTTAGCTCTGCGTTCCACCGACTCAAGCGCGGCAAGTTGGTATTTAGCTGAGCCATCCCAAAGGTGGCTGCAATACTCCATGCAGGATCGGACTTGCGCTTTGTAGAGAATTAAAAGCTGTCCAGGCGTAAAGTATCGTTTCACCTTATTTAGGATGTCCAGTTTCTTGGCCGCAGTTTGGGCTTTGTACTCGATGGTGGCACCGAAGTTGAGACATGATGTCAACTCCATGCCTAGGAGCTCAAGCAGATCAGTTCAGGAACAGATATACTCCGAAAAGTAGGAGTTTGATCGAAACGACTTCTTTTAGCGGTAAAAAGACACGCCTGTGTTTTGGTGGCGTTAAAAGAGACCAGATTATCATCACCCCACTGGGAGACAAGGCTTAAGGTCAAATCTGTCCGCTCTACCATGGCATCTCTCAAGGAACGAACTTCGGCCCCGTTGGTTTTTGCGCTGAACAAGTATCTCGCTGAAACTGTACTGTCATCTGCGTACCCAACAATACCAGGCTGAAGTAGGTCACTGATGTGTAGCAGGAAAAGAGTTGCAGAGAGAACAGACCACTGAGGAACTCTGGCATCAATAGCCATAAGGTCGGAAGAGCAGCCGTCAACGACTACTCTGATCGACCGTTCACTAAAGAAGTCCAATATCCAGCTACTAAAATCAGCTGGGATGCTATAAGCAAAGCTTGCTGAGTAGACCAGCGTGCCGTGTTTTTCAAAAATTACTTTCACAGAACTAAAATCTTTGCAATCAGTTTTTTTTATAGACTTAATACAGTTAAACACTTCACTTTTGTAGTGATTAGAACCACATTTATGCTCCGTTTTTTTAACTTGTGACCGTAACAAATATGTATTTGCAGAATTATAATCATACATAACATAACATCACGCCTTGTTTCCCCGAAGGGTTAGGCAGAGGTGTACCTATAGTACACCCACATTTCGCCAGTAATTAAATAAATAAATAAAAATAATAATAAATGTATTTTGTGATGCGCATAGCAAAGGAGTGGAACTCTGCCTGCGTCTGTGTTTCCGAACGTATACAACCCCGATCTCTTCAAAGTGAAAGTTAACAGGCTTCTTCTGGGTAAGCTCGCTCCATCGTTGACTTTGTCATCTCTGACCTAGACTAGAGTCGAGAGCAAACCTATCTCAAATAAAATAAAAAAACGTATCTACGATTTAAAACGAAAATTTCCTGATATTGAAGACGAGTTGCCTACAATTGAATCACTGAAGGACACATTGTACAGATCACGAAAAAAGTTTTTAAATACAGATTGGTTAAAGCACATAAATACAGCAGCAGTTAAAATACCCAAAAGATTTGGAAAACGAGGCTACACACAGCAAAAGAACCGTACATAATGTGATTTCTGCGGGTTATTTATCAATTGAAAATTCAAGCCAATTAAAATTTCAATCGCCAAAAAAACCAAAAGTTCTAAAGAAAAAACACGTTGTGGATGATTTTGACCTTGGTTTTACGGAGTTGAAAAAAAAATACCAAGTGTCCGTAAGTTACTATCAAGTTTGAGACAGGATGGCATATTGAATTGTGGACGGGAATATTTAAGACAGCTTTTACACAAAATGGGCTACCGTTTCAAAAAATGCAAATCAAAGAGACATCTCCTTATAGAGCAGCCTAATATTACAGTGTGGCGGAAAAAATATCTTACACAAATCAGAAATTACAGAACGCAAAACCGCATCATATATTTTCTTGATGAAACATACATCAACGCCAGTCACCATGCCAGCAAATGTTGGCAATCATCGTCAGAACCCGGAATTCATGCTGATATTGGGAAAGGACGGCGATTGGTAATTCTCCACGCTGGGTGTCGAAATGGCTTAGTGGATGATGCATTGACTATATTCAAATCAGATGCTAGAACCGGTGACTATCATGGAGATATGAGCGGACCTACTTTTTATAAGTGGGTAGATGAAAGTTAAAAGATAAGTTGCTGCCGAATTCTGTGGTTGTAATGGACAACGCGTCTTACCACAGCGTTCAGGTTGAGAAGAAACCAACTATATCAAGCCTCAAAAGTGAAATGCAGAACTGGTTGCTACGCCATAATGTAGAATTTTCAGGAACCATGACAATGGCTCATCTGCTACTTCTTATCAAAAATACACAAAAAGAACCCGTGTATAGAATTGACGAACTCCTGAAAGCCAGTGGACACACTGTTCTGCGTTTACCTCCGTACCATCCAGATTTAAATACAATTGAGTTGGTCTGGGCTGATATTAAAAACAACATAGCCCAAAACTATATTAATTCTTCTCTAGACGAAAAGATAATCTTATTGGATAAATTGTTTTCGGAATTCACGGCGGAAAAATGGCAGAGATGCGACGCGACGATCATGTCCAGAAAAATGAAAATGATTACTGGAGTCGCGATAGTAGCTTCGATAATGTTATCGATTCATTCATAATAAATTTGCAAGACTCTGATTCAAGTTCCGGTGGCGAAGTGGAAGATGAAGATGATGACGAAATGGAAGATGAAATTGAAACAGAATCTATGTCAGAATAACTTTCGTTAGAATATATAATTGTTTGTAAATATAAAAAATGTTCAATAAAACAAGTCCTGCTTTGAATTATAAATTTAGTTCTTATTTATCACCTGCATATTTTTAATAAAATATGAGTATATTTGGGTTACATTTTAATCAACTAAGTAAGTATAATATATTACAGATAGATAGCCTCCGACCATCGTCCCGCCACAAGTCTTGCCTTAGAAATGCAAACTGATATCGTAAGATCTGTCCGCCATGTATCGATCTCATGTGAACTCATGCACTTTTTTCTTCGCCTCCCACCTCGCCGCGCATACCTCAGGGAGTGCACAGCACTAATGGCCACACTATAATCATAGTAAAAAGAGAGGAAGTACGTTATCTTCATACAAACGCACCGCGCGCGGCTTGTATGTGTGCGCCAAAGTATCTATGCGTCGCCGCACGCACACTTAAACAAATCTCGGCCCGTTTCGCAGCGCGCCAGTCGGGGCTAACATCGCACGAGGTTCGCGCGTCACGGCTTTTCGGCACCGCTAAATGAATGAAAAATGTGTGATAATCGCAGGAGAACGTATGCTGTGTGTTTGGGTTTGGCTTTTTTTTTATAAATAATACTGCTATGAATCTTGAATAAATTTCTGTGTTTGTTAGGAAAACCATTGTTGAACTTTATTGACTAATGATCACTGAATTAGTTATACAGAGATATATGTGTTATCTTTGGCAAGGGCCGGGCTTTAAACTAATGAATTGGTGACAGTACTATCAGTAACCTACCGTTTACTCGTGCTCATCACCGCCCCGCGCCGCCCGTCGCTCTTTCTTTCATCGTGAAAGGTTGCATCATCGTTTAGGTACCCAGACAATACAAGTAAAAAATACAGCTTCCCGACCCTTGCCAATGTATTGGCACTGAATTAAAATTTAACTAAGTGACAACCCTGAGACAGTAGGCAATTATATCGCGGATTGTGCCGGAGATGACCTACTTCCTCTCTTTATACTATGCTATAATCCCTCAGTTCGTAATCTTTTTTTATGTGTGTTCCCCGATTACTCGGAAGACGGCTGTACCGATTTGGAAAATTCTTTTTTTGTTTGAAAGGGTATACTTCCCAGGTGGTCCCATTGTCATCAGGTCAGGGAGGATCTGATGATGGGATCCTGGAGAAATCGAGGGAACTCTTCAAATATTATAGGCACACCTATATATACAATGTGGATCTGGACGTACGACATTATATTAAAACGAGCACAGTACTAGTCCATCGAAACATTTTAAAACACGAAGATTAGTTAATGGAAAATTAAAAAATTGCAGTTTTCAAACAAAATAAATAGCAGAATCAACAGCATAAAAAGTAAACACGCTTTATCTACGAAAAGTCACTGACCAACGGTGCGGTGCGGAGTGCGGGGCGCGGTGGCGGCAATGTTTACCTATTATTGCGAACTCAGATCTACATCATGTTGAAAAATAAGAAAATGAAAAATAATTTCAATTTACCTATTATTGCGAACTCAGATCTACATCATGTTGAAAAATAAGAAAATGAAAAATAATTTCCTGTGGCTAAGGTATTCATTGGATTTGATTGATTTTTTGTACACGATACAGATCCCAAGACACCGACTTCCGAAATTAAAGTTGTTTTATCATTTTTAGTTAATTTCTTTTTGAAGACGATTTAATTTTTTTAAATTCCTTTTTTATTGTATGATGTGTCAAGAAACTTGCGTCGTGTAAATGGGGCATAAGTTTTAAGTAATATACATACTTGAATATTATAGGCAGTGTTTAGAATGTCTGCGAATGGTATAGAATTCCAGATTACACACATTGGTCATTGGTCACAACACACTGACATTGTAAGTATAAACTTGGAGGCCTAGATGTCTATTGGTTATCAATTCGTAACCTGGAGTTTCGCGTTAACATAGGTTGTGTGTCCCTAGACAATTGAGTACTTAAATAATTCATATTATTACCAGATTTAAAGAGTTTCCTTTTATGGAAATAAAAAGTATAAGAATTTATTCATGCATATGATAGTCAAATTCATTAGTGACTTTTATATCATTTAAACACGTTACCTACTTGAAAACACTAAATAAAAAAACAGACACTTAACATAATATATAATTAACTAAAACACTATGGCTCAAAATCACTAAGGTGGAAAATTTACTTTACTTAAAAATGGTTGTAATGTGGTCATTATTTTGACAACCTTCTTTGAGCAAAGTCGACATCCGCGCTACATGAATAGGCGCCAGCAAAGTTGTATGGAATTTCATTGCTGGTGAGTTTTAGCCATCAGCAATTTCCTTTGAAAATCCATTTTTGTCGAGTTTTGTTTAAAAAATAGGTGATTTTACTCAGAATTTGGCTGTATCGGTACTAACTGTTAGCAAGCAAGGCCGAGCGCTGCAAGCAAGAATAGTCCTTACGGTGTATAGATGTTCGTTTCTCCCACGGTACCTACATGGATTTTAGTAACTGTACTTTTAACAATTATTGTTACTTTAAGTAAAAAAATTCTTATTAAACTAAGCTGGTTTTATTGAAATTACTCGAAGCCTAGGTCCGCAATGACTGCGTGGCTGGCCTCGAGCTTAGCTTAGCTACGCTCTCGGCCTTCCAGCTTGGTCATCATTGCAGCCCCTGTTGTCCGCGCTATAAAGCTTGTCCATCAAGGACTGCAATGCTGACCGCGGTATGTTGGCTTGGAACTGCGCTATGCTGCGCTTTCGGACATCATCAGCGCTGCCAGCAACGCAGTCATTTCATTACAGACCGCAGCAGTAATGTACTATTGCCAGCAAATAAATGACTAACATCGTAATTAAATTTTATTGTGCAAATAACCATTAAGAAATTTTAAAATAGATTGGTTTTAAATGTAGGTAATTCATAAAAAACGCTTGAAAAGTAAATATAGACATTGGATATTATTTGAAAATACCTACATATTATATTGAAAGCCATTTCGGGAACGCGTCCATATTCAAATCTATCGTTATTAAACAGTTTCCATTATTTATCAACATAATATTAAAGTATTGCTTAAGAAAAGCTTTATTTTTAAATAAAAATACGCTAAAATGTTTTGTCCGACCGAATAATTTAACATTTCTGTGAATGCAAGGGCAGAAACATAAATAAAAAGTGAACTTTTTATTTATTTACAGGTAGATAGGAATATTATGTACAGGTAGATAGGTATTTATTAAAATTTGACAGAAATAATAAATACGTAAGTAATTACAATATTTTATTACCGTTTTAAATTAATAAAGTACAACAATATTAAAACAGATTTGCAATTTTAGTGTCCGCGACTGTACCAAAACAAAATGTATGTAGAAGTTTAAATGGAAGTTTAACATACTTCTACAAAGTAAACCAGGTCGAAATTATCATGGTTGGAGACGACTATTTCCTGGCTATTTTTTGACACCAAATTCAAAAACGTCAGCGTTCCGCGGTAATCAGGTGAGGATTGTGGCGAGAAAGGCTCACGACGTAATCCTCACCAAGACACCTTTATATCTCTGGAATCCCTTAATGACTATTTTCGAGATTTGGACATTTTTTTTTTAAATGGAAACCAAGTCGATACTCCCAGCCGTTTGCTTGCACTAGAGTTGAGGATTGTGTGGAGACATCCACAATCCTCACCAACTTATAGCTATAACTTCGGGATCATAATGCGACTATTTTTTTGACCTTGGTGAGTATTTATGACTATTTTTTAGGGTTCTCAAAATTGATTTTCATGAAGTTATCAAAGGTGAGGATTGTGTGGTGAAGGACAGTGTCTGTGCACGGCGTGATTCACATCAGTGTTGAAGTATGGCAGTCTATGGGAGTCTGTCTGTCGACGGCACTGGATGTTTTCACGTTTCGCAACGTCTTACCTATGCGGATTTTGTATTAAAATGGAAAAAAAAAACACGAATTAATAATTACCTACATTGATTCATGAAAGGCCTGTGATATGGGATAAGGTGATCAGATGTATCCAAAACCTTTTTATTTTTTTTTCCTTTTTGAGTTTTCTATACACGTAATCAGCAATGATAATATTTTTCTTATAAGGATTCATGACGTACGTCTGCAGCTTGGCTGGCACAGAAAAAACAACAGAGCCATACCTAACCGTTGTCACGTCCAGTTGTTTGGAGTGTCATGTATAAGCTCACACGTTTTTTTCTATGGTGCGGTTTATACGCCGTACGCCTGTCGTACCGGAATGAAACCGTGCCGTGTACAAAGGGCCTGACATGTTCTCGACATGACGATGAAGTTCTTTTTTTTTTATGCATTTTACTTCAAAAGGGTTTTGTAAATCCTTTATTTCATTTTCTATACATATTATTTACATTTCTAAATATTTTTAAAAAACATAAAAAAACATTTAAAAATATAAAAAATAGTAGCCCATCGGCATCAGGAACAGGGTCCAAGCTGCCGGGTGGTCAGGGCTCTAGAGAGAGGAACCTCCTCATTATGCGTGCCGTGTCCAGGAGTACTGCTTTCTGGATCAAGCCCTTGATCCAGCCGCGCAAAGAGAACCTCCTGAGGTGTTGATCGAGGCTCTCTGCTGCTAGGCCATTAACCATAACGATTATCGGATTGCAGAGTCCACGTCCTACATGTCGACAACCTCGTGTGCCATAATTGTATTATTGTTTATCAAATATTGATAATACAGTGGATTTCATTTATTACGACCTTGGTTGTAGCGACCATTTACCTATAGCGACGTTAAATCTAAGTCCCTTGAATTTAAAGCATACTTTAGTACAAAATTCATGTGGCTATAGCGACTTTGGATGTAACGCCGAGTTCGGGTGTAGCGACTGTTTTTAATGAATCATTTGTAACAAATTCCTAGAAATCCCATGCAGATATTGCGACCGGAGTCGGCCGCCAAAGACACAAAGATTTTTTTCTTTCACAAACATTTCTTATCTTTTGTTTACATCCATTGCACACAGATGGTCAGCAAGTGTGGAGACCTTTACCTTTTGTTTATAGATATCAACTAAGTAGGTAGGGGAAGCGTGTACGTTTCGGAGCTTTTATGGTTCAGTTACAAAGTGATATTCTGAGTAGCAACTGGGTTTAGTAAACTTTTGAATAAGTATGACTGCTAGACGCACATTCACTGTTAAAGAAAAGGCGGAAATCATTTCAAAATTGAAAAACGGTGAAAACAATGCTGATTTGTGCAAAGAGTACAAAGTTTCCCATTCAACAGTATCTACGATGTGGAAAAACCGTGATAAAATATTAGAATGCTTTGAATCCAAATCCTTAAAAATTAAGAAAAACCGCAAACCGACGCATCAAGATATCGAAAATGCCCTTCTAATGTGGTTCAAAGCCCAAAGAAGCCAAAACGTACCTTTGAGCGGTCGTCTGCTGCAAGAAAAGGCTAATCAATTTGGCAGACTGTTTGGAAAAATGGATTTTGAGTGTTCGGAAAGCTGGATATACCGATTTCGTCAACGACACGATATTGTAGTAGGCAAAGTTTGTGGAGAAGCCGCTAGTGTATCGCAAAGTGACTGTGACAACTGGCTAAAAACAGTTTTCCCAAAATTGACTGAAGGTTATACTGATAGCCAAATATGGAACGCTGACGAGACAGGTTTGTTTTTTAAGTTAACTCCTGACAAAACCTTGAAATTTAAAGGGGAAAAGTGCGTTGGTGGAAAATTATCAAAAGATAGAATCACCGTGCTTGTTGCATCAAGTATGGCAGGGGAAAAAAGAAAATTATTGGTCATAGGCAAGGCAAAAAAACCCAGATGTTTCAAAAATGTTAAATCTTTGCCAGTTGATTACGAAGCAAACAAAAAGGCCTGGATGACTTCAGAGATTTTCGAAAAAGTTCTACGCAAATGGGACTCCCAGTTAAGAAATAACAAAAAGAAGATCATTTTATTTATTGACAATTGCCCAGCTCATCCTAAAATAGAGAATTTGACCAACATAAAACTGGCATTTTTACCACCAAACACTACATCAGTGATTCAACCGATTGATCAAGGGATAATTAAAACCCTCAAAAGTCATTATAGGAAGATTTTAGTACAGAAAATGATGAACGACATTGAAAACTCGGCAGGCCCGTTTTCCGTTAATATTTTAGATGCCATTGAAATGGTAACTACGGCATGGGCTCGGGTGACTCCAGATACGATCAAAAAGTGTTTTCTAAACGCTGGGTTCCGTAAATCTTCGGCTATCACAACAATTGACGACGACTCCGATGATGAATTGGACATACCATTGGCACAACTGACTACAGTATCATCAAGCGGAACAAATGTTGCGGACTGGGCAACATAATTATGTTGATATTGACAGTCAACTTATCACTACTAGCGATTTGTCCGATAGTGAAATTGTTGAAACTGTTGTTCCATCACATACGACGCAAGATGAGGAAGAAGAAGATTGCAAGGAAGGTGAGATTCCTACAACTAAGGATGTGTTAGGTGTTGTAACAAAGCTTAAAAGATACTGTTTATTTGGTGATGGAAAGGATATTATAGATATTGAAGAAGTAATGAAAATAGAATACACCCTACAGCGTACACTAGCACAAAAAAATAAATTGAAGCAAACTAATATTACACATTTTTTTAAATGTACCGGTGAATAACTATGTGTGCAAATATTTTCAATAATAAATGAATATAAACTACACATGTGTACGTGTCTGTATCTCTTTACCTTTGCCTGTAACGACTTCCGGATATAACGACGAAAATAGAGTGGTCCCTTCATTGTCGTTATACCCGAAATCCACTGTATATCAGTATATATTATCAATATTTGTTTTATGCAATGGCGTCAGTACGCCATTGCATAAAACAAATAGAAAGACGCTCAAGTTAGTTTTGGGTATTTCATAAAACTTTTCAATAAACATTCCCGAAATGACCAAAGGCTTCATTCAAAAGAATTAAAAAAAAGAAATAATTTTGTGTAGACACAAGTTACGTGATAGATAACTGTCATGATTATAACTTGTAAAATGTTTCGTCTTTTAAGCAGTCTTGAAATTTCCCATCTTGGTGGTTTTGAGCCATTGGTAGTTACAATATAGATAAAATTATGCTAGAATATGCACTATAAATCATGTGCATAGTTATTGTCAATTTCAATTCGTAAATTACTCTGTTTCGATTTACCTAATTTGTCTCGTAGGTCATCAGATTTCTTGTGCTTTCTTGATTTTAAAATTTCCCGCAGGTCACTCTGGTCACTTGGACTTACTGTACCACTAGGTTTCATATCTAATCTAGACCAAACACTACTAGTGGTATTCACTTTATGCACTCGACTCATAACATTACTGTCAGAATTTTCTGATAAATCATCACTTGAAAAACTTTCATTATCTTCCAGGGAAACAACTTTCTCACCTAATCTTGACTGTATACTGTGATTTTTATTTTTTGCAACATGCTTTTTAAATTTTTCAGACAGCTTTGTGTGTTCCCTTTGACTATAATTACTACGTGAATTGTCTACTTCAATTGACAATGCTGAATATCCATCTGGATCTTGGGAGTGTTGTGAAGCTACCTTTTTCTTTTGTTTAGATTCTTCATCATCTGCATGCATTCTCATTCGAGGTGTCTTAGATTTGGTTTTCCATTCTGAATCTGAATCACTCTCTTCAGTTTGTATAGACTGGTTGCTGTTTCCTTCAGCATGTCTTTTCCCTAGTCGACTGGCTAAACTTTTGTTTTTTATTTTAAGAGTTTTATCTGGCTCTTCCAAATCATCATTATTATATCTAGGCTTGCGTTGAAAAACTTCCTGGTGGTCATAAACTCCCCACGATTTACACAAATCACCCCATGGGTTCTTACTTACAGCATCCATACTTTGATCATAATATTCATCAATATTTTTACTATGTGATTTCTTTTTAACTATTTTTTTGTCTCCATTAGTAGCAAATCTCATTAATATTAAGTCTTTTTTAGGATGTGGCATACCTTCTCGCCAATGATGAGTTGGTTTATCAGCAAGCATTTGTCTCAAGTTCTTTTCTTTTATTTCTCTAGAATGAACCAACAGTGCTAATGCTGTGGAGATGTGATCCTGACAAACAACATTACCTGAAAATGAAAAATTTTAAAGGTAGAGCCATCAAATGTGTTGCATCACTCTTCTATTTTTGAATATGTATAATATGTTACGGCTACATCTCAAAGTGTGCCTAGTTTTAGCCGGCTACAACTTGGTGTGGCTGGTAGCAATTGGTTAAACTTAGGTGTAGCCTATTAATTCATGGCTAGAACTAAGTGTAACCAATAACAAAAAATAAAACTATGTGTAGCCTTCATCATACCTTTCGAAAACATTATTTCCTCTTGTGCCTAAACAGAGCCTGGAACTCGCCGGCCACTGCTGCAGCACCACTTGCTTCGCTTGCTCGGCTAATGCGCAGTGTAGTCACAATTCTAACCTACCTTTCAGCCAACACCTAAGTTTAACCAACTGCTACCGGACACAGTTGTAGCCAGCTAAAACTATGTAGGTGTAGCCGCATTTCAGGTCTTAGCCATAACATATAGGTACCTACATGAAACAACTTACATGAAATTTCATCAATCCATTCTAGAGATAATGGTTTATAATCTTCTAAATATTGGAATATTTCTTTTGTAGTAAGTCCATTAACTCCATTTAAATTGATTGCATCAAAACGAAAATGTCTCTCATTTCCACTTTCTATTCCAAAATTTGAGTAAAGTTCATCGATTTGTCTCTGTGTAATTACTCTATTTCCAGTGAGATTTAAGCCAAATCTCCTTGCTCTTTCCTCTATTTTGGAAGCATCAACTTTCTCCAATTTTTCAATTATTAAACCAGCTTTGTCAGCTTTGTACACCTGGTTTATGAAAGAACAATAAATTAAGTACATAAAGTAGACTAACTTTGACAATTATTATTATCAATGTTAGTCTAGTAAGAAAAATAAAAAATAACACAAAATGAATGGTTTTTACTTTTTGGTAAGCACAGATTTTTTGGTATAAAGAAATATTTAAATATTTACTTGTACGAACTATGAAGTAAGTTGTAAAATAATGTCCAAATGTAGCGTATAGAATTACGTACCACTGTACAATCTTCATTGTATGAAATTGGTTCTTTTACATCATCAACAAGCATTGCGTTATCATCACTCATTTCACCATCTTCTCTATCCATCTTTCTAAACAACTTGTGATTGATTTTACTGTTCTTCAAAACTATATTTCCTGTAACGTATTAGTAGATATACAATTTCTCCTTTCAACAAAATACGTAATTTATCATTATCTCAATAACTAAAGCGAACCACAGATTAAGTAGTACTGAATGAACTAGTATGAAGCGAACTCACACTTCGGCACAAACCACGACTAAAGCTACTTTCCGAATTACACCACAATCGCTCACAGGGCTCACAACAATAATTTGCGTTCCGATTTAGATATCACGATTATGACAGCTGAGAACTGTCAGCAATGGGGAAGGTCGGGCAAAGCTAATTGTAGATGGCGTAATCATAGCTAGGTCCCTACGGCCTATTCCATTTCGTGTTCATTCATGTCATGAGTTTGGTTTTATTTCGTTATTTTCGGTGATTTCAATATTTTTATTCAAGTATTTGATATAGAAAGTGTCAGAATTTAAAACTTTAAATTTTCCTCATAGTCACTTTCTTCAAAATGTTTCTGACCCTCTGTTTAATTTTTTCAATATCTCTACGAATAGCTTTAAGCCACCATCTTCTAATTTTAGGGTCTCTCGGGAAATGGTAGACTTAATTTCGGAGTATTAAGGAACACAAGAACGCGTCATTTTCGCAAAAATAAAATAAAACCACCTCGCGCCTTGTATTATTACTTGTGTTGGGAACTAGCTACGATAGCGCCATTTTGACAGTTGCCTTCCCCATTCGGAACGCTTGTGAACGCGCTCACAGTGCACTTGAATACTCATGGTTGGATTACAGAATTTCTTTGTGTATACACCACACTTCTTCTTTGGTTTGGTTAGCTACAGTGCTAGAAGCACAATTTCGAAAATATATGTTGAGACTTAAAACAGCACAACTGTCATTTTTGACAGCGCTCAGGGTAATAACGATTTGGGGCATGGTCAGCGTTATCGCAAGATGGCGCATGTCATGACATCATCTATGACGATTCACGGGACACGCTAATTCGGAACGGCTATAAGCCGCTCAAAACGATTACAGCTCAATTCGGAACGTGTCTTGTGCTAACTATAGCACAGAACACATGTACCCTTGCTAAGTAGTACTCCCTTTATAGTTACTTTACTTTTTGGTACTCACCATTATAATTATACTAGCTTTTGCCCGGGGTTTCGCCCGCGTGGATGTCGGAAAATATAAAATATAGAAAAAAGTTTGATAACATTAAAACTTCAGTTGTAGTACGATTATGTTTTAAATGTGTTTTAAATTGAAATGGTCGACTGAAGGGGTCATCTGCTAGCCTTTCAGACCTCTTAACACCTCTCATGCCCTGTGGATTTTTTTATCGACTTTTTATTGTTTTACTAAAAAAGACCCAAATTTTTTCATTCAAATACAAATTTTTAAAAAAGTATAAGGCGTAGACTGAATTTTAATTTTATTTAGATGTGTATTGTTTAAGAGTACTTTTAAATACAAAATTAGTGAAATTAGTCAACTAGTTTTTTTTTTTGTAATTTACTCGCAAAGGTAAAACTTTAAAGCTGTACATGTTACAGCTGTTTACATGGCTACAAAAAAAAAACCAAAAGCGACCGGGATCTTCCAACTCCCTCATTAATTCTCTAGTCTATCCTCTTTCTAATGATTTACCACATGGCATAAAAATCTTTTAATAACTTTGTGAATTCGCTAAAATTGTGAATCGAGTCACATAAGAATAAATTCCAAATTGTAATGAAAAAAGTCTTATTGCGTAAGTTCACCATACTCCGCGATTCTTTCATTTTATTACTTTCTTTTCGTTGAGTTTTGTTGGTTCTTGTTACGTTTTTTTTTAACTTTTGGTGTTATTGTTAAACTTTGTTGAGTTTTTTGTTGTTGCAATGGCGACATTCTCTAACAACAACGAAAACGGTAAACCCACGTGTTAAAAGACAGAAATCTTTTCAAAGAAGGCTTACTGTAAACGTTTGGGCAGGAGTGATTGGGAATCGGGTAATTGGACCGCATTACCTGCCCGATAATCTCAATGGCGATGACTACTTGGAATTCCTACAAAATGACCTGCCCGAATTAGTGGCCAAGGTGCCCGTATTTAATGAACGTGTGCCCATAGTATTCCAGAATGACGGAATATATCGACAATGTGTTCCCCAACGCATGGATTGGGCACGATGGCCCTATTCCATAGCCGCCACGCTCCACAGACCTAACTCCGTTAGACTTTTATGTCTCGGGACGTGCCAAAAACCTGGTATACGCCACGGAGGTTCCAACTAGGGAGGACTAATCCAACGCATAGAAACGGAATTCAATACCATTAAGGAGGAAATACGCCTTCGTACAACAACTGTCGAAATACGAAACAGATGTCGGGCCTGCATTCGCAACAGAGGCCAACAATTTGAGCAGGATTTGTAAAAACTATGAAATAAATGTTAAAAATGCAATTTTGTTGTTTTTTTTTTTATACGAGACAGATTTTACATTATGACGTGAGAGAACAGATTTAATAGGGTTTTCATTTAAGCAGAAATACTTTTTTAAATCATAATTTTGAATATTAGCCATATGTGACTCGATTCACAGTTCTAGCGAATTCACAAAGTTGTTAAAAGATTTTTATGGCATGTGGCACATCATTAGCAAGACAATAGACTAGAGAATAAAATTAATGAGGGAGTTTGAACATCCCAGTCGCTTTTGTTTTTATTTTTTGTAGCCATGTAAACAGCTGTAACAGTACAGCTTTAATTTAAGTTTTACCTTTGCGAGTAAATTAAAAAAAAAACTAGATGACTGATGTTATTAATTTTGTATTAGTAAGTAAGTACTCTTAAGCTATACACATTTAAATAAAATTAAAATTCAGAATCTACGCCTTATACTTTTTTTAAAGTATTTGAATGTAAACTCTGGGTCTTTTT
Organism: Fissipunctia ypsillon; assembly: GCA_947568875.1. Lineage (NCBI taxonomy): Eukaryota > Metazoa > Arthropoda > Insecta > Lepidoptera > Noctuidae > Fissipunctia > Fissipunctia ypsillon. The sequence continues at coordinate 13,875,889 of OX387654.1, read as the reverse complement.
TTAGTAAAACAATAAAAAGTCGATAAAAAATATTCCACAGGGCATGAGAGGTGTTAAGGGGTCTGAAAGGCTAGCAGATGACCCCTTCAGTCAACTATTTCAATTTGGCACAAGGCAAGCATTTGCATTCAGAAAGTATCATTTGATGAAGTGAAACTGATGAAGAAGACCACAGATGGCCACGGGAACTCCTCAATGATAAGTATTTCACGGGTGGCGAAAAGATATCTCAATTAAGATAGTTAAGCAACTATGACAACGCAAATTTAAATGACGAAAAAGGCACAGGGTCGGCTTCGATAACTAGGTCAGTCAGTGCACCGACGCCCTTTGAAGAGAGCACGTGATATTTTTTTTAATCACGAGACGAGCCGCGCGCGCATTGTCGTGATTGTATGAAAAGTTTTTGTTGCTATTGGCCTGACACCACTGGATTTCTTTTTGTGTGGGGCCGTAAAAAACGAGCTGTATGCACGAGAATGGAACACTGGACGATTGAAAATTAAAATAATTAATGCCTTCGACAAACTAAAAATAATGGCAGATGGGGGATTTGTTACGTTACGAGTCCGTCAAAAGGGGAATGCCTAGTCTCCATAGTACCCTAGGCCTAAGATGGACATCAAATATTATTATAAAAATGGAGTGTTTTAAAATCTTAATAGTATTGGATATCTAAAACATATATTCAAATTGAAGCCTCTATTTTAGAAATATTTAAAAAACTTTTTTTTCAATGCTTGATATAGGATAGGAGGATCAATTCAGTGAATTTCAGTATCCCGAAAAATAATAAAATTAATTCGATATATCGATCACTTTTTTAAATAACCAGTAAGTAATTGATTTATTTTCCATATTCTTTTTTTATGAGTACATATTAGTTGTTATTTTCATGTTTTTTTTAGTTGTTTTTATTTACAATACCAGTAAAGTCCCGTGGGTATGCCGTTGGGTTATTATATTTTTGTATAAATCGATTCAAATCAATTGATTAATGATAATACTTAAAATATAATTTTGATGCTGGCAATATTTTGCCTGCGTCAAAATCAAAAATGTTCATTTACTTTTTTTAACTATTGTAGTGGCCACAGAGTACTTTTATATAATTAATGTAGTGGCGCTCATTTGAAGGCGCAAAAGAAAGTAAATGCATATTTTTTTATGGCAAAATTAATGCATAAAGGATTTTTTCTCTAGTCTTATGTCCACTGAAGGCCTCAAATAGGCATTTCCCAAGACGATGTCGCTTGTGCATAATTTATCAAAGGACACTTTGATCCCTTCTTAGTGCTCCCTTACATTATAAAAGGAAGCCGTGTGTAAAATTTCAAGTTCATAGTCCCAGTAGTTTCGGCTGTGCGTTGATATGTCAGACAGTCAGTCAGTCAGTTTCTCGTTTTATATATCGTCGATTAAATGGAAAAATGACATTTTTCAAATTTATTGGAAAATGAGGTTATTAGTTAAAACAAGTCTGATATCAATATTATTTTATATGGATAAAAGACACTTTATAAAATTACACGTCAAGATCACCAGATGTCGCAAGTGTCATTTCTGTACTCTGTGGTCATCCGCCATTTTGATTGTAGAAAAACGTCGCTCTGCCATTTGTAACCCGACCACGAAACTGAGTGCATGTGCTTTTTTGTACAAAAGTGACATCTCTCAAAATAGCGTTTGGATACTATTGTAAAAGGTAAAAAATATTTATAGAAAAACGTATTTTTTCGAGAAATGACGTTTGTTCTTTAAAATTGAACTATAATTGGGATTGCACCTTTTATAGAGAAATGGCATTTTTAAAAATGTGACTGTTTGTTGTAAAATAAAGTTATAGAGACATGTAACTTCTGTACATATGCCATTTTTATTTATAGTTTCTGTACATTTAGTAGCCATGAAGTTCATCAGAAAAATGTTTAATTTCAAGTGTGTAATAATTATTTAGAATAATTATTTTTTGCTATGAATTTTTTTTAATCATGACGTTTATTTGTTAAAAAATACATGCATTTTTACGTTAAAAGTACAACATTATTTAAAAAAATAATTGAATAAAAATGTTTTTATTTAACCTTTGAAACGAAAATATTGATGAAAAACTTTTTTGTTTATTTTTAGTATGAAGCGTGGTGAGAAAATGATAAAAATGATTATGTCTAAGGAGTTTTCTGATGAGAATCCAGTGGGCTTTAATTCAGTTCCGTTAAAATCAAACGAAGATCCACTAATTGTCATACCTGAAATATCTAATACATCTGAATCCACGAAAGCGGTTAATTCAGAGTTGGAGCTGATTTCTCAAGACCATACCTCAACTTCAGAGAATATAGAACTAGCAAACAAAGTATCTACATCAAAATTGTGTGAGATTATCGACGTCGAGCCATTGAAAAATAATTTAAATACCAAACGCACTCCTTTGATTAGTTTAAATAGAAATGTTAAGGATCCTAATCCCATTAGCAACAATTCTTTTTCGTATTCACAAATAATTCCATACATTATGCCAAACGATCAACCTGGGCCCAGTAGAAGTATTGTGGAACTTGCTGCAAGTGATTCAGAATCAGAAAAAAGTACTAACGTTCTACTTTCTAACCATACCAAGACTTCATGCAATATAATAATATCAGAATCGAATATTTCCTCTGAGAGTGATGACGATAATTCTTCCAGCTCCATACCTGACTGTCAAAAGGACTTTTCGTCTGACGATGCAGATAATGACCCAGATTTTATACTACGCGAAGATCTTGAAATGTCATAAACATCTTCAGAAGATGAAACCACTAGAATTAATGAAAGCCAAGAAGATACAGTGGAAGATGGAAAAGAGAAAGCAAAGATCGGCAGAAAGAGAAAAGCTGTGCCAGAAGAATGGAGAAAAAATAAAGCTAAACTATTAAGGAACTCTGGAAAAGCGTATATATCGACATCGAAGTCACGAAAACAAATGCAAGAAAGACAAATAAAACCAACATGTACTGAAAAATGTAAACTAAAATGTTATAACAAGATTAGTGAGGACAAGCGGCAACTTATTTTTATGAATTACTGGAAGATGGGAGATTTAGATAAGCAACGTGAAAGCAATTTGAAAATTTATAGTATTTTGGAATGTTTTACTCATGTTTGTATTTTATAGAAGAGGCTCTATTTGATTTTTAGAAATAACTTTTAATTAAGAAAAGAATACCAAATACTTTAGTTCTATATTGATTGGTAGAATAGGTACAAGATTTACTATTAATAATAATAATAAAAAATACTTATAGGAACAAACGTTTTCGATTTATTTTGTTATAAAAAATATGGATAGATTTAAAATTCATTGATCTCAATATTGTTGCCATTGATTTATCTAATAAGTAAGGGTTACTTTTAAGATAGAGGTTTTTTTAATGATTGTTAATTTTAAGTAGATGTGGTATTCATTAAATATCTCATTTTATAAAAAAAAATTACTTAATAAAACCATTTATTCTCCTTTATTGTTTTTCACTTTTTAGAAAATACCTTCCGCAATATTCTTCTATTTATGTAGAAAAATGACATTTCTTGCTTAAAATGCCCCCCTTCTTAACAAATTAATTAAAATAATTACACCATTTTAATCCTTATGTAAATACCTTTAAAATGATATATAACACTTATATTTTAATATGCATCATAAAAAAATAAAAAATAAATAAAAAAACTAAAAACTTTAAACGCACGTATTGTAAAATTTGTTATTTTTTAATAACGCCACTTTTCTATTTATCCGACGATATATAGATAGATTAATCGGAAAATTGTATGGTCTTGCTTGTGACTGACAATAGGTAGGAGCTGAGGAAATAAAATTAAAAAAACAATACTCAAGTATTTTTTTTAATGTGTACTTATATAAATGTCCAGTGTAGCGAACCGGTAGGTTATCGTTCACAGAATCAATCGAATACAAAGAAGCAAGCCAGAGTCGTGAGAAAATAGGACGAGATCAAATGCACTGAATAACACACCGAACAGAACGCACGCAGTCAAATGACTTCTTATGTTCTTATCTATCGTGACAGTGACATCTAGCTTTTTTCAAATTAATGTCATTCAAACGTAGACAGAGAATAGAGGTAGACAAGTCCTCAGCGTACGCGGTATGAGATAGCGATAGTTCGACATAAGTACATTACTACAGCTACGTGCAATTAATATTGCCATACTTAAACTTTAACCCTATCGTGTGGGTAATCTGGTACTAATTAAGTCTTTTGATTGTACTACGTCTACAAAGAGTTATTCAATTCATTGTCACCTTTCAGGGGGTGATGTATTTATAACTTTACTTTTCTTTTTTCACTTTTTTTGAAATAGCAAACTAAAACATCAATTTCATGCGTTTTTGCATGAAACAGCAGACATTTATTTTGATATTTCAGGGTTAATCTCATAGTAAAACTTTATAATCACGAGTGCTTTACATAACAGTAGTGTAGCAAATAAAAACAGGACGCGCGCGAACTAAATGCTTCCGGGGTGAAGGTGAAGCGCGAAAACAAATGAATTGTAATATTATTTTATTACAATTTAAACTAAGATATAAATTTATTTTCACCTCAAAATATAAACAGTATAGTTAGATAAACTCGGCCTGCACCAGTCCACATATTTCTTAAGAATGGTTCAATCGGAAAACTAAAAAAAAAAGGAAAAGATTAAATACGTTTAGTGGTAAAAATAATCTAGTGCTGGTATCCCTGTCAAGCTATTATCCGACTATTGACAAATGACACGAAGCGACATAGATAATAACCTAGCTTAATATGCCTCACGCATAAGTCGGTTAATATAAAAAACAAGTTAGGATTGTATCATCTGTTTTGATGAAATTATCAATAAATTTTGCTTATTATTGACAGAAAATAGTCTTGAGTACAATAATTCTTTGCTTTACTTGCAGTAATAGATACGAAATGCTACTTACCGGTGAAAGGTTATGTTTGGTTGATTTCGTTCACTACGACTTTTACAGCCATATATATAGCAATTCACCATCACTACACAATAAATATTATCTTTTGGAATATCAATAAAGTCACAAATTACACAAAATAAGCGTTTCACAGTTTTTATCAATGAAAATCTTTTAACACCACAACTTGTTTGCCACCTATGGCTAGTGATGGCAAACAACAAAAAACCGATACGCAAATAGAGATAGAAAAATTATGCTATGTCCTGCTCACACATATACATTTTAACATACGTATGTCATCTCACTTTCCCAATTATTATTATTTTAAGAGCATGTCTACCTCTATTCTCTGTCTACGCATTCAAAGCAGCTCGTTCCGAATTACGTTGAATGCATTTTCAAGTATATCTACTCAGCTCACAGCACAAACATGTTGGTAGGTACACCTTGTTTTTCATGTTTATTTACTTTTCCTCATTATTTTTCATTGCGTAACCAAAGCGTAAGCGTAACCATTCGTATGACTTTGATTACTAAAAATGCGTTTCAGTACAACCATCCTCATAATTAATAATTAGCGCGGCGGTTTGCATAGGAACGTAAAACATGGTGTTGCCAAAATCAACCTGTGTTGCAGTGTGAACTTCAAAATACTACCAAGCGAATTTAAAAAATGAAAATCTTTATTTTGCAGGATATGTGACTAGGATATAATTACCGATTAATATAGTATAATCTGTGGTTGTGTTCAATTTCATTAAAGTACCATGCTTCATAATATTTCAGTTTTCTCCTTTCCATTAACTAGCTAATCTTCGTGTTTTAAAATGTTTCGATGGATTAGTACTGTGCTCGTTTTGTCGTACATCCAGAAACACTTATAGTATGGATTCTAAGGTATGGATGTATATAATATTAGTCTATGGTACTCACTTCGCCCATATAGTAAAAGTACTCTGTGACTTCGGTGAACTCACGGAGGTGTCACAGATAGCTTGCTACATATTAGTAATCTGCGGTTCTGTTGCTGTTGCTGCCTCGAGAGATACTTTCCTCTATGTATAAAACTAAGAATACACGTCAGATTTTCTTATTCAGATTGTCGGATACAATAGTCTTAGTTAAGAGTTAGTAGAGCCATTAGTTTGTATGAACATACAATACACGTCCGATCCGATAGTCGGGCCCATAGAGTATAGTAATACATAGATTGTCGGGCCGGACGTCTGAGTCGGAAACTGGCGCGCGGCGTTTCCGATTTTATTGTCACTCCGATTGTCTGAAGGCGCGGTCTGTATACAGTCCTACCAACTTATCTGTGAACTGAAAGAGGACGGCACCATCGATTCAGTGTTGCTAATTAATATAAGGTGCCCAAAATTGAGTAAGTTTTCAAGAAGAAAATTTCACATTAGACATAATCGTTTAATAAGAATTACAGTTTTTACAAATTAAAAACAATGATACCTATATAAAAATAATAAAATAAATAATAAGAATTTGATAATTTACAGTTACGTAGGTACAGACGCCAGCTGGTCAAGCTACCCGAAACTGTCAAATTTTCCCAATCAAACTTGAACCTAATTTTTTAGCGATAAAGTTGAAAATCTATTAAAGAAATTTGACAGATTGTAGTAGCTTGATGTGCTGCCGTCCATACGCTAACAGTTTAGTCTCTCAGCAATAAACAATGGCTTTATCTACAAAGTAATCCAATGAAGTGGAAATTCAGCAGATAAAATGTTCCACGGGGGGATACCACTTTCATTTAATGCGAAGTTAAGTAGGTACCTACCTTGCAAGAGGTACCTGGATGTCTAGCATTTAGTTATGACCGTACCTAACCCCTAACACCAGATTTGACTAATTATAATTAGCAGTGGTACCTAGTGGTAGTGTAGTGTAATAAAAAAAAACAAATTGCTTTACAATGATTTATTGAAAACCAGGTTTACATTAATTGTGATCTTTAGATGAACTTGCATACATAACTTCATCCTGGTTGTGAGGCCATACTCCGCTTATTTCCGTACCACCATCATCATTATCACTATCGCTTTTGGTTTCAGTGTCACATACCACTTCTATAATAAAAGGTTTATCTAAATACAAATCATGTATTAAGTATTCTCCTTCTAACCTGCGAACGTGTTTACAATGCTGTGCCCACTCATGAACTGTAATAGCGTCAAAAAGCTTCTCTAACTAGGCGGGGAATTTCAGCATTTTTGTGCACAATATTTACATCAGCAACTTTTCTTTTCATTGTACTCCATATGAGTTCAATGGGATTGAGTTCACAGTGATAAGATGGTAAATATAAGCATTTGTGTCTGTTGTCTTCTAAAATTTTTTCAATCTCATATACAGGTTCAGGCTTGTTTCTCTTAATATTTCTAAAAGCTGAGGTTTAGTCGAATTCTCTCCGTAGTCAATTTTATTTTGGGTCAACCATAATTGCATATCTTTTTTTAAGGGGAAGCGCTAAGGTAGCCCGCGAAATTCAAATTTTCTTACGATTTTTGCGATTTGCAGCTCAGTGTCTGGGTGTATGTTGATCAAAGTATGATACGCGACCGTAACAAATATGTATTTATAGAATTATAATATTAGAATTAGTAATACAATTCCTTAAGTTAGTATAATCCTGAAATGTTAAGATTTCATAAAAAAGTCATTCAATAGACTTACTTGGTCTTAGAGAGTTGTATTGATGACTTTAATGATTATAATTCTGTAAACTCATATTTGTTACGGTCGCGAATCATATTTCAATCAACATACACCCAGACACTGAGCTGCAAATCACAAAAATCGTAAGAAAATTTGAATTTCGCGGGCTACCTTAGCGCTTTCTCCTTAAGGAATTCGTATTTGGGACTTTATTCACACAAATACGGTGATAAGGAGCATTATCCATCACTATTATGGACGACTCTCGTAAATTAGGCACAAGTTTTTCAATAACCCACTTTTTAAAGTTGGTACTAATAATCTCGTCATGATAATCACCACTTTTTGTGTTTGATTTAAACACAAGTAGTGCATTTATAACAAATCCAGTATCACCTCCCGCATGAACAATAATATATCTTTGCCCTTTCGATACAGGCTCCAATACTCCGGCTTCACCCTCTCCTTGCCAACATTTACCCAATCGCGATGTATGCGAAGAGTGAATATAGGTCTCGTCTAAATAAATTATGGGCCGGGGCTGGGGAGATTTATTAGATCATTTTTATCCACTGCATGCAAGTACTTAGCTATCCAAGCAAAATAGAAATATAAGATAATAAAATAAATGTTAGTAGAAATTTTAAATCTGGCAGGTTAGTTTGCTCACTCACTTAGCAGGTTACCTATTAGATGTCCATTACCGTTACGCTAACCTGCAGCAAGAATAGAAACGAATATTTCGTAGACTTAAATGGTTACTTAAGTATCGGGTAATTTATAACAAGAAAGTTGACAACACTAACCTGTCGCTGACGAAATTCGTTTGTACACTCACTCCTACCAACTTATCTGTGAAATGGCGAAAATTGGAACTACGGCCGTCATGTTGAAATGTCATTCGATTGTCAGTGTATACTACATTCGGGTTCTCTGGTTGTTTTGTCGTGATATTGCTGAATTTATAAAGTTAAATATGCCGAAAGCTATTAAAAGTGATGCTCGAAACATTATTCTAAAGGTTAAAACCTTTTTTTGAAGAAGAAGCTCGGGCGGGGTCTCCGATTATTCGATTTAATCAAATATACAAACGAATTTCGGCAGCGACACTGCGCAGTCGAAAATCTATTAAAGAAATTTGACAGATTGTAGCAGCTTGATGTGCTGGCGTCTGTACATTGAACCACCATTTTTTTTATAACTGGTAACACCTGTATTTTCTGCAAATAAATGTTTCTTATATTTATATATAGATAGAAAAAGGAATACAAGAGCACGCCGACGAGGGCAGTTGGATGGAAGTTAAGATGGAATTTGTGCTTACGACTCGTGCACCACTGTTTGATGAAAAACAATAATTTTATTACCAGTTCTGTTGCATCGATAATTTGGTACACACGGCTACATATCAAGCAAAAACCAGTATAAGCTGATCTCGTATTGTAAAGATGTCCCGTGACAGGCGTACGCCGTACGCGCACAGTTGAACGATGGGAGCCAAGCAGACTATTACGTATCCTGTGTCTGTCTCAGTATCTGTCTGTTGTGAAGTGTGCGGGAGATATGTTAAATATGTTATTAATATTTTTCTTTCTTTTGTTATGGAAGAGCGGAGTCTTCTAATACAGGCACAGGGATGGGTAAACGCCCAGATTAAAAACCACCGCTGGATTAAAACCCATTTCTGCCCAATAAACGCCGGGCGTTTTTAATAAACGCCGGGCAGAAATTAAATTAATTTGTTACCTACACTCTATGTTTAATCGGAAGCTACAGCAAGGTGAAATACGAACTAATTTAAATGTTTGTACATAAAAATCATGTAGGGATTATTAAACTATAAAAAAAGGAAAAATTACTTCGGCACCGAAAACCGGTTGTGTGCGGCACGACCGCTATTATGTGTGCGGCACGGCCGCTATTGTGCGTGCGAACACGGGGCGAGGGGCGCGGGGCGACATTCGTTATTACACCACGGTTCTCTACCCGTTCACTTGAGTACTCTGTTTCTCTGAGTGTGCACGTACGCTGCAATTTGTTTTTATTGTGAAGTGAGATAACAAACGACCCGGCATTGTTTTATCGTAATCTGGATCCCGCAAACCTGAAGGACCTCGGCTTGAACTGGTTTTGTCTTCGTAATACAAGTTGTTGTAAGTATAAAATGCTCTATATTTTTAATACTGACGATTTTAATTTTTAACTAAATAAAATAAACTATGATTTAAATTCAGAATCGAACAGTTACTACTTTATATTTGGCGTTTTTAACTATGAACGCTATGGATTTTAATGCAAAAACATCCTTTTTTCTATTGCACGTGAATCACTAGCTGTGATCTAGTGTCATTATGTACTTTTGTGATATACGCAAACAATAGCAACACAGACACATTTTGTATAGAGACAGGTGTTCAGACATTGTCGGCTTTGTATTTACGTGTACTATATGCAGAACATGGTAATTTTTTATTTAGAGACTCTTATCTTCTTAATTTTAAAAGTTGTACTTGTTGTTGTATATTTTGTACGAATTGTGTCAGTTTTTCCGATATTTTCGAGCGGTTATTGACATAATTTTTAAAATTTCAATCCAGTTTGGTCCGACCTGAAATATATAGATAAATTAACTGTTATTTGTACGAGTAGTAACAGAAAATGCTTATAATTAGCGTTACTTTTACCAGTAAAAGCATTGACGATAATTTTATACTCAGCATTAAGTATCTTAAATTTGTTTTAGATAATCATGGTGGGGAGACCAAAAACTACTTAAGTCTGGTGTCATTTTAGAGAAACGGCTGATGGACCTACTTGCAAATATTGCGAGAAGCATTATCGAAGAGCGCATTTGGCAAAAATGAAGAGACATTTACTAAATTGCATCAACTGTCCTGAGGAGTGCAAAAGGCAGATGAGAGCCACTGGATCTGAAGGAAGGAATATCCAAAACAAAGAAAATGAGAATCCAATGGAGCCAAATGTACCAACTGAGAATGCTCAGAACTCTACAGATTTACCACAAACACCGCTATCAGATGCAATCAAGGAAAACTTCCATACATTACTAGCTAAAGCTGTATATGTAACCGGAACACCACTTTCAATGGTTGAGCATCCTCTTTGGATAAATTTTTTCGAAAAACTTCAACCACTGTACAAGTTGCCATCCAGAAAAACAATTTCTACGACCATTTTAGAAAAAACATATAACAGCATGCACCGTGAACTGAAAGAAGAGGTATTATTAACATATTAATATCAAAGCCGGAACCCATATTTGTAAAGAGTATAGCCTCAGAGGATCATCGGCACACAGGCGAATATATTTGCAATATAATTTTGGACGTCCTAAATGAATATGGTCCACACAAATTTGCCACCCTCATTGGTGACAACGCGAGTAATGTGCAGAGGGCATTCCGTCTTGTCAAAGAAAATCATCCTCACATAGTAGGACTTAATTGCATTGCTCACACACTTCATTTGCTATGTAAAAATATAATGAAAATCAATGCGTTACATGCTTTCAAAGATTTGGCTACAAACATCATAAAAACTATTCGACAAAGTCAAGTCCTAACATCTTTACTGGCCAAAATCATGAAAGAAAAAAATGTTGGCGAAAGTTTGAAATTACCCTGCGATACCCGCTGGGGAAGTCATTGTTTATGTTTTCAAAGTATGGAAAACACTAAAGTGGCCCTTCAAACCTTGGCTGTCCACGAAAAAGCTACAAACTTACCTCCGGAAGATAAATCAGCATTACTAGATGAAGATTTTTGGACAATGTTGAAGCAATGCCGCCTGATTCTGGAACCCATTACGGAGGCTATAATACGTGTAGAATCCAATGACAACTCCATGCACAAAGTATTTTTAACTTTAAAAAACATGAAATCTAAGTTACTTTTCTGTTTGCCAGAAGTAACAATAGTTGAAAACGACGTTAAAGAAAAGATTCTAGACAATGTCGATCAGAGAATTCAAATGTGCCTCAAGCCCATACATTATGCGGCATACTTATTAGACCCTGCTGAACAAGGAGCAGAGCTTGATGAGAATCAAGATGTAGAAGCCATGGAATTCATTTCTGAGGTAGGACAAAGCATTGGATTAACCGTGACGCCAAATTTAGCGTCCTACAGATCAAGATCGGACTTTTGGAGCCGAAGATTTTTATGGGAAAATGTAGAGGAAATAAAACCAACAACTTGGTGGAGCGGCTTATGCGGGTCCACTGCATTAAGCAAAGTGGCTGTGCGAATCCTCACAGCACCTTGCACTTCTGCTGCAGTTGAACGGTCATTCTCTACACACAGCCACATTCACAATAAAAAAAGAAACCGGCTGACGACTGAGAGAGCAGCCAAAATTGCTTACATATCCTACAATTGGAATTTGCTCAATAAGAGCGGAAACAATTTCGAAAAAGATGGTGACGATGGCGAATGCATGTGTGTTACACCTCCGACTATAGGTACACATGCACATCGAACGGATAGTTCAATGGACACTTCTGACTCGCCTCAACCATCGACCTCAGGCACTGCCCCCACCATCGAATTTTTAGATTGTGGTCACATTTCAGACTCGAGTAACAACGATGACTGAGTCAATTCGTTTTCTATTTGAATTTTACTTATATTAAGTTATAATGATTATTTATTAAGTTTGAAACTGTAAAAAAATGTGTTCTTATCTAATTTTTTGTAACATAAATGAAGAGTAAAAATAATGAATCAATCATCAATCAATACAACTTTTTGTTTTTTATTTAATATTAACAAAATTGTACCCAACCATCTATTTTCTTCAGTGTCAAGCGATAGAAAGAGATATTCCAGTGAGTCGCGAGGCGAGGGTGTGAAAACGCGCGCGCGCGCTGTCGCCTCGCGTACTCATGCCAAAAATCCCTGCTTTGGAGGCGTCCGCGCGAGCCACGAGGCGAGCCGCGAACGTAACTGAACTATTAGTTAGGTAATCAGTTTAAGTATCCGTAGACTGACATTGCCTACATACTGTAGGTAAGTTGATTGTTGGTCACTCACTGAATAAAACAATCTCAGCATTTTGTTTTCTTCCTTTTTACAGTTCATAACTAAGCAAAGAAAGTTTAAAGTATTAAAAGCGAGAATCGAAGTTGAACCCAACCTATGTATGTGTATGTTTTTATCCTGTTCTCGTCATTTAATATTTTCCGAATGAGGTTTTGCAAACAAAAAAATAATTTGTTGTAATTTTCATTTATGCCCGCCAAAATGGGCGGAAATCCATTTCTGCCCTATTTAAATCCTTTCTGCCCGATTAAAACCCATTGGGCAGAAAAGACAAAAACCCACCGCCCATCCCTGTACAGGCATTGTTTGCTTAAAAGAAGGCTCCAATCACAAACTAATTGTTGTAATCTGGTTGAAGAAATAAACAATTTTGAATTTGAATTTGATATTAACACTACAATAACTTTAAACTCCGGCCAGGATTATATAACACATCAGGAGTACTTTCACAAGACACCGCTATTTTCTATCTGACTTCTATACAAAACAAATTGGCATATCATTGCCACGATTTTTTAACTTTATAGTTCTGATGTACATAAGTGTCATCAAGGTAAACAATCCGTTTACCTTCTAGCCTCTTCTGATTTATTGTCCTTAAGAATCTGTGTTCGTTTATTTTGTTTCATAAAGCCGAAATATCAAAATTATCCAAATGGGGAAGGCAACTGTCAAAATGGCGCTGTCGTAGCTAGTTCCCAACACAAGCCAATAATACAAGGCGTGAGGCGGTTTTATTTTATTTTTGCGAATATGATGCGTTGTTGTGTTACTAATCTCTGAAACGGCTGGTCCGATTTTGACAGGACTTTAGGCTACTTTTATTTTAGAAAAATAATTAGGGTTCCGCGTAAAAAAACTAAAAACCCATGAATTTTGAACAAAAAGTCGGATTTGAAAAATTCTTTTTGCATTTGGTAGCCCAATTCTCGAAGATAGTTATAGGCTATTTAACATCACGCTACGACCCTTAGGAGCCGAGCATAAAGAAGAAAGAACATTAAGCGAAAACGAAGTAATAGCGCGGGCAGGCGATTCAACGCAACGGCACATATTACCAGATAAATCACTCCATACAAAATTTTCAATACCTACTACTAATAGCCTACACCTTCGAATCACTAGACGCTGCGAACGAAAATGTACCGAACCTTACAAGCGTAAAATCGAAATAACTTCGATTCTTAAGCTGGCTTCCTACGATGTGTGATATTGCGGATGGACGCGGACTAGCCCGCACCGACGCATCATGGGAAGAGTATCGTCCGTGGTAGCGCAGACACGTCCGTCGCGGTGCGTCCGACCCAGGGCAAGTCGGTAACTTCAAAGGTGCGGTGCAAGCTTCTCTTTTACCAACATTTTGGAATGATAAAATGGCTTGGGATCTCAAGACCCACACAGACTGACACGCACCGTTGGAAAAGCCTTGTGTGCGGTGCGTGGCCGTCTGTAGTCGTCAGCCGTGCGTGATAATCCGTAGAATCACGCACCGTGGGAAGCCAGCTTTAGAAGGGGCGGGTGGAAGGGGCGCGCGTCGCCTGCGCCCCGGTCGCCGACATCATAGCGCTCTCTCTTTCCTTCAAGTCGCAGTAATTCGCCTTCTGTTTCGTACGTTTTCATTGATGCGACGTTACCCCGGCAAATGACCTCTGCGCTACAGTTCTTTAAGTAGGTACAGGTTGCTCCAAGATGCTATTGTAGAAAATTGTAAATAAATAAATAAATAATAACCATTAATGAAATTAAAATATCTTAATAAAACGAAAACGCGAAACCGTATACGTGTGTTAAATTAATGTCGCCATTGAAGCGCCACGTGTATTTCTTGCGAACTGCGCTATGGAAGGTGCAGTCCCGCTCAGTACCTAATAGTGTTTTGTGGTCCCGCTTCCCTCACTCGGATAGTCCGATCGGACGGCATTCGCATTAGCAATGTTTAGGGATCATAGTCATTACGACTTAACGTGCAATAAACATTTAAACAAAAAGTGTGTTGATAACATTTAATTAGCAAATCGATCAAATAGGTATTCAAGCTATAAGTAATTGGTATCTAATTCTAAGGCCTGTAGGTATAGTCTAACCGTATTATTCATAAAAAACTCACAACGCATAATAAACCTATTTTAGTTAAAAAAAAGTATTTTGTCAAATCCATTCGAATTATTATTTGAAAAAAAGAAGACAAAACACTGAAAAATAAAATGGGTTAAAATACGTTTTAGTTATTTTATGAATAATACGGTATGGATACAATATTATTGAAAAGATACTTAAGCATGAATCTCGATGTAAGACTAGATTTGAGTATTAAATCGACATACATGCTTCAGAATCATTCTAAATGACAGGTATTTATACAACATTATTTTTAGTATTATATGCGAAACCTGCCGATCTATTCTGTAAACATCACACCGTGAACACTTAGGTGAAGTGAGTTTGAAGTGAGCTGTCAATCCTTAGTAGTGTAAGGTGGGATGACAGTTCACATCACGCTCACTTCACCTAAATTTTCACGGTGGGATCTTTACAGAATAGCACTACTGAATATAGTTGGTTCAGAATAAGTAAGTAACTGAATCGATTCCAATAATTTTTACATCATGTTATATTTTGTCCCCAAAATTTTTTTAAAAAGGTTACAAGTTGGCCACGGAGCAACACTAAGTACTCTATAGGTACCTACTGCCAAATTATTGTCAATGAGCGCAAGACGACGCTGCAGGCGCGGGCAGCGCGGGGTTGCCGCGTGGTGAGCATGTTTTTGTACGGACAACTAGATAACATAACAAGCTTATAACTTCGTGATTTTTCATGATACAGTTTTGAAATTTTGTACATAGATTCTTTACATAAAAATACCAGACACGTGTTTCGGGTTCGCATAAACTAAAACTAATGTTGTAGATCCTAGTCTACAATGGCGCCACTGTATGATGGCTTGTGACGTTTTTATGAAGTTCCATTATTATTTAGGTAATAAGTACTGCTAAATGTGACAAAACAAATGGCAGACTACATAGTTGTGTTGTGCCTACGGTGCCGCAATAATATCGAACGTACCTACCGCTGGAACTGTAATTCATAGAAGGATTATGCTGTATTTTTATACTTTGTATTCTGTCACAGACGCCATTATACATTGCCGCTGGTTTACTTATTTAATATACACACAAACATTTAATAGGGAAATAAGGTTGATTTTATAGTCATGCAGTACAGCGGTCGAAAATGTATGATTATAAACCAAGCTTTCCGTATGCGCGTGCCGTAAACGTCAGCATAAAATCAGCCTTACAGTAAGGGCGAAAGTATACATGCATGTAGCTGGTACAAAACTAAGCAAGTAGCTGACATGCCGTGTGCCATAACAAATTCCGATTGGTCAATGTCACAATGGCATGCCAGCTACTTGCATAATTTTGTACCAGCTACAGGCTTGTGTATTTCCGCCCTAAGTGACAATAGTGGTTTATACAGTTTTCTTTTACTTATAAGTTGCAATTTATTATACTATGCTCCACAGAAAACCTATATTCATATTAGGGGGTATTTAATTACATGTTTAATGCAAAAAGTCCAAAATGCTTATTTAAACCTCGTATGGACTAGCGGAGGGAAATATTCCGAAGTATTCCCGTCGTATTATTCCCGAAGCATTCGGAATTATTCAGAAATATTAGCTATTATTCGCCGAGAATTACAAGGAAAATATCTAGCTAAGTTCACGTTCGGTCATGCACAGAGTAGTTAGAATGAACCGTTTCAAGTCTCGGGGAGGGTGTGCCATTTCCACGTGCAAGTGAACGCTAGCGTCTCGCCGCGTCTACCGACATCGGGTACTTATTGGATTATCTATTAAAGTTTGACCATTGACCGCTAGATGGCGGCACAATTACCATTGCAAATTACATATGTCCCGCGTTGGTAATTGTGCATTCATACCCACAAATCTTCCACCATTCTTAACCTTATCAGCAAACCTTGGTCACTGCAGCAGCAGAAAACGTATGCAAGCAAGCACTGCCGACGAAGTTGCAGTTACAGCTTTTACTTTTACCCACTAGATGGCACCAATACCAGTGACTTTATATTACTACGCGTTCATTGTTTAAACTTTATATAAGATTTGTAAACTTCCGAATATATCTTTTCATCTACTTAGATAAGTACTACGTAATACGTTTTTGTATGCGGTTTAGGTGTGAGAGTGTTATCTGGCGAGAATACCTACATCGAGAGGTAAATACATAGGTAGGAACTAAGATGAGTTTATATTATAAATATTATTACGTACCGAGGTACCTACTTAATAAAACGGTAACTATTATAATTTCAATTGTTTCTTTATGTACAGACGCCAGCAGGTCAAGCTACCCGAAACTGTCAAATTTTCCCAATCAACCTTGAACCTAATGCTTTAGCGATGAAGTTGAAAATCTATTAAAGAAATTTGACAGATTGTAGTAGCTTGATGTGCTGCCGTCCATACTTATTTAAACGATTGATTTCGGTTGAACACTATCTACAAAGAAGGAAATCCATTAGGTAGGTACCTATATCGTAATGCAAAAACATTCTTACGATGCAAACTGAACTTGAACATAACTTACGCACAAAATCGACACATTCTAAACTCAACCATACAAAAATAAAATAAAAAGTATCCAGTTACAAGTAGATAACTACTTACACGGAAATATTCCCGCAAAGTACTTGCGGGAATATTTCCGCGTAAGTACATAAGGTGCACTGGGGTAATTCCAAAAAAGGGTATATTCCGAAATTCCATAAAATTCTACTAATCGTAGCGATATTTTCCCATTGGCAACATTTGTTTGCATCAGTCGTCATGAGAAGCTAGTGTCAACATTACGTTCGTGGCGTCAAGTTGTGTCAAAAGAGTGTTTTTCGCGCCCTTTTTGTTGATTCGCAATAACCCCAACATATTTATCTCAGAATTCTGGTAAGTTATTTAAATAAGTGCTTGTTTTTATGATACGTTGTAGTTTTTAGCGAATTCGTGAGCGGAAAACAACGCCCTAGCTATGTTTTAAATTTTTTTTCGTAAATACCCCTCTGGGGTAATTCCAATGCATAATCATACCGCAATAACCCCACTTCGTTTTTCCATAGTAATTGACAGTGATTCTCAATCTGTATGATCAGATGGTTTGCATGACATTACACGAAGTATGCAACATTTTATTATTTTTCGGTCTTTGTAGGAAAACTTGAGTTTATTGTGGAAAGTGATATTAATATATTAATCATTACTTTTTAACAGACTTCAGAAAGAAGGAGGTTCTTAATTCGAGTATTTATTTAAACTTTCTGTTTTAAGTAACATTTTAATTTAGAATCAATGTATTCCCAGTCCTGGTAATAATTAAGTAAGTACTCATTTCTTTTTCAGAGCCATTATGCCGCGAACTTACATAAGAAAGAAAATTAAAACATACAGTCCACAAGATTTAGCTCAAGCGATCGCAAAGGTAAAAAATGGAGAACTTACGCAATATAGAGCAGCGCAAGAGTATAAAATTCCAATGACGACTCTTCATGAAAATTTAAGAAAAGGTAAAGAAACTACTAGACCAAATGCAGGTATGCCAACTGTTATACACCTAGAAGATGAGAAAAAATTAGCCGAAACTATCAGAATTATGGAAAAATGGGGATATGGTCTGTCTAGGTTTGACATTATGGAGCTTGTCGCTGAATATGTGCGGGTGAATAAGATTCAAACACCATTTAAAAACAATGTGCCAGGCACAGACTGGTTCATTAATTTCCGGAAACGACATGGATTATCAATTAAAAAAGCACAGCCTGTAGAATTTGTAAGAAGGAAAATGACGGATCCATTCGTCATTGGTGAATATTTCGATTTGCTGCAAAATACTCTAAAAGATTTGGATCTTTTTGAAAGTCCCCAATTTATTTGGAACTTAGATGAAACGTCGTTATGTCTGGATCCATCCAGAACAAAAGTAGTTGGACAAATAAACAAACCTTGTGGGAGGACTACCCATGGGAGTGGAAAAGAAAATATAACCGTGTTGACAGGTGTAAGCGCTAGTGGCAAGAAGTTGCCGCCTTTAATTGTATTTAAAGGTAAATATGTTTGGGATCAGTGGATGGCTGAACTGGACGGTGGTGATTACGATTTCGAATTATCGTATGCAGCCAGTACTAAGGGGTGGATGGAAACAGACATTTTCTATAATTATATAGAAAAAGGTTCTTATCCCAAGTCTGGGCGAGGAGCGCCCGGTTCTTATTGTTTATGACGGTCACTCAACTCACGTCCATGTTAGAGTTGTGGAGCTGGCAATACAAAACCATATCACAATACTTAAACTACCGCCCCACACCTCACATTTGCTGCAGCCTCTTGATATAGCAGTATTCAAGTCATTCAAGTCAATATGGGATGCCAAGCTGGTAGAGTGGCAGCGTAGAAATATTGGCACAAAAATGCCAAAAAAAAGTTTTTGCTCAAACGCTGGCAGATACTTGGCAACAAACAAACCCCGATATAATCAAAAGTGGATTTAGAAAAGCTGGGATTTTCCCTTTTAATGCGCACGTAATACCTGTGGACAAGTATGACCCAGATGCATACAGAAGGTACCAAAAAAAGATATCAGAAGTACATTTTACTTCTACACAACTGACACCAAAAAACCCGAAGTCCCTCCAAGAAATTTGTATTGACCTGTTTAACAAACAACTTGCAACAACTAATGATGCTCTTGAAAATGCAAACACCGATAACGTTACCTTGCTGTCGCAAATTTCAAAGTCCAGTATCCAAACTCTGAGTTTTGTGGCCAAACAGCCAACCCAACTACCTGTATGTTTACAGAAATCATCAAACACTGATAAGGTTACCTTGCTGTCACAGGTACCGAAATCTGATATCCAGACATTGAGTTTTGTGGCAAAACAACCATCCCAAATACCTATATGTTTACAGAATTCTAATCGAATATATTTTGTGATCATGATATTTTGTGTAAGGGGTAAATACGATTAAGAAATGTAAACCTTTGGTCAAAGTACAATAAAGTCGACGTTTAAATAATTTCGGAATAACCCCAAAATAGTTCGTAATTTCCCGTAAACCAAAAAATTATAATTCAAAAATTCAAAATGCTCTATCTAGTGAATCCAACTACATATTTATGAATCTAATATATCCATTGGTTAAATCTTTTCATTAAGTTAACCGAAGTCGCTTATTAATGGCAGTAAATATGAAACTACTTTACATAACTAACCGAAATGTAGACCTCTAGACATCTCGTAAAAATTCCCGTCGGAATTACCCCAGTACACCTTAGTAGGAAGTGAACATTAAAGTTCGACTATTGCCCGCTAGATGGCGATAATGCAAGTAACGGCAAGGCGTAATATCTGATATTCGGTGAGTCTCCTCAAGCTACCTACGCATACATTCGTAACTACAAAGGAATAATTTAATTCTTAAGCGTAGGTTCCCTGCTTCATTCTTACAATATTGATTTCTCTGCATTCTTGCTGCGGTGGTATTCCTTCCAATCGAATTATTCTTTTGAATATTTCCGAATTATTCCGAAGTTTTGCAACGCTAGTATGGACCAGAAATAAGTACAAAAAAATCATATTACTTACATTAAAATATGCTCTAAGTCGCTAGTAAAACTAAACTTAAAGTAAGAAGGAGATGCCTAAGACTGCCATGCAATATTGTACAAATTCTAAATTAAGGTGTTCTTCCGAAGGCGACCGCAACCGCAATCTCTAATAACCTGGTTCTATGTAACTACATATTAATACACATATGAAAACGCGTCCGTATAGATGGCGACGTTGCCGCCTGACGCTGCGGTCAAGCGTTGAACACAGATCTCAAACCAGCTCTTTACCGTCACTGGCTGTCAGTAAAGAGCGTCAAGACGTATTTTTTTGTTAGACTAAAGACTATCGCGAAACTAAAGAAGAGAAATGCCGACATATCTTGAGAGCTGTTATAGTAAATAAATAATATTTTCAATTCAGAGTATGACCTCATTACAGAAACATTTATTGATGCATATTATTTATTAGATTTCACTTCAATTCAAAGAAAATTCATTCCCTAATGAATGAGTAACTTCCATGATACATGTACGTATATTGATAAGTAGGTAATAGAATAATACGGGCTGGTGTCCGCAGCTCCACGTCAAAGCGCATGTAATTTGACAATGAAGGTAAGAAAGGAATCACGGTACAACAAACTGTTGTCTTATAATTGAGGGGTATAAAAGCAAAGGCGCTTCAGCATTGATTTAAAGAGTAAAGATTTGGTCGTCCGAACGTTTGCCTGATGCGTTCGCCATACAGGTCGCCTTGTAAGAGCGTGGTATTTGTCGAGGTATGGACGCCAGCACATCAAGCTACTACAATATGTCAAATTTCTTTAATAGATTTTCGACTTTATTGCTAAAGCATTAGGTTCAAGGTTGATTGGGAAAATTTGACAGTTTCGGGTAGCTTGATGTGCTGGCGTATGTACAAAGTAACAAAAAAAAAGTTTTATTTTCCAAAAGTTATTTAAAATGCAGCTTGTTTAATAACACGACTCCAAGCTTCATTCCGCACGGAATCTAAAATAAACAATAAAAATAATTTTGTACATAATTCAATCTTATCTATTAGTAATAATTCAATGTTTTCTTTTCATCGTCTACAACGCGCGCAGCGCGCGCCGCTGCAAAGTTATGTCTCACAACCGTACGGTACGCGTGGCCTCGCGTCGTCTTTGCCAAACATTGAGACAAGTAGGAAAGAAAATTGTTTTAAATAATGCTAGAAATTGATATAATTTTACATATTTTTGATTTACCGGTAATATGAAATGTTATATTTTTTTTTGCTTTTTGTCATAGTTCACACAGCCCTTCACGACAGAACTTGGCATTTTTTTTATAAAATTTACGATCGTTCCCGAAGACAGGCGAGCGCGGATTAGTTCACTTACCAAATACCGCTCTGCGACCAAGTTCGAGGCGTCATTATAACGTGCGGTCCGCCCAGTCCTTAAGCAGTAATACATATGTAAGTCAATGCGCTTCAGTCACTAAACATCTAAACTGAGTAATTTATAATTTTGTACTGTGCGGTAAGAAATTTACCAATAACATAATTATTTTTGAATAGTTATGTTATTGGTAAATTAATTATGACGTAAGTAGCATTAACTAGGATTAACCAAATTTACATCAGTTCCATAATAATTAAGAAATACTTTAGGACTAAAGAATCTTTGCATTTAGTATTGAACTGTAGCATGTTTGCTTGTTATTGCTTTGGATCGAAGCTAGTTTGCATCTCACTACACTATTTTATTTGTCAACCTGTCCTGACAACCATGTGACAGATTAGCCGTCTTAGAAATTTTGAAATGGCGCCTTCTGATTGGTCGATTATGCGAGTGGCGGATTTGCATCTAACAAAGAACAATGGTGGCTAATTATTTGGACAAAATAAAGGCTTGTTACATAAATAAAAAAATTGTAAAATGTTCGTTACTAATTCCATAGCATACTATAGATTTTTTTTTTTAACCTCCGTGGTTAATAAATAGTTTTAGAAAAAACATTTTTGTCTGTCTGTCTGTTTGTTCCGGCTAATCTCCGAAACGGCTGGACCGATTTTGACGGGACTTTCACTGCCAGATAGCTGATGTTACGTCGGGTAACTTAGGCTACTTTTATTTTAGAAAAATATTTAGGGCTCTGCGCAAAAAAATAAAAAACCCATGAAATTATGAACAAAAAGTCGGATTTGAAAAATTCTTTTTGCATTTGGTAGCCCAAGTCTCGAGGATAGTTATAGGCTATTTATCATCACGCTACGACCCTTAGGAGACGAGCAAAAAGAAAAAAAGTCAAAAAGAACACTAAGCGAAAACGAAGTAATAGCGCGGGCGATTCAACGCGACGGTTGGCGACGGGTCGGGGGACGAGGGAGTTTTATTAAAATGTGGCTGTTATTTTAGTATATTGTGTATCTTACGACATCCACGCGAACGACGTCGCGGGGCACAGCTAGTGAGAAATAAATTCCTTTAAACCGACTGCAACATCTGCGTTAATTAAAACGTTTCAAATTCAATATTCCCGGCAAAAAAACTTAAGTCTCTTTATTTATTAACAACGGAGTTTTTTGTTGAAAATCTTTTCTGATATAAGTCTAGGAACTTATTACGATCATTTTACGGTAGTTTTCATTAATGTATCAAGCTTTTTTACTTCAAATAAAATGATGTATGAATACCTGCCATTGTTCTTTTGGATCAAAGCGTTTTTGCACATGAACGCTAATTTCAACGTTCATTTACCTTTGACTGAGGTAGATTTGCACTTTATTGTTAAGACATAATGTTGCAGCTTTCAAGTACTACAAATTGGTTATACCAGTTTAAAAAATTGCACTTTTGGACCGAAGCGGTTTTGCTTTTATATCCCTCAATTATTAATATTCTTGAATTATTACACACGTGAAAGTTTATCATTTAAAGTCACTCGAGTTTGAAATAAATGTTCACAAGTACCTATGTGACGTTTTACAAGTTACTAAACAGCACTTTATGAAAAGTAGAAATATCAGGTTCTACATTTGAATTTGTGCTATATAATTCAGGTTTGTTACTGCTTCTGAAAGAACAAGCAAAAAAAGATTAGCTTAGTTATCAGCACTTAATTGAAAAACCGACAAAGTGTGAGTCGGACTCGCTCACTATTCAGTCACGACCACGGCCAGTGGCAGCAGGGAGCCAAGTAATGTATCGTAACCCAATATGTATTGCGCACTTGGCCGCAAAAACCAACTGGTCGAATGACGTACTACCAGGCATCTTGGTCGGACCTTCTGCGGCCAAGGTTACGACGGTCGTGGCGGCGTAGGGTTTAAGGGTAAGGGTTTCGTACCAATAAAACCCATGAATTTTCGCCTAGAATTTATGGGGTGCGTTATTGTTGCAAATGGATCACACTATCACGTCCCGGAAGGAATAGGTCAAATCACAAGTCACCCTGTATACCTCTGGGCAGGGGCGCAGCATTCATACAACCCGATTCCTATCGGCTATCTATACAAATAAATAAAATGGAAGTGTGTGTTTGTAATGTCAAAATAACAGTTTTCTTACTAAATGCATATGAAAAGTATAGACAGTACTTATTACAAACAACTAATTTTTAAAATTTTTGTCCGTCTGTCTGTTCCGGCCAATCTCTGAAACGACTGGACCGATATTGACAGGACTTTCACTGGCAGATAGCTGATGTTACAAGGAGTAACTTAGGCTATTTTATTTTAGAAAAATAATTAGGTGCAGAACCCTAATTATTTTTGCAATAAAATTAAAACCCATGAAAATTTGAACAAAATTAATAACTCTGGGACTACCAGTCAGATTTGAAAAATTCTTTACGCGTTTGGTAGCCCAATTCTCGAGGATGGTTATAGGGTGTTTGAGGAAGTTCTTTTCAAAACTTGACTATTCCACTTTCGACAGAATTGTTTTTTTAATTTATTTTTGTTTGGTAACATTGAAATTAACACTCAACAAAAATAAAATTGGGTCAAACTCCATAACCGCAAATAAAAAAAAGGGATGATTTCGTCAAAAGTAGATAATTCCGCTTTAAAATGACATTACCTATTTCAAATATACCTACATTTTTGGAACAGAATATGATTAATCTGAAAGTTAATTAACTATTTTAGTCTAAATCGCAACAAAACATGTTTTATCCATATATTTTTCAGTCAGAACTTATATTCTTTATTTTTTTAATATAGCAAACTGAAATTTTTGTTTTTGACCGATGCGATAGCACAACACGTACGACGTAGCGTTTGTTTGACAGCGTAGGCACAAAAGTCATGTCATGATTGTCATTGTCAACTGAGCTGCCTCTCTAGAGCACTACAAAACTTGATTATTCCATCCAGCCGCGTCAAAACTAGACTATTCCATTTTAAATTTGGATTTATTCAAAATATATTATTGCAAATTTTTGAATCCTGTACAAAGTAACGACTAATCTTGGTGTCTATAATAATGCATTAAAATTTCGGGTTAAATACATAGTTGCATTCCTAAAAAACTATTTTCTCAAATTCTGCAAAAACACAAAAAGTGGAATAGTCTAGTTTTGAAAAGAACCTCCTCATTTAACAGAACGCTACGACACTAAATCTGCGGACACGAAACCAGCGGCAGTCAAGCGATGGCGACTTCGGAGCGGCGCGGGGCGGGGCGATCCGACAGCGGGTTTTGGGATGGGCACGAAACTGGCGGTCGATCAAGTAGGAAGTAGCCGCCGTCGAGCGGCGAAATCAACAAGTTTGTTCCCGTCGCTTGCGCGTCGCCACCGCGCCGCCATCACCCGTGCATCGCTCGATCGCCCCGCACCGCTCTCGCCCGTTTCGTGCGCGTCTCTTTAGAATGCTATACTTTTGTTTACGCTGCCGCCGCGCCGCGCCGCCCCGCAATCGCCATCGACCGCCGATAATTTCGTGCAGGCAGACTTAGGAGCCGAATAAAAAGAAAAAAAGTCAGAAAGAACGCTAAGCGAAAACGAAGTAATAGCGCGGGCGGGTCGGAGGACGAGGGAGTTTTATTAAAATGTGGCTGTTATTTTAGTATATTGTGTATCTGACGACTTCTACGCGAACGGAGTCACGGGGCACAGCTAGTTCATCATAATACTAAAAACAGTACAAATAAGCCTATTTTTTTTCTAAAAAAAGAATTCCGATTACATCAGCGTCAAAATAAGCCAGCCCTCGTATGTCAGAATGAAATTTCTTTTTCTATAGTAATGATCGATTTCGTAGATTTGTTGCTGATTTCTTGACAGATAAATTCACGTGTATTTTGTTTTCACCTGTTCTTTGGCGTTTTATTCGTAATAACATCATTTTAGAATATTTTAGTAATATAAAGTTTTTCAGAAATAAAACTACAATCTGTAATGTGTATATCGTTTTATTTCTGTAACACTTTGATAATTCTGTTTGTGTAATGATAGCGTCTCTTTGGTTATGTTACGTAATGATAGACGGCGTTAAATTAAGAAGAGTTAAGGAATGACTATAATTTTTGAGTTAATTAATTTTGATGTTATCTAGAGTTTATGAGAAGTGTGAGGCAGTCGGATAGAACGAAAGAAGCAATAGGAAGCAATTTTGTCTATATTTCAACTGACTAGCTATTACGGCTCTAAAGATACGGCCCTGTGACAGACGGACGGGTTAGTAATAAGGTCCCGTTGAGACTACTTAAGACCCTCTGGGCATGAAACCAATAAACTAAAAAGTGCATCCACACCGAAGTTACTTTTTATAATGAATCGAGTTAACGCAACCGTCTAATCAGTAAAACTGACCAATCAGTAAAACTGACTAATTAATGACACTGGCGAATTAAATAAACTGACGACCGAGGGAAACTGACCAGTGATACGCGGACTCACTTAAGGCCCTGTGAGCTGGAGTAGTCTTGTTGAAATATCCATGGACGGTTAACAAAGTGCTGTTGACTCCAAAGAAGAGGCACATTTTCAAGAATGTCTCATCGGTAGTTTTCTGGGTTGGTTTTCTACAAAAACTAGGAGAGTTTTGCCAGTGACGCGAATTGCACCCCAAACCATAACTGTTTAAGCGTTTTGGCGATGTGGAACAACTTCAGCAGCTCCAGGACGAGTAGAAGACCAGATCCTGTTCTATCGAAAATAATTTTTCGTCAGAGAATTTCCCAATTGGACGCTTCGGAGCGTTGTTTAAGCAAACGACATCTCTCAAGCCGAACTTTTTGTCTGTCCGTAACCAATTGCGCTTTTCTGAGTTTATATGGTACCAATTGTAGTTCATGTTTTACGATACGCTGTATGGTGCGGCCACTAATCCCCAAGTCTCGCGACATTTTCCTCACCTTGGCCTGTGGATTACGGACTAATCTTTGATGGATAATGTGTCGGTTCTTAGAAGTTCTAAAAGTCCTCTTGCGTCCTCTTCCAGGGCGGTATCCGATGTTGCCGAGCTCGTTATAACGTTTAATTGCTGAAGAAACTTACTGACGACTAACACCAAGAAAGTTTACTATCTCACACTGCCTTTTTCCAAACTCATGCAATGAAATTATGGCTCCGCGTTGCACTGACATAGCGAATCAAATATATTTTTAACACTTTTTAGCAAACAAACAATGTTAAAAATGACGCCGAAGAATAAGTATACAATAAAACTAAAATAACAAAAGAAAACGCAAACGATAACATTTTTAAAATTTTAACGTTTGAATTTTGTCAACGTTATTTTAGGCCAGCCTGTATGTAAACAGCCACGCCCTTTATGTCTGGAGGATTTATCTAGGTATAAAGTTGTTTTAAGTTTTTAGTTTTTCTACTTGAGTATAGTTTTATGTTTTTTTTTTCAATACATAAACCTCGACTAATTGCGCAAGCTTTTAATGACTATTTTATAGACAAAATTCAACCGAATAATTCTACTCCTTCCTATACTAATATTGTGACTAATTGTAACTCCATATTTATTCCTCCTACAGTACCAACAGATATAGTGGCTATAATTCGCTCTCTGAATAATACCATGCCATGGATATGATGGCATCATTACAAAAGTGGTCAAACATGTAGCGCCATTAATAGGACCTGCTATGAGTTATATCATCAATCTTTGCATTGAATATGGCCATTTCCCGGACAAATTAAAAATTAGGTACTGTCATTAAACCTATTCATAAAAAAGATGATACAAGTATCTTGGGTAATTATAGACCGATAGCACTTATTCCTATTTTTTCCAAAATTATAGAAAAGGTGTTATACAATAGCCTTTCGTCGTTTTTCGAAAAGCATGATCTCATAGTCAGAGAACAATTTGGATTCAGGAAAGGTAAATCCATTAATATGGCGATTTATGACGTGATCGAGAAAATCGTTTCTAATGTTGATGCTAGAACTCCAGTGGCGGCCTTGTTCATGGATATGTCTAAAGCATTCGACCACGTAGATCATGGTATACTGCTAAACAAATTAGATCGTCATGGGATTAGAGGGTCTGCAGTGAACCTATTAAAATCCTATCCTCTCTGATCGCACTCAAATCACAGCGCTTGATAGGCTATGTGCGAGCTCGAAAGTTGAAAGAATATACATGTCATGTCCTAGGAAAACTACTTATGGTGTTCCCCAAGGTAGTATTCTTGGCCCTCCATTATTTAACATTTACATAAATGATATGCCTAAGGCCAGTAAACATCAGATGGTCTTATTTGCTGATGACAGCACTATTCTGTTCTCTAATAATGTCGTTAATATTCTTGAAAATGACATAAATGACGATCTTAAAAATATAATAAATTGGTTAGTTAATAATAATCTAAAAATAAATCTTAACAAAACTAAAATAATGACATTTAATCAAAGAACAAATAAACGGAAACTGAAGTACCCACTGAAGTAGTAGTCTGAAGTACCTGAACTGAAGTATGGTAACGTAGCAATCTCTGAAAGTGACATCACAAAATTTCTGGGCCTTTACATAGATAGTCATCTGATTTGGAAACATCATATCGACACTTTGTCAAAGAAGTTTAGCCAATTTGCATATGCACTGTACAGACTATCAAAAATGGTTAACCGCATTACAGTACAAATAGCATATAATGCTTATGTCGCTTCCAGAATTAGGTACGGAATCATTTTCTGGGGCAACTCCACTGACAGAGACATTGCTTTTAAACCTCAGAAAAAGTGCTTGCGATCTTTTACCAAATTACAATCGATCGATAGTTGTAAACCATTGTTTAAGGAACTTAGTTTGCTCACTCTACTGTCTATGTACATTTATAAAACGGGAGTGTTTGTTCGCTGTAATTTGCATTTATTTGAAAAACTGCGCTCTCGCCGTTATCCGAATACTATTCATGCTACCTCTCATAAAACCGCATTTTTCGGCAAAAGTGTGCTAGGTATGGCCTCAAAAATATATAATAGTATACCAGCAGCTATTAGAAATAAAGAGTGTCTGGGATCCTTTAAGAGGTCTTTGTTTAAATTCCTTATATTTAGATAGATGTTACTACTCCATCACTGAGTTTACTACTGATAAACATGGCGATTCCGACTTGCTAATCTAACACTTATGATTTTATTTATTGATGAAGTATGAATGTGTTTATTTATCTAAAATTATAATGACCTATTTACCTAGCTGACATATTTTGATTTTTTTTTTTTTTTTATGTAATCTACTGACATGCCACCTTAATTGTAATTGCTTGTTTATGTTGATTTTGTACGCCAAATATTGACAAAGCATAGTGCACATATTTTAGACAATATACTATCTGTAACCATACCTATGTTTTACAAAATAAATGATTGATTGATTGATTCATTTTTTTTTTGGTGGTATATTGGCGTGTGCTAGCTTTACACATGGCAAATAATTTTCTTTAATGTTTTTGTGTTGCGTAATGTAAATAATTTTGCATACTATTGTATAGAATCAAGTTTTTGTAACTAAACAGACTGCTGCTGGGGAGTTTGTTGCGCCACTTCTTCCCAGCAATAGCACTAGGAAGTGGTGAAGGGCGGGCGTTTTGGGAGACTGTCTTATGTAATTTTGACGTTGAAAAGTGCTGATTGTCAGCACTTTTCTCAGCCTACTTTGAATAAGATTGCTGAAGAAAAAATTGTTCAGTTCTCATAAAGTCAAGATAAAATCAAAATTTGTTACCTCGAACATTTTAGTTATTTGTTTTACATTTCTTAATTTAACGCCATCTGTGGTCAAGTAGTAGAACCAAAGAGACGCTATCACTACACAAACAAAATGTTCAATGTTTTACAGAAATAGAACTATTTATAGTTTTATTTATGAGAAACAGTCTATTACAAATATATTCTAAAATTATGTTATAGCGAATAAAGTGCGCGGGAAGAGGTGAAAACAACATCACGTGAATTTATCTGTCATGAAATCAACACAACAAATCTACGAAATGGGACGTTACTAATTCTATCTAGCTCTCTATTGATATCAAAATGACGAAGTTTTAAATACACCACTTTAAAAACAAACTCACGTAAACCAAAATATTATCACAATAAGGCACATACACTACCGCCAAAAGTTTGGAAGCAGCAAGGTAAAAAAAAAAAAAACAGTCATTTCAATTTCAATGTATTGATAAAAAATTAAAATATAAACAAAAACTAATTTAAGCAGAACAAAAATTTTACATAGGTACAATATAAAATTACCTAAATTAAATTTTAGTTTCATCAAAATGTCCTCCTGTTTCCTTTATTAGCTTCTCGCATATTCTAGGCATTCTATTAATTAATTTATTAAAATAATCTTCATCTAATTTGTTCCATTCGCTCTCTAATAGCTTCCACAAAAATGTTCTGAGCTCGTAGGAGTACGATTTTTCACCCTTCTATCGAGTTCATTCCAAACAAGTTCAATGGGAGAAAGATCAGGTGATTGAGATGGCCATTGCATGATATTTAAGATTTTATCATCTTTTTTCTTGTTCAAAAACGTCTGGCATAGTTTAGAAGAATGCTTAGGATCATTATCCTGTTGCAAAATGAATCCAGGACCAATTAGATTTAGTCCACTGGGTACAGCGGAATTTTAGAGAATTTTCAAGTAACCTTCCTTGTTTAGTTTCCCGGTTATCCTCACAAGATTTCCAGGTTTATTGTTGCCAAAACACCCCCAAACTATGACATTACCTCCACTATGTTTGATAGTAGGCACAGTACATGCCTCTGAAGCCCTCTCTTCTTTTGACCGGCGTACAAACACACGTCTATTGGATCCGAAAATCTGAAACTTTGATTCGTCACTCCAAAGGACATTTTCCCATTGCTCTATTGTCCAGTTTTGGTGCGCTTTTGCCCATTCTAGTCCATTTTTCTTATGTCGAATTGTTAGTTTTGGTTTTTTAGCTGCAAACACATCCTCTTACTCCCGCAGACAATAAACGTCTTTTAACAGTTGTTTTTGTTCACACATATTAACACCAAATATTATCAATAAAACCACACCATTGCAACAATAAAGTACCCGACGGATAAGTCATAAAACACGTGTTTCGTCAAAACTAAGGAGTTGGTTAAAACATAGTATAAAGAGAGGAAGTAGGCTATCTCCGGCACAATCCGCAATATAATTGCCTACTGTCTCAGGGTTGTCACTTTTAGTTAAATTTTAATTCAGTGCCAAAAAAATTGGCAATGGTCGGGAAGTTGTATTTTTTACTTGTATTGTCTGGGTACCTAAACGCTGATGAAACCTTTCACGATGAAAGAAAGAGCGACGGGCCAGCAGACGGGCGGCGCGGGGCGGTGATGAGCACGAATAAACGGTAGGTGATTCGAACTTTGCTCTATTTATCTGATTCACAATTAGTCAATTACTTATTTTTTAAGTACGATTTTATAACTGTAAGTAGGTACTTAGTTACTATACCTACAATAGGTACTGAGAAATCGGCATGACTAAACATAAACAAAGCAATAGCGGCAAATCAATTGACAGATCAAAAGTACCTAGTACATTCTAGTGGGAATGTAGGCCTACCTACTTCCTCTGTCTGATAGAAAACTAACACAACAAAAAATAAGTAAGTAGGTATCTCATCATCAAGTAAAAATGATATGCTAGAAAAAGTGACTTCTTTCCTGTTCAATAGGTAATTTGAACAGAGACAATTCTGGAATCGATGAATTATTAAGACACCCAAACACACAGCAATACGTTCTCCTGCGATTATCACACATTTTTCATTCATTTAGCGGTGCCGAAAAGCCGTGACGCGCGAACCTCGTGCGATGTTAGCCCCGACTGGCGCGCTGCGAAACGGGCCGAGATTTGTTTAAGTGTGCGTGCGGCGATGCATAGATACTTTGGCGCACACATACAAGCCGCGCGCGGTGCGTTTTTATGAAGATAACGTACTTCCTCTCTTTATACTATGGTTAAAACTTCATGAATGTGGAATAACAATCCTTTTATTTTTATGTACTTAAACAATCGTAAAAGCTTGTAAAACGACAGTTTATTGCTAATTTTTGCCACCTATAGTCGGTATTCATTTGTTCTGTTTGAAGACAGGTGTGCTTCCAAACTTTTGGACGGTAGTGTATCACGCAAAAACCAATTCCAGCTGTAATAGGTACCTACTATATATTTTAAAATTATTTTGAGAATGTAATTATATAATGTGTTAAATACCTGTAATGTGACTATGTAATATTACTACGTATGTACTATACTATTATTTAATAATAGTAAACCCAAGTAGATTCTTTGTTCCGAAGGGAAGCCGGTAGAAATGTGGTTGTATGAAGCCGTCGCTCCTGGTTCCTACATTAAAGTCAGTAAAAATATCAATTAATTTTATAATACATAATTTAATTGTTACCTACCTGGCTGTCGTAGAAGGTGACCTTGGGGTAACAAGAAGGCAATTCATAGGCTGACTATCTAGCTGTCTATTGTGATATAAATCAACTGCTTTCTGAGCATCTTCTTGAGTTTTATAAATAACTTCTGCAGTGCCAGGGCGGACCAATCGTGATTCCAGCATGCCCCCCACATCCCCAAATAATTCCTAAAAAATAATAATTATGTTAAAGGCATAAATAACACTCTGTAAAAGCTGCAGGAAAATACGAAAAACCCTAGAAAAAAATACAGTTTTCGTTATGATGTCTTTTAGAGATTGACCGTAATTGAGAAGTATGAAGTTTAATAAATAAACAGCCAATTTAGAATTGAGAATTATCATTTGACCACTTTTCAAACTCTTCCTGAACATTAATTTAAAAAAATTGTTTTTGATGTTTTCTTCAACCCTATAAAAACTGAGCATTTCAACTTATTTTGACAGATAGCATGTGTATTTCGTTAATGCAAAAGATCGTTTTTTGCGTTTGCAAGTAAGGAAAACGCGTTTGACAACGTATACAGCGTTGTTAAAGCAGTTGATGTTAATTTAATTTATCTACGGACTGAACGCGGCAAGTGGAGCTTAACCTTAAGAGCCTATACTACCTCAGCTAAAATTCACTCGTTTATCTCGCTCGCACGATACTGCGCGCGGACTGAGTGAGAGCGGGACTGAGTGCGGTGCTGGGTGGCAGGGAGCGCCGATAGTTTAGGTAATTGCTTTTTACGGTGAAAATAATGGTAATTTAAAAAAATGAAAAACATAAGACCTGCTTTATAGTTATTTCAGTTAGTATGCAAAGTTTCATGATCTAATTTGAAGTATTTCTTGAATACCAGCGGTTTATTGTTCGGTTTGGAGGTAACTTTGGATTTTTTTTCTATCGAGAAAATTTTATGGAATCGTGTTTTTGCCTAACATAGTACTTAAGGTGAAAGCGCCAGGGTAGCCCGCGAAATTCAAATTTTCTTACGTTTTTTGCAATTTACAGGTCAGTATTAGGTTGTATTTTGATTAAAATATGATTCGTGACCGTAACAAATATGTATTTACAGAACTGTAATCATTAAAGTCATCAGTACAACTCTCTAAGACCAAGTAATTCTATTGAATGACTAGTTCATGAAATCTTAACATTTCAGGATTATACTAACTTAAGGAATTGTATTACTGATTCCAATGATTATAATTTTGTAAATCTATACAAATAAATAAAATTGAAGTGTCTGTTTGTAATGTCAAAATAACAAATTTTTACTAAATGCATAGGAAAGTATTAACGGTTCTTATAACAAAAAAGCAATTTTTAATATTTTTTGTCTGTCTGTCTGTTTGTTCCGGCTAATCTCCGAAACGGCTAAACCGATTTTGACGGGACTTTCACTGGCAGATAGCTGATGTAATGGCGAGTAACTTAGGCTACTTTTATTTTAGAAATATAATAAGGGTTCCGCGCAAAAAACTAAAATAAAAAAAAAAATTGAACAAAAAGTCGGATTTGAAAAATTCTTTGTGCATTCGGTAGCTCAGTTCTCGAAGACAGTTATAGGCTATTTAACATCACGCTACGACCCTTAGGAGCCGAGCGGAATGAAAAGTCAACAAAAAAGTCGGATTTGAAAAATTATTTTTGCATTTGGTAGCCCAATTCTCGAAGACAGTTCTATTTTACATCACGCTACGACCCTCAAGAGCTTAGCAAAAAGAAAAAGTCACAATTATGAACAAAAAGTCGGATTTCAAAAAGTCTTTTTGCATTTGGTAGCCGAATTCTCGAAAATAGTTATAGGCTATTTAACATCACGCTACGACCCTTGGGAGCCGAGTAGATAGAAAAAAGTCAGAATTATGAACATTAAGTAAATACGAAGTACCTAATAGCGCGGGCGGGCGATTAAACGCGACAGCACAGATTATCAGATAAATCACTCCATACAAAATTTTCAATACCTACTACTATAATAGCCTACACCTTCGAGTCGCTAGACGCTGCGAACGAAAGTGTACCTAACCTTACAAGCGTAAAATGAGTTTTGCTTTGTAGCTGCGCGCCGCGTGGCTATTTTGAATTGCCAGGGCTGCCTTATTCGATAAAGATGTCAGTAGGTATTTGTAGTACACTTTATGAAAAAATATAAAATAAAATGAATTGCTTTTTAATGTTTTAGCATGTTTAATTGTTAAAAATACGTATGAAAGACCGAGGACTATTGTTATGCTATGTAACTATTTAGTATTGACCACACCCCGAAACTGCAGTTGTAAGACAAGTAAGGCTCACATCGTACGCAACGTGTAGTACCTAACTATTTAATTATCAGTGACGTAACCACTCCGCATGGCCACGAATAAGAAAGAAATACGAAATGGAGGAAACTGAAAACAAGATTAATTGATTTGTTCGCTCATTTACACAATTAGCGTTATGGGTAACTACTATGCTTCTACACTATGAACAAACCTGCGCTGGCGCCATATTGTGACGTCATGCACGCTTTTCTAACACGTGCACGCTTTTAAATAAAATAATTATATGAACATAACATTAGAAGAGAAAAAACGGTAAAACGGTATTGAAAATTAATTTGCACAAAGTAGATTTTTGCTAAACGGAATTTTCAAATGACAGTTGACAAATGCAGAGCATTGACCTTTCTATTCTTATCTCAGACGCATAGTATTTAGAAGTAATTACGTACCTACCAAAAAAATACAAAACACGAAACATGTAAGTTTAAACAATGTACCTATTTAAAAAACGATAGTAAAACTATATCAGCAGGTAAACTGAAAAAAGATAAGTTTTTATCTCTTCTCTTGCTGGATCTACATCCATCAACTACACATAATACACCAAACCAGCCATATCATGAGAATTTGAAACTATATATGCGTACGTACGCGCGTCGCGGCTGTCGGCTACCCACTGAGAAATGGGCTGCGTGCGGCCCGGCTGCCGGTAGGTAGTTAGCGCGCGTAAGTACATGGAGTGATTTATGTGGTAATCTGAGGCGGCAGGTCGGGGGACAAGGGAGTTTTATTAAAATGTGGCTGTTATTTTAGTATAGTGTATCTTACGACATCTACGCGAACTAAGTCGCGGAGCACAACAATTCTACACAAATAAATAAAATTGAAGTGTTTGTTTGTAATGTCAAAATAACAACTTTTTACTAAATCCATAAGAAAGTATAAACGGCACTTACAACAAAAAAGCAATTTTTAACATTTTTGTGTCTGTCTGTTCCGGCTAATCTCCGAAACGGCTGGACCGATTTTACTGGCAGATAGCTGATATTACGGCGGGTAACTTAGGCTACTTTTATTTTAGAAAAATAATCAGGATTCCGTGCAAAAACATTAAAACCCATGAAATTATGAACAAAAAGTCGGATTTGAAAAATTCTTTTTGCATTTGGTAACCCAATTGTCGAGGATAGTTATAAGCTATTTAACATCACGCTAAGACCCTTAGGAGCCGAGCAAAAAGAAAAATTCAGATAGAACTCTAAGCGAAAACGAAGTAATAGCGCGGGCGGGCGATTCAACGTGACGGTTGGCGACGGGTCGGGGAACGAGGGAGTTTTATTAAAATGTGGCTGTTATTTTAGTAAATGAGAAGCAATTTAAAACATGCATTAAACGCACACTATGTAGACAAGCATATTATAGGTTGAATGATTATATCATAGATAAAAATGCTTGGCTAAATGCTGGTCCTGCTCCACAGCCACTTGGGCTTTGTTAAATTTTTTTTTTTTTTTTGTTTGGGAGAAATGCGTCCCCTTTTTTTCTGACATTATGTTATTACTATAGACTTATTGACTATATATAGACTATAGATTTAGTGTTTACTAATCTTTTAATTACAATCATTGCAAACTATAGTTTTGTATAAATTAGAAGCATCTTTTCAATTTTGTAAATGTGAGTACCATGGAGCGGTTTTATGTTATGATGTGGGTATGTTGACTTGAAAGAGTATGGCAGTTGAGAGTATGTCATGCTCACTTAAATGTCTCGCTGATGGTGGCGCGTGTGTTGGATCATTCGGTTCCCTACAAAATGGTTGAGCTGGATGGTGCTGATCCACGCGTCATGTTCGTGAACGGGCGCCGTCAGTGGAGACTGGTCATCTCTTAGCTGCCAGGGCTTATTTTTAATCTTATATTTTAAATTGTTTTAATTATCTATTTTTTACATTGTTCTCACATATAGAAGCAACAAGAACAATAACAATGTACCTACCCAGGATTTTGTAACAATTTTGATTTAAAAGAGTGTCCATGGAGTTTCTTGCCCATTCTTCTCCATAGAGATCTACGTTTTGGAATGGGCGACTAGCTTCAATTTTCTGACTAACTGGCCGACTCTTTGACAATTCAAAAGTGCCTGTAATTGGTTTAATTGAAATAAATGCTTTGAGTTTGAGTTTGAGTATATTGTGTATCTTACGACATCCACGCGAACGAAGTCGTGGGATACAGCTAGTACATAATATATTTGTTACGCTCGCGAATCATACTTTAATCAACATACACTCAGACACAGAGCTGCAAATTACAAAAATCGTAGCAAAATTTGTATTTCGCGGGCTGCCTTGGCGCTTCCCCCTTAACATTAATCCTCAACTCTATTATACCTATATTTATTTCAAAATAAATGGTGAACGGGCAGATTTAGTACAGCATACTTTTTTTGTTATTTTGTTACAGAATTTATACCACTTTTTAAGGCAACTGAGCCATTTATTTTCATGTAAGTGTACTATGTTTAGAACTTCGGATTAATTAATTATATCAATAAAAATATTTTAATAAATAAACGTAATAAAATCGTAAACTAAACGCAGTTATGCTTTTAGAAGTTGCCATATGTAAAATAACACAAATATCGAAACGATAATCAATTATTTCGAAAAAGAAATAACATTAATATAATTAGAAATAGGTATCGCCTAATGCACCCCACTGAGTAAGAATAGGTATGTACGATCCTCATCTCAATCTACCTACTTAATGGTAAGTAAAACACTACAAAGATAGCGACAAGCAATCTAGAACATGTACTTTATCACCAAAACAATGTTTATGTACCTTAATGGAACTTACTTTACCTTACTTTGGTACACTAGATTACTAGAACATATTCTTAAAAAACTGACTCGTTGGTCTAGTGGTCGCTAGCGCTACTGCTGAGCATGAGGTCCTGGGTTCGATTCCCAGCTCGGGCAAAGTGTTATTGGGTTTTTCTATCTGGAATTTCTCAGTAGCAGCCCGGAGTCTAGATTTGTGCCCGGTTGATGGCAATAGGCTCGCCCCCTATTACATGGGACTTAAACATAACTGGCGAAATGTGGGTGTACTATAGGTACACCTCTGCCTAACCCTTCGGGGAAACAAGGCGTGATTTTATGTGTTATGTTATATTCTTAAAAAATTAAACTGGTTATAACTTTTACGTCCCAAGTTCTAAAAATCTAAGAATTTAAAAAGGACTCGGCTATCATATTAACTACCAATTAAAACAAAAAATATCTCAAAACACGAAATTTTATTAGCTGTACGAAATTCCCATACAAGCCTGCCGTTCGCCTTTGAGGGACTAAGTTGGATCCCGAGAGCAGCGAAGAATTCTAGATTAGAATCCTGAGCGGAGCGAGGGATACAAGGACCGAGGTTAATATTTTTTTCACGAGTTGTGTACTCTACTTTGCCGTTTTTCGTTTCTTTTTTTTTGGGTACCTTTGACTGAGAGAAAATAAATAGGTACAGTTTGGCAAGAAAGTCCTGAAACAGAACTAAAATATTGGCAACACTCGCTCTGCCTCGTCGAGGTAGGTACATTCTGTCATTTCTTGTAATCGGCGACTGTTTCTCGTGTTTATTTTTATTTATTTACGTTATTGTGGTGATACTGGTGACCCATTGTGTTTATAATTAACAGATCTGTTATCCGCAGCTTCGCAACAGCGATAGTTTATAAAGTGATAATTTAAAAAATACACTTTATTTTATACAAGAATTCCTATTTGTCTTCAAAATAACCTTCTTTCGAGCGGATACATAGAGACAAACGCTTGGTAAAATTTTCTACAATTTTCCGCACTTCCTTCACAGATATTTTGTCCCACTCCCGTGTAAGTTGCTTTTAGCTCATCACACTTCTACGACACGTAGCACAGGACCTTGCTTCTAAGATAGACCATAAACTGTAATCCATCGGATTCAGATCAGGCGAGTAGGGTGGCCATTCTTTGGGGCTGATGAAACCAGGAAAATCATCTTTGCACCACTGATGAGCACATAACGCCCTGTGAGCTAGAGCAGTCTTGTTAAAATATCCATGGACGGTTAACAAAGTGCTGTTGACTCCAAGAAAGAGGCACATTTTCAAGAATGTCTCGTCTGTAGTTTTCTGGGTTGGTTTTCTACAAAAACTAGGGGAGTTTTGCCAGTGACGCGAATTGCACCCCAAACCATAACTGTTTCAGCGTTTTGGCGATGTGGAACAACTGCAGCAGCTCCAGGACGAGTAGAAGACCAGATCCTGTCATTTTGGTGATTATGGTCCTGTTCTATCGAAAATAATTTTTCGTCAGGGAATACGACGGTCTCTGATGTTGCCAAGCTCGTTACAACGTTTAATTGCTGAAGAAACGAACTAACGACTAACATCAAGAATGTTTACTATCTCACACTGCCTTTTTCCACGCTCATGCAATGAAATTATGGCTCCGCGTTGCACTGACATAGCGAAATAAATACATTTTTAACACTTTTTAGCAAACAAACAATATTAAAAATGACACTGAAGAATGAGTACACAATAACAAAAAACAAAAGAAAACGCAAACTAAAACATTTTTAAATTTTTAATGTTTGAATTTTGTCAATGTTATTTTGGGCCATCCTGTAATTCACTGTTATCGACGATTCAAATGCCGCTTTTCGAGTGGAAATGGTAAAAAGTTATAACCGACATCAAAGTCATTTTCTATGAAATTTTTACATATCCAAGTAGTATTAAATTATAAGTTGTCGACTTTTACATTTAGGCTCGGACTACAAGCATCCGGAATCTCTCCCGGGCCGAAAAAAAAAACGGCCCCGGACAAGCCCGAAGTCAATCTGTCTCTCAAGCAATCATTTGAATTACTCCTGCATTGACTACATAGGATCAGGGGCTATCGGATTCCGAATTTCACCCGGAAATAACCAGATCATGCTCTGGTTGTCTCCGGTCACTCGGTCCGTTATTTTTCGGTACAAGGGGCGGGGCCTTTCATTATAGCATGTAGTTGTATGTTGACCACACGACTCCGAAAAACGTTCGTTCCGGGCGCTTCCGAGCGAATCACTTCATCACTGTTGCATATGACTTGTGGAATACTCCTTCCGTTATGCGGTCTACGTGAAAAGGATGAACCCAGTACCTATCTTTTAGCTTTCCTTTGTTTGGTGTTCCATATTTTATTAACGGCCACAGCGAAGCACAAAACTTCAACTAAAGTTAGTTTCCATTTGAAACACCTAACTGTAGCAACTATTCGACGCAAGTGCTAGCGGTCGACTGAGTTTTCTCTCCGGATTCAAACGGGCCGCGTGTAGTCGATAGCATTCCGAACTCGGATTTTTCTCGGACCATTCTGGATGCTTGTAGACCGAGCCTTATATCTTGTAGAGCCTACTTATTGTTGTGATAGTTTTTCTTTTAGCTTTGTTAGAAAAATATATACCTACTACTATCGTGAATACTTTATACACGG
This sequence comes from Fissipunctia ypsillon, assembly GCA_947568875.1. Taxonomy (NCBI): domain Eukaryota; kingdom Metazoa; phylum Arthropoda; class Insecta; order Lepidoptera; family Noctuidae; genus Fissipunctia; species Fissipunctia ypsillon. The sequence continues at coordinate 13,835,882 of OX387654.1, read as the reverse complement.
GAACACGAGATTCTAACAAAAACCGGCCAAGCGCGAGTTAGCCTCGCACACGAAGGGTTCCGTACCACCGTACAATATTTAACTGTACATATTAAAAAAAATACTTCAGTTTAAAAAAAAACACTTTTCTTATTACGGTTCATGAGCTACAGCCCGCTAACAGACAGACGGACGGACAGCGGAGGCTCAGTAACAGGATTCCGTTTGGCACCCTTCGGGTACAGAACCCTAAAAATTACCACTTTCAAGCTTTAATGTTTCACAAACGGATCCCTGAATCGAAAAAAAAAAAAATCATCAATATCTGCAATATTTTTGAAAAACTATTCAATATTTTATTTCATAACTTTGTAGGCATGATAAATATGTATAGCCATGCCAAATTACAGCTTTTAAGTACCAAAAGTCTCCGAGTTAAACATCGGAGACAGACTGACTTGGCGAAACTATACGGGGTTCCTTGTTCTACTACAAAACCCTAAAAAAGGGCTAAGGAATATTTTGTAATACGCAAGTAACGCGAATAACGCAAGCATAATATTATCCTATTTGAATAATTATACCAACCTGAATATCCCCACCAGTAACAGTGTTCCTTAAATTGCTCACTATGATTCTGTATTCCAAGTATGGCTTTTCAGTTTTTTGAGCTTTTGCTTCACTTCTTAGGGCAGCCATAGGGCGTTTTTTCAGAATTGATGGTGGTCTTGGTGGACTCTTCTCCTTTTCTGCTACAGTACTTCTAAAAATAATCATCACATTTAGGACTTTTTCGTATCCAGAACATGTGCTTGTTGAATGTATATGGTGTACTGATGTTAGTTTCGATACAATCAGTACCCCCTATAAGAAAGAATAGAGACAGATAGAACCATTTAATACCTGTGTATAGTAGCGACTCTGTTCTCACGAATGTCATTATTATGAGTTATGATCTTGAGCTGCAAGCTAGCTTTGCGATTTAATGATGCTGACTTTGGTGGGATGTATTCATCTTCCATGGTGTCATCAATTATTTCTAAATCATTTTCAACAGTTCGAAGTATTGGTTTAAGTTTTGGTTTATATTTATGTTGAAATTCTATAAACATAATAATTTCTTATTATTAATATAAAAGTATCAATAATGTCATTGAATAAAATGATCATCGAATTACCAAAAAATCTTGACTTCTCAATTGACCTGAGCTCAGCAAATCTTCCAGTGTTAATTTGACGTTTCAAACCAATTTTAGACATAGTTATCGGCTGTGAAACTACCTGCCTTGAAGAATCTATAAATACTAAACAAACAAGTTCATCAACAGTTGATCTATAAAGATTCGATTTTTCAAAAAAAAAAATAATCGAAAAATTGAATCTTTGCGAAAATGATGATGATTATTGCAAAGGACTGGATTATCGCAAACAATGACACTTTACTTCGTGTAAATAATTTCATCACCACTGCTCTCAAAACGGTGAATGAAAACATTGTGAGGAAACCGTCCTAGAACCAAAGACATGTGATATCCAGCAACCCGCACTGGGCCCATGTGGTGGATTACCGCCCACTCCCTGTCGAAAAGAGGAAGCCTGTGTCCCAGCAGTGGGCTGATTTTGTATATTATGATAACGTCATTAAATCCCAGTAAACCCCAAAATCTGATCACTGTTAATAATAGAGAATGGCACATTGCTGTTGTTCATGAAGCAGTTGTTGGCAGGAGCCAGTTTTGCATAAAAAAAATGTGTTAGAAAAGTATGATAATATCACCAACATTATCTATGTATCAAAATTTTACTTACCTCTTTCTTTAGCTTGTGGTGCCCTTGTAAATTTACCTCTGTTCGGAAATGTATTTCTAACCAATCCAGGGACTCTTGACTAAAAATGAAACAACCTAACATTATACAAAATAAATTCATCATTTCAACAAATTCATAACAACCAACATTATTGTTACTAACCAACTGGATCTCTGAATCCAATGAATAAATAAATAAAGTGCAGCATACTTAATTTAAACCGTACACCACACCATTATTGTTCAAACTAATAATGATGCACCACAATTGGACGTAGTTATGCAAACTAGAACTAACCCACAACATATCAGTTTTGAGATAATTAGGTTTTTGTTTTAGAGATGCGTAGAAAAGAATAGGTAATTTTTATGAGATAAATAACTTAACAATGTTAAAGGACTGTATTAGCAAGAATATAGGACAAGTACATAATTCAATTTTATGACAGTTTAGTGTTTATTTAAGATCAAAAACCTGATGGTTCCTTATAGCAAAATCATTGTATTGTGGTTTGGTTCTTTGTTTTTTTTTTTTTAGGAAAAATAAATGTTAGATAAATGGTTTATTCAAATTTGTTTATTGCAATTTGAATACACAAACAATTTATACTACTTTTACACACAGAAATGGTTAATAACTACACAATTATAGCAGTCAAAATCACTATTATTCATCATCTTGTACATAAAATTACTTAAGCAGCATCTTCAACTTCTACTTCAAAATCAACAGTACCAGAAAACCCATCTATGTCATCTTGAACTGTTGAATTTCCGGTTAATTTTTTATAATATTCTTGAGCATCATCTGGTATAAGATGCAGCAAACTTTTGAGGTCATTCAGCTTTGCTTCGGGAATAGGTTTTCCACTAGGCCAAAGCGGATCCATTACTTGTTTCGTTATTAGCCCCGTATTTCCTCGTAAACTTTTCTTTATATTTACTTCTATATGTTCATCATCCAGGTTTGATCGCATAAAAATCGAAAACTCATCTTCTTTTTTGAGCATTATCTCTTTTGTATTAAGCCAAGACACTTTAGAGCCATCAGTAGCTTTCTTCCTGTTTGTTATTTTCTTTTCTAGGTTAGCACTTGACAAAAAATCTTCCGTTTTCATTCTCTGAACTTGCATCGGTTTATTCTTCTTGCATACCTGCATTATTTGCATATAGTCTTCTGGCGTATATAATCTTTGTTGTAATTTTAAAGCACATTCTATTCGGCCAAAATCAGTATCATTCGGCAGAAAACTGTGACCGGATTCTAAAAAGCGTAGCCTGATTGTTTCGAGTATTGGGTGATCTTTTAGCATCAACGTTAGTTTAATATTTCGGTTTTGACCTCCACAAGAGTCACTCCAAAGTATTAAGTTTTTCACGCCGCTATCGCCAAGTCTATTCATTATATGCTTATATAAACAGGAGCCTACTTCTTGAGATCCCCTTCCCGCTTCACCTTCCACCCAAACATTACAATAGGCCTGGTCATCGCTTCCTGAGTGGATTCCTAAATTATACACCCATAGCTGCCTTTTGTAGAATACAATATTAGTTGGTATACGCGGAAGGGGTAGGGTTTTTTGCAGGTCGAATGTTATTGTTTCGGTGAATCGATCTTCTTTAGCTAATTGCATATAATTTTTTAGTTGCTGTTGAAGTGCTTTTGCTTTTTGTAAGTGTTCCCTGTGAGCACTATCCAGCATAGCCTTTTCTTCTTCAGAGCCTTTTAATTTTTTGCTAGAAAAGTAGTCGCATTTGTTACATGTATCCTTTTTTAAAGGTTTTGTGCGCAGATTGAACTTCGTAAGGAACACGCGTTTAACTTTTGAAAAAGAAAGTATCTTTTGTCCAGCCAATTTTGCTTCATCTTCGTATAACTTAGGGAGAGGGACTTACTGTAGGGAGAGTCATATCTGATCTCAAAAATTTTGCATCTCCACAATCTGCTCGCCGACAGTGGGAAACATATGTAGGCAGTTTTTGAATGACATTAACGATAAACTCTTCGCTTTCATAAGTTGCTTTATTGTGTCCTCCTTTTTTTTTTTTTTTTTTTTGTGGATGGGAAATCATCAAATGACTTCTCCCGCTCTGGGCGGAGCGGGAGGGCGTGTCAGACTTTTACTGACTAAAACCCACCCGTGTTCCTTCTGTTGCCTGTGCCTGGGCCATGGTAACTCTTTCGAACATCCCGCAACCCTAGCTGGCATCGGCCCTAGCGGACCCCGTCAATAGTGCTGACATCTCTTTGAGGCGCGCGTGGAACACGACGCGCCGTCGACTCGGGCTTGGTCCTTGGACGGCGAGCTACCCATTGCTCGCCGTCCGCAAGCCCGCGCCTACGGTGGCCGGGAATCAGCTGCCAATTCCCGACGCCCAGGGCGTCTCCTGCGGCGACTAGGGGCGTGAGGGTGCAAAGCTTGCCTCTCCCTCACGCGTCCCGCCTCCTCCTTCACGAGCATTACTGCTTCGCAGAAGGAGGTAATGGCTTCCCATGCACTCTCGCTCCGTACCATGGCCTGGACCAGGGCCGGACGCGAGAGATCGCCGCCGCCGATCGCTTCCGCGAGGACACGGCGGTGCTCCGCCCAAGCCGGGCAGACCTCCACCGTATGCTCCACCGTGTCCTCCGGGCGATCCACACAGTGGTGACACCCGGGCGATTCCTCCCGCCTTATCCGGAACAGGTACCTCCCGAAGCACCCGTGTCCGGTGAGGACCTGCGTCAGGCGAAAGGTGAGGACGCCGTGGCGCCTCTCCAGCCACTCCTCAAAGAGGGGACTTATCGCCGCAATTGTGGCGTGCCCAGCGCTGGGTTGCGACAGTCGCACTCTCCATGCCGCCATGAGATCCTGCCGGAGATTGTGTCCTCCTTGGGAACCTCGTTTATCTGTTATGCAATCGTCGCGTTTTTTGCACAGAGAAGTATTTACCCTTTTGGATGTTGTCTGAAGGGTGTTAAGAAACATTTTCTTGCAAACAAGTACATCATTTAGATGATATAATCGAGTATAGGTCTTTTTCTTTGAATTATTACTAGAAGCAGAAACATATGAATGTTTTATTGGGTTTTCCTTCACACAAGCTGCAATAAACATATTTTGTGCTGTATAAGTGCCCAAAGCATAGAATTTTCGGAATTCGGATAACCTGTTCTCCCTCGAAATCTTCTCTTGACATTTTTTTAAACGCAAACCAAACCCAAGCTTCACAGACCCTTATTTTTTTTATAATTTCATAAAACATAATTATCGATACGGAACTAAGCATCTTGGTTATTTTTAAGCTCATTTATTTTGTTCGCAAAATAGAACCAAGCCACATGGTTCTCTTCAGAGAAAAAAAAGATAAATATAATTTATATTTTAATTTTCTTCTGGGAACCATGTGGCTTGGTTCTATTTTGCGTAGTAAAAACTCTAAAGTATGATAAGTACCATGCTACATGAGTCCGTTTTGCATATAAAAAGTGACTCAAACTGGTGTTGGTACCTTAAACTTCTCCTTTTTTTTCCTTAGTGGCTTGCTATATCGGCCAGGATTTTTTCTGAGAAGATGTTATACACCATACTAAGTCTATCTACATACATAACTCAATTTCACTCAGAGTGTGGGATGGTTCTAGTTTGCATAACTACGTCCAATTATGTCTATTTCTGACTGATTAAGAGGAGTATTTAATCAGAACTTACTCTTTCTTGGCGTAACTTTTCTAATTTTATTCTTGCATCCTTCTGTTTTGCAAGTTGTGCTAGTTTTTCTCTAGCATCCGTAATTTGAATTCTTTTTTTTGATACAATTTTATTTCTAGCATCGGTTATTGGCGCCTTTTTAGGTGATGGTTTGAGTGGCTGCGCTTTTACTTTACTTCTTTTCGCTCTGTAACAGAAAAAGGTGCTTCTAATTATTATAGTATTCCGGTAGGGTGTTATGAGAGATCTGTGAGTGACAACAAGAGATACAAGATTTATTACCTGGTGTTTTCTCTTTTCTTCTTGATTATATCCTCTAAACTCATATCAACATACGCAGACATTTTAAACTCAGCAAAACCCAGGCCGAGTGCGAAAGCCGAAGCGCGAAAACAGCCGAAAGAATATGAAAAGTAACGCTAATGGAAACTTCAGCTTCAGGCTATTTTAAATTAATAAAAAGTATTCGCTTACAATCGACGTAATGATATTTCAATTACACTTGTATAATAATAATAATATGTTTTAAAATATCTAGACGTACTGCCTATTTGGATCTATTTCGCATTGATTAATTTTTCATTACAAGAAACAAGTATATCTCCATTAGTCCAATCTGACAGTTCGACCAAAGCACAGACTACATAGAGAGAAAAAAGTTCGGCCCACAGACTTAATATGTGTTCTGTGCACAGACACAGACTAAAGAACAGTACTAATCCATCGAAAAATTTTAAAACGCGAAGATAAGTAGTAAATGAAAATTTAAAAAAATCAGTTTTAAAACAAAATAAATAGCAGAATCAACTGCATAAACCTTGGTTGACTCAGAAGTGCCGTGTTTGACTGACGCAGTGAACGCCTGGAAAGTGGCTTGCCCGGATACAGATCGGCCCTTGAACCCATCTTCCCAGAGGCAGTGGGATGAGCCGCTCTGCAGGTTGGTACAGACTAATCTAATTAATACGACCACCAATACTGCTGAGCGTGCCCGCCTGCTAGCTATGGGGGAGTGGGAGTCGGGCCTCTGGCTTCAGGCGCTACCGTCACCCAACATAGGCACTATGCTAGGTGACACCACCTTCCAGCTCGCTACTTGTCTGCGTCTGGGCGCTCCTTGCGTGGCTCCGCATCGCTGCCAATGCGGTGACGGTGTCGACTGCCTCGGACAACATGGCCTATCCTGCAGTAAGAGCGCAGGCCGGATAGCACGGCACGCCAGCATCAATGACATCATCCGTCGTGCTCTTGTCACCGTCGGGGTGCCAGCTGTTTAAGAACCCAATGGCTTAGCACGCGACGATGGGAAAAGACCAGACGGAATGACCATAGTGCCTTGGAAGGTTGGTAGGCCTTTGGTGATTTATCTCTAACGGAATCCATTGAAATATTTGATCACGTGAGAACTGTGCTTAGCTGGTGTTCGTCTGAGCCTATAAAAAATAAACTCGTAAATGTCATGGACAGAAATCCCGATCTAGATAAAATTAGAGACGATTGGTTTTTGGGTTTAGTTGGAAAAACTAAAAAATATTCTCCGTCATTGAGGAAGTTCGCATTATGTTTGCATTTTATTAGTCGACGTGCATAGTCTTACGTAAGAAAACAATTTAATACTTGCCTTCCATACCCACAAACATTGGTTAGTTGGTATCGATCAGTAGATGGTAATCCCGGATTTACCAAAGAGGCATTGCATGCAATAAAGCTAAAAGTAAATGCATCAGGTAAAAACGTTCATGTGTGCCTCTCATTTGACGAGATGGCAATAAGGAAAGCCGTGACTTTGAAGGGCGTGGAATGGGTTGGCTTAGTTAATATTGGTGTCACCATTTGTGGTTAATAAAGCTGAGACAGCAGATAGTGCCAAATAAACACGAAGTAAACAAAGCAAACTGTCAAATGCGAGCGCAAACATTTTTCGGCATTTTTCAATATAATTTCAGCTTTATCTCATCCTTGATACTATAATTGTAGGTTAAAATAATACCAAAAGGTTAAAAAACATAAGAATAAGAAAACACAAGAATTTCAAATATATTTATTTTTGTGATATTGAACTAACTACTTTACAATAAACTTTTACCGTTACATTCAAGTAAAAAGTACTTAAAATATTGTGTTTTTACATTAGGTTAACTCTGACCTTTAAAACATCCTTCATTCTAAAAGGCTTCTCTAAAATGTTCAGAATACAACCTTTAATGTTTTGTGACTGTAAAATGCTTGCATCGTAGCAATTTACCACTGCTTGCGAAGTTATCCGTTTTTAGTGAATTTAATGAACACCTTCGTTCCTGCTTATACTACCTAATGACACAAAACTGATTCACTGACTGATGCATTATTACTGTCTATTACAGAATATTCCTGACGAACGGATATCACTAAAATAATATATCAGTAGATTGTAAACATACCAGATTTCTAATTAACACTTTAACAGTCATTTAACCATAGATATCTATCTTGTCACATTCCAGGTGCTTTTTGGGACCCGTGGAGCCACAGTTCGTGAAATAAGTGACAAACTGAATGTTGCATTGAAAGAGCTGGAGGCATCAAAAAAATCTTGTCAATCAGCTGCTGCAGGAGAGAGAGGACAGCGAGATTGAAGTCCAGAGGGTAAATGACAGAAACACTCAACTCGAGAGCGAGCTTGTAGGACTTCACACACAGCACATGGACATACTTGACCAGTATGATCATCTCCGTCAACTAAAATAGTGTCAGACTTTCAACAATGCAGTGACACTCATGACCAGGCACTGAAATGCATATCATGCCTTGAAATGGAATTATGCAAGGCATATAACACTATTTTTCCAACATCAACTTTCACACAGCGAACAGGCGAACAGGTTGCCAACACCAATAACTTTTTCAAAGAGCTGGTTGGTAGTGTATCCGGACTGGAGTATGAGAAGCCCACCGTTGTCATAGACGATACTTTAACTAGATGTCCAATTCTAACTAGTCGTAATAAAATTAAGAAATATATTAAAATTAGCAAAAATATTAAAATGTACATCCAAGAAACTCTTGAAGTCCCAATAACAGTTCATCTTTTCTTTTCACTCCGTACGCAACTACTCGGGATGATAGCTCGGGAACGAGAACGACTGAGTTCAGAAATAGCCTGACGTAAAAATCGGACTTGTATCGAGTAAATACATATATTATAGGTTAAATGCTCTAAGAGTAAATACGATCTGATAGTCTGGTCTGAGGAGCTCGTGGCTAAGTAATAACAGCCGCACGGGTCGATCTATCAGGTTAAGCTACGCTTGCCGGGGTTGGTTCGTGGATGGGTGACCATCTTTACATACCGAGACTCCTCCGTGCTTCGGAAATCACCTTAAGCCGTTGGTCCCGGCTATCATTCGTGGATCTTTGACAGTTGTTACGGGTCGTCAGAATTCGAAAGTCTGACAACCAGTCTTACCAAGGGGTATCGTATTACCCATGTTACTGGGTTGTGGAGGTCAGATAGGCAGTCGCTCCGTGTAAAATACTGGTATTCAGCTGCATCCGGTTAGACTGGAAGCCGACCCCAACATAGTTGGGAAAAGGCTAAGCAGATGATGAGTCTGGTCATGCTCTAAGGTCTGGTCTGATCAGACAATCGGAAACAAAACCTGACGTGTATTCCCAGTCTAAAGTATATCCTTTTATAAAGGCTTATGCAGACTGGCGTGACGCGACACCGGTAGATCAATTTTCTATGAGAACTTCATGGAAATTGTTTTACCGGTGCACGGTGCGCGGTGTAACGTCGCGCCAGTCTGCACGAGCCCAATAATATGACGGGGGTACCTATTTGAAACGTAGAACACGGTGGAAAAGTTAAGAATATTACGATAGGGACAGAATGTGGGTATTAAAAATAATTGAGAAAATTACTTAAAATGGTGATTTACCAAGAAAGTAGAAACATACAACATTACTGAATCTAACCCGATCTATCTCGTGTTGCAAGTAGGGAAAATTATAGATGGTTTGAAAGGATGGATTGTTGGAGAAAACGTGCGAAACAAAGAGAAAAAAAAAAAACCGTAATCGGCGGGCGCCATTGTAGCGTGGCGTGGTTTGTCTTCGACTCTTCGTGTTCTAACTATACTTTCTTGATTAGAATTTTTAGATTATTGTGTTTTAGACATTTCTGCTTGTTCGAAATGGGTGACCGTTAGTAGCTATTGTTATCATATTGCTGCTCCTGTCATTATTTTCTGAAGCAACAGCTTATTTGTGAATTTATTTTGTTAGCGGGAGACTACAGCGGCGGATACTCGGCTCAATATTCTGTGCCGCCACCAGCTATGGCTTCTGGTGACAACAATTACTCTGGGTCTGGACAAGGTTATCAAAGCAGTTATGCTTCTGGCCAAAGTCAAGATTGGAGTCAACAAAATTCCGGTGAGATACTTGTTTTAACTATAACTTCCATTTTATTGAGTGGTCGCCAAATCTAGTCGTGACTCGTGGGTTTAAGGCAATTTTTTAAAACAACCCTACGTTAATTTTGATCATTGGTCTGTTTTTATGTTCGTAAATCCCAACGCCTCATGGGGCAGGCAACAGATACTATGTAACCTTGCTGTAGGTAATATTTGAAGCTCCTCATCTCGTCTCAATTTGTGATTAACCTGTGTATATGATTACTGCTGGTCCTCTTAAACGATTTTTGTTTTTTACTCGATTCGATTATTATTTCCTTTACTACTATTGTTGTAACACAGTGATGTTAGATTTCTGACCACACCTACTGAAAGCAGCTAAAGAGGAACAGAATGCATTGTGGACTGTTACCAATTACTAATAATTAATGCAAAACTTGCGTATATTTTGTTTTCAGGTGGTAACTCATATGGAAGTGGCCAACAAGGAAACAGCTATGGTCAAAGCTTTGATTCCAACTACGGCGGAAGTGGTGGTGGTGGTGGTGCTGGCTATGATCGCAACAGCAGCAGTGGTGGCTACAATGTGAGTGGCAGCGATCGTGGAAGTAGTTATTATGGAGGTGGCGATCGTGGCAGCTCTACCTATGGCGGAGACAGGGATCGTGACAGACAAGGATATTCTGGTGGCAGTGGCAATGGTGACCGAGGAGGGTTTGGAGGAGGTGATAGGAGCTACAATAGAGATGGGGGGAGTAGAGATGGCGGTTATGGGTGAGTGTCATTGTTTTATATTTTATGTAGGTTGAATACTGGTTAAATCATTCATTACATAAGCCTCCCACATACACAGTCCAGAGTAGTCTACAACATTAGCAATTGTAGTGTAGTGTACTTATTTGTATACAAACTCAAACCATTTATTTCAATTAAACCAATTACAGGCACTTTTGAATTGTTAAAGAGTCAGTCAGTTAGTCAGAAAATTGAAGCTAGTGGCCCATTCCAAAACGTAGATCTCTATGGAGAAGAATGGGCAAGAAACTCCATGGACACTCTTTTAAATCAAAATTATTACAAAATCCTGGGTACATTGTTCTTGTTGCTTCTATATGTGAGAACAATGTAAAAAACAACCCAAAACATAAGATCAAAAATAAGCCCTGGCAGTTAAGAGATGACCAGTCTCCACTGACGGCGCCTGTTCACGAACATGACGCGTGGATCAGCACCATCCAGCTCAACCATTTTGTAGGGAACCGAATTATCCAACACATGCGCCACCAGCAGCGAGACATTTAAGTGAGCATGACATACTCTCAACTGCCATACTCTTTCAAGTCAACATACCTACATCATAACATAAAACCGCTCCATGGTACTCACATTTACAAAATTGAAAAAATTCTTCTAATTTATACAAAACTATAGTTTGCAATGATTGTATTTAAAAGATTAGTAAACAATAAGGTCATAATGTCAGAAAAAAAGGGACGCATTTCTTCCAAACAAAAAAAAAAAATTTACAAAGCCCAAGTGCCTGTGGAGCAGGACCAGCATACAAGTTTTATAGAATGCTAGCAGGGATGAGATTATATTTTAACCGATTCTAATCTGAACTTTTATACAAGTAAACAAATTAATATTAAGAAAAATATGTCAGTCAATAAACCTTATTCAAAATTCCTGGGTTAGGTTAGGGTTGTGCAGCATGATCACAATCTTGGTGTAATTTCATTAGAAGAACTTAAGATGAAATTTCAAAATGTGCCTGTAAATTATGTTTACCTGGGCTCAAATGGACTAGACTCAAGAGATCTACACAAATTAAAAGGAAGAGGTCATACTAAGTACTTACTTTATGTATGGATATATTTTACTTCATCCATTATATTCAAATTGTATTCTAAAGTGTTATCATCAGCTTAGGTCTTCTTATTGTTTATTGGATGTAAGTCATATTGAAGTTGTAATGCAACACTTGGTATTTTCAAAAGGTGAGCCAAATAAATATATGAATAGGGTCTAGTTAGTAAGGATCATGCTATTAATCCAGGTATACAAACCACATTACATTGTTTTGTTTAAAATTAATTACACAGGGAAAACAAGAAGTAAGGGATTTGCACTCCTGTCCGTGCATACAGATTTTTTTGTATATTATGGTGGTGTAAAGATAATCAGCTGATGGCTTTCCTGCATTATGGCTATAACAAGGTACTGAAAGCGGTTAAGGTTGGTACAGACAGCATCACTACGTGGGGACCCCTCAAGTTCTAAAATATTATACTGCTTTGACATTGAATTTGTTATGACTATTCTAAAGAATACTTTCAATAACCCTGTCTTAACGTCGTGCAGACGGGTAAAAAGAACGCGACTTGATGTGGATTCGAAACAATGCATCGTCCAACGTCGCCGTTCAATACCGACAATTTTAACCAACTAGCCACTAGTGAGCTTGATGTCTATGAATGCTATGAATTTGTAACCTAGTATTGTCTGCGCTACTTTATCATTTGGTCCCTGTCTGATGACGGTTTTTATAATTTGAGGGTATACATTATTATTCTTGTCTCGAGTTAAGTATAAAATAAATGCTAACGTTTTATTACAAAATCTGTGAATGGGGATCAAAATTTCTCAAAAAAAATAAAGATAGTCGCCCAAGACCATTTTGCTGTAACTACAACGGTTAAGGTACCTACCCTTACTGCCCCATCTCAAAAATCCTCCCTGTATTAGGCAAATCGTGAACCTCGAGCATACGAAGTCTCGGGCAACAGCTAGTAGCTCATAAATGGCAAAAAAAACATTCGACCTTTGACCTTTATCTCTGTTTCTGAAGCTAAAATTATATTAGGGTTAGTAGATACTGAACAATATTTTACGGGAAAATTATAGCCATTTGCGACAGCGTAATAGATAATAAAAAGAATAAAAAATATAGTAAAAATAAGTCCTTACTTACAAAGGTCTTTTAACTTATAATATGTTATCTTACCAAATAAAAACGCTAGTAAGGTTAATCATATAATTCATAATAATGCAAACGTTTTTTCCTCGACACTATGTCATTTAAATGTATAGTTTAGGAGCTAGCGCAGGTTTATTAATTACGTGTGGTACAGTAATTGCGGTAGACCAGCAACCGTTCTATAGACTTCAGTGTAGTTTGGTACAGAACCCTAATTGTGCGTAACCGACTCGGTCTGGCAGGTTTTGTGAACAAGATTTTAAGATTTTTGTGTGGTAGAGGCCTAGTAAAAATTTAAATTAGACTTAATGTGCACTTTTATAATTTCTAAAGTGACGATATTATTGTGGACGTCCACTGTATCACTATAACGAGACGACGAAGATGCTTTTAAATTTCCGTCCGCGATAACGTTATAACATGCTCGTATTTCCACACATATTATGGATGTGGACATGGACGTCCACGATAATATCGTCACTTTCAAATTATAAAAGCGCACATTTGGTCGAGTTCCTGCTCTTGCTCTTACATTTGTAAATTCTAAGATGTAATCGTGTATTATTGTGCTTATTCAGTAACATTTATTTCAAGAAAATTAAGAGGAATGTGTTTATTCAGATGCTTAGTAATTAGTCAAGTAAGTAAAACAGGTTGTTTAATATATCTGGTCTCTATTTTATCAATATGAAGTTAACTATTTAAATCCTTTAATAATAATTACTCATTTCCATTGCACATCTTGCTATTTGAGTATTTTTTTTCTATTATTATTACAAAGCCGTCAGGGATCATTTCGAAATGAAAACAAGATATGTATCAGTATTAACAGCTAAAATATCTTACATTAAAATCTTTTTCCACTTATTATTTTTATTATTTCTACTTACCAAAGAAAATGATAACTTCCATTGTGCTGCTGTACTGATTTTGTGTCATCTAAAATTGGCATTAATAATAATTATGTACACACTTTTATCAGTATTTTGTTGTATTTAGCAATTTAAATCGTCAACCACCATTTTATGTTGAACAATATAATGAATGCTGTCTGTAAATATTTTAAAATTAAGCTTATGGGACTCGGCCATTCCAAAGAGTAACATTATATCTAATTAAATTTAGTGTACATAATTATATTAATTGTGTAATGAAGGCTAATATTATTGGATATCACCACAAACGACATTGATGCAGGTCATCATCACAAAATAGAACTACAACTAATAAATTAACAATAATTTCATCAACCTATATCCAATGTTGACAAACATTGGATACAGGTTGCTGAACTTTTGTTAATTAAAGAAGAGCTCTTTCTAGCAGAAAATCAGAAGCATATTAGCTTTCTTTATATAATTATGTTAACACGTTTGCATAGAGAATGGGACTGAATGGCGACTCTTCTTCTATTTGGCCATCATTCCAGTCTTTTCTCCAAGTAAAGGTGTGGGCGTAAAACAATTTTGAAAAATAATGCATTTAAAAGTATCAACATGAATGAATGCAAATAATTTCAAGGTTGTTTTATAAAATATATTTCAAGCTTTCTTCTTGAAAATATTTAAATTGTTACTGCTAGCATGCATATATTATGTCGAGAAATATTGTAATATTAACATCACCCAACAATGTTCTAAGATTTTCAAGGTATTAAACGTTATGGTAAAGAAAAGGATGCAACGGTTGGACTAAGGTCACTAAAAGTGTACCTAGGTGTGAATCAATCTCCGCGGCCGTACAGTGTGTCCCCAGCCTGCCCAGTGTACTAAACGCTGTTCTTATTGTTTTAGTGGCGGCGGCAGGGGGGGTGGTTATAATAAAGGTAAAGCTCCTCGCGATGAGCGAGCGGTGCTGTTAACATTTTATTAATTTGTAATTATCTAAGGGCTGCCAAACCTGGTATTCTATTGGTTCACTGGTAAAAAAACCTGGTTGCGTGCGTATTTCATACTGGGTTCTCGGCGAATTAGCGTATACAGTCAGCCTCAAAAAAAAATGTATAAATTGACAAGAATTCATTTGATTGTCTACAATCTTTGTTCCATAATATTGTAGGTATTAATGTGTAACCACAAAACATATTACACATTTAGTTCTTAATTGTGGCTACACATTGATACAGTGTTATGGAACACAAATTGTAGACAGTCAAATGAATTCGTGTCGATGTATATATACATCTTTTTGAGGCTGATTGTACCTGTAAGAACTAATTTTCGTTAGGGGTTTCATATCCTGAAACAACGCTAAAGTTTCATCAACTATCTTTAAATACTCTGCCGGTATTATTTTGTGGGTAAACAATGCAAGTATTTTGCGGTGTTACGTGCATTGTAATAAACATTTTTAACGCTAGCTTAAGCTTCCTGTTGCCATCACACTCAAAGAAACAAAACAAGCAAATCAAAATCTATGGGAGTGTGGTGTGTGGACTACGCGAGGTTGCTGATAATTTCTCCCAGGTGTGTAAAATAGGTGGTTCAACGCACGCAATGGCGGATATATTCCTATACGTATCCAAGAAGGTCCGTCATTGTCATATATATGACACAAGTTTTGGTTTCAACATTCCCGCTATGTTCTTCCATGAATGGTGTATTGATTGTTGTGTAATGTAAACACAACTGGTGTTATTATGATAAGTTTTGCGTTTTACTAGTGTAAGTTTTATGGTAATACCAGAAACATGTATATCGTTTTGGCAGCCCTAAATGAAATTTAATTGAATGTGTTATTGGAAATTGTTACATAAATAGATTCTGCAGTGGTTTAACAATAGTACTGTACTTGAACAAAAATATGGTACATCGGAAACAAGAAGACACGCGATTAAACATGGTTTTGTATAGCGATATCTTCGTCCATCGCGGACGCGACGTGTGCCGCACTTCTCCCACTACACTTCACAACTTAGGCTTATTCGCATATATTTAAATATATGTAAGGTAGTAGTTAACAATCATCGATTTCTGCTACGAGTTTTATTGTAATTAATTATTTACGTAAAGGATTCTTACTTCTCTAGGTATAAGACAGTAACAGTGCAATATGCGAGACTCAATGCTATACATAACGACACCAGTCTTTGTCGTGTTACCGATGTGCCATATTAATGGCGAGTACTGTATGTGCTATTGTGACATTATCGGACCTAGACACCTTATATTATTTTGGAACTAAGGAAATGCAATAATCTTAGGTGATTCCGTACTTTTTGATATATTTTGAGAAAAGGTTAAAATTTTAGATGTATCAACAGTTAGAGTGTTTGCTTTTGGTAATGTCGTGTGAAATTGGACAAAAAAACTGCATTGTATTTATCAAATATACTTCTAAAATAAAGTTCACGCTGTGGTATTGTGTTATAATAACACTGGGTTACTTCCAATAAAAATCTGAATTAATTTAAAAGTTTCAAGCCATATTGGATGGGTAAAACAAAAATAGGTGTTCGCAAGCAGTGTCTAATATACTTTGTGATAGCAGTAACTAAATAAATGTTCATCTGCAGGTGGTGGTGGCGGATTCGGCGGAGACCGGGGTGGGAGTGGGGGTGGGGGTGATATGGTAACGCAAGAAGACACCATCTTTATCCAAGGCATGAACCCAAGTACTACAGAAGATGAGTTATGTCAACACTTTGGATCTATCGGTATTATTAAGGTAAATTTTATATAGAAAAGAGCCATTATTCCCTCTTGTGATGTGTGGTGTCGCTATTTTAATAAATTAATGCAGTAACCCAATTCCAATGACACTTGGCTAAAGATACATTAAGAACAGAATATTCAAAATTAGATTTTTGTTATTGTGTTGTATTTTCACCTTATACTTAATGACGTTCCCAATCTGCATACGATAATTCTATCAAATATATCCAATAGTTTAGTCACTGGACATTATTTTTCATTTTTAAGAATTTTTAAATGATGTATCTTTTAACAGGCCAGCACCAACAGGTTAAAGATATCTGCAGTAATGTGCACCTGTATAAACCCAACATGTTGCCAGCTCGCTACCCCTTCGCGTTTGTTCTTAAGTTTTATTTCCCGATACGAATTAATGCATATTATACCTTATGCTAGAGGCATAAGAGTCATAAAACGTGTCATTAGATAATAAAAGAATGCATGCGGAAGCTAATACTACAAATGTTACACACTCATGTCATTCGAAAATTAAGTATGTGCGAAAGGGATAGGATAATAGTTCGTTTGTTTCTACTTCGCTTTCTTGCCGAAACCTACAAATAATGGTGTAGGTCACTGCACTGGTCAGTGTGTCGCGGCAATCCTGTGACGTCGTACGCGTCATTGTTTTGCATCGCAAGCGCACGTGTTTCGGCGTCAGATGTATTTTATTGTGCAAAATTGGACGCTTTATTTTTATAGTGACAAGACACGTAACGTAGTAATAGGTACATACCTAGTTTAAATTGTTAAGTGCATTGTGCGTAATTCGACGCTTAGTACTAGTAGACAGTAGACACTTAGTACCTAGTAATTGTTTTTTTTTTTTTTTTAATAACTGCCTTATTTTAGTTACACAGCTTCGGAATACACCGACATAGAGATGGGTTTCTACCCGGTAAAAACCCGAATTGTGGTTAAATACCCATTAATACCCATTTTTACCCACCCAATTTTAATTTATAGGTACCGGGTAAAAATAAAAATAAATATTAACCAAATTACATTACAGTTTTCACGTCTGTCTGCAGGGTTGCCATTTACACAAATATTCTGGATTATCTCATAATAAAATATAGTTTTATCAAAAATATATTGCATAAATAAAAACAATATTATAACATGTACATAAATATTATTCCTAAATCAGAACGGGTCTGGGACACTTGCGCGATCCCACTTGCGCAAACAGACACTTCCGCGAACGGACTTTTGCGTGTAGGGACACTTTTGCGAAAAGACATTTCCGCGACTGGACTTTTGCGCGAACGGACTTTTGCGCGAATGGACATTTACGCGAAAGACACTTGCGCGAAAGGACTTTTGCGCAAATGGACCTTTGCGCGAAAGATATTTGGGCGAATCCACTTGCGTGAATCCACTTGCATGAAAGGACAGTTGCGCGAAAAGTTACGGAAATGAGATTTCTTCATACATGAGAGTTGTTTCATGGTTTTCGAAGGCGCTAACAACGATAATGAGGTCAAAATCAAAATTCAGATGGCGCCACCTAAAATTTGCCAATTTTTCGTCATGGGTGTCGTTTTAATGTCGAAAATAAATAAAAAAAGTACATAAAAATACTACGAAAAAAACTATTGACGACTAATTAGACTATTTACTTCCAGTCTGTCTGTAGCTGGAACTTAACTGGCGAATACAATTCTGCGTGTACTATTCACAGCATACACGCCTGCCCCAAACCTTTGAATGAATACAGGCGTGATATTATTAAGAAATCTCATTTCCGCAACTTTTTCGCGCAACTGTCCTTTAGCGCAAGTGGATTCGGGCAAGTGTCTTTCGCGTATAGAGCTATGAGGAACAGGATGTAAAGGTACAAAATTAATCAATTTATCAAATGCTCAAAATGAGTCCCTTCCTATTGAATACAAAGTCGCACTCTTTTGATTATTTCGCTCCCAAAATTTCACATCAAATGTTAAAATTCATGGTCTTCCTTTTATTTATGATAGTATGTTATTTAGCAAAAAATAATCCTTATGATGAAGCCTTTCGATCGGTATAATAAAGCTACAGGTGATTATTTTTCTCATGTAACGGGTTCGATTGCCGGTTCAACCATGTAATTATTTAAATATCTATGAAGGCAGTTTAAATTGTTTTTTAAATTCAAATAATGTCTTCTTTCAGTAAAATGTTCCATCTACAATATTCAAGGTACTTTCCCTCCATGAGGCATATCCGTGGGACGCCCTGTATATAGTAGTCGCGCGATAAACTCTGATTGCGTGATGTCAGTGTGATGCGTTCACATGTGGCGATGTAGATATGTCTCCACACGCGCAAGTGTCTTTCGCGCAAATGTACATTCGCGCAAAAGTCCGTTCGCGTAATAGTCCGTTCGCGGAAATGTCTTTTCGCGCAAGTGTCCTGCTACCAATCAGAACTATTAATCATATTGAACACAGCAACTTCTAAATTACAACATGGAAATAACATAACATCACGCCTTGTTTCCTCGAAGGGTTAGGCAGGGGTGTACCTATTGCCGCGAGAAATCGCGGCACGGCGGACAGAGCTCCGGCAGGATCTCATGGCGGCATGGAGAGTGCGATTGTCGCAACCCAGCGCTGGGCACGCCACAATTGCGGCGATAAGTCCCCTCTTTGAGGAGTGGCTGGAGAGGCGCCACGGCGTCTTCACCTTCCGCCTGACGCAGGTCCTCACGGGACACGGGTGCTTCGGGAGGTACCTGTTCCGGATAAGGCGGGAGGAAACGCCTGGGTGTCAGCACTGTGTGGATCGCCCGGAGGACACGGTGGAGCATAAGGTGGAGGTCTGTCCGGCTTGGGCGGAGCACCGCCGTGTCCTCGCGGAAGCGATCGGTGGCGGCGATCTCTCGCGTCCGGGCCTGGTCCAGGCCATGGTACGGAGCGAGAGTACATGGGAAGCCATTACCTCCTTCTGCGAAGCAGTAATGCTCGCGAAGGAGGAGGCGGGACGCGTGAGGGAGAGGCAAACTGCGCCCTCACGCCGCAGGAGACGCCCTGGGCGTCGGGAATTGGCAACCGACTCCCGGCCACCGTAGGCGCGGGCTTGCGGACGGCGAACAATGGGTAGCTCGCCGTCCGGTAAGGACCAGGCCCGAGTCGACGGCGCGTTGTGTTCCACGCGCGCCTCAAAGAGATGTCAGCAGCATTGAAGGGGTCACAAAAAAAAGGGGTGTACCTATAGTACACCCACATTTCGCCAGTTAAGTCCCATGTAATAGGGGCGCGCTAATTGCCATCTACCGGGCACAAACATGGAAATAAAATACCCAGAACACTGTTTTCATTTACACACACACACCTTAAAATATTTTAATGGCAACCCTGGTTGATTGATAGCCCAAACTCCGCCATTTTGTTTAGTCAGTTTAAGTGCGCGTGCGCTGGCTCTAGTCTTGATCGATAATAATACGACTTAGTGATGTAGGTATAGGTTATATTAGTTCGTAATTATTTAATTATTTTTGTTTTGATATAGTGCTGTTAACGGTAATCAGAAATGTATAGACTGAAAAACCTGATGCCGATTCTCTCGTGACAAATGCCTCTAAACTAGACTAAAAGTCACCAAAATTTAGTTTATTACTGTCAAACGACGATTTCCCATTCTGAAATTGACTAAAGTGACACACTTTCGTTCGTCGACAACTTTGGTTCTCTGCCGGATCACCTCAAAAACACAAAAAAAACAGTACTGTAGCTTTGTTTCTTTTATTTTGCTTATATCTCGAAAACGGTGTGTCCTATCGCAAAAATAGTGAAAATTTCGACCCCTTTTATGAAGCCCATAAACTTCTAAAACTCAACGTATAGGTAATAATTTTTAATATTTTTCACACAAAAAGTGAAAAATTCCATATAAAACACGTCGAGGCTACCCCTGCGCGCCTCCGGTTCTAAAAAAAAAAATCACGGAGTAGTGCAAACACGTGGAGTCACGCGATTATCAAATTCGATTTTAGTTCTGTCAAAATAATTTTTTGCAAATTAGCTTTAAGATTCTCATAGCCAAAACTAAGGAATTTTAGTGATAGTTTAGGTAGTTTAAGTTCGGTGTACAAGAGAATCGGCACCACTGTGTTATTTACAAATTAAAGTAATACATATTTTTAAATCATTATGGTTTAATTATATTTGACAAAAATAATATTAGTATACAACATTTTTATTCCAACTATAAATTTTTGGTAAATACCGTATCACGGTGTTTTTTTTAACTATCAAATCATTTCAAACAACTGTCAATCAATGTCTAAATTTTACCCGGTATTTTTAAAATATACCCGGTAAAAATGGGTATTTTATAGTTTTCACCTATTCTACCCTTTCTTTCCCATTTATACCCACCCATTTTTTACCCACCCGCCCATCTCTACACCGACATGATTTTTATTTATGGGGAATGTCACGGAAACGCCGAGGATACGGGAAAATGTACCCTTAATCCGTTAGCGTCAAAATGGCTGGTTGCCTATGGCAGGCGGCTCTGAAAGTACCTATATTGAAGAACCTATGCCTTTGTTATGTATATGAATTGCCCGCATGTGGATAGTGCTACTCTAGTCTGTAACAGTGACCCGAGACGAACGAATTTTATATTATTTTGGACACAACCCAACATTACTAGCTAAGTGATTGTGATTAATAATTACTCGAGGGTGACTGACTATTTCTGTTAATAAACTGTGACTCGTAATTGTTTTTATTGAGCATTAATAATATTAAATAATGGCGCTAAAAGATCATGTCGGCGCGCGTCTCGTCAACGCGACACCACCGATACGCAATACACATGACAGCGCACTGCCGATCGATTCTGTCTCTCACCGTGAAAATTTAGGTAAAGTGATGAGCTGAGAGTGAGCTGTCAATAGTGTCAATCCCCTAGCATCAGGTGAAGTGACAGCTCACTTCAAGCTCCCTTCACCTACGTTTTCACGGTGAGATTTTTACAGAATAGATCGGCTGTTGCCAGTCTTCTCAAAAATTAGTGAACCAATATTTAAATGGTGTTCTATTTTGTTTACACTTTTATGCTATTTAATTTGTTAGAAAAAATCACTTTTTTAATTTCAGTTACTACTACTTTATGTGAGGATTTATTTGATAGTTCCTAAATACTCTTATGCATTAGTATTGCTAGTGTTTTCATTTTTTGTTGTATTGTAGTATCCACTTCGTATAGTACGACGAAAACAGTTTTGATACTTAGATTTTTTTACAGTTAATGTGAATATTGGCGGGATTTATGAAAAAAAGAAAAGCTCTGAAACGCTTGTTCAGCCACTGCCTAGAACGATAACATTTGCAGTTATTTATTTTAATGTATTAAAAATAAAATTATTTTATTAGGTATTTCAAAATACCTTGATGTCAACTAATCCCATATTATGTGAGACAATTTTATGTTTTACAAGACCCCAGATCACCTTATAGTACCTAGACCCCAGATCGTCTTATAGTACTGATGGATTTAACTAAAAAATACTGTAGTTATAATTATGTTCAGTGATTTATGGAATATTAACAAAAAGTATCAAAATTATTCGAACGCGCTGCATTCCGAATGTGTTTTGTAAACATAACCTCAAATTTGTGAATATACAGTCGACTACAAAGAGATGTATACCTTTGAAAGTTACAAAAATATATATCCTTTGATGATGTTGTCATTGTTTGTTACAAATACTTATAGACACGGTGTATGACAGATTTATGTTTCAATCAAATGTGCCAAATTTATGTATACAGCAAGAAAGACAATAATGTGTACGCTTTGAAACGAATTAATGTGTTCGTCTTTGGTTACAATGATATGTATACAGGTCTGACATTCTATTTTCAAATTTTAGAATAGTACGGAAATACTTGTTTTCTCCTTCATTTCGAGCATGTGTCGTAACCAGATCTTAGAATTGATAATTTCATGAATATAACATCACGCCTTGTTTCCCGAAGGGTTGGACAGAGATATACCTACAGTACACCCACATTTCGCCAGTTATGTTTAAGTCCCATGTAATAAGGGGCGACTGACACGTCATTAAACGTTGATGTTTAAACGATATGGTCAATTTTAGCTGGCCATTTCATGAAATACAACCATTTCGTGAAATGGTCGAACATTTCATGAAATGATCAATTGAGAGATCTGGCCACGACACGTGCATGACGTTATTGGCGTGTCGTTTGTTTATCGAAATTGACTACAAATTATTTTCGCTACATATTTCCATTCTTTTACAACCTTCTCCTAAAAAGAAACTATCGAATCATAAAACTTATTTATTTAATCTTTAATTGTCATCTTGCTATTAATAACATAACTATCTATAATATTCTTTTACTTATAACAATAGTAGATCTACTTCACATTTTGGCAAAAAAATATGAAACTTGTTCTGTAATATTTGGTATACCCTCCATTAGCATTGATTACGTATTGCAAAGGAGTTCGCATAGAATTTGCAGCATTCTCCCAAAAGTTCGACCCATGATAATAATCCCACAAATCGTGGACATGTTATGTTATCGTAAAGATGATGGATATGAGGATCTATTATTTATTACGGAGTATTTATATTTCGACATTTTTAAGTGTCATCATAGAACACAAATAAGCTAATAGCTATTAACCCCTCCAAAGAGTTTCCGTTGGTTTTGATAGAATTTTTGAAATTTAAAATTGGAATGCCTGCTTGTATACATATCATTGTAACCAAAGACGAACACATCAATTCGTTTCAGAGCGTACACATTAAAGTGTCCATCTTGCTGTATACATCAATTTGGCACATTCAGTGAACACATATAATCGTCATATATCATGTGTATAATTATTTGTAACGAAGTATGTACACTTCTTTCAATCATGTATTTGTAACTTAAGGGGGTATACATCTCTTTGTAGTCGATTGTACACATTATAAATTATCGCTCTTGCGGAGCTGTGGATAACAGATATGTTGATTATGAACACAATGGGTCACCAATATCACCACAATAACGCAAATAAATAAAAATAAACACGAGAAACAGTCACTGATTACAAGAAATGACTGAATATGTACCTTACTCGACGAGGCAGAGCGTGTGTGGCCAATGATTAAATATTTTAGTTCCGTTTCAGGACTTTTTTGCCAAACTGTAATTACGGTGCACACTATACCGCTGCGTACAATGACTTTGCTGTATGAGCTACAATACCCTTGTCCCTTTGTTTATTCAAAACGTCAAATTGAAATTAAAAATAATGGCGTCGGGGAATATGATCAAAGTGAATTACTTTTTTAAATGTTCTCGAAATTCTGAAGTGTCCGTTGTATTGTAATAATTATAATGTAAATTATTTAAAAAAAAAAAACTAGTAATTATTGTAAAGGTTTCATACGTGATACTGATGATTCATAGGCCATTTTTAATAATTTCCTTTGTTGTTTTGTGATAAGTACCGTATATCGACGGCGAAGTGCCAACACCTAACTGACATTTTCGAGAAATTCACTTTTTTATCGATTTGAATTTAAAGGCGTTATTCGCATGTTTTAATGAAATCTCCTAAGTGTATTTTAGTTGCAAAAACATTAAATTAAAATGGGGAAATAACACCCAATTAAACCAACGTGTCTAATACCTAATATGTTTCAGTTTGTACAAATTTTGACTTTGTCAGTTAGTTAATGCATATCGACGGCGAAGTGCCAATATCCTAACTGACAAAGTCAAAATTTGTACAAACTGAAACATATTAGGTATTAGACACGTTGGTTTAATTGGGTGTTATTTCCCCATTTTAATTTAATGTTTTTGCAATAAGCCGTTTGTTTGATATTGCAAACAGACACTTCAATTTTATTTATGTAATAGGTTGGGGAAAAAGTTTCTTCGCATTTTTTAAGAAAATTCAAAACATTTTTAATATAGTTTATTCACATTTAACTAAAGTATGTAGGTACCATTTTGTTCAATAACTTTTTGCCATCTTGTAGGTAGGGACATGATCCCATTGCTATAGAAATTTTGGGACTTCTGATCAAAATACCGCGACAAGTGGTTTTGGCAGTCCTCTCGTGATGTTAACCTGACACTGCCTAAAGAATTCTGAAGAGACCGAAACAGGTGGAAATCTGAAGGTGCAAGGTCAGGACTATACGGCGGATGCATTAACACCTCCCAGCCAAACTCTCTTAATTTTTGTTGAGTGGCTAAAGATGTGTGAGGTCTAGCGTTATCATGATGAAAAACCACACCCCTTCTGTTGATTAATTCCGGCTGCTTTCTCTCAACTTCTTGCTTTAATCTCATCAGTTGTTCGCAGTAGAGTTCAGAGTCAATGGTCCTGCCTAGTGGTAACAGCTCATAATGAATAATGCCCTTCCAATCCCACCACACACACAGCATCACCTTGTTGCGAGTTAACCCGGGTTTCGCCACAGTCTGTGAAGCCTGACCGGCCTTTGACCACGACCTTTTTCGCACGTTCTTGTCGTACGTGATCCACTTTTCATCACCAGTTATCAGCTTCTTTAAAAATGGTTCGGTTTCATTACGTCGTAATAAAGAATCACAAATGAGTACACGGTTCATTAGGTTTCTTTCAGGGAGCTCGTGAGGTACCCAAATATCGAGCTTTTTTGTGTACCCAGTTTTTTTCAAATGCGCCAAAACTGTTTTGTGGTCAATTCCCAGTTCTTCAGCTACGTCGTAACTACTGATATGCCGATCTTGCTCCACTTTTTCAAAAATGGTATCCATTTTATCCGTAATAGGGCGACCAGAGCGACGTGCATCTTATACATCAAAATTTCCGGATTGAAAACGCTTAAACCAAATTTGTGCTACTCTCACAGACACTGCACCAGGTCCATAAACATCGCAAATTTTTTTCGCGGCTTGCGTTGCATTTTTACTTTTTTTGTAGTAAAATTTTAAAATGTATCGAATTTCTTCATTAGATTCACTCATCTTGACAGTACGAAAAACAAATGAAAATCACACATTTTCCTAATTTGAATTTGGAATTATGTTCTTTAAAATTTAAACTTTCAATGATACCAAAACCAGCCAGATACAAATAGTATAGCCAAAGAGATTTTATTACAAGTTCATACATACTATAATGCGAAAAGACTTTTTCCCCAACCTAATATATAGATTTAGATTTACTAGACCTATTTGATTGAGTCAAGTTTTAAGTTTATAGGGCACGTTTTCATCATTTGACTCAAAGTCAAATAATTTATTTCAAATAGGCACAAAAGGCACTTTTGAACGTCAAAACGACAGATTATTTATACCACATTTTTGCACCTCTCTCGCTCACACGGGACCAAATTTTTAATAATGTTAAATGAAAAGATGCATTTTTGAAAAATGTAATCAATGGGCCGTCTACAAAATAATATTAATTTAATAGGTAATTATTAAAAACATATTTTTATTGTGGCATTTATTTACATCATCTCAAAAACAGATCATAATACTTAATTACATTAGTTTATTAGATAACACAATAGAAATGTGTTTTTGATAACTACCTATTAAATTAAAATTGTTTTGTAGACCGCCCATTGATTACATTTTTCTAAAAAGCATTTTTTCATTTAACATTCTTAAAAATTTTGTTCTGTGTGAGCGAGAGAGGTGCAAAATGTGACAACGCTCTTAATCAAGCATCCTTCTCTAAAATCTTAATTACCTACCCCTTTTTGTCTCGTTAGAGGTCGATTTTCGAAAAATCCAATACTGGTATTTCTTTTTTTTCTGTTAAAGGCAGTAAAATACCGAGTTCCGAGTTAATCGAACGCTCGATAAGATTCTTCAATACTAACACCCTCTGAATCCTTTTCCATTTGAAAACTAATACATAATATAAAAACAAAAAAAGAAAGCCTTGTACATAATTTCATGTTCTTAGTCTCACACAACACATAACTCAGGGAGCAACTGAGTTGTGCGTTTATATGTGAGTCAGTAATTCAATCAGTTTCTCTTTTTATTTAAATACAAGGTCTCAATATAGATGTCATAAAGTCACAAGGAAAGACTCGCAAAGCCCAAACAGCAAAATAAAAAAAATTGTAATTTGGTGTAGTTTGTAGTGTAGTTAAAACAAAACCTTATGATGTAGTTACTTTTTTTCTTCAGTTTCTTAAAGTATTAATTATGTTGCTACAGACTGACAAGAAGACTCAAAGACCAAAAGTATGGATGTATAAAGATAAAGTATCTGGGCAGCCAAAAGGAGAAGCTACCGTGACTTATGAAGACTCTAACGCCGCGTCCTCTGCTATTCAGTGGTTCGACGGAAAAGATTTCAATGGAGCTACTATTAAAGTGTCTCTCGCTCAACGACAAAACACTTGGGGCGGAAATAAAGGAGGCGGTGGCGGAGGCTTCCGTGGAGGTCGCGGGGGAGGCGGCGGCGGTGGAGGCCCGCGCGGCGGCGGCGGCGGCGGCGGAGGCCCGCGCGGGGGCGGTGGCGCACTCGGCGGCGGTGGCGGTGGCGGCGGCGGCGGTGGTGGTGGCGGCGGCCCGCCTTCTGGCAATCGAGCTGGGGATTGGAGATGTCCTAACCCGAGTTGCGGAAACACAAACTTTTCGTGGAGAAAAGCCTGCAATAGATGTAACGAGGAGAAACCGGAAGGCGCCGGAGGTGGAGCTGGTGGGCCACCCTCGGGTGGTAACGGGCGCGGAGGCGGCGGGGGCCCGCCGGGACGAGGTGGGCGCGGCGGCGGCGGCAGGGGTGGCGGCGGCTGGGGCGGCGGTGGTGGGCGCGGAGAGCGCGGTGGAGACCGCGGCGGCGACCGACGCAGCTATGGTAGCAGCGGCGGCGGCAGCGACCGCGGTAGTGGAGGTGGCGCCATGAGGAGCGACGGAGGGTAACTATCATTATTGGTATTTATTTATAAACAAACTAGCAGTGGCGATATGCGCGGCCACCTTTCTTCTCGACTTGTAAATTAATCAGACCACAAATTGGTTTGTGGAAACATTCTTCTCTTTTGAGGATGACTTGAATAATTCGCCTATGTGTACGAGATTAGTGTGGTGCAATTGCACACGTCGGTAAGTGTTGGGGACACACAGACGCACTATTGTATGAACTTTTCGCTGCGCGATTGCAGCTTTGTATCTATTGGTTAAAAGTTTAAAACCAATAAGCTAGTATTTTTTGGGAAATGATATTTGAATAGGCTAGTTAAGAAAAATACCCTATTTTTAGGGTTCCGTAGCTCAAAAAAAAACACGAAACCCTTATAAGATCTTATAAGGGTTTCGTTTTTTCTTTTTGAAGTGATCACTTATGTGTCTGTCTGTCACAGCCAATTTGCTCCAAATCTAATGGACCAATTACGTTGAAATTCGGTACAGTACAGTGGTACCCAACTGATAAGGCGCGTCCTGAATCTTCGTTCGCACAGAAAATAAAGTATGGCCCCGAAGATTAACGAAAGAATGCTTAAAATTTGCAATCAACCTTAAATCAATACTATATGGTTCATAATACACTGCAGCTGTTAGTTCGTCTCACTCGCAAGTCACACCCCTCCGCACAATTACACTTCGTGCCAATTTTATCGGGCCACCAATTTTCATTAAATACATATTTAATTAAAAATACAGGTTATTTAAAATGTACGATTTATTTAATTAATAAATAGGTATTTATTTAGTAAACAATAGAAAAAACTTAATCTAAAGGCCGAACTCCTGCTAACCCAATATCACTCTTAGCGTCGCTACTATTACCATCACTATCACGACTCGAACTATCCGATGAGGATGACGTATCTTCGGAGGGAGCCTTAACACTGTGTGGCCGTAAGCTTCCATTATGGTGTCAAGCGAGTACTTTACATAGAGATGCTTATGGCGTTTAATTATATCGTACAATTCCGGTTTATACGCTTTGATACTGAAAGGTATGTTTTTGTCTTTTAACGAATCCGACATAATCTTTTTTGCAAAGTTACTGTTCGGTGCCCTGTCCTCTAATGTGCTATGGTATGATGCATTGTCAATGACAAACACAGAATTCGGTTGGAGGTTGGGAATTAATTTCTCTTGCAACCATTTCTCGTAATTTTCTTTGTTCATCTCACTGTGATAGTCTCCTGTGGTCTGAGCCGATTTGTACTTGAGCAAAGCATTTGGTATGAATCCATTAGCACCACCAGCATGCACTATAATCAACGTCGGTCCCTTCGAAATTGGTTTTTTTATGCCTTTGCCTTGGCCATCAGACCAGGCTTCTTCCTTGGTGTGGGTCGAATGAACATAAGTCTCGTCGCCAAACACAATAGGTCTCCCTTCATGCCGAAATTTTTTATTTTTCTTAAAAATCGTATTCTTAATAACCTTCGTTTTTTTCCGCCAGCAACTTACGGTTCGTTTGCGTTTTCCTAAACTTAAATCCTATCTCTTTTATGATTCGGCGCAGTTTCTCTGCCCCCTTCGAAGTCGATATCTCTTTTTAATTTCTCCAATAGCGCTCCCATTGTGACTACTTGTTTTTCTTCGCGGTGAAAGTTATAAATTTTCCTGCATATGGCTTAGTATGAAAAATCGTCCAAAACCTTACAATAAGTTTTTTTCAATTTACCCTTTTTCGGCGTTCTAAAAGAAGGCCCCGCAGTGTTTTCACTCATATGTTGATCCTTCTCTTCAAGAATTCTCGTTATTGTTCGTTTTGAAATTTGTGTAGCTTCGGCCGTTCGGTCAATAATTTTCAAAAATCGATCTTATATAAATGTTGTAAAAGTTTCTTAGAGTCCTGAGCTTCTTTCTTCATAAACTCGTGTTAAAATTATTTCCCGAGCTTGAATTTTCAGTGGTTGGCCCCCTTTTTAAAGAACTCATTTTAAATCATAAAAAAGAAAACACTTTTGTTGCCACTAAGTGTACTTTTGCCTGCTACGCGTGCACTCGATCAGACGTATGGCAGCTGACTAACATGCCACGCGGTGCGCGCTAACATGGCGGCAGCTGCCGACCAATAGCGGTACAGGAAAAAGAAGCGCGGTGCGTGGAGCGTGCCGATTATTGGTCAATAGCATTTCCCGTGCTTTAAAAATTCACCTTCTGCGCAGGTACATCGGTAAGCAATATCAGTTGAGTACTACTGTACACATCAATTTCTGTGACCCAAACACGGACGTGTTCAGTAAATAAATGAATTTTGAATATGGCGGTCACTTTTGGGGGCCAAGTAAGAAAATTTTAAAAAAAGTTATGCAAACTACACTGTGTGACATATAAAAATGAAAGTGCTTACTGTGGGGTCTCAAACAGATTTTTTTTTAATAATTTTAAAATAAATAGTTTTAAAGTTATTTAAGGAAATAGACGAAAAGTGACTATACATTATCTCCAAATTGAAAAAATACAGAAAATAGTTCTATAAGTACCTACTTATAGATTACAGGAAAACCTATAAGAAGTCTATGGTCTTAAAATAACATGGTAAATCTCACAATACACTAACTTACCTAATTGCAGTTGGAATGTATGGGAGAACATGTTTCTCAACTACATTGTTAAGTTTGTTCTTGGGATAATTCTGTTTCTTCTTTCGTCATCCCAACTACGGAACCCTTCATTGTGCGTGGTGGTACGTCACGCACTTAACCGGTTTTTTTTGTATCGTAGAATGATCGTGAGCTAAAAATATCAACAATCAACTTAATTTTGTAAATTATTTTAGATTAAGGAAATAATATTCATTTAGTTTTTCACAGTATTTTTCTAAAAAACTAAGAACAAGATATATTTTTTTTGAATTTAAGATAGGTTTGCTCTTGACACTAGTCTAGGTCAGAGATGACAGAGACAAAGTCGACGATGGAGCGAACTTACCCAGAAGAAGCCTGTTAACTCTCACTTTGAAGAAATCGGGGTTGTATACGTTCGGAAACACAGACGCAGGCAGAGAGTTCCACTCCTTTGCTGTGCGCATCACAAAAGACATTTGGAAACGCTTAGTGCGAATTGGTGGAATAGCAACTAGGTAGGGATGGTAACCTGCAGTGCGTCTAGATGTCCGATGGTAGAAGGGGGCAGGCGGAATGAGGTCGTGGAGTTCTCGAGCACACTCACCGAAGTACAATCTGTAGAAGACCGACAAGCAGGCAACCTTGCGGCCATGAGCCAAGCTGTGAAGCTTGGCATGCACCAGTCTTACGTCGCCAATGAGCCTCTTAGCTCTGCGTTCCACCGAATCAAGCGCGGCAAGTTGGTATTTAGCTGAGCCATCCCAAAGGTGGCTGCACTACTCCATGCAGGATCGGACTTGCGCTTTGTAGAGAGTTAAAAGCTGTCCAGGCGTAAAGGCGATTATATTTCGGCGATTGTAATCAAAAATATACCAATAACTATAAAATATCAGTTTGGCACAAAAGTAATGAGACACTTAGTTTACGTTTTATATTTTTTATTATTATAACAATACAAAAAGCTTAGTCAATTATGTAATCGCCA
The DNA here is from genome assembly GCA_947568875.1 of Fissipunctia ypsillon. Classification (NCBI taxonomy): domain Eukaryota; kingdom Metazoa; phylum Arthropoda; class Insecta; order Lepidoptera; family Noctuidae; genus Fissipunctia; species Fissipunctia ypsillon. The sequence goes on along the minus strand of OX387654.1, from coordinate 13,804,845 downwards.
TTAGCATTTAAGACTTCTTGCCAACGATCCGGCAAAGTTTGGATGCCTTTCCCCCAGAACTCTGATGGCTGTGCCTCAAATAAGTTGTCCAACTCCGCCTCTACATCCGAGAAATCACTAAATTGTTTACCCCGCAAATGTCATTTCAGGGCTCTAAACAAATGATAGTCTGATGAGGCGAGGTCTGGGGAATAAGGTGGGTGGGGTATCGTCTCCCAACCCAAGTTTTTCAACTGTTGGCGAACGGCAGATGCGACGTGAGGTCGAGTGTTATCGTGTAGTAAAACTACATTGACTTGTCTTCGTCGTTTTTTCTTAATAGCAGCAGATAGTTTGGTGAGCTGGGTTGAATATTAATTTGTCAGCGTTTATAGTTTCATTGTGAATAGTTCATAAAACAGCATGCCTTGCGCGTCCCAGAAACAGCAAAGCAGAACTTTTAAGCGGTTCTTTTGACTCAGCTTCGGTTGAGAGTTGGTGTCGTTTCTTCTCGAAACAGCCAAAAAGCATGACGTGTATCGTTCTCGCACTGAATCCATGATTCATCTCCAGTAACCAGATCAGACAAAAACTCTTTACGTCGGGGTCGTAGCAAAAGTGATTGACAGATAGCGACATGGACTACACGACTGTGTCTGTAAGGATGTGCGGTACCCACCGAGCCAAAACTTTTCGATACCCAAGCTCATGTAGATGGTATTCCATGGCGTAGTGACTGCAGTTAAGTGCTTCCGCTAAGTCATCATTCATTGCGGGTGGTCGTCCTGAGCGTGGCTGACTTTCAAGGCTCCTGTCTCCTGATTTAAAACGGTCAAACCATCGGGACACCGTCGCATGGCTTGTACTTCCAGCGCCCAATGCAGTGTTGATATTATCAGCCGCAGCCCGCGCGTTGTGGCCTAACAAGTACTCGTATAAGTATAGTGTTCAAACTTGTCGCTCGTCCATTTTTCTTCAAATTGACTAAACCGATCGCGAGGGCGGCTTTATACACCCCCACATCACAAGTACCTAGAATGTTCTACAACATTCTAGAATATTATCGAAAACAACTTGAAAAAAGAAATGTTGTGTAGTTTTGTAGTGTGTCTCATTACTTTTGTGCCAACCTGATATTTACTTGAATTTCAAAGTCATTTAAAAACATCATAATCTTTTTAATAATGGGATCCAACATTACCCCACACGCTTACGTACGTTGAACTGTTTTTTCTATTACGTGTATGGGGAGTGCCACCCCTAATAATTTTTTTTGTGATTTCTATACTTTTGTTTAGCGGTGCACAGAATACAGCTCCTTTTCAATTTTCGTCGACATAATACTACTGAGCAAAATGTCTGACACAGGCGGGCATGACGAAATTATTACGGATCCGTTTTTCCCATTTGGCTACGGAACCCTAAAAACTATTAATTAATCTTTGTTTTTCTTTGTTTCAGGGGCAGGGATCGCCAGAGACCATATTAGTTTTTTTATATGTAATATGTTTGTTTTGTATTTGAAACTTGACTAAAATTCATAGAGCTATAAAACTATTGAGATTTCAACAGCAAAGTATATAATGATCTACTCATATAGGTACTTATAATAAAATGAGAATACATTGTTAGGCCTAGTTTCACCATACCATGTTAGTTAATCTTCTGTTAAAATGTTAACGGGACATTAAGAGTAGCGAGTGTTTCACCAAGCGCTAATCTTCTTAAACAGGCGTTAAATTTAATTGCTGCCCTAGAGGTCCGTTTACTTACTCACCAACATTTAGTCAGTTGTCCAAATCATCGAAATAAAAAACGCGAGTATACTATGCGGCTAGCTAAAATGATGCATTGTCAGTGAACATTGACATGTGACATTGCGACTTTTTATTTTGGTTGCTTTGACAAGTTTGACAACTAACCAATATAAGAGTGAATACTAATGCCAGGTCTGTTATTTTTTTTCTGGTGGAACGTAAATACCATTACATCAATGTTTATTTTAATGGCTTATTTACTAATATCTGATTATGAACAGTTTGGTGAAACTAGGTCTTATTAGCCTTAACATCTGATAAACACGGATTTGTGGTAGTAAGGTTAGTTTGAGAAAACTCTTTCAATATTCCAAAACCAAACAAGTGTGATGGAGATATTCAACCAGCGGGGTAATTGCGTAACCCACATACAGTCGGAATCGGCTTCATTGTGTCAGTGCAACAACATTCATTACATTATTTACGTTGTTGAGCAGATAACTTTTTCGACCATATGAAAAGCAATGGATTAACAATTTGCTTCAATATCATTCAGATTGTGATTGATAGTGTGTTATGCAATTTTGGTGCTGCTGTAAGTCATTCAAATAGAAAATAATGTTGTATAGGTATGAGATTGTATTCACTTGAATTGAACAAGGTACTTCTGCCAAGGACATGTAAAAACTTTCTTCTTGCTTATGCAAGTTTTATCTTACAGTCTGTAAGGATAGTATTATGTATTTTGAAACTTGGCATGCATTCATTAAATAAGTTATTATAGTATATAAGTATTTTTTCTTTCTTTTTGGCTGTGCTAACCAGCCAACCTAATTTAATGGGATGTGAATTATCGAATATTTTACGATTTCGGCGGTCTCGCCGGAACTATTCCAAAATCCTCTCTTCGAAATGCTTCAACTTGCGATATCTCGGGTCACTTGTCCAAGGCATGGGGTCTCATCTGGAACGAATTATAATTAGTCTGGAAAAAAAATCATAGATGGCAGTATAGGTTACTAACAAAATGTACAACCACTAAATTGCGTTAAACGGCTGATTTTGGCTGAAGTAAGATTAGTAAATATTAAAACTTCGTTGCTCAAGGCTGATTTATCTATTTACAATCATAAATCACATAATTTCGACAAAAAAAGATAACTGAAAACTTTAACTTCCATTCGAACGTGATTCGAACCCATAGAATGATAAAGTCGTTAAATGCAGATATCTGTTACCCATTTTGTTTAGAGCTATTTGCAACAGATGGCGTTTTACTCAATTTTTCACAATAAAGGTAGCACCAATCGTTATTAATTTACGTTTAGTTAATTCATTTTTAAGTATATTTAATCTATTTATATAAAAGGAGAAACTGACTGACTGACATAACAACGCACAGCCGAAACTACTGGGACTAGGAACGTGAAATTTTGCACACGGCTTCCTTTTGTAACGTAGGGGAGCACTAAGAAGGGGTTTTTGGAAATTCGACTTCTAAGGGCCCTTAAAGGGGGGATTTCGTTTGAGTATGACAAATCTTATTCCTTGAGTTAATAAATAACCTATATGTCAAATAATGAAAATTGGGGGCGAAAAGAATCTTATTTCGTTGATCATTTAACTTCAAACTTGGCTCGAATACTTCATCATCATTCTTCTGACCTAATCCCAATTTATTTTGGGTCGGCGCAACATGTCCACTTATAAATAAATAATAATGATCTTAATCTATAAAACTACCATTTACAACGGGTGGACGGGGTTGTGAAATGTGTAGGGGAAAGTAATAAAATCGTGAAAAGTGCTGAATGACTGACATATCAGATTTTTTGCACAAGGGTTCCTTTTATAATGTAGGCGAGCTCTATGAAGGAGTTTTTGGAAATTCGACCATAAATGGGGTGAAAAAGGGGGTTTTCTTTTGTATGAAAAATCTTATCAAACTTGAAACTTAGCACGAAGACATTCTTAAATGAATAATAAAGTTTGTCATTATTTGGTTTTTCAAAACTACCCGTCAAAGGGATTTTATTTAGGGGGTGCTAAAGTTTGTATGGAAGAATTTTAACGCGCTGTCCGGTTACCTTGAATAAATTAATACTTTTGACATAAAACATAGACATAGTTTTTGGCTTTTTCGAAAATCGACCAGCAAAGGGGGGTAATTTATTATTCATTTCACTGCGCACAGTATTTTATTTTATCTCAAAATGACCACCTCCCTGATTATTAGTGAATCAGATAGAGCTTTTTATTCTAATTGCGAGAGTAAAACTCCCACGAATCCATCTTAACTAGTTTAGGAGATATCCGGGGGTAAAACTTTTTACCCATATTTTGAAAAAATAATTAAAAAAATTATTTCATCTAAACTTTTACATTTGCTTTATTTTTTTAGCTACATTTTAAAAGGTCTTGTTTTTATCTATTTTACGAGTCCTTTATGGCTGCTCTAGACCTCGTAGGAACCGAGAAATCAGCGATTTTGTGATTTTCGTTTTTTTTTTTTTTTGCCCATGTTCCTCAGTATTAGAATCTGCAATTTACTTTAAAAAAGAGGTAATAAGGTAGACTACCAACACAAAAAAAAAAACAACAATTAATTCCGTGGAATCTCGGAAATACTAAGATTTACCCGAACTTATCCGAACCCGGGGTAATTACCCGCAATTTTTTTTAAGACGTATTTTTTATATTTTTTACTTTATAAATATAGTAGAATTCTTTTGGCTTGTGTTTTGAAAATAATTGTGCTTAAACATCATCTGCGTTAAATAAACTATCTTCGTTGTAAAGAAGTGTTGTAAACTCATTTTCTTCACTCGGTACATGCAGTTTCTTCTTCGACATCACTGTTATCTTCATTTAAACATTCAGAATTGTCCGGTTGTAACATTTCTATAACAGCTTCTGGCAGTGGCATTCTCCTTCGGTTACTTAGGCGTTGTTTTAGCCGTATCGCTGATATGACAGGGTCGGATGACTCAAGCGCCCTGTGGAATAAGTCCATCATAGTATGAACCCTAGAATCTTTCCGGCTGTGATGTTCCCTATCCTGACGCCAAAATTTATTCCTCGACTCTCCAGCCTGTTCAGAGAGTAGTCCTATGGGTAGCGCTGAATTCTCTATAATTTTTTCTCCGTGAATTAAGATTTTATGTATAGTAGTAGTCATAGGGTGCCAGTTGTATTTCTCTACATACTTATAAGCCACATTTTTACAAAATGTACCTATTTTTTTTGCGTCTATTGGTAATCCCGAATTGATGGCTATTAAAATTACATTTAGGTCATCGACGAGCCATTTTTCAATGCCAAGTATATTAGCAAACGTTTGGCGGCTTTGTTCACTTTTGAATACTCGCCGAGCCGTATTGCCGTCATTTGAGGTGCCTGAATTAGGTTTAACAACGTCTACCAATAGACTCATACTTTCCTTAATTTGGTTTTGGATTTCTTTTTTTCTTTCTGCAGTAATTTGTCCCAGATCAGAATTTTTCTTTACTCGCCACTGTCTGACTCTTGGGTCATTTTTATATCCCAAGTGCAGCAAGAATTCCAGGCATCTTATATACGCATGTAAAGGACTCATGCCGTTTTTCAATGCCGCTTCCTCTGTAATTGGTATTGAAAAAGCAAGGTCTAGGTTATTGAAATTCGTGGAGGTCAGTTTGCAAATAGCACATCTTAATTGGGAAGACGTGTTGTTTATTATATTAAAAACTTTTCCATCAATTAAGCTCAGCGTTAAATTACAGTTTGTGAAGACAATAAATCCTTGTGATGTAAGTGTTGTAATAGGAGTCAAAAGCCTTATTTGTTCCTCTATATATTCTTTTTCAGACAGTATTCTTTCTTGCGTCTCTTTTCTATATTGGATGTGAAGAGGCCTACAAGAACGAAATGACTGTGGGGCTGGATTTAACCATATTAAACTGTTTTTGCCTCCGTATTCTTGAATTTTCAATGGTACCAAAGTTGTAGCAATTATTGACTTTTCGTCAAAATCGGGGTCACCAGAATGTTCTCTAAATTCCTGTCTGTATACAGATTGCCCAGTACTTCCATCAAATCCCCAAGAAACATAAAAAGTACAAGCCAATTGGCTGATATTCTCTTTTTCCATGTAATGATTTACAGATTCATCATTTAAATCTAAGATACGCTGGAGTGTGTGGGCCAGTAAACCCTGCAGGGTAACAGAAGCTTCGATTTCTGAAACATATTTCTTCTGAAGGGTAGCATGATTGTCTGGCTTGCGCTACTTGATGATAAGGTGGATATAGATTAAATCCTCTTTTCTTGGAGTCTTGCTGTAAAAATTTATAAGTTTCGACGCTTAATCTTCTGTCAATCATTATTTCAAGAGTTTCTTCTGGAGTATAAGGATGAGTTTCTTGATTTATCATAGTTAGTATTTTAGTTGGTTTGTCCGGAGATTCAATACACTTATTAATAATTATCTCCAAATCACGTGCACTTTTTTTACTTAATTTTTCGTCTCCAACAGTAATTGTTTTAGTAAACGTTTTTGTCAATTTTTCAGGTGGTTCATCTTCCAGTTTCGCTTTTAAGTCTTTTTATGGCTCTTTGTTTTTGACGTGGATTAAGTTCCTCGAATCTTTTTTTGCTGCTATCTTCTGTATAGGGACTGAGAGTAGTAGTAAATGATGTATCTACATGTTGTTCCTCAAGGTCATTAGCACTCACTGTAGGTGTTATATGCTGTTCTTCCTCAATATGCAACGCACTCTGCGTAAAATTTTGAGGAAAAACATCAACACGTGAGCGAACTAAGTCTTGAGGAATATCATCTATAAATGATTTGTTCAACCAGTCTTTGTTCTTTTTCACGAAATGGGAATAGTTGCTTTTACAAGTCTTGAATTTTTTTTCTGCTTTACAAATAAATAATCCTATAGCCATAGCAAATGTTTCCTCTTGAGCATTGGAAAGCGGAGAATTCAAATGTTTTGCAAGAGTTAATGACATCAAACATACCCTCTCGGGTTTACTTAGATCCGTTGGCCTACCCAATCGTCCATTTATTTTTTTACTCTCTTCAATAAAAATATTAAAAGCCTGTAATCAGGTTAATGGAGGATCTGGGTCTTGGTGTACTCCTCGTGTATTTGCGGTCTCTTCCGGAGCATGTGAAGGACCGGCTACGGCGCAATCCGTAGCTTCACTTGCCACTCGCCGACCAACATGAGGGTTGGCGCCCTCATGCCCTCCTAGCATTAAGTTATCCGATCGGAGCTCGGAGTGACATCCCTCAGCACGGTGGGTCAAGCCGTGCTGAGGCAAAGTGGCACTATGAGTCTTTGACGGCTCCATAGTGCCTCACCCCCGTGTCCTCCAGAGTAATATGTATATACGGGGTTTCAGCGATTGCCTTTCGAGGGTGGACTCCTTCCCGCACCATATTACCTATCACTGGACCAAATTAGTTAGTTAACTAACTAAAAACACAAATAAAGGCAGTTCTCGTAAATGTAACCTATGTTAACCTATCAAGTACCGTAATTAGAGACACAATAGAAAGACAATAGCAAGCGGTAACCGGTTACCGCTCGGGGTATAATGAATTAATTTAAAAAAATTGCGGGTAATTACCCCGGGTTCGGGTAAGTTCGGGTTTTTAATATTTCCGAGATTCCACGGAATTAATTGTTGTTTTTTTTTGTGTTGGTAGTCTACCTTATTACCTCTTTTTTAAAGTAAATTGCAGATTCTAATACTGAGGAACATGGGCAAAAAAAAATAAAAACGAAAATCACAAAATCGCTGATTTCTCGGTTCCTACGAGGTCTAGAGCAGCCATAAAGGACTCGTAAAATAGATAAAAACAAGATATTTTAAAATGTAGCTAAAAAAATAAAGCAACTGTAAAAGTTCAGATGAAATAATTTTTTTAATATTTTTTTAATTATTTTTTCAAAATATGGGTAAAAAGTTTTACCCCCGGATATCTCCTAAACTAGTTAAGATGGATTCGTGGGAGTTTTACTCTCGCAATTAGAATAAAAAGCTCTATCTGATTCACTAATAATCAGGGAGGTGGTCATTTTGGGATAAAATAAAATACTGTGCTGCGTATCTAAATTAAGTCAAAAGTAATGTAAACATTAAATGACAAAAAAACATGATTGAAGATGTTTTTTAAATCAACCTCTTTCGGGGTGAAAAGGGAGGAACAGTTGATATGAAAAATTAATTTTTCCTTTGATCAATAAATTAAATAATAAGTCTATAAGTTAATCTATAATTCCTTACGTATTATAAAACGAAGTCCCCCGCCGCGTCTGTCTGTCTGTGTGAATGCGATAAACTCAAAAATTATCAGACTGATTTCCAAACGGTTTTCACCAATGAACGAAGTGATTCATGAGGAAGGTTTAAGTCAAGGTTTTCAAGGTTTAATTCATTAAAGTTTTGTGTAAATTGGCTGAAATATGACGATTATTGTAGAAGATGTCGGAAAAAAATATGCCAACTAGGGAGCTTTACTGGTATGCGCCGCGTAAACCGTAAGAGATACATTAAATTTATTCTAAAGGATTGAAACATTTAAAAAAAATCCGCAATAGCCTATACGTCTATCTTCTAAGGATGACCCACCAGTAACCATTTTTATCTTTCAGAATTTGATAAAAATTTCATTGTTATTTCCGATCGTTTCGTTTCCTTATAATCCAGGTAGTACGTTCCCGTGGGATATTTTCTGAAATTCACGCAGGCGAAGCCGCGGGCAAAAGCTAGTCTTTTTATAAATATATTACTTGCATAAAAATGTAAAAAAAAACATATTTTTTTCATTTTCACCTGGAACTATAAAATTTACTAAGGTGGACTCCTAGATGGCGTTGTAAAACTACTGTTTCTGGCAATTAGTGAGTCGCCGGTACTGCCATCTGTTGAGAAAATGGAGAAAAAAATTTAGCCGGTCGAATTGCCAGTTTTAGGGAGGTCACATTTCTTTGTATGGGATTGGGTATCTGTATGTAATCTGTGTCCAAGGTGATGGCAAAGTGATCGAGATTACGTACCGGATCAAATCAGGTAGGATGAAATGGCGACAGGTCACAGGACCAATATTATTAGCGAGCCACGGATGCACCTAAACTCAGGTAATGCCCCATTTGCATGATGCATTCTTTCCCTTCGGCATACAATAAAATTGAAGCAACAAATGACTTGCATCGTGTAAACACTGTTTAGACGGTGCAACTTTTATTGTTGCTGCAACTTATGGTATGCCAGAGGCAGTTAAATCGCACCGTGTAAATAGATCCCCTCCGTATCAAAACGCCATATAAGCAAATCGTCCTATTAGCAAAACGACCCTTAAATCAAAATGTCCTGTCAGCAAATCGTCCTTTGAGCAGTTTGTCCTATTAGCAGAAGATAATTATTTAAAACGCATTTCTATTGTGTTATCTAATAAACTCAGCTCATTAAGCATTATGATCTGTTTTTGAAACGAGTTAAATAAGTGCCACAATTAAAAAGTGATTGCCTATTAAATTAATCTTGTTTATTAGTTCGCCAATTGATTACATTTTTCAAAAACGCATCTTTTTATTTAACACTAACTGCGCTCCGCGACTTCGTTTGCGTGGAAGTCGTAAGATACACAATATACTAAAATAACAGCTACATTTTAACCCTTCAGGGTTAATAAAACTCCCTCGTCCTGCGATCCGTCACGTTGCATCGCCCGCTCGCGTTATTTTGCTCGGCTCCTAAGGGTCGTAGCGTGATGTTAAATAGCCTATAACTAGCCTCGAGAATTGGGCTACTAGATCCAAAAAAAAATTTCAAATCGGACTTTTTGTTCACAATTTCATGGGTTTTAATTTTTTAGCACGGAACCCCAGTTATTTTTCTAGAATAAAAGTAACCTAATTAAGGGGGAAGCGCCAGGTAGCCCGCGAAATTCAAACTTTCTTATGTTTTTTGCAATTTGCAAGTCAGTATTAAGTATGTTGACTAAAGTATCATACGCGACCATAACAAATATGCATTTACAGAATTATAATAATTAAAATCAGTAATAAATCACGATAAGTTTGTATAATCCTAATTGTCAAGATTTCATGAAATAGTCATTAAATCGAGTTACCTGGTCTAAAAGAGTTGTATTGATGACTTTAATTATTATAATTCAGTAAATACATACTTTTTATGGTCGCGAATCATATTTTGATCAACATACAATCTAATACTAACTTCTAAAAAAAAAACAACACACTACTAAAGGTTCTATAATAATCAACGTGTCCCAAAATTCAACGATTAGCGGGCACCAGAGGGTAGACCTGCTCATGACTATTCGAGAAAAAATAAAGAAAAAAAATCTTTTTGTTTTTAATTACAAAAAAGAAATTAAATCCTTCGAAAATTGACACCCCTGAAGATATTTTTAACTAACATGACCACAATTTTTCAAATATTTCTGAATTGTTTTTTGTATTGGCAACCTAAGTAGAACTGCTATCCACCACAACCCTTACAAATCCCAGAATGCCCGTAGTTTTCACACAAAAATTAATCAAAATTATTATTTTATTTTATTTTTTTTCGTAAAATTTTGAACGATTTTTACTTTCAGTCCACTTTAAAAAAAATATGGACACTACTATGGCAAGTTCTTTTAAAAGTTGACGCAACTAACCAGGATCCCAAAATAGTATAATAGTCTAGGAAAACTAGCCACAAAAAAAAATGCGTACTATTGCTAAACAAGAACCAAAGGTGAACGGCAGATTTAGTACAGCATACTTTTTTTGTTGTTCTGTTACAGAATTTATACCACTTATTAAGACAACTAAGCCATTTATTTTCATGTAAGTGTACTAATATTAGAACTTCGGATTAATTAACAATATCAATAAAAGATTTTAATAAATAAACGTAATAAAATCGTAAACCTAAACGCAGTTATGTTTTTAGAAGTTGCCATAATGTTTAATAAGGTGCACTGGGGTAATTCCAAAAAAGGGTATATTCCGAAAATCCATAAAATTCTCTTCTTGGGGTAATTCCGAAATACAAAACTCATGATATTTTGTGTAAGGGGTAAATACGATTGAAAAAGAAATGTAAACCTTTGGTCAAAGTACAATAAAGTCGACGTTTAAATAATTTCGGAATAACCCCAAGATAGTTCGTAATTTCCCGTAAACCAAAAAATTATAATTCAAAAATTCAAAATGCTCTATCTAGTGAATCCAACTACATATTTATGAATCTAATATATCCATTGGTTAAATCTTTTCATTAAGTTAACCGAAGTCGCTTATTAATGGTAGTAAATATGAAACTACTTTACATAACTAACCGAAATGTAGACCTCTAGACATCTCGTAAAAATTCCCGTCGGAATTACCCCAGTACACCTTAACACAAATATCGAAATAATAATTAATTGATTAGAAATAACATCAATATAATTAGAAATTAGAAATAGGTTGAGATACCTATTTCTAATTATATTAATATTTTTTCTATTTCTATTTTATATTCATAGTGCACCCCACTGAGTAAGAGTAGGTATTGTAGCGAAAAAAAAAATAAAAGACGGAGAATTCACTTTTCTGCTACGACACGTTTAATTTTGTTTTTAAAATAAAAATAGAAAATAAACATTAAAAGGTAAAAAAAATGATAGGTACGCGAATAACGAACGAGAAATAAAACGTACTAACTAGTCGATTGCAATCTCTAATAAGTAACGCTACCAAAACATATCGTTATAAAAAAAAAATCTGAGAACCAAGGTATCTCGCATTTTACATATTTGAAAATAAAAATTAAGTAGTTAATGAATTAAAAAAATCTGCAGAGGGTTACTATCTACCTACACTATTAAATTAGAACGTAAAATATCATAAAAAAAAACCGTGGCATAAATAATTGCGTCCGGCGAGGTGACGTAGACTGTAGGGAGTCGTAGTTCTTTGTTCAGGAACTGGCGTTGGTTGCGAGACCTTCAGCGGTCAAAATGCGGTCCAACTCTCGACGTTGGCCAAGGACGTCCAGCGTTATTTTAGGCCAAAACCTGGAGGCCGAAAGGCGGCCTGTTCAAAACTGTTCAATCCAGAAAAAATAAAGATGAATGGTTAGACTCGTACTTAATATACCATACTTAAAATTGCTTTGCCCTATGGTATTCGGCAGGGATATAGTGTGCGAACACTTTTACGATAAATATTTTCCACTAATTGTAATTTTTGGGACGTAAAAATTCGTTTTTCTTCAATAAAATCACAAACGACCGCAAATTGTCAATCAAGCGTTCCCATCGAATCACAGTTTGAAATTCGAATCACGAAATAAAAAGATAAAAATCGACCAGGCTCAAATACAAACGGAAAAAAGGTTGATTATAAAGAACCAAAAAGTTTTCACATGCAGAGTTATGCTGCAGTATGTACGATCCTCATCTCAATCTACTTACTTAATGGTAATTAAAAAACTACAAAGATAGGTGACAAGCAATCTAGAACATGTATTTTATCACCAAAACAATGTATAAGTACCTTTATGTAACGATCTACATTGGTACAGTAGTACATAACCTTAAACAATAAACCTGGTTATAACTTTTACGTCCCAAGTTCTAAAAATTTAAGAATTTAAAAAGGCCTCGTCTATCATATTAACGGGTTGTTCCCGTTCGTCCACACCCCGTCATCGCACGTATAGTCTAAGAGTTGATAAAGAAAATATGATGATAGTATTTCCTTTCAACAAGGACGGGTCGATGTTAAAATTGAACAAAACAAGATGTGTGTGAGATATTAACGAAATTTATTTTTTATTTAAAAGGCCCATTTATGCCATTATGGATGGAATATGACATCGTTCAAATGTCCGCCGCGGCTTCGTGTTAGGGCATGCAAAACCGGAAAGTCATCAAAACCGGTTTTGAACATCGTTTTTTTGGGACCAAAACCGAAAACCGGAGCTAGGTCCGGTTTTAGCAAAAAAAAAATCGATTGTAGTATAATTTGAAAAGAAACACCATTTTTTTTAAATACCCACTAAGTCTACAAATAAAACAAATTGTATGATACATTTCTTTTTAATCCAAACCATAATAATTGTACAGATAACAATGAACTTATAATAGTATAAAGATTAATTAACTGAGATCAAATCAACAACAAGTAAGTTTTTGGTATCTTTGGTACCTTAAGTCTGCTATCAAAAATAATATATTTTAAACATAGAAAACACAATCAGCATCTTCAAATATTAAACACAAGCCACCCACAATTACCAAAAAAATCAACATTTTTGTAACTTTGAAGACGAACTACAAAATAACATTATTATAATATGATTCATATTGCACTAAAAAAGAGATCAATAATCAACTATGTATACTAATTTAAATAAAGCATAAATCACTTGTTTTCAAGAGATCGCTGTTCTTGATAATGTGATCTCAAGAATATAAGTGCATCCAACATTCGATCAGACAGCGAACTTCTTATTTTGTTACAGAAATACCCAGCACTCGAAAACACCCTTTCACTCTCAACACTTGTTGGTAGAACACATAATAAATAATTATATACTTCGGTGAGATACACATAGTGATGTGCCGTTCCCGGGAATTTTGGAAACTTACGGGAATATTCCCGTAAACGTGCCCGGCAATATTCCCAAAACTGGAAATTTAGGGGAATATTGATGATAATGTACTTTAGTGTTTTTTTATTATATGCTAGCCAATTAATTAGGTAAATTCGTACTATCGTGGTTACGTCGATAGTTGATTATACATATAAGTTGAAAATTTCCAAAGTTTCCAATATTTACGGCAATATTCCCTGTAAATTTACAATCTTCCCGTAAATATTCCCATAGTAAAAAAAAATCACAAAGCATCAGAAATTATGTTTTATTAAAACATTTTTAATCACATTGATTTCTTAACACAATTTTACAATCAGATTCTGAGAGTTATAAACTTTTTAAAAAAAATTAACCATTTTAATAAACTACTGAATCAACACACTTTTATATTTGTTTAAAATTAACAAGTATCTGTCTTTAAAGACTAAATATACTCGTATAATCAGCACCATTGAAACATTGCACTAGTAATTTTTACAAATTTACCCACCGACAAAAATAAATTGACAATATTTTAACTTTTTTTTAAATCAACAAGTTCTTGTCACCTACTATTACAAATTCACTACTGACAAAAATAAAAATACAAGATTTTAACTTTTTTAAAAATCAACAATTTCTTTTCACCCATTACAAATTCACCCACCGACAAAAATAAAATAACAATATTTTAACTTTTTAAAAAATCAACAAGTTTTTACCTATTACAAATTCACCCCACTGACAAAAATAAAATGACAAGATTTTAACTTTGGTAAAAAATTAACAAGTTTTTATCACCTATTGTTAAAAGAAAAGGATTATGTTTAAAATAGATTCAAAATATTATAATGTATAATCATCATCATTGGCAAGGACCAAGGAATCATAGCTATTACAAATTTACATTATAACCAATATTCAAAATATTAAATTATGATTAATGTTACTCTGAATCAGATGCAAAAGTATTACTTATTAGCCGACCGCGCCTAGTTACTTGATCTTCCAAGGAATAGGATTCGTCATTATCTGACAAAGCGATATCAGAAAATTCCTCACCGGAGTTTGAAGCTGAGCTAGAACTAATGTTATCTTCTATATTTGACGCTGAGAGAGCACTTTCTCCTACACTATTAGATGTATTTCTATTCATCACCTTCCAGTTGTGGGCAATAAAAGTTATTTTCCCAGCTCTGCTGGTCTTCAGTCGATTTCTTTTCATAGTGTGTATATTTGAAAATGTGGAAAACGACCTTTTTACTGCTGCTGAAGTAGCAGGGAGGGATAGAATTTTTAGAGCTGTTTGTCCTAGAACTGTTTTTGAAAATAGTGCCTCCCACCAAGCTAAAGGTTCAACATTTGATGCCATTTTCCACACAAAATCTTTGCCCCAATTCCCACTTCTGCATTTGTAATGAGATAAATCTTCTAATAGTTGGTTTTGTTTAGCAGGTTCTGTCAAATTAAAGATGACTTCGCTCCCATCAATATTTTCTTCAGGAGCGAGATGTGTCCCCTGACTTCGTGGATCTAGAATAGATGCAGCAAAGTGTATTGGCTTCAGACCATTACTTTTTCTTTCTTGAAACTTTACCACCAGATCACTCATATCATCATTCAAGTAAAGTCTCGTTCTCGAATCACCTAGTAGATCGTCCAATTCTTTGATTGCCGAGTGAACCAAGTGAACTGTGCAGTAATCTCCTTCTAGACGTATGATCCATTTAACAATAGGTGTAATGATTTTCTCAATTTTTTCCATTTCTCCCCAAGTAGTTTCATCCAAAAGTTTTGTCCTATATATTGATAGAGATTGATGATTCACATTTATGACTAAGTTTTGTAGTATAATTTTGCACTTGTAAAACTTCTGAAGAGTCTGCAAGTAGCTACCCCATCTTGTCTTGACAGGTAAACTAAGAGATATGTTCATTGATTTTTCTTCAACAAGTTTTTTGAATTCAGCATTGAGAATATGTGAACTCTTAACGGTCTTGATAATATCTATTATAAAAGCGAATAAATTTCGTATCTTAGAGATTTTCAAAATGTCTTTAATCATTAAATAAAACGTGTGGGCCAAACATCCAAACCAGAAGATATGATCGTATTTTTCTTTTAGTAATCTTCCACATTTGAGCATATTGGCGGCGTTATCAGTTATAACACCGAAAAACTTTTCTGCACCAGTCTTCTAATATTTTTGATATCTCTTCAAACAAATACTCTGCCGTGTGTCTCATATTTTTCGTTTCGATGAACTTCAAAAAATACGGTTTCGGTCCGTATAACACAACATTCAAAATGGATTCATTTCTGAGGTTTGACCACCCATCAATAGCCAAGTGTAGAATACGGCTTTCTCTTATTTTCTCAATTATGTTGGAATGTACTTCTTGCGTATTCTCTCCAATAACGTAGATGACAAAACTTTTCTAGAGGGTGGATTGAATGCAGGGTTAAGCAGTTTCAATGCTTCTATCCAGAGTGGGTGATGTAATAAAGAGAGTGGGCACCCACACACATAAATGGCTCTTGCAATAGCCCGATGTGTCTTCATCTAGAAAAAACAAAGAAATACATTAAAGTTATTAACCGAAGGTACCTATACAAGCACTTTGTTGTGTTTTTATGGATAAATACAAACATTTTCATTTCGCAACAGGAATAACAAAATAAAAAATGCACCAAATAAGAGAGGGAATGAGAAAAAAATATTGAGTGCACATATAGTACGTTTAAGTTGAAAAAATCATAAAATACTATAAATCAAAATGACTTCATGATCATGACTCAGCCGATACAAATTCTATAATGTAAGAAAAGTATATAACCTAATAATTGATTAACTTACATCATCGTATTCCACTATTTCGACTTCACGTAATTCATTTGAAGCCGATGAGCTAGCCTGAGGTTCACAAGCAGGCGTGGTATTTTTTCGAAGCAGATCTTTATTCATTGAGTTTTTGACACTATCAGGACACTTGTCACATTTTTTTAAATGAAGAACAAATTTTGTTGCATTTTTGTACTTGTAAACAGTTTTACAAAATGAACACAAATATCGTGTCTGTTCATTAACAATGTTTATTAAAAAGTGGTCGAAAACTTTACTCTTTGGTCTCATCGTGACACACGTCTTATGCACTTGATACATAAAGCGAAACTTCGCGCGCGCCAACATGCTGCTTGTTTTACAAGGGGTGGGGGCGATCGCTATGCCGCGGCGCAAGCTAGTGCAGGTACAAACATGTAACGACATGTTTAGCTGTGGTTATAGGAATATAAATATCGCGTAATGTTAGTTGCACATGTGTAATTATACGAAAAATGTATTAAATATATATTTGGAAACTTTGGGAATACTTACGGGAATATTGGGAATATTCCTGTAAATTTACAATGGGAAAGTTCCCGTAAATTTTCAATATTTCCAGCGGCACATCACAAGATACACACCCCGATGCCCTCCGCTTTCATACATGGCTTGCTCTACTTTTACGAACTCAGCCAGGTCGAAATTTGACCGATTTTTGGGGGTTCTCTTTCTCTTGCATTTGTGTAATTCCTTCTCTAGCTGCTCTTGAAGAGTTAGCTCTTCAGCGTCAGATGATGACGATTGTGAAGGTATAGACTGCTCGGTGTGAACTGCGGTGATGGTGTCTGTGTCCTCGGGTTTATATTTTAGCTGCTGCAACAAGTTGATAATAGTTTCAGTTATTTCAGCACCATTGGGTTTGGGAAATGTGTCATCATCATCTTGGGCGGAGAAGTCTTCCCAATCATGTAAATAGTGTAAAACACCTGCTATAGAAGGAGACGTCTTTGCTTTATGCGACTTCTCAAATTAGTCCCTAGCTTGAGACCCAAAACGCTGTTTTGTTCGTCAAGCTTCTTAAACATACATTTTAATGTTGTGTCAGCTGTGTGCAGCGTAGCATCACGTCGGCACAAGGACAGAACAGCGAGTTTGACAACATTCAAGCTGTTGTAAATTTCAGACAGAGTTCGAATTTCTTCTTCGGAAAAAGATATCTCAGTCTTCCAATCTATAGGGCTTTGAGGACTGAGTTTTTAATTTTTTAAAACACTCCGATCATAATCTGACATACTTGACCATCGTGTGCGGCAATCTAGTTGCAATTGTATGTCTTTTTTGTGTTCCTCCAAGACATAGACCCGTAATGCGTCAGCTTTTAGAGGGGATTTTCTTATAGATTTCACCAGTTTGCGAACTTTTGTGATTGTTTCCCTGTACAATTCTGGATGTGATGTAATAGCTGGGGTTTCAATTTCTAAACCTCCACTGAGATCTTCAGCTCGTTCGTCGTCACTATCGCTTTCTGATTCAGAGTCCTCTTGTGCGTGTGTAGGGGATGCCTGAATAGACGCTGCTGCACGTTGTACGGGTTCGCTACTTTTTTTATACAGAGTATCGATCACCGCTAGCTGGATACCGTGAGCGAGACAAATCTGGTGATGTCCTTTAATGTATCTTCCCATCTTTACCATCACACTCGCACCATCGGTTGTTACTGACACAATGTCCTCATCTAAAGATACGTTAAATTTTGCAAGGTGGGCTCGCAATATGTCTAGTGCATTCAATGCTGACATTGAACCAGTGATTTTCACAATCCCCAGATTTTTATAATTAAATCCTCCAAAAGCAATGGAATGTAAATTTACGTTCATATATCTTTTGTTCCTCAATGATGTCCATTCATCTAACGTTATTGAATATCTATGCCCAGCTTGTTTTAGGACTGATATTTTGTTTTTTATCTCTGCTTTTAATTCGTCTGTTTGATTCAAGACTATCTTTGCGATAGTGTTTGGTGGTTTCGGGAGTTCCAAGCCACTTTTTTTGAAGAGGTGTCGTAGGTCTTGGCTTTCTGTAAACAATCTAAAGGTACAGCCGTCTAATGCTGCCATTCGAGAGACGACCACCTCCATAGAATCGCTTGACTTAAAAAAGTCTGTCATTAGTTTTCGCTTCTTTGTTTCCATTACAAGTTGTTTTTCTTCCAAAACTCCTGGAGTAGCCGTCCGAGATGTTGATGGAGTAGAATCGGTTGAAGTTGAAGCTATATTTGAGTGTACTGATCGAAAATGCGTGTGTAAAGCGGTAGTGGAACCACCACCAGTTTTTATGATTTTGTCACATGTTTTGCATTTTGCGGACTGTCCATCTGTTGCTCGAAGAAAATGTTTCCATATACTATTTGATGTCTTGCTCTTGTGGAAATCGGTGTATTGAATATTTTTTGGAGTTGACCTAAAAGAAAAAAAAAAATTAGAATCGGGCGAAGTTTATTTAGTTTAGGATGTTTTTAAATTCCGTGCATTTTGGTGTGTTATTAGGTAGTACATTTTTTTTCCATGCATTCAGTTTAGACATTTTTAAAGTCAGCACCGCACTGACCACGATGCCACGTCACGTCAACACGTCAAATAAAGCTAGAACCACACCATTAAAACGCCACCCGACGCGACAACACGCGTTTTCATTGGTTAAACGTTTTAAAATTACACTACTAGGAGAACTGTAGCCTAATGGTGCATGCATCATTTGACGTGTTGACGCGTGTCGTCGCGTCGCGTGTCGGCCATGTGGCTGTGGCTTAAGGCATGCTGATTGGCTACAGTTCATCTAGTTATGTCTTTTTAAACGCTAACCAATGAAAACGCGTGTCGCTGTCGTCGTCGTGGCGTCGGATTTTAATAGTGTGGTTCTAGCTAAAATTCCGCGCATTTCGGTGCGTTAACACTAGAGGTGACTAGACTAGTCTATGGTTAAAAAATATCTTCTGTCACTTTGGTTAATGTTTACTTTATTACTAATAAAGGAAATATTATAATAACGTAAACATTATTATTAATAGTAATAACGTAAACATTAACAAATTAAGATTTTTAGAGAAATTGATTTTTATAAATATTAAATCTGTAAAAATCATTTTCTCTAAGACTTGGAAAAATTGGCACAAGAGTTCTACTCTTACGTTATGGCGCAATTACACCTGTACCTTGATTCACGTAAATCAAACAAGACAAATATCGTTGACGTTTAATTGTCGTTCGGTCGTCCTATAAGTCCTACCCAAAATAGGTATTCACATATTCTTTGAACGGGATTCGATAGAACGACAATCCAAACGGCTCAGAACAGAACCGAATCAAAGACTTTTGTCAGTTATAAAATTATCTATATAACACGAATAATAAACACAAGTTTTAATTAAATCTTGCTTGCTGTCACAAGTGGTGAACCATAATGTAATATAATTCGGGCTAACGCAGCAACTACTGGATGTAATTGCGCCCTTCGTGTCGTTTCATCCACGAGCTCAACATAAATGTACAACCCGGGCGCGATAACTAGACACCTGGCTCGAAACTCAACCCCCCTCCCGCTGCCCCGCGCGCGGCCCTGCTCTCGTCCTTCAGTAACGTTAGCATAGCCGTTACCGTTGCACGTACCCTTTCTTGAGTTTCGGAGTCATTTGTTTGTTTGCTGTTATAATTATTTTGTTGAGTTTTTGTTTATCGTTACGTTGGACGTTTTCTTGTTATCGTTGTTAAAATTATACGATGGGTAAAACCATACACAGTAAAGAGAGGGCCTTAATACTCAAGGTGTTGGCTTTTTTTGAACGTGAGAAGGAAGTTAGCAAATTCCTGATTCCTGTGGACCCTAAAAAAAGTTATGAGCATGAAAAAGTGAATAAAAAGTTTATGATTCCGGTGGATCAACCGATAAATAGAACTTGCGCGGCTACTGGTATATCTAAAAGTACATTAATGAGAATAAAAAAGCAAGTAAAACCAGTAACACCATCAATTCTACCGGTGCCGAGTACTTCGACGTCTGCCCAATTACCCGGACCATCAAATGAACCGTCAACACCTGGCAAGAAGAGAAAATCACGGAAAAGAATAAATTTGGACAATTTCGACTTAGTTGCCCTGAGAAACTTAATCAACAGTTTCTACACTGTCAAAAAGGAAGTCCCTACGCTGAAGAAAATATTGGCCGCTGCAAAAAAGGATTTGAATTTTCCGGGTAAGTGTGTTTCTCTCTAATATCGTATATGTGTCAAGTACTGTCAGGGTGGTTTTTTTTGTTTTCTAAAGAATGTTTACGGTTCCGTACGCTATGCAGTTCTCGAAAATATTATACCTACAAAAGAATTCCCGGAACTGCGAGCCGGCGGCGCGGCGGCGGCGGCCCGGTGGCTTGTGTTCTATTGTGTTTCGCATTCACTCTGTCTCGATCGCTCGAATACTTTTTTGCATAAAGCGTACTCACGATTTTGTTGTTTTTTATTACTATTAACTAACTTAAATTACAAAAAATACTCTTTTTTACAGGTGAGAGGACTACTTTGCGGCTCATCTTAAAGGATCATTTGGGATACAAATTTAAGAAATGCAAGAATGCCCGATTGGTTTTGATACAAAAGCCTGATATCGCTGCCTGGAGGGCTCGATACCTGCGACGAATGAAAGAGAATAACGACCTCGGACCGGACAAAAAACCGGTGACGTATGTAGATGAAACCTGGATACATTCTCACTACACAGTAAGAAAATGCTGGCAGAATAGTAGCGACGCTAGTATAAAGAAAAATAGCAATCCCGGCCAACGTTGGATTCTCGTTCATGCGGGTGGCGAATATGGTTTCATCCCCGGGGCCGAGTTATTATATAAATGTAAAAGCAAGACAGGCGATTACCACGACGAGATGGACACAAAAAATTTTGTTAAGTGGCTCAACGAAAAGTTGTTGCCAAGCTTGCCTCCAAACGGCATAGTTGTAATAGATAACGCGCCGTATCACTCAACACAAGCCGAAAAAATACCTTGCCAGTCATCACTCAAAAGTGAGATGCAAAGCTGGCTTACCAAAAATAATATAAGTTTTGATGAAAAGATGACGAAGCCAGAATTATACCACATCATAAAATTAAATAAGCCAGAAAAAAGATATGTGGTAGACGAACTGTTGAGGGAGCATGGCCACGAGGTTTTACGTCTGCCACCCTACCACTGTGATCTAAATCCAATAGAATACATCTGGAATTTAGTTAAACAAAGGGTGGCAGACAAAAATATAGATCAGTCTGAAAGACTTATTGAAAAGTTGACTAGAGAAGCAATCCAGTCAATTTCAGTTGCGGACTAGAAAAAAGAAGTTAATCATGTCCAGAGACTGGAGGAAGAATACTGGGTGAAAGATCGACTTCAAGAACACCGAGAAAGGGAATTCATTATTTCTCTTGGAGGAGAAGAGACTTCTTCTGAAAGCGAAAGCGAGGACACAGAAAATGACAGCGATAATAATATGTCTGGTATAGAAGAATTGAGTGACGATTCGTTATAATTTTAGTAATAAATGAATATAACATCCTTTTTTGTTTTATTTCTGTAAGAAATTAATTGTTCTACCTACTTTTTACTTTAACAAGAATGAACTTAATTTTATAAAAAAAAATGTTAATACGAATATTGGTAAGTTACTGCTCCAAATTGTAATGATAATGAAGTCAAAAATACTACATTCGTCATTAGTACTTGTTTTATCTCAGTAGGTAATAAATTATAAATCAGTACGTACAAAAAGTACAGCACGCACTATCATTTTTTTGCACTCAGTACTATAGACAAATGTCATTTGAGCCAGGTGTCTAGTTATCGCGGCCGGGTTGTACATTAAAAGACACACAATATAATAAATTAATAACTAAGTAAATACGCACATTTTGTCCTAGCGTCGCAGGCGAGGGCGGCGGACACGCACTTGCACTCCCGGTAAGGGTATTACTGCAACAACGCAGGCGCAGGCTGGCGGGTTACGGGTGCGGGGTGTGGGGGTAGTGGAGGGAGGCGTGTAAGTGGGTGGATGCAAGCTGTGTTCGGTTCGGATACATTTGATGCCTCAAAATTAATTATTTCTTGAGTGTTCGAAAAAAATGTTGATAAAAATCAGAATGTTAATTGTTACTCAATAATGGGAAAACCGGAGCTGAGCTCCGGTTTTGGCTCTCAAAACCGGTTTTCAAAAATCGTTAAATTTTGGCCGATTTCCGGTTTTGCGCAAAACCGGAAAACCGGTTTTGCATGCCCTACTTCGTATGGTGGCACGAATCCGAGAGGTCCAATTTTTAATGACTCTGCTGCATAGATCCGGCTGAATCCGAGCGATGGCCTGCGTTATGTTGGCTTTCAGGGCAACGGTCGAATGTGGTTTATTGGCATAGACCTGCGACTTCAGAAAACCCCACAAGAAAAAGTCTAGCGGAGTCAAATCACACGATCTTGGTGGCCAATTCACGTCACCTCTGCGAGAGATAACTCTACCCTCAAACCGTTCATGCAGAATGTCGATTGTGTCGTTGAGGTCTGCGAAAGGCCGAGTTCTTGAGCACGGCGAGAAATCGACTGCCTCGGAGTCTCCTGAACACTCTCACGTACAACGGCGATGTTCTCGGCCGATCTGGCGTTCCTTTGACGTAAAGGTGTTGGTTGGTTGTTTACCGAACCGGTCGTCTCAAATTTAGTCACCAATCGTTGGAGATTGGACTTTGAAGGGCCACCGCGTCTGCCGTAAAATGGGCGCAATGCGCGCAACGTTTGCACTAACGAACACTCATTTTGATAATAAAGTTTTATCATTTGTACATGCTGCTCAACCGTGTAACTTGCCATGGTGATTTGGCATCACTGACTGCATAATATACAACAGATTTTACAGATCCCACCAAAATAGTATGGCTGCCACAAACTGTCAACATCGACCCGTCCCTATTGTAAAACCCTTTATAATAAACATACTTTTAAAATATTATGTACTTAGCTTTATTACTTTAGTAAGGCAAATACTTTAAAAGTACATATACCTAGTAAATCTAAAGCTTTTTTGCGTATTTTATACTAAATGTATAGCATAAGAATGTTTCACATTTTAATTTTACACATCAATATCAGTTTAAATGCAATTAATATGTAAAAAGTTTTAAAGTTACAATCGCCTGGATATACTCAACTATTATAACTGCACCCTGTCGATCCTCCAACAAAAGATAGTCTTTGCTTATCAGTTTTGACGACGCTTCCGGGAATGAACAATAGATACATGGCTTTCAAGGCCGGGAATAAACAATAGATACATGGCTTTCAAGGCCATGTATCTATTGTTCATTCCCGGAGGCGTCGTCAATATCGTCGAACGTCGAAGATCGTAGATTGAGATAGCCATTGCATGATTAAGACTTTTTTATCTTTTTTTCTTGTTCAAAAAGGTCTGGCACAGTTAAAAAAAATCACTTTCATTTCGGAATTCGGTGGCAAATAACTAAAATACAGATCCAAAGACACCGACTTCCGAAATTTTTTTTTAAAGATTTTTTTTATATCCAATGATTAAATTCAAAAAGCGTGGAGCGCTTTGTTAATTAAAAGTACCTACGCACAACTAAAAAGCGCTCCACGATTTTGAATTATTCATTGGATATAAAAGAAGTGACAAGCTGCATAGGTACATTTAATTATTTTATAATTTTTAGTGCGTGATAAAAGCGTGTTTTTTAGTTATTTTTACAACTATATATTTTACTTTTCAGCCTAGTATCTTCTTCATTTAGCTAATAAAAGTCAAAGAAGTTATGAATTGACCGGTTTAATAGTAGCTACTAAAGAGTTCCGCTACCCACCTGCCTCTATTATCCAGACTCTTAACACAAAGCCCAATCTATTGGACCCGTCAAAACGAATCATGAGTCCAAACTCGAGGGGTTTACTAGAAGCCACTGACGAGTTGCCACTATCCACGTCCTGGTTCCATCATCAGATCAGCTCCAAGATACCAAAATCATAGTATTGTCATTCAAACTACATATACGTACAAAGTTTCATCAAAACGAATCATATAAGCCCAAACTCGAGGGGGTTTACTAGTAGCCGCTGAAGAATTCTACTATATACCTCCTGGCTCCATCATCAGACCCTCGTTACCAAGCCCAACCTATTGAACTCGTCAAAACGAATCATAAGCCCAAACGCAAGGGGTTTACTAGTAGCCACTGAGGAATTCCAGTATCCACCTCCTGGCTCCATCATCAGACCCTCGTTACCAAGCCCAATATATTGGACTCGTGAAAATGAATCATATGAGCGCAAACTCAAGGCGTTTAGTAGTAGCCGCTGAATAATTCCACTATACACCTGGCTCCATGACCAGACGTGTGCGTTACCCCAGCAAAATAATGTCGAAAATAGTCATTTAAATTTTATAGATAATTAGTTGCCCAGCTTCTGTAATTGTTGCGCACATTATTTTTGTTGCTATAGTTTTTTAGTTATTTCACAAAAACATTTCCTGCTGGGGTAACGTTACCGCAGCCAGACATTTTCTTTTTTAATGGGAATATTGAAATAAATATTAGCTATAATTAGTTTTCTAGATGAGGTAAATGTTGCAACTTATTTTGTACTAGCTGTGCCCCTCGACTTTGTTCGCGTGGAAGTCGTAAGATACACATTACACTAAAATAACATCCATATTTTAATAAAACTCCCTCGTGTCCCGATCCGCCATTAATTCTTATTTTACTTAGCGTTCTTACCATAGATATCCGTGGTTCTTACTGACTTTTTTCTTTTTGCTCATCTCCTAAGGGTCGTAGCGTGATGTTAAATAGCCTATAACCATCCTCAAGAATTGGGCTACCAACAGCAGACTTTTTGAAATTCGACTTTTTGTTCACAATTTCATGGGTTTATTTTTTGCGCGGAACCCTAATTCTTTTTCTAAAATAAAAATAGCTTATGTTACTCCTCATCATACAACATACATCAAATAATATCTGCCAGTGAATTTCCCGTCAAAATCGGTCCAGCCGTTTCGGAGATACAAACAGACAGACATACAACGTTTTTAAAAAATGTTTTTTTGATATAAGTGCCGTATATATTTGCATATGCATCTATTAAAAACTGTTATTTTGACATCATAAACAGACACTTCAATTTTATTTATTTGTAATATATAAATAAAAGCTGACACGTTTGTTAATGGCTTTTATGACGTTTGGCGAATATATGGAATATAAATATTTGTACACCATAATTATGTAGTGGTAGAATGTATGGAACTTAAAAAATATTAACTTCATACCATGTAAAACTACATTCTTGAAAGTAAATAAATTCTGATTTCGTAACAGCGTGTCGCAATAATGAGGGTAGTGAAAAATCTCAAACAGAAAAAGTTGTGGAAATTAATGTTTAGCATTCTGTAATTGAGCAATTTCAAAATGAAGTGTACCCTGCTGTAAAATTCCATTTTATTTTTTAGGTTTTTTTTTTGTTTAAATTTTACCATAATATAATAAGAAATATAGTTTATTACACAGAAAAACAAAAAGGAACGCGGAATTCGAGGTATTTTCCCGATAATATCGAAACAAAACGGACTTTGTGGCGGAACTGTTTCCGTTGTGTGACTAGATTTAAAAGCAAAATTAAAGGAAAGTATGAAATTATTAAGCCTTTTTTTAATGTATTTAAACTAAGAATACATGTAATTAATTGAAAAAACAAGGAAAATAGCCTTAGCTTCAAGGATTAAAACAAAATTATTGTTTTTTATTCGTTTTGTGACTGTCGCTTTTTACTTTGTTGTTTTTTAATTTAACTCTAAAAACATAATATTTTACTTAATATGTGTAGGTTCTTCGAAAAGTAATACATTTACTGTAAACATAATTGCGGCCGCACAGATTTAAAAGGTAAAAATTCATCTGATTTCATAGATTTAACTCCATCAGTTTGAAGGGACAGTGACAAAATGGAAGTCTTAAAATCACAAGGCTGTGTTCACATGATCTTATATTGCCTAAACAATACGTACGTAGTACATTAAATTAAACTAAGTTAACTGACATCAAATGATAATTTAAACATTGTTAACCCTACTTCCCAAATTGGAACTACTCGTAGTTTTATATTTTTTTCTGTTAAAAGAAAATAATTACTGAAAAAGTCGAAGAACAGAGTAGGTTAGAAATAAAACAATAATTTTAAATATTCTGATATTTTTACCTTACTATAATGTGAAATTACAAAAGAAATCTCAAACCCAATTATAAAGTAGGTAGGTAGACCAATTTTTAAAATGTCGTCAGCAAACTTCAATCTGAAAATTTGAAATTGAAATTAAAAAAAAAAAGAGTTAAATAATTTGTAACTTTAGTATACATTAATTCGGTCAGCAAGGATTTGCAATGTGAACTAAGCTTTATGCATTCCGACCTGTTGTGACTTGCCGTTCCGTTAAATGTGACCGTAGAATAAGTCACAAAACGGAGGTCACATAATGCTACCTTTTTGTAGTTTTAAATTGTTTAAAAATTACTCATCGTACTTAGCACTATTAACTTTTTGGTATCAAATACTACACAAATTTTGCAATGTGTCAACAATAAAAATAATTAAAGAAAAGTGATTTATAATAGTAAAACTTGGTCACATACCTGAGCAAAGAAATTGAAACACGGAACACTTCAACAATACGTCCGCGCTGGTCACAAGTCAGTTTGACAATGAAAGCAAAATGGTGTCTCTCGATGAAGAACGATATGTTCTGTTGCCATTTCGTGCCGAATACTTTCCACGATTAGAAGAATTTTTGCAAAAACGAGCGGTCACAAAACGGAATGTTCCAGTTAGCTAAAATTTTCGATTTTAATTTATATTTATTTTTAATAGAAAATATGTAAAAAAAGATATTACTGATACTTCTAACTGATAAATTCGACTTTTAAGAACTCAAAATATATTAATAAACCACTCCCAAGCTACTACAATCTGTCAAATTTATTTAATAGATTTTATTATATTTATTTATATTTTATTATTTTTTTTATTATTATATCATTAGGTTCAAGGTTGATTGGGAAAATTTGACAGTTTCGGGTAGCTTGACCTGCTGGCGTCTGTACATGCAATAATTAACGAGATAATAAAATAAAAGTCATTAGGAAGTGCAAGACTGCGGTAACCCGACCATGTTTAGGTGGTTACAAAAAAGCGATCGCGTGGTACCTACTTTATGCTCATCATCTTCCTGCCCTTGTCCCATGTTACTTGGGGTCGGCGCAACACGTTTTCTCTTTCCATTTTCCCCTGTCAAAGTCACGCTATCATTCACTCCCTTCTCTTTCATATCATTCCTCACACAATCCATCCATCTTTTTTTGTACCTACCTACTTTATGCTATCTTATAAAATATGTTTACTACATACAAGATAGCTTGATCTCTGCGACATATGTCAAACTGACATTCCTAGGGTTGTCAGGATATGAAAAATTGTCGATATAAATTATCGACGTTTCTTACTATTATCGATTCTAATGTAACATATTTAAAAAAAAAAAAAAAATAATTACAAACGTCAGTAAAGTAAACAAATATTTTAATATAAAATACATTTATTCTCAGTACACCCCAAATCCATATCGGAATCAGTTTCTGAATCGCTAGAGCAATCTTGTAAATTTATTATAAACTCTTGTTCGCAAATAACGCGGCGTATCTTCTCCCGAAACCCAAGGATGGGATGTTGACGGATGGAATGTTACATGAGTAGGTGAGAAATTATATTTTATTTACTCACTATTATTTTAGATCAAATATGTACAAACGTAAATAATGTTATGATCTTAAAATTACAATAAAATAAAAAGATAGATTAATTTTAAATTAAGTTTTATTTAAAATATCGATAGTTTATATTTTGTGGTCACGATGATTCATCGCCCATCACTAATTAGGTCGGCATGCCCATAAAGTATGGCATTGACAGGTACTGTCTGTCTGTACTATTATGAAATTCAGGACTTCATAGGCGTGATTTTACTGACAGCTGTCGCAGAGATCAAGCTATCTTTTATGAAGCATAGGATAGTGTTACAAGTTTAGTACAGGTCGCGTCATGTAAAAAGAACGCTGGCGGTCAAGCTGCGCATAGGCGATTTATCGGTCTATTTGGTGGTATGAGGTGCGGTGCGGGGCGGGCGGGTCACGCGCCGCATGCTTGCCGGTGCGCTATTGGTTCGTCAGTCGACCTTTGCTTTCCGCGCTGTGTCCACGTTACGTTCGTTCTAAAAATACCATCGCGTACAAAAGTTTTTAATTACGAAATGGCTTTACATAGAAAATTGCGAAAAATGATTTATGACGTATATTGTTTTATGAAGAGAGAGGCAGACAATAATGCAGTTGATAATATAAAACAATGCATGAAACGGACCGCAGAGGCAACAAAATGTTCCGAGTCTACAGTGAGACGAATTGTACGAGGTTCAAAAGATTCGGAATTTCTTATTGTCTTCGGAACTCCCGGCAAAAATAAAAGAATTAAAAAAAAACCAATAACAGACATTGATAGCTTTGACCAGGGTGTTGTTAAAAGAGTGGTCCACAATTTCCACGTCACTGAAAAAGAATTGCCTACCATAGGCAAGTTGCGAAGGAAGTTACAGGATGACCTACATTTCCATGGATCTGCAGCAGTCTCAGACGAATATTAAAAAAATTGGGTTTATGTGGAAAAAAACAGAAACCAACAGAAAAATTTTAATCGAGCAGTCACAAATTCGATTTAAAAGAATTGAATATCTGAGAAAGATAAAAAAATATAGAGAGGAAGGAGGACCTATCATTTACACTGATAAATCATACGTCGATAGTTCCCACGCGTCTCATCATTCTTGGACAGATGGTCCCACCAAAGGCATTAAAAAACTTCTATCTAAAGGTAGCCGCTTGGTCATCGCGCACGCGGGTGGTGAAGCAGGTTTTGTGCCGAATGCTTTGCTAACGTTCAAAGCCGGTACAAAAAGTGGCGACTACCACGACAACATGAATTCGGAAAATTACGAGCGGTGGCTCCGTATTAAACTGATGCCGAATTTACCGCCTAATTCAGTCGTGGTAGTCGACAATGCATCGTACCACAACAAACAACTCGATGCTGCACCAACGTCCAATATAAAGAAAACAGACATGCAAATCTGGATCCGTCAAAAAGGAATTGAATTTGAAGAATCCATGCTAAAGCCGGAGTTATACAACTTAATAAAAAAATACAAAGAGCAATTATTTAAGAAATTTAATATCGACGCTATATTAAACGAAGCAGGCCATTCTGTACTTCGTTTGCCCCCATATCACTTGGACCTAAATCCTATTGAAATGGCCTGGTCCCAAATAAAGGGATATGTCGCCAGCAAAAATGTAAGTTGGAACCTTACACGGATAACTGACCTGGTTAATGAAAAAGTAAATTTAATGGGAGCAACAAAATGGGGGAAATTATGCACCAAGGTAAAGGAAATAGAGGCCGATTATTGTAAAAGCGATCATGTGGTCGACATGATGACAGAAACATTTATTATTCGTGTAGGGGATGATGATTCTGACTCAAATGATGATGAAAGCTCAAGCGATGACAGTGACGACGATGAAACGGCCACCTGTAGCACCAGCACCGCGTCCTCGTCTGGTTTTCACGTCACCCACGACGACTTAATGGAAGGAGTTTCAATATTACTTTAATTTTTTGTAATTAGAAAAACATTCTACACTGAATCAAACATGTTTTTAATTCTATTTAATAATACTCCATCAATATATTTCTCAATGTATCTACGAATAACCAATATTCGAAGCCGCGAGTGAAGGGCTAGTTCAAAAATAAAACAATAGGCCTAGTAGTTTCGTGCGCGAGTGTACTCATGCGCAAACACCCCCCCTCCACTTTCTTCCAGCGTTCTTTTTACATGACGCGTACTATACAGGTGTGTACACAAGTGATAAAAAAACTACATGTTTTGACATTGACATTTTATACATACATAAACTCACGCCTTCTTCCCATGGGGGTAGGCAGAAACTACAGAACGCCACCTGCTACGATCCTTACATACACCTTTTGCCTCATTTACATTCATACATTTGGTCATACACGCACGCCGGTTGCGAGTACTACGCACCTGACCTTTCTGAAGAACATCACCAATAAGATCATTATATGTCTTCCTAGGGCGTCCCCTTCCGGCGTTTCCACTCACATCTGCCGTGTAAATACCTTTTGTTAGTCGACTTTCATTCATCCTCTCAAGGTGACCAAACCATCTAAGCATACTCTTTTCAATTTTTGTCACTACATCTTCTTTTAAACCGCACCGTTGCCTTATCACATCATTTCTCAGTCTATAATTTATAGTCACACCACACATGCTTCGCAAGGAACGCATTTCCACAGCATTTATTCTACTTTCATGCTTTTGCCATACCCAACATTCACTTCTATACATAAGCGTAGGCACCAGCACACCATTGTGAACAGCCATTCGGGCCTTTTTGGACATTAACTGGTTGGTCACAACTGCATGTACTTTATTTCCCGCATTTACTCTCCTTTCCACATCTTCATCTATCTTTCCATCCCTTGTAAACAGACTCCCCAAATATACAAACTCACTTACTTGCTCCACACTTTTATCATTTATTTTCACATCACACATCGATACGTCCTCTTCTCTTTCAAACACCATGACCTTCGTCTTACTCACATTTATATTCATCCCTTTCATCTTGTATGCTTCATCCGTGACAGTCACCATGTCTTGCAACTGTTCTGCTGATGACATTTTATTTACAGGTAAAATAAATCATTTCAATAGAACTTTTAAATGTTAATAATGTCTAAGCAAGTGTCACAACAAGATCATTATGAATTTCTTAAAGCCCGAGTTACTTAATATAAGGAGTTTGTGGATAAAAATACCTTGTAATAACTAGGTACGCACGTTGAGGTAAAATGTTCCACAAGTATTTTGACACTGCAGCGGTTAATAATTTGAATTTGCTTTGTAATAAGTATGTAAATCCAAATATTTAGTAGTTTGTCTTTAAAAAATATCTACGTTTATACAAGGTGTAATTTTAATCATTGTTAACATCTTAAGGGGTCATTGTATTCATCATTATGAATAACTTGTAAGTACTATGGGACAAAACACGAAATCGCGAAAAAAATCAGGTGTTCCCTACATTTTGACGAGTTAACTCTCAACTACTCGATAAATATTAGCAAAAATAGAGAGCGAAAGCGCACACGCACTCTACAAGACGAATTATCTAAGGGTCAAGTTTAGTGCGCTATGCAAACAATGAATTACCCTTTGGCCGACCCGTCCCGCGTCCCATCAAAGGACGTGTTATCGACGATTCTTGGTAAGTACGTGCAATTTTGCACATAATAGATACCTATCTGATAAGTAGCCGAAAGATAATAAGAATAATGTTTTCATAGTACAGATATATTGTTATTTATTTAACAGTGTACGCGTCTGTACCGAACTTGTAAGGTGCGCTTTTTTGTAACCACCTAAACATGGCCGGGTTACTGGTGAGAGTCAAAATGGCGGGTGTACCATAGCGAATTAAATTATACCAATTACCAAAAAAATCTACCTAAAATGTACTATTCAGTACCTAGGTCTAAAAAATCTGTACCTCTTTCACAACGAAATTATTTAGAAAGTAAGGTACACCCGCCATATTGACATCAAGATGGCGGGTGTACTATAATATTTTATTATTTAACCATTACTCATAAAATATAATTACACCAAAAAAATTGTACCTAAAAAGTACCTCCATTAAAAGAAAACGTACACTTGAACAGTTGGATAGTTCCTGAGAAATAAAACAACCGTATCTCGTTTACTATGTTATTATTATAATTAATTATTGATCTAGGTGCATATTTTTATATATTCTAGGGATAATTGAAGTATACATCATGAATGAAAATTACGCGTCAAAATGATTAGATACCTCTTTATTTTTGTCCATACATAATGCAATTAGCGATAAGTGAATTCGGAGTTTTGGTTATAAAATTATTAAGATCATCAAAACATTTCCATTCAGCATTACGACGACAATGAGCTCGATAGTGGCCAATATTGTGGATGTCTGTAACATCGCCGCCGGATGGTAAAAACTCAATTAATCCAAGAATTTCGTATTTTCTATTATTTAATGTTATTTCCATAGGTATGTCTTTAAGACAAATTACATCTGTTTGATTCAGCTCAAAAGCTATTGTATTACTTAGTTCGTAATTTAATGTTCGTATGCCATTGCAGTCATTACGTCTACATTGTACAATGTTATTATCTTCACATAACATAGACTCTGCCGATTGGTTGAGCATTGATATATTTGACATGTTAAAATTAAGTGGCAAAAAAGCAATTTTTCTTTCGACTTTGTTAATGGCACATTCAGTATTCGTACATGATTCTTTTACAGAGGCACTATAAATTGCATCGATCAAAATATTATCAAAAATATAAGCTATATTGCATTCGCAAGAGATGAAAACTTTGTGATTAATATTAGCTGTTTTAAAATGTGGCTGGAGAAGGTGTGCACGGTACTTATATAAATCTGTTCTGGTAGTTTTAACATCAATCATTTTTTTTATGAACTGACAGAATTCATTTTGATGATTGAGTACATGAGTATTTAAATAAAACCCTTCAACACACCCTACTGCAATTACTTGTGCAACCGAGTCGAATGCGCAAGTATTAGACACGTGTAAATCCTTTATGCCAGTTCGTAGCCTTGTTCCATTTAACAATAGTGGCACAGGTTTAGGCATGTTCACTCTTTTTTTCTTCGGGGCCTTTCGAGCGTCACCTTTGCCCTTCCAATTTTCAGAAAGCGAGGGAGTTTTAGCAAAAATTGAGTCTGTTGGGAAATCATCTTCTGTTTTATTCACCTTTGCTTTCGTATTTTCTCTTTTTTTCAAGTCACTCTTCTTTTCTTTTTCTATCTGTAGTTTCTACTTTACCTATAGCTTCTTTTAATTCTCCATCTATAAAATCCGTATGTTTGACGATAAATTGGTCCAATCTCAATCTATTGGATTTCACATCAATATGACATAAGTATCTTTTGAGCGTTTTTAAGTAACTTTCCACGTTGGATGAAGACGCAGTTTGATTTTCTGAACGATATATTGGAATCATTACATTTGACCACAATGGTAGTTGCTGTACTAACCGGGTAAGTGTCGGTATAAAAGTAGGCATGTAAAATAAGTTTTCGTGTGTTAAGAAGTCACTGTCATTATCTGTTAATGTTACTAGCAGATTTTCACGATCTAATTTGTCCTGATACCATTTGGGAAATGTAAGTTCCTCTTTAACGTCTTTAATTTCTTTCGATATTACTCGTTCCGGCAAACTATCATATTCCAAGTCTTTATAATCTGGAAGATTCATGGTTTTACAGAATGTTTTTAACCTTGTTTTAGCTGCATCACATGAAGATCCAATACTATCGTATTTATTGAGAGCTACGGTTATTATATCTAAAATTGTTTGTTTTGCAGTTCCATACTCATTTAGATTTTTAAGATACAAAATACACTTACAATAAAACGCTTTAGTTCTTTGGTCCACATTCCGAAAACAGTTAAGTTTGTATATAGTTTTTACAAAGTGGCTTGTGTCGATGCGAACATATAAGGTGTTGGGTGATGTCTCATCAGTGTCAAGTTTCCTGAACGATTCTACAAGATAATCATTAGTACATGAATGTTCAGTAAAAGCTATGATCGTGGCTCCTATTAGCGCTGAAGATTGGTCCAAAATCACTTCGTTAGGAATGGATTTCTGACCTTTCCAAGATTTTAACCAGTTTGATATAGTATCCATCGTCTGAGAGCTAGAAATCATTTGAGCAACCGGAACACTTCTTTTATTTTCTTCGCTGTACATTACAGCAACGTACAACAAAGAGTAATCTTTCGCAATTAAATCAGTTTCCTTAAAAATACTACCAGTTGCGTCGATGCTCAGTATAACTCTATGGTTTTTATGATATTGATTGTAGTATATTTCTTGTGACGTAGACCAATAGTAAATATTAAAATGTGGATGAATTGTTATGTGTTTAATATAATCGTTATAGGGTTTTACATTTTGAGCCATGTATAATAAAGCCAAAATTGGATCTTGATGGTAATACTCACTGACATTACTTTCATGTTTTATCTGTCGTAAAGTTTCATGTGAAGGTAGATGGGGTGGCAGAGGATCCCCAATTTCCATTGCGTTACTAATTAATTGTTTATGAACTGTTATCGGAGCCTCATGTTTCATTTTTTCCATCAATTCTTTGCGCTTTATGGGTGACAATTTGTTTTTTTTTCTTAAATAATGTTTAACATTTTTGTCAAAATCTATAATCAAACTGGCGCAAGAAGCAATATTTTCGGTAGGATATGTTATCACTATTTTTATTTTAGCATTGCATTCTTTACATGCCCCGAGAAATATCACTCTTTCATTGCATTTAACAAAATAGGTTTTAAAGCACCAACTGCAAGGAGATTTTGTTTTTTCCCAAATTTTTTCCCTTAACAAGTCTGCCCACTCATATTTAGGTAATATCCACTTTTTTGTTTAACTGGATTATTGGCTCTCATACGTACAGAGCATTTTGAGATTGGCCGAATTCTCCTCCATTGATATAAATCAAGAGAAAAATTAAAAGATTTACCTTCTTCACTACATGTAGTTTTATCTATGACGTATAAATTTTCTTCGTTATTTTGTTCTTCTATCTCTTTCTCAGTATCGACATCTTCACTGTTTTCATCCTCCCCGGAAAAAAAGTATTCAAAATTTCTTTTAATCGATAAATAAAATGCTTTAGGCGATATTTTTTGTTGAAGTTCACTAGAAATTTTTGAAAATATTTCACTACACGGTGAAGGTAAATCATGAATCGATGGGAAATGTCGTTTGTATTTACAAAACACTTTTTTCTGTTCGTTTAAGTCAACAACATTTTTTTTTCCGCGTTTCATATTAATTTATTCTATTTGATCGCAGTGAAAATTATAACAATGATAATTAAGTTATCTCCGTATTGCAAGCTATGAAGCTCGTATGATTAATCAGGAAACACAGTGTAAATCGCAATTTTTTATCAACTACCCGCATCATACTTGATCATAAATGTGCATTTACGAAGCTAGTTGTTAGTTGCGGAAAATTGCTAATAACAAAAATATATAGATAATACTATATATTTTATTGCTATGGTCTATCGGTTTAGGTAGTTAACTAAAGGTAAACAATCTTGGTATCTCTTTTTATATTAAAGAGGTCGTATATAATACAGTGGATTTCGGGTATAACGACAATGAAGGGACCACTCTATTTTCGTCGTTATATCCGGAAGTCGTTACAGGCAAAGGTAAAGAGATACAGACACATACACATGTGTAGTTTATATTCATTTATTATTGAAAATATTTGCACACATAGTTATTCACCGGTACATTTAAAAAAATGTGTAATATTAGTTTGCTTCAATTTATTTTTTTGTGCTAGTGTACGCTGTAGGGTGTATTCTATTTTCATTACTTCTTCAATATCTATAATATCCTTTCCATCACCAAATAAACAGTATCTTTTAAGCTTTGTTACAACACCTAACACATCCTTAGTTGTAGGAATCTCACCTTCCTTGCAATCTTCTTCTTCCTCCTCATTTTCCTCATCTTGCGTCGTATGTGATGGAACAACAGTTTCAACAATTTCACTATCGGACAAATCGCTAGTAGTGATAAGTTGACTGTCAATATCAACATATGTTGCCCAGTCCGCAACATTTGTTCCGCTTGATGATACTGTAGTCAGTTGTGCCAATGGTATGTCCAATTCATCATCGGAGTCGTCGTCAATTGTTGTGATAGCCGAAGATTTACGGAACCCAGCGTGTAGAAAACACTTTTTGATCGTATCTGGAGTCACCCGAGCCCATGCCGTAGTTACCATTTCAATGGCATCTAAAATATTAACGGAAAACGGGCCTGCCGAGTTTTCAATGTCGTTCATCATTTTCTGTACTAAAATCTTCCTATAATGACTTTTGAGGGTTTTAATTATCCCTTGATCAATCGGTTGAATCACTGATGTAGTGTTTGGTGGTAAAAATGCCAGTTTTATGTTGGTCAAATTCTCTATTTTAGGATGAGCTGGGCAATTGTCAATAAATAAAATGATCTTCTTTTTGTTATTTCTTAACTGGGAGTCCCATTTGCGTAGAACTTTTTCGAAAATCTCTGAAGTCATCCAGGCCTTTTTGTTTGCTTCGTAATCAACTGGCAAAGATTTAACATTTTTGAAACATCTGGGTTTTTTTGCCTTGCCTATGACCAATAATTTTCTTTTTTCCCCTGCCATACTTGATACAACAAGCACGGTGATTCTATCTTTTGATAATTTTCCACCAACGCACTTTTCCCCTTTAAATTTCAAGGTTTTGTCAGGAGTTAACTTAAAAAACAAACCTGTCTCGTCAGCGTTCCATATTTGGCTATCAGTATAACCTTCAGTCAATTTTGGGAAAACTGTTTTTAGCCAGTTGTCACAGTCACTTTGCAATACACTAGCGGCTTCTCCACAAACTTTGCCTACTACAATATCGTGTCGTTGACGAAATCGGTATATCCAGCTTTCCGAACACTCAAAATCCATTTTTCCAAACAGTCTGCCAAATTGATTAGCCTTTTCTTGCAGCAGACGACCGCTCAAAGGTACGTTTTGGCTTCTTTGGGCTTTGAACCACATTAGAAGGGCATTTTCGATATCTTGATGCGTCGGTTTGCGGTTTTTCTTAATTTTTAAGGATTTGGATTCAAAGCATTCTAATATTTTATCACGGTTTTTCCACATCGTAGATACTGTTGAATGGGAAACTTTGTACTCTTTGCACAAATCAGCATTGTTTTCACCGTTTTTCAATTTTGAAATGATTTCCGCCTTTTCTTTAACAGTGAATGTGCGTCTAGCAGCCATACTTATTCAAAAGTTTACTAAACCCAGTTGCTACTCAGAATATCACTTTGTAACTGAACCATAAAAGCTCCGAAACGTACACGCTTCCCCTACCTACTTAGTTGATATCTATAAACAAAAGGTAAAGGTCTCCACACTTGCTGACCATCTGTGTGCAATGGATGTAAACAAAAGATAAGAAATGTTTGTGAAAGAAAAAAATCTTTGTGTCTTTGGCGGCCGACTCCGGTCGCAATATCTGCATGGGATTTCTAGGAATTTGTTACAAATGATTCATTAAAAACAGTCGCTACACCCGAACTCGGCGTTACATCCAAAGTCGCTATAGCCACATGAATTTTGTACTAAAGTATGCTTTAAATTCAAGGGACTTAGATTTAACGTCGCTATATGTAAATGGTCGCTACAACCAAGGTCGTAATAAATGAAATCCACTGTATACACAAAGATTATTTAAATTTAGTTTATTAGCTAACATCGATTTAGTAAATACCTAGTCGCAAAGATTTTTATATACAATTTATAGACAACTTTTAGATAAAAAGACATGCCAAGATTGTTTACATTTAGTTAACTACCTAAACCGACGGAGTATAGTAACTATTAATAATTATTATCGTGCATATAATTCATAATTTAAAAATATCCTTTAAATATAAATGACATCATCTGCCTAGCCTTTTCCCAACTATATTAGGGTCGGCTTCCAGTCTAACCTGATGCAGCTGAACACCAGTATTTTACATGGAGCGACTGCCTGTCTGACCTCCAAAAACTAGTTATTGGAAAACACGTGTACATGTAGATACCCCCATGGTAAGACTGGTTGTCAGACTTCGGGCAATAAAATAAATAAAAATATAAATGCATAATTTAGCATTAGCATTATTGGCGTTATAATGTTCCCACTGCTGGGACTCAGGCCTCCTCTCTTGGAGAGGGAATGGGAGATAATCCACCGCGCGGGCCCATTGCGGATAGGTGGATGTCACATATCTTCGAATTTATGATTCTAGGACATGCCGGTTTCCTCACGATGTGTTCCTTCACCGTTTTGAGAGCAGTGGTGATGAAATAAATTACACAAAGTAATGCGCCTGACACGGTTTGAATCCGCGACCTACAACTTGCAAGTCGGGGCAGTTACCACTGGGCTGCACTGCAATGTACATATAATATATGTAACTATATCAATAATATTATTATAATTAAGTATCGTGTTTAGTTTTACACAAAACACGGTTGTTTTATTTCTGAGAAACTATCCAACTGTTCAAGTGTACGTTTTCTTTTAATGGAGGTACTTTTTAGGTACAATTTTCTGGTGTAATTATATTTTATGAGTAATGGTTAAATAATAAAATATTATAGTACACCCGCCATCTTGATGTCAATATGGCGGGTGTACCTTACTTTCTAAATAATTTCGTTGTGAAAGAGGTACAGATTTTTTAGACCTACGTACTGAATAGTACATTTTAGGTAGATTTTTATGGTAATTGGTATAATTCAATTCGCTATGGTACACCCGCCATTTTGACTCTCACGGGTTACTGCGGTCTTGCACTTCGTAATGAATCTCGTTAATTATTGCAATTACTACGCTGAAATTTTACAGGTATAAAACTGAACTAAGCAACTAGGTAATTATTGATATATCATTCAGTTTATATGTATATCCACATACAGCTTTATCGGTGGCCAAATAACTCCGCGCGCATTGTGACCGTGAACGTAGAGAACTGAATTTCATGATAATTTGTTAATTTCTAACAGGATAGTAATGAAACTTCACATAGGTACATTTTAAGGCAGTTACAAGCTACAAAATAACATTTAAAGTCTTTAGAGCTCTTATTCAAGGTGTTAGGACCTATTGAAGTGTTTTTATATTTAATTAAATAACCTTTGAATGGTGCATTATTTTAGTTTTTTTTATTGCACAACTAATTAAAACTAATTCTGAAGAAGTCGTGTACAAAACATGGTAAGAATCCGCTTAACCGTTTCAGAGATCCAGCAAAACCACAAACGTTACTCCAGCAGGATCTCGAATAACTTTGCAGCCGAAGAAAGAACAAATTTTAGTACAAAATAAGTTGCAACATTAACCTCGTCTAGACAACGAATTATATAGCTAATATTTATTTCAATATTCTCATTAAAAAAGAAAATGTCTGGCTGCGGCAACGTTACCCCAGCAGGAAATGTTTTTGTGAAATAACTAAAAATCTATAAGTGCAACAAATTTAAAAATGTGCGCAACAATTACAGAAGCTGGGCAACTAATTATCTATAAAATTTAAATGACTATTTTCGACATTATTTTGCTGGGGTAACGCACACTCGCCAGACTCTCCTTACCAAGACCAACCTATTGGTCTCGTCTAAACAAATCATATGAGTAGAAACTGAGGGGTTTACTAGTAGCCACTGAAGAGTACCACTATCCACCTCCTGGCTCCATCATTAGATCAGCTCCAA
Source organism: Fissipunctia ypsillon (assembly GCA_947568875.1). Classification (NCBI taxonomy): domain Eukaryota; kingdom Metazoa; phylum Arthropoda; class Insecta; order Lepidoptera; family Noctuidae; genus Fissipunctia; species Fissipunctia ypsillon. Next base: position 13,765,025 of record OX387654.1, on the reverse strand, counting down.
GATACCAAATTATAGTATTGTCTTCCGAACTAATATACATACAAAGTTTCAAGCCGATATACGACTATAATTATAAGTAGGTTAAAATTGACTTCCATGATTTTTTTATATTGTTACTTAGTTTCAAGTGAAGCTAATAAAAGCGTGTTAAAAAGGAAGGGAAAAAACACATCGCCACCGAAAATTGAAGTGTTATAATCAATTAATTGAGTTTTGGCCAGTAAACCACACTCATGCAGGGTTAATTTTGCCAAAAATTAAATTGACTGTATCATGGATGCCTAAGTCTGCAAGAAATCGACTGCTGTGCAGAAAATTAACGAAAATGGATTTTCGAAGAAGCACGATAGCTTAGCTAGGTTGCTTTCGTTACGATAAGGCCATTTCTACGATCAGACTACGACAGATATCCTACCTACATTAATGAGATGGCCAAACGTCGACCGATATGGTCAATTTTATCTGGCCATTTCATGAAATGACCGAACACTGCATGAAATGATCAATTCTAAGATCTGGCTACGACATCCACACGACAATGTGTGCTCATAAAACGCACTGACTCATAATGAAAGCGGTTTCTGCAATCAAATGTTTTATTTACAACGGAAAACAAAAATATACTATTCATATTCAAGGTTTTTCTTTGGTCTATTTTTAAATAAATTTTTCAAGCATTTAAATTCAATACTATTTTTAATACATAACAATATTTATGTACAATAAATAAAAGCTGCAATACTTCTAATCTAACGTTTCTGGAAGCTAAATATCTTAATGAGGACAAGGCCCACGACAGTGGCAGCGGCGACTCCAATTCCCGCCTTCCACCACGACGAATTGTCCCCCGTCAAGCTGGCAAAGTGCTTCAAGTGCCTGAAATATTAAGATTTCACTATTAAAACAAAACCTATGAAGCCTTCAAAATAAGTGGGATAAGTATAGTTTACACTAACCTGTGCTTGCTGAATAAAATCCAAGCTGCTTGAAATTGACTGACAAAGACAATTAAAATAACAGTACTCGGCACAATTCCAGCAATTATTAGTTAGGAAGAGTTTGTTGAATTTTGTTTTCTACGATCTAGTCAAGTTTATTTAAATTATATTGCAAACCACGTCTATATTGAAGGTAAAACATTTGTAAAAGCACAATAAGTGTTTACTTACGGAAATGCAGCCATGGTAGCGAGTTTGACGAACACATCGTGTTTATTTTCTCTAATGTTGAACAACTGAGGTGGCAGCAGTTGGTATTTATTGCAGAACACATCTGGTTGTAGGATGTACTCCTGTCTTGCGATCAGCGCATCACCCTTAGTTCCCACTATTAATACAGGAATATGACTTTCTGCGAAGTATTTCTGTAAACGAATTAGCAACATTTTTATAGGTAAGGGTCTAATTCAAAGCAAATACATATTTGGGTCTATTGGGATGGTTTTTTGCTTGCTATGAACTGCAACATAGTTACTTAAGTATCTATGTGCTTTCCCTTATAAGTACTTTAGTTATATCATCATTATGTGAAGGTAGGCTCCTAACTGAAGATCCGAGAGAAAAGCAGATACAGGCCAGCCACGTTCTACCCCACCTATGCGGGTTTTTCACATTGAATGATACTTACAATATATATCCGAGCAATATATTCAAAGGACCGACTGGCAGCAACGTCATAAACGAGACAAGCAACATCACAATTAACTTCGTGTGGCTGCAGTGGATCTGAGACACGCGTTATTGGTATTTCTTTTAATACTAAGTACTTTTCTTGACCATACACCAACACAGTATTTATACAACAATTCTCAGAAGTATTGCTGTCTCCGCGCTCATTGGCGTGTGGCTTTATTTTCTGAAAAGAGGTTAATACTAGTACAGATTTGCAACAGAATAATAATTCCAGTAGTGGAACATGAAACATTTCCAACTCAAACCTTATGTGCTATGCCGAGGAAGCTTCTACAAATAGACGTTTTGCCACATGACCTTGGACCGATGATATGACACTGGTAAACATTACGACTGGATTGTTTCTTGGCAATATCAACTTTCTTCTCACGAGTTACTGTAAAAAAACCGGAAGCATGTACGAGGTACTATTGTACTAGTCATAGTTAAAAACAAAAATAAATATTATGTCATTAGTCATTACTCTTGAACTTACTGTGTATAGCCGTTTTTTGCGTTTCATTTTCTAGAAAATTGAAACCCAGGTAAGCTAAGTAAGCACTTGTATTTTGCAAGTCCACTAACGTCATTAAAGTCCAACGACACATCCAACCTTGTAAAGTCAAATATCCCTGTAATGACAACAATGGGTTAGTGAGAAACTGCGGACAACGGCAACACCACTACCAATATAAGACCCTATAACACATACATAATCACTAATCAGTCTATAATGTTCCCGCTGCTGGGACACAGGCCTCCTCTCTGTGAGAGGGAGTGGGCCATAATCCACCACGCGGGCCCAGTGCGGGTTGAATAGATATCACATGTCTTCGAATTTTTGGTTCTAGGACATGCCGGTTTCCTCACGATGTTTTCCTTCACCGTTTTGAGAGCAGTGGTGATGAAATAATTTACATAAAGTAAAGCGCCTGTCTAGGTTCGAACCTACGACTTACCGACTCGTAAGTCGCGGTCGTTACCACTCTGGGCCCCCACTGCTCTAAACCCCCGCCAACATATAATACGGTAATCTAGGGGTGAAAAGGCAAGCTTAACCCCCTAAAGTAAGTACAAATGATCATCATCTGCTTAGCCTTTTCACAACTATGTTGGGATCGGCTTCAAGTCTAACCAGGTGCAGTTATTGGGGAACACAATACCCATTGGTAAGACTGTTTACAGTGTTGGTGCTCGACTTTCAGGCCTCTGTCTTAAGTGATGAGGTGGCTGATATACAGTGTGTCCCTGGATAAAGTGCACAAACGAAAATGGGTGAAACTAGACCATAATTTATCGACAAAAAAATTGTATTATTAATATTCATGGTTTAATTGTTTATCACCTATGACGATAGACCCTGTTTCTTAAAAAAAAAATATATCTTTTGAAACATTGCGAGTATTTCGTTGAAATAAAAACAGTGATAATAGCTAAGATCACATGATGCTTAGCAAATAAAAAACACGGCATAAAAACAGTCTTAGAATTACAAAAAAAAGAAATTGAATATTTTCTACAATTTTTTCGATTAATTTCGATTTTAATTAATAAATTGTCCCCATAAACATATTTTTTTAGTGATTATTATTAATCCTAATCTTATTACCCCTCAAATAAAAAAATTGCAACGTTCTATCATCAACACGAAATTTTTTGCAAGACTTTCAATTGCAGGGTCTGCGAGCATTATTACGTCATCATTCAGGTAGAGACCCTTTTTCAAGTAGAGACACTCAGATAGAAAGCGATTACTCGCAAACAATGTAAAAAAAAGTCTTTACCTGAGCGTAGAGATAATAGTTAAGCGTCGCGACCGCTCGCAGAGAGATACTTGTCCAGCGCAAAAACCAGTGGGGCCGAAGTTCGTTCCTTAAGAGAGGCCATGGTAGAGCGGACAGATTTGACCTTAAGTCTTGTCTCCCATTGGGGTGATGACAATCTGGTCTATTTTAACGCCACCAAAACACAGGCGTGTCTTTTCACCGCTAAAAAGAGTCGTTTCGATCAAACTCCTACTTTTCGGGGTACATCTGTTCCTGTAACTGATCGGCTCGAGCTCCTAGGCATGGAGTTGACATCATGTCTCAACTTCGGAGCCGCCATCGAGTACAAAGCCCAAACTGCGGCCAAGAAATTGGGCATCCTAAATAGGGTGAAGCGATACTTTACGCCTGGACAGCTTTTAACTCTCTACAAAGCGCAAGTCCGATCCTGCATGGAGTATTGCAGCCACCTTTGGGATGGCTCAGCTAAATACCAACTTGCCGCGCTTGATTCGGTGGAACGCAGAGCTAAGAGGCTCATTGGCGACGTAAGACTGGTGGATGCCAAGCTTCACAGCTTGGCTCATCGCCGCAAGGTTGCCTGCTTGTCGGCCTTCTACAGATTGTACTTCGGTGAGTGTGCTCGAGAACTCCACGACCTCATTCCGCCTGCCCCCTTCTACCATCGGACATCTAGACGCACTGCACGTTACCATCCCTACCTAGTTGCTATTCCACCAATTCGCACTAAGCGTTTCCAAATGTCTTTTGTGATGCGCACAGCAAAGGAGTGGAACTCTCTGCCTGCGTCTGTGTTTCCGAACGTATACAACCCCGATCTCTTCAAAGTGAGAGTTAACAGGCTTCTTCTGGGTAAGCTCGCTCCATCCGTCGACTTTGTCTCTGTCATCTCTGACCTAGACTAGAGTCAAGAGCAAACCTATCTTAAATTAAAAAAAAATAGACCCTTCAATTTAGTCTTATAAAAAAAATTGTGTTAAAGATAGAATGTTGCAATTTTTTTTATTAGAGAGGTAATAAGATTAAGATTAATAATAATCTCTAAAAAATATGTTTATAGGGACAATTTATTTCTTAAAATCGAAATTAATCGAAAAAAATTTAGAAAATATTCAAAATTTTATTGTTTTTTTTTTGTAACTCTGTTTTTATGCCGTGTTTTTTTATTTGCTAAGCATCATGTGATCTTAGCCATTATCACTGTTTTTATTTCAACGAAATACTCGCAATTTTTCAAAAGATATAATTTTTTTAAGAAAAAGGGTCTGTTGTAGGTGATAAAAAATTAAACCATCAATATTAATAATACTTACAAATATTTTTAAAAAAAATCTAATTTTTTTGTCGATAAATTATGGTCTAGTTTCACCCATTTTCGTTTGTGCACTTTATCCAGGGACACACTGTATTTATGGTCTTAAAATACACTACTTAGTGAAAAAAACTTAGTAAATTTACTTAGTGAAAAATATTAATAAAAGTTTATACCTTATTATTTGTAGGTACAGTGTATCGCAAATTATGCCATGGTATTCTAGGGCAGCAGGAGAATACATTTTTTAATTCAGTGGGATTTAGCATACCATCTTTGTCGTTGTCGTATTTTTCAAACAACTGGGCTAGGAACTGCTGGCCTTTGTATGATAGTTCAGATGTGCAGCCTACAGGTACTTTAATACTGCAAATAAACATGCTTTTAAAATGGCATCTTGAAACCAAATTACCGAATACCTCTAAGAGAGATCTTATGAGAGTCTTACGACTAGATAAACATAGAATACTCACTTAGCATATAAATAATAATGAGTTAATTCCAGGCTTTCCTCATAGCCAAACTTACGAAGGACTGTCCATGTTGTTTCATTTCTCCCTCTTTGTATAAATAAACAATGTAAGAAAATAAAACCTTTTATTGTTATACAATCATTTTCTATACCACCAGCGATGTTTTGAGCAATTACTGATTTTACTTCATCTAAAACCTGAAATTTATTATTCAATGTAGAGAATACAAAACTTTAATAAAATACATAATCATAAAAATGAAACTAATAATGATTAAAATTCAGAAACAGTAGGTAACTAGTCTGTTACCTCATATGTAATGAACTTCATGATGCTAAAACAATTGTAGGTACAATGTTCAAATAGCATAATAGCATAATCAGTCTATAACGTTCCCACTGCTAGGACACAATGTTTAATAAATTACCTGTAATTGCAAAGGTGAATCAAAACATTTCCGTTGAAACATTGTTACTTCATAGTCATCTAGAAGGCCATCACCGTCTAAATCACAGATCTTGAATATCCTTGTTAAAGCTCTTTTGCATGTATCTGTTAGCTATTAAAAAAAAAAAAATTCTTGACCATGTTTACTCACATAATTATACAGGGTTATTTTTAATTGGCTAGCTAAACTCCGCAAACGCGATGGGTATCGATATCTAAAGATGATAAAACAAAATATTTGTTAATTATATGATTTTTTTTTTGTGGGGTCATCGACCGCAATTATTGTAGCCACTTGAAATATCAGTCTAAAAAATGTTTTTTTTTTTGTGTAAACTTCACAAACGTGATGGATATCGATATCTAAACACGATACAATATAAGAAAACAGTTTTTCTCAACTCATACTTCAAGTAACAACACTAACAGCGGTCGTTGACCTCCCAAAAAAAAATCAAATTTTTTTTTTGTTATTTTTGGTAATTTATTTTAATTTTTGATTTTGTTTTTAATGTTAATTTATTTAATTTAAATGTAAAACGGAGTATGGATCAAGTTATCTGAAATAAATGAATTTTATTTATTTATTTTAATAAAAGTAAGTTAAGTAAAAATGACCATTTTCACTAGATTTATTGTCAATACAGCTGTTCTACGGTTTGGCTTGCTTTCACCAGATTTCTGTGCCGATGCTGAGGAATATTCTCCCATGCCTCTCAGAGCTTCTTTCACCTTTTCGTAAAATTTTAAGAAGGGAATTTAATAATGTACTTACCTGCTTAGGTTTAAGATTATAACAAGTAACAACACTAACAGCGGTTGTTGACCTCCCAAAAAAAAAACATCAAATCTTTTTATTTTTTACTTTATTGTGTTTAGATACCGTTACCCATCGCGTCTGCGAAACTTAGCTAGCCAATTTAAAATAACCCTGTATATATTCATATACGAAATACACTGGGCCGCAAGGAATGCGGGTTGGTGGTATTGTAATTTAAATTCACATTTATTATTGTAAGCGATAAGCTATAATAAATAATAAGATTAAATCGAGTTATGAGTCTACCTACGTTGGTTTATTTACATTATCACGTCTGCATTCCCCAAAGAGATAGGCAGAAGTGTATTTTCGCACGTCCACTATAACATATCATCAGTGATATTGTTAGGTCCCATGTAATAGGAGGGAGGACAGGTTTTTGCCTCTGACACCACACAGACTGTGGAGTGCGGTAACTGTCAGGACGCGAAATATGAGTACCATGCTTGCGCGTTCGCGCGGAGACATGACGTGCGAACACATGACGTGCGAACACAACCTCACCAACGCGCTGCCCGGCAGACTGTACCGGCAGAGAATAGACTAGACGTCATTCATAGATTAGTAGGGAGTGAAGGTTTTATGCTAAATGTCTCAAGCAATTTTAAAATTATAATAATTACTGCATAAAAAAAATTCACTTGGACATTTTTTCTCGTTGCTATGTCTTCATTACAACATAATAGATGTTCCTCTTAAAATATTTCATACATTATTATGAATAGATATATCTTATACACACTGCTTTATTATTGGCTATGGAGCCGCCCCGAGTGTTGTGCTCATCATTATGTACAACTTTTACTATGGGAGCAAACCAGAAATCGCGAAAAAAAAATTGGTTGTTCCCTACATTTATCTTCACATAACTCGTCAAAATATAGGGAACAGCCGCTTTTTTTCGTGATTTCAGGTTTAGGCCCAAACTCCCATAGTAAAAGTTGTTCATAATGATGAGCACAACACTATTGTGACAGATCCCTAGCCAATAAAAAAGCAGTGTGTATATTACTGAGCAGGTGATTACATACCTCTTGATCTTCAATACTGTAAATAGGATTTATTGGATGAAGGACCGCCTTTTGTGCATTGTAGAACATCTCAGAAACATTTATAAGAGATTTTGCAGAGCATTCTATACACCTGTCCACTTCAGGATATTCTTCTGCAATGTCCCAAATATTCTGCAACATAAATTTTCACAACATTAATAAAATGATAAAAAAGGCACTAGTTGCCCATACATTTCAGGCAAAGCCCTTTATGATTTGATAAAACATGCCTTTGTTTACATTATACATACCTTCAATGTAAACAAAGGGTACATTTCCATTGACAAAGATGGTGGAGCAGTACTTCAACACCTAATTATCCTATTGTTTTTGTACATTTGTAAAGTTAGTTAGTTATCTAAAGTACCTAGTGTAGATAATTGTATAATAATTTAGTAAGTATTGTAATTCAATAAAATAATCATTGGAATCATATAAACAAAACATTATAATAATAAGATTGTTATAAAACTTACATCAATTACAGAATAGTCGATTAAATCAATCTTGTTTCCAACCAGAATGACGGGCTTTCTGTACTCATCAGGACAGTTTTCTCTCACAAAAGGTAACCAATATGATGCTATTTTGTTGAGTGTCTCTTGTCTGTCCACTGAGAAAACTATGCATATTACATGAGCCCTTTCAATTTCTTCTCCCACCTGCTCTAGTGTTTGTTCTGCAACTGAAGGGTATATGTTAATAAACTCTATAATATGTTTCTATCTGAATAAACAAAGAGGATTTATTTCAAAATCTAATTTGAAATAAATACACTGAACTTCGATCTAATCCAACTTTTAACCTGTGTTAATTTTTTTTTTCGTTTTACAGAAATTGGTGTCGCTTTATTAAAATCGTAAGTAAAACGGAAATTATGCAATGCAATTTCTAGGCACTAATTGCGCCCACAGGTATACATCTTGTTTAAACCTGCAAAGCAAACAATACTAATCGTAACAGTGTCCTAGAAGCATTAAACTTTATGTTGTAATAATAGGTACATACGACAAATATCGATAATGTTGGTTGGTACTTGCTCCGGCGTAACGTCTGCTGGAATCGTGATTTCTTCAGCCTTCGGCGGCACATGTTCAGTAAATTCTTCAGTTACTAGAGAAAGTATAAGCGAAGTTTTTCCGACACCAGGTTCTCCTAACAAGAGAATTCTAACTGTACGAGGTATGGACTCGTAAACCATCTTGATGTGTGAAATTTGTTATATTACGTTTAAGGACATTTTACTGATAGGAGAGTAATGTATTGATGTTAATTTTTGGTCTCGAAATAGTCTAGTCCGCCAGAATTTCGAGCTTGGTGATCATAATTTTATTTTTTCATCAAGCAAAACTCACAGACGTATTCATTCCATACACGATAATCAGACAGAAACTTCAGGCAGCCGCTGTCACTCTGTCAGACAGTTTTTTTTCCTTATTATAATTGCCCATGTAAAAAAAAGAATTTCATTCACGAAAAAACAGTTTGCTCGGTATAACTCGGTAGTGCTAGTTCATGGCAGTGCTGTTTTCCAGTGTTAGAATATAGGTGGCGTTAAAATCTGCCTCTGGCACTTACTCACTTGTCACTTCAGATGTCGTTATTATCACTAGTTTTTTTTAATTTTTTTATTTGAGATAGGTTTGCTCTTGACTCTAGTCTACGTCAGAGATGACAGAGACAAAGTCGACGATGGAGCGAGCTTACCCAGAAGAAGCCTGTTCACTCTCACTTTGAAGAGATCGGGGTTGTATGCATTCGGAAACACAGACGCAGGCAGAGAGTTCCACTCCTTTGCTGTGCGCATCACAAAAGACATTTGGAAACGCTTAGTGCGAATTGGTGGGATAGCAACTAGGTAAGGATGGTAACCTGCAGTGCGTCTAGATGTCCGCTGATAAAAGGGGGCCGGCAGAATGAGGTCGTGGAGTTCTTGAGCACACTCCCCGAAGTATAATCTGTAGAAGACCGTCAAGCAGGCAACCTTGCGGCGATGAGCCAAGCTGTGAAGCTTGGCATCCACCAGTCTTACGTCGCCAATGAGCCTCTTAGCTCTGCGTTCCACCGAGTCAAGCACGGCAAGTTGGTATTTGGCCGAGCCATCCCAAAGGTGGCTGCAATACTCCATGCAGGATCGGACTTGCGCTCTCCATGCAGGATCGGACTTGCGCTCTCCATGCAGGATCGGACTTGCGCTTTGTAGAGAATTAAAAGCTGTCCTGGCGTAAGGTATCGCTTCACCCTATTCAGGATGCCAGCTTCTGGGCCGCAGTTTGGGCTTTGTACTCGATGGTGGCACCGAAGTTGAGACATGATGTCAACTCCATGCCTAGGAGCTCGAACCGATCAGTTACAGGAACAGATATACCCCGAAAAGTAGGAGTTTGATCGAAACGACTCCTTTTAGCGGTAAAAAGACACGCCTGTGTTTTGGTGGCATTAAAAGAGACCAGATTATCATCACCCCACTGGGAGACAAGGCTTAAGGACCAAGACTAGTCCAAGAATTTGACAGCTAGCCGTCACTACATTACACATTATAAATTTGAAAACAAGCGACTTCTTTTACGCAATCTATGCGTTTTAGAAAGAAAAATTCAACATGTAGATGTTTCTATACTTGTCACGTCAAACAAATCTCACAACCTGTCTTGTTGCATTTGCGTTCGCACTGCACGGAACCTACGGAACATGAGTAAGTTTCTTGACAGATCTCAAGATTTGTTGTTGGCTGCGTTCGAACTGTCTAGAAACATTATTCAATAGACATGTTTTCTACAGAGATTTGTCACGTTTGCATTCGTACTGTTGTTTGTTTATGTCAAAATATTGTCTATTTCTACTCGCTACTTGTCTATTTCTTGATGTTTAATGTTTTCTGAAGTATGGCGGAAAACATACCGTGTTTAAATCGAAACATAGAGTGGTCCAAAGTCGACACGATGAAGTTTATAGAGCTTTGGCAAGGCTTTCCATGTTTGTAAAATACAAGATGGAATACAAAGTGGGTTATAAAAACCGACTAAAGCCTCGAGATTCTTTATTACCTCTAGCTGAGCAAATGGGCATGGATAGTGTTATTCTTATCGAAAAAAAAAAATTATCTCCACCGCCGTATCTCTACGTTGACGTTGTAGTGGGGCTCGCACGCTCCTGAACTCTAGGTCTGTGCCGATAGAGTTTACTTTGCCGAAACAGGTCTAGGGTCAGGAGCCAGACCAAGAGAGATTCATAAACTCGTAGGCAGTATGTGGCGACCTGTTGGGCAGTAGCGACCCCACGGACCCAATCTCCCGGGAGGTCTTGTTTCTCACCTCTGGCTTGCCTTTATTGGCCGGTTGGAGTGAATACTAACGGGGAACAGAGCTCCCACCTCATTCTTGCCTTTATTGACCGGCTTGAATGAAGATTCGCAAGAGCAAACGTACTCGGAGGAAGGAAGTATTCCAGTAAGTGCTGGTACGGATTTTGACCATCTTTCAGGCAGAGATTATTCTGATAGCCTCAACTCCTCACCACTCCTCAAGCACCTCAGGACATGTTGCCCCTTATCACTACGTCACTTAGCGACAGTTTCCGGGGGCCCATTATTAAGTGTACAAGTCACCCTCTTCCATTTTATCCGTGTATACCTATAACATGGACCTAAGGTCCATGACCTATAATATAATAATGGTCAGGCAGGGGACACAGTTGTTACATAGTTCAAGGTAACCAATCCACCAAAACTATTGCCCAATGTTTTGTTTCCATGTTATAGTCCTGCACAAACCGGGGCTTGTACCTTAGGTGCACTTGGTAGTGTATACAGGGAAGTACATAGTGCACACTAACTTAACAAAAAGTACCAGGCTTGCATGAATTCAGGATAGTATTTCAGTCGTCCACCACAAGTCATCTGGCTATAGATAATTAGTGCTACCCATGTGAAGCGGCGGCGGGCGGGTCGCTACTAATATTATTATATTATATTATATTATATTATATTATATTATATTATATTATATTATATTATATTATATTATATTATATTATATTATATTATATCATATTATATTATATTATATTATATTATATTATTCATAAAGCAATTTCAATACAATTTCGTCTAAACGTTCACCAGACTTAGGGGGATTATGGGTTTGTTTTAATGTTACAGAGTATACCTATAGAATTTTAAAAAGAAAGATTTTTTTAATTCTTTTTGTTCCGATTGGACATACCCCTGGCGGATTGGCTCTAAACCCCGTTACGATACCATTTTGCCTTAGAAGGTTAAATCTGTAACTATTAATAAAATCATAGCGAATCTTCAATATTCCAACCTTTTGGTTCGTATTTTTACAATTTGCGGTAAACTCTTAGAAGAATACGAACAAATTGCAATATTTCTCATCCCCATAGCAAATAGCGTGATAATTTATAGCCTACTAGTATAGTTATACTCTTTGCTACAGGCTGATCAGACTTTTAAGGAATATCTATGCATTTGATCAAGATGTATCCGGTAGTGTTTGCGTGGTTGCATATTATAAAATCAAAACTTTCTTGAGCAAATTTCAAAAGAACAATAAACGAAATAACAAAATTTAAATGACCAAATGTTTTATTTAGAAAAAATTTTAAATCCCAATGTATGTGACATCAAATGAACGACTGATCAAAAGTTGCTAGATGTAATTTTAAAATATCAAATCATTACTAATCAAATTACATAATCACAAATGACGACTGAATAAATTTTCTAGATGTAAATATAAGTACCTACCAAATTATTATGAAATTATTTTTAGTAGGCTCTTCGGACCTGAGCTAGTTAGATTAGATTAATTATTTTAAAAAAATGGTTAGGTTAGGTTAGGTTAAAACTGTGACCCCTACGTACGAGCCGAGCAAGCGAAGCGAGCGGTGCCGCGGCAGCGGCCGGCGAGTGCCAGAAACGACTTGATTATATAGAAAACCGGTCATGTTGTGCAAAGGCTTTCTGTATCAGACAGGCGCTATTCGCTAATATTAATATTATTTTTACCTTTTTGAGTTAATCCATTTGATAATTAATAATTTAGCCAGTAATCCATTTTAACCTTTAAACGATTTGGTCAATAGTGTATTCCAGACTTTGGTCAGCTGAACTTTTGATCAAATGACCATCGTTATTTTAAACTTTGTTGATTTGTACGTTGTTCTTTTGAAATTTGCTCAGGAAAGTTTTGATTTTCTAATATGCAACCATTTGCGTGATGCTGGAACATACGTTTTTTTAATTTCGACAATAGAATCGTTCCCAAACTTCGTAGCAATTACTTTTTTTTCAAAAATACAGGTACAGTTTTGACTTCGCTACGATTTTATTTCATATATAGATTTCGTGATATCAAACTATTTGGACACATAAAACTCACTGTCAACATCAATATGATTCACAGAACCTAAATTATAAATAAGTCGGCAAAATGTCAAAAAAATCATCCAACATGTTGTTGAGCTCTTGTCGCCGCCGGCGTACCAGCGATATTAGAACAAAACGGCTTGGTACGTGACGATGGGAAGAGACCAGACGGCATGACGCTGTTGCCTTGGAAGGTGGGTAGACCTCTGGTGTGGGACGCAACCTGTGTCGACACCCTTGCGCCATCTCATGTTCCAAGCACGGCGTGCTGTGCTGGCGCTGCTGCTGCGGCTGCTGAGACCCTTAAGCGGCGCAAATACTGTAACCTTATCGGTAACTACAGTTTTGAGCCGTTTGGGGTCGAAACGCTCGGGTCATGGGGCCCGAGTGCGGTCTCCTTTTTAAGGAAATTTCTCGCCGACTGGTCGACATTTCACGTGACCAGAGGGCTGGCTCGTTCTTTGGCCAAAGAATTAGCATTGCCATTCAACGTGGCAATGCTGCCAGTCTTCTGGGCACGTTTCCGGATGACAGCGATGCGGACGAGTACTTCGACGCCTAAGTTTCCTTTTGTTTTGTATATTTATTTGTATAGTTAGTTAGTTCGTTAGTTAGTGGAAAAAGATATTTTAAGTTTTTTATAATATCAAAATAAATATTACATGTTGTTACACTCCTACCAACTTATCTGTGAAATGGCGAAAATTGGAACTACGGCCTGTTGAAATGTCATTCGATTGTCAGTGTATACTACATTCGGGTTCTCTGGAAGTTAAATATGCCGAAAGCTATTAAAAGTGATGCTCGAAACATTATTCTAAAGGTTAAAACCTTTTTTGAATAAGCTCGGGCAGGTCGGCTCGGCTTCGGCAGCGACAGGTTAGTGTTGTCAACTTTCTTGTTATAAATTACCCGATACTTAACTAATTATTTAAGTTCACGAAATATTCGTTTCTATTCTTGCTGCAGGTTAGCGTAACGGTAACGTACAGACGCCAGCAGGTCAAGCTATCCGAAACTGTCAAATTTTCCCAATCAACCTTGAACCTAATACTGTAGCGATAAAGTTGAAAATCTATTAAAGAAATTTGACAGATTGTAGTAGCTTGATGTGCTGCCGTCCATACATCTAATAGGTAACCTGCTAAATGAGTGAGCAAACTAACCTCAAATTTCTACTAACATTTATTTTATTATCTTATATTTCAGGTGTGAGTCAAGGAATAATTTCAAAAAAAGTTAAGGAAGGGCACGCAGCAGAAGAAACTGGTACAAAAAATCGGACACCAGGCAAGGAGAGAAAACGTAAAAGTGGATTTGTGCATGTTGATGATTTTGACATGGGAGTTATACGGAGGAAATTTTTATAATGACTGGTAGTAATGACTCTAATCCAACTGAATTTATGTCTGAAATATCAATAGCATTGCATTTCCTAAAAAGTTGCAATGTGTTTATAGCCAATGTAGTAATCATTTTCTTAATGAACGAAAATTGAATGACCAGTTGAAGCTTCTTACCCGAAATTACAATAACTGTACATTTATAGAAACAGGAACAGAGGATGTTTTACAACAAATAATATATCAAATCAATTTTAAACATTATAGCAATAAATTCCTGTCCTGTAACAACCATAAAATTAAGGGTCTCCCCGTAAAAAAAAGTACACAAGATTGTCAAAAAGTCTATACTTCAAATAAAAACGAAGAACCAAAGAGGGGTACAATACCCTATTTTTTTCAAAAACAACTAAAAAAACAATTCAAAAAGATTCACAATTCATCTTGTCTGAGTAATAAATCAGAACCATTGAAGGGTACAATACCCTTTTATTTTTCGACTCTCAAAAAAACATCACAAATGGATCCAAAACACATGGCATCCAATAACGTTTTTTTTCGTTCCTAAAAATTCTTTTGCAATAATTCACCAAAACATTGCCGGTGCCTTAAATAAAATTCAGGATTTTGAGATAGTGCTAAATGAGTTGCACAAATTAAAGAAAAATGTAACAGTAGTATGTCTCAGTGAACATTTCATTAAAAAAGGTGATGAAAAATACTTAAATATAAATAACTTCTATCTTGGAGCTATTTACTCTCGCCAAGAACAAAAACGCGGAGGCACGTGTATTTTGTGTCGAAAAGGTTATGTAAGCACTGAACTATGTTTTATAAAGGATCTTGCAGTTGAGAAACATTTTGAAGTATGCGGCGTAGACATTGAACAAATCAAATTGATTGTGGTTTGTATATACAGAACACCAAATTCTGATGTAAATATATTTTTTCAAAATTTCATTAAACTATTACGAAAACTTCAATATAAAAAATATAAAATATTAATATGTGGTGATTTTAATATTGATTTACTAATATCAGATAAAAACAGTACCAAATTTAAAGAACTATTACTTAACTATGGAATGCAATACTATATACATGAGCCTACTAGGCTTAAGAAGTGTATAGACAATATAATTGGTAACGTAACAAATACAATTATTAATAATTACAATTAATAATTATAGGTGAAACATATAATTGTTTCTTGTCTGATCATAATACAGCTCAAATCGTTACAATTGATCAATAAACTAACAACAAAGCAGATTTCTTTTTTATGGAAATTAATGATTTAAATGAGGGTAATGTTGGAAGGTTTATTGAATACATAAGTCGCTTAAGTTTCAGTGAAATTTATGATATTTCAGATGCTAATGCGGCCTTTGATGGATTTCATGATCTTTTAACATTGATGTATAATCCTTGCTTTCCATGTGTACGAATTAAAAGAAAACATAACATGAACAAACAAAAATGGATAACAAAAGGAATTAAAAAAAGCTGTCATACTAAGAGGTCATTAAGAATCAATATTATGTGAATAGAAATAATGAAAATAAGAACATATTCCAAATTATTAAGACGTTGTATGAATAACCTGCAATCTTTATGTAATCAAAAGCACATTACTCATTCGCAAAATAAAATTAAAGCTACATGGGATATTGTAAAGTGCAATACAGGCACCAAGCCGTCTAGGGATTACATTAGTAAAATTGAAGATAATGGTATTACTCTAACCTCCGGATCTGACATCGCTAATAAATTCAATAATTACTTCATTGACATTGCCATTAATCATTCCTCTAATTTTAATAATCATAATATTGACATGCACAACATAGAAACTCATGATAATAGTATATTTTTAACACCAACAGATGTTCTCGAAATTGAACGTATCATAATGTCCCTGAGGAATACTAAATCGGTAGGCTATGATAATATCTCAACTAAACTTCTTAAAAGTATATCAAAATACATATCATCGCCTTTGGCATACATAATTTACCTATCCTTGGAACAGGGCTGTTTTCCTGATAGATTGAAATTGTCCATAATTAAGCCATTACATAAAAAAGGCTCGCAATCTAACGTCGACAACTATAGACCTATAGCACTAACTCCCATACTTTCAAAAATATTTGAAAGAGTAATTTACAGGCGGTTATTAAGGTTCCTAGATAAATATAACATTCTAGTCAGTCAACAATATGGATTTAGACAAAATAAATCGACTAACTTAGCAGTTTATACGTTAATAAAACAAATTATGAACAATATCAATAAAGGGATCCCTTCCTGTGCACTATTTTTAGATTTAAGTAAGGCATTTGACCTCATTGACCATGTAAGGTTACTGAATAAAATGGAAAGGTACGGAATAAGAGGTCCAGCTGTAAAATGGTTTCAGTCGTATTTACGTGAAAGGAAGCAAATAACAAGAGTAGCAAAGTTAAACCAATTAGCGAATAGTATGGATAATTGTGAATCCGAACCAAGAATAACCCATTGCGGCGTCCCTCAGGGAAGCATTCTGGGGCCATTACTATTCCTTATTTATATAAATGACCTACAAAAATCAATAAAACATCAGTGTGTTCTGTTTGCTGACGACACCACAATTAGTATTGAATGTAAAGATCAACAAAACTATGATAATGAAATTAATCAAACACTGCATGATATTATAAGATGGTTAGATATTAACAAACTAAAACTAAACCTTGCTAAAACGAGCGTACTTCACTTTAAAACATCGAAAAGTAAACCTGTCCATCTTCATGTCGCGTATAATAACACCAGCGTAAAGCAGGTTCATAACACGCGGTTTCTAGGGGTAACACTTGATGAGCACTTAACATGGAAAAATCATCTTGAGATACTCGCCAAAAAAATCAACCAATTTGTATTTGCGCTAAGAAAAGTAAAAAATGTAACGTCAAGAGAAACCTCCATAATGGTGTATCATGCCTATGTCTGCTCGGTCATTCGCTACGGCATAGTTGTGTGGGGAAACTCTTCAGAAATAGATCGAATTTTCATTGCTCAAAAAAAGTGTATTCGCGCAATTTTTAACATGGAGTGGTCTGATTCGTGTAGGCCAATATTTAAATCACATAACCTTTTGACTGTACCCTGCATATATATCTTTGAAATTGCCAAGTTCCTAAGATCCAATCCTGAGTTATTTGAACGAAGGGATAATATTAATAAGAGGAAAGCTGCACATTTGGATTTTGAGATACCTGTTCCTAAGTTGCAATTCTTCCGAAAGAGCTGTATTTACATTGCTCCCTTAATCTACAATGCTTTGCCGAAGTCAATTACCCAACTACCCTTCAAAAAGTTTTGTTCGGCATTACGGAATTGGTTGTTGCAGGAATGTTTTTATTCAATTCACGAGTTTTTTTGTAAAATGTCCCCGTAAATACTATTCTCTTGATCTGGCATCCAAATATAGGCATAAGTAATTATTTAAGTTAATGGTATTGTATTATGTCGAAATTATTGTTTAATTTTATAATATGGTGAAAATAGAAGAATGTGCAATATATCAAAATAATATAATAATTAAAATAATTTATAATTTAAACATTAATGTAATGTAACTAATGTTTAAAAGAATGTAATATAAATAGTGTTAATTGTAATTTTATGTATATTACTTTTGCATACCGTTAAAACGGTGAGACATGCAGCTCCATGCATTTTATGTAACACCTGTAATTTACCATGTTTCTGGCAAATAAATAAATAAAATAAATAAATTACATTTTATTCTGCTAAAAAAGAGGTCCCTACTGTTAAAACGCTTCTAGAGGTCTTAAAGACAGAAATAAATTACACAGGACAGCGAGAGAGTCTGCGAAAGCTGCTTCACAAAGTGGGATTTCGTTTTAAAAAATCTCAATCCAATCGGAAGGTTCTTATGGAGCGTAATGAAATATCAGCTTGGAGAGCTATGTACTTGTATGCAGTGGATAAAAATAATAAATCTCCCCAGCCGCGGCCCATAATTTATTTAGATGAGACCTATATTCACTTTTCGCATACATCGGGTAAATATTGGCAAGGAGAGGGTGAAGACGGAGTATTGGAGCCTGCATCGAAAGGGCAAAGATAAATTATTGTTCATGCGGGAGGAGATACTGGATTTGTTACAAATGCACTACTTGTGTTTAAATCAAACACAAAAAGTAGTGATTATCATGACGAGATGAATAATACCAACTTTAAAAAGTGGGTTATGAAAAACTTGTGCCTAATTTATGAGAGCCATTCATAATAGTGATGGATAATGCTCCTTATCACCGTATTTGTGTGAATAAAGTCCCAAATACGAAGTCCTTAAAAAAAGATGCAATTATGGTTGACCCAAAATAAAATTGACTACGGAGAGAATTTGACTATACCTCAGCTTTTAGAAATAATTAAGAAAAAAAGCCTGAACCTGTATATGAGATTAAAAAAAATTTAGAAGACAATAGACACAAATGCTTATATTTACCATCTTATCACTGTGATCTCAATCCCATTGAACTCATATGGGTTGCTGATGTAAATATTGAGCACAAAAATGCTGAAATTCCCCGCCTAGTCAGAGAAGCTTTTGACGCTATTACAGTTCATGAGTGGGCACAGCATTGTAAACACGTTCGCAGGTTAGAAGGAGAATACTTAAAACATGATTTGTATTTAGATAAACCTTTTATTATAGAAGTGGTAAGTGACACTGAAACCGAAAGCGATAGTGTTAATGATGATAGTAGTACGGAAATAAGCGGAGTATGGCCTCACAACTAGGATGAAGTTGTATATGCAGGTTCATCTAAAGATCACAATTACTGTAAACCTGGTTTTCAATAAATCATTGTAAAGCAATTTGTTTTTTTTTATTACACTACACTACCACTAGGTACCACTGCTAATTATAATTAGTCAAATCTGGTGTTAGGGGTTAGGTACGGTCATAACTAAATGCTAGACATCCAGGTACCTCTTGCAAGGTAGGTACCTACTTAACTTCGCATTAAATGAAAGTTGTATCCCCCCCGTGGAACAGTTTATCTGCTGAATTTCCACTTCATTGGATTATTTTTTTGATAAAGCCATTGTTTATTGCTGAGAGACTAAACTGTTAGCGTAACTGTAAATTATCAAATTCTTTTCATTTATTTTATTATTTTTATATAGGTATCATTGTTTTTAATTTGTAAAAACTGTAATTCTTATTAAACGATTATGTTTAATGTGAAATTTCCTTCTTGAAAACTTACTTACTCAATTTTGGGCACCTTATATTAATTAGCAACACTGAACCGACGGTGCCGTCATCTTTCAGTTCACAGATAAGTTGGTAGGACTGTACCGTGCATTTGCACTGGCGAAATATTCACATACAAACTTTTTATGTGAATGTTTCGCCAGGGCAAACGCACGGTTATACAGATACCTTTTGTTGTGAAACTAGTTGGTAAAAACATGTCAACTTGTCAAGTGATATGAATGAAACGTCAAACATGTCTGGCGTCTACAAGTTACGTTACAATGCGAACGCGAGTCGATACAATAGTTACTACTCTTTGGTCGATACATTGACAGAAGACATAAGATTTCAACATGTTTTTATGTGAATGTTTCGCTAGTGCAAACGCACAGTTACGCCCCGTTACGCAGTAGTTGCGCAGCTGTTGACTGCAAAAATAAGGGTATAATTTTCCCAAAGAGAGATGCAAACTGTGGGATAAAAACTCTTAAGAAAAAATTGGAAACACGATAATTCGTAAAGATTATGTGCTGTCCATTTATAGCGTGAAGACTTTTTTGGGAGAAAATTCATATACAGGTGATTGCTGCTCCCAAGAAAAGTAAGTTCGTTTTCATTACAAACACTTTTGGTGTAGCATGTAAATACATTATAATAATTCCTTAAATATTATAATGTATTTACATGCTACACCTGTGCGTGTTTATATAGGGTTATTTTAAATTGGCTAGCTTAACTCCCGCAGACGCGATGGGAGGATATTTAAATACTAAAAAATAAAAAGATTTGATGTTTGTTTTGGGAGGTCAACAATCGCTGTTTGTGTTTTTACTTCAAGTATGAGTTGAGAAACACTGTTTTCTTATGTTTTATCGTGTTGAGATATCGATACCCATCACGTCTGTGAAGTTAACACACAAAAAAAAATACAGATTTTTTAAACTGATGTGTCAAGTGACTACAATAGCACACTACGTTTTAACGTTCATCATGTACTGACCTTTTTAAAACGTTCATAATTTATTGACGTTTCTACAATAGCTGCTTTTCTACCTAGAAGCTTCGCTTTTCTTTAGCTCTCCAAGTCTTATACATATTTATCTAGTTTTCAATATAACGCTAAACACAACAATGGCGGTTTCTGGACTAACAGCAGTGCTGCCACCTAGCACAATCTTTTAGTGGGGCTCGAGTTATTATAACCACTTACGAGTAGCCGAAGCATTTAAATGACATTGACATTTGAGCTGACATTAAAAATTCATTTTATTCGGGCGCATTCCGAATTGCGCTGTAATCGATTTGAGCGTGCTTATAGCCGTTCCGAATTGGCGTGAGCGCGATAAAGATGTCCGCGATGTCCCGTGAATCGTCATATATGACGTCATGACATGCGCCATCTTGCGATAACGCTGACCGTGCCCTACATTGTTATCACCGTGAGCACTGTTAAAATAACAGTTGTGCTGTTTTGTTTTAAGTCGCATCATATTATTATCTTTAATTTTCGATGCGAAATTATGTTATACTATCATTTAGAAGACGTTAGCGCACTCACTCTACGAATGCGATGTGTGCGTGGCTGTCAGTGTGAGTAGTACGTACAGTAGCGATATAGTTTTGTAGTTAACCTAACTGGACTGGACTGGTTAAACTAACGTGGCATTTTCAAAATTGTGCTTCCGGCTACAGCCGCCACCTAACCAAAGAAGAAGAAGAAATTTGTAGTGTATGCACAAAGAAATACTGCAATCGAACCATGCCTGTTCAAGACCACAGTGAGCGCGTTCATGAGCGTTCCGAATTGTTGACTGATCTTAGCTGTCATTCCGAATTACACCATAATCACTCACATCAATAATTTACGTTCCGATTTAAATATCACGATTATGACAGCTGAAAGCTGTCAGCATTTCGGAACGCTTGTGAATAATTCAATTCGGAACGTACCCACAATCGTGATATCTATATCGGAACGCGAATTATTTATTGATGAGAGCGAAAAAGGAGGGTTATGTGCAAAGAATATACTACTCTCTGACGAGTGTTTGAACTGTATGTATGTAACGATTCGCCCGGTGCTTTGGACGAACCGTTACCTCTAGTCTAGGTGGATCTGTGTGTTTAAATAATACGCCGTAACACTTTTCAGTATGCTTCTAATCGTAAAATAATCCCATTACATATTTTATCACACCATCAGTCAGAGCCGGGAGGCCGACTGTCAACTCCCATCATTTTTCATCCCCTATTCTAACTTTCAAAATCAATGTTTGTCTTTTAAGGGCTGATTTTTCAATCGTCAGATAACTTTTACCTGAAGAATAAATATGGTGGTTTGACACATTTTCTATACAAAAGCTGTTAAAACGTCAAACATATTCCCCCGATAAAAGTTATCTGACGATTGAAAAATCAGCTCTAAATCAATCAACTGGTGAAGGTTTCATGCTAAAGGCGAACCCGGTTAAAACCTCTACAGTACATATCTATGTATGTATGTCTGTCCCTATGTTCCCTCGTAACTACAAAACGGCTCAACTGATTTTGATGAGTGATATGTCGTTAGATTCTTAAATTTAACATTTTACGCTTCCAACTGCATGGGATTGTTTGGAGACAAAATAGGTCATCTTGTTTCCATCTTTTTTAAAGTTAGCGTTTTACACAGTCGGGCTTTTAGATTGTTTTAATTTACTTTTATAGCACGGGTTTTACTATGGTAGGTATGATGTTGTTGCTACGTAGTGCCATACCGCCCGCCCCCTCTTCCGCCGCCCGCGCACCTTGCTGCTAGCGCAAGCAAAAACGACACGGGCGACGAAAGAGAGAACCCCAACCGCCAACGGGAACAGTCGTACAACAGTGATCCTCCGCGACTCTCAGTTGCGAAACCGTTTTTTTCTATTGATAAATTCTGATTTTCTTTGTATTTATTGTACGTCAAACGTGTAAATCCCAATAAATAATTATTCAAATTGTAATTATCATATTCTAATATTGACATAATTTAAAACCTAACAATCTTAAAATAATAAATCACTACTTGTCTGCGTCTGGGCGCTCCTTGCGTGGCTCCGCATCGCTGCCAATGCGGTGTCAGTGTCGACTGCCTCGGACAACATGGCCTATCCTGCAGTAAGAGCGCAGGCCGGATAGCACGGCACGCCAGCATCAATGACATCATCCATCGTGCTCTTGTCACCGCCGGGGTGCCAGCTGTTTTAGAACCCAATGGCTTAGCATGCGACGATGGAAAGAGACCAGACGGAATGACCATAATGCCTTGGAAGGTAGGTAGGCCTTTGGTGTGGGATGCAACGTGTGTCGACACCCTTGCGCCATCCCATCTTCCTAGCACGGCAGGCTGTGCTGGAGCGGCTGCTGCGGGTGCGGAAAACCTCAAACGGCGCAAATACTCGTCTTATTGGGACTTATATGTTCGAGCCGTTTGGGGTTAAAACACTTGGGCCATGGGGTCCGAGTGCCCACTTAGTTTTTCGAGACATCGCCAGGCGGTTGGTCGACTCCACACGTGACCAGAGGGCTGGCCTATTTTTTGGCCAAAGAATCAGCATTGCTATAAAACGTGGCAATGCTGCCAGCCTTCTGGGCACTTTTCCTGTTGACAGCGATGCGGATGAATTTTTTGATGCCCTCTGATTATTTACCCCCTCCCTTTTTTAAATACTTGTACATATTATAATAATTATTTAAACAAGTGCCTTTAAACTTTTTTATTGAATACTAGCACTCTGCCCGTGACTTCTTCCGCGTGGATTTCGTATTTTCTTCTATAAAATTTAACACCTAATTAATTAAATTATTTATTTTTTTTGGAAAAATACTGATTAAAATCCTGTTACCTATTATTACATACATAAACTCACGCCTTCTTCCCATGGGAGTAGGCACAAACTACAGAACGCCACCTTAACTTATTATTAATTTATTGATGAAAGGAAAAATAAAATTTTCATATAAACTGGTCACCCCGGAAGGTGTTGATTTTTGAAAAATCTTCAATCATGTGATTCGTCCGAACTTAATTAGGTACTCCTCTTGCTGATCGATTTTCGAAAAACCCAAAAACTTGTCTATATTTTCTATCAAAAGTATTAGTATCGTCATTCGAGGTAACCGTTAGGAGCGCTTTAAATTCTTTCATACAAACTTTAGCACCCCCTGAAATCCCTTTGACGGGTAGTTTTGAAAAACTAAATAATTAAACAATTAATAAATTGTATAATTATTTAGTTTTTTTTAGTAGCGAAAATTATTCTTGAATAATAATTCATTCAAGAATAATTTTCGCCTTTTGTCCGAACACGCTAAAATCAACTGACAAGTCGGAGGGAGGAATCGGACGTCTATTTGTCTCTGTGCAGAAGTATGCAGAGCGCGCCTTCAGACAATCAGACCGGCAATAAAATCGGATTCGCCGCGCGCCAGTTTCCGACTCAGACGTCCGGCCCGACTATCGGATCGGACGTGTATTGCATGTATTATAGACGCCAGCACATCAAGCTACCCGAAACTGTCAAATTTTCCCAATAAACCTTGAACCTAATGCTTTAGCGATAAAGTTGACAGATTGGAGTAGCTTGATGTGCTGACGTGTATACATACAAACTAATGGCTCCAACAACTTCCGGTAGCCGGATCAGACTATCAGATCCGACAATCTGATGAAAAAATCTGACGTGTAGTCCTAGTCTAAGGCATAATCCACAGATTACATATTAGTAGCAATCTAGATATAATTCGGACAGTGATGCCAACTTAGCAACTTTATAGCTAGATCTAGCTATTATTTGGTGACAGACAGCTACATAAACATAACATTATCACGCCTTGTTTCCCCGAAGGGTTAGGCAGAGGTGTACCTATATAGTACACCCACATTTCGCCAGTTATGTTGTAAGTCCCATGTAATAGGGGGCGAGCCTATTGCCATCAACCGGGCACAAATCCAGACTCCGGGCTGCTACTGAGAAATTCCAGATGGAAAAACCCAATAACACTTTGCCCGACCTGGGAATCGAACCCAGGACCTCATGCTCGGCAGTAGCGCTTGCGACCACTGGACCAACGAGGCAGTCACAGACAGCTACAATTTAATAAAACTTGTAGCTAAACTTTTTAGCTACTTTTTCTAGCAACTTTTCATTTCATCATGAGACGTGAGTCTATCGAAATTCGTCGAGTAGTGTGCCGAGTCGAAAGAAAAAAAAAATCTATGGTCATAGATGCTACGGTAAGTACAGGTCGACGCTGGCCGGGAATTCCCCGTTTCCTCTGCGACAGAATACTCAGTAAACCAAAATAGTACGCGCTATTCGTATTCTACCTTGTGTAGTTTTGTTTTATCCATATAAAACTAATTTAATTTAATTTGAAAAAGCAAAGAAACAGAATGAGTTTGATAACTCTGAACTCAATCCTCTGCATTAGACTCCCTCAGGAAAAGCGGTAAATGCTGCTATAACTGTGTTTTGCCTAAAGACGTACTGCATAAAATGGGCACCGTTGAAAAATATTCGAAATTAATTAAAGATACTGAACCCCAGCCATCGACATCTTCCTCTTTAATTGATTATTTTTTTTATTTTTTTTTATTTAATTGCGTACTTACACAAGACTTAATTTAACTTCTTGTTGGAATTAATGAAAATAAAAATGATTATCAGAAACTGTCATTTTATTGTAACCTACTTATCTACTGTAACATTTAGCCATTTCTAGCAACTTTTTAGAGTAAAAAAAACTGGAAATCTAGCAACATTATATTATAAGCTCTTGCAACACAAGGTTAAATAAAACTAGAGGTGGCACATTAGTATTAACACACAAAAACAGACAAGTTGTGGACTTGGACATTTGTAAAAGGCTGTATAAAACGGATAGCTTTGAGGTATGTGGAGTAAAGGACATTGAGACAAACTCCAACATAATCTGTTGCTATAGAATGCCAGTAAATAAAAACTTTGACGATTTTCTAGATAGATTGGAACAATTACTGCAGTACTTTTTCAATAAAATTTGCTTTATTTGCGGAGATTTTAATATTGACTTGTTAAAACAGGACAATAAAAGAAGTTCATTTACATCATTGTTGAAATGCTATAATTTTAGATATTTATTTGATTCAATTACATTTGTGCGAAATAAATCCGAATCGTGTATAGATAATATATTGACCAACACCTGTGATAGAAATATTAGTAGTACAGACATTGACCACAATCAATTAGCGGATGGGCATGGAGCTCTCTTTTGTACAGTTAATTTGGAAAAAGTTACTACTACACAATCCGTCCGTTTTAAATACATAGAGAGAAGATTATATAACGAGAAGAATAATAGTGCATTCAGGCAGAAACTACTGGAGCACGACTGGAATTTACGTACAAACACGTTTATACGAAAAATTAAAGAACTACATTCAAGCACTTTTAAAAAAAGGAAAGTTAAAATCAATATAAAAAGAACTTGTCGATCTAAATGGCTAACAAAAGGGATAAAGATATCCAGCAAAATGAAGAGATTACTAAATTTTATAAATAAAGCTAAGTGTGACAAATCGTTATTGCAGTATCGTGAACAGTATTTTAGAATTTATAAAAAGCTGATTAGGAACGCAAAAAAAAAGGAAGTAACTAATCAAATAAATAAAGCAGGTAACCGTTGCAAAGAAATTTGGAAAATAGTCAATAAAACTCGAAAAAAAAATTGACAATAATTTCGAAAATGATAATATAATACTTAAACATAATAATAAAATAATTTGTAACCCATTAGACATTGCTAACATTTTTGCAGAACAATTTGACAACAGTAAAGGCATAAACACTGGTAATCCAGAACTAGCTAAGAAGTATTTAATTGAGAATACTGATAGAGTTGATAAGTCTATGGTTTTTAATCCTGTTATGCCGATAGAAATTTACAAAATGGTAAAGGGTATGGACAGTAAAAAGGCATTTGGACACGATGAAATACCCCTGAACGTAATCAAAGATAATATAGATATACTGGCATACCCAATATCTGAAATAATTAATAACTGCGTCAATGAAGGCGTCTTTCCTGACCAATTTAAGTTGGTCAGGGTTCTACCACTATTTAAGAAAGGTGCTAAAACGGATCCAGGAAATTACAGGCCCATTTCATTGTTACCGGTTTTATCCAAACTTTTTGAAAAAGTGATCAAATCTGGGCTTGTAAGACATTTGAGTAGTCTAAAAATAATAAACCGTAATCAGGAAAAAGAAACTCACACTCTGGCTATTTGGGTACCAAAAAAGTAAAGGGACACTAGATGCAATAGACTCGTTAGTTAACAACGTAGTAAATAAGCTGAATAATAAACTTAAAGTTGCCGGCTTATTCCTAGACTTAAGTTCTGCGTTTGATACTGTAGAACATTGCATTCTAATGGATAAGTTAGAGCATTACGGTATAAGAGGAAACGTTTTAAAACTTTTTAGTTCTTATTTGACCAATAGGAAACAGTACGTCGAAATTAAATCACTTCAGGAAGGTGTGGAAGAAATTCATAAATCGAAACTATTTACTGTAACTAGAGGTGTTCCTCAGGGTTCGGTGTTGGGTCCCATTTTCTTTATAATTTTTCTTAACGATCTAACTGAATACATTAGGAACATTTTACCAGAAGTTGACTTGATAATATTTGCTGACGATACGAGTGCTGTTATAGCTGCTGACAATATGGAGACCTTAAAATGTAAATTAAATGTATTAATAGCTGCTTGTGAAAGCTGGTTTTCTATGAATAATCTTAAATTAAATGTAACTAAGACAAAATGTATGATATTTAGATCTACAGTTAGGAATAAGACTACAATGGACGTAGAATCCTTGGGCAGCAAAATTGATACAGTAGAAAGTTTAAAATTTTTAGGGGTACTAATTGACTCTTTACTAAATTAGAAGCCAGAACTAAATTCAATAACGAATACAATAAGTAGTGCATGTTATGCTATAAGATCTCTGAGGGATATTTTGTCTATTGCCCAACTTCGTACTGTCTATTTTGCTCTAGTTGAATCCAAACTTAGATATAGCATTAAATTTTGGGGAAACAGCTATAAATATAATATTAAGGCAGCCTTTACTATACAAAAGTGAGCATTAAGAACCATGTTTCGTTTAAACCGGATAGAATCATGTAAGGAGTATTTTATTAAGCTTAGAATTTTAACGGTGCCATGTCTTTATGTTTTAGTTCTCCTTACTCATTTAAACAAAAACTTAAATGAGTATGAAACAGACGATGAAAGAAAAAATAGACTAGATACTCGCAGAAAAGATCTTCCTACTTTTCTGCAGGCAAAGCTTAACGTTGTCAAACACTCGTCACGCGTGCAACCTGTCAATCTGTTTAACAAATTACCAGCAGAATTAAAGAATATTCAGAATGTGAACATGTTTAAAAATAAACTCAGGGCTTTGTTAATCAAGAAAGCCTATTATTGCATTGATGAATTTTGTAATGACAAAAAATCTTAAACATAATACTTAAATATCTGTATCCATTCTTCTTTGACTTGTTATAATTTTGGTTTTTTATTTTTATATTCTTACTCAAAATGTCGACATTAAATGTATTTTGTATCATTTTGCTAGGGACTATAATCTGTTTCAATATGACTATTAATGTTTGTAAATTTAATTTGTTTTAATTTGGATAGACGTTCTAACTTCGAATGGGTGAGGAACGAGTTTACCTATTAATTCTTTTTGTTTATGTTGCTTTTTTGTTTACCTACTGTGCAAATATTTCGACACAAATGTATTTTTGTTATGAAATAAATAAATAACCTAACCTAAAAATAACATTTTGAAAATGTCTAGCTACTGGGTAAAGCTAGCAGTTGGCAACACTGAATTCGGAATATAGCCTTAGTTGACAGTGACCGTGGGCCGTGTCGCAAGCTGCAGCTGTCAATTTGTCAACAATAAGCAGTGTGCGTGCACAGTTTGCCACTACTAAACCCTGGCAGTGTGGTTTGGTTTTGCAATACTACTTAGTCTGTGGGTTTTGCTTTTAGCGGTTTACTCTAAGAAAATAGAGTCTGTTTGTTATTTTCTGTATAACAACCGTTAGCTTAATGAAGTTTTTAAGTACCAATCTATAGAAACCGTAATCATGGGGGAGATTAACAAGAGACAAAATGATTGGGATTCTTCTAAGGGTTCGCGAGATCCTATAAAAACTCTGGAGGTTAGTTTGCGATTAAAGTAGTATGTTTTAAACTGCTGGATGTCCTTGGAACTGACCGCTGTAATTCACATGACCACTCAGGTCCGTCCAAATGGCGTAAAAAATGTTAACAAAGAAAGACCACTACAAAGTTCTACCAATGTACGGCCGTCACATTACCTATGTGTAATAATAACAGGGTCCTGGATACTGGAAGTTGTGGTTCCAGAAGAGCCCTAACAGTATGTGGGGTGTTATTAGTCCAATATTTACACACCCATTAGCAATAGGGTAATAGGATATTAACCTTCAGTCATCCTCCTGTAATATAATAATATTACTAATTGTAACTTTATAGTTCATAAGATCCTCTGTACAATAACACCTGCATTATGAAGTGTCAGTTGGCACAGTTTCCCTAATATATATGCAGAAGTTCATAAAGTTTATTAATTTTCAGGACAAATGGAAGTTAGTGCCATCGTTTTTACAAGTCAAAGGCTTGGTTAAACAGCACATTGATTCTTTTAACTATTTTATTAATGTTGAAATAAAGAAAATAGTGCAAGCCAATGAAAAAGTGTTCTGTGATGCAGACCCATTATTTTACATAAAATATTTAAATGCCTATGTGGGAACACCAGACTTAGAAGAAGGTTACAATGTTACCAAGCCCACTACGCCCCATGAATGCAGACTCAGAGATATGACATATTCTGCACCAATCACAGTTGACATTGAATATATAAGAGGCAATCAAAGGGTTATAAAGAATAAACAGTTAATTGGAAGGTTTGTATTCATTTTCATATTGCTGTCCATATTTAAAAAAATAATCTATACAAATAAATAAAATTGAAGTGTCTTTTTGTAATGTCAAAATAACAGCTTTTTACTAAATACATAAGAAAGTATGATTATACAGTACATATGTACCAGCAGCGAGGTGTGAATTTTTATAAAAGAGAAGCCGAAGCGAGGCCGGTTTTAACTTATTTGCTTATCAATAAAGTAAAAAATATTTACCAACTAAAAAAGCCTTAAGGGCGCGTTTGCAATTGGGACAAAAATATGCTGTTTTTCGGTACATTTTGTGACTAGAAGAAAGAAAGAAAAATAGGTTTATTTGTCACAGAAACACATGCATACAAAACGATAATAATAATCAGAAAAATAAAACAAAATAGAACCACATTATAATCACGAGCTCTGACTAAACTGAACCAAATTAAATAATACCAATAACTTACATATGTAGATTGGTTCTTCATCTTCAAATAATAGTAACATTTTTATTGAAAATTATGGTATTTTATATTGTAAAAACAATCTTCCGATAACCTTTTCCACATAGTTTACAATACCGGGTTGAGTTTAGCTACATTTTTTGTCCTATTATCAACCTTTTTAGGAATTCTAAAAATACTGTAAGTAGACAGCCATATTCAATTCCAAAATATATTTAAAAAAATCTATCAAATGTCTCAAATAGTCACAGAAAAAAATAAAAACCAGAACTAATTTTTTCACATATTTTGCTATTATGGATGAATCATAATCAATTGTGTTAAGGGTTATTTTATTTTTGATCCTCGTCTTGATTTATTGCACAAACATTTCAAATGAAACCTCAGTCCGCGCTCGGCCGTCGTTGTGAGTGGACACTGTGTCGCCTGTTTGTAGCAGCTCGTATTGAAAAGATCGCTGTATAAATACAAAATATTCGATAAAACTAATTTGATACTTGACTAGGTAAGATTACAATAACAGATTTTTTTTATTATAGTAATTTATTTCGCTACAAGTAAGTAGGGTTTGTAAATGCCTATTCGTATGACTTGATGGAGTGACGTGAAGGTGTACTTCGGTAACTGCTACTGGAACTGCTCGACGAGTGGAATGAGGTGTGCTGAGTTTGGGCTCGTTTTGTTAGCTATCATTAGATCTTACTTCCGGACTTGATGGAGTGACCTGAAGGTGTACTTCGGAGATTGCTACTGGAACTGCTCTACGAGTGGAACTAGGTGTGCCGCGTTTGGGCTCGTTTTGTTAGTTATGACGAGACCTTACCACCGGACTTGATGGAGTGACCTGGAGGTGTACTTCGGTGACTGCTACTGGAACTGCTTCACGAGTGGAACTAGGTATGCTGAGTTTGGGTACGCTTGGGTAGCTAGGTATGCTCGTTTTGTTAGTTATGATGAGATCTTAGCTCTGGACTTGATGGAGTGACCTGAAGGTGTAGGTACTTCGGTGACTGCTACTGGAACTGCTTTACAAATGGAACTAGGTATGCCGAGTTTGGGCTCGTTTTATTAGTTATGATGATCTTACCTCTGGACTTGATGGAGTGACTTTAAGGTGTACTTCGGTGACTGCTACTGGAACTCCCCAGACCCAGACCCATGAACAGCGAAGGATTTACGCAGATTGGGTATTAGAGCAGCAGGAATTTAATCCTGATTTTTCAAAGATTTTGTTCTCTGATGAGGCACATTTTACACTCCCTGCGTATGTGAATAAACAAAATTGCCGTATATGGGGTGAGACGAATCCTCGCGTGATACACGAGACTCCATTGCGTTCCCAAAACAATAACTGTGTGGTTAGCGGTGTAATAGGGCCTTACTTTTTTGAAAATACTGAAGGTCAGACAGTAACAGTCAACGGTGAGCGCTATAGGCGCATGATAACCGAATATTTTTGGAACAAAATCGAGGTTATTGATGTGCACGACTTGTGGATTCAGCAAGACGGCGCCACTTGCTACACAGCGCGTGAAACGTTAGATGTGTTGCGTGAAAGGTTCAGAGGTCGCAATATTTCACGTTACGGTGACGTCAACTGGCCGCCAAGATCGTGCGATTTAACGCCATTGGTTTTTTTGTGGGGTTTTCTTAAGAGTCGCGGCTATACTAATACACCTGCAACATTGGAGCACTTAAAAACTAACATCCGCCAAGTTATTGCCGAGATAAACCACGAAACTTGCGAAAAAGTCATCGAAAATTACCTCGAAAGAATCAACTGCTGTAGAAGGTCCAGAGGCGGCCATTTGCCTGACATCATTTTCCATAATTAATAAATAACACTAAATATTCGATTAAAGAAAAAAGAATTAAGGTATTGTTACATTTTGTGAATTTAAAAAAAAAATAGAAGATAGGAACCTCGAATTGGATCACCCTGTGTTATTTAGTAAAAATATAAACAGCAATAGGAAACAGTTTTCATACGTACATACCTAGCTACGTTATAAAAAGAAATGAGAAAAAAAAATCTAACTTTCAAAGTATCAAAATTAGTTCACTTGGCTATTATTACCGCAGCTAACAGTGCCTACACTTGTGTGCGTGACTTGTGTCAATGTAGTAGTTCGATATATGCCTGTCAATTTTGCAAACGCGTCCTTAACCCTTTAACCGCCTACGACGGATTAATCCGACAAATATTTTCGTGTCCATTTCGCCAGGGTCGTATATTTTAACCTTTTAACCGCCCGACTTCATATCAGTTGTCGTGCCCCCAGCGCCGGGCAACTTGAATCATTACGATATTTGGTCGTAAATATACGACCCTGGCGAAATGGACACGAAAATATTTGTCGGATTAATCCGTCGTAGGCGGTTAAAGGGTTAAGGCGAAAGCGCCAGTGTAGCCCGCAAAATTCAAATTTTCTTACGTTTTTTGCGGTTTTCAGGTCCGGTCAGTATTAGGTTGTATGATTAAAATATGATTTGCAACCATAACAAATATGTATTTACAGAATTATAACCATTAAAGTCATCAATAGAATTCTTTAAGATCAAATAATTTTATTGAATGGCTATTTCATGAAATCTTAACATTTCAGGATTATACTAACTTAATTAATTGTATAACTGATTCTAATGATTATAATTCGTAAATACATATTTGTTACGGTCACAAATCATACTTTAATCAATATATACCCAGACACTGTGCTGCAAATAGCAAAAATCGTAGGATAATTTGTATTTCGCGGGATACCTTAGCGCTTCCCCTTAACATAAAAGCCTTTTTTTACTGAATATAACACCATCTATTGTCAAATAGCAGAAGCAAAAAGATGCTATCACTAATTCACTACACAAAAAAACTTTTAGAGAAATAAACTCAACTAAAAGTACTATCATTCTGAAATAATTATAGGAATTTAAAGAATCGAATACATTACAGTTGAACAGGTGAAAACTAATTAAAATGTGCGATTTTCATCTCATTCTCGCTGACGAATTTTTTCTATATCTGTCTCTATCGTAACCCGTTGTACTGCGGCTTGCTCTCGTCCATTATCAAGCGGTGCCACGTGATCTAAAGTGACGTCATGACGGCATCGCTATTGTATGAATTTTTAGTACCCGATTATGACGTTTTGGCGCTGGGTTATTTTAGAACATTTTTTTGTTGGTGTTGTAATTCAGAGCTAATAATAGGCGTTTTTGTTGTTTGAATGTTATGGTGAATTAAATATCCGTAGTGTTATATATTTTTTGGCAATAGTAGTCACTACTGACTGTGCCATTTTTCAATAGCGGTAGAGTTGCTGGTGCGAACCTCCGAAGGGCAGTCGGTAGGAATCGTGTTATATGCTGCTTTCGCCACTGATAAGTACTGTGGTGTTTTGTTATAAAACAAAACAACAATTTTTAAAACTTTTGTCTGTCGGTCTGTCTATCTGTCCATTTGTTTCGGCTAATCACCGAAATGGCTGGACCGATGTTGACGGGACTTTCTCTGGCTGATAGCTGATCTTATAAGGAGTAACTAAGACTACTTTTATTTTAGAAAAAGAATTAGGGTTCTGCACAAAAAAATGAAAGCCCATGAAATTGTGAACAAAATCGATTCAAATAGGGAAGTATTGACATCCACGCGGGGGAAGTCGCGGGCAATAGCTAGTACAAAATAAAACGCTAAAAAATTATCATAAGGATTGTTAGTATTGTTTCCATTGTTAAGTGAATAACTAATAAGTTTACTGTTTATAATTATGTATGTTGTTTCATTTTATTGTTTACAGAATGCCACTGATGTTAAGGTCTTCAAACTGTGTGCTAACAAATAAATCCGATTTTGAACTAGCACAACTTAATGAATGTCCACATGATCCAGGCGGTTATTTTATCATTAGGGGTATATGATTTCATAATATTCTTAATTGTAATGTTAAAGCAGAGATTGAAAATAGTTCAATAAGAGGCTCTAAAATTATTCACATAGCTTGTCACATGTCTTTTGCATCTAGACTTTCTATGACAATGAAGGCAAGAGTTAACCTAAATCATTTTTATCACTGACTGTCTCAAGTAATATTTAACAAATTATTTATTATTATTTAAAAACTTACAGGTCAAGAAAAAGTGATATTGATCCAAGAGCAATTATCCAGGAATCGCATGATTGTTGATGAGTTCAAAGGAGCCATTCAATGTCAAGTGACTAGTTCCACACATGAAAAGAAAACCAGAACTAATGTCATTGTTAAAAATGGAAAATATGTATTGAGGCATAATGCCTTGTCTGATGTGAGTTGTTTACTAGCTATTAGGTATCTACCTAACTTTAAAATCTATCCTATCTGTAATTATTATTGAAATGATCTAGAAAAGAAATGAAGTCCTATAAATGATTGTTTTCTATGGAAATTGATGTATAAATAGTTTGGTAATCAATTTCTCAGCCACCGCACCAAATAAAACTTTAATATTTTACTATCTTTTCTCTATGACCTACACTAATTTGCATATAATCTTCAGGATGTACCTATTGCAGTCGCCTTCAAGGCTATGGGCATCTGCAGTGATCAAGAAATTATGCAGCTCATAGGTACTGATGATACATCACTTAAAAAGATGGCCCCTTGCATCATGGATTGTCATAATTTGAAAATATTTACTCAAAATCAAGCTCTTTCTTATTTTGGAAGCAAACTTAAGGTTAAAAGGTATACAATTTATAAATAAATTGCCTAGCTTGTTGATTTTCATGTTTAGTTAAATGTGATGGTGTACAAGTTGTGGTTGGTGGTTATGTTTCTTTTCACAGGTTTCAATCAGGCGGTGCTAAAGTACGTACTCCCATTGACGAGGCTCGAGATTTGTTGGCTACAACAATTCTAGCTCATGTAGCAGTAGAAAACTATAATTTCTATGTTAAAGCTATTTACCTAGCTATAATGGTTAAAAGAGTGATTGAAGCTGAGACAAATAAGGCTGCTATTGACGACCCTGACTACTATGGAAACAAAAGACTTGAGCTAGCTGGTTCTTTGCTTGCTTTGATGTTTGAAGATCTTTTCAAAAGATTCAATTGGGAATTGAAATCAATAGCAGATAAGATAATACCTAAAGTTAAAGCTGCGCCGTTTGATGTTGTTAAACACATGAGGCCTGATCTGATTGCGAATGGATTGTTCGCCGCCATTTCTTCTGTAAGACTTCATAAATATTTGATTCAGTAAATTCAAATTTAGAAATAATTGTGGTCTAAAATTATTTTCTGTTCCAGGGTAACTGGACGATTAAAAGATTCAAAATGGAAAGGCATGGAGTCACTCAAGTTTTAAGTCGTCTCAGTTACATATCAGCCTTGGGTATGATGACCAGAGTTAATTCTCAGTTTGAAAAGACTAGGAAGGTATCTGGACCGCGTTCCTTGCAACCCTCGCAGTGGGGCATGTTGTGTCCGTCCGACACTCCGGAGGGCGAAGCGTGCGGACTCGTGAAGAACTTGGCGCTGATGACGCACATCACCACCGAGTGCTCGGAGGAGCCCATCGCCAGGCTCGCTCGCAACGCGGGCGTAGAAGATGTCAGACTGTTAGGTGGCGAGGAAATCAATCACCCGGCCGTCTACATGGTGTTTCTTAATGGTTAGGTATTAACCAGATGATTGGATGTTACTCAAAAGTAATAAAAAACCTCATCTTGTTATTATTATTTTCAGGTAATATACTAGGTGTTTCGAGGCAATATAAACTACTTATAAAAGTCTTTAGAATGTTCCGACGACGCGGACTCATATCGGCTTTCGTGTCCATTTACCCTAATCACAATCAGAGGACAGTCTACATATGCAGCGACGGCGGTCGACTCTGTAGGCCGTATATCATTGTAGAAAAAGGTTACCCACTAGTCCAACAATTCCATATAAACGAATTAAATAGAGGAATCAGAAAATTTCAAGACTTTTTAAACGATGGACTTATTGAGTACCTAGATGTAAACGAGGAGAATGACAGTCATATAGCTACTGTTGAAACTGACATAGATCCGTATGTTACCACGCATTTGGAAATTGAGCCATTCACGATTCTTGGTGTTTGTGCGGGTCTGGTCCCCTACCCACATCACAATCAGAGTCCTAGAAATACCTATCAATGTGCTATGGGTAAACAAGCCATGGGTAAGTACATCTATGCTTCCCTACTATAATCTAAATATATCCTAAATAATATTATAAATGCGATAGTCAGTTTGTCTGTGAATGTTTGGCACATGGGTACAGGGTAGACCATAACCTGGGTTAGGACATAGGATACTTTTTATCCCGATATTCCCACGGGATCGAGACTTATGCGGGTGAAACCGCCGGACGCAGCTAGTAATATTATAAATGCAAAAGTAACTCTGTTTGTCTGTCTGTTACCTTTTCACGCTAAACCACTGAACAGACAGTTATGAAATTTAACCTTTTAACCGCCTGACTTCATATCAGTTGGCGTGCCCCCTTCGCCCGGCACAGTGAATCGAAAAATATGTACCTACAACAAAGAGGGATGTGCAGTACTTAACTTTTCGATGTCGATATTTCGTTTTAACAACGACATTTGCATTTGCAAGCGTGGTTAACTAACAACTACAACTCGACCAAGCTGAGTTTGCACCTCGCGTCGATTACGTCACACTGACGCTTAGGTACGGGCTGCAAAAAAGGATTCGCTATGACTTTAAAAAAGTAAACAAATCTTTGTTAGATTTTACTTTGCATTTATTGTTTTTAACATTATATTATACATAGGTACACGGGTACACGCCGCATTCCAGCGAGGTGCAAACTTAGCTTGGTGGAGATATAGGTACCTACTTGAATACCACTTACCTTACGAAATTATTCGGCATTTTTCGTAATCCAGTAAAATCAAAGTGTTTAAAAATTTGAACGATTTATTAATTAGTACTTAGGCTATTCACAATAAAATCAGTCCAGAGAAGAAAAACTATTATTATTATTATTTAAGTTATCGCACGGTGCGCTCTCGCCATCTCACTCACTCTAATTAAGTTTAAAATTTTCATTCAGACATCACCACCATACTGCACAATAAATTAAAATATAACTAGGTGTGTAATAAAGAAAATAATTACCTCTACATCAATGTCAAACTCTTCGTCTGATAAAAATTCTTCATTTTCATCGCCTTCTAGAATTCGTATTAATTAACTCTTCAGTAGTCGTCATGATAAATTTCTGACATGTACATTTATCGACATATGAACGTAAAACTACATGCACAAGCACAACACTAATGGAAAATTCCAGAAGTCGGTACTCGTTTATGACGTAAGAAGCGGTCGTCTTTATACGACCGTGGCGCAGGGCGTACTAACAAAGTAAGTTTCGGAACATGTAGGCTAGGGATGGGATGACCATCAATTCAGTCGCTGACATTTCACAAGTAAATTTACTTAATTTTAAAGAAATTAAATGAAATACTCACAAATATTTGTAAAAAAAATGTTTTATTAACAATTGCTGTATTTGTTTTAAAGTTAATAATTAGTCAGTATAACGAGAAATATTTTGATTTATGTTTATTTTTGTATCGGTAAATCTTGGCATATGTCCCGTCCCTCATGTCGGATTTTGTCGTCATGGGCGTTGCACATCAATACAATTTTCTAAAAATAATGTTAGTAAATCATCTAACTTTGGACCTTTTTTTTAGGACTTCTAATTAAGAGACTAAAGTGTATTAAACTGTAAATGATTACTTAGTTAACTATTTACCTAATATAAACATATTTTTGATAGAATACAGCGTAATTAAATAAAAAAGCTGATTAAGAGAGCAGTGATATTTTGGTCGTACATATACGACTCTGGCGAAATGGGCCCGAAAATATTTGTCGGATTAATCCGACGTAGGCGGTTAAAAGGTTAACAGATAGGTAACCTAATACCTGGAAGACGACATAGGCTACTCTGCTACCTTTCATCCTGGTTACTCCTATTTAAAAAGGACTCTGACGAAGTCGAGGGCAACAGCTAGTTTGTTTATAATATACTAGCTTTTGCCCGCAGCTACGCCCGCATGGAGGTTGAAAATTATCCCACGGGAACGTATACACTACCATACCAGGTTAAAAAGTATCCTATGTCCTAACCCAGGTTATGATCTAACTGTGTGCTACATTTCATCAATATCCATTCAGCCGTTAAGGCATGAAAGTACCTGTCTGTCTAGACAGAGTTACTTTCACATTTATAATATTAGTTTAAATGGGTTATTCCTATATTTCCTATAAAAGTAGGGTCCTGAACATGTGCTAATAATGATGGTCATAATATTTCAGGTACCATTGGCTACAACCAGAAAAACAGGATAGATACACTAATGTACAATTTAGTCTATCCGCAATGTCCAATGGTTAAGACTAGAACGATAGAACTGACGAATTTTGACAAACTGCCAGCTGGACAGAATGCCACTGTCGCTGTCATGAGCTACAGCGGATACGATATCGAGGACGCTTTGATCCTAAACCGAGCATCTATCGACCGCGGGTACGGACGGTGTCTTGTATACAAAAGTGCCAAAACTACTATGAAGAGGTACAGTAATCAAACCTCTGATAGGATTTTGGGACCTTCGAGAGATGCTACGACAGGAAAAATTATTAGAGCACATGAAATTCTTGATACGGACGGCATTGCTGCACCCGGCGAAATGGTTGAAAATAGACAAGTTTTGATAAATAAGCAGATGCCGCCAGCGACTTTGAACCCCGTCACGCAGGGCCAGCCACAACAAGTGGATTACAAAGATGTGCCTATCACGTACAAAGGTCCCGTAGAATCTTATATAGAAAAAGTTATGGTGTCCTCAAATTCGGAGGATGCTTTCCTCATTAAAATATTGTTACGTCAGACGCGTATTCCAGAGATAGGAGACAAGTTCAGTTCCCGACACGGTCAGAAAGGAGTGACCGGTTTGATTGTGCAGCAGGAAGACATGCCGTTTAACGACAGAGGCATTTGTCCTGACATGATCATGAACCCACATGGTTTTCCTTCTAGAATGACGGTGGGGAAAACTATCGAACTGTTAGCGGGAAAAGCTGGCTTGATGGAAGGCAAATTTCATTACGGTATGAACTAATCAATATTTAATTCTAATTCAGTTCATAAAATATATTCGCAAGATTTCTATTTTAGTGTTGCTACATGTTTCCTGCAGGTACTGCATTTGGTGGGTCCAAGGTTCGTGATGTATGTCGTGAACTAGAAAAGCACGGGTATAACTATCATGGCAAAGATATATTTTATTCCGGTTTAACTGGAGAACCCTTGGAAGCTTATATTTATTCTGGTCCTGTAAGTATAAATACGATAGATAAAAAAAAAAACTCCCGCGCGTACTATTACACTTACGAGTACAAAATCGCGCATTCAATTATAGCCGTGGGGCGTTTTATAAGCCCAATTACGCTGTCTCTTTACATCTTTGTTAAGTATAATAATTCCTTTCATCCTATAAAACCTATTTCTGTTATGTAGGTATACTACCAAAAGCTAAAGCACATGGTTCAAGACAAGATGCACGCTCGCGCGCGCGGTCCTCGCGCCGTGCTCACTCGCCAACCAACGGAAGGACGCTCGCGAGACGGAGGCCTGCGGCTCGGCGAGATGGAACGAGACTGTCTCATTGGATATGGTGCGAGGTAAGCATTGTAGTAACAATACTTAACAAAATATGCTGTTTACAGTGTGTCTGCCAATACTTATTTTCGACTTTATTTCAACGTATACAAGGTTTGTATACGTTTAAATAATTGCGAAAATAAATAAACACGTGCCTGCTTTTTTTCTACGTCAGTAAGGTTGATATTTTATGTCTCGGAAGTGTTTTCGCTTTGCCTTTTGGTCCTACCACAGATACAGTCCCATCTAACAAATTCGTTCCGCGATAGTCACACCATGAATATTCTACCTATCCAATTTCTGTAGTATGTTGCTGATGGAGCGCCTGATGCTGGCGTCGGACGCGTTCAGCGCAGACATCTGCGGCGCGTGCGGGCGCCTGGCCTCCCGCGCGTGGTGTCACGCCTGCCACTCGTCCGCCGCCGTCTCCAGCGTCGAGATGCCCTATGCTTGCAAACTGCTCTTCCAAGAACTGGCCTCAATGAACATCGTCCCAAAACTCACTCTCAAGAAATATTGTTAGCCTTGAACAACGTTATAGCCGTGCGACTGTTGTGTTTTTGTATTCCATATGGATTGGTTAAGTGCTACTTTTATAAATTCTTTAAATTATTTACATTATTTTAATTCTTAGGTATCCCATTGACAGTAGGAACTTAGCTCTTTGTACAGTAGGGGAATTAATTGTTTTTCAAATTGACACATGACATCAATTTGCCGTGTTATAGCCATTTTGTTAAAGAATGACAATTTTGATTTGAATACTAAGCCGACGTTCGCACGGACGCGAAAATAACGCGGCGGGATTTTATCGCTCACTAGATTTTCAACGCTCTGCTTATCGCCGAGAGTTGAAAATCCAACAGTGTGTTTTTTCCACGCGTTGGAATGCACTGTTAGATTCTCAATGCTCGGCTCAACATCGAGAGTTGAAAATCCAGTACGCGATAAAATCCCGCCGCGTTATTTTCGCATCCGTGCGAACGTCGGCTTAGTTTACTAACCAATTAACTTCCCTGACTTTACTTCTGCGGAGTGTCTTGTTTGACGGAGGTAGCACAGACCTCTTTGACCTCTCAAAGTTGACCGTGTGATACTGTTCACAGCCTAGTTACCGAGTTGATGTTTGGGACTATTTCCTACAGCAATTGGTCTGGTTGACTGCTGTAAAACACATACCTACGTTGTATTTCTGCAAGCTAAAGGGGGAAGCCCTAAGGTGGCCCGCAAATTCAAATTTTCTTACGATTTTTGCAATTTGAAGTATGATTCGCGACCGTAACAAATATGTATTTACATAATTATACTCATTAGAATCAGTAATACAACTTCATAAGTATAATATAATACTCAAACAAGATTTTATGAAATAGCCATTCAATACTTGGTCTAGAGTTGTATTATGACTTTAATTGTTATAATTATGTAAATACCTATTTGTTACGGTCGCGAATCAATTTTAACCATCATACAACCTAATACTGACCTGCAAATAGCAAAAAACGTAAGAAAATTTAAATTTCGCAGGTTACCCTGGCGCTTTCGCCAAACGTAACGCGACTGCGACTCTCTATATTAATAGGTCTTTACCTATGTAATTGGAGATTCTATAACCAGCATTTTCAGATTTAATTATCTGTGGATTGGCGCACAATTCGAAATTCAAATAAATTTTATTCGAAAGCCCTGTTAATTTAATTTCAAATTCAGTCATTTGTTTTCAGATAAAAATGTACTTAGTTTTTTGTTTTTGTGAAATTGTGGTAGTTTTTGGGCCATGGATAAACTGAAAATCCGTAAATTTTCGAATATGAGTTCTTACGTGGAAACACCGCTGCGCAAACAACATATGAAGCATTAACGACGTGTACGGGCCTAACACTGCTTACATAAATACGGTCCATTATTGGTTCAATCGTTTTATATCTGGAAATTTTGAGTTGAAGAACGAGCCTTGCGGTCGGCCGGTGACTATTGTTGACAACGAAAAATTAAAGACGATAGTGGAAGCGGATCAAACTCAATCTACGGCTGATCTTGCTGCGGGCCGTGGAGTTAGTGTCAAAACAACATTGAAGCACTTGCGTCAAATCGCAAAGATTAAAAAGCTAGATAAGTGGGTGCAACACGAACTAAGCGACCAACAGCGAGACTTACGCGTCGAAGCATGCATAGCCGTCTCGCCGCAGAGATGGAACTGAGAAGAGCATTCAAGATATCGTTGATATGTTGAAGAAGACAGACCCGGACGACATGCCAGATTTCGTGGCGAAGGAGCTGAGTAAACTGCCCTCCATCACGTTCGATCACATCGATGTTACTCGGCTGCTAAAGGACATCACTACTTTGAAAGCGGAGATGGCCAGGATGCAGTCCAGAATGGAGGTTTCAGAAAGGAGCAATACTGAGTTACGTGCAGAAATTGCATTATTGCGCAATGTTGGTTCAGTAATTGGGTCACCTGAGGCCTCAAAGGTGAACACGCGTCGAGGAGCGCAGAATGCATCAATCGGCAGTTTTGAATTGGCGAACACAAATGCGTCAACAGCTGCCGATAATGCTGACCAAGCGCCGCCCGCCGCTGCCGTCGTCCGCGCCCAACACCGGCTGCGGAAATGTCACGCGTGGGTACGTCGACCCCTAAACGTGCCTACGCTGCTATTGTCACGACTGGCAAATGTAATGCGTCGCAGCCTAAGCGACAAACCAAAATAGGGGAAAAACTGGAAAAGGGTGCTCAACCTACCCTGACTGCGGTCCGTAGCTCCTTGCCAAAAACGGGCCAAGTTGATGAAGAGGGTTTCATTAAAGTGGAAGAGAAGAAGAAGAAGAAGCACTGTTCCCGTAACCAGTGCGGTACCGCACCGAGTGGACCCAACATGCTGCTGCATCCTGCTGTGCCTACGAAGCAGCGGTATATTTCGCGTCTGCATTACTCCACGAAGATTGAGGAAGTCGTGGAGTATTTAAGAGTGAAGACCAACTGGACTCTGAGGGTCGAAAGGTTGGAGTCGCGCCACAACATCAACTTTAATTCGTTCGTG
The DNA here is from genome assembly GCA_947568875.1 of Fissipunctia ypsillon. Taxonomy (NCBI): domain Eukaryota; kingdom Metazoa; phylum Arthropoda; class Insecta; order Lepidoptera; family Noctuidae; genus Fissipunctia; species Fissipunctia ypsillon. Next base: position 13,722,240 of record OX387654.1, on the reverse strand, counting down.
GTACGAATACCAACCCACCAGCTACAGACCTTCTTGAAAGAGGACTTTTGGCCGAAGGATGTCGTATATCGACGTTTCCGAGGTAGGTTACGCGACACCACGCAGCGAAACACGACGCCGACAATGTTACGTGTATAGTTATAAAATAGTTTATAAGATTATTTTGTCTATGGGCCTCAGTTGCCTGATAGTAAAATGATTATTATTATTTCGTTTATTAATTTTTCTATCTTATTATTTACATTTTTAAATATTTCTTAAAATAAAAAGATATAAAAAAAACATTTAAAAATATAAAAAATAGAGTTCCACCGGTATCGGGAGCAGAGTCCAAGCTACCGGTGGTTAGGGCTGCAGAGACAGGAACCTCCTCACAATGCGAGCCGTATCAAGAAGAACTGCCTTCTGAATCCGGCCCTTGATCCAGCCGCCTAACGAGAGCCTCGAGAGATGTTGGTCGAGGCTGTCAGCCATCAGGCCATTGGCCGTTACGACAATCGGCACAATGGCAGCCGAGCTCACATTCCACATGTCAACAACCTCGTGCGCTAAGTCGAGATATTTTATTTGTTTCTCTTTCTCAGCTTTCACGAGGTTCTCGTCATGTGGGATGGTAACATCGATTATCATTGCGCGGCGCGCTAATCGATCTATCACCACTATATCAGGCTTATTGGCGACAATAGTCCTGTCAGTGATGATAGACCGATCCCAGTACAACGTGACAAGGTCATTTTCGAGAACTGGGTCGGGCACATACTTGTAATACGGTACCTCAGAGTCCACAAGTTTGTATTTCAAAGCAAGTTGTTGTGAATAATCTTGGCCACTTGGTTATGCCTGTGCAAGTACTCGCCGTTAGCCAGACGAGAACAACCAGAGATAATATGTCTGATGGACTCACCCGGACGGTGGCATGCCCGACACACGTCAACCGTCCCGTCCTTCATAATATGTCTCCGGTAGTTATTCGTCAAAATAACTTCGTCCATAATTGCACAGACGAAACCTTCGGTTTACCCAAAAAGGTCACCAAAACGTAGCCAGGATACGGACGCTAGGAAATCTACACCGAGCTCATGAAGAGCCCGATAGAAGCGCCCGTGAAGCTCCTTGCTTTGCCATACCGCCTTGCGGTCATCTGTAGTAAGTACTACAGGTTTGCGCCAGTTCTCTTTAGCCATGGAGAGTGGGGTGAGCCCCTTGTCCACTGCTACCACATCACGGTGCATACCCACGTCAGCTTTTAAAAAATATTCCCTGAGACTGCACACCTCCCGGTTGTGGAGGGTCTTCACATTTAAAAAGCCTCGACCCCCGCACTTCCGCGGGATGTACAGTCTCATCACCGATGAGCGTGTGTGATGCATCCGGTTTGCGGTCAGCAGTGTACGGACCCTTCTATCTAGGGCATCGAGTTCGGTCTGAGTCCATTTGAGTATGCCGAAAGAGTACATCAAAACTGGCATGACCCAACCGTTGAAAGCGCGCACCTTGTTTCCGCCCGAAGACTAGTTAATACCTTCTTCAGGCGACCAAAGAAGCGCTCCTTCAACGATTGCTTCATGTCAGCAACATTGATGCCTAACGCTTCCGACATACCCAAATATTTATAGCTTTCGGTTGAGGAGAGGGATCTAAGCTGTATGGAATCCGAAAGTTGAATCCCCTCAGATTCCATAATCTCGCCTCGCTTTACATGCATGACTGCACATTTGTCCACACCAAATTCCATCCTGATGGCGTTACTGAAAGTTTCAGTTACCTTCAGTAGTTCCACCAGTCGCAATTTGTTGGGGGCAAAGAGTTTCAAGTCGTCCATGTAGAGGAGGTGAGATATGACCTGACCACCTCTCCTCAACCGATAGCCTAGACCTGAATCCTCCAGCAGTGTGCTTAGAGGATTCAGGGCTAAGCAGAACCAAAGTGGACTCAAACTGTCGCCCTGAAATATTCCCCGTTTAATCCATACAAGTTCATCATTCCCCTGGATCTGTCGACACCCTGGATAGCGAAGGACCGTCCTCCATTGCCCCATACACGACTCAAGGAAGGTGCGTAGAGTTGCATCTATCTTGTACAACTCCAGCACCCTTATGAGCCATGTATGTGGCACCGAGTCGTAGGCCTTCTTATAATCTATCCAGCATGTCGACAGATCTTTGCGGAATCGACGAACCTGTTGGCTTATGGCCATGTCAATGAGGAGTAGCTCCTTAGTACCGCGGGACCCGTTCCTACATCCATTTTGAGAGGAAGACATAATCGAGTTACTCTCAATGTGCGTATTTATTTTCACTCTCAAAATGGATGTTAGAAGTTTATAGATCGTCGACAAACAAGTGATCGGTCTATAATTCTTGGGTTCCGCGGGACTTCCTGACTTATGGAGCAGGTGGGTAATGCTTGTTGTTAGAAATTGCGGTAGCGACCCAGACTCTAAGGATGACTGGAATTGAGATGCCAGGCGAGTGTGTGAACTACTTAGCCATTTTAGCCAAAAGTTGTGCAGTCCGTCCGGTCCCGGTGATTTCCAATTTGGCAACGGGCGGACTGCTTTGGCTACGTCTAATGGCGTTATTAAGACCTTTTCCATTTCTGGTATAGTTCCACACACTCGCTCGACATCCTGCATCCAGCCAGCCTCAGCGTGACAGACGGGCACCGACCAGATGCTGCGCCAGAATGTACTCGTGGTGGCATCATCTGGGCGGCGCACGTCCGCCACACTTTTTTCAGGTCGCTCCCAAGCTCTATATACCCGCCTCTCATCGCTCTGGAACATGCGATTCTGCGTGTATCGATCGATCCGCCGCTTATACCGCCGAATACGGCTCGCCCATGCACAAACTTTCTGCTTCAGGAAGTCGATGCGCTCTGTGACACGGGACATGTATTCTCGAGTGCTGATTCCAGTCCCCGAGAATGCCCGCCTTACAAAGCGCATCACTCGTGGTCGTGTATTGCCCTCCCTGAAGCAGTATAGTTTGCCGATGAGTACCCTGGTCCCATCGATACGACGTTCGATCCTGCACTGCCAGACTGGTACGGCTGGTTTTGGTCGAGTAGCTCCGTCACAGTTTGGAAACTTGTCGTTAGCTAAACGACATGCCGCAACAGCCGCGCAATACAGGATCGAATGTGTATCAATGAGATCCTCGCTGCTCTCGAAAAAATTCTTGAGCTGCGTGTCCAAAGCACACACCAGCGCCCTATTTTTCTTGTGCATAGGCAAGTGTGGTAATCGGGGCCTAAGTTCGGTCGGAGTGGACCTATACTCGAGAAACGCATCCTCCAGTGCGCTCCTCAATCGGGCGTTGCACTGGCTACTTACTGTGGCAACCCTATCATCCAGGAGGATGATAGGGTTGCCACAGTAAGTAGCCAGTGTGCATGGTGTTGTAGAGGACTACAACACCATGATTAGACCGCGGTGGGATTGAATCAATAGTTGAAACTTGTACCGCGGTTTGTGCCGGAGTTGAGACGATATGGTTGCTCAATACTTCTGAGCGCAGCCTATCAAGTGCGGCATCGCCCAACCTATGATTGCGTTGGATGACCCGCACCTGATCCGATAGTCGTTGGGCCGAGACGTTGACGGTTGGTTCCAGTTCCTGGAACAGAGACAGCATTCTAACACGGTACGCAGTGAGGTTAATTCCCCCCTCTGTAGACCCGTAATATGCGCGCATGACGTTCTCGTTCATAGACTGAGTCCATCTCATGCGCTGCACACAACCACCGGCAGCGGGGACCCGGCTCGGGGCCGGTTGGCCCCTAAGTCCCAAGCTCCTCGGTGGCCGGCCTCTCCCCTGTCGACGTACAGGTGTTGGCGACGTCGGCGGGGAAAAATACTCGTCGCTCGAGCTCGACGCAACTACCGCAGCTGGTGTCATCACAGCGCTCACGGTGGGGCTGGATACCGGCGGCGGCGAGGCGGAGCTGAGAGAAGAGTCCGGAGGTGGTGCGCGTGCTCGTGCAGCTGATCTCGTCAACATTATTATTTATTCATTGATTCTTTGTGGTTTTATCAGAGGTGACATGACAGATGTCACCTCCGATTCGGTATTTTTATTATAGGGTTCATTTTCTGTTTTTGTAGAATAAAAATTTATATAAAAGGGTTTAGATTGCCTTTGGGTTTCGTTTGAATTTCTGATATAATACAAAACTGCGTCTAAAATGAATAAAACTTGTGAAAATTATCGGGAATAAATTTCGTGACGTGTTGACGTTAGTGTTGCCGCAATGTGATGATTATTATTAATTATTATTATAGCACTACTGAATCGGCATAGAAACGAGGGAATTCTAAATCGAATTGTTACCTGCGATGAAAAGTGGATCCTGTACGACAATCGTAAGCGTTCGTCTCAGTGGGTGGACCCGGGTACAGCACCTAATCAGTCCGCTAAAAAAATTATTACTCATATGATGATGATGGTGACTGTCTAGTGGACCAGTGCCGGACTTGTACATCACAGCTTCTTACCAAATGGCACAACAGTGACGGCAGATATCTATTGCCAAGAATTGCAAACAATGATGGAGAAGCTAGCAATTCAACAACCAATACTGGTCAATCGCTCTACCCCATTGCTTCTCCACGACAACGTGCGAGCTCACACTTCACGATAGACATTTGCAAAGCTACAAGAGTTACAGCTGGAAGCTCTCCGTCACTCACCGTACTCGACCTAGCCCCAACAGTTTTCTACTTTTCAAAATTTAGACAATTTTTTAAGTGGGATAAAATTCAACACCCGTGAGGCAGTACAAAACGCTTTCGCCGACTTCATCGCCTTCCGTCCGGCAGACTTCTACAGTAAAGGGATAAACAAACTGCCATCAAAATGTCAAAATTGTAGAGATAATTTGGGCCAGTACTTTGATTAGCTGACATAAAAAAAATACCAAAATTTTTATATTTTAAAATTTTCATACAAATCTCCAATTTCATAGGTACCTAATATATTGCAGTATTTGTTTGCGACACGCACACACCTAAATGTTTGCATATTTTGTTATACGAATTTGCGGCAAAACATAAAAGTTTAAGAAAAGAAAAAGTGTAAGTGTAGTATTCTTCGTTGCTACGCCAGTGCAGTTTAACGAAAACTCTGTTCATCTCATCACAAAAACGATTTCTAACTTTAGTCCAAGCCCAAACCTTCGAGCCACTTTTTCCGTTTAGGGTTAATAATGTTTGTTTGTTGTTTTTCTGTGTTCGGTTCACACCTTCATACCTCGTACAAATGCGCATAACGTTTTAAATTTTGCCGCTGCCATCATCCATGGAGTTATTATTCTGTGGCCATCATTTTCATGACAGCTGTCACAGTCTATGGCCGTTATGTGCGGCCATCGCTCTTCCAGCAAACCTTCACTTTAATACAAAAACTGGCTTTAGATCCGCGTCTAAGTTGTAAGTTTTGTATCAAGAACTTTAGGCCTGTGGGAATAAAATTCAAAATACAATAACTGGGCTCCACGGTTTAAGCTTCAACTAAAGTTAGAACTTGTAATAGGGTGTGGGTTTAACACTCACGATATGTACGCATTTTTAGTTATACGGGTAAGCGGCAAAACACATACAGTGTGTTTTTGTTTTAAATAAACATTGACAATCGATGGAAAAATAGGTACTGTAATCTTTTTTAAAACACAAAATACATATGAAAATATTTTATTCAATGTAAGAATAAAGTTTTATAAAATTGAACGATCATGATTTATATTAATCTTAACATTTTAGAAGTAGCTTTTGTGAAAACAAACGTTATCCACATAATGACTAACACAAACACATAAAAGAAACCACTGAAGGAAAACATCTTGATCATGATATAGCCGAGTGTGACCCATATGACGAAGGCGTGGGAGCCGAGCCGGCGCAGGGACAGGCGCGGGGGGAGCTCTTTACTCACAATGCTCTGATGATTTGTTACATCCTTCATATACGTATGAATCGTGCAAGGCGATTGTAGTACTTCACGAGCAATGAATCCACACAAGTCATTTCTATTCCAATAACTAGTAAACTGGTCTCCATACTGTGAATTGAAAAATCATAATTGTTAGGTACAGCATAATGTAAGGTAACATCAACCAAAAAGACATCCGACAGCATCAAATACTCATAATTTCGTTTAAAAACATACCATTTCATTTAACCTTGAAGCTATTTGGTACAACATCCTCACTAATATTGTGCTCTCATAGGTCGTTATTGGCATCAGGTCGGGGTCACCCATATAGTGTACTTTAGTGGGTTTGCTGCGGAGCTGTAGACATTAAAAAAACGGTTATCTATTTGATCGAAACTTGTACATCCATTTTCATTTCGCACAAAATCATTCCACGAATATTGTTACGCATAATTTACTGATTCACATAATTTTTTGTATTGTGGCGGCATCTACATCGCCACATGCGAACTACGCATCACACTGACGTCACGCAAAATCCTGCATCGCGCAAGCAGAGTTTACCGCGCGACTAGCATATATACAACATTCTGACATCAACCGTCGGGCAGTAGCCCACCAGACACAACACCCGTCTGGTCGGAGGATCCTCCGATCAGACGGGTGACTACTATACTGACGGATGATTACTATAGATAGAGGATGAGTGAACTTTACACCTTGTTCTATTCCTCATGCCTCTATAATATCATCTTACTTTTCATCGAAAAAACGATTCAGTCTCGATTTTTAGAAGCCCCGCTAGGCTCGTGCCAGTGTTGGCATTAATCAATTAATTTTTTAATCAATTAATTAATTTGATTAATTTTAATCAGATAAAATTAATCATGATTAGAATAATCATGATTAAAAAAATAATCTTAATCATGATTATTGACGTTAATCATTAATCATTAATTGATTAACTTGATTGTAAACTAATACATCCATCAATGTTATTAATTCTATATAAAAGAAATGATGGAAAATAATGACACATTTATTAAAATATTTTTATTAATTATTCAAAGAACAAAAAAATAATTTATAACTTTCAAATACACTGAATTCTAATTTTGAAGAATATTTTCAATCAACTAATCTCCGATCTTTACATTTCTGATTTCTTGATGTTCAAGTTACATTTCATAACTACTTTTTTTTTCAAATGATAATTTGTGTGACCTAGGTTTATTTAGCATAGTTGCAAAAGAAAACATTCTTTCTACCGAGCCAGAGGACGGCATTGGTGTATTGTTCTTAATAAACACTTTGCCTATAACAGGATAACTTCGTAGAAGCTCTCGTTCTTGGCTTCCCTCGGCAAAAAAATTTGAAATTATCATATCCGCTCTCTTTTTATTATCAACTGATTCCGCTTCACTGCCAGAGTCGGAATTGAAATCAAAAAACTCGTCTTCTTGGTGGCGTGTGTTATTGGCTGCATTGTTGACTGTTAAAAGCTCTGGGATTTCTGATATTTCCTTCCTTACGACTGATTTAAAAATGTTTATACACTTCTTTTGATCAGCTGCAGTTAGACATACTAGCCACTTTTTTTTAAATCTGGGGTAACACAGAGCTGCAACGGCTGCATATTTACTAGTTTCACTCGAAAGAGTGTAAAACTCTTCAAATCTTTTCTCTACGCTTTGTAGATATTTTTCAGCAAGTGGTTCACAGAATTTTAGATTTGGAGTAGTCGTGATCTTCTGTCATTTTTTTTTAGTGCATGCAGGCAAGGTAATAATATTCCATAAAATGAGTCATCGCCCTGCAATATGTCCAAAGCAGTTGCAACTGGAGCAGCGCATTGGCAGTATTCCTCAATATATTGAAATTCAGAGTCTCGTAATGGATTTCTTATACTAAGTGCTCTAGCTAGTTGAGAGTAACTAGTTCTGATATTCAATATATTTCTCAAAGCGTCATAGTAACTATTCCATCTAGTTATGCCAGGTCGTGTTAACGTATGTCCAAGAATGTTATGTATCACCTCAGCTGATTTTGGGTGAGCAGCAGCACTCCATAAATCGTTACATTTTTCCATTATTGTGGAATGCAATTTTCCAAGACATGTCGATTTATCAGTCAACAAGGCTTGGACGTCCTTGCTAGCAATCAAATTTAAAGTGTGCGCATTACACCTAAAGTGAAATGGTAACAAATTGTTTTGTGAATGGTCGTCTACTATATTTGCTTCTAACAGAAGATCATCATGTTCGTGTTCCTGTCTTGTGCCGAACTCTCCTTCAATCACTTCGAGTTCTTCTCCACTTAACTCGTTCTCGCTGCTACTTGGACTTGAAGATTCATTATCTTCATCATTTTCGATTAAGGATGTCGTATTTATTCCGAATATCTTGAAGGCTTTCACAAAATTTGACCCATTGTCAGTAACAGAGCATACTATTTTAGTGGGGTCAATATCAAAATCTGAGTATATTTCCAGAAGCAAATCTTTTATGCGGTCAAATGTATGTGCCCCTTTAAATCGGCGACAAGCTAAAGCTGCAGAACGCCTCTTATAGTTATTATCAATCCAGTGCACTGTAACACCTAAAAAACTTCTTTTCTTCCCTGACCATATATCAGCGGTGGTGCACAAATATTTCACAGCAGCTAGGTTTTGTTTTATTTCGCAAATCAGATCGAATGATTGTTTAGCTACTTTTTTTCTGAGAGAACGTCGCCCGGGTATCTTGATTCCACTATTTGTCACATTTAAATCCTCCATCATCTTAATGAAGTAGGGGTCTTCCACGGCTCGAAAAGCAATCATTGAGTTAACGAAATAATTTACTAAGTTACGGTCAAAAGTTTCTTGAGTTACAGGTGTTTTCGGAGTTTGCCTTGAAGTCGGAACTGTATTATTTTTATTTTTCTTTCGCTTATTGTCTTTCATATATTTTTTACATTCCTTTTCTGTGTCAGCGCCATGCTTCCGTTTTAAGTGTCCCAAAAAGTTAGATGTCGTTTTGCCATAGCCCTTAACTTCTTTACTTTGATGGTCCGAACACTTCATACAAACTGCTACTGTGTTCTTGTCTGTGCATTTGTCTAGTAGAAGCTTATAATAGATACCGTCAAATAAAGCAGAAGAAGAAAGATCTGATTCCGATTGCACTGTTAAATTCTCGGAATTGTTTCCCGAAACCGACGGATCATTTGAAACACCACTACTATTAGAGTCATGATCACAATTCATGTTTGTTTTTAAGTTACTCACTGAGTGAAACAATATCACAAAATGTTGCAAAATCTGGAAAAATTATCCCCAACCGAGTGCAAGCGAGCGTGTGTCAGCCAGATAGTGTTAAAACGTGACTGTTATTTCCAAAGTTAAGAAAATTAATGAAAAAAATAATACCGAATTCCTATTTATACAAGGTGGAACAGGACGATTGACATTCCTTTAAACTACGTAAAGAGATTCATGTTCTTTACCCGTATACAAAAAATCAATCAAATCCAATGAATACTTTAGCCACAGGAAATTATTTTTCATTTTCTCATTTTTCAACATGATGTAGATCTGAAGTCCGTAATAATAGGTAAACATAGCCGCCACCGCGCCCCGCACCCCGCACCGTACCGTTGGTCAGTGACTTTTCGTAGATAAAGCGTGTTTACTTTTTATGCAGTTGATTCTGCTGTTTATTTTGTTCGAAAACTACAATTTTTTAATTTTCCATTAATTACTAATCTTCGTGTTTTAAAATGTTTCAATGGATTAGTGCTGTGCTCGTTTTCATTTAATGTCGTACATCCAGATACACGTTGTATAGACTAGACAGGTAAATCCCGGAGCGGGAAGCCCCCTTGTAGGACACAAGGGTATTCCCCAAAATATATGGAAGATTCTGCACTAGGTCCATCCGTACATACTATTGAGGGCTTCCCCGTAAAATTAAGCATACATGAAAAGGTTTGCCAACTTAAAATCGGTAGAAAAATCGGGAGAACAATTAAATAAATAAATGAGTAGTTAATAGTTAATCAAATAATCAAATTAACGATTAAAATTAATGATTAAAAATCATAATCAAAAAATTTGATTATGATTAATTAATCGTAATCAAATTTTTTGATTATGATTTTTAATCATTAATTTTTAATCGTTAATCAGATTAACTTTGGGCCTACACTGGCTCGTGCGCAGTTGGTAGAAGTTCTAACCTAACCAATCTGGTTGGTGTGTCCATATTTAGCAATTGCAACCAACTTGAATGTATGCTCTGTTCCAAAAGTATGGTTATTACATATGAATGTTGTTACTAATTCCATATAGCGAGTGGTTGAAAGAAGAATTTAACCTGAACAGGGTTTGTTAGACAGACATTATTATATTTTATTTTAAAAAGTACAGCGACAGACTACAACCTTAGAAAATTCAACATACAGTATACAGGGTGTAAGGGACAGCCCTCCGCAAACCAACAGGGTGCATTCAAGTCCTTATTTGGAATCATATTCCACGGTTAAATTTCTCAGGAAATTTTTTTTTAAATCGTTTTTTCAGTTACTATTCCTTTATTTCAATGTAAAATTACATTATCTGTTATTATTAATTAATAACTCTCTGCCTGCGTCTGTGTTTCCGAACGTATACAACCCCGATCTCTTCAAAATGAGAATAGGCTTCTTCTGGGTAAGCTCGCTCCATCGTCGACTTTGTCTCTGTCATCGCTGACCTAGACTAGAGTCAAGAGCAAACCTATCTTAAATAAAATAAATTAAACAGCTAAAATCCAAATATCAGCAATGGATGTTGAAATACTCGGCGACCGAAGGCTCGCTGCGCTGCCGTTCGCTACGCTATTGAATGACTATTTCATGAAATCTTGACAATTAGGATTATACAAACTTATGGAGTTTTTATTATTAGTTTAATAAGTATTTGTGTAATAAGTAGTTAATAGTTTTAATAAAAAATATATACTGAAATTTTTAGATCAACATAATTATAATTATTATCTATTCTTATAGTCTGTTATTAATACTTATGGAGTTGTATTATTAATTTTGATGGTTATAATTTTATTCTGTATGATACTTTAATCAACATACAACTTAGTATCATGTAAATTGCAAAAAACATAAGGTTGAATTTGGCGGGCTACTTGGCGCTTCCCCTTAAGGTGAAATAATATGGAGATATCTGGAATTTCTCAGTAGCGGCCCGGAGTCTGGATTTGTGCTCGGTAGATGGCAATAGGCTCGCTCCCCTATTACATTGGACATGTAGGTACATAACTGGCGAAATGTGGGTGTACTATAATAGGTACACCTCTGCCCAACCCTTCGGGGAAACAAGGCGTGATGTTATGTAATATGGAGATAATGACACTGTTTCATATAAAGAATTTATAAAATTGTTCAAAACCAAGTCTACCTATAGTACCTGTAGGCCTGATTAAGGGGAGAAGTAATTTCTTCAAAACTACAGTGGTTTTAACTATGGCGGTAGTGTGACCAGCTCCCATACATTTTTGCTCACTATCCTTTCGGCGACATAATATTTATTGAATTAAAAATTCTGCGTATGCGTGTGTATGGGAAACTAAAATCGATGAACCGATTTTCTATAAAATGATGTACTTATTTCTAACTTAAAAAAAAAACATAGTCCAATGGTCTTGTAAATAATAAATGTTGAAATTGTATACCTTATTTGTGATGGACAGCGGAAAACTTGTGGTGTTGACGTAAGACGAATGTTCCAGAGAATTGTCTTCTATGGTGGGCTCTGGTGGAAGCACCGCATTCTCATTCAACTGAAAAATAAGAAGTCAAGGGATAAGTTATAATAATTATTATGCTAATGTCAATGTCTATAATTAAAAAAAAAAGAAAATGAGTCAAAGTTATAATTTTATGATTCACACTCGAAAGTACCTATAGTTTATTATGGTATTACAATGTTATGATATGATTACTTTCTAAACCAAAAATCATTAAGCTTTCACAAAATATGCAAATTAATGTAATCGTTTTACCCCAAATATATGAGAAAAGTGATGAAAGCTGGCAGTTAAATAATTTGGCACTCTCTTGGACTCTTCCAATAAAGCGATTTCCTCATCCTGATCTTCTATCATCAGAAAGACTTTTATTGCGCCCCATATGCCTGAAAAATTAATAGTTATCAAATTTATCATTTGTTCATCATCATATTTCATCCCGAAAATAATAGTGCTTATTCATAGTGTTATAGTATAATATTTTCCGTTCTAACATCATATTTTCAAAACTACCTTTTTTTCGTAGATGTAATATCTTATTAAACTCTTCAATATTATTTTCTGCTGTTAATTTTGCAGCAACGATTCTCTTCACTAACTGAGACGCAAATGATCGCATGTTATCACTCCAAATAGGTTGATATTCGAAATTAGCTGACAGATTCAATTCTGATATAGATTGTTTAGCTATTGTCACCCATTTATGTAAAGATATGCCATTGTATGTGTAACTGTAACATAATTTGTTATTTTATTATCATTAGACACATTCACATAATGATTTCTTGAATCATTCGAGTTAATGTAGGAACGAAATTACCTTTGTTCAATACCAGAATTGTTATAACTGGTATCTGGACTTGGATTTAATCCTAAACCACTGTCAGTAATTGCTTGTTCTAAATTCCATAAAATAGGACATAGATGCTGCTGTGAAAATACCTGAAAAATGACGACAAATTAATATCATCTAAAGATATGACTGCCTCCATAATTAATTGGCACTATTTAGCAAAAGACACATACCTTGCCTAATCTGAACAGCATAACAGCGTTCTTGTAGGCACTCAAGTCTAGCCTCATAAATCTAGGCAGTACAAGTTGGAAGATACAAGTGTATGATGGGAAGTTTTCAGCTATGAACTGAGTAAAGCTTGCATCTAGTGTGTTCGTGAATTGTTCTTCTTGGTTATTGTTGGACATAGGAAACCTGGAAGAAACAAATACAAATTTTGGTATTGGCCTTTCGATCTCCACATTCAATGCGATATAGGATAGGTACATTACTGTGAACGCGGACCTTGCGACCTCTGTTGGGCAAATTGTTATTGTGTTTTTACATTTGACTCTAGATTTGTGCTCTGTTGATGGCAATGATCCTATTCGAGACTTACAATAAAACAATTGTGATTTAAAAAATAACAAAATAATTGAACATCTAGCTGACCAGACAGACATTGTCCTGTCTAAGCAATAGTTCATACAAAAATGAATTTAAATGTTTTCTAATAGTCAACAACAACAACAACTAGTATAACCTAGTTATACAGGGAAACCTATTATTAGCCATACAATACTGTAATACACAAACTCTGTAACATATGTACCGCTGCTGGTTGCCTAAATAAAGAAAATAAAAATCCCATAGAAAAAAGCACTTTCAGTTCCTCCCCAATTTTCTAAATTTCCGGGACACTTAAAATTATAAACAAATTAGGTAGTCACGGGGACTACCGACTGTAGTAAAAACTTAAATCTTTGGAATAACTGTTTTTTTTTTTTAATTTTTAAATTAATTAAACTTAGTATGAATATTTAAACATAATTTGTAAATTGAAATTTTCTTTATTTCATTAAATACAAATAAATCATATTTTTAAATATTAGACTATGATAAGTATAAAAACAGTTAAAAATATAAAAAATTGTAGTCCACCGGTATCGGGAACAAGGTCCAAGCTACTGGCGGTCAGGGCTCCAGAGAGACGAACCTCCTAACAATGCGAGCTGTGTCCAGAACTACCGCTTTCTGAATCAAGCCCTTAATCCAGCTGCCCAACGAGAGCCTCCTTAGGTGTTGGTCGAGGCTCTTGGCAATTACGCCATTGGCTGATACGACTATCGGCACAATGATCGCTGAGTCCACTTCCCACATGTCGACAACCACGCGAGCCAAGTCAAAATACTTGATTTGTTTATCTTTTGCAGACAGAAATAGGAGCCCCGCTGCGCGGGGCTCCGTCGACCTGCTGTCAGTTTATGCTTGCATGCTGTATATATGGTGTATGCTTGTTTGCATGCCTGCTGCATGCATGGTGGCGTTTTATCATATTAGACTAAATAGGTCTTATGTCTTTTGAGTGGTTTATCAAACGATTTTATATTCATTGTGTTATGCTTATAAAAATTAGTTACTTTAAAATTATATCAATCGTTTATTAAAGTAACTGATCATTATATGAGATAAAATTATAGATCCAGTTGTTATATCTTGTAAATATTAGAGATTTTGTAATTATATCATATTATTATATTACTTACCCAAATCAAAGGCATAATAATCGGCCTTCATAAATCCGGTAAAAGTGATCGTGAGATTTCAAGACTGCAGAAGATACCAAGGCAAACTGTTGACTACATCGTTAAGAAATTTGCGACTGAAGGAACAATTTGCAACAAACGTCGACTTCAAAAAAAAAAACAATGAGGTTATCAATTCGACACGTATGTATGTAATATTGGAACTGCAATATACTGACATATGATAATCTATTTACAGATGTATGTAGGTATGATTGTCCACGCAGTTCTCCGAAACTAAATATTATTCGGATTGTGATTCCGAAATTAAAGTTATTTCTTAATTTTGAGTGTTAATTTCTTTTTGAAGTCGATTTAATTTTTTTAAATTACTTTTTTATTATTTATACATATAGGTATAATCTCACCTATCTTGAGAAATATTGTTGTTAACATATCTCCAAGGCTGTATTAGACTCAACCATAGTTCCATGACGAGTCTAAACGACGCATCTAGTGGCCAAGTTGTAACCAAATGTTTGATATAATGGTAGGCACGGACACACATTATTTGTCGAGCATATTTTCTAAGTGCTGATGATCGGACGGCAGGGTCCGACATATGTTTGGCTGAGAAAGAGTGCAAATGTTTGACAAGAACCCGCACTGTTCTTACGCGCTCTGGACTCGAAGATATAGTCGAGTAATTCCTTTGGAACATCTGTATTGAATAAAAACAATTAAATCAGTTTAAATGAAGAATACGCTGCAGCTGATAACCACAGCGTGATCAAAATAAATGTTGCAAGAGCAGTTAGCATAGCAGGCTTAATTTTGAGAATGAAGAAATATAAGCAGGCATTGCGCTTACCTCAACATTTCTGGCATTGAATTGTTCTACACTCATCCAAATATCAATGAAGGCTTGCAGCACTGTTTCAGAGCGCCAAACCTCATTGCGTGACTGATTTTGTGATGTTGTATGTTGATTGCTCATGCTGGAGCCAGATAGGTCAGGTATCAGCAGCAGAGATGGAGAATACAAGGGTCTGGAAAATAAATGTAACACCTATCAATGATTGGAAAAAAAAAAGGTATTTTGACATGAGAAATCTCTTTTTTTGTTTCCCGATAAGTCACAACTATGAAGTCGCGGTCTGGTGCGAAAAAATATTTATTTAACATAACATAACATCACGCCGTTTCCCCGATGATGATCATGATTTTGATGTAAATATCTATTTAATGTGCGTTTAAAGACAGGCTTAAAACAAATATAAAAAAAATAAGAATACCTATTAGCTGTTTGTAGAGGAGCAGCCATGGGCACTTTACCAGTGTAGTTGGGTATATGTGGCAACACGGATATGTTTGGATCCGCAGGCAGGAAGTGCATGAGATAATCACATGCAAGAGCGAAGTATGCACTGCTCCAGTTTTCCCAAGAACTTGTTTGTTGGCTGTTACTCACAAGATGCAGGGCAAAATTGATGATATAGTAATCAAATGGATCTGATTAAACATAATGTAGGAAATTATATGTCATTTGTGTAGACTGCTCGGAATTACATTACTGACACCATCTACTTAAAAAGTATATAAGGGGAAGTTTGAAAGTGGCGTCATTGACAGAGAAGTTGAAAGGAAATCGTTTGGCTTGGTATGGGCGTGTGATGGGAAGGGAGGAAACGCATGTGACTAAAAGAGAGATGAATATAAATGTTTATGGATGGGAGAGGGAGGGGAAGGCCAAAGAAAAGATGGATGGATTGTGTGAGGAATGATATGAAAGAAAAGGGAGTGAATGATAGCGTGACGGTTGACAGGGGAAAATGGAAAGAGGAAGTGTGTTGCGCCGACCCCAAGTAATATGGGACAAGGGCGAGAGTTGACGATATTAGATATTTATGCTGCCAGTGGGATGTTACATTTTATTGCACTGTGAGCTGAACTGATTGCGATATAGAAGAAAACTCGAAACATTATTGTATCAGGTTTTTCATGCTGCCAAAGTGATGTCAGATATTTTTAATCACAACGAGGTCGTGGTCTTCTAAATATAATTGACTAGGCAGATATTTATAACGCAAGACATGTACGATATTATTGTATTCTAAGAGGTGACACATATTTTTGAAGCCGATGCAGTATCCTATGTTTTAGCTCGTCGGATAGTTTTAGTGTTCCTTCGATATCACATATTTGTACTGCAACTTGTATAATAATATGCCTTCCGCAAATGATCACAAATATTTGCCGTCATCTTGACGACATATATTAATGGAAGAATGATGAAATCTGATATTAGTGTCGAGCTGTTCATGGTAATATATTTATACTCGTGACTGTACATTAACCGTGGTAGCAACAGAAAAACGTTCTTAACAGACTGTCCTTAACTTTTTAAGTAATTGCTAACTGAATTCACAGATTTTGAGTTTGTTTCGGCCTTTCATCTCAGAGTAGTCAGATAGGAAATTCCGACCTCATCTAGTTTATAAAATATGATTGACGTGTAAAAGTGTTTGTACAAATAAAATCATTTATCATTTGAAAAAATGGTAGTCTGCTAAAAAAGTAATTTCTCACGTTTTATTTTCATGATGCTATTAGATGCAGTTTCGTTTAAGGATAAACAGACTCATCCAGACTTACTAATGTTTAAATAGTAGAAAAGCCACAAGATACAGTTGTCCTAAGGATATCCGTCCCATAAAAGGATACGAAGTAGACAAAGTGCTAAAAACAACGCACTACGATAAGAGCCCTGGTGAAGATAGAGTTACAACCGAAGCCCTGAAACTAGGATCTGCCACACTGCTCCCACACCTTTATTTGGCCATCTCCGTTTTGTTTAAGTTACAAACAATACTACATAAAAAAAAAATAGGTTTCATTGTTTTTATATCACCGCCAAATACTTATCTACGGTAAAATCGTAAACAACTTATTGTTATTTGCCGACTCCTGGTCATAAAACCAAAATAGTGATAATGTCGGAATTTCTTCGAAGTTTATCTTTGAAGTCACAGTTTTGTTTTGATTTAGTTATTAAGAAATAAACATAACTAAAATGCAGTATAACTATTACAAATATTATTACGTTAGTTATCTGATGTCATTTGACCAGAAAACACGCTCTCCGTAGCTTAGTACTTAAAGTCTAATAATATTTTCTTGCTTTTCACTTCTGACTTTTATTTTTTGAAGAAAATGTGTAAAACTAAGGAATATTCCCAAGAAATTAAAGGCATAATAATCGGCCTTCATAAATCCGGTAAAAGTAATCGTGAGATTTCAAGACTGCAGAAGATACCAAATACCAAGGCAAACTGTTGACTATATCGCGCATCGTTAAGAAATTTGCGACTGAAGGAACAATTTGCAACAAACGTCGTTCAGGCAGACCGAGAGCCACAACTTCGAGTGAAGATTTGAGTATAGTTATTAAAAGCAAACGGAATAGACGATTAACTGCACCGGAAATAGCAGCACAGTTTAATGTGGATCGTGATATTCCAGTCAGTGTGTCCACAATCAAAAGAAGACTCCGTGACGCAGGACTTAAGGGATGCATAGTGGTGTTAAAACCACTTCTTAAAACTATTAACAAAAACAAGAGACTGAATTGGGCTAGAGAACACAAGAACTGGACAATAGCAGATTGGGAAAAGGTCCTCTGGGCGGACGAATCAACATTTGAAATTGGATCCAAACGAAGAGTTTTCGTACGGCGGCGGCAAGCAAACGAAAGGGTGAATGACGCTTGTACTATAGCTTCAGTTAAACACGGCGGAGGGTCTGTGATGGTTTGGGGCTGTTTATGTGGCTCCGCCGTTGGAGATCTTGTGCGAATACAAGGAATCATAAAAAAAGGTTATAAAAAGATATTGGAGAAAAACGCAGTGCCTTCTGGAACCCATTTAATTGGTCCGGGGTTTATATTTCAACAGGATAATTACCCGAAACACATGTCAAGACTATGCAAGGACTTTTTAAAAGGAAAAGAACAACAACAGGTGTTGAAACTCATAATATGGCCTCCACAGTCCCCAGACCTAAACCCGATAGAACTATTGTGGGATCAGCTGGATAGACAGGTGCGGAAACGTTGTCCTACATCTCAGGAAGACTTATGAAGAAAACTCTAAGACGAATGGCAGAAGATAACCAAGACAATATTGGAAAAATTAGTAGATAGGTTGCCGAAGCTCTGTGAGGCTGTCATTAAAAATAAAGGTGGACACATAGATGAGTCCAAAATTTGAAAAGTGTATTATTGTTATGTTTAAACATGCTAATAAACAGTTTCATTGAATCAAACCTTTACAAAATGTATTTTACTAGGTGGCCAAATAGTTTTGAGCGGTAGTGTATTTATAAGGCGTTCATCAAGGTCATCCACAATCACATAGATGCAAAATTAGACACGCATCAACCACCGGAACAATCCGGATTTCACCCAAGTTTTTCTACCACGGACTTTAAATCAGTTACTTAATACAAAAATACACAGAATTTTGAAAACCTGCACAATATATCTGGTTTTTGTAGACTACACAAAGGCTTTATGACAGCATTAAACACAGCGCAATATTTTCAGCCTAATGAAGTCCAGATATAGAGGAAACTTCTAAAGAACTACTAAAGATTATTTATAATAATAGCACGGCCAACGTTATACTGGATTATGTAGGCACATTCAAAATCGACAAAGGGCTAAAACTAAGGAGGTATTTATAAAAAAAAAACTCGCAGACACATGGGCGACGAAGGGCATTCCAATCAGCGATAAAAAGCTATCAAACCTTCGTTTTGCGGACAATATTGTTCTTTTTGCGTCTACGACAGAAGAACTGAGCACTGCAAGCCTTTAGGTTGGACTGACGATAAATCGGTCAATGACTAAAGTCATCACGACGAATGCTGCTAAATGTAAGGTCGAGGTCGATGGACACGAAATACACTATGTCGACGAATATATCAACCTGGGCCAGTTAGTTTCCTTCGACAAATTATTAAACCATAGCCATCCTTAGGCCTTGATAGATCATTGACAACGTTGTCAACGTGAATTTGAAGCTGTCTTCGGTCGCCTAATATCCTAATAGGTCACTGTAGTCAAGGGACTGCTGAACTTTCGAAGCTCGAATCACGTGATCATTCGACATTCACTCTGATCTATTGTTATAGGATGGTGTGTTCATATTAAATATAATAAATAAGGGAGGATAAACAAAAATTCTTAAATATTCTAACAAAAAGAACGTTTTCTATTTAGATTTCGTATAGAAGTTGTTTTCTCAGAATGTTTCTCGAATAGCCTTCTAACCTATTACATGTTAATAATTGTAGTATTAAGCTAAAATTCCCAGAAAATACGATAAACATTTGGTTTAATTGCTTAGTTGTGCAAAGCAATTGAGATTATTAAGCCGGGCACCAGAAACAAAGGGAAAACATTTTGTTTGCCCCTTTTTTGTGTGAGTGTTAACTTTTTACCCTGAATTGTAAAGCTTTATAACAAGATACATTTCTACAGACAGCAGCAAAAACGGCTCATAAATGTCACCCCCGTCAAAGACAATGCCTTTTGTCTTTAAGCACAATGGTGCACATGTATGTTTCTTCACAACAAAACTCTTCAATGGCTTCATTAGTACTATTAAAAGGGACGGAAATTGTTTATTTAGATCGTTAACCCACCAAACAAATAATTTAATGGGGCTGACCTTCGACCACTTATCGCTGCCTCGCGACCTGGCAAAATTTGCCGTAAACATAACAAAGCCACTGTGGATGACGTAATGGAAAGCATTAACAACAAGAGAAATGGGACAGCTCCAGGAACAAACCGAGTGGTAATCGAGCTTTACAAAGCGATGCCCCAAATATTACAGGAACCTGTCACCAAACATGAACAAAGCCTGGACACAGAACGAAGCATCCGACACATGGTTAGAGACAGTGCAGGTACCAATTCCCAAAAAAAATAACCCTAAAGATACGAACGACTATCGCCGCATATCGATTTGCAATACAGGATATAGAATTTACGCTTCTTACTTACTAAAAAAATAGACGAAATAATAAAAGAACTGGACAATTACCAATCTGCCTTCAGGCTGCTTTTTAAACAATCGGTCAACAGATGATCACATCTTTACACTCAAAAGGGTCTTGGACGAATGGCGTGCAGGTAGAAGAATTTTTGTTCTCGCTCTCGACATAGAAAAGCTTTTGATAATGTAGACCTCATCGCACTGCGCGATATTTTACATAATACAACGAACAAACAAATCATTAGCTAACAGGATAATCAAGGTGTGCATTAACGAACGAAGATACATCAAATGGTGTGGCCAGCAAAGCAACTGGATTATTACAAAGCAAACAGAAGGGAGTGAAACAAGGTTGTCCTTTATCCCTTCGTCTTTTTACACTGGTCATGGATGATGTCCTTAGGACTCTTGAGGACGAAACGCAATTAATCAAACTAGACCAAGATCATGAAATCTCTCTCCCCCGGTACTATCATGTGCAGACGACCTTATCTATATTACAGATGACCTAAAAAGGCTAGAAGGTATCGTATTTTATATTAAACCCCTAATAGCTAGTGTCGACCTCCAAATAAACGGAACAAAATCAAAAATACTAATTAGGGACCCTATAGCTTCACAGAAAACGACCTACGTGACCATTAATGGAATAAATCTACCTAAAGTTGAGGAAATTAAATATCTAGGCACAAACATAACATCTGCATTAAGCAGGAAAAGCACAATAAAAAAACGTTGTCAACAAGCAACTAGATACGCGAAGTCACTATTACCATTCATAATAAACTCAAAGATGGACTGGAAATTAGCCAGACTTATGTACCGAATGGTGATCGTACCTTGTATGATACACGGTTTGAAAGTATCGGCACTCACTAAAGCTAACAGGTCAAGACTGAGAAAATACGAGAGAGTTATCATGAGACTTGATTAACCACGCTAGAAATAAACTATTACAAAAGAAAATGCATAAAATCTTAAGACGGAAAAACCGTAACCAAACGCATCAAGAACCACAGGACGTGCTATCTCGCACATGTTCACAGGCGCCGCGAACTGCACCTGTTACATGCAGCAATAAAGTACAAGGACAAATCCAAAAAAGTCGGCCGACCTATTTACACACGGAATGACATGACAACCTAAAACTGGACATGACTTACTTCGATAATGACATCAATTTTTGGATGGACACGGCTGATGAACGAGATAAGATTAAGAAGGCTGCTTGCGAGATTTACAAGAAACCTGAAATGGATAGCAGTGAGACTTAAAACGAAGACTTTGGAAACAGCTACATGTAATACAGCATAGCATAAGATCCACCGGTGAAGTTGGACTTGAAACAACCTGGCGGCGACGTCCTTAAAAGGTGCCCATCCATGGATAAATATTACCCGTCTCTCCAATATTCGATGGCTTACTTAAGGGTGCATACTCGGTAGGCTCTAATAATCCATGAAACATGAGACTACAGGGGCTAATGTGAATCTTTGGGTTCATTCGAGTAATCGAGTCTGGTCAAACCACGCTGGGGTCGGTGCATTTCATTCACTCATTTTATTGTTTATTAATTATGGAATAAAACAAAATATAAACAGAAACATCACAAAAACCTCAGTAGGTTTGTCCGGATGTTGAAACCAGACAGATGAGCCAGGATCGACAACCAGTGGGTGCCTGAAGACGGGCGTCGTCACCGATGCAGGCCTAAGAAACGATGACGTGACGATTTAAACTCGTTCCTAACCAGAAGGCACAGAATGAAGAGAATTGGATAAATATGGGGAGACCTTTGCCCAGCAGTGGGACAACATAGGCTAACTGAAAAAAAAAATGAAATAGCATCCTGACTCTGTTAAGCTGTCATTGTGATCTTACTAATGGAATACAAAAGCGAGCAAGCAAATTAGAGCATCTGGACTCTATTCATATCTGGGTTATATTTTCTGTGTGATTTTACTGAATGAATGCCAAGAGCCGCCTCTGTAGCTTCAAGCCTTTGTAATCTATAAACAAATTGAGGTCGTGGGTTCGATTCCCACCCAGGACAAACTTTGTGTGATGAGCATATTGTTTGTTCTGTGTCTGGGTGTAATTTATCTATAATATGTATGTATTTATAAATTATATAAGTATGTATATCAGTTGTCTGGTTACCATAACACAAGCTCTGCTTAGCTTGGGATCAGATGGCCGTGTGTGAGTTGTCCGAAGATATTTATTAAAAAAAAAAAAAAAAAAACATATTTTCATTAGGTATTCATTAATTATGGACCTGTTATCAATAAGAATTTGAGTTTTTGGTTAACATTTTACGTTCAGGGGCCCCTGTAGTCCCCAGGTCCCGCATCATTGATACGGCTGATACAGTGGTATCTACGCCCCTAATATCAATACTATAAAAATATTCTGTGTTATTGATTAAGGCAATGTTTCCTCACATTATTATTACCTACATCACTATGTACATAGTATAAAAAAGTCGCTTTCCGCTGTCTGTCTGTCCCTATGTATGCTTAGATCTTTAAAACTTCGTAGCGGATTTTGATGCAGTTTTTTAATAGATAGAGTGATACAAGAGGAAGGTTTATATGTATAATACATGCATACTATAGTAGAGAAACACTGATAACTTTAGAGGTTTCCAATGTGATGTCGTAAATAAACACATTTTTTTTCGCTTACATTGCAAACGCTGGCTGAACCTTACGAGATAGATCAAAATAATGTACTACAGTATTGTACACCTTAAAAAAATCTACAAAAAAGTCCGAGATGGTATAAGTCTATCTCTTAGGGATCACCCACAAAAACCATTTTTTATCCTTTACTTTTTACGAGAAATAATGGCTTATTTACGAAGCGATTTTAAGCAATACAGCATAAATCCTTACCCAATTAAGTACCTTAAATACATTGTGCATGTAATATACTTAGATTAATATGGCCCTTTACAGTATGTAATTTAAATGAATATTTTCGAAGATATTACAGATTTAAAAGGCGGCGGCGCGTGCCTATAAATAGCGCGTCGAAGGTCGCGCTTCGCCCTACCCCCAATTAATCCGATCCAGCATGTCCCCTTGTTGTCCTCTCCCAGCGACGCCCTAAGCCGAGGTCCGTACCCCACAGGGGGTGCCCTTAGCGAGTAGTCGCTTAGTTTTAGTTTTTATGCCTGGCTGGAGGCCTTAATTTATTGAGGCATCCACAGGCAAGCCCGGTTAAGCAGTCGACAACCTCCTATAGGTTGAACTGCGAGATGCCATTCCCCAAAAACAAAAACGCGCTTCGCCCTGTAGCACTTTATAATTAGCAGCGATCGCACGCGTTTATCGGAGCTCTCTAGCGAGGAAAATAAAATATAAAACGTGCTTTTCAGTGCGACAGCGTAATTCGTAGGTACTTATAAGTACGTTACGATAAATTTAAAAAAAATATATATTCGAAATTGTATGATAGTATTTAAATACTGAAGTGAATTCTTTTTTAAGACATAACCTGCTTTTCAGCGCGACAATTTTTACGAAATTGTATGTTCGTACTTTAGTCGGTATTAAGGTTAATTTTTAAACCGCACTTATAGTAAGTACATTAGGTTAAATAGGATTAGATTAAAACCATAATTTATCAATTGTATTTCTTCTATTAAGATCTTGGTTTGAATTTAGAGTTAAGGCAATTTAGTATTAGAGCATGTATTTTTAACTATCGAAAATCGTAGTTTAAGGTATTTAAGTTCAAAAAAGAACGGAATAGAATAAGTATCTTTTGTTGTTGAGAATTTTTGATTACCTGTAGTATACAGGGTGTAAGGGACAGCCCTCCGCAGAGTGATGTGGTGACTTCAGTATATCATACTAAGACGACCGGTATATGAAATTATTTCGGGAACACTAAGGGGAACCCAATACACCTGATTTGTTTTATTACACGCAATGTATCGTTACCGTGGCCAAACGCGCGTAGCGAACAGTAGCGCAGCGAGCTTTGGCCGCCGAGTATTTCAACATCCATTGCTGTTTTTTTTATTTCAGTTGTTTTATTTACATAAATGGAGTGTTGCATACAGAGAATATAATTTTACATTGAAATAAAGGAATAGTACCTGAAAATACGATTAGAAAATGACAATTTTCATGAGAATATTTCCGATGGAATATGATTCAAAATAAGGAGCTGAATGCACCCTGTTAATTTGCGGAGGGCTGTCCCTTACACCCTGTATTTAGTATCAGCATTGCACCCGTGCGAAGCCGGGGCGGGTCGCTAGTTATTTATATAACATCAAAAGTAGGTTATCCACTGTGCTGGATGCACATGCAATCCTGCTTGAATTCTGTGTAAGTCTTTTTTCGTATTACTCTTTTAAAGGATACTGAGTGCTAGAGCCACCACATTAAGAGTTTGCGGGTCCGTAACAAGCATATCAGAGTAAAACTGTGGACATCTTCCCCTTTCCAAAGTCATCTGTAAGTCCAGCTGAAATAGAAATAGTATTACAATAAATAAGTTTTATTGATGTAGTCGACAAAGAGATTGGTATCTAGCTAGTTAACTAGCAAGAACTTTAAACTTTTGACTGAATGAACACACACCATCATCATCATTTCAACGTAAAGATGTGCACTACTGGACATAGGCCTCCCACAAGCACTGTACACTCAACATTCCCTAACAAGCATTCTGTTCTTGAATTCTAACCATGTTTTAATGTGCGTATGTCATATGTTGAGTCCCAGTACTGAAAGATATCAGTTTTCATTAGGGAAACCGGTTCAAAAATTTGTAGGTACAAATATAGAAACTGACTAATTGCAATACAAAGTTCACTACTGGGGTAGTCATAGACAGAGTATGAGCAATGGACAAGTCAATGAGAGCTGGACACCTTATTAGATCCAGTAGCCAGAGTAAACCAGACAGAAATATAATTTCTCTACCTCTTTTATATGCCAACTTTTTTTCTGGCCCAAGTTGTTAGCCAACAACCAAGACCTAATAAAATGGAGGACACAGTACAATTTTTATGGAAAGTATTGAGTTGGCAACAAAGTATTGACTCACTTTGAAAAAAAAATGTCTTTCTTCGTATCGAATTGAACTAGAAAGTTCTTTTTTTAGATAAATCTAGAACATTTCAGAAGCTTTATTATTGAATAAATAAAAGGCGGCTAGAGCGCGTCTTTGGCAGTTTAATCCATGCAGTGTTGGCATTAATCAATTAATTTTTTAATCAATTAATTAATTTGATTAATTTTAATCAGATTAAATTAATCATGATTAGAATAATCATGATTAAAAAAATAATCTTAATCATGATTATTGACGTTAATCATTAATCATTAATCATTAATTGATTAACTATATAACATTGATTAACTTGATTGTAAACTAATACATCCATCAATGTTATTAATTCTATATAAAAGAAATGATGGAAAATAATGACACATTTATTAAAATATTTTTATTAATTATTCAAAGAACAAAAAAATAATTTATAACTTTCAAATACACTGAATTCTAATTTTTAAGAATATTTTCAATCAACTAATCTCCGATCTTTACATTTCTGATTTCTTGATGTTCAAGTTACATTTCATAACTACTTTTTTTTCAAACAAGTCGTCAGATAATTTGTGTGACCTAGGTTTATTTAGCATAGTTGCAAAAGAAAACATTCTTTCTACCGAGCCAGAGGACGGCATTGGTGTATTGTTCTTAAGGCGAGGTAGACCCTGCGAAGTAGGTATTTAAAGCTACCAACCTACCCACGGAGCGAGCCGTGCGCTTACCTCGCCAGCGTGAACTTGTATGAACCCAAAATGTGTCACAGTATAGGTAAGCGTGTCGTGTAGGCAGTAGGTCAACTCATTGGAACGAAGTTCTTTGACGCGGCTTGGCAGAAATCGTCACTAACGAAAATGCGCGTTCGTACTTTCTTCTTTGAAATTCACACTTTCACTCTCTCTCTCTCTCTCTCTCTATCAAGAGAGAAAAATTTCAAATTTTCCTTCATGGGTGTCGTTTTCAAGGTTTTCGAGGGTGCTGAAACTGATAGTTAAGTCAAAATGAAAATCCAAGATGGTGGCCGTGAAAATTTTCAAATTTTCCTTAATGGGTGTCGTTTTCAAGGTTTCCGAGGGTGCTGAAACCGATAGCAAAGTCAAAATGAAAATCCAAGATGGCGGCCGTGAAAATTTTCAAGTTTTTCATCATGGGTGTCGTTTTCAAGGTTTTCGAGGGTGCTAAAGCCGATAGTAAAGTCAAAATGAAAATTCAAGATGGCGGCTGTGATAATTTTCAAATTTTTCTTCATGGGTGACGTTTTCATGGTTTTCGGAGGTGCTGAAGCTGATAGTAAAGTCAAAATGAAAATCCATGATGGAGGCCTTGAAAATTTTCAAGTTTTTCTTCATGGGTATCGTTTTCATGGTTTTCGCGGGTGCTAAAGCCGATAGTAAAGTCAAAATGAAAATCCAAGATGGCGGCCGTGAAAATTTTCAAATTTTTCTTCATGGGTGTCGTTTTCATGGTTTTCGCGGGTGCTGAAACTGATAATAGTCAAAATGAAAATCCAAGATGGCGGCCGTGAAAATGTTCAAATTTTTCATCATGGGTGTCGTTTTCATGGTTTTCGCGGGTACTAAAGCCGATAGTAAAGTCAAAATGAAAATCCAAGATGCCGGCCGTGAAAATTTACAAAATTTCCTTCAAGGGTGTCGATTTCAAGGTTTTCGAGGGTGCTAAAGCCGATAGTAAAGTTAAAATGAAAATTCAAGATGGCGGCTGTGAAAATTCCCAATTTTTTCATCATGAGTGTCGTTTTCATGGTTTTCGCGGGTGCTAAAGCCGATAGTAAAGTCAAAATGAAAATCCAGATGGCGGTTGCGAAAATTTTCAAATTTTTCGTCATGGGTGTAGTTTTTCTAGTTTTCGAGGATACTAAAGTCGACAGTGAGGTCAAAATGTAAAATAAAAATTTTGTTTTTGTATTAAATCATATGTGAGATCCCGGAATCCTCCCGGGATCCTTGTTACGTGATGACTTACATAATTTTAAATAAAAACAAAAGTTTTACAGCCACCATCTTGGATTTTCATTTTGACTTTATTATCAGTTTCAGCACCCGCGAAAACCATGAAAACGACACCCATGAAGAAAAATTTGAAGATTTTCACGGCCGCCATCTTGGATTTTCATTTTGACTTTACTATCGGCTTTAGCACCCGCGAAAACCATGAAAACGATACCCATGAAGAAAAACTTGAAAATTTTCACGGCCTCCATCATGGATTTTCATTTTGACTTTACTATCAGCTTCAGCACCTCCGAAAACCATGAAAACGTCACCCATGAAGAAAAATTTGAAAATTATCACAGCCGCCATCTTGGATTTTCATTTTGACTTTATTATTGGCTTCAGCACCCTCTAAAACCATGAAAACGACACCCATGATGAAAAACTTGAAAATTTTCACAGCCGCTAACTTGGATTTTCATTTTGACTTTACTATCGATTTCAGCACCCTCGATAACCACGAAAACGACACCCATGATGAAAAATTTGAAAATGTTCACGGCCGCCATCTTGGATTTTCATTTTGACTTTACTATCGGTTTCAGCACCCTCGAAAACCTTGAAAACGACACCCATGATGAAAAACTTGAAAATTTTCACAGCCGCCATCTTGAATTTTCATTTTGACTTTACTATCGGTTTCAGCACCCTCGAAAACCTTGAAAACGACACCCATGATGAAAAACTTGAAAATTTTCGCAGCCGCCATCTTGGATTTTCATTTTGACTTTACTATCGGTTTCAGCACCCTCGAAAACCTTGAAAACGACACCCATGAAAGAAAATTTGAAAATTTTCGCAGCCGCCATCTTGGATTTTCATTTTGACTTTACTATCGGTTTCAGCACCCTCGATAACCACGAAAACGACACCCATGATGAAAAATATGAAAATGTTCACGGCCGCTATCTTGGATTTTCATTTTGACCTTACTATCAGCTTTAGCACCCTCGAAAACCTTGAAAACGACACCCATGAAGGAAAATTTGAAAATTTTGACGGCCGCCATCTTGGATTTTCATTTTGACTTTACTATCGGCTTTAGCACCCTCGAAAACCTTGAAAATGACACCCATGCTGGAAAATTTGAAAATTTTCACGGCCGCCATCTTGGATTTTCATTTTGACTTTACTATTGGCTTTAGCACCCGCGAAAACCATGAAAACGACACCCATGAAGGAAAATTTGAAAATTTTCACGGCCGCCATCTTGGATTTTCATTTTGACTTTACTATTGGCTTTAGCACCCGCGAATACCATGAAAACGACACCCATGAAGGAAAATTTGAAAATTTTCACGGCCGCCATCTTGGATTTTCATTTTGACTTTACTATCGGTTTCAGCACCCTCGAAAACCTTGAAAACGACACCCATGAAGGAAAATTTGAAAATTTTCTCTCTTGATAGAGAGAGAGAGAGAGAGAGTGAAAGTGTGAATTTCAAAGAAGAAAGTATGAACGCGCTTTTTCGTTAGTGACGATTTCTGCCAAGCCGCGTCAAAGAACTTCGTTCCAATGAGTTGACCTACTGCCTACACGACACGCTTACCTATACTGTGACACATTTTGGGTTCATGCAAGTTCACGCTGGCGAGGTAAGCGCATGGCTCGCTCCGTGGGTAGGTTGGTAGCGTTAAATACCTACTTCGCAGGGTCTACCTCGCCTTAAGCATACATGAAAAGGTTTGCCAACTTAAAATCGGTAGAAAAATCGGTAGAACAATTAAATAAATAAATGAGTAGTTAATAGTTAATCAAATAAACGATTAAAATTAATGATTAAAAATCATAATCAAAAAATTTGATTACGATTAATTAATCATAATCAAATTTTTTGATTATGATTTATAATCATTAATTTTTAATCGTTAATCAGATTAACTTTGGGCCTACACTGAATCCATGACATGGACCAGCACGCTATTCGAGCTGTAATATTTTACGAGTTTAAACGTAGCAGACAAATGCGAATATCAACAACGCATTTAGAGAGGGCACAGTCAACTGTAAGTCGATGGTTTCGTCGCTTTCGATCCAGGATCGAGTCCGTTCAGGTCGACCAGTCAAATTCGATGTCGATTTGCTGCTGACAGAATTAAATCAAAACCCGGATGCTACCTACTACCCGCGAGTTAGCGCAGGCAATTGGCTGCAGTCACACGGCTATCGAAAAGCGACTGCATGCACTGGGATATCGGCGAGTGCTGGCAAAATGGATTCCGCATCAGTTGAGTATGGCAAACCGAGCTGCCCAAATATCGATTTGTCAATCGTTGCTCCTCCAGCTCAAACAAAAGGAGTTTTATTTTATTTTATTAATTTTTAGGAAAACTTACAGCTAATACATATCAATATCAAATACAATGTGTAAAAGATGGCCAATTACAAGCTTCCACTAATGATAAAATTGAGTAATATTAACAAATACGCGAAAACAGCGATGTAAGAATTACGCAAATGGAGTATCCCACGCTCAAAAAATAAAATTGAGAGAAAAAAAA
Organism: Fissipunctia ypsillon; assembly: GCA_947568875.1. NCBI lineage: Eukaryota > Metazoa > Arthropoda > Insecta > Lepidoptera > Noctuidae > Fissipunctia > Fissipunctia ypsillon. The sequence goes on along the minus strand of OX387654.1, from coordinate 13,692,358 downwards.
AAAAATGGTTATGCATCGAAAAACCAATTATTCAAACCCTTCTTAACTTCCTTAATGCTACTAGTAAATAAATCTAGCTCGACATCCCGACACACCATATTGAAAGTACGACAAGCTCTTATCACGTACGAGTTCTGTCTGTAGGTAGTTCTGCCCTGAGGCTCATGAAGAAGACGTGGTCTCCGAAGAAATACACTTGGTACACGAAGTCCAATCCTGCCCACCAAATCAGGGACGTCAGTAATTCCGTTCATAACACTAAATAAGAAAGCAAGATCTGCAATTTTCCTTCGCTCGTATAGAGGCAAAATATGAAATTTTTTACACCGACCTTCATAGTTCGGGAGATAGGTATTTGAACGATATTGAGTGTATCTCAAAAATCGCCTTTGTATACCTTCAAGCCGATTAATGTATACATTATAATTTGGATTCCAAACCTGAGAAGCATAAAGTTCAAGCATAGTTTCTAAGTGATTTAGTAACAGGAGATGAGAGCTGGATACTGTATAAGAATGGCAAGCGTAAAGCCTACTGGTTACCACGAGGAGAAGAACCGCCAATCCAAGTCAAAGAACAAACTCATAAACGGAAGGTTTTGCTTTGTTGTTGGTGGGATGCAGGCGGTATGATTTATTATGAATTACTAGACACACAATTCCGCATCCACCGTATTCTCCAGACTTAGCGCCCTCCGATTATCATCTGTTTTGCTCTCTTCAAAACTTTCTGCGTGGACAGCGCTTTAATGATTTTAGCGCAGTGGAGAATACACTGGATAACTTTTTTAAACAGCAGCCCATTGATTTCTGGGAGCAAGGCATTCAATCTTTGCCAGATAGATGGAAACAAATTATAAATTTACACGGCGATCATATCGTCGAATAAATAGTTTTTAATAAAGAATACAAATATTAATATTTGTTTCATTCGAAAGTGAGTCAGTATTTAGTTGCCAACCCAATTACATTAGATAGTACCAGTTTACAAGTGACTGTCAAAGACTACCACTATCTAGTACGGCATACACTGACAGCTAATCTATACCATATTCTATCTACGAGTATAGTAGTTGGTGCACTGGCTAGTCCAAAACATTGCGAAATATCAAAATACTAATTTTATATAGACAGACAGAGTGAATTTTGTGAGTTTGTGTATTATGTGTGTGTGTGTGTTGTTTGTGTTCTATCTATCTATATCTGGAATCTCCAGACCCACAGCTCCTATTTGAAAAATTCTTTTACCAATTGAAAGGTACATTATTCTAATGGACATAGGCTACATATTTTGTAAATATACAGGGTGTAAGGTACAGCTCTCCGCAGACTGATCGGGTGAATTCAGTATATCATACTAAAATGACCGGTACATGAAATTATTTCAGGAACATTATGGGAATCCAATGAGCCTGATTTGTTTTATTACCTCACACGCAATGTATCATTACCGTGGCAAAGCACGCGTAGCGAAACGGCAGCGCAGCGAGCCTTCGGCCGCCGAGTATTTCAACATCCATTGCTGATTTTTTGATCTTAGCTGTTTTATTTACATAAATTGACTGCTTCATACAGAGAATGTAATTTTACATTGAAATAAAGGAAACTGAAAATACAATAGAAAAAATGAAAATTTTCCTGAGAATATTTTTGGTGGAATATGATTCAAAACAAGGAGCTGAATGCACCTTGTTAGTTTGCAGAGGGCTGTCCCTTACACCCTGTATAGAAAAAGAAGTACATCATACTACTCAAATACTATCAAAAAATCATACAAGCCTAGTACTTTTTGTTAGAATATTAATCAGAACTTGTGCACAATGTGTCATGAACAGAATACCATGTAAATTGCACCCTGTGAACCAGAGTGGGTAGCTAGCTACTTACTAGTGTATGACATTCAAAATTTTAGAACATTAAGATACTACTATGTTGATACATTTTACAATAAGATGTATTATTAAGTAGGTACTTACAGGTAAGACATTTAGAGGTATATTATACTTTAACTGTGGGTCAGATAAAAGTTTATAACACAGCCGGAACATTGGTCCCAGTGGTTCAAAGAAACCAATCAAAGCTTCAAATGCTTGCTTTTTGTTATCACCAGTAACTGTACGCAGTCCCCAGCCATTGTTGAAAGTGTTTGAGAATATGTTACTTATCAACTGAGGGAACAAAGTTTGAAGATCTTTGTTTGGAGTAGACTGATCTATAATTCGTGTCAATTCGTCTACTTTTTCTTGTAGCGGTAAATTAAGGCTTGTGTAAAACTGACTCTGAAACAAAAATATTATTCAGAATGTTATCAAAGATACATGGCACAAAATGTACGTATTTGAATGATGTAAATAACTAAAATACCATGATATCGTGAGCCATTTCTGTAGATTTTTGTGGAGCTTGAGCCAAAATAGGTTTATTAAAATTATTCAACCACGAACTGTTTGCAAAGCCAAATCCAGCAAAAATAGAAATTGTTTTTGACGCAGATATTGTTTTTTGAATCTCACTAATTCATTATAATGTATTACATTTACTTTTTTAATTTTAGCTGACAGCAGGGCTATCTTAACCCTTTTATTAACAAGGAATAAAAAGATAGAAACGATACTTCTGTGCGATACTTTAATTAATAAAACGAGGCCGGTGAGTAGCGGCCGAAGAAATTGACACTATTGACAGTTATGGGTTTGACACATGATTTATTTTTGACTAATTGCCATAGAGAAAATAAAATAGACTACGACAGACTACTAAAGGAGCTCGTGGCTAAATAATAATAGCCACACGGCTCTAGTAGGCTACGTTCGTCGCGGTGGATTCTTGGATAGGTGATCCATTACATACTGGGAAGCCTGCGTGTCTTGGAAAGAACGTTAAACCGTTGGTCCCGGCTATCATTCGTAGATCTTTGACAGTCGTTACGGATAATCGAACCGTTCCCCAAAAGTCAAAAACCAAGGGGTAAAGTCACAATCGTGGCGTTACAGGCATGCGACTGAATCATAAATCTTTATTCATTTACTAGCTTTTGCCCGCGGCTTCGCTCACGTTTTTCTATCCCTCGGGAAACTGTTCCCGAGGGAAAACACACACACTACGTAAGGACATAAGGTAGGTACTCAAACATAACTTCCATCCAGAAAAAAAGTCAGTACTTTTTTTCTGGATGGAAGGCATGTATGTACCTTATGTCCTTTTCTGTACCCCTGAAAACGTGTATGCATTTCATGATGATCAGTTGACCAATTAAGACGTGAAAGCGTAACAAACAAACAACCTCACTTTCGCATTTATAGTATTAGTCAGGATTTACCTCAACATCACAATAATAAAATGAACAATCAACAATACAGAAAGGTGGACTCGAGGTAGGAGGGTTTTAGAAGGAATTTTGTTCAATGTCTAATAATAATTCGTTCCACTTATTGCCGTGGGACTTCTTTCGTGAGATGGATTCTATTGTGTTACCCAGTAGTACCCACGGAATCAATTAGTATACATAGAAAATCATCATACGATTATTTTATTTTCATTGAGAGTTGCAGAAACAAAATTTAGCATTAAGTGACTCGTTTTTGGCTTTTGATCAAGTCGGAGCTGCTTTAAATGAATGTAATTCTGATAGAATAAAAAACAAAATTGAAAAAGTTATGGATAGGAATCCTCAGAGAATATGAAGGAAAATTATCAAAAAATGATGTGAATGACGAAATTTTGTCATATATAAATTCGCTTCACTAATATCAACAGAGGTCGAACGCTCGTTTTCCACATATAAATGGGTGTTAGATGTAAAAAGAAATAGATTAAAATTAGATAATTTAGAAAAAATAACGGTGATTTATTTAAAACTGGTCATACTCAGTCTTCTAGTGAAGCTAAAGACGAACCAGACCAATGACATTTTTTGTTTAAATAAGTGAAACCTTGTTGAAGCGTATTGATTATTTTAATTAAGATTTTATTGTAAATACCAATTGTCCTATTTGATAATGTTTTGATTTTCTGAGGAACAAATAATTTGTATGGTAATATGTTTTTGTATAACTTCAGAATAAAAATGTTTAAATGATTGTTGATTCTTGAATAAGAAATTGTTACGTAAAAAAATATATGTGGTTTAATGAATCAAGTTTATCCATTTATTATACTATCCTTAATCCCGTCCTTCTTACTTATATTTACCCATCAGAAAGGAAGTGTTATCTTTCATTACTCCCGAAGGCGAGAATAGTATTTTTTATGATTTTACTACTTAAAAACCAAATCCCGGGACTCGGGAATATCCATATTATTCTAACCTATGGCAAGTACATAAAACAGCTCTTCCTATTCCGATCTCTGGAGATTATGCCCCACCAGAATCAATGAGGATAGATACTACCACTAGCTCACTTCAGTTATCGCTACTAGAGTTTGGCCAATGTTGGCCAACGAAAGCTGACCACCAATTATTTTGAAAAGATTTTTAGTGTGGCTTTATTTTAGGACTGTCAAAATTGTCAGTTTCCAATTTGGATAATAATACTTATTGTCAAAGCAGTCAAGTGTCAATTTCATCACGATTCACGTCAATTGTGTCAATGTGTAATTTTTGGAGTATTTCAAAAGGTGTAATTTGCACGTGCACCCAGAGTGACCCACAGTATAATCAAGTATAATACTATCTATGGAGCGTGCACCATCGTTACATAATTTGTATTCGTACCTTTCCTTTGATTGAGTTTACCACTGATTACGGGACAAGGCAGGAATGATGACTGATTGAGTGAAGACTACTTATTTTAACGCGTAGCGTATAACATTCCTACTGCTGGGACACAGGCCTCCTCTCTGTGAGAGGTAGTGGGCCGTAATACACCACACTGATTTTACTTAGGATATGTCGAAGTTCCATTCTAGATTTGGTATCATAAGATAAATAAATAGAGCCCAAGTCTTGGGGAACCAGAAAATATCGATATATTATTGAAATACTCTCCGTATTTAAAAAGTAGGTCTTATTGCCTTATTGTATCTTATAAAGATGACTCATGACTGGTTTGAATCTATAGGGCGGCCACGATTTGTAGTCGCTCCTATGGTTGATGCTAGTGAGCTGGCTTGGCGCCTTCTCTGCCGCAGACATGGAGCAACCTTGTGCTACACTCCTATGTTTCACAGTAATATCTTCACCAAAGATCATAAGTACAGGAAAGATAATATGGTAACATGTGAAGAGGATCACCCGCTCATTGTCCAGGTTGGTATGTGAAAAAGTAATTCATTAAACCATTCATGTCTACATTAGACACCTAATCTATACTAATATTATAAAGCTGAAGAGTTTGTTTGTTAATCTCAGGTTCACTATAACTTTTGTAAAGGTAATCAAATATGTCATAAAATAATGCATTATTTGCGAAAGTGTTTTCATAAACATGGTATTAATTTTTATCCAAATAAATAGTTTCGTCATCAAGGTTGATTAATTACATGTAAATTCCTTTTTAAATTATTCAATTCGGACCTTTCATATAGAAATTACGATGGGTATAAAAATGCTTAAAGTAAGAAAAATGTGCTTAGTCTATTAGTTACCTAAACATTTTTTATTGACTGTTTGAACATGCTAATCTCTGTCACTACCAGTTGGATTTGAAAATTCTTTTTGCATTATAAAACCCAATTCTTAGGAAGGCTATAGGGTATATAACATTTCGCTATGACCCTTAGAAGCTGAGCAAAAACAAAAAAAAGGAAGAACAAACGCTAAGCGAAAACGAAGTAATAGCACGGGCAGGCGATGGGGTGGGTCGGGGAAACAAGAAATTTCATGCAGACGAAGTTGCGGGCGGAAGCTAGTATTTTATATTTTAGAAACAGATCATAAAAGCAAAGAGCATCATTGTGGTGTAACACACTTTCGCTATGTTTATAACAATAAAACAATCATTAGATATTATCTCAATCGCCTCCTATTACATGGGACTTAAAAACCATAACTGGTGAAATGTGGATGTACAGTCAACAAAATGGATAAGTATGCAGGCAGCTAAAAGTAACAGATATTTTCCCAAGTTGTGTTAAGTATTTGACATGGATCAATTCTATTCTGAAAACTTACGCCTACAATTTGAATGAATATAATATAATTTCAAAAAATGAATATAATTTCAGGCTGGTATAGTCATCAATACAATGACTGACTGCATACTAAACTGTTTTGTACTATAGGTACACCTCTGCCTAACCCTTCGGGGATTACAGGTGTGATGTTAGGTAATATTATCTCAAATGGTTTTCTCATATCAATCTTAAGCACTTTTGTGTGGAATGACTTACAGTGAGCTCTTTCAAATAATGATTACAAATCCCACTGCTGCCACCATGTCTTAATTAAATGAAAGATGGGTTGACCAAGACTGATTTTTATTAAGTAACCACAACCTAACTATTATTATTGTGACAAGTCACTATCCTCTTAGAACCTACCTATATAGTATACGACAGTTCCTACTTTTACTCATTTCAGTTCTGTGGGAATAATCCTGAAACAATGGCTGCTGCGGCAAAACTGGTTGAATCACAATGTGATGCCATTGATGTAAATCTTGGATGTCCTCAATCTATTGCTAAGAGAGGTAGATATGGATCATTTCTTCAGGAAGATTGGGAACTATTGAAGAATATTGGTAACTTTCCATAGTATTTTACATCTATTTGTTACAGTGTTGTTTGTAATTTCCTATGTGGGTAGCAATAAATAGATACTGTTTCTTTTTTTCATATAGTCTGTTAAACAGTTTGAAACAGTTTTATGGTAGCTAGACATGCTTACCTTTTTTATCTACCTAATTATTAGAATAACATTCTTTTAAAACTAAAAATTCTGGAAAAAAAAATACTATAAAAACTCCTTTTTAGACTATGAATAAACACAAACAACTACTGTTTTAACTTAGTAAATTTTGTTGCAGTGCAAGCAATGTCTGAAGCAGTGTCTGTGCCAATAACTTGTAAAGTCAGGATATTTGAAAGCATAGAGAGGTCTGTGGAATATGCACTCATGTTGCAAGATGCAGGATGTAAAATGCTCACAGTTCATGGAAGAACAAGAGAACAAAAAGGACCATTGACGGGCATTGCTAGCTGGAAACATATAAAGGCAGTAAGGTGAGCTTTTATGTATGATCTATCTATATAATAAAAATGAAATGCTGTTCATTGGTAAGTGCATCACTTCAGAATGGCTTAAGAGGGTTGTCACATTTTGCACCTCTCTCGCTCACACGGGACCAAATTTTTAATAACGTTAAATGAAAAGATGCATTTTTGAAAAATGTAATCAATGGGCGGTCTACAAAATAATATTAGTTTAATAGGTAATTATTAAAAACACATTTTTATTGTGGCATTTATTTACATCATCTCAAAAACAGATCATAACACTTAATTACATAAGTTTATTAGATAACACAATAGAAATGTGTTTTTGAATAACTACCTATTAAATTAATATTATTTTGTAGACCGCCCATTGATTACATTTTTCAAAAAAGCATTTTTTCATTTAACATTCTTAAAAATTAGGTTTTGTGTGAGCGAGAGAGGTGCAAAATGTGACAACGCTCTTAACCGATTTGGCATATTTTTGTTTTAAAATATTCATAATAGTCTGATCATGTATGTTTGCCCCGCATGGCCGGCCCCCCAGAATTTGCGTTTTAGGTATACACCAATGCGATGTACTTTCCTCTAGGAGTATATGTACCTGTTTCTTTTTCAATGTACCTCTGTACTTTATTCATTAAATGAATTCATTTTCTCTCGTATTATTTCATGCTTGGTCGATGCTTGAGCCAGTTTACTATCAGCTATTTTATTTATGGTAGGCGTTTGAACCATTTTGCCGTTCTCAAAAAATAACTAAATTTGATGCATTTTGGGCTAACCAACATAAATTTTCTAAATTATTACACAATTTTCAACTTAAAAAACTTCCTTACTTAATTAGGTATAGACTGTATTAAATAAATAAAAGTCTATCAAATAGTTGTTTTTTTATTATTTTTTTTAACTCTTAACTCTAAATTCAAACCAAGGTCTTAATAGAAGAAATACAATTGATAAATTATGGTTTTCTATAAGTGCGGTTTATTAATTAAAGGTAACCTTAATACCGACTAAAGTACGAACATACAATTTCGTAAAAATTGTCGCACTGAAAAGCACGTTGTCTTAAAAAAGAATTCACTTTAGTAATTAAATACTATCATACAATTTCGAATATATATAGTTTTTTCATTTATCGTAACGTAGGTACTTATAAGTACGGATTACATTGTCGCGCTGAAAAGCACGTTTTTATTAAGTAATAATCAGAGGTCGGAGTAGGTAGATTGATTTTATATACTTGCGTCAAGATATTATAATATGGACATGCCATTTTATCCATAATGTGCGGGAAGTACCGGAAAAAGTTCCGGGATTGGAATTATGGAATAAAATAAAATAAAAAACATACAGATAGGCTAACAAAATCGTTTATTATATGAATGATTGATTGAATTCAATGAACAATTATTTTTAATAGGTCGTTGACGACAAACGTAGAGGATAATATGGATATGCCTCCAAAATACCGGAACTTCATATTTATTGTGATATTTGTGCCGGAATTTTGAAATTAGCACGAATTTGTGTTTGAGACGACAATTGAGTTTGTGTTTAAGGTGAAAAACGTATTAATAATATCAATTTACGCTGCCAGTGTTAGCTAATGGTAAAAGAAATCAGTATTTTATTTTATACAAAAATACCTTGGAATAGTTACACCGTATTTTGTCCCTTACTGTTGAATTAGAAATGACGCTTGACAGTATGAGACAAAACTTAGACAGGGCCTTTTGTTTCTTTATCTCATGTTCATCTATGTTCACAACGCATTGACCGCACGCAACGACCAATCAGAAGCAAGTATCCTGTATGACTCATTGGGTGTTTGTTAGAACAATGCGCGCATGCTGTGTTCCAGGTATCTCACTCGCTTACCTCGGTTCGTAGAGTGCGCTCCTAACTTGTGAAATTCCTGTGTTGTGTAAATAATAATAATCTCACCCTGGCTTGTTTACTGATTTCTGGTACCTTCTTAAAACGACGAATTTGGCTTGTATCTACGGACATCGATTTGTTTTTAAATTGTATCTCTACTTCAAGTTATTTCGCTTCAGGTAAGCTTTAATAATTTTCTTATATAAGTATGTTTTAGGCCTTTTTTTAAAGAATAATGTTAACATTTTTAGTCTCATATCCGATTGATAATCTTCCTATTCACGCGATAAATCATAATTTGTTTTTAATACATATTGTAGCTAATTGTAATATGTAAAAGTTGATTTACTAGACGTTTATGTATCGTTCTCTCGGAACCCGGGTTATGCATACGCATAATTATTCTTCTAAATAAAATTATAAACTGAAAACTGTTCAGGTTAGTTAACTGCTAGTTTCAACAAATATCACTTTAGCAACATTTTAATTGTTTTAGGAGAATCTTTCACTCAAACATGGCTGGCGCAAACGTCAAGGCTGAAACAGTACAAAAGTTCGGTCATCCCGAGCTAATTTACGATCACGCTAGCCGATCTCTATATTGCTCGAAGTGTGAGAGCCACTTGAAAACTATAAATAAAGGCAATATCACAAGACACATCGAAGGCGCTGTACATCAAGGAAAATATAAGCGTCCGAATGAGGAGTTTTACTTCGACCTTATTAAGTTCCTGATCCTGTGCAACATTCCCTGGATGCAAATGAAAAACCCGGCGTTCAAGGAGTTTTTTCAAAAATATATGTGCAGTAATTGTTGTTGTGTTTGTAGTGATAGAAAAGTGCCCGATGAATCACAGTTACGTAAAGGTTATTAAGATAAGTTTTATAAGAACAAAATTAATACTATTTATGAAAATAATAAAAATGAGAAACTAACTTAACGCCTATTTTGAAAAAAAATCATATACTGTGTGATGAACAGAAAGGATTTAGGGAGAAAAAAACAATTAACTTGGCCATATACGACTTCTTGTATACTGTCATGACAAACATGGATAAAAATACACCAGTCTGTGCCATTTTCTGTGACATGACACAGGCGTTTGATTATGTTCAACATAATATATTACTAAATAAACTTGACGCATATGGTATACGAGGAAACATATTTAATCTTATACAATCATACCTACAAGACAGAAAACAAGTAACACAAATTAGCAAAATAAATATGAGCTCAAAACGTGAAGAGATTTTTACATCATGCGAGCGTACTGTCCCTCATGGAGTTCCGCAGGGCAGTGTACTTGGACCACCCTTGTTTACAGTTTATATTAACGACTTCCCTAAATCCATTAAACATCCCATGACATTGTTTGCGGATGACAGCACGATAACTATACCATGCCATAATAAGGATACATATGAAACGGACATAAAAAATACATTAATTGAAGCGTTAGCGTGGCTTAATAATAATAACTTAAAAATTAATATAAATAAAACTTTGATAATGCACTTTAGCCAACGATCATTATTGTTCTCTAATCTTGACATCGAATATAATAATAATAAAATACAGACAGCTAAAACTACCAAATTTTTAGGCCTAACAATCGACAGAAACTTAAATTGGAAAGCACATATTGAGGCTCTAGCCAAAAAAATAAGCAGTGGTGCATATGCGTTATATAAATTGTCACGCACTCTAAATATAGAAGCGCTATTAATGGCCTACTATGGTTTAATTGAATCCGTCATTAGATATGGGGTTATATTCTGGGGTAACACAACCGACAGGGATATCATCTTTAAAAGACAAAAGTACTGCTTGAGATCTATGTTTAATCTCAAAACTACTGATAGCTATAAAAAATATTTCATTAAATATCATATATTAACATTACCCTCACTTTATATATTAGAAATAGTAATGTTCGTAAAAGCAAATCCACAGTTGTTTCCTCGTATGGCAGACAAATTCCCAAGAAATAGACGTGATGATAGTAAACTATGTGGACATACATCGAAAACTGCACTTATGCGCAAGAGTGTTTTTTGCATGGCACCAATTGTCTATAACAAATTGCCCAAAAGTTGGAGAGAGCTAACAATACTTAAACTTAAACAAACAATGAAATCTTTTTTGACACAAAAAGCATATTATAGTCTTGCAGAATTTTTAAACGACTCATGGTGATTAAAATAATATAGTAACTATGGTCATGTAGTACCTAGTAGAGAACTTAAATATGCCATAATAAATAAATGTTTTTAATTGAATTTCTGTTGTAAATCTTCATAATATAATTTTATTGTAATCTGTAATGTTGGACTAGGAAAATATATAATGAATAATTGGATAATGTAAATGATTGAGTATAAGAAATTTGTTTAACTGACATTAATTAATGAATATGTGTAATATTTTAAAATCAATGTATTAATACTATTTTTTTCTTTCTTCTCAAGATATTTGCACGCCATGAGAAATGGCAAACATGTCGTGAGCCACTCTTATTTACGATCTTCCATGCATGTATTATTTTAATTTTGTATGTGTACACATGTTTGCGCAAATAAAATTTCTTATCTTATCTTATGGATATCCTTGGATGAGACCACAGATTTTTTAGGTAGATATATAGTCCATTTCTTAATAAAGCCACTGCATCCTAATAATAATTCAAGCCGGCCTTATTTGATTGCTTGTAAAATGTTAACGGTAGTAAATGGTCAAACAATCGCGCAATTTGTATTGCAATGTCTAGAAAATTTATAGCAAGACTCTTTTGAATCAAAAGTTTACAATGTCTTATTGCTCTGCACTGACATTGTAGCGTACATGCTGTCTGCAGGGCGAAATTTAAAAGTATATTTACCTGAAATGAAACATGTAACATGTTTGGCGCATGCTCTTCATCGTATATCAGAGAAGATAAGATCAGAATATAACGATGTCGATATTTTAGTAACAAATGTTAAAAAAATATTTCTAAAAGCCCCGAACAGAGTAAAGAGTTTAAAAGAAAAATATCCTGACCTACCACTGCCTCCGCAACCAGTAATTACAAGATGGGGTACTTGGTTGGAAGCAGCATTTTACTACGCTCAACACTTCGAAAAAATAAAAGATGTTCTAAACAACTTCAACAGTACTGGTTCAATAGCCATTGGCAATGCAAAAAATATTTTAGAAAAACCAAATGTACAGGAAGATTTAAAATATATCGAAGAAAATTACCGTATTATTCAAGTAGTTCTAAAAGAGTTACAAAATCAAAAATTATCCATAGTTGATTCACTTTTAATGTTTGACCAAGTGAGAGCTACCATTAACGAGTGCAACAGTGACAATATTAAAAATAAATTAGAATATGTCATGGAACGAAATCCGGATTTAGACACAATTAGAGAATACAGCGAAAGTATTGAAAAATAACGTAGCAAATAATCTGATAACTTATTTTAAATTTGCTCCATTGACGTCTACAGATGTTGAACGATCATTTTCCACATATAAATGGATATTAGACGTCAAAAGGAATACTTTAAAATTAGAAAATATTGAAAAAATTATGATTATTTATTTTAATTGTATTAACGTTGAAAGCCAAAATATGGAAATTGTATCCGATGAGGATTAAAAATAATTTATTTATATTTTGTTTAATTAAAAATAATTGTTCATTGAATTCAATTAATCATTCATATAATAAACGATTTTGTTAGCCTATCTGTATGTTTTTTATTTTATTTTATTCCATAATTCCAATCCCGGAACTTTTTCCGGTACTTCCCGCACATTATGGATAAAATGGCATGTCCATATTATAATATCTTGACGCAAGTATATAAAATCAATCTACCTACTCCGACCTCTGGCCATATTACATGCACAATGTATTTAAGGTACTTAATTGGGTAAGGATTTATGCTGTATTGCTTAAAATCGCTTCGTAAATAAGCCATTATTTCTCGTAAAAAGTAAAGGATAAAAAACGGTTATTCTGGGTTATCCCTAAGAGATAGACATATACCCTCGCGGACTTTTTTGTAGAACTTTTTAAGGTGTACAATACTGTAGTACATTATTTTGATCTATCTCGTAGGGTTCAGCCAGCGTTTGCAATGTAAGCGCAAAAAAATGTGTTTATTTATGACATCACATTAGAAACCTCTAAAGTTATCAGTGTTTTCTCTACTATATTATGCATGTATTATACATATAAACCTTCCCCTTGAATCACTCTATCTATTAAAAAAAACTGCATCAAAATCCGCTACGAAGTTTTAAAGATCTTAGCATACATAGGGACAGACAGACAGCGGGAAGCGAATTTGTTTTATACTATGTAGTGAAGATAATAAAACAATTTGGTTTTTTAGGAAAAAATGTTACTTACTTAAAGACAAGCTATAGAATTAATCAGTTTTTTATTTTTATTATCAGGGAAGCAATATCAATACCCATGCTAGCAAATGGAAACATTCAATGCTTAGAAGATGTCTACAGATGTTTAGATTACACTAAAGTAGATGGGATAATGAGTGCAGAAGGTACCCTTACAAACCCTGCCTTATTTGAAGGAATTAACCCATTAACATGGGATATGGTCCAGGAGTATCTAGACCTGGTTGAAAAATATCCTTGCCCATCATCCTACATAAGAGGACACTTATTTAAAATGTTTCATAAAATGTGAGTAAAGCAATCATCAAAATAACTTCAGCAATTCTATGCTACTTAGAGTGCAGTGGTCTAAATATGAAGTTGTGTTTATAGATTTTCATTTGAAGACAACAATGAGGACAGACAAATTCTGGCTACAGCACAAAATTTAGATGACTTTAGAAGAGTATGTACAAATGTTAGAAACAAATATTTACCATATCACGACGGAAAACTTTATTTTGACAATGACGAAAATATATCCAGGATTGGATTCAATTTAATATTGCCACCATGGATATGCCAACCTTATGTAAGAATGTCACCTGAAGAACACACACAAAAGATGGAGAAATTGAATACTATTCACATTCAGGTAAAACATTTGGAAACATCATGAGTAAGTTGTAGGATATTATGTGTAATAAATATTTTACCAGTTGTTGTTTATAGGAAAGTGTAGCTGAAAAAAGAAACTGTGAGGATATTGATGGAGCTCCTATCTCTAGGAAGAAAATGAAAAAGATAAGACGGATGAGTAGAAGACCAGAAAAACAAGACATGCAACAGAATGGCAGAAGTGGTCAAATTTGTGTTAACAAAGATTGTCCTAATCCTCTAGTTAGTATATACTTGTGCTTATAAGATTTTGGTTTTGATGAAGATACTTAATTAAAATAAATCTGCAACTCGACCTATAGCAGCTGTATATATATACTGCTGGGTAGTATTATAATATGAGATACATTTTATTTTCAGGGTGGAAAATGTCTATACCAACTGTGTAGAAAATGTTGCAGAAATAAATGCTATGAAGAGGATTTAGACTGTAAAGGCCATGGGATACTTGTACATACTAGGCGGGAAATGGCTCGAAAGTTTTCAAATGTCGAGAATAACACACAAACTGCGATGAATTAATTTGTACAGGTCAATCTATGATCAATAATCATGTATGTACAGTCAGGGAAATTATTTCTTTATCAAATTGACACACTACGTCCTTTTGCTGTGTTAAAGGGTTATGTTAGGCATTTCATGTTTTTTCTAAACTGTCATAGAATTACAGTTGTTATTTGTGTAATAATATCCAACCTATTGTATTGTCCCATTGCAGGGCAAATGCCTCTTCTCATATAGAGACGTAACGAGCATTGATCACCACGCTTGCTCAAGGGTTTGTCAATTTCGGACTTACCTACATTAACTATACAGCGAAAAAAAATCTGCTGTTTAAAAAAACATTTATGTTCGCATGACTCGTCAAAACATAGGAACAACAGATTTTTTTTTTCGCGATTTCAGGTTTGGTCCCATAGTAAAAGTTGTTAATAATGATGAATACAATTACCCCTGAGGTTGTCAGTTATTTAAATTACACCTTGTATACAATGACATATTATAAAATAAGGTAATACAATATTGCTTGTATAATCCAGGTTTCCTCACTTTCTTTTTCTTTCATTAGTCAATTTGATTTTAAAAATTATCCTTACTTTACTATAATTTATGTAAATATGTACATACATAGTTATAAGACCAATACATGTTTTTGTAATTTTAACATGAAATAGTTTATCTTCTTCTGTATCTGTGTATTAATCAATCGCAGTTTCTTATGAGGATATCGTGCGCGCAGTGGCGCCCTCATCGTTTGTTTGGTTATTTCTTTTAATGTAGAAAATAAGCAGGATATGTTATGCTCCACAAGATTATACGTTATTATTAATAACGTATAATCTCTCACCTCCAATCCCTCATCATTCGATGAGGGCGTCACTGCGCGCACGATATCCTCATAAGAAACTGCGATCGGTGCGGGTGGTACCGATAGTAGACGCAATGCTATATGAATTCATATAAAACAAACCAAAATCCGTTGCGTGCCGTGCGTGCGTTGCGCCCGGTGCGGACCAGTGGACGTTCACCATAAAGTCGCTGCGCGTGTAGTACATAGGTACCTACCATAAGGCGTGTGATACTCCCTGGCCGCGCCACAGTGGAAAATTAATAAGGTACTTTAGAAATCATAGCCTTACGAAGAGTTATTAGGCGTACCCGGACATAGTATATACTAAAGAATTGTACGCATTACGTACTATCCAAAAACGTAATTTCAGATTTAATTATCTGAGGATTGGCGCACAATCAACGCAAGGCTATCATTTCTAAAATAATAAGATTATTGAATTTCTTTATAGGGCACGAAAGAGAACAATTTTCGCACATTTTTTTGGTGTTTACTGTGTCCGGGTGCGCCGAATAGTTTGAGAAACCGTGATGGCGCGGCCAGAGAGTATACTCCCCAGCCGCGCCACCAAAACTTTATTATATTTCAGTATTCGTAGAGGTACAATTTTTTTCATTACACGTACCGTATAGTATGTACATTAATGGTACAATTTATCTAGAAACATGTTTTACCTATTAATTTTCCACTGTGGCGCGGCCAGGGAGTATCGCACGTCGGTTACCATAGAAACTTGCTCTACACACTGTACGAAGTACATACAGTGTATCTAGACTGTTTTAATATAAAAATCTAATAAATTGACAGCATTTCATATGAAGTCATGCTAATTAGGTTAATTCCTAGGGTGAAGTCATCTTGGGAATTAGACAAATCATAAAACAAGGTGAAATCGTTACCGAAGTTGAATAGGTGCGCGCGCATAATACGGGTTTGACCAGCAATTAAGTTAGTAACAACACAAGGTTGATTGTTGTATCTTTTGTATCTACTTAATAAAAAATTATTACAATAGTTAGAGTTGACTGATTAGTATTGTGTGAAATAAGTGTCCGACCACTAACGTGACAAATAAATAATATTGAAGTAGGTGCTGAGATCAATGATTATTAACAATACCGATGGACAAATGCTGTGCCTCACATCAATCGCCGAGACCTCAAAGAAGATTGAACGGACTTCAATTACCGCTAAACTATCAACAGATTATCGGCTGGTTCGTGTTCATTGCGACTGGATCGTTGAATTTTTTTATTCTGATTGAAATACAGTTTGAAGAATTGAGGACAATAGCTTTAGTGGTCCTCATTGTATTGTATGTATTCCACGTAACGTCGCATCTTACTGCGTCGTTATTGGATCCCAGCGAAACTGAATTGAGAAAGCTGGAAGTTTACAATGTTCCTGAATTCGATCGAGAAGTGCACGCCCATGTTATTGAAAATGGAAGATGTCATCTGTGCAATATACACACGAGCAGCAGAACAACGAAACATTGTAGTATATGTAACAAATGTGTGGACCACTTTGATCACCACTGCAAATGGCTCAACAACTGCATCGGCCGGAGGAATTACGTGGCGTTTATTGCATGCGTCGCTACTGCGCTCATGATATCTACGTTTACGTCATCGTTGTGTGCAGCAGACATTGTGATATTTTTTACAAATCCTAAATATTTAAGTACTGAAGCACAAAACTTTATTAACTGTAGTACAGCATACAGCATGACGACGGCGACGTCAAATTTTTGTAGGAGTTCATTAACTTTCTTAATTTTTTTAGTCCTATTTTGCACAATGGCGTCGGCAATAGGATGTGCCTTATTACATTTGTGCTGTTTTCATATTTATATATCTTTCCTAGGAGTTACAACATACGAATATGTGGTACGAAGTTGGGACTCGGAAGCTCCCTCTTGCAAATATTTGAAGAATTGTAAATGTTGTAAGTGGAGTATATCACAAGAGTTGTATACCATTAGAAAATCTAAAGAGACAACCCAAACTCATGAAAATCCTGATAGTAGATCGATGGCAAGTAAATTAGATGTTGCACGTACTACAGATATTCAGAATGGAGAGGCCAATGTTATAAATTTTATTAGCATACTAATTAATAATGAGCTTGGTAAAGCCAGGAAAATGTTTCTGTATGATAAAAACAAAATACATCCACATGATGAAAATGGTACTAGATAGCACATGCACATCATTATAATAATATGACCATTTGACTAAAAGACTACCCAACCTAAGCAATGGTGCCGATTCTCTTGTCACAAATGCCTTTAAACTAGACTAAACACACCACCAGCATGCATCCATGCATTCCACCAGTTTTTATGACAAGTCTTACAGTTCAAGCAGAGCGGTTATGGAATGCCTTGCCCGTGTCGATAAGGCGTGCTCACCTTTGTCCACTTTTAAAATTCTGGTAAAAAAACACTTCCTCTCTCCTTAATCATTACATCCTTCATCATTACATAAAGTTCCTTGCTCCTGTTTCATGTTTATTATGGTATGTATATATAGTGTGTCTGTATACGGTATGGCGAAAACTAAAGGTGAGGTACAGACCATCAAACTGAACAACTTTCTCCCGGGGACCAACATCGTAATCGCAAAAAAAAATCAGTTGTCCCATACAAAACTTCAATACCTACTCCACCAAATGTATGGGCCGACTGATATTTTTTTTGCGATTACGATGTTGATCCCCGGGAGAAAGTTGTTCAGTTTGATGGTCTTGTACCTCGCCCCTAATTTTCGCCACACCGTGTACAGACACATTGTATACTTATACAGGGTTAGTTTTCAATAACCGGCCAAATTTTCACAGGGTCTTCTACCCATGAATATTAACAACTTTCACTATGGCGCCAACTCTAAAATCACGAAAAAAAAACTGCTGTTTCATACAAAAGTTCAATACCTACTCGGCCAAAATGTATGAAACAGCTGATTTTTTTCTCGCCATTTCAGAGTTGGTCCCATAGTGTAAGTTGTTCATATTTATGGGTAGATCACCCTGTGAAAATTTGGCTAGTGATTAAAAAATTGCCTTGTATAAAGTTAAAGTTCCGAAGATAAACATAATAATATTTGTATGTACCTACTTATTGTTTATGTAACTGGTACTTGCACCACTGACCTATCTACAGTATTTCTCTCCTCCCTTTAATCCATCCAAAGGTTGTCTGTAAAAGATGTTTTTAGCGCTAAGACCGCCCATTGTCTCACCCTATGTGTAAAATTTCTACATTTATATCTGTAATTTTTATGGTGTACATAATAAAGAGTATTCTATCTCATCATCTGCCTAGCCTTTTCCCAACTATGTTGGGGTCGGCTTCCAGTCTAACCGGACGCAGCTTAATACCAGTATTTTACATGGAGCGACTGCCAATCTGACCTCCACAACTCAGTAACTAGGTAATACGATACCCCTTGGTAAGACTGGTTGTCAGACTTTCAGGCTTCTGATGACCCGTAACGACTGTCAAAGATCTACGAATGACAGTCGGGGACCAACGGCTTAACGTGCTTTCCGAGGCACGGAGGAGTCTCGGTATGTAAAGATGGTCACCCATCCACGGACCAACCCCGGCAAGCGTAGCTTAGCCTGATGGATCGACCCGTGCGGCTGTTATTACTTAGCCACGAGTTCCTCAAAGAGTATTCTATCTATACACTTGCTTGTCATAAAACGACAAGGTCCGGTGTATGCGACAGTTAGATCGGTTTCCTAGGAAAGTGGTGGCCGCCACATAGCGTTCGCATGAAAGTAAATTGGTGAGTTTTCTTTGAAAGCGTTTTTTGACACATCTAAAAATCACCGAAATTTAGTTTATTCCTGTCAAAGGATGATTTCTTATTCTGAAATTGACTAAAGTGACACAACTAAACTATATTTTAGTTTGACAGCACAAAGATGGCATTGAGTTATTTCTACTAGCTGGGGTACCTGGCTTCGCTCATGGAGTAGCTCCAGAATGTTCCACAACATTCGAGAGTGTTCTGGAATATTTCACAGTGATCTGGGATGTTCCCGAACATTCCAGAATGCTCTGGACTGTTCTAGAAATTTCTAGATGGCGAAACTTCCAGCCCATATATCTTCAAAAGCACGCCCTTCTGGTAAAAACGGGAACCTTCTTCATGGACGGGAGATAGAGCGCTACCACAACATATTATAACTCCCTGGATCGTACCGGGACTAATTTCTGAGTTTTAGCGGCACGCACATTGTATATTTTCTTTTAATATTGATTAGACATGGCAATTTTGCTATAAATTCTGAATTTGACGTTTTTCACAAGTTCGGTGTACAAGAGAATCTGCACCTATGATTCCAAAGTTATAGCTATAAGTTGGTGAGGATTGTGGAGTGAACGTCTCCACACAATCCTCACTTCTAGTGCAAGCAAACGTGCCACCATCGGGGATTTTAATTTTACAAAATTAAAATCCCTGATGGTGACCATGCTAGTATCAGTCACACCAAGCAAACAGCTGGGAGTATCGTCTTAGTTTCTATTTCAAAAAATAGTCAAGAAATAGTCGTTTCTAACCATGATTTGGTGCCGATTCTCTTGTCACAAATGCGTCTAAATTAGACTAAAAATTACCAAAATTTAGTTTATTCCTGTCAAACGACGATTTCCCATTTAGAAATTGACTAAAGTAACAGAACTTAACTATATTTTAGTTTGACAGCACTAAGATGGCACTGAGTTATTTATTAGTTTAGTGAAAATGGTAATTTTGCTATTCTGAATTTGGCGTTTTTCACCTGAAATTTAGATTTTCTAACTAAATATGACTATTTTTAATCGCGACTAAAAAGGTGGAGTAAAGTTAGTTGGCCTGAACTAAAATTCACACCAACACCTCGACTTTAGGTGCAAAAACAGTACCTAGACCTACTGTAGCTTTTTTTCTTTTGCTTATACCTATCTCTAAAACGGTGCGTCCTATCGCAAAAATAATGAAAATTTCGACCCCCTGTTATAAATCCAATAAACCACTAAAACTCAACATATAGGTAATAATTTTTCATATTTTCCATACAAAAAGTGAAAAATTGCATATAAAACACGTCGAGGCTGCCCCCTGCGCGCCTCCGGCTCAAAAAAAATCACGGGGTAGGGCAAACAAGTACTTACCACGTGGAGTCGCGATTGTCAAATTCGATTTAGTTCTGTCCAAATTATTTTTAAATTTAGTGATATTTTTTTACAGAATAGCTTTAAGATTCTCATAGCCAAAAGTAAGGAATTTTAGTGATAGTTTAGTTCGGTGTACAAGAGAATCGGCACCAATTTCGACCTGTTTCTTAACGTACGTACGTAACGTAGTTTAACTATGTAGACGTATGTTAAACTTCCACTTATGATTTCTGCATTTGGCTAGAATATCCATAAGTGGTCCGGGTATGTCTAGATAAAACATGTCATGGTACCTTCGTCATTTACGGTAGGTAATCGTAATCTCGAGCCCGTGAGCAAGACTGCTGTACGCGATATGGCTCATGAAGACGGACACCCTAAACTGGTACAACATAAGTAGGTAGGTACCTACTCTACCACGATGTCTACTGGATGTAGTCGTCCAGTTAGTCTAGTGACTATCTTGGTTCTTTCGTTTTTAACTTTCTCTTCTTTCCTTTCTATTCACCTATCTCAAAAGTAATTTGATCTAAAGCTGGCGTATAGCTGCGTACAAACAATAGTGTGTAATCTATGGTGTTATTTATTATAATAATAATTGCTAATGACTTTAGAGCTACACGACCGAAACCAGCCGTACCAGTTTGGCAGTGCAGAATTGAGCGCTGTATTTGTGTAGCCAGATCGCTCATCGGCAAACTAATCTGCTTTAGGGAAGGCAATATTCACCCTAGAGTGATGGGTTTTGTTAGGCGGGTGTTCTCAGGGACCGATATCAGCCCTCAGGACTATATGTCCCGTGTCACAGAGCGCATCGACTTCCTGAAGCAGAAAGTGTATGCATGAGCGAACCGTATTCGTAGGTGTAAGAGGCGAGTAGAGCGATACACAGAATCGCACCTTTCAGAGCGATTTAAGGTGGGTTTATAGGACTTGGGAACGACCGGACCAATGTGTGACTGACACGCGCCTGCTGGATGATGATGCCATATGCTTTTTCTGGCGCAGTATCTGGTCGGTGCCTGTCAGTCACACGGAAGATGACTGGGCTCGGGAAGTCGAGCGAGCCTGCGATCCAATACCAGAAATGGGGGCTATTACTATCTGCCCCCAAGATGTAGCTCGTGCAGTCCGTCCGTTACCTAACTGGAAGTCTCCAGGGCCGGACGGGCTGCACAACTTCTGGATTAAATTGTTTGCAAGATCGCACGCTCGTTTGGCAGCTCAGTACCAGGCTGCTTTGGAGTCTGGTTCGCTACCCCAGTTCCTAACAACAGAAATTACCCACCTGCTCCATAAATCAGGTAGCACCGCGGAACCCAAAAATTATAGGCCGATCACGTGTTTACCGACGGTCTATAAAGTTCTTACATCCATTTTGAGAGCCACAATTGACAAACATATAGACACTCATGTCTGCCTCTCAAAATGGATGTAGGAACGGGTCCCGCGGTACTAAGGAGCTACTCCTCATTGATATGGCCATTAGCCAACAGGTTCGTCGTTCCCGAAAGGATCTGTCGACATGTTGGGTAGGTTAGGTAGGTAGAAGGCTTACGACTCGGTGATACATGGCTAATGAGCATGTGCTAGAGTTGTATAAATGCAACTCTGCGCACCTTCCTGATGTTGTATATGGGGCAATGGAGGACGGTACTAACGGTCCTTCGCTATCCAGGATGTCGAAATATCCAGAGGAATAGCGAGCCGATAAGCATCGAGCGAGGCATATTTCAGTGCGATAGCTTGAGTCCGCTTGGGTTCTGCTTAGCCTTGAGGTCTAGGGTATCGGCTGAGGAGAGGTGGTCAGGTTGTCACCTCCTCTACATGGATGACCTAAAACTCTTTGCCCCCAACAATTCGCAACTGATGGAGCTACTGAAAGTAACTGAAACTTTCAGTAGCGCCATTGCCTGGAATTTGGTGTGGACAAATGTGCGGTCATGCACGTGTGGCGGCATATCTATTCATCGCCACAATGGAACGCATCACACTGACGTCACGCAAAATCCTGCATCGCGCAATCAGAGATTACCGCGCGACTAGCATATATACAATATCCCGACATCAACCGTCGGCCAGTAGCCCACCAGACTCAACACCCGTCTGGTCAGAGGATCCTCCCTTTTCTATGGAGGATGAGTGAACTTTACACACCCTGTTCCTCATGCCTCTAAACATGTAAAGCGAGGGGAGACTGTGGAATCCGTGAGAACCCACCCTCACTCTCGGATTCCATAAACCTTGGAGCCCTCTCCGCATCCGAAACCTATAAGTATTTGGGTAAGTCGGAAGCGTTGGGCATTAATGCTGCTGACATGAAGCAATCGTTGAAGGAGCGCTTCTTTGCCCGCCTGAAGAAAGTACTTAATAGTCTTCTATCAGGCGGAAACAAGGTGCGCGCCTTCAACGGTTGGGTCATGCCGGTTTTGATGTACTCTTTCGGCATACTCAAATACTCAGACTGAACTCGACCCCCTGGATAGGAGGGTCCGTACGCTGCTGACTGCATATCGAATGCATCACCCACGGTCATCGGTAATGAAACTGTATATTCCGCGGAAGTGTGGAGGACGAGGCTTTTTAAATGCTAAGACCCTCCACAATCGCGAGATATGCAGTCTCAGGGAATATTTCCTACAAGCCGACGTGGGGATGCATCGAGATGTGGTCGCAGTAGACAAGGGCCTCACCCCGCTCTCCTTGGTTAAAGAGAACTGGCGTAAGCCTGTAGTGCTTGACACTAACGATCGCATGGATGGAGGTATGGCAGAGTAAGGAGCTTCACGGACATGGACCCGACCTTACATGGACCCGATGTAGATATGCTAGCGTCCGTAGCCTGGCTGCGTTTTGGTGACCTCTTTGGGGAAACCGAAGGTTTTGTCTGTGCAATTATGGACGAAGATGACGAACAATTACCGGAGATTTATTGTGAAGGACGGCACGGTTGACATCTGTCGGGCATGCCACCGTCCGGGAGAATCAATTCGACACATCATCTCCGGGTGTTCTCGTCTAGCTAACGAAGAGTACTTGCATAGACACAACCTCGTAGCCAGGATTATCCATCAGCAAATTGCTCTGAAATACAGTCTTGTAGAATCGGAAGTGCCATCCTACAGGTATGTGCCCGACCCAGTTCTTGAAAATGGAAATATCACATTGTACTGAGAATCTGGGATCAATCCATCATCACTGACAGGACTATTGTTGCCAAAAAGCCTGTTATAGTGGTGGTGGATCGAATAGAACGGCGCGCAATGATTATTGACATAACGGTCCCGCATGACGGGAACCTCGTGAAAGCCAAAAAAAAAAACAAATTAAGTATCTTGACTTGGCCGTGAGGTTGTCGACATGTGGGATATGAACTCGGCGATCATTGTGCCGATAGTCTTATCAACCAATGGCTTAATTGCCAAGAGCCTCGACCAACACCTAAGGAGGCTCTCGTTGGACAGCTGGATTAAGGGCTTGATTCAGAAAACGGTACTTCTGGACACCTCCTTTTTTTTATTTGAGATAGGTTTGCTCTTGACTCTAGTCTAGGTCAGAGATGACAGAGACAAAGTCGACGGTGGAGCGAGCTTACCCAGAAGAAGCCTGTTCACTCTCACTTTGAAGCGATCGGGGTTGTATGCGTTCGGGAACAGACGCAGGCAGAGAGTTCCACTCCTTTGCTGTGCGCATCACAAGACTTTTGGAAACGCTTAGTGCGAATTGGTGGGATAGCAACTAGGTAAGGATGGTAACCTGCAGTGCGTCTAGGTATCCGCTGATAGAAGGGGGCCGGCGGAATGAGGTCGTGGAGTTCTTGACCCCGAAGTATAATCTGTAGAAGACCGACAAGCAGGCAACCTGCGGCGATGAGCCAAGCTGTGAAGCTGCATCCACCAGTCTTACGTCGCCAATGAGCCTCTTAGCTCTGCGTTCCACCGAGTCAAGCGCGGCAAGTTGGTATTTGGCTGAGCCATCCCAAAGGTGGCTGCAATACTCCATGCAGGATCGGACTTGCGCTTTGTAGAGAATTAAAAGCTGTCCAGGCGTAAAATATCGCTTCACCCTATTTAGGATGCCCAGTTTCTTGGCCGCAGTTTGAGCTTTGTACTCGATGGTGGCACCGAAGTTGAGACATGATGTCAACTCCATACCTAGGAGCTCGAGCCGATCAGTTACAGGAACAGATGTACCCCGAAAAGTAGGAGTTTGATCGAAATTACTCCTTTTAGTGGTAAAAAGACACGCCTGTGTTTTGGTGGCATTAAAAGAGACCAGATTATCATCACCCCACTGGGAGACAAGGCTTAAGGTCAAATCTGTCCGTTCTACCATGGCCTCTCTCAAGGAACGAACTTCGGCCCCGCTGGTTTTTGCGCTGGACAAGTATCTCTCTGAAACTGTACTGTCATCTGAGTACCCAACAATACCAGACTGAAGTAGGTCATTGGTGTGTATCAGGAAAAGAGTTGCAGAGAGAACAGACCCCTGAGGAACTCCGGCATCAATAGCCATAAGGTTGGAAGAGCAGCCGTCAACGACTACTCTGATCGACCGTTCACTAAGGAAGTCTGATATCCAGCTACAAAAATCAGCTGGGATGCCATAAGCAGGAAGCTTGCTGAGTAGACCAGCGTGCCAGACCCTCTTCTGGTTCCTCTCTCTGGAGCCCTGACCGCCGGTAGCTTGGACCCTGTTCCCAATACCGGTGGGCTACTATTTTTTATATTCGAATATTTATAAATATAATTTATATGCATTTAATATATTATAGGAAATAATAATAATAATAATTGTATTTTTTTATCTCCATATCCTGCAATAGTCCTACACCAACCGTGGGTTGCCCTTGGGTGCACTTGCATAGTGCGTACAGGGATAATAGTCGGTTGGTGCCTCATTTCCATTGAAAGCGTCTAACGGGCCTCTGCGAGTTGGCTTCGGCCCCTTATATGCCTTCCAAACGTCCGGGACCCTAAGGCCCCAAGAAATATCAAATGATAATAATAATTGTATCAAATACCTATGTAGTAGGTAATACCTACATATTAAGCTAGCGACTGACGTGTCGCCTCACTTCAGAATTTGTAATATTACATACTTAGAAGTAAAAGTTTAGGTACATCGGAATTAAAATTTCATTAAAAAAAATTACGAGAATTTTTATTTATAGGTATCGTATTTCACCAGATGGAGTCGCACTCAAGGTCGCGAGTTGATGTTTTCCATTTGGGTGTATTCCCGTTGTCCCCGTGACGGTATTTTTAGTAATTTTTATTAAATTATCGCTGTCCACGCGTGTGGATTCGGTCTAAGAACTAACAATGTCTTTACTTGTTTAATAACAAGTTTTTTAAATTAATATTCAAAAAACTTTTTTGCAAAAAAAAAAAACAACCGACTCCCAAAAAAATCACTACAAAGTGAAAAATACCTTTACTTTCGGAAGTTGGTGTCTTTGAATCTGTACCTATTTAAGGGTTTTGCCACCGACTTCCGAAATTAAAGTTATTTCTCACTTCTTTGTAGTGATTTTTTGAGTCAGTTTTTTTGCAAAAAAGTTTTTAGTTTTTTCACTTTTTAGTGGATCGGTTTGTAATTTACGTAAGTTACAATAGCGTAATGACAACTGCTCATCACCTTTTACAAAATATGCCTTTTCCCGATGCAGGGACGTTAATTGTTGAAGAGTTCTGTTACTTCACCATATGTATTGTGACGAGCTTATATTGCTTGGCAATCATTTTAAAGTAATTGAATCGCAACCTCTGAAATACTTATTATTCAGTTAGTCCGGTGGCCATCTGTGGTCTTCATCATCGGTTCCACTTCACCAAATGGTGCTTTCTGAGAGCAAATGCACTATTTACTATAAAAAAACACCCAAATCGGCAATAGGGCTATGTGTGCCTAAAATATTTGAAGAGTTCCCTCGATTTCTCCAGGATGTCATCGTGAAGATTTCGACGAACTGAGAACCTCCTCCTTTTTTTTGAAGATTCCGACGAACTGAGAACCTCCTCCTTTTTTTTGAAGCCGGTTAATAAAATGACTAAAAATACCGTGACTGGGACACACAGTTAATGGGGACATCGGGAATACACCTGCATTTGCTGGTACCACCTACTAATATGTTAAGAGGGTTGTCACATTTTGTCACCTCTCTCGCTCACACGGGACTAAAATTTTAAGAATGGCAAATAAAAAAATGCTTTTAAAAAAATGTAATTAATGGGCGACCTACTAAATAATATTAATTTAATAGGTACCTAGTAATTAAAAACATTTCTATTGTGGCATTTATTTAAATCATCTCAAAAACAGATCTTAATTCTTATTGAGCTAAGTTTATTAAATAACACAATAGATATGTGTTTTATAATACCTACCTACCAATTAAAATATTATTTAGTAGGTCGCCCATTGATTACATGTTTAAAAAAAGCATATATTCTTAAAAATTTGCTCCCGTGTGAGCGAGAGAGGTGCAAAATATGACAGCCCTCTTAAAGTACACGTGAATTTTACTGCGCAGCGACTCGCCTCATGTTCCAAGCCGCCATAAAGTTTGGAATCGGGCTGTACAGGAGCAAAAGTGGCGTAATAGGTCGTAGTGACGTGGCAATCATAAAGGAAAAGTCTAGACGAACTTCAAAAAAAAAACCACATACATCCAATCGGTTCCAATATTATATTTTAATCCTTTAATAAACTTGTAAATTTCTTAAATATCATATAATTAACAAAATAGTAAATAAAACAATATTTCAAGGATTCTTCCCAAAACTATGAGATGTCCTTGCCGTCGCGAAACTTAACTTCCTAGTTGCATCAGTTGAAAGATGACTTATTTGAGCAACTTACACGTATGTACGTGTGGACCTACGTCATTGTATGGTAGTATTAGTTAAGTCTTGCGTAAATAAGGAATTTGCAACATAATGTTGTTTATTCACGTTTGCGGCGGCGATTCTGTTCTTCCTACAAATAATGTTTTTATGTTTAGTTTAAATTACATAATGATATTTTATTTCAAATAGACACAAGTACTTATATGAAAAAAAAAAACATACCTTCTGTGACAAAATAATGAGCAGTCTCCTGAACATTCCAATGAAGTCGATGAACAACTCTAAAGCATGTTGCACAAAGTCCTTGCTGCCCATTCTGCGTTTCTCAATGATGAGTTGTGTGTCGAATAGTACAAAGCCACACATCAGCATAAGTCCGAGGTATAGGTGAGCCTGTAACATAATATTATGAAGGTTTTAAGAATCTGACACTTAGCATAATATCTTATCCCATTTTCCATTGGTACATATTTCTATACTATACCACCCTGCCCCACTGCAGGGTAAAGGACTCTTCTCATACGGAGAATGAAGGTTCCCTTGAACTCAAAGTGTATTGATAGAAGATATTCATATCAAACTTCAGAAATAATATGTAAGTATGCATTGCATTAATTTAAACCAAAGAAGAAAACTGAACTTTGTACAATGACTTGTTATTTTATGAGGTCATTTAATATGATTGTGAAGTCTTATAACAAACATATAGAATACTCAAGAAGCCTACCTACCACTAGTTTCATTATGTACTTACAGTATGAATAAAATTTGGATTTGGTGTACTTACTTGATACAGGAAGTGAGACTGCATGAAGATATTGACTAGAGTCATGAGTGACATAGAAGTGAGCAGAGTCATCAGGGTTCCTCCCAGGAACAACCAGCTGCCGCGCTCAGCCAACATTGCAGCAATGGAGAAGCAAACAAACACCAATGTACTGCCCAAGAGAGCAGTCACTATGATGGATGGATCAATGAAGCTGACATACTCCAGTAGTGGTCCCAGGCTCATTCCTAAAATGTTCATTATAATTAAAATATTGAAGACCACTTCCTTCTTAACCGATAGTAAAGTTAAAAATCATTGATCAATTAATTAATTAATCAACACAACATGTGCAAAGGTAGACAAGATCAAAATTTGAACTGCAGGCCTACCGCTTAACTGAGGCAATTGATGTTTATCCCAAGGGAACATATTACCGGCATAAAAAGTATCCTATGTCCTAACCCATGGTCTACCTGTGTGCCTAATTTCGTTCAGCTCCTAAGGTGTGAATAGGTAACAGGCAGATACAAGTTACTTTCGCATTTTTTAGTGTTAGTAAGCATTTTATACCTGAAGTTAGGCCAAAGCCCAAGAGATATCCAAGACGCAGGTTTGTGTTCTTGCCAGTGTCAGGAGTTGCAATCAACATAAGCATTAGACCCGCCCCGACAATAGCAGACAGGATACCAGCTTGGAACCAAGTGTACATGTCCACATAGACCCCAGCCAGAGCTGAGCCACATGTCATCATTAAGGTTCCATAGACATTTTTTAAATGCTGACGAACCGGTGGTTCTCTGTGAAACATCAGAACATGCACATGAAATAATATTATAATCCTCTATCTCCATCTAAATTAAGTTTGTGTTATCTGTACTGAAGTAATCATTACATCATTATAGTACAAGTTTCAGTACCAAACAGAAAAATACTACACACGAAATCACTACCACTTATGTATTGATAAACAGTCTAGCACACTAAATAAATATTTGTATGTGTGCTCAAGTAGTATATTTTTGGTGTGTCACAGAATGTAATGTACCTTGTTCTACAATGTTCTAGAATGTTGCAGTCATTAATTAAAATTAACCTTGTTAAAATGATATTACTTGTTTGTATTAATCATTGCTTAAATACATACTAGACAATGGTGTGGAAATAATGGCAAAAGCAATACTCACAGTCGATTTTGAAAACTGTTGA
This sequence comes from Fissipunctia ypsillon, assembly GCA_947568875.1. Lineage (NCBI taxonomy): Eukaryota > Metazoa > Arthropoda > Insecta > Lepidoptera > Noctuidae > Fissipunctia > Fissipunctia ypsillon. Next base: position 13,662,902 of record OX387654.1, on the reverse strand, counting down.
CGAATGTTTGAAGATTAGGAGTCATGATGACGGGAGATAAAAATTGATTATTTCAAGTAATTTGCTTTGTAATAAAATCCCGAAACTCTCGTAAAGTAACTTCAGTGTTTAGTAAGTTGCACGATGCATAAATAGAGACTGATTATTTTCAGAATGCGCAGTCACAATCCACGAACTCTTCGATACGAAACAATGGTGATTTTGATGAAATACCGATTGCCAACATACAAAATACGGAATTTATTGACGTCAACGTTTGTTATTCTTGACAATCTATTATAAAAACGTGCATTAGGCTGGCAACACAAAGTCGGAATTCCGTTTTGGAATCCCGTTGCGAAATATCGATTCGGAATGTCCGAACGCAACAAATTCATAGAAAATCAAGGAATCACACGTACAGTATTTCTCGGTCGGAATTTTCGAACGGAGAAATGCTGTACGTGTCACAGTACTTTCTGTGTATACAGAAACAGTCGTAAATATTTCAAAATTGCACATCCACACAGATTTTGGCAACAGATTTGTCACTAGCGATTTCAAAATCTGTGTGAACGTGAAATTTTGAAATCGCCAGCGTGTCACTGGCGACTAAAGTAACTGCGTGTGTACCTAGCGTAACGTATGACCTATACTAAATAAAAGATAGCTTGATCTCTGCGACATATGTCAAACTGACATTCCTAGGGTTGTCAGGATATAAAAAATTGTCGATAGAAATTATCGACGTTTCTTACTATTATCGATGCTAATGTAACATATATATATATATATATATTTTAATTTAATTTAATTACAAACACTAGTAAATTAAACGAATATTTTAATATAAAATACATTTATTCTCTTAAAAGAGTACACCCCAAATCCATATCTGAATCAGTTTCTGAATCGGTAGAACCATCTTGTAAATTTATTATAAACTCTTGTTCGCAATTAACGCGGCGTGTCTTCTCCCGAAACCCAAGGATGGGACGTTGACGGATGGAATGTTACATGAGTAGGTGAGAAATTATATTTTATTAACTCACTATTATTTTAGATCAAATATGTACAAATGTAAATAATGTTATGATCTTAAAATATACAATAAAATAAAAAGATATAGTAACTTTTAAATTAAGTTTTATTTAAAATATCGATAGTTTATAGTTTGTGGTCACGATGATTCATCGCCCATCAGTAATTAGGTCGGCATGCCCATAAAATATGACATTGAGGCCTTTTGTACACACACGGTTTTTCACCGTGAAAATCTACGGTTAATTCGCCGTGTGTAGGCATGGTCGTCAGTGTTGTATGGATCACTATGGAAGCCTGTAGACGTGCACGGCGCCACGGCACGGCGCCGCCGTCGTGTGCGCCGCCGTCTGTACTATTATGAAATTCAGGACTTCATAGGCGTGATTTTACTGACAGCTGTTGCAGAGATCAAGCTATCTTTTATGTAGTATAGTGATAAGGTATGACTACCTGTGAAATTACTAAGTACTTTAAAGTACGGGTGTGTACATACATTATTTGTATATGCTGAGTTGACACTATCGACGTAATAATGTTAAATAATGGGGAAGGTCGGGTAGAGCTAATTGTAGATGGCGTGATCATAGCTAGGTCCCCACGGCCTATAGTAAGTTTGACATTTCGTTAATTCATGACTTTTATTTCGCTATTTCGTTATTTTCGGTGATTTCAATATTTTAAATCAAGTAAATGATATGGAAAGTGTCAGAATTTAAAACCATAAATATATCCTCAAAGTCACTTTCTTCAGAATGTTTCTACTCTGATTAATTTATAAAACATCTCTAAGAATAGCTTTAAGCCACCATCTTTTAATTTTAGGGTCTCTCGGGAAATGGTTGACTCCAATTTCGGAGTATTTAGTAACACAACAACGCATCATTATCGCAAAAATAAAATAAAACCGCCTCACGCCTTGTATTATTGTGTTGGGAACTAGCTACGACAGCGCCATTTTGACAGTTGCCTTCCCCATTACGGAAGGTAAAATATTATATATTATGGGTAATATGGGTGGTCTATGTTATTCTGCAGAAGACGTGTTCATACTATGCTTGGCTACGGAAAAGGTCATGCGTAATTTAATACGGCAAAGCGGTGGAAGTCTTGCCTCCAGATATGATTTTATTATGTAACTGTAAACACACTGAAACCTTTCATTGGGAAAGAAGTAATTGCAAATTTAAATCAACATTCACTGAATCAGCCATCCACATTCAATCACATAAATACAGATGGATACACAAAAATTAAATTGCATCACGAAGCAAAAACTGACCACACTATTCAATACTATACGGAACGGCAGAAATTAACTAAATCTAAATTATTTAAAGGAAATTAAAACATTGCTATACACACATAGTTTAAATACTGTAGGCAGAATCTGTACTATATCTATACTAATATTATAAAGCTGAAGAGTTTGTTTGTTTGTTGGTTTGGTTGGTTGAACGCGCTAATCTCAGGAACGACTGGTTCCAATTGAAACATTCTTTTAGTGTTGGATAGCTTATTTATCGAGGAAGGCTATAGGTTATATAACATCACACTATGACCAATAGGAGCGCAGCATCAATGAAAAATTGTTTACGGAATTGTTTCTCTTACAAAGTTCTACAAAAAAGTCCTGGATAGCATATGAATATCTTTTTGTTGGCTCACTATAACATTTCTAATGTTAATCAAATTTGATATAAAATAATGCATTACTTGCGAAGGTGTTTTCATAAATATGGTATTAATCCTTATCCAAATAAACAGATTCATAATCAAGGTTGATTAAGTACATGTAAATTCCTTTTTAAATGAATCAATTCGGACCTTTCGTTTAGAAATTACGACGGGTATAAAAATGCTTAAACTATTTATTTAGATAAGGATTAATACCATGTTTATGAAAACACCTTCGCAAATAATGCATTATTTTATAACATATTTGATAACCATTAAAAAAGTTATAGTGAGCCAACCTTAAAAGATAAACATATGCCATCGCAAACTTTTTTTTAGAACTTTTAAATGATAAATGATTTTATTTCTGTAAGTAGGTTTATACAAACACTTTTACACGTCAAACATTTTTTTTTTACACTAGATGAGGCCGGCGTTTCCTATCTGACTACTCCTGAAGAGAAAGGCCGAAACAAACTCAGAGGTCACAGTCTCTTTTAAAGTCCAGACATAATCTTGGTCAGATCATGTGACGACCATGTAGGTTGGTGTCTGAAATGGTCTTTTGAGGTAAGAACCACACAGATTGAGTGGACCTGTCCAGTCAGTGCAAGCATCTGTCAGTAATCGTACAGCTCAACATAAAAGTTAAGGAGCTTAACGATTCGACGAACAATACCAAAGAAAGGACATTTGGGTAGGCCGCATAATTTACTCAAACTGGCAAACTATGATTTAAGCTGAGAGAGAGAAAAAAAAACAAGGACCCACATTGTCTTCACATTTACAGTAATTAAAATAATATAACATTTTACAAAGTAAATATTCATGTCATTGTACATATAAAATTCATCAATGACAATGTGTATATAAGAAAAAAAAATTAGCTAAAAGAAAAGAACAAAAAAAAAATCTGTTGGTATATTAAAAAAAAAAAAATTCATTGGAGCAGCTCAATCCCACGCCTTTTTGTCATCAATGTAATCTTTAACGGTATGAAAGGCTTTCTGGCACAACTTACGTTTAATAAATGATTTGAATTTATTAAGGTTTAGATCTTGAACGGGGCTTGGAAGTTTATTATAAAAAGGTATACATTGACATCTGAACGAGCCACCTATTTTCTTGAGCCTTGTTGTAGGTACAACAAATTTGTGTTTGTTCCTAGTGTTCATATTATGGATATCACTGTATTTTTTAAACAATTTTATATTTTTATGGACATATAAAAGATTTTCAAAAATATACTGAGAAGGCACAGTCATTATATTAATCTCCTTAAATTTCTCTCTGAGAGAGTGTCTTGGACTTAACTTATATTGATCGAACAGCTCTTTTCTGTAAAACAAAGATAGTCTGAATGTCGGCGGCATTTCCCCACAACAGCATACCGTATGACATTACACTATGAAAATAGCTAAAGTACACTAAACGGGCTGTCTCTATGTCAGTTAAATTACGAATTTTTCTAACAGTGTATGCTGCAGAGCTTAGTTTTTTTGACAATTTATCTATATGTGGGCCCCATTGAAGCTTAGCATCCAAAGTTAAGTCCAAGAATACTGTGCTATCTTCAGGATTCAATTCTTCGCCCTTTATCAACACCTTAGTTTTCACCTGCCTAACGTGAGGCTTCGTAAACTTAACGCATTTGGTTTTTTTTTCATTAAGAAGTAAATTATTTACATTGAAACAGTGAACTACTTTTGAGATCGCGCTATTTACATCGTCAGTAACCAGCTGCTGACGTTTAAGTTTAAACAAAAGTGAAGTGTCATCCGCAAACAACACTATATCATGATCGTCTTTTACGAGGTAAGACAGGTCGTTAATATAAATAAGAAACAAGAAAGGACCAAGAATTGAGCCCTGCGGGACTCCCATTTTTAATGTAGATTCGGGAGATCTTTTCCCATTAACGTCAACGCACCGAATACACTACCCAAGCACCCACCCTGCGTACTCAAGTATGAAGTAAGAAGATCCAGAGCGGTGTTTCGGATCCCGTAGTGGCGGAGTTTCCTGATTAACGTTTCATGACGAACGCAATCGAATGCCTTGGACCAATCACAAAAGATGCCCAAGGCATCGCATTTATCTTCCCATGCATTATAAATATGTCCTAATAGTTCAACACCAGCATCAGTAGTTGAACGACCCCTTGTAAAACCGAACTGTTTGTTATGTAATAATTTATGTTTATTAAAAAATCTTTGCAATTGTTCTAAAATTAATTTCTCAAAAATTTTACTAAAGGTAGGTAGTACTAAAATAGGTCTATAATTTGTGGGGTCGGATGTACTACCTGATTTGAACAAAGGTATTATTTTACAATTTTTCATAACGTCAGGAAACTCCCCACAATCGATACAATTATTAAAGATAAGAGCTAAAGTAGGTGCTACAATGTCAATAATAGACTTGGCAACTTCTACAGAATTACCCCACAGATCGGCTGTCTTTTTACATTTAAAGTGTGAAAGGTTTTAATTATATCTCTACAGGTAATATGTTCAAAATGAAATTCCGTATCGCAAACATCAACATTTTCCTTAAGCAAAGACTCAGCAACAGAAGGTGATGAGTTAAGGGATTTAGTAGTTGAAACGGGAATATCTGCAAAGAAATTTTCAAAGGCTATGGCGACTTGTGAGTCTGATTTTATTATGTTGTCATTAATAGACAAGCTATAGTCAGTATTTCGGTTACTAGACCTTCCCGTTTCACTATTAATAATATTCCAAGTCGTTTTTATTACATTATTACTGTTTTTAATCTTCGAACTCAAATAACGCGACTTAGCCATACAACAAACTTTTTTAAATAATTTTGAATAATTTCTAACATATAAATTAAATGCAGTAGTGTTTACGTAAGTCCTTTCATTGTACAGCTCATAAAGCCGTATTCTACTTTTATGAATACCAACGGTAGTCCAATCAGTGAAAGATGCGTTACTGTTAACTGAGATAATCTTGGGAATAAAAGTGGTATTAAATTGTTTACAGTATTTAGTAAAAAAATCATCATATTGATGATTAGGATCAGCATGATTATGCGAAACTGGTAATTTATTAATGAGTTTAACTTTAAAAGCCTCTAAGCGACTTGCAGTTTAGGGATTAACAGTGATATCTTGTCAGTTTTTAAGAGAAACAATTCCGTCATACATGATTTACATACGTTGCGTGTGCTGTGTAACTTTAACCGTTTACGCAGCACACGCAACGGAAGCTCTCAAAAGGAATAAATTTTCCCCGTTTTTGCAACATTGGTCATTGCTGCTCCGCTCCTATTGGTCGTAGCGTAATGTTATATAGCCTATAGCCTTCCTCTATAAATGGAATACCCAACACTAAAATAATTTTTCAATTCGAACCAGTAGTTCCTGAGATTAGCGCGTTCAACCAAGCATACAAACAAACAAACTCTTCAGCTTTATAATACTAGTATAGATTGACTGTTTGAACGCGCTAATCTCTGTCAGTACCAGTCAGATTTGAAAAATTATTTTTGTATTTTATAGCCCAATTCTTGAGGTAGGCTATAAGTATGTAACATTACGCTAAAATAAAAAGTAAGAACGAGCGCTAAGCGAAAACGAAGTAACAGCGCCGGCAGGCGATGCGATGTGACGGGGTGGGTCAGGGGAACAAGAAATTTTACGCGGACGAAGTTGCAGGTGGTAGCTAGTATATATAAATATATATATATAGATAAATACATATGTAGATATCGATACCCATCGCATCTGCGGAGTTTAGCTAGCCAATTTAAAAGAACCCTGTATACAAGGTGTAAGGAACAGCCCTCCGCAAACTAACAGGGTGCATTCAGCTACTTATTTTGAATCATATTCCACCGGAAATATTCTCAGGGAAAATTTTATATTTTATCGTTTTTTCAGTTACTATTCCTTTATTGCAATGTAAAATTACATTCTCTGTACACTGCACTCCATTTATGTAAATAAAACAACCGAAATCAAAAAATCAGCAATGGATGTTGAAATACTCGGCGGCCGGAGGTACGCTGCGCTGCCGTTCTATGCGCGTTTTGCCACGGTAAAGATACATTGCATGTGAAGTAATAAAACAAATCAGGTTTATTGGATACCCATAACGTTCCTGAAATAATTTCATGTACCGGTCATCTTAGTATGAAATACTGAATTCATCCCATCAGTCTGCAGAGAGCTGTCCCTTACAGCCTGTATATAACTGATAAACACATGACCCTCCTTTGCGTCACGCAGTCGGTGTAAAAGATTTGACGCGGTGCTACCGCCCTACAAGCATTCGACGGAATCATAAATCTTTATTTATCTTAACATCATTTACTGGTCAATAAAATTTAGAAATATAGAAATGTGTCTGGGGTAGGGGAAGGTTGTTGCAGGAATGTTGCTGACTGTTTGATTAGTTAGTTCCACTTATTGCCGCGAGATGGAGGTGTGCCGTACTAGGTAATTTTCGTACTAGGTCCACCTAGTACGAGTATCAATAAATACTCAGTCCAAATACCTATTCCGAGTACCTGAACTATTTACTCAAATTCAGATAGACTCGAGTACGGTGGGATGTATGGTATCGTATGGTCCTTTCTTCCACACCTTTATCGCATAGTCATTTCCACCGCGCTTTGTTTGCGAGACATGAAGTGTCTGTCATGCATCAAACTATTTTGTGCAATAAAAATTTTTGTATTCTACACAACTAAAATTTTGTGAACTAAACAACTTAGTAAATCTAAGATTATCAAGAAGCATTCATCCATTTAAAATTAAATTTTACTTGCATTTAATTAGGTTTATTTACATGATGTGACTGGAATAGGCTGATACTCGATACTCAATAGCCGTACGCTATGAACGTACCTCGCCAAATACTTCAATACGGACGCAATATATCGCGTTTCGTACGCGGTCCATTGAGTCCGTATGCGGAAAAATATTAAAACTGGATACTCTTTTGTAAAGCTGGGTATTTTAACCACGAAAATTGTGTGATGTTTGAAGGTTGACATGGTAAAGCGCTGTTAACGTCATAAATGGTACAAAGTGATAGAAATAGAAATAGAAATCATTTATTTGCCAATAATGTAGGTATACAGATATGGTGGTTATTTTGATGAGGGTCCCGATACATTTTGCCTTATGGCATGCAAATTTATTTAATATTATATAATACATTTACTAGCACAAAAAAAAAAAAACAAACATAAGAAAAAAAAAACCAATAACTACAAATGTCAACAAATTAAATTTAAAAATGGCAGAAAATTAATAATTATTAAATTAACGAATGTCAACAAATTATACTACAAATGTAACAAATCAAATTAAAATTGTCAGCAAATTCAATTACAGATGTCAATAAATTAAATTAAAATGACAATAAATTAAATTACAATTATCAATAATTTAAATTAAAAAAATAGCAAAAAATAAAAATAAAATTCAAATTTACAAAAAGAAAAAAAAATAGTCACTAATTATAAAATTCTCGCTTTGATAGAAAATACTCGATGTATGTACAGACACCAGCAGGTCAAGCTACCAGAAACTGTCAAATTTACCCAATCAATCATGAACCTAATGCTATAGTGATAAAGTTGAAAATCTATTAAAGAAATTTGACAGATTGTAGTAGCTTGATGTACTGCTGTCCATACTTTGTGCAGACGCCAGCAGGTCAAGCTATCCGAAACTGTCAGATTTTCCCAATCAGCCTTGAACCTAATGCTTTAGCGATAAAGTTGAAAATATTTTAAAGAAAATTTGACGGATTGTAGTAGCTTGATGTGCTGCCGTTCATACTCTACGCGTTGTACTAGGTGCGGCCTAGTCCAGAAAAATACCTATATAGTGCGCATACCTGTTTTAGTAAATATGTCTCATGTCTACCGCGGGACTTCTCTCGTGAGACGGACTCTACCTATAAGGTATGGACGGCAGCATATCAAGCCACTACAATCTGTCAAATTTATTTAGTAGATTTTAAAATTTATTGTTAAAACATTAGGTTCAAGGTTGATTGGGAAAATTTGAAAGTTTCGGATAGCTTGACCTGCTGGCGTCTGTACATACTAAATCCATGGACTCTACCTTAGCGATTCATGATCGAAGGGCCTTGACGTTAACGTGTTGACGGCTGACAATGTCAATTCTGACATTTACTCTTATAACCTCAAAAAAGCATTAAATTTGCAGCTATAAACACGTTGTAATTATTCAGATATTTATTGATGTGATCCATTCAAAAAAAATGGGGAAGAAGACAAAAGTAGGAAAACAGCGGAAAGATAAATATTACCAACTTGCAAAAGAGACAGGTAATATTTATATGCAGTAATACTAAATTTTTATGTATTCTCCTGTGCGCTCGTGTTGTATTGAATAATTTATGCGTTAAATGTGATTTTAGGTTATCGCTCCAGAGCTGCTTTCAAATTAATACAATTGAATCGAAAATTTGGGTTCTTACAAAAGTCACGAGTATGCATCGATCTATGTGCCGCGCCTGGTGGATGGATGCAGGTGGCGCATCAGAATATGCCTGTATCGAGTGTGGTCATTGGGGTCGATTTGTTTCCGATCAAACCGGTTCCCGGTTGTATCGGCCTAACTGAAGATATTACAACAGAAAAATGTAAATCAGCAATAAAAAAGGAAATCAAAACATGGAAAGCTGATGTTGTTCTCAACGATGGTGCCCCAAATGTTGGTTTGAACTGGATTCATGATGCTTACCAGCAGGCCTGTCTGACACTCAGCGCCCTTAAACTGGCCACGAATTTCTTGAGAGAGGGAGGCTGGTTTGTAACCAAAGTATTCAGATCTAAGGATTATCATGCACTATTGTGGGTGTTGAAACAGTTTTTCAAGAAAGTTCATGCAACAAAACCACAGGCCTCTCGTAATGAATCATCTGAAATATTTGTGGTCTGTCAGGGCTATATTGCACCTGATACTATTGATCCTAAATTTCTTGATCCCAAAAACGTATTTGAGGATTTGGATATTGTAAAGAAACAACACATAAATATTTTACACCCGGAAAAACAAAAGAAAGCTAAAGCTGAGGGATATCTGGAAAATGATTACACCACTCACCACAAAGTAATGCTCTCACAGTTCCTGAGTCAAGACCAGGACCCAATAGACTTACTGCAAGGATGCTCCGAGGTATTTTGCTTTGACATTTGACAGATATTTATTTTAAATTTACATTGCAGTAACTGCTATAATGATATTTGTTTACAGATTGTGTTTGATGATAAATCCATTGAAGAACACCCTAAAACTACTGCAGAATTAAAGGAATGCTGTAAAGATATTAAAGTACTTGGCAGAAAGGATCTGAAAGCTTTGCTAAGCTGGTTCAAACAAATGAAGGAATTTAAAGCCTCACAGGTAATATAGACTTTTTCCTCTGTTGTTCTTTTTGCTCTGTATCTCAAAGATTTGGGCCATATTATTAAACCATTCCATTTGAGAGCTGATTTTATGTGTAGAGTTGTTATAATTTAAAGCAACATTATTGCTGCTAAATGTGAAAAATAGGTATGAAATTGAGATGATATTTTATTTTGGGATTCTGATCTCAGGCACATGTTCTTTTTCTTTCCATGTCCAATTACATAATAAATGATTTTATGTTGAATTTTATTTTCCAGGTAGCCAAGACAGATGCTAAAGAAGGCGGTGATGATGAAGCAAAGGTGGAAGCAACTGAGGGTGATGATGAAGAAGATGATGTTGATGCAGAGATTGCTGGACTACAGGTACTATCAACAAACGCCAGGCCTTTCTTATTTTGAAATAGTTTTGCTTGCAAGCTAAAATTGTACTTATGACAAAATAATAAAAAAAAGGTCATAGGGGCAGCGTTTCTTCAATGAAGTAGTGTTTTCTTCTCTCTTATGCCATCTGTCTGCCTATTGACATTCGGCATCTTTGTTGTTGTTAGTTTTAGTCATTCTTGGTATGCGCCCACTGGCTCATCTACATCAATCTATATGTATAATTAATCGCCTTTATATCAAGTCTTGTGGGGCCAATATTTTAAGTCTCATAAATGTCTTGGTTTTCATTAGGTTTATAGAGGCATGAGGAACAGGGTGTAAAGTTCACTCATCCTCCATAGAAAAGGGAGGATCCTCCGACCAGACGGGTGTTGTGTCTGGTGGGCTACTGCCCGACGGTTGATGTCGGGATGTTGTATATATGCTAGTCGCGCGGTAAACTCTGTTTGCGCGATGCAGGATTTTTGCGTGACGTCAGTGTGACGCGTTCCATTGTGGCGATGCCGCCACATCACTCCCCTCCGGAGACCGGAGGTCGATAGTGGGCTGAGTCGTGTATCTTGCGATGCTTGCCAGGGCCAGTTGAGGTTCCAATGAGTCGGAACCGGGTGCCGCATAGTTCGCGGTGAGTCGGAACTGTCTGCGGAGATGCCCCCAGTGAGTCGGGGTGGCACTGCGTTATGCTCCAGTGCGTTGGATGTGGTACAGCGCCGGGTTGAGGCTGACTGCTGGCGTCGACCAGGAGAGGTTTGAAGGGCTCTGCTTGTTGACCGGCCGAGAGTGCAGTGTGCTGTGCCAAGGTTGCTGATGAGGCTGAGGGTGATGACCAGGTATGCGCGGTCGCTGCATGCTGGTGGTCAGGATACCCGTTGTAGCCGTGGGTGCTGGCTGGCTGTGTGACTCGCTGCTCGAAAGCTCGAGGAAGTGATGCTGATGACGTCACGCTGTAGTAGTTGCACGAAGGCTGCGCTGACGTTCATGTTCGGGGTCACCAGTATAGAGGCATGAGGAACAGGGTGTAAAGTTCACTCATCCTCCATAGAAAAGGGAGGATCCTCCGACCAGACGGGTGTTGTGTCTGGTGGGCTACTGCCCGACGGTTGATGTCGGGATGTTGTATATATGCTAGTCGCGCGGTAAACTCTGTTTGCCCGATGCAGGATTTTTGCGTGACGTCAGTGTGACGCGTTCCATTGTGGCGATGCCGCCACAGGTTTGTTGCTAGTTTATTAGGATGGGTCGTAATCCTTTTCTTGTAGGCACTGACTCTGTGTGATTTTTTCTTTAACCTTTGGCATTTTTAAGACCCGATGTAAGCTATTGTAAGTGATTATCCTCAGCATTTTTGATTGGAACCTTTGGAATATGTCTATGTTTGAATCAGCGGCCATTCTCCACAGCTGTATTCCGATGTACAAGTAAGCATTATGATGCACTTGTAAATCCGAAGAATCCAGCGAAAGCCTGGACTTTTTTGATAGTAGCCAATAGTGTTTCCTTAGTTGTAGGCACAATGCTTTACGCTTCGTGAATATATGTTTTCTACAGGTTAGTCTACGGTCTAGGTAAATGCCGAGGTATTTAGCTTCTTCTGCTTGAGGAATTTCAACATCATTTAGTCGTACTGGAGGGGCATTTATGTCTTCATGTCGTGAACCTCACGTGTACGGATTTGTTTTCATTTGCCTTTATTCGCCATTCTTTTAGCCATTTTGAAATTTCATCTAAGCTCGTTTGTAGAATCTTAGACGCCTGGACCGCATCTTCATGCACAGATAAATGTAGCCGTGACATCGACAAATGTGCCTAAGACTACTCCTTCGGAGACAGGGAGATCAGCTGTGTAGAGAAGGTAAACAGTAGGACCCATCACGCTACCTTGAGGAACTCCTGCCCGAATTTCTTGCAGTCTGGTTGCTTCATTGTCTTGTTTAACAAAGAAGTATCACTTGTCCAGAAAGGATTGAATGAATATGAAGTAGTTTATTGGAAATGCTTTTTTAATTTTATATGAAAGGCCCTCGTGCCATACTCGATCGACAGCCTGTGGTGCAGGAAGGCAGCTGAACAGTACTTTTTTTCTTCATATGTTGCATGAATTTTATCGACCAGCGGATGTATTTGTTCTATGGCTCCATGACTTTGTCGAAACCCGAATTGGTAGTCAGGTAGCAATGAGTTTTGGTCTATAAGTGGTCTATTGATGAACAATGTCTTCAGTAGTTTGAAGGAATGGGCAACAAGCTAATGGGTCTGTAGGACTTCACATCCCCAGGACACTTTCCAGGTTTAGCTATCATGATTATTTCGGCTACTTTCCATTGGAGAGGAATGTAAAGAGATTGATATTGTATTGTATAAAGCTGTAAGGAAAGTAATTCCTGCCTCAGGTAGTTCTTTCAGTATGTTTGCTGTAATTAAGTCATATCCAGGTGCTTTATTTTGATTAAGTTTATTAATATCAGTCCTTACTTTATTTTTCGAAACTTTTCCAATAGGCAAGTCGAGTTGGTATGTTTGCTCTAAATATGATTTTATTTCACTATGCATTTCTTGAGATCCTTGAACAGGGTTAGGAGTGTATACTTTGCTTAGGTGCTTGGCAAAGGTTTGTTCCTTTTCGAAGTCATTTTTGGCCCATGTGTTGTCGCTTTTGCGTATTGGTGCATGGCTTGCTACCGGTCTGTTAAGCTTTTTTGTCGCTCGCCAGAGAGAAAAATCCGAATTTGCCGTTGCATCTAGATTTTTGGTATAATTATGTCTCCATGTCTAGATTTTGGTCTTCACTTAGTGCTGATTTAAGATGAGTTGTGACATAGTTTAAGTGTTTCTTGTCAGCGGGATATCGCGTCATTTGCCAGCGTTTTCTCGCGTTTCCCTTCTCCTCTAGCAAGTCTCCAACTGTTTGAGACTACAGTTTATCTGGAGGGTTAGTTTTCTATGTCTTTCTATACATATAATAAAATAGTAATGAAGTCAAAACTGTACATTTAATATTTTTGAAAAAAAGTTATTGCTACGAAAATATAGTTTTTGTCTGGATGTTTGTTCCGGATCGGCGCGAAAACGACTGAACGGATTAGGCGTGAAATTTGGCACACAGATAGTTTATAACCTGAATTATCATATAGGGTATATTTAATCCCGGGTAGTACGTTCCCGTGGTATATTTTCCGACATCCACGCGGGTGATGTCGCGGGCAAAAGCTGGTATTACGTATTTGAACTGTTAGAATTATTTATTACGTAGCTACGTACTTTTTCTCAAATCTATTTAAACCAACGAATTTTTTAATTTAATCTTACATAAATCATAATTTCATGCAACATTTTTTGTAGGATGAAGAAAGGCGCACGTCCAAACGCAAGAGGAAACAACTAAATAAACAAAGACAGAAACTGGCTGAGAAAATGAATCTGAAAATGGTACTCAAAGGTGATGGAGGACCTATTTTGGAGAGCAATGACATGTTCAAGTTATCAGATATAAAGAATGCTGAAGTAAGTAGTCATAAATAGGAAACAGAATTTCATTTTAGTATGATATTATCACACAGAAAAATGCACACATTCCTCATGGCGTTGAATATCAAATATGTATTAACAAGAATGTATTTTAGGAATTGGCGCGTATGGTAGACCAGCAACCAGATATAGTAGCAGAGGCCAGTGACTCAGATGATGAGTTCAAAGTAAAACAAAAGTATATTAAATATGATACAGAGTCTTCTAAACTGGACTCTTCAGGCCTCTACTATAAAGATTCAGACAGTGAACTCGAAATGGAATCTGGCTCTGATACTGAGCAAGACAAGGAGACTTTGGGTAAAACTTTAATTTGCTATGCTAATTTGCTGAAAAGAAAAAAAAAGTGTTGTTTCGGTATTATTTTTATCATTTACTGGTTGATTACATTTGCTTTGTATTTCAGCTTTTTCAGATTCAGATACTGAAAATAAAAAAGTGGCCAAAATAACAAAATTAAACACTTTACGAAATAGTAAGGTAACTAAATCGCAGGTTGTACCCAAGAACCACCCACTGTTGACTGACTTGGATAACACTGATCCAATCTCCCGGCGCTCCATGAAGGCAGAGTTATGGTTCCAGAAAGACAGTTTTAAGGACATTGATGAAGATGACGACGAAGGTGTCGACTTGGACAAGCTGGTGGAAACTTACAAAGAAAAAGGCAAAAAAGTTGCAGAAGATGGTATAACTGAAGACATGAAAAGTGGTGGTTTAAAAAGAAAACTGGAAGACGACAGCTCCGATGATGATTCATCAGCCAGTGATTACGATGTAGAAGACAATGTGGCTCCTACATCAGGCAAAGCTGGGGCAAAAACTAGTAAAAAAGATGGCTTTGAAGTTGTTTCACAAGATCCAGGTATGGTTTGGGAATATAAAATTCCAGCATAGCTACTCCCAACCGTTTGATGGTTTCCGAATCGAACATCAATCAATGTTATCAAAAGAGTACATACTCGTAAAAGCTATTCAACTCCAAAACCCGAACAATTTGTCAGTTTTAAATCAAATAGACTACCGCCATTCTTCCGACTGCTTTTTCCTGCCGGGGGCAAGGAAAATTAGTAATAGTAAGGGTGTTATTTTCGATTCGAATGGTTGTGAATAGCTATGCAGGTGTCCAATCTGCCTTTAACACTGTGGTGATTTGTTTTTATTTCATTTACCCATACCTTTAATTCTTTTATAGACTTAAAACGGCTGAAGAAAAGTCTTAAGATGGATGCTGAGACCCTCGCTTTAGGAACGATGATAGCTACGTCGAAGAAATTCAAAAGAGATCTAATAGATGATGGATGGAACCGATACGCCTTTAATGATAAGAATTTGCCAGATTGGTTTGTGGACGACGAAAAGAAACACATGAAGAAAGAAGTGATTGTACCAGAGGTAATTTTGATGATGATCAAAACTTTATTTTATTGTAACTACTACTATTTTAACTCATACTTTATTATACAGTTTATTTTCTGTGGCACATATAAATTCTACTTCATTTTTGCAGAAATACACGGATGAGTATAAGAATAGGTTGCAAGACATAAACGCCAGACCGATTAAGAAAGTGATAGAAGCCAAAGCACGAAAGAAGAAACGCATGATAAAGAAGATGGAACGTGCCAAGAAGAAGGTAGAAGCAGTTATGGAGAATGCCGATATGTCAGAGAGGGAGAAAGCCCAACAAATCAAATCTGTGTATAAAAAGGCACAGACAGAAGGTAAAAAGAAAATAACTTATGTGGTGGCTAAAAAACATACTACCGCCAAACGCATGAAGCGACCTCAGGGAGTCAAAGGACAATACAAGGTGGTCGACCCTCGTATGAAGAAAGACTTGCGCGCGCAAAAGGCAAAAGAGAAAACGAAGGGTCGCGGCAAAAAGGGTAATTCTTTTAAGAACAATAAAACTAATAAAAGTACGCCGCCTAAAAAGAAAGGCAAGAAGGCTAAAGCTAAATAAAATTAAGTGTAATATTTGGTATAAATATACGAAAATGTATAACAACATCGATTTTCACTTTGAGGTTCTTAATATTAATTGTCCACACCACCTACTCGCTAATGTCAAATTATATGTCATGCAAACCTAACTTACAGCAAGCCATTACCTCGCAGTAGGTGCGAAAAGTAGAAAAGTATTCTCCTCAAGGAAAAAGGTGTCTTCGTCTTGGGCGAGCTTGATTCCCTCGCTATGCTCAGGATTCTAGTCTTAAGTCCTCGCTGCGCTCGAGAGCCCTAGAATTCTTTGTTACGTTCGGGATTCAATACAGGGTTATTTTAAATTGCTAGCAAATCTTCGCAGATGCGAAGGGTATCGATATCTAAACTTGATAATGAAAAAAATAAATTGCTGATTTTTTTTTTGTGGGGTCATCGACCGCAGTTATTGTAGTTGTAGTCACTTGAAATAATTATCAGTTTAAAAATCAGTTTTTTTTTTGTGTAAACTTCACAGACGTGATGGGTATCGATCGATATGTAAACACGATAAATAAAACATAAGAAAACAGTTTTTCTCAACTCGGTCTTCAAGTAACAACACTAACAGCGGTTGTTGACATCCCAAAAAAAGTGAATTTAAAAAATCTAAAAACCCGACTTTGTAAAAAGTGAACTTTAAAAAAGATGGAAACAAGATGTCCTATTTTGTCTCCAAACAATCTCATGCAGTCGGTAATACGTCTTTATTGTTAAAGGTGAACGGCAGATTTAGTACAGCATACTTTTTGTTGTTGTTCTGTTACGGAATTTGTACCACTTACTAAGGCAACTAAGCCATTTATTTTCATGTAAGTGTACTATTTTTAGAACTTCGGATTAATTAATAATATCAATAGAAATATTTTAATAAATAAACGTAATAAAATCGTAAACTAAACGCAGTTATGTTTTTAGAAGTTACCATATGTTTAATAACACAAATATCGAAATGATAATTAATTATTTAGAAATTGAAATAACATTAATATAATTAGAAATTAGAAATAGACTTAGAAATAGGTATCTCCTAATGCACCCCACTGAGTAAGAATAGGTATCTATGATCCTCATCTCAATCTACCTACTTAATGGTAAGTAAAACACTACAAAGACAAGCAAGCAATCTAGAACATGTACTTTATCATCAAAACAATGTTTATGTACCTTTATGTAACAATCTACATTGGTAGGTACACTAGTATTTAACCTTAAAAAATAAAACTGGTTATACCTTTTA
The DNA here is from genome assembly GCA_947568875.1 of Fissipunctia ypsillon. Classification (NCBI taxonomy): domain Eukaryota; kingdom Metazoa; phylum Arthropoda; class Insecta; order Lepidoptera; family Noctuidae; genus Fissipunctia; species Fissipunctia ypsillon. Next base: position 13,645,651 of record OX387654.1, on the reverse strand, counting down.
CGTACCAAGTTCTAAAAATCTAAGAATTTAAAAAGGGCTCGTCTGTCATATTAACTACCAATTAAAACAAAAAAATCTCAAAACATGAAATTCTATTAGCTGTACGAAATTCCCATAGAAGCCTGCCGTTCATGATACTGATTGCATGATATTGTTTGGAGACAAAGTAGGTCATCTTGTTTCCATCTTTTTTAAAGTTCACTTTTTACGCAGTCGGGTCCGTTCATGATACTGATTGCATGATATTGTTTGGAGACAAAGTAGGTCATCTTGTTTCCATCTTTTTTAAAGTTCACTTTTTACGCAGTCGGGTTTTTAGATTTTTTAAATTAATTTTTTTTATTTTACACTTTTTAGTTAGGATTATTTTTCCCCCACTGTATTAAGACGCTTTAGGTAACGGTCGTAAATACAATACCCGCTTATAAACGGGTGATAACGGCCTCTTACTCACTCCAAAAGTTCTGGATTGTTTTTTTATCATTTAAAATGGAAAATGAGAAATGATAAAAAAATAAGATAAGTTGTATATATTTTTGTACTCACCTTTTAAAATCCTTCATTTTGATACCCCACTCGATAGGTTTGGGAGTTTTTTTTTTTAAACACATTTTGGTTCCAGAAACCCGCCATTTTGATTTTTTTTAAATTTTAATATACACAGTGGCACTCGCGCAATAAAGACGAATCCAACGACATATCATTAATCAAAATCGGTCAACCGTTTAGTAGTTACGGGGGAATATAGGGACGGACATACATGCATACATACAATACATACATAGATATCATAACCCTCCTTTTTTGGCTTCGCAACAATCGGGTAAAAAACATCAAATCTTTTTATTTTTTATTTTATCGTGTTTAGATATCGATACCAATCGCGCCTGCTGTTAAGCTAGCCAATTAAAAAAAACCCTGTATACTTGTATAGCGCCCATGACATAAGCCACTGCTATATAGCCCTTACCTCCTTACTAATAAACGATTATATCAGGTGAATAGTTACACACTGATTTCTCTCTTCCAATCGTCAGTAATTTGACTTTCGAAAGAAGAAAACAAAGCATTGTGTAACTATACAGATGCTATACAACGTTTATTAGTAAGGAGGTTAGTGAATAATCTATAAAAAACCAAAAACACAATTGGTCGTACTGCTCACAGGATAGCAATTTCTTGCAATACACTTTGTTTATTTCTTGAATTTAGCACATAGTTTCCATTTTGCCTTCATTTTCTAAATAAAATTAATTTACCTACTGTCCTTTCTGATCCCTGAGCCGTATTAGTTTCAGACTTTTTTTTTTTGTAAGTGACCCTCGATATATGTGTTTGGATGGAAAGTATTTTCATTAACTGGCATTACAAAGATTATTTTTACGACTAAGGTCAGGGTGATATTTGAATCCACGTGCGTCATTCGCCGAGTTCAGGGACAGACACGCCACGCCATATAAATGATATCACTTCGCTTGGTGGCCTTGGTGTCTAATTCTGATTCGCTCTAACTACGCCGTCTGCCTACTAAGTACTATTGAGCGACTTTATGCTCAGCTTGCCGAATAAATATTTTGCGTCGCATGTTTTCGACCTCCAGACGTTAATATTGTTTGCTTTACCATAAGGGATGATTTATACTAGACTGTGCCGCGTCCGTGTCTACTCAATTTGTAGGGATAAGACTCGGACGGAACACGAATGGGACACGGACGCTGCATGGTGTAGCATGAACATGAAATGTTCGTGAAGTTTGGCACGACTAACGCGCCCGGCATGGTCTAGTACAAATCATCCCTAATTCTGGGATAGCAATACTATGGATTGCCAATGCGAAGCAAAGGTACTATCTTTGTTAATGAAAACTTACATAACCCTTATTAATTTGTTTAGATACCATATTAATAAACCTTAGTCTAAAAATCGAGCACATAGTGTTTTGCATCTTGTCGGTCGGAAGTAACTGGAAAATACGTATAAGAAATTCGGAAGGAAGTAGAATATGGTGCCTAGGTATGAGGTGAAATGTGGGGAGGAGATGGTACGTGGGAGGTTGGAGGCAGGCGGCGGCAGGCGGGGCGCTCGGCCGGGCTATATCGAGCGCGCGATCACGGCCAAGGCCGCGCACCACCGTCATCGCTCCCGACTCTGCTTCGAGTGCTCCGACCGACGTCCGAGCGCCGTACCCGCGGTTGCGGATCGTGTCCATATGTAAACATAAACTGTGAAGGTACACAACACCTACCTTATTGCGTAGCTGTCGTTCACGTCAGTTCCCGAGGATTATATGATTTGCGAGTATACTATAAGAGCGTGTGACCAACAGCAGGAGGGAGTTAAGGACCATGCAGAAGTTGATGATGCGGAATGCAGAGGCAAGCAAATAAATTGCCTACTAACCTATCTCCAGGCAACAAAGTCAACCGATTGTTCAAATATGCTGATATTTAGGTAGGTAGGATATACCTTACCCGTCTGCTCTAGATTATGCTTAGTAGGTACCTACATATGGCTCCATTCTAGCAACTAGATATCGTTTGCAAGCTCAGCGGTTGTGCCAACCGGATGAGCCATCCATGTACACACTATAAGACAGAATAAAAGTCGCTTCCAAAGCTACGTCTTTTCATATTTTATCTTTAGTAAAAATCCTGAGTACTGAGTAGTTAACTTTAGTAAGTACCTACTAGGTACAAAAGTTTTTCACGCCCCGAACCCAAAAGTTACGCAGCCGGTAGGATTATCTCCTTGAATCTGTAGCTTTCGCGTTTTTCCGACGTCCAAATTCTTCCAGAAAAAATTAGGCATAGAATCTACGAAAGCAGATGAAATCCTTCGAACCAAAGAAATATTCTTTTTGTATCTTGTCAGTGCAGAAATCATCGAGTTTTTCATTGAGTATGGGAGTCGCGGGCGGTTGGTGAGTAAATCTTTCCGCCAATTGTATGTTCTCCTAATCCTCCTATATTTTTCATAAGTTTTAATGGTAGTTTACGAAACAGTTGCATAATGAGGGGTATTAAAACACGGGGTTTTTAATAGTATCACACCTTAACCTTGAAACACACCTAAACCTTGGTTTTAATACCTAGGTATGTGCAGTTTCATTAACTATTTAATCTACTGTTATACACTGGGATTGAACCTAATAAATAAAAGTTTTTTTGGATTTGCCATGCCATAAAGTCGTGAAAGCATTTATCATATTATAATTTTCACGACTTTGCTGTTATTAGATTATGAGTCATTTCCGTCGCCGCATATAATATATTGGCCGAAATCAAATTTTCTTCACATTCACTGTTCTAACAGACATTTTTTAGTAAGAATAAAAAAAATCTCACGAAATCCAGTACAATAAATAATGCTATAAAAATAGCGCGCCCCGCATACGCGTTCCATGAAAAAAAAAATTAATGGAAACTCCTTGGATTTGCCTCAAGGAGTAATTAATGCCTGTAAAGTAATGGTAAAAAAGTTATTATTTTTACATAAAAATTGTTATATATTATTTTGTTAGAGAAGAAGTGTTAAAATATGATTCTATTTTTAAATTTCGGTATTTAATCCTAACTTCCTAATCTTAACTAATCTCTTCTCTTGACTTGGTCTTGACCTATGTAATTGGAGATTCTATAACTAGCATTTTCAGATTTAATTATCTGTGGATTGGCGCGCAATTCAAAATTCAAATAAATTTTATTCGAAAGCCGTGTTAATTTAATTTCAAATTCAGTAATTTGTTTTTAGATAGTTTTTTGTTTTTGTGAAATTGTGGTAGTTTTGGCGCCATGGATAAATTGAAAATTCGTACAATTTTCGAATATGAGTACCTACGTGGAAATACCGCTGTGCAAACAACACGAAACATTAACGACGTGTACGGGCCTAACACTGCTTGCATAAATACGGTCCATTATTGGTTCAATCGTTTTAAATGTGGAAATTTTGAGTTGAAGAACGAGCCTCGCGGTCGGCCGGTAACTATTTTCGTCAACGACGAATTGAAGGCGATAGTGGAAGTGGATCCAACTCAATCTAGTTAGTTAGTGTCAAAACAACGTTGAAGCACTTGCGTCAAATCGGACAGATTAAAAAGCTAGATAAGCGGGTGCCACAGGAACTAAGCGACCAACAGCGAGACTTAGCGTCGAAGCACTACTGAATCGGCATAGAAACGAGAGAATTCTAAATTGAATTTTTACCTGCGATGAAAACTGGATCCTGTACGACAACCGTAAGCGTTCGTCTCACTGGGTGGACCCGTGTACAGGACCTAATCAGTGCGCTAAAAAAAATATTACTCATAGGAAGATGATGATGACTGTCTGGTGGACCAGTGCCGGACTTGTACATCACAGCTTCTTACCGAATGGCTCAACAGTGACGGCAGATGTCTATTGCCAAGAATTGCAAACAATGATGGAGAAGCTCGCAATTCAACAACCAATACTGGTCAATCGCTGGCTCGCGCGTTGTCGTGGAGAAGCAATGGGGAAGACCCCATTGCTTCTCCACGACAACGCGCGAGCTCACACTTCACGACAGACCATCGCAAAGCTACAAGATTTACAACTGGAAGCTCTCCGTCACCCACCGTACTCACCGGATCTTGCCCCAACAGATTACTACTTTTTTTCAAAATTTAGACAATTTTTAAATGGGAAAAAATTCAACACCCGGGAGGCAGTACAAAACCCATTCGCTGACTTCATCGCCTCCCGTCCGGCAGACTTCTACAGTAAATGGATAAACAAACTGCCATCAAAATGGCAAAATTGTATAGATAATTTGGGTCAGTACTTTGATTAGCTGAAAAAAATTCATACTTCATTTTTGTTTCTTTGTTGCATTGCTTCTTTCTTGCGTTTTTCTTACTTTCAGCATTTTTATACCCGTCGTATTTTCTAAACGAAAGGTCCAATTCGAATAGTTTAACAAAGAATTTATATGTACTTAATCAACCTTGATTATGAAACTATTTATTTGGATAAGGATTAATACCATGTTTATGAAAACACCTTCGCAAATAATGCATTATTTTATAATAAATTTGATTACCATTAAAAAAGCTATAGTGAGCCAACCTTAAAAGATAGACAAATGCTATCGCGGACTTTGTTTTAGAACTTTTTAAGAGGAACAATCCCGTCATACATGAATTTTGGGTATCTTTAACCGTTTACGCAGCGCACGCAACGGAAGCCCTCAAAAGGAATAAATTTCCCCCGTTTTTGCAACATTTTTCATTAATGCTCCGCTCCTATTGATTGTAACGTGATGTTATATAGCCTATAGCCTTCCTCGATAAATGGGCTATCCAACACTAAAAGAATTTTTAATTCGAACCAGTAGTTCCTGAGATTAGCCCGTTCAACCAACCAAACAAACAAACTCTTCAGCTTTATAATATTAGTATAGAAGATAGTATAGACGTGGTGTAGAATTGTAGATTAAAAGCAAATTAAAGGTTGTTTTTATGTAGGTACAGGTAAAAAAATCTATAAGTCAGTAAAAATAAGTATTTAATATGCAGATTTACTACTGATTTTGTGCGGAATGAAGCTTGGAGTCGTGTTAATAAACAAATAAACTGCAATAAATATAACTTTTAGAAAATAAAACTTCTTTTTATTTCTTTGTACCTCGAAAAATACTACGCTCTTACAAGGTTATGTTTACGAGCAGCTAACGATGATAGACATCGTAGTTAAGAGTAGTTCTGATAGATGGCGTTAGTGTTTCTCTATGGCGAACGCGTCAGGCAAACGTTCGGACGACCGTATCTTTACGTTTTAATCAATGTACCTAAACCTACAGGTACATACAACCAATTAACCAATTTTATGACCTACAGGTCATAAAATTGTATAACATTCGTCCCTGACGCTGGGGCACTACTCCCGCGTAGCTTGACAAGCCAACGCGGCCCTCCTGCTAAGCGTGAAGCGTTATAAAGCTCCTCCGCTATTTCTCTGGATTCCGACGTCGGGGTACTTCCCTGCATGGCGTAGGACGTTAACACAATTACTCCTGCTGAGCGTGAGGCGTGACAAAGCGCCTCCGCTATTCATCCATAAACTTCCTCTCTTTAAACTATACCTCCTCTGGGCAGGGATGTTGTCAACGCCCGAACATTATTTCTGCTTGACGTAAGACGTTCCTACTCTGCTACCACCTGCTGATCCTACTGCACGTTCCTGACTCCGAGCGTCCCGTACTGCATACCTGGTTTCCTGGCTTTCTGGTGCACACTTCAAGACCCTGCTGCTGACCTGAATCTACTTACTCCTTCAAACCTCTTATTCTTAGTATCATTTATTAATTCTTTGACGTGTCTTACAATATTAGCCCTCCAGCTAATCGTAACGTTACATTAGTTAATATTAATGGAATAAGTTTAGATGAAGTGAAATATTGGACTTTTTTACGTTAAAGCATAGTGAAGTGATCGAAAGTGTTTTGAATGAAATGAAACACTAACTTCAGTGAAAATTCAGGATAGACTTTAGGTTTAGTGATTTTCAGTTTTCTTACATTTTTTATGTATACAAGGTGTAACATAAATAACGCACAACCTCTTATGGGGTCATTGTACTCATCATTATGAACAACTTTTACTATGGGACCAAACCTGAAATCGCGAAAAAAAAATTACACAACACAACACACGAGTACATGACAACAAGTACATTGGAAGCCACCACCTCCTTCTGCGAAGCAGTAATGCTCGCGAAGGAGGAGGCGGGACGCGTGAGGGAGAGGCAAGCTTTGCGCCCTCACGCCCTAGTCGCCGCAGGAGACGCCCTGGGCATCGCGAATTGGCAGCCGATTCCCGGCCACCGTAGGCGCGGGCTTGCGGACGGCGAGGAATGGGTAGCTCGCCGTCCGGTAAGGACCAGGCCCGAGTCGACGGCTCGTTGTGTTCCACGCGCGCCTCAAAGAGATGTCAGCACCGTTGAAGGGGTCCGCTAGGGCCGATGCCAGCCAGGGTTGCGGGATGTTCGAAAGAGTTACCGTGGCCCCAGCACAGGCAACAGAAGGAGCACGGTTGGGTTTTAGTCAGTAAAAGTCTGACACGCCTTCCCTCCGCCCAGAGCGGGAGAAGTCATTTGATGATTTCCCATCCACAAAAAGCGTGTGGCGTTAGGCAGGGTGGTTTAAGCTCACCTCTATTGTTTAACATTTATGTTGATCAGCTTGTCAAGCAGCTCAGCAGCACACATGTTGGCTGCCACATTGATGACACTTGTTTTAACAATATTAGCTATGCAGACGATATGGTGCTGCTGAGCCCCTCTATAAGCGGGCTAAGGAAACTTTTGTCTATTTGTGAGAAGTACGCGGAGGTGCATGGGTTACAATATAACTCTAAAAAGAGTAAAATTTTAGTATTTAAATCAGGCAAACAACAGTCTACTCATGTGCCTCTTGTATTTCTCAATGAAATAGCCCTAAAGCAGGTTCAAGCTTTTAAATATCTGGGTCACATTGTGACAGGTGACCTCAGGGACGCTGAGGATGTTGAGCGGGAGCGCAGGGCTCTGGCGGTGAGAGCTAATATGCTCACACGCAGGTTCGCACGATGCACGAGAGAAGTGAAGGTTACGCTATTCAAAGCTTATTGCCAGTCCTTCTACTCAAGCGGCCTGTGGGTGAGATATACGCAGCGAGCCTACAGAGCCCTGCGCACTCAGTACAATAATGCGTTCAGGATGTTGTTGGGTCTGCCGTGGCGGTGTGGCGCGTCTGGGATGTTTGCTGAGGCGCGCACTGATGGTGTCCAGGCCATCATGCACAACAAAGTAGCTTCCCTGCTAGCCCGTATACGGGGGAGCAACAACGGCATTCTGAACGCAATAGCTGTACGTTTCGACTGTCCCTTTCAGAACCAGTGGGTCATGTCTTGTGTAGGTGTGGCGAGTCATGGCAAATAAGTATGTAAATATGTACTAGGTTAAGGCTTCTACCCGAAAAAAAGTTTTATTATTATTTTTATCTTTACGTATCTCGGGACCCAGGGATCCCGGACCTTTGGAAGGCGTACAAGGAGCCGAAGCCAACTCGCAGAGGCCCCTTAGACAATTTTAAATGGTATGAGGCACCAACCGACGATTATCCCTATATGCACTTTGCAGATGCACCCAAGGACAATCCCCGGTTGGTGTTGGACTATTGCAGGACACGGAAACAAAGATATTGGAATATGTGTTTGGTTGGCTAAAGTGGACTGGTTACCTAGAACTTTGAAAGGACTATGGCCCCTGCTTGATCAATGTTTTTTTATACACGGAAAAAATGGCAAGGGGTGAATTGCACACTCAATAATGGGCCCCCGAAAACGGTCACTAGCACAAAGTGTCGTAGTGACAAGGGAGCAACACGCCCTGAGGTGCTTAAGAGGAGTGGAGAGGTATTCCACGACTATCAGGACAATTCCAGAGCCCGGAAGATGGTCAAGATCCCTACCAGCAATTACTGGAACACTTCCTTCCTCCGAGCATGTTTGCTCTTGCGAATCTCCACTCAAGCCGGCCAATAAAGGCAAGAATGAGGTGGGAGCTCTTTTCCTAGTCAGTGTTCACTCCAGCCGGCCAATAAAGGCAAGCCAGAGGTGAGGAACAAGACTTCACCCGGGAGATAGGATACGTGGGGTCACTACTGCCCAACAGCTCGCCACATGCTGCCCTGCGGGTTTCTGTATCTCTTTTGGTCTGGCTCCTCACCCTGGACCCGTTCCGGCAAAGTAAACTCTACCGGCACAGACCTAGTAAAGTTCGGAGCGCGCAAGCGCCACCACGACGTCAAAAAAAAAGCTCAGCGGTCTGTGCCCACCGGATGAGCCATCCATGTAAAGAAAGAATAATGTTTATTTCGACACAGTTCGTGAAACACAAAATACAAAAAACAAAACAAGAAGTGAAAATGATGTTTTAACAACAATAGTGTGTGCCTCTCGGCTGTGCCAGAAAGGTTCTTTTCAGCATAATGCCAGACAGATGCTGTCTGACGCTGGTTTTCTAATGAACCTTTATTTAAGGACAAGTGACGGAAAGTACGCACTGTAAAACAGAATAAAAGTCGCTTCCAAATCGGCAATACGTCTTTTAATTTTTTATCCTCAGTAAAAATCCTGAGTTGTTAAGTTTGGTACTAGAAAAGTTTCTCACGCCCCGAAGCAAAAGTTAGGTTCTGCCAACGCTCTGCGGAGCGCTGACGGTGCCAAGGTAAATAAAAGGCTTGCTTGAGATATAACTTGGATAAAACTCAAACACAAAGCATTTATTTCAATTAAACCAATTACAGGCACTTTTGAATTGTTAAAGAGTCAGTCAGTTAGTCAGAAAATTGAAGCTAGTCGCCCATTCCAAAACGTAGATCTCTATGGAGAAGAATGGGCAAGAAACTCCATGGACACTCTTTTAAATCAAAATTATTACAAAATCCTGGTTACATTGTTCTTGTTGCTTATTTAAGTGAGAACAATGTAAAAAATAAATAATTAAAACAATTCAAAATATAAGAATTTATGATACATATGATATTTAGGTGGCTAAGTAATAACGTCGCAGGGGTCGATCGTTCAGGTTAAACTATGCTTGCTGCGGTTGGACCGTGTATTGGTGACCATCTTTATATACCAAGACCTCTAGGTGCCTCACCGTTGGTCCCGGCTGTCATTTATGAATCTTAAGCAGTCGTACCGGGTCGTCGAAAGCCCGAAAGTCTGACAACCAGCCTTACCAAAGGGTATCCTATTACCAGTAACTGGATTGTGGAGGTCAGATAGATAGTCGCTCCATGTAAAATTCAGCTATATCCAATTAGACTGGATGTAGTTTGGAAAAGGCGGATGATGACTTATTTAGGTTATTTTTGTAATTTTTACAATATTATCATAATACGACATCCGCTTGTCAGCGTCGGGAGCACAGACCAGCACAGACCACAGAACACTAATACTCCTAGCGGAGGCACAGACTAAGTAGTACTGCCGGGAGGCCGACTGTCGAATCTTTTCTTATTCTAAAAACAAATGAATGTTTGTCTCGATTATGTCATCAACTTATAGCAGACTCGCGGAGGTTGCATGCTAACACCAAATCAGTGGGGCAATTCCCGTAATTTTAAGAACGTTCACAATCTGAAGTCCAATTCCCGTAATTAAAAACGTTCAAAATTTAGGCGCAATCTCATCTCAGTGATAATCAACGTCAAAAACTTGTCAAAATGTAGGAAACTTATAAGTATTTTTAACATATTGAGACTGAGATCAGACTGTGAACTTTCTTAAAATTACGTCTTTCTGAACTCGTCTTAAATGTCAAAAATGCACCTATAATTTTCCTACATTTCTGACAAGTTTTTGACATTTGATTGTCGCTGAGATGAGATTGCGACTAGATTTTGAACATTTTTAATTACGGGAATTGGGTGTCCTCTACCAGGGGCGTAGCCTTCATACAATACGGTTCCTATCGGCTTCCCTTCGGAACAACCACTCTTCTTAATGTCTACTATTGCCAAATAATATGGTACACCAGTCTGTGCAACAGTGTATCACATCACATTACATAATTATGTTTAATACCAGTTTAACACATCATAAGATTAAAAACCTACAGTTTTTGTCTGAGTTTATGAGAACTGAATAATTTTTTCTTCGGCTTCCCTCTAATGATAATTGTAGTTCTGCCACTGTCCTCTACAGTACCTACTTATTGCAAATTACAAAAAGAGTACAGAAATAAAATCAATGGAGTTTTTCTGTGAGTGGTGGAATTTATGTTACACAGTATGTGGGTTCGCGTTGACGTCCGCAGAGGCGCAGGTAGAAGCTGCCGAGGTGGCGTCGGGCCCGAGGCGGGGTGGTGTGACCTCGCCGGTCGCCTTGACAAGGTCGCCGGTTCCATTCCACTTGGCCACGCCACTCATCCCTCCCTATAGTAATCTTCCATAATGATTCTCGCCTCCCGATACATTAACATAATAAAATGTTAAAGTACCCTTATCTGATTTTATTTGTGTCAACTATTCCAAATAATCTATTTTAGGTATTGTGTTGAGGCACATGTAACTTTCGTATGTACAATGTACCGTACCGATACGATACGTACTCTATAATTAAGTACTTCTGTGGAAAGTTTGAATGACCCTGACATTAATTTATTTTAAAAGCACATAAAGTAAAACAGCCAGCACTATTATGTTTCTGAGAAGTTCCTTGCCTCAACCGGGAATCAACCCGACACATGCACCACCACCTATGCAAAAAAATATTATCCTGTATTTTGACACGAATCCAAAGGGTAATTATCACACGCAGGGTAATTGCGTAACACACTCACAATCCCAATGCCATTTAACAATATTATTCAACAATATTCATTGCGTTGTATACGCCGCGTTATTTTTCAAACAAATGAAGCAACGGATTATGAATTTCCTTCAAAATCCTTCGAATTGTGATAGAAAGTGTGTTACGCAATTAGGTACCCCGCGGGAGGTACGAACACTGAGGGATGAAACTTCTCAAAAACATAGTACCTAATGCTGATTAAAAATAGATTAATGTTTCAGGCTCGCTCGCCGAACACGATTGCGTATTCGCGGGACGATCGCTTTCTTTTAACTTGGGGTACATCCCATGTTAAAAAGGGTCATTCTTAGGATCAAATCTCATGGAAAAAAAGATCTTTAAAATGACCCTTTCAGTTGGTGCCTTAAAAATGTCAGCTCGACAACTGGGCGTCACAACAGCCACAAACTCACAAGCTTCAAATAAAAAAAAATTGAATGCAGTTTTACTTAATTTTAGCTTACTTTCACTCAGGGCCTGATCGAATTTTATTACTTACTATCCTGGATATGGGCACACAACCCACGTCTCTGGTAAAGCTGTGTTGGGACTGGCAAGTGGGAAACCACACAATAGACGCGCAATTGAGGACTAAAATAATCTTCTGAACTTTACATCATTTAGTCACTGTTTCTTGATAATATGCAGCAAGTGTTGCACAGTATAGTACACGCGCACTAAACTTGTATTCTTCTTCTGCCTAACCCTTTCCCAACTATGTTGGGATCGGCTTCCAGTCTTACCAGATGCAGTTGAATACCAGTATTTAACATGGAGAGACTGCCTATCTGACCTCCAGACCACAACCCAGTTACTGGGTACACGGTACCCGGCGTACCCCTTGGCTTGTAACATACAAATTTGTATTAAATGAACTACTTCGATTTTGTCGGATTCATACATTACCTGAACAGTGAAAGAGAATTCGTTTACCTAATTAACGAATTATTTGCACCTTATTCCGCGTATTAGCGTTACGGCGAATCAAAACCCCAAAATAGAGTAATTATGAACCGCTAAAGTAAGTCTGGAACTTGGTACCACGCACAGAGTTGGGTTCCATAATAGGTTCCCATATGTAGATCTATGTTACTAGAATTCTGGATTCTAGTTATAAGATGAATATTATGAACAGAACTTTTTTGCCCTTGATTAAAACCACGACACGTACAATTCAGAATTAGAACAATGTAAATGGATGGGAATGCTCAGACTGCACAGCACCCGGTTCCACTAACCGTGAACCTCACCTGCGCAGTAGTCGGTACCTAGCTGTACCAATCTATCTACATAATATATGTCCTGCTGCTAACCGATGAAAGTCTGGCGGCCGACAGATGGCGGGCATTACCATTCAATTTGCCAGTTCATATAGCCGTGACGGGCAGGCGTTAATGTTGTCAGAGGGTGAACACGGTGGCTACGTGGCTACCATCCACATAATAATATATTATCAGTCCGTAAACGTTAACTACTAAGGCCTTCCCTGCAATAATTTACTCTAACATATTATAGAATGTTATTCACTCACAACGAATTCGGTTCGTAATATGCTGTGAGCTTTCCCCACTAAATACGTACAATAACTAAAATAACGCAGCGCTCTGCTTATTCGTAATCTCGCCATTTATTAAGACCCGCAAGTGTCCAGTCCGTGACTTTTTCTTTTTTGGGAACGACATGACAAGCTGCTGGCCCAGGAGCAATAATATTGTTTCCGTAGCGTAGTGATTACAGACAGTTTCCTTACAAAGGTGAAGCCAACATTCACCTATGAGTACCTAGGTACCTACTTAAATTCTCGATAAAGGTTCCAGGACTCTTTCAGAACTAGCTAAAGCATTTTTTTTTTCGTAAAAAATCGATAGAATATCAAGACAATAAGTTTATAAATAAACTGGATTAAAATCGGAATGTGTCACCAACGTTCTTGGTGACTCGGCAAGCAACGCTCCTCGTTACCTTTATTTCTGTGACGAGACGCATCGAGCTGTGGATGGATTGCCTGTTCGAGGGGACGTTACACAAATCTTCGGGACAGGTGGCCGCCCCCGCCCTATAAAGTTCGCAAGTTTAGTGCGCGTGGTGCGGGTGAGCGACCACGTTCACGGTCAGCGTCGCGGAAACAGCTACCAAACAACGGCAAACAAAGCCGCTGTGGCACCGCGCCGACAGTTACCCGCAGGTGAACCACGATTAACCTCTCGCCAGACGGTCGTAAGCCAAAATGACTACTTAAATAGGTCCACAAGGTGATGCCATTCTGGTTACAAATATCATTTGGACATTTTACGGTTACGACGCGACAGTAAAACCTGTGACGAACTGCAGACGTGTGTCTCCATATGCTTTCTTCAATTCACTAAGGTCATTTATTTGTTGTTTTATTTAACAAATTGATGGACAATAGGATAGAAGCTGTTAAAAACATGTTTGCAATGAAATTGTGTTTGGTATATAATTATTACAGTTTGATGATGAAACTGTTAAAGTTGCTTTGGAATCAATCTGACTTTTGGTCTCCATTGTTATGACAAACTAATAAGAAAAAAAAAACTGGTAAAATACTAGCTAGTCAGCAAGGCAAAGCAATAGAAAATATGCAGTACCTAAGTTTACTACTTGATATGACAAAAGCTTATGATAAAGTAAGTACAGTTCGAAATATTATAAAGTACCTAAATTTTATAGCATAGGAATCTGCGGCAAATGTCATGATTGGTTCACATCCTATTTAAAGCATAGAGAACAACTGGTAGAAATAGAATTTTATAACCACAGAACAAACGAAATAGGGTAAATTCGGTTCGACAATAAACTAATTAACGCCTCTATCCCTCAAGGAAGTGTAATAGGATGTTTCCTATTCCTTGTGTATATCAACGACCTTCCTAACAATATTAATGAACCATGTGTCTTGTTTGCAGATGATGTATTACGAGTAATATTAGGTTGGGGAAAAAGTCTTTTCGCGTTATAGTATGTATGAACTTATAATAAAATCTCTTTGGCTATACTATTTGTATCTGGCTGGTTTTGGTATCATTGAAAGTTTAAATTTTAAAGAACATAATTCCAAATTCAAATTAGGAAAATGTGTGATTTTCATTTGTTTTTCGTACTGTCAAGATGAGTGAATCTAATGAAGAAATTCGATATATTTTAAAATTTTACTACAAAAAAGGTAAAAATTCAACGCAAGCCGCGAAAAAAATTTGCGATGTTTATGGACCTGGTGCAGTGTCTGTGAGAGTAGCACAAATTTGGTTTAAGCGTTTTCAATCCGGAAATTTTGATGTCAAAGATGCACGTCGCTCTGGTCGCCCTATTACGGATAAAATGGATGCCATTTTTGAAAAAGTGGAGCAAGATCGGCATATCAGTAGTTACGACGTAGCTGAAGAACTGGGAATTGACCACAAAACAGTTTTGGCGCATTTGAAAAAAACTGGGTACACAAAAAAGCTCGATATTTGGGTACCTCACGAGCTCACTGAAAGAAACCTAATGAACCGTGTACTCATTTGTGATTCTTTATTACGACGTAATGAAACCGAACCATTTTTAAAGAAGCTGATAACTGGTGATGAAAAGTGGATCACGTATGACAAGAACGTGCGAAAAAGGTCGTGGTCAAAGGCCGGTCAGGCTTCACAGACTGTGGCGAAACCCGGGTTAACTCGCAACAAGGTGACGCTGTGTGTGTGGTGGGATTGGAAGGGCATTATTCTTTATGAGCTGTTACCATCAGGCAGGACCATCGATTCTGAACTCTACTGCGAACAACTGATGAGATTAAAGCAAGAAGTTGAGAAAAAGCGGCCGGAATTAATCAACAGAAGGGGTGTGGTTTTTCATCATGATAACGCTAGACCTCACACATCTTTAGCCACTCAGCAAAAATTAAGAGAGTTTGGCTGGGAGGTGTTAATGCATCCGCCGTATAGTCCTGACCTTGCACCTTCAGATTTCCACCTGTTTCGGTCTCTTCAAAATTCTTTAGGTAGCGTCAGGTTAACATCACGAGAGGACTGCCAAAACCACTTGTCGCGGTATTTTGATCAGAAGTCCCAAAATTTCTATAGCAATGGGATCATGTCCCTACCTACAAGATGGCAATAAGTTATCGAACAAAATGGTACCTACATACTTTAGTTAAATGTGAATAAACTATATTAAAAAATGTTTTGAATTTTCTTAAAAAATGCGAAGAAACTTTTTCCCCTACCTATTACTTACCTAAATGAAAAATTAAATTCTGTTCTTAACGCCACGATAAATTGGATGACCGAACATAATCTTGAAGTAAAGTGACTTTTATTGATTTTTCAATACATTAATATTTTACATAACAACTTATACCTAATTAATTAATAAAATAACAAAATTATATCCTAACTTAACTAAAACTATTCACAAACTAAAATATGGCGTCGAAAAATTCCTCCGCATCGCTGTCGACTGGTAATGTACCAAAGAGACAGGCGGCATTGCCACGTTGTATGGCAGTGCTTAGCCTCTGGCCAAGGTAAAAGCCGGCCCTTGGGTCACGGGAAGTGTCAACTAGCCGTTGTTGTTGTTGAAGTTAACTTTAATAAGACAAAATTAATAGCATTTTACCCTGTCAAAAAAAACCCTTAAATATGTTTATATTTAAATATGCTGTTTAGCATGCAACGGCTCAAGTTTAGAAGTTGTTAACAAATTCACCCTATTAGAACTAGACATAGACTCACATATTAATTGGAAATTTCACATTAAGAAAATAAGAGCTAAACCATCAAAATTTACTTATGCCCTCCGCGAAATCAAAAAAACAACTGCTCTAGTCTCGCATATGCCATGCTTGGCTCAAATATGGAGTCATCCTATGGGGTAATAGTCTAATAGTACAGATACGCCCACATTACTTAGTTTACAGAAGAAATTGATTAAAATCTTAGTAAATATTGAACATACCGTCAGCTGTAAACCCCACTTTCAAGAACTAAAAATACTAACCTTACCCTGTCTCTATATCTTTGAAATATGTAAAAATGTACTCCTCCAGTACCTACCTTTGACATGTCTATAAAAATATTACCACAAGTTACCAGAACCCATTAAAAAATAATATATACGAAACAGTTTTATTAATAAATTAAAACTCTTTAACTATTGGGCAAAAGCTATTATAGTATAAAATAATATTTAGACGTCTTATAATTTACAAGAAAGACATAAATACAAATTTTTCATTTAACACTATTTATACATAGGTAATTAACAAATGAAACAATTCATATAAATACTTCAATATCTAAATTGCAATTCATTATAAATATTTTGATATTAAATACACAGTGCATACATACTAACTGTTATGGACATGGATGTTAGTATTTAGAATGATCAAATTAGGATAGGCGCATTTACCGCATTGGGTTATCCTGTAATGATAGATGTAAGAAGAAAATAAATAAATAAAAACTTATTTTCAATTAATAATAAATTCTAGTCACGAATAAATAAAGAATCGTGCAATAAATTAAGTATAATGACCAAATATCATAGTTTAAAGAAATACTGAACAACAGGAATAACTAACTAAAACTATATAGGTTTAGCATAAAAAAAACCTAATTACTCAAGCATTGGGGTAATTGCGTAACACACTTAAGAATCGGTTTCATTCTGACAGTTCAACAAAATTCATTGCGTTGTTTATGTTGTTGAGCAGACACATTTATCGAACACATGAAGCAATGGATTAGCAATACCTTCAAAATTATTCAGATTTTGAATGATATGCAATTTGTGTTACGCAATTAGTGTGCAGGTATTATTTATAACTTAAAGAAATAAAGCCAAAATATTTAATTAAAGTATTATTAAAATACTTAAATAGTAGAAGGAGATAAAATAAAAATACAATTACCGGAATACATAAATAATATAAAAACAAATAAGCGCTCTTTCCCTCTCCCCTACTATGCTGTGCCCGACAGGCTCCATAATTGTTTCATTTATAAGCCTACCAACTGTTTTACAAACATTATGGAATGCAATGAAGAATTGTGAATTGTAATGGAGGTGTCAATGGTGTTGGCCTAACCTACACTACCTACTTACATTTAAATATTGTCACTCATGGTCACTGTCACTGTCCAGTGTCCATCTGCATATCGCGGAAGGCAAGTGGGATGAATTACTCCTTGAAAAAAAAACATTTTTGCAAAAAAAAAAAACTACAAAGTGAAAAATAACTTTAATTTCGGAAGTCGGTGTCTTTGGATCTGTATTTTAGGTTTTTGCCACCGACTTCCGAAATTAAAGTTGTTTGTAGTGTTCACTTTGTAGTCCTTTTTTGGAAGTCGGTTTTACATAACATAACATAACATCACGCCTTGTTTCCCCGAAGGGTTAGGCAGAGGTGTACCTATTATAGTACACCCACATTTCGCCAGTTATGTTTAAGTCACATATAATATAGGGGGCGAGCCTATTGCCATCTACCGGGCACAAATCCAGACTCCGGGCTGCTACTGAGAAATTCCAGATAGAAAAAACCCAATAACACTGCCCGACCTGGGAATCGAACCCAGGACCTCAAGCTCAGCAGTAGCGCTTGCGACCACTAGACCAACGAGGCGGTCGGTTTTTTGCAAAGAAAGTTTTTTATTGTTCTAAGTTACAATAGCCTAATGACAAGAGTTATCTTGGTACTTCACCATCAGATCCACTTCACCATATGCTGCATTGTGACGAGCTTATATTGCTTAGCAATCATTTCAAAGTAATCGAATCAATCAAAACCTGTGAAATACTTATTATTGAGTTGTTCCGGTGGCCATCTGTCATCTTCATCATCAGTTCCACTTCACCAAATGGTGCTTTCCGAGAGCAAATGCATGAGTTACTATAAAAAATACCCCAATCGCTATAGGTGTGCCTATAATATTTGAAGAGTTCCCTCGATTTTCGATCCTTGACCTGATGGCAATAGAACCACTTGGGAAGTATACCCTTCCTTCCTTACCTCAAATCTGTCCAGCCGTCTTTGAGTAATCGGAGAACACACATAAAAATAAAAAGATTCCGACGAATTGAGAACCTCCTCCTTTTTTGAAGTCGGTTAAATACCTGTACCCGAAACCATTCTCGCATTTGTATGCCTATAAAAAGCGAGCAATGCTGAAACTTCACAATGCAGTCAGAAACTATAAATTAAAGAAAAAAATCTCTATAATATTGTCAACATATTTATTAAAATTAAGACAAAGGTTTCTTTAATAAGCAACTTTGTTTATCAAAATTCTCTTCTGTTTGATAAAATATTTTTATTGTAACTTATCAAACTTAGAAACATAACCTGCCTACTTTTTTTTCAAATGTACATATGTTGGTCAGGTCAACTTGCTAAACGTAGAATTGCAGTTTTTGTTATTGGCTACACAATACATGTCTTGAAACAATAAGCAGGAGCGGTTTCTTTTTCAGACAATAAGTTTGGGGACCTGCGTATTAGACATAAACGATTTTTATCTTATGTAACGTTGTATAGCAAACAGAGAAGGTTAAAATTTAATCATTTTTAAAAGTTCAAGCTTAAAATAACCAAATAAAAGGCGATTGTATTCCATTCAACCTCAAGGATTCAATTGGAAGCATATTCCATTTCCAATGTACTATTAACCGTTCAGTTTTCAACTTCATCAAGAAATCGGTCGTAGCCCGTAGGCCTTGATTGAATATTGCACGTATTTAGTTTGTTATTAATTTGTAGCAATACAGGTTGTTGAGTCAGTTAGTGAGCGTTATGATCGCGCGGGTTCGTCGACCAGCCGTGGCCGGCCGCCACCGCACGCATTGCACGCCACGTATTTGACCGATTACCAACCTATTGCAACTCCAACACTCAATGAAAACAAACAATTCATGCTCGTACGCGCGTGTTGGTAAACACACGCACTGCGCTCTTAGATAAAGTCATATACGATGGAGTTATTTTGTGTCGTTATGGCGTTAAATTCAATTAGTTTAATTAACGGTTCTTGAATTTCCTCGTTTGAACCCAGAATTATCATCATCATCATAATCAGCCTATAATGTTCCCACTGCTGGGACACAGGCCTTTTCTCTTCGAGAGGGAGTGGGCTGTAGTCTACCATGCCATGCCGGTTTCCTCACGATGTTTTCCTTCACCGTTTTGAGAGCAGTGGTGATGAAATTATTTACACAAAGTAAAGCGCCTGCCTAGGTTCGTGCCCACGACCTTCAACTCGCAAGTCGGGGCCGTTACCATTGGGCCACCACTGCTCTCACTGAACCCAGAATGTTACAAAATAAATTATAATGCGTCTATTAAGTACACTATTTACTTTGTGTAAATTAATTTAGAGTCATTTCTTGTCATAATCGCAAAACATCGATTCCATTTTGAAGGTTTTATGTCGTTGCTAAATATAATTATCTAGGTGATTGTGCGCAAAGTATGAATAATAAGTAATACTAGAATATAAAAATAATACTAGAATATAAAAATACAGTTACCCAGATGTTACTTAGAGTCAAATTTAATGAATTGTAAACCGGCCTGCCAATTTAGTATGTGTATTGTGGCGGAGGAAAAGGGGCCGCATGCGGTCGTCGACCGAGGCCCTTGACTCGCGCGCGGTTCAGCGACACCGCCTGACACCGCGCGCGCCGCTGTCGCTCGCGGCACGAGCGCGCCGGGCAGCGATACGCGCTCGCTTTGGCTATTATGAACTGAGTTGCTTCGTTTTAGCTTGGGGTATTTATTTTTTCAATTGTTGTTGTACTCAATAATAGATACTTAGAATAGAGCGGGGTGCTGTAATCAAGTAGTCTAAATAAAATGAATGAAAACTAAATAGTTCCTTTTAAATTAGATAAGTACTTAATGTTGTAATTTTGAATAAAATATCACAAATTCACGAATATTTGTACATGATTAGGGGTTACCGCCCGGATTTGTCCGGACATGTCGAGCTTTTTGGCCCCTGTCCGGCCTTTGTATTTTTTCGGACTTTTCGACTTAGGCGTTTTTTTTAGAAAACAAAAACTTAAAGGAGTATTGAAAAAAGGAAGATAAAAAGATAGAATGTCCGGACTTTCTGCAAAAGTCCGGCTATAAAATGCTATAGAATGTCAGGGCTTAAAAAATCGAAATGGTAACCCTACACACGACTCCTATTATTACATTATGTTTGTCTTTTGTAATAGAACAGACAAATATAGAGAATATACTGGTAAATAGCAAACCTTTGCCAGTTTCTTAAAGAAAAATAGGAAAGCACGTGACGTATTTTCGTGTGAACTGAATTCGATAGTGAATATTGTTTGAGCTGCGTATTTTTTACATGACACCAGAACTAGATAGTTACTGTAGACACGTAAATGTAAATATTTATATACATAACCTAAGAAGGATAGATGTTTTCATAATAAGTCATAACTTCATAAGTCATTAGCACACCAGTCCTTTACCAAGGACCTAATCATATGAAAAACATTAGTTAGTGGTCGACCCATTACTCTGCAAGCATTGTGTAACAGGTAAAAGAAAGTGTTAAAATATTATAAATAGTTAATAATTAGTTTAAAACTTTCTTCTTTCTTCAGGGACGAGTTAGTAATCTGTCACCACTACTGAGTTATTGTTTTTGCTCTAAATTAAACCTTATTTATGCCTAATCTGGCCACTGGCCAGATAAGTAGTGTGTTATACTTACACGAGGCAGGTGACACAATCCTCCGTCCGCACTCAACACACCTAATAAGTCAACGGCCTCAAACATTTCAATATATAGGTACTTATGTATGGCAGGTACTTTTCTATAATAGTACTTATCATACATACCAGATAGATACATACACTAACCAGATATTTTTTTAATAATTTCGCTTCGGTAGGTACCTAAAGCGAAATAATTTTTTCTTTACGTTATTTTTCGCTTATTTTTACTAATTTTGAGCAAAACTGCGTGAGCGTTATAAATTGTCTATAAATAGAAGATCAAGACATCCGAAATCTCGAAATTGAAAAGCTGGTGAAAGGTGTATTATAAATTGCAAATAAGTTGCTCGGCTAACTGAAAGTTCGCTGAAACTTATCTCTAAGTGAACCTACTTAGGTACTGAACGTACCTGCAGTGATTTCACTTTCACCAGTACCTACTAAAAGTAAATTTTATCCTAACTAATATTATAAACGTGGAAGTGAGTTTGTTTGATTGTTACGCTTTCATGCTAAAACGGCTGAACAGATTTGGATTAAATTTGATACATGGGTAGACCATGACCTGGGTTACTTTTTATCCCGGTAGTAAGTTCCCGTGTGATAATTTCCGACCTCCACACGGGCGAAGCTGTGGCCAAAAGCTACTTATTAAATAAATAAATAATAAATAAACAAGGTGTTATGCACAAGCTTTCTCTTACGAACATGCATAACGTATCGTAAAGACATCTAACAAATTCTCGTTTCTGTGAGAAGAAATGAAAAATGTGAATGTAGCACTGGCGGACAAAAGAAGGACCTAGAAGCATCTAGAATGCAATGGAAGGGGTTATTAATGAAAGTAGATATTGAGTATTATAAATAAATAATCCACCTAAGTGTAAAAAAAGCAACTCATTACACATTACATTTACATTTGGTCGGTGTCCTAGTAGCGTCAGTAATAAATCATAAGAACGTATGGGGGCCATGTTGACTAAAAGCCACTTAGCGTACACAATACATCATCTCCCGACCGTCAATGTCAAGCCTAAAGGTGTAAACATTTCGTAATCGTGAAAGTACTTTCTTTTACGAAGTGTAAATATGTTCGTCATGTGCGTATCAAATTTCGCGGCACGGCACGGCACGGCGCGGCATAGGGCACGAGAGGCGGCGTCGCCTGCGCCCGCGCAGCGCACTAGTGAAAGTGGGTTGAATGCAGCGCCATTACTTTCAGTTTCTCTTGCTGCGCGCACGCCCGATCGTGGGCTCGTTACAATAAACATCACATCCCGTCGATTTCTCGCTCTGCTAAATTTCACCTTTTCCACTCTACTATCGCAGTGTAGTTTGACCTGTTGCGATTCGGCCGTAGAAAGCTATATCGGTTTTACAGTAAATTAGGTTACTGGAACTCATTAGAACGGAGAACAAACGAACGTTGCTGATGTTGTATTGTTGCAGACATGAAAATGTTTTCATTACCAAAGTTCACTTATTTTGAAATCCGTAACTGTAGTTAATTATCGGAGATCCGTTTTGAGGCCTTTTTAGGTGTTATTAGTTTACCTATGCAGTTTTCTAAATTATTGCTTAGTGAGGTTGTGTGTAGGTAAATTGTATGCCAATTTTAATCTCATTCAATGTTTACATTGAGTGCACATAATTTAACAGTGAAAGTTGGGCCCTTTCGTTTGAATAATATACAAAGCAACAATACTATTTAATTGTTTATGATGCAGAATAACTGACAGCTAGCAAAGGGGCAAACAAATACAAAAGGTATTGAGGAATTATTAATAACAGTAAGGATTATTACAATCGGGTCACGAGAGTTCAAAGCTTTCAAAGAATACATTGTTTCAATGATGAAAACACAAAAGTAACTATCGTAGATGTTCTGTGGTAGACACATAAGGTCTTGATTCAAATCATTCAAGCTTTTCTTTTAGATAGTTTTGTATTTGTACATATTAGAAAACTCTTCTATTATAAAAATGCGTGATTAGCGTGACGGTGGATAGTGGCCTAGAAAGTTCTTACTTTCGACAGCTGCGCCCGTTCCGTCGTTGTACGCTCATCTTATGACTAAAATCCGGTTCACATTTAAAAACAGTCAAATATGTAGTGACATTTTTTATGTATTGAATGTCCCCATTTGCAGTCACATAAAGGATAACTTTTATGGAACGTCACAAAGTGGATTGCACTGTTGTACTTGTGAGTTGTGTATGAATAACCAATAAAAATAAATAATAGAGTTCACTGCGTAGCAATTTTATCGATGTTTGCTTAGTATGGGCTTACCTATATTTAATGTTCTCTAAGAATCTACCTGTTTATGCTGTTTATGTATGTTTTCGACATTATAAGCATAGTTGGAATACGTTTACACAACAAATTTTATTATTGACAAAAATACCGAGACTGGATTAAACTCGTTTTATTTATTTAAAAGGTGTTTACCTATAATTAACTCGGTTTATATTTTAAGTAAATTAATACAAGATCGGCACTAAGCTCCACTAATAAGTGTGCAAGGAAAGGAGGTAATGGATACGTGCTAAGCAGCACGGCAAATGTTCGCCGCGTTGCATCCGAAAAGAAATGAACGAAAATGAAAGTGTCCTACTTCCCCGTTCCCTCGCCCCGCTCGCTTTCTCGCACTTTTTTTGCTATCTAATCTATTAGTTACAGTTGTTTGTTAGTTTGCTTAAATCCGGAAGCATTTCTATTTATTGCTCTATTGAAATAAGAAACCATCAATACAGTGATATGCGTCTTTTTCATGCAAATGCCTTATGAATAGCATAACATGTCGGTTTTATTGTCAGTGTTTACTACGAGATACAACTTTCACAGTTAGATACTCAATTGATTACTGTTATTTTACTAATATTATATGTGGAGTATGGTTGGGTACCAGCTCTTACCAACGTAACCCGTTCTCATGCAAATATGGAGGTCAGTGTTTTAAACGTATTTTTCAGCTTTGTTTTTTGGGATGCCAGCGCGCGCACCTGGGCGCACCTGGGAATGCCTCTGGTATTCTGCACCATAATAGCGTAACACACTATCAATCACAATCTGAATGATTTTGAAGCAAATTGCTAATCCATTGTTCAACAACGTAAATAACGCAATGAATGTTGTTGAACTGTCAAAATGAAACCGATTCCTACTGTAAGTGTGTTACGCAGGGTAGCTCGCCGTCCGGTAAGGGCCAAGCCCGAGTCGACGGCGCGTCGTGTTCCACGCGCGCCTCAAAGAGATGTCAGCACTATTGACGGGGTCCGCTAGGGCCGATGCCAGCTAGGGTTGCGGGATGTTCGAAAGAGTTACCGTGGCCCCGGCACAGGCAACAGAAGGAACACGGGTGGGTTTTAGTCAGTAAAAGTCTGACACGCCCTCCCGCTCCGCCCAGAGCGGGAGAACTCATTTGATGATTTCCCATCCACAAAAAAAAAAAAAAAAAAGTGTGTTACGCAATTGGCCCGCTGATCTCCATAGCCGGCGGTGCCCCTTATCACTAGTTGGGAAGCCTACTTATTCGCCATCTCATAGCAAAGAAAAAGAGAAAGAACAAGCTCAACGAGCATTGATCACTACTCCGCTCTGTGCTCCTGAAGTTCAGGTTTCGCGTGTCACAACGTAGACATTTACTAAGTTTTAAACCAGTAACCTCGTTCTTTAGAAGTCCTTAGATAACTATTGAGACTAATGAGACTATTGAGAGCAAAATGTTTTAAATTTTATATTCTTTTCAATAACTGATTGAATAAAACATATTCGTAGATGTTTACGTTTCCAACCGTAGTAGTTGACATAACAATCGTTTGTCACCTCTACGTAAAGTAGGTAAATAGCATTAGCTAGAAGTGAGATCGATCGAGTGATGCGTTTATAAAAGTACGATGTTTATTTACTTAGTAAGTTGGTTGTGCGAGTAAGAGTGCTGACACAGCAGTAGAAAGTTGCCAGGTCCGGCGCCGCGCTGCGCTCAGTGCCTCTGTCTGCCACTGTCACTGGCGCGAGAAAGTTACCTTCTTTTATTTTCCACGACTTCACTAAATGACCTTCTTCTGATAATTTCTGGTATTTAGCGGAGACAATACATTTTAGAAGAGTAGTAGTTTATAATCCATGAATGGTGTTCAAGTGCTTTAGTAGTCATAAAGAGACATGCAGTGTATTAAAACGAATGCAAAGAAGAAAGATAGAAGAAAGTTTAAGCATCAAGTTGATAAAGTTATGTGGTCCATGACCGGTAATTGACACTGCGTGAATAATAGTTGAATGTATGCTGCTGAGTTCTGTAGTGTAGGATGAACTTTCTATTTTAGTGTTATATTCTTAATTGTTTAGTGTTGTGTAATAGTAATAGGATTTATGATTCTTTTCGTTATACTTACTAGAATGTTCTGGTAGTATATCCATGCCCACTCGACTTGCGGGATAGTGTGTCCGATAAGTGTCGATAAGCTGATCCCTATCATTTGGTGCCTTGATGTGATTATTTAACTACGGGCGTACGTAACTACGTAGTTACGTAGGTACGGTAAACAGGGTTATTTTAAATTGGCTAGCTAAACTCCGCAGGTGCGATGTGTATCGATATCTAAGCATGATAAAACAATAAATAAATAAATTTGTTATTTTTTTTTGTGGGGTCATCGACCGCAGTTATTAGAAATATCAGTTTAAAAATCTGTTTTTTTTTTTAATGTAAACTTCACAGACGTGATGAGTGTCGATATCTAAATACGATAAAACATAAGAAAGCAATTTTTCTCAACTCATACTTCAAGTATCAACACTAAAAGCGGTCATTGACCTCCCAAAAAAACCATCAAATATTTATATTTTTTAGTTTAGCGTGATATCCATACCCATTGCGTCTGCGGAGTTTAGCTAGCCAATTTAAAATAACCCCGTATATAGTATTTATGTACCTCTTTATGGCGCTACATGCGTGAGCGGGACGCATGTCTATGATGCAATAATATTGCTACGCCGTTATTTATTGAGGGGACATAAGCAGGTTGATAAAGTTCCACGTTGTAGTGAAAAAAACCTGTTGGGGTCATCAAACAGTTTTTTTTTATATCAGTGGGAATCTTTCATGAGCAAAAAGTATAGATTGATTTACATTTTGGCTGCGTTAAATTCTCACTAGACTGCTCTTGAATCTATGCAAATAAATAAAATTGAAGTGTCTGTTTGTAATGTCAAAATAACAGCTGTTTACTAAATGCAGAAAGTATATACGGTACTTATAACAAAAAAACAATTTTTAACATTTTTGTCTGTCTGTTTGTTCAAGCTAATCTCCGAAACGGCTGAACAGATTTTGATGGGACTTTCACTGGCAGATAGCTGATATTATAAAGAGTAACTTAAGCTACTTTTATTTTAGAAAAATACTTAGGGGTCCGTGCAAACCCATGAAATTGTAAACAAAAATAATAACTCTTGAACTACCAGTCGGATTAGAAAAAATTAAATTAAAATTAAATTAAATTAATTTTAATTTTTTGAAAAAATATTTATGCGTTTGGTAGCCTAATTCTCGATGATAGTTTTAAGCTATTTAATATCATGCTTCGACCCTTAGGAGCCGAGCAAAAAGAAAAAAAAGTCAGAAAGAACACTCAGCAAAAACGAAGGAATAGCGCGGGCGGGCGATGCATCGCGGCGGCACAGTTATGTTAAACTGTGGCGGCAGGTCGAGGGACGAGGGAGTTTTATTAAAATGTAGCTGTTATTTTAGTCTATTGTGTATCTTACTACTTCCACGCGAACGAAGTCGCGGGACACAACTAGTGGTAAACAAAGTTACAATTTAGAGTAAGCTCTGGCACCTATCGGTGTTTAT
The DNA here is from genome assembly GCA_947568875.1 of Fissipunctia ypsillon. Taxonomy (NCBI): domain Eukaryota; kingdom Metazoa; phylum Arthropoda; class Insecta; order Lepidoptera; family Noctuidae; genus Fissipunctia; species Fissipunctia ypsillon. Next base: position 13,618,693 of record OX387654.1, on the reverse strand, counting down.
CAAATACCTGACATATCCCAGCATTCCCATCGTTTTCTCACGTGTAATGTCATCGACCCAAGGCCAGACAGATGCGACTTTTAATGTCAGTATTTAAGCGGAGAGCCTGCCTCGCCAGCCATCCAGGTCATTAGGTGGGCTACTATTGGAGTTCTAAGGTATTATTAGTGATAAAGCGGCGTTATATCCTTTTATGCTCCGTCCCTTATAAAAGAAAGTCGAACACACGAAATAAAAGAATTTTAATATGACAATAAGTTGAGACATGCTTCGTTTTTCTCGTCATAAAAGAGTAAATAAGTGACATGTTCATTTATTCTTAATCAGGCAACTAAGACTTGTTTGACCTGTCAATTACGGACAGAGACTGGCACCAAGAGCTTTGTAATCGGAATTCGTAACACTAGGGAGTAAGGACGAGGTTCCTTAATTTCGTACCATACTCCCCATAGGTTTACGAAAATGTGGTGAGTTTGTTTGAAAATATCAGGATACTTTCCTCTGGACAGTCTTTTAAGACAAACTGCAAATCACCTCGGTTACGTTACAGCGTTACTGCAGAAAACGTTTTTAACTGGATGTTGTTTTGTTTTATAATAAGCACGTCGCATCATTACGCCTACACTATGTGGAATAACATAAAGTTGATGAATGAAATGAACCGTATTATTTCCCGTTTTGAACACAGTAGGCACGTACCTTCATTTCAACCTTTGAGACTCAAGATGCAAAAGAACAGTCTCGAACCAGGTCGACAACCTTGAGTACGTTACACGACACGGCTCTTGACATGAAAATAATACGAAACGTAGGTAGGTACGCATATTTACGCATAACGAGCAACTTAATTTGTTCTAAGTTCTTCGTTACTTGACAAGAAGAGGTAGTTGTAATCAGTTAGACGAAAAACTGTTCGGTATAGGCTGAATTCTTCTTAAGCAATGTTGGAGCAATTAAGTGATCGGTGACGCAGATGAGCAGACGCAGAGCGGCTAGTCAATGCATTTAGCAGCTTAGTGATGCAGCACATGTGTATGGTGGGTGTATGGAGTGTGCGTAATTATGCGCGTGCGACTAGCGGCCGCGCTAGAGATAGCCGCAGGTCAGCGACCGCCGCGCCGCGAGGCCGACGCCCGCTGACGTAACGTTACGCGAATTCCGACGCCCCTCGCGCCGCCCGCACCCGCCCGCCACTCGCAGCGACCCAATTCCTTAGAAGCCACTTCATTATTTGTGCATCGCTAATTATATAAAACGTCGTTGCACCGCACTGCCAAACACGATCTATTTCTAATTTAATCGACGACTTATTTGTGGACAACTATCTAAATAAAATACGAAGAATCTAAATAATAATACATCGCACTGGCAACAAAAGGTTACTGTTACAGTTTTCCAAAACCGCACCAATTTCTTTGAAGGTAGGAACGTCATTGTGGTTTGGACAGGTGTTGTATAGTTGTATTGATTGCAAATTCATTCATTTGTTTGCTTGTTTATTTTATTATAATGTAATAATTTCTTGAAGTTCGTTTTGTACCTAAATACCATTAGAAAATGCCCCTAAAAAAATGGTGACCCATGAAAATTAAAAAAAGGTAGACGTTTCTTTCAAAAACTGAGGGGAAATCCTATTTTTTCCTTACCTATGCCTTAATTAGGCATTTCTTCAAAAATTGCAGATTGCCACAATAATATTACTGTTATTGTGACGGTCAGTAGTACTTACTTATTTTTGTGCTTATGTCTACTTTATGATGCATATCCGGTAGGCACAGCGCTAATAAGGCAGCCAATTGTATATTTTGTAGTTTAAGATGTATCTTTATGTAATGTGTAATCTGGTGTACAATAAAGTATATATAAATAAATAAATAATAATCCTTCCATATCCTATGGGCACGTCTTCCCTACCATTACCGCGCCCTCGGTCTACTCATTGATAAGCAGTGGTCTATGTTGCACCATGAAACATGAGGCTACATGGGCTTAGGTTTGCCAGGCGTCCAGCTAAAGCCGGACATAGGTAGGCTTTTTGATTGTGTGTCCGGGCGAATTAAACGGTATCCGGCCTTTCCGGCTTTTGTTAAGCTAGCTTCCTAGCTTTTTTTCTCGTCTACCCCATGGTGTGGGGTGTTGTTGGATAGGTATTTCAAAAATATTGCAGGTCTGTGAAAACAATTTTTCGATTAAGCAAATTTTTGTTAGAGTCGTGTCCCCCCATGCCAGCTAAACGGTTAGTTTTGGATATGTGAAAAAATTCACGGTAGTAGTATATACAACGAAGTTAAAAGAAAAGCTATCACAACCAAGTAGGCTTTACAAGTTCACGAGTAATAGTCGACCAACTTACATTTGCAGTTGGAATGTATGAGAGAACAGGTTTTTCAACTACAATGTTAAGTTTGTTCTTGGGATAAATTTATGCCAACAATGGAACCTTTCATTATTCTTCCGACACGCACTTGGCCGGTTTTTTTTCATTCGGCATCTTTCACTTGAGTGAAATGTCTGAACACAAAATACCTAAATGAAAAGTTAAAAATGTATTCATTAGTGAATCAATCAAATATTGGATTTCAGTATTCGGCATCTGTCACTCGCCTACCGAATGATCGAAAAATGAAATGAAATGGCCAGATGAATGTTTTTTATTCATTAGTGAAGAAGTTTTGTTTTGTTTTCTTAATTTTATTTTTGTGTTTTCTCTTGGGAAATAATAATATTAATGAATGATTAGTAGTAATAAAGACTGATACGTTATTAAATTTTATTTTATTTCATTAGAATTTAAGAAGTTTTATGGTAAATGATAAAAAATCCTAGTTTTACGTAAAAACAATTTTGTCGAGTTATTACTAAGACACAAAATCCTTAATAATTTAGGGTGTCCGGCTTTTTTACCCAAATGTCCGGCCAAACTGGCTGGTCTGTCCGGCTATTAGGTTATACAACCTGGCAACCCTACATGGGCTAGTGTGAATCTTTGGGTTCATTCGAGTAATCGAGTCTGGTCAAATCACGCTGGTGTCGGTGCATTTCATTCATTCTTTCATTATCTTTAATTTTTAATTTTGTTTTTTTTTTCGCGTTTTCCTATTTAAGTAGGTAAATTGAGGGCTCTCTTAGCACATACAGGAGCTTACTATATTGAGCTTATGCCTATTTTAAACAAGACACCATAGGCACCTAGAATTAAATAAAAAACTTTTTTTTGCAAAAAAAAAACAACCGACTTCCAAAAAAAAAAACTACAAAGTGAAAAATAACTTTAATTTCGGAAGTCGGTGTCTTTGGATCTGTATTTTAGGTCTTTGCCACCGACTTCCGAAATTAAAGTTATTTTTCACTTTGTAGTGTTTTTTTTTTTGGAAGTCAGTTGTTTTTTTTTTGCAAAAACCTTTTTTAATTTTTCACTTTTTAGTGGGTCGGTTTGTAATTTATCTAAGTTACAATAGTCTAATGACAACTGCTCATCACCTTTTACAAAATATTGTTTTCCCGATGCAGGGACGTTAATTTTTGAGGAGGTACTTCACCATCAGCTCCACTTCACCATATGCATTGTGACAAGCTTATATTGCTTAGCAATCATTATAATGTAATCGAATTGCAACCCGTAAAATACTTATTATTCAGTAGTTCCGGTGGCCATCTGTGGTCTTCATCATCAGTTCCACTTCACCAAATGGTGCTTTCCGAGGGCAAATGTACAAGTTACTATAAAAAAATACCCAAATCGCTATAGGTGTGCCTATAATATTTGAAGAGTTCCCTCGATTTCTCCAGGATTCCATCATCAGATCCTGACCTAATGGGAATGGGACCACCTGTGAAGTATACCCTTACAAACAAAAGAAGAATTTTCCAAATCGGTCCAGCCGTCTTCGAGTAATCCGGGAACATACATAAAAAAAAAAACATTCCGACGAATTGAGAACCTCCTACTTTTTTTGAAGTCGAAAAATGAATATCTGACAATAAAAATAACCAATAAATTATTGCAGTTATTCATAGCGTTGTTGTCTATTAGGGCCGACATACACGGACTGCTCGAGCTGTTAGCGATTGATCAACATAGACGGACCGCCTTGCAGTCATAGTCAACCTGGCGACTGCTTGACCGCACGACCGCCCGAAGCGGTTGCAACTGCTCGAGCGGTTTCGTGTATGTGTGTACGTAGAAGACTGTAATTCACTATGCAGTCGCAGCTTGAAGCAGTCCATCCTGACCGCTTCAAGCAGTCCATGTATGTCGGCTCTTAAAGTGTCGTAACAAATTTTTACACGATTATCGTGTTTACTGTCTGCCTATAGTATACTTTTCAAAACAAGTTTAGAAGTTTTGATAACACACAATATGTTTGTAGTGAATGACTGATTATACACAAAAGCGTCAACATGTTTTCCCAATCGCGTCAAACACCGTGCGTGACCAGCGTGACTAATTTAGTACTCATTCTGATTTAATTTCATAACCCAAATAAATAACTGATTGTTGTTATTTATTGTTAGTTTATTATTAATAAACTTTATTATTCATTTATGTCGCGGCTACTTGTAATTAATTATTATTAAATCGGTGATACTGGAATCTAGGCAATCCAAACACTGTTCGTACTGTACACTGTCAGCCAACTGTGTCACGTCGGTCATTGACAGGGTACAGCCAGAGACATAAGTCGCTGATCACTTCGGAACTTTCAAAAGGACACGACTCATTTTTATATGGAACTTTGACAAGGACTTGTACATTCCAGCAAAACTGTGAAATGTATCTATAAACATATAACAGGCAATGATTTATAGAATTAATTCGTATTTATATTAAATTAAAATTAAAAATCACGAGACGAGATTGACTGACAGTCCCATGATAGTGTGTGTCAAAATAAAACGTTCGGAAGTACAGTGGCCAAGTAGATTATTAATTGAACTAGGATATTATTACATGTTTCCAGTATTGTGACTGGCCTAAAGTGCTATAAAGTCGTACATGGTGCTATTCTGGAAAGATCCCACCGTGAAAATTTAGGTGAAGTGAGCGTGATGTGAACTGTTATCCCACCTTACTCTACTAGGGATTGAGCTCACTTCAAACTCACTTCACCTAAGTACTCACGGTGTGATGTTTACAGAATAGATCGGCTGGTCTTACTCTTCCAAAAAATAGAATGAAAAAAAGTAGAATGATCAGTTGTAGGACAGTAGGTACGTTATTCTGACTTGAGGGAAAAAGTGTCATGACGTGCAAGCTTATCGTGTAAAGCTATCCTTGAATGTAAACCAATAACAATTGGTCAGTGTCGTCTTTGTCACACACGCACATCTGACTCATTAGGCACTGAATTTTACTGTGGTTAGCGCTCGGTTGCGTCAGTCAACACACAATAGAGCCTTACATTACAAAGAAAGTTCGGGAAAACTAAAAGAAAAAAGGCATTAGAGTTTTCCAAGTAACTTTCTTATTTACATCGGTTCGCCTTCACATATCGAAGAAACATTTTCAAGTGAGCGAGAAGAGTCTCTTTTCCAGTAAGATAGTCATTCTTCTAACGAGTGTTGAAACTGACGGTGGAAACTGACGCTAAAGCTCCCAGTTGGCTTGATTTTTCCGACATCTTCTACAATAATCGTCATGTTTCAGCCAATTTATATAAAACCTTAATGAATTATACATTTAAACCTTCCTTTATGAATCACTCCGTCCATTGATGAAAACCGTATGAAAATCCGTTCTGTAGTTTTTGAGTTTATCGCGTTCAGACAGACAGATGCGGCGGAGGGACTTTCTTTAGTTAAAATTATGCCGGTTACGCTCTAATAACAAATAACTTTTGACCGAGTGGACCGATTTTAATAAAAAAATATTTTAAAAAAAATACAACCGACTTCCAAAAAAAAAAACACTACAAAGTGAAAAATAACTTTAATTTTGGAAGTCGGTGTATTTGGTTTAGTATTTTCGTTTTATGCCACCGACTTCCGAAATTAAAGGTATTTTTCACTTTGTACTGTTTTGCTTGGAAGTCGGTTGTTTTTTTTTATACTTAAATAAGTTTTTATTTTCCACTTTTTAGTAGTGGTTCCTACCCCACCCAAATTCGTATACCACTACTTGCTAAGTAAATAACAGTGACAGGAAGTTATTATAACATCATCAACATACACTAAATGGAAAAAAATACGTATTATTGAAGCTAACTCAAAAATCACTCATCAGAATTTGACGAAATTTATTTGCGACGACCTCATGAGTATACCCTTTCAAATGAAAGCTTTGCAAAAAGGCAAATGTATGTCGCACTATGTCGTGTCAGAAGTTTGGAAGGCATAGTTTTATCAGGTTTGGACGCCGTCGCAAACAAATGATTAAATCAATCACACGACGACAGATCGTTAACGAAATCTGTCTTCTGACAATCAAGGCCACACATAACATACGACTCAAGTAGCGCAATTTGAAGCATATTACCATTAAAATCATTTATAGCCAGAGTGTGTCTCATGACAATTCCAATAAGCCCAAACACGGCTAGGATACATTGTTTTATTACGGAGGTCTGGTGCCTACCTTCCGGCTTCATCATCAGATCAGTTCGAATTTACGAGTACCATTTTCATCAGAACCATTTATTTAAATTTGCTTCGTCATAGTCGCTTATCTATCTTAATCGAGATATCTTATCGCCACCCGTGAAATACTTATCATTGAGGAGTTCCCGTGGCTATCTGTGGTCTTCTTCATCAGTTCCACTTCACCAAATGATACCTTCTGAATGCAAACGCTTGACTTGTTGATGAAAATACCAAAATCGCTATGAATATAGCTATAATATTTGAGGAGCTTCCTCAATTCCACATGGATTCTATCATCAGAACAGAATTTTGATAAAAATGAGACCAATCAGAAGTCTGTCCTTTAAAATACAAAAATAATTTTTCAAATCGGTTTTTAAATGACTGAGTACTGAGCAAACATTTAACATACAACCGAATTGAGAACCATACAACCGAATTGAGAACCTCCTCCTTTTTTTTAAGTCGGTTAAAAATAAAGACTGAAATGTTACCTTAAGAAGGTACACATAATTATTAATATTATTTGTGATTTTTAAAATCAACCCCCCATTTACCCCCTATAATTTTTCAAAAACGTTGAACCATATAATCCTTTATTTCCTACCAAAAACATAAATCTGAATTTTCATATCCCTAACTTAAGAAATGCTGGGTTTCCCATACAAACTTTCATCCCCTAAATCACCCCATGTAGGATTATTTTTGAGACAAAAGTAGCCTATGTCCTTCCCCAGGCTGCCATCTATATCCTTGCCTTTAATCGACATCCGTTCAGTGGTTGAAGTCAGTTCAGTGGTTCAGGCGTGAAAAGATAACATACAGACGGACAGACAGAGTTACTTTCGAATTTATAATATTAGTATGGATGTAGTGATGAGCTGGTTCTAGAAAAACATAAGATAATTTATAGCGATTATTATGAGTCATGGCATGGGTTCTTATTCTATAATATGTAACTAAAGTTAGTTATTTCAAGAGCCACTAGATAACAACGTGAAGGACGATTGTATGTATATATGCATAGGTACTATATTGCGTAGTTAAATGTGTCTGCATTTATTCACGTTATGTACATATTGCTGGTTACGTGCGGATTAGCAAGGTCCAAGTCTGCGATGAAAGTAGAGCTCTTTGCCATTTCAGCACTATTTACTTTTCAAAATCCTTGCCAGCTCTTTAGAGACAGCGAGAGAATAATTTTACCAATGTAGATATAGATTTTATAATTATAAAGTCAGCAACAAAAGTACCTGCTCATTTTGAAATACTTGATTGTAATATCGTAGTAAGGTTTCATTCATAAACATCTTCTGAAACATTGGCTAGTGTGAACCTACATTTCACTTCCTTAATGAACTTCACTGACTGTACGAATCACTAGTTTTCAGTATTGATTCTTAACGGAGTTAAAACTTATTTTACTCGGGCGTAGTTATGAAAATACTTTTGTAAATAAGTACGAAAAGAACATCATTGAGTTCACCCCTAGAAAAACTGCGCGTATTAATTCGTCCCCACAAATGTTTTCCTTCTCGTGGCGCGTCGAATCCGTCTCAATAATACAAGTACAAGGTCACTTTGATAACTCCTGCTGTCATTTGATTTTTTACGGTCAAGCGACTCTATGTATTATCACAGTGTTAAGTACATAATTACATAGTTCGTTCAATGTATGATGTAAATATGTAATTTATGTATTCTTTAAGTTTTCAAAAAAAAGACCCTCCGTGCCTCGGAAAGCACGGTTCCCAGCTGTCATTCGTGGATCTTCGACAGTCGTAACGGGTCATCAGAAGCCCGAAAGTCTGACAACCAGTCTTACCAAGGGGTATCGTATTACCCAGTTACTGGGTTGTGGAAGTCAGATAGGCAGTCGCTCCATGTAAAATACTGGTATTCAGTTGCATCCGGTTAGACTGGAAGCCGACCCCAACATAGTTGGGAAAAGGCTAGGCAGATGATGAACTCTAGGATTATTCTACATATAAGTAAAAATAATACAAAAAGTCCTAGAATATGTGGTCCAAAACTGCATAGTTTCGAAGATATCATCAATCATAGTTAAATTAGGTTCATTCTTAGTTTCATTGATAAATACGAGTAATTCATTTTCATTCATACCAATCATTCATAAAAAAGCGACGTTATCATATTTCACGTAAGGGTGTTTTACATCAATAATCGTGACTTTGTCGAATTATTTTGTATTAAAAAGGAAAACAAAAAAAAAAAAATAATTGAAAAATAATTCATATGTCAGTTGATTCTTTGATATGGTCTCATTCATACCCTAGAGTTATGACATATCAAAAATAACACCTTGTATAAAATAACAAAACATAAAATTAAATAAAAAAAGCTACCTGAAAATATAAATACGGGAAGTGCGGGCACAACCGACCGCGTAACTTCATCGAGTAAAAGTATACAGGAAATTTATTATTTATTTATATTTAATTAACAAGTAACAGGACTCAATACATATTGAGTCCTGTTACTTATTAATAATATAATGTATTGTTAATACTAACATTAGTATAATATTTCTTAACAACTATGTTAGTAAACTTACCCTACACACTTAACCTAACACTGCCTTATAGGTATGAGTATCCCTGCTACAAGCTCAACACCGATGTAGAAAGCTTGCAGCAACGATTCACACACAAACAGTCCAGTCTGCTCGCAACACACTGTTGTATAATGTTGGGGCTGGCAGCACCCGGCGCACCAGAGAAGCGCATCTTTTCCGCATCGTAATGTAGAAACAATCGACACGAGCATTAGCAAACATCCCTGATGCGCTACAGAAGCGGATCAGCCCTATCAATACCCGGAACGCATTATTATATTGAACGCGAAGGCCGCTGTACGATTTTTGAGAGTAATCTACCCACAGGCTGCACGTGTGAAATGAGGTGCAATATGCACGAAATAAGGCTCCTTTTACTACTCCAGAACAATGTGCAAACCTACGAGCGATCATATTAGTCCTCACAGACAGCGCCCTCCTTTTTCTTTCAATATCATCATCGTCTCTTGAGGTCAGCGGTCAAAAGATGTCCCAAGTATTTCACTTTATATACCCTCACAAGCGATATTCCGTTCAACTTGACCGGAGATCCTATCCGATCAGGACATCGACCACTGTCACAAAAGCCCATGACTTCACTTTTAGTGACGTTATAGACCAATCCATGAAGTAAAGCATATTCTTCACAGATGGTCACCAACCTCCTAAGACCATAAACCGAGGCGCTCGGCAGCGCCATATCACCGACGCAACTAATGTTGTTTACACATACTCCGTCAATGTAACAGCCGGCATGCTCTCTGCTGAGCGCCTCGATCAGCCCATTGACATACAGATTAAAGAGCGTGGGTGAAGTCAACCCCCCCTGTTTCACCCCACACTCCAACCTATACGGCTCTGAAAAAGCCCCGGCCCAGCGTACCTGATTGATCTGGCCTCCATACCAGCATTTAAAAGTGTTTACCAACTCTGGAGGAACTCCAGCTTCCTCTAACTTCGTCCAGAGGATACTGTATGCGACCAGATCAAAAGCTTTGGAGAGGTCGAGAAGCAAGCTTACGTGTAGGAGTTTTCCTATCCGAGTAGTACCTCACAGCTCACTTTAGACGCAAGATGGCACTCTCAGTAGATAGTCCGGATCGAAATCCGAACTGGTTGTCGTGCAGCTGAACGCAGTTATTGTCTGTCAAGCAGGTTGTCAACCACTTTTGCGATCACTGTTGCCAGAGAAATGGGCCTGTAGTTCTTTAGGTCAGCGATATCACCCGTTTTATTTTTAATAATGGGCACTACAATAGTTAGTCATACGGCAAGGTAAATACGCATGACTCACGCAAAAGTTGTAAAACATTGCTAATACTCTTGGTAAATGAGGGCACGCGAACTTGAGGTGCTCGATGCTGAGACCATCGTGACCTGGAGATTTGCCTCTTGACATACTGTTAATAACACGTTTAACGCCCTTTGTAGTGAATCTCGTTCCAAGGTCACCACACCATGGTCAACAACATCAGGCTCGGAAACGCAGGGACCCAGTGGAGACTTTGTTCTAGAATGTTCCTTAAAGAGGTCAGCAATGCCTACGGGATCGCTCTCGTCATTGACAGACACAGGGAGGCCAGGCTTACTGCTCAGCTTGTTCGTGTGTTTCTAAAACGAGCGAAAATCATTGCTTGAATGTTCTGAATGAAACAATTTTGCAATTTTAATTATTAGGTAATAAAACTAATAGTGTTCAAGTTTGCATAGTCAGCCTCTAATGGCCAAGTGCGGGTTGGTAGCTATGTCACATGTCTTCGAATTTTTGGTTCTAGAACATGCCGGTTTCCTCACGATATTTTCCTTCACCGTTTTGAGAGCAGTGGTGATGAAATTATTTACACAAAGTAAAGCAAAAAGGTATGGATGATTATAATAACTACTAGCGATTGTAATTTATCTAAATTAAAATGAATTGAATTGAATTGAAAGCGCCTGCCTGGGTTCGAACTCATGACTCACTCGTAAGTCGGGGCCGTTACCACTGGGCCACCACTGGTATCTTGTTCAAGTTCAAGAACTGTTATTAAAACTGCTTTAAACTTGAACACAATATTTGCAGTACTTTTTCCATTATATTTTGTCTTTACGTAGACCTACAAAGTTTTACACACATTTCTAATCATTCTCACCTATTCCAAAACAAACATTGAGCTGTCTATTTTGAACATTTACAAAGTTTAATTTGCTCTAGGTGTGTGTACGAAAAATTAATGAAAGTTTATTTTTAGGGTCATTGAATAAATTTACTTTTTCAAGGTTGCATTTCTTTGAGGTTTGTTCTTCGGTTCTTCCGTTAGTGGAAGAATTGCACAGAAATATAAACTCGTCTATAAAACCATGCTAGCTGGCATCTTTGCAGAAACTTGACAATGTAGTGCCCGCCGCACTACATTTTCAAGTTGTTATTTTGTTTACTACGAAAAAAAGAGCTAAGAAGTATTAGATACAAGTCGACATTTTTCCCCAACAACTCTACACAAATATGACCAAAGCACATAAGAAAAACTAGGTTAAACAACGGCTGCACTTCCTCCCACTAAAAGTGCACCTCACTAACGTCAGGGGATTGCAGTCCAATCTCGATCCGGTCCATCACCACCTTGAGACTGAGAAGCCGCACCTGTTTTTCCTAACGGAGACGAAGATAGCAACCCCGTCGGATGTGGCGTACCTCAACTAGCCGGGTTACTCTCTTGAACACAAGTTCAAGAAGCAAGCTTGTGTCTGTGTGTACGTCAGCGATGACATTTGTTGTCGTCGTCTCCGTTGTTGTCTCCTGTGTTAACACGTTTGATCCGCCTCTCTCTTAAAAAAAGAACTGTACCAAAATCCTGGAAGCTTGCAAATGTGCAACCAGTGCCCGAAAAGGGCGACCGTGGAGACCCTGCCCATTACCGTCCGATCGCCATTACCTCCATTCTGTACAAGGCTTTGGAAAGGGTACTGAACAGTAAGTTGCTGACCTACCTTGAAAACAATGATCTCCTCAGTGACCGTCAATATGGCTTTCGCCGGGGACGATTAACTGGCGATCTTCTTGTGTATGTTATGCACTTGCTGTATCGCTTGACATCTCGAAGGCCTTCGACAGGGTCTGGCACGCTGGTCTGCTCAGCAAGCTTTCTGCTTATGGAATCCCAGCTGATTTTTGTAGCTGGATATCAGACTTCCTTAGTGAAAGTCCATCAGAGTAGTCGTTGGCGGCTGCCCTTCCGACCTTGTGGTTATTGATGCCGGAGTTCCTCAGGGGTCTGTTCTCTCTGCAACTCTTTTCCTGCTGCACATCAATGACTTACTTCAGCCTGGTATTGTTGGGTACGCAGATGACAGAGAGATACTTCTCCAGCGCAAAAACCAGTGGGGCCGAAGTTCGTTCATTGAGAGAGGCCATGGTAGAGCGGACAGATTTGACCTTAAGCCTTGTCTCCTAGGGGGTGATGATAATCTGGTATCTTTTAAGGCCGACACACACGTGAAACACAGACGTGTCTTTTTATCGCTAAAAGGAGTCGTTTCGACCAAACTCCCACTTTTCGGGGTACATCTGTTCCTGTAACTGATCGGCTCGAGCTCCTAGGCATGGAGTTGACATCATGTCTCAACTTCGGTGCCACCATCGAGTACAAAGCCCAAACTGCGGCCAAGAAACTGGGCATCCTAAATAAGGCGAAGCGATACTTTACGCCTGGACAACTTTTAACCCTTTACAAAGCGCAAGTCCGATCCTGCATGGAGTATTGCAGCCACCTTTGGGATGGCTCAGCTAAATACCAACTAGCGCACTTGACTCGGTGGAACGCAGAGCTAAAAGGCTCATTGGCGACGTAAAACTGGTGGATGCCAAGCGTCACAGCTTGGCTCGTCGCCGCAAGATTGCCTGCTTGTCGGTCTTCTACAGATTATACTTCGGTGAGTGTGCTCAAGAACTCCACGACCTCATTCCGCCGGCCCCCTTCTACCATCGGATATCTAGACGCTTAGTGAAGCGTTTCCAAATGTCTTTTGTGATGCGCACAGCAAAGGAGTGGAACTCTCTACCTGCGTCTGTGTTTCCGAATGCATACCACCCCGATCTCTTCAAAGTGAGAGTGAACAGGCTTCTTCTGGGTAAGCTCGCTCCATCGTCGACTTTGTCTCTGTCACCTCTGACCTAGACTAGAGTCAAGAGTAAACCTATCTCATATAAAATAAAAAAATGGTTGCTAAGCAATTTATGCCCGTCACATTGTATATGGTGAAGTGGAGCTGATAGTTAAGTACCAGGAGAACTCCTCATAAATTAACGTCCCTGCATCGGGAACAGCAATATTTTGTAAAAGGTGATGAGCAGTTGACATTAGGCGGTTGTAACTTAAATAAATTACAAACCGACCCACTAAAAAGTGAAAAAAGAAAACATTTTTACAAAAAAAAAGCAAACCCATCTCAAATAAAAAAAAGATAACACAATAAAAACTGAAAAAATACGTAGTTTTGTGTTCTCTGTGTGAGTTCGATTCCCGCATGGAATAAAATATTTTGAATGGTCTCTAAAGCGAGAGAGATATTAGTGATATTTATGTTTGCACCAACGAAACAGGAGAAGTTCCTAAGAACTTTTAAAAGATCGTCCCACGCTAAGGTGGGACGATTTTTTTTTAATGATAAGTAAATAAATTATGTACCTAATTCATTACATTTCGTTGCGGATTCGAAAGTCATGCGAACTGTCTACTTGGCACTCTGTCAGTCTGTCCTTACTTACTGCATCTCTTCATGGGGCGGGGCAGACAAAACACACATGCTCGAACTAGAAAGACAGACACGACTATTTCCTACAACAGATCTGTATAGTCAAGTTGAAGTTTGAACAGTTAGACAACTATATGTTCTTGCTACTATACTTAGGCAACATGCTTCCTTGAACTATAGTTGTACTAACTCAGTTTTAAAGAGAAGGCGTTTTCATCAGGTTTGTCAAGCTAAACCAGCGAGGACACGTTTCAGCCGTTGCTTTTTCCTTTTCCAAGGGCCACGTCTGTATAATACAGTAAATAAGTTGTTTACAATTTATAATTCAACAAAACTCGAATGCAGGCGAAAGGTTTCAAAATGGCTCCTAACCCTTACCTAAGACGATACGGAGAAACTTTTATCAAGTTACAGAGAAGTATGACACACATGCACTACACACACATTCCCAAAATCTCACAAGCACAACTCATAACTCACACCAACCACTATACAAACAATAAACACCGACCAACAAATTCACAAACTTACCATCCTTACCTTAAATATTAATCTTATTATGACTTAATGTAATTCAATTCTTATTATTTGATTCTATTTGTTTTTAAATTTTTATGCTTTAATTTAATTATTGAAGAGGTATGAGCGCTCTTTACTGCACTAATTCTCATACATTCGGATTAGGAGACCAGGAGACCCATAGCACAGGCTCTCTCCCATCTTCAAACTTTTACCTGTATAAACTGTACATACTATTTGTGGGAGAAAATAAATAAATAATAAATATAAAATATGAATTGAAGGAAAGTGAAAAAAAACATAGGTTCTAAATGTTGTAATTGTCTAGATCCAAGTGTGCAATGGTGTGCATTAGCTTCGCACCCCTTCCGGTCCAGACGCGCGGGTGCATGCTTTTCAAAGAGGCGAGGCAAGGGGTCTGTCATGTTGTCATACATTCGGGATTACCCTGCTCACCCTTTTTGGGACATAACATTTGAATGCAATATTGCTCATTTTATTTTTGTAGTATACTAGTTGTGCACCCGGCGCCGCTCGCGTGGATTTGTTAACACTTACACTGAAACATAGGTAAAGAATGTATTAATATTAAGACTTAAATCAAGTAAATCGGATTTGTGGTTTTCGAGATGTGCGCTAACGGCAGATAGACGTTCCCTGTTATTTTATAAGAAATAATAAGTAGCATGTGTTCCCAAAATTACATCTAGGTGTTAACATACAGGGCACCTATAATAGTATCTAATTTGCACTTAGAACTATACTGTGTGTGTAAATAAAAATATACACAACAATACAATTAAAATCGACCTTGTAGTAACAGACGTTTTGCGTCACCGTATCATCAAATAGTTGTATAAAAACGCTGCGGTCACACAATGTCACCCCCCATCCGGCAAGACGCGGCGTCCGCGCCACTGCCGCCGGTCACATTCAACACAACAAAACGTCAACTGACACGCCGACCTACCTGCCCCGACCTTTACAAGTGATCTTAACTTAGGTTAAACTTCTTGATAATGTAATAGGTACGTAAAATCGTGAATACGATGCTAGCTCGATGAAACACAAGATGCATTGTTGCTACTTAGATACCTACAATGATTATACTGAAAGTGAATAAAGCACTCTTGGTGTGAATAAGCTGTATCTGATGTGACGCCGTTGAATGGCTTCTTTCATCATTTAATGTATATTCTCAAGATCACTATAGATTACGTAGATCTGCAAATGCACAATCCGTAATAATCATGTGTATCTACATGTGTGATGTGGTATTACCTACACTTCTAACAATCTTGCAGTTGATGGGTAGTTCCAGGTAGAGCACATAATTCGAATCGTTAATTTTGAGTGATTATCAACGCTGAAATGTGAAATAAAAATCACAGATCTTGTAATGTAATCAGGTTGGTGTTGCTGCATTATTTATGACTGTTCTATGAAGCCTATTATTAATAAAAGGAATCTAAAGCTGACATGTGGTAAGCTAAGGTTTATTTGGAACAAATAAATTGAAAGGAAAATAGTAGTCGCCTGTTTTACCGACGACTGACTGGTATTGTATTGACAAGCGACGAATATTTCGACGAAATCGGCTTGGAACTTGAGTACATTATAATGTTTAATATATATTTTTTTATAAATAATTGAATTATTGTGTCCCATATTTGTATTGCCTGGTTTCCCGGTTTTCCCTACACAATACATAAACAGAGAATGTACAAGACTTTAAACATGTAAGTAATGCATTCAGGGACTTTCCGCGAGTAGAGTAGGCACTAGCAGGCTGTACGTACGGTTGCAGAGACTACGCTATTGCGTCAAACTAACTGTACGTCATGTGTAAATATAAAATGTTAACACAAAAGTTTATATCGCCTTTTCAGCTAAAATAATATAAATATACTACAGCAAAGTCGCATTGGTTTTCTCGAGTACGGCCTCCACTTTAATGGATTTTCAAATATCTCGGCAATAAGAGAACCAACCCAAGGCCAAAGCGGGGGAGAGCCATTATGGGGAATTGGACTCTTTTCTTTAGACGCAAATATATGCCACGACGAGAGTCCCCCTAGTGGATTATATGACGAATAGATTAAGTATAATATATTTATAGTGATTAAAAAATCAACACTCAATCTTCAGTACGTATGTGTGTCAGTGAACTAATTTTAGTTAATAAACTAATAGGATTATGAATAAGAAAACTGGCATTCATTTCGATGGGGCCTGCGCCACGTCTTAGCAGAGCCGTCTTGTTCGGGTTCCGTACCCAAAGGGTACCAACGGGACCCTATTATTAAGGCTCCGCTGTCCATCCGTCCGTCTGTCACAGGGCTGTATCTTTTGAACCGTGATAGGGTGACACGAAATGATTGTGATACGTATGTACTACTATGGCCGCTAAAACAAGAAATAATAAAAATAAAATAAAGTTAAACATTAAATTAAAGGGGATCCGTGAGTTTTTATACCAAAGTATTTGTTTTTAATATGTAGTGGGAAATATTGTGCGGTGGTACGGAACCCCGCGTGTGCGAGTGCAACTCGCACTTGGCCGCTTTTTCCAAGTAAAAAAATCCAAACCTCTTAAGAGCGTTGTCACATTTTGCACCTCTCTCGCTCACACAAAACCTAATTTTTAAGAATGTTAAATGAAAAAATGCTTTTTTGAAAAATGTAATCAATGGGCGGTCTACAAAATAATATTAATTTAATAGGTAGTTATTCAAAAACACATTTCTATTGTGTTATCTAATAAACTTATGTAATTAAGTGTTATGATCTGTTTTTGAGATGATGTAAATAAATGCCACAATAAAAATGTGTTTTTAATAATTACCTATTAAACTAATATTATTTTGTAGACCGCCCATTGATTACATTTTTCAAAAATGCATCTATTCATCTAACGTTATTAAAAATTTGGTCCCGTGTGAGCGAGAGAGGTGCAAAATGTGACAACCCTCTTAAGGCATATGCCATTGGTCTTCAACTAATTTAGTTGTATCTCAGCCTAAATGAAAGTGATATGTTATGTTTGTCAGTAAGTGTTGTTTTATTTTTATACATTGTAATGAAATGTAAAGGGCTCTCAGTCTGTCTGAAACTGATAAGATCTAATCTGGAGTGGGCGGATACCTACTAAGATAGTGAAGCTGATGACTATGACGAAGCGCATGTCGCAGCCGCAGCTCTGCAGATGTTATATTCAGAACGATGAATAATAATTGGTCACATCCGGCGTTTAAATATTTAAGTCTAGTCGTAGTCTAGTCGAGGCCTTCTGCTGATAAATGTTTCGGACTGAGTCCAAAAAGTATGTGGGTCATACTTAGAATGCCATGGCACAATCTATACTAATAATGAAGCTGAAGAGTTTGTATGTTTGTTCGTTTGTGTGAACGCGCTAATCTCTCGAACTACCAGTTGGAATAAAAAAAAATGCATGTCATAGCTCAACTCTTGAGGAAGGCTATTTAACATCACGCTAAGACCCTTAGGAGCTGAGCAAAAAGAAAAAAGTCAGAATGACTTTTTTTTGTAATCGTTCCAACTGATTGTAAACCTACCTGCACGTGTTTTTAACAAATAAATATATCTTATCTTAAAGAACGCTAAGCGAAAACAGGCAGGCGATCCGATGCATCGCGATGAGGTGGGTCGGGAGAACAAGAAATTTCACGCGGCCGAAGTCGCGGGCAGAAGCTAGTGAGTAATAAATGTAGAGTAAAAAGTGAGTGGTTTTGATGCAATGCATTTAATTTATCACAGATTATTGTGTGCACTGATGTGTTATAGACACGTGTAAAGTTTATTGCAAGCGGGGTGCACGCGCGACCTTGCAGCATGCGCGAGCGCAGCGTCGTCGCCGGCGGCGGTGGCCGGGGCGCGGAGTGCGGCCGCGAGAAATGTGCGGCAGCGGCGGTGACGTGCCGCCTCCTTATCAGCGGATGCCGCTTATCGCAAGGTTGCAGCGTCCACGTGTTGCTGACCATTTTATACGTTGCGCCTTCTCTAGCTACCTTAACTACGTTCAACTAAACAGCACACGTATGTAGACAAGGAAAATAGATTATCGTTTTGGAGTTTAAATGGAAAATAAAGAATAAAGGTTACGCGGAAAATTTGCAATATAAAGGTTGTTCTAAAGTTTTTTTATCATAATTTCAGATATCCTAATCATCATCAGATATCAATATCATAAGTCTAAGTAATAGTACTTAAACTTGTATTATTTCAATTAATTAACTCGGGGTATTGCAGTCTACAGTTGCTATCAGGTGGAGCACCATCGTCGGGCCTGCTGGTTAGGGGACGACCCTCACCCTCATTTGGGTTAGTACCGACGCGGCATCTGGTACTTTCCGAATGTTGATCAATACTGTGTATCAACGCCATTTTAGATTACTGATTTCACAAGCACAGTGCTTTGCATAGTGAGCCAGTTGCATTTTTGATTTATCAAAATCATCTCGTTCTCTATTATCGGCACGAGATAACGTAATTTCCCTCCACTGACCATACATGATTTGCTTTGGCCAGCCTGGAAGGCTTTAAATAGACTTCAGAGCCACAGAACATAAAAGTTCAGGTGGAGATTCATAGACGATTCCAGCCGAGAATGCGAATGTGATGCTGTTCTGCAAACGACGGTCTTACTCACATATTACAGAGCATCCGAATACTGATTACTGACTGAGAGTAAATGTGTCTGGACAAGTGGAGACACCAAAATGAGCAGCGAAAATTGAAATTTTATTTCGAATTTGTTTAAATAAACATTTTGAAGATTGTTATACTTTGCATCAACTGAGAGGTGTGGTTTACGATCAAACACTAAATTTTTCGTCGACTACGCTCAAACGTTGCGTTGCGCTAGTGCAGGCCAAACGAATATTTTTTTTAAAATGTGATTTGAATTTAGAATCTCCACCAAAAAAATCCTTGTACAAAAAAATATATTCGAAAATCTAATTGCTTTTTATTACCTCGCAGAAGGTGTGAAAAAAGTAGAGTTACTTCTCGGGGATTGATAAAGGTGTCTATGTCATGGGCGAGCTTGCGTCTCTCGCTGCACTCAGGATTCTATTCTTTACTCTGAACCAAATCCTTAGCTACGCTCGGGATTCAATATACAGGGTGTGGCGTAAATAGTGGTCCAACGTAAAGGAGTCGATACACTGTATACTCAGCTATCACATACCATAATTTGAAACTTTTTTTCCATAGATCTCAGAATAAAATATTTTTCTTTTCTTTTTTGAAAAATGTACACCTTGCTTTACTAATGTGGCTGTAACTTCTAAAAAAGACATTATTTTATCATTATTTTTTCTGTTTATAACTGTGGAACACATGTGCTATCACATGCTTGTAATTTTGTAAATGTAATTTTATAGGTAATAAAGAAAAATGTGTTTATTTCAAAATGTAACTCAAATGTCTAGAAAATTGTGTGACTTGAGGTGCGAATGGTGTAAAAAAAATGTACGACACTGTCGGTGCCCATTATTTTAAAAACTTGTTCAATTAATGCAGATTCTAAAATAGTATAATAATAACTGACTCCTTAATTTAAACAAAAGTTGTAGCCATTTCTATTCAAAAAGAGCTGAATTGTACAGCCCAATTAGTAATGCAAGGTGTACATTTTTCAAAAAAGAATAGAAAAATATTTTATTCTGAGATCTATAGAAAAAAGTTTCAAATTGTGGTATGTGATAGCTGATTATACGGTGTATCGACCACTTAACGTTGGACCACTATTTACGCCACACCCTGTATATCATAACTCACTGCTTTACCCCCTTGACGAACTACTGCAGCTCAAATAGCGTTGCTCATCTCTCTCGATAAGGAGTATTGTATCTATGTATCGATCTACATCCCATAAATCGGTGAGTTAGCTAAGGAAATGCTGAATATTAATGCAAGTAATATCAGATTCTATTATTCAGTCAGGCCAGAATTACAAGCTGCAAGTCTATACTTGTGAAGAATTTTGAACAATTGCTTACATTTACAATTGTGTATTTAATCTCGGTAATCTTTTTTTTCATTCAATTTGTTTCGCATTCAATTGTATGTTCTTTTAATAAAATTGGTTTATGAATTCAGTCATATTTTTTAAAGTTTACTAGCAGAATTTTTCGATTTCCTTTGTCAAATACTATATTGGGTTGAGTGAGTCAAAACATATTTCATGACATCTAGCAGATAGTCAGTCTTGCCCCAATTCCGAGAACAACGTGTGGTTCATTATGATTCATTATGAAGCTGCCATGTTTTTGTATTTGGCGTTTCCACAAGTAATTAGTAATGTTAATAATGTCTTATTGTGTTGATTATAGTTCGCCACCGGAGCGGTAGGAGTCGTTCAAGTGTCGTGTCGTTAGTTCGCAATTTCGCATAGCGGCGAGGGCGGGCGCTGCCGCGGTCGTCTCAAGATCAAGGTCGTGCGGCAGACGCGCGGCAAGGTCACATGGCTCCCCCCTCCGCCACCCCTCGCCGCGCCGCGCGCTCGCCTCTCGTGCCTCTCACGCGCGCAAATATTTGCGAGTTTCGACCGTCTGTCCTCCGCGACCGATACGCCGAGGTCAGCCCGTCAACAGACCTTGAAGTAATATTATCCGACCTCTCCTGCTTGAAAGACGAGACCGTATTTTTATCGGTCAGTTTAATAAATATATAAATTATGCCAGTATGTATGAAGTCTATATACCTTTACATTATTTACAGTAAATAATTATGTAGAAATATAATTATACTGGGAGGAGTATGTAAATGATCATGAACTGAACAGTAACTAATAGTCACAAAATAGATACAAGCTAATATAAAATAATCTGCATTGTATTGCAGATAACGTTCCATTTTATTTTTGAGTAAGTAGGTTCAGACAGACATTGACACATTGTATTTGTAACCAAGTGGCATTATTTTAATTTAAACACCATGAAAATAATTGAGTTTCCTTCTGCAATTGAACATATGCTTTTCGACAGGTGTGTAAAGCCTAGCAACAATAAAAGATTTTCTTTTTTACAAAATATATTAAAAACTAAGGTATAAAAATAATAAAAAATACTACAAAATACTGCTATGAGCTATTATTTACTGCTTCGAATATTTGCTAGCCCTATGAAAAGTATAAGGGGCATCCGGCCAATACCTGCTGTGTGTTCGTCGGATCCAACCAAAATTATTGGACAACAAAGAAAATCATGACATGAATGAACAGATTAAGGTAAGCAATTACAATTATTATTTGTCCGATCGCCTTATACAGCGCGTAGCAACTGGTTGCTAATAACCTTGAATTAAATAAGTGCATTTTTTTGAAGTTGTTTCTTCATTTATTGATAATTTTAAACAAGCTTGTGGCTAGCCACGCGGATATATGGCCACTTGGTCTCTGACTCATGCTCAGATTCCACGAATTTTATTTACAGTGAAAAAAGGCCTAACGCAAAATAATAAGGGCTTAGTTAAACGCAGATTGAAGAAATGAAACGTTTTAGATCTCACTATGTATTGTGTTTACGCATTTAAATGCAACAAAAATGTAACGCGAGACAATAGTATTTGGTAGAATGCCAAAACAAAACGCGTCATGTTTTCTAACTTGTTTGTGCAATTGCATATCATGTCTATGTGTAACGCATTCACACGCTATCAGATTTAAAATTAACTCTGCACAAGTGTCCTATCCCGAGTGTTCTAGATGAGAACAGGCTTAGAGAGCCGCAGAGCATTTTCACGTGGTGCAATCGATGTCATTAATCTCTCCGCAGCTATATAGCCAAGCGCAGAAGTTGCACTGACTCGTGGCACTGTATTTGTGACACACCAACAAACATCAATCTGCCTAGCCTTTTCCCAACTATGTTGGGGTCGGCTTCCAGTCTAACCGGATGCAGCTGAATACCAGTATTTTACATGGAGCGACTGCCTATCTGACCTCCACAACCCAGTAACTGGGTAATACGATACCCCTTGGTAAGACTAGTTGTCAGACTTTCGGGCTTCTGACGACCCGTAACGACTGTCAAAGATCTACGAATGACAGCCGGGACCAACGGCTTAACGTGCTTCCGGAGGCACGGAGGAGTCTCGGTATGTAAAGATGGTCACCCATCCACAGACAACCCCGGCAAGCGTAGCTTAACCTGATGGATCGTCCCGTGCGGCTATTATTACTCAGCCACGAGCTCCTCAACACACCAACAAACATCATATTTCTAATTGATTAGAAATAAATAATATTATGACACACCAACAAATATTATATTATTTATTTCTAATCAATTAGAAACGACCGGTTTCGAGAAAACTTATATCTGACCAATTTGAAAACGAAATAGCGTGCACATGATGACCACATCTACATATTAGCAAGCGTTACTATAGCGGCCGAGCGCTGCAAGCAAAAATACCTTACGGGGTGTATAGATGTTCGCTGCTCCCATAGTACGTACACTGTTACAGCTCTAATTGATTAGAAATAAATAAAACTTCATTACGGTGCTAGAGAGAGACCATCACTAATACGCGCTGCCGCCTGTCTGTCCGTCTGGTTTACTTTCAGAGGGCCGTTTCTTTTAACTTGTAACATTTAGTCAGATGAATACAGAAAACTAACGAAAGCTTCTAATGTGGCAAATCAAAAAGTTGTGGTGGCGTCTACATCACCACATGCGAACCACGCATCAAAGACCTGACGTCATACAAATCCTGCATCGCGCAAGCAGAGTTTACCGCGCGACTAGCATAATATACAGGGTTACTGGTATCTCGGCGTATTCCTTGCAGGACGTCATAGTAAGGTTAAAATGCAACAAATTAAGCCACCAAATGTTCTACCGACATTCAGAAGGTTTGAGTTACTTAGCTTTTTAGTTTTTTATGAAATTGACTTTTAAGAAATTTAACTTATTATCATATTTGATGCCGTAGTAGATCTTTATCAATAATTAAAAGTTCAAAAATGCCTAAAACCTTGGCAAATATCACTAATCAAACATTTAATTTTTTATAATTTTTGCTGTTACTTCATACAAAATGTTGTCTAGTACAAAAAAAAAATACTTTGCCCGATGTACAAATTAATAGTAAAATATCCTTGTCTTCTCAGCTATCCAAAAACCCTGTATACAACATCCTGACATTTACCGTCGGGCTGCAGTTGCCCACCAAACACAACACCCGTCTGGTCGGAGGATCATCCCTTTTCTATAGAGGATGAGTGAACTTTACGGCTTGTTCCTCATGCCTCTATACTGGACTGGTGACCCCGACGTGATCTGAACACGCGACCTTCTGATCACACACAAACACCAAAACACAAAGAACACACAAACTTTCTGGCCACGAAGTCAAAATTTAAGTCGAGTCCGGATTAAGGAACGTTTTTCGTCTCTCTATGTTATGGTACAGAACCCTTAGTGCGCCATCGCTAGTCTGATTCGCACTGGGCTGGTTTTTTGCACAAATCACATAATTATTGCCTTGAAAATATATTATCAATTCAGCTGTGTTTGTACAAACGTACATTTTTAAGGACACCTTTCATTATTCACAAGGATTTTAAAGAAAAAAAGACAATGAGTGTAGCATAGCAAAGGTCGCTTCGCGAATATTGAATACGTTCGCTTATGTTCACCTTGATCTACGTTGAGATTTCGGTACGTTGTATGTTTTCTCATAACTGACATTTACATAATTGTGTACCATTTGTTTAGAATTATGCAATTAAAAACATACACATTATACTTTAATGTTTACCTTAACAGGGAAACCTATTATATTATTACACTCTTTAAAGAGCTTATACATAGTGTTTAAAGTCTAGTTAGCATTAGGAAATACAGTGATGTACTTATGTTGTCCGCAGACATAATCGTAACTTTTTCATAATAGGTCTCGTCGGGCTGTGCTGATGAGCCACGCGTATTGGGGCCAAGGTTCCTATGAATTATGTAGTATATGGTATTATTCGGGCGGGATGTGTGTCAGTGCTCCGATTTCGCGGTCATAACGTTAATAATAGCAGCTGAAGGTTTCATTCGACAAGAGGAGGTCACTTCTACTGCGACTGTTTCCGGATTATTCATCGTTATTCTAATTTAGCTTGCAGAGTCGGAATTGGTTTTAACTGCTGCAAGCTGTTTGTCTTGTGTCACTTTCATTTAGAGAAGGTTTATTCCTATGACCTGCTGATTCATAGTCTTAACAACGATTCTCAACATTTTTAGTATATCGTGCAAAGCATACAAGCATTAGGAGGAGCTAGACCACAACATCTTAAAGCAGTATTATTGTAATCTTACTTCAGTGTGGGAAAGAGATGGAGCTAGACGTCCTGTATAGCTCCATCTCTTTCTCACACTGAAGTAACATTAAAATAATACTGCTTGAGGTGGTGGTTGGCCCCCTGTACACGTAGGTTTTCATTCAAGGTATTATATTTTAAATGATTCACAAGCAGCATAATTATTAGAAATGTAGCTTTTTCTATTTTTACCGACTTCAAAAAAAGGAGGAGGTTCTCAGTTCGTCGGAATCATGTTTTTTTATTCACTTTTTGTATGTATCTATGTTCCCCTAATTACTCGAAGATGGCTGGACCGATTTGGAAAATTCTTTTTTTTTTTGAAAAGGTATACTTCCCAGATGGTCTCATTTTCATCAAGTCGGGATTTGATGATGGGATCCTGAAGAAATCGAGGGAACTCTTCGGCAAACTTATAGCGATTTGGGCATATTTTATAGTAACTCGTGCATTTGCTCTCGGAAAGCACCATTTGGTGAAGTGGAACTGATGATGAAGACCACAGATGGCCACCGGAACTACGATACGGTTGCGATTCGATTACTTTAATATGGTTGCTAAGCAGTTTATGCTCGTCACAATGCATATGGTGAAGTGGAGCTAATGGTGAAGTACCAGGAGAACTCCTCAATAATTAACATCCCTGCATCGGGAAAAGCAATATTTTGTAAAAGGTAATGAGCAGTTGACATAAGGCTATTGTAACTTACATAGATAAATTACTAACCGCCTCACTAAAAAGTGGAAAATAAAAATACAAAAAAAAGCATCCGACTTCCAGAAAAAAAACACTACAACTGAAAAATAATTTTAATTTTGGAAGTCGGTGGCAAAAAACTAAAATAAGAAAGAAAGAAAGAAAACAAAATACGTTTATTTGCGGTAAACATGACGCAAAAAAGAACAAACACAAAAAGAAACAAGTAAAATACAGATTCAAAGACACCGACTTCCGAAATTAAAGTTATTTTTTCTTTGTATAGTTTTTTTTTACCAACATAATCTAGACAGACATGACACCTAATCATTCTTTACAAACGAATAAATTACTGTTAATAAATAATTTCTGAAAAATTGTTACTTATAAGAAGCTGCATATTCCCAGCGTGTTGTCTGTGGAATGTTAACAAAGAACAGTAATTGTAGAACAGTGGCAAACTAGGACATAATATTTATATGAAAGGCGGCGAGCGCGGCGAACAGTGTCGGCAGTCGGTTCTCGAATGAGGTCAGTGGAACACGAAGCATTACACTTGACCTCTTTCTGTCGAGTCCTTACCTCCGCCAGACCTTCACACTTTTTACAACGCTTTTACGAGCTAGGTCGGGCCAATTAAGTTTCATCGAATGGTCGTATTTAACAATGACGCCCCCGTTCCGACAGCATTGGGGCAGATGCAATGTGCGGCCACGCGGCCCGCCGCCGTCCGCGGCCCGCGACCCGCGGCCCTACGCGCACACACTTGACACACATTCGTTTCAATGACTATTGATATTAGTTTTTTTGATGACTGCCACATACATAAGCATATCTTTCAATCTATTATTGTGAACACAAGTACGAATTGAATTATAAAACGTTGATTACTAATAGACTTACTTATTACTAATAGCAAGTCAGTTCATAATTATACAAATTACAAGTTTTTATGACGCAAGTTTATTGCTCAAGTATAAGTAAATATGTAGATATGAAAACTTCCGCGATTTGACGACGTATTTGCTAACGTTATAATTCATGTTTAATGAAAACATGAAGTGCTGTGCGTACGTTACCTAGTGTACCTACCTACCTGCATAGGAACTGTCAAGTGCGCCACGTGCGACTTGGCCAGCTTGCCTGGTATTGTTTACACTCTTCTAAACTTAATAATTAAACATATTGACGTGTGTAAAATCTGCGTAAGCAAGGCCAGGTTAACCTTGAATTTATAAGTATTTTTATTATTTTTGCAATAACAGAATCACATCTAGACAAACAAGGAAGTGTCAGTGTTCAGCGCTACGATTACTACGAGGTACATACATATTGCATATGTAGATTGTAGCATATTTACTCATAATCCCTAGTCTTCAGGGCCAACAATGACACTTTGTATTAACACATAACTAATGTCTATTTACAATTATGTAGATGTAAAAATTAAGTCTTTTAAACTGAACAGCGCAGGCGCAACTTTATTTGTTGCATGATGACAAAGACCGATTCGTTTTTTAATTGACAACAAAACTTCCTTAATGCTTGTAAACTGAACGAGACACAATATAAGTTTTATTGTTGTGACTGCTGTGGCCGTTTAGTGTCCATGAAAGCCTTAATAGATTAGATGGATTCTGTTCATAATAAGTACATGGGATTACTACATAGGATTACTTATAACAATATTTGTTTAAAAAAATCCAGGTATGGAATAACTTGGAAAGTAAAATTGTTTACAAGCTCACCTGCTATTTTGTGTCAATTTTGGCACAAACAACTATAATCTAACTTATTTTTAGGGTCTCGTACCCCAAAAAAAAAAACGGAACCTTTATAGGATCACTTCGTTGTCCGTCTGTCTGTCCGTCCAACGTCAAGCCCCTTTTTCAGGAACGCGTGGAAGTATCAAGTAGAAATTAATATCAATTATACGTAGGTCGATGGTCCCTTGGAGCTCTAAAAAATCAAGATTCTAAGTCAACGTAATAAAAAAATACGGCCATTTATACTACATATTTTGATACTCGCAAATAAATCAAAACCTAGGGTATACTTCCCGTTGACCTAGAATCATGAAATTTGGCAAGAGGCAAGGTCTCACAGCACAAGTAAAGGCATAAGTCCGAAAATCAATCATTTTTTGTAATTTTATCATATAAAAACCATACATTTGCAGTTGGAGAATTGACCGTGACGTACATCGATGTAAGGGAGAACATGTTTATCAACTAAAATGTTAAGTTTGTTTTTGGGATAAATTCATTCCAACTGTGGAACCCTTCATTGTGCGTGGTCCGACAGGCACTTTGCCGTTTTTTATATTGTTATCTATAGGTAGTGCGAATTATATATTCTTGGAATATAACTGGGCCAGTGCTGCACTACCTGATAAATAAAATATGTGGAGAAGTGCACCGTGCACAAAGAACTCGTACAGTATCTTCCTAGAACAACACTGTTTGTTTGTGCAACGTACAAAAAGCTCTTTCATAGGCATTTGGCGTCGGTTGGAGACACATTATCGTTTCCACTGATATTTTTTTGTTGTTTTCTGTATAATATTGAGCAAACGTGTATATTATTTTTGTAACTACACATACCTACATTGTTGTAGAGCATTGCAAAATTAATTGTATCAACTACATCAAACATTCTTAATAAATTAAAAAGTAATTAGCATTCTTAAATAATTATAGTAGTTCCTCTTAATAAATTAGTACCTTAGATTTAATTTAAAATTCAACTTATTAGTGCACAAGCTATGCTGAGACTCCGAAACAGGGAACGAATCTAGGGCCATATTACCCTGACGTCAGATACACTCTGCACGGAGTTCCCAGCCTCCGTATGGGAAAAATCCAATAAAATTCACCACATCGTTTGCCAATTGCCATGAAGGCCTTGTTTTATCAAATAATCCCTTCATATGATGCTGAGTTGAGCTAAATACACTTGATCTCCGTGACTTAAAAAAAGAGATTGATAGGAGACTTATAAGTAGCACCAAGCTATATATAGATTGGGATCAGTCACTGAATCTCTGTTAGCTGAAGCTGATACTTTCATACTACGCTACCGTGCCATCTCCTTGGCTCTACCGTGGTCAGTTTCTGTGTTTAAACGTTAAGATGGCAATATGCATGTCAAGTATTTTCATGAAAGCAGAGTTATAAAAGCGTGTCAACATGAAGTATGTTAATACAATTTTAGGTCGTGTGCCGCTTATTTAGCGAAAGTGTGAATATTGAATTATTCGCAACAATAATGTAAAGATAACGGTTTACAAGTTGAATGAACAGAGGGAGAGTGCCAACCCTAGCGGTTGTAGCGTGTGATAACTCGGCGAAAGTCAACAAGCGTTAGATAAGGCGCGTGGCGCTGGCGGCCGCGGGCGCTGGCCACAGCCGCGCAGCCGCTCTATCGTTCAAGAGTAAGGTCATTTCATCTAATGTCGCACGTCGCGCTCTGAGGCTATCACTGTTTACACTACGAATCTAAACATGACATGCTCGTTTTGAATTTTAAGTACAGATAAACCTGCCACATTATGACCAATTAAATGTTAAACATTCTCATTGCGTAACAAAATAACCAACTGATGTAATATCGTGAGCATGTCTTTCGGTAATGTTAATGGCTGAATGAGTAATATCAATACGAAAAGTAATTTAAAATCATAAAAGCAGTTACGTGTGTTCGGCACAATTGGTAACGGTTGCAATAAAAGTATTTATTGCAGCTCACAAATTAGACTAGGTAGATAGGTAGTATATTAACAAATACAGGCACACACGGTATTACCAGTCCTTATTTAACATCACTTGGCGCGGCGTCAATAAACACCTTTTGAACAGCAGCCAGCAGAGTATACGTTCGTTTGAGCCTGTTTATATAGTAAATGAAAACAATTGAGGGCTACCTTGCGAATGTTTAACAAATGGCGTTGCGCAACAAAGGCGAACAATGGCGGCAGTGGTGGATATTACCATAACATCGGACGACAATCGAGATCGGCTCCACAGCTCTCTCACATGACCTGCACTTGCGTAAATAATTACAGCAGCAGCATGATTAGATCACTTCGCTAGTCTTGCCTACAGACCTCCACCTTCGCCTTTTGAAAATGTAGTGTAAACGTAATGTAGTAAAAGAGTAAGCAAGAATCGGTTTCTGAAATCGGCCGATTTCTGAAACAGATTCTTGCTTACCAAGAATTATTTGGTTATGGCTAATTACTAAGTAGTTCTTTTTAAATACTAACGAACCAATTAACTTGTTAAAGTGTCAATTGGATACAATGCTCAGATTTCTTCCCAAGCTACGAAAAATCACGCATGGTAATTAAAGAACCGGACATTACCAAATATTGACGTCACAAAGGGTGATAACGATTTTGATAGAGACCTTTATATTCTCGCCTAGTGATGTTCATCCGTGATTTTATCGATTCCACCCACTATGTAGTTAAAATTTTCTATTTTAGGTAATATACCATTAAAGTTGATATTAAGTAGGCGTATCTGTGGTTTATGATTATTCTTGGTATTTCATTAATAAAATCTTGGAGCGCTACTTCCTGGACGTTAGTATCATGTCAAGTGTTCTTCCCAGTAAAAGTACCGCACTGAAGTACTAAGAAACTATTCGAGTGCTATCGTCATGCGTTGATTAAAGTAATGAAGTGTTTGTGTGTGTGTCTGTGTCTGTCACCAATGAGTCAAGAGAACACTTCTTGTGATCCTAGTTACGACTCGACAAGTAATGTACCATATGATTAACTTATTGTTTTATATTTCGTCACACATTTCCGCGTCTGATATGAAACATATACGATCGTCGTAAATTAATCCGCTTTTGTATATATTCCACAAGCATCTGCATACGACCTTCAATCTTTTCCGCGATTCGTAATCTTGTTCTGAAGATGTTCTGGTGGTTGTTTGCTAAGTTTTGTGCAATCTTATTGTGACTTTAGTACCAGAAGTCGTATTCCTTACATTCTACAATGTAACCTTTTTGTTGTAATGTGATTAATGTTAATGTACAAGAACGCGCGGGTTACAGCGGGTGGACCATGAGAGGGGAGAGAGGGGAGAGGTGTATGTGTGTGCGTGGTTGTCGAATAATATTTTTTCGCACACACAAGGTCGAGGTCGAATCGCTTGACTTCCTAGATAGGCAAGCGCATGACCTCGCCGCAGTCGCCACGCGCCGCCTGCCGCCGCCCGCCTCTGGGTCCTCCGCCCGCCCCAAACGTACAGGACAATCCATTCTCATAGGTACTTTTCAGTTTTCTCTTAAGAGTTTCCTGTAGTTTGTTGTTTGATGGTTAGGATAGAAAATAATAAGCAAAGATTATCGTATTGCGACGTTTTAATTTCATACACACGAGTTGCTCTTATGATGTCACATTTATTTTTATCCTTGAACAAATATTTCGGTTATACATTGCGTAAAAACGTTTTATCTTGATTTTTTATCTAATGTATTGCTTAAATATGATTTCGGCAGTTCCTCATCACGTAGCTTCGTGTCTATACATAACACTCGCGAAATGTGTTTGCGGATAAAAATATCCAGGGTCAGGCTCAAGGTTTCGCCGCTTTTCTGATTAGGCGATAAGAAAGAACAATGTCGTCGCAATTTGGAACCTTTGTGTTTGTTAATACATTTCAGTTTAGTTTACGCAAATAATATCTAAATGAAAAAACAATAACGGTACGTATTTGCTGATATTTTTTCTTGTACAAGGTTACAGGCACAGCTCACATCAACTCATATGTATGAAAAGTATGAAACTGTAGGTAGTAGGTAGGTACATACGCTTAGTGCGACAAAGTTTTATGGTTCAAAATGTAATAATATATATTTAACCTTCTAAACAATATTTTGTATTTTAATCACCAGTCGTATGTACCTGTGATGTGACTCGGGTGTATCATTGTGAAGCGTCCATGTTTGTGTTACAAGGAACTGCAGTAAATCATATTACAATGTCGTGGTTGGCGCGCGGCAGAGCGACAAGGATGAGGTCAATGTAACACGCGCCGGAGAGATAGCGCCGGTTCACACCTTGGGACCAAGGAGTCCCGCTTAGGACAACTGCGTATCCTTCTAAAGTTCCTACTTTGAAAGCCCAAACTCCTGATGCGGCTAGTTTTGATCCGGTAAAGATCAGATCAGTCGATGCTGATTTGTTCATTTGTTTTCCGGGATGGTAGTGTGGTCCGGCGGCGCGGCGGTACGGGTCGGTTGCGGGCCGGGTGACGGCGCAGGCCAATGTCATTCGACCTTGTCATATGACATTGGCGCGACACGGACGCTTCCTGTTATCTCATTTACGATACTTCTCGCCACTCGCGACCGGCGTTAATCATTATTGGAACAAAGAATGACCACTCACGGTAATTGTAATTAACACGCGTTGACCTTGACGGACTCATTATCTCGGCCACCTCGGTCACCATACTGTACTACGTCACAAAGGACTTTATTAACTATGTACGTAAACAGGAATGTTTTCCTCGATCATTGTGTTTACTATGCTATGTAAGTACATATGTTGAGTTGAAGCCGGACAACTAGGAAGTTATTTTTATTCATCACACTCATATAACGTAAAGATTATTGCTGATTATTGTGGTAAAATGTATTATAGTTTTGTATGGAATATAAACTATGTCCTGTTCTATGACTTCAAATCGATGCAATATTAACTTACGTTTGCCGTGTGCCGATACAGGAATAAAAATTAATTTGTCTCGCCTAGACAATAAATTAAAGAAGATTAATACGAACATCCAATAGTAATAAAAGAACTAGCCTTGAATGATGGTATGTCGTAGAACACCATAAACGTTAGTCTCGGTTCAACTGAAGGCCAGATAGGAATCCAATTGGAGTGCCACGTGCCCGAAGGTAACGGAATAAACCGGGGAATAAAACAAATGCAGTATAGGGCAAGACGAGACGTCACAGCAATGAAGAGTGCGCAGTGGGCACTGCGCAAACATGTTTACCGGCGCGTTCTCAAAGTTCAAGGCCCTGCTAATGACCAATGAGAAACATTGTACTTTCATGTGAAGGTTCCTTCAAGGACACTCGAGATTTTTTAATGTTTTCATTAAAAGATAATGACCGTCTCACTGCTTTGATGATGACAAGCGCAGCAATGGGACGTGTGGTCATCAGCGAGCAAAATACAGAGCAACTGAGCAACAGACAGTACCTAGGCTTCTGTCAACTGGATCGGGGAATTCAAACGTGATGTTATACAATACAAGATTCTATAATTTTGTAGAGTTTTAAGGCAGCAAATACGTAATATAAAACCGATTTGTAGTTTTAAGTATAAGAGGGCTTGGTTGAAGTAATCTCTGATAACTCTGAAGAAGCAATGAAGCGAATATAATCCAAAATCAAACTTAACTGCATCATAATATATGCATACAAAACGTATTGTGAAATTAAGGTCAGCTCAGCATTACCCTGTGAAGAAAACTGAACGCGTTAAATCGGCAGGTGCACGTGCGTACCACCTGGACCCAACTTTCAAGTGTGTTACCTCGTTACTAAGAACTCTGATAAACGACTTCCAGGTGTACAACGAATCTGAAACACTGCTTATTATATCATGTGCTTACTCACATGCTCAGCTGGCCGGCTGGCGAACTGTTTCATGTTTCAGGACCAATTTCATCAATAAAACTGAACGCGATCATCTAAACCGCGTTTAAGAGCTGTTAGTGTCAATAGTTCACAACTATGATGACACTGACAGCTCTTGAACGCGGTTTACATGTGCTGATTGCGTTCAGTTTCATTGGTGAGATTCGTTCTCAGTTGCTTACCTCACAAGTTCACGCGAGTTCACGCCACTATAAATTAAATGCTTCTATCTACGATTGGCGATACTCGCTGGCCCACGTTGCCGGCTTCGAACGAAAGGCAAGAAATTAGAGAATATTAATTAGTTAGTGCCTAGTATTGTCGTTACTTATTTGCTCGTGACACGGACACGTGTGGAAATTGACGACGTAATCGGATGACAATTTGTTAATAAATTAAGTATGTATCGATTTACCTAAGTGTGCAAGTAGGTACTTCATTTTATTCCTTTTATGTAAAACTTCATTGTTTATGATAAAAAAAAAAACTAGGTACATCTATCTAAAAAACTTAAATCGTTCTCGGCGTGTTTGTATTAATATGTTCGTAATATCGTTCGTAAAAAATCGTTTAGCAACCGAATGTTTTCCACTGGTCCATCCTTATTGTGTATTTCTAAAATTATTTGGTAAAAAAAATTGAAGGTCAAATGAACATTAGCGCTGGCCTTGGTTTCATTTCAAAGTGTAGAGGTGATCTCAGACGCGACTTACAACAGCTTATTTAAATTACAATAGTTTCATGTTGTACAATATCTACATCTACATCTGAATAAATAAAAAATGTATTATGTTTAGGTAAATAACGATTTTCCAATAAATAATATAAATAGACCAATAGGTAGGTACTTGGTGCATTTAAATAACTACTTTTACTGTTTTGGTACTTTGGAACTCTCCGCCTGCGTCTGTGTTTCCGAACGCATACAACCCCGATCTCATCAAAGTGAGAGTGAACAGGCTTCTTCTGGGTAAGCTCGCTCCATCGTCGACTTTGTCTCTGTCATCTCTGACCTAGACTAGAGTCAAGAGCAAACCTATCTCAAAGAAAAAATAAAAAAATAAAAAATTGTACTTGTTTTAAAAGGGTTATTGTGGACTTTAGTTGGTTTTCTTCTTGGCTTGAGGGGTGGAGGAATGAAAGACTTCTTGATTTTCTTCCCTTTATTCTTCCTTGTGGTTCTTCTAGTAGAGCTGGGCCGACTGTGTCCTACCAGTTTTTTTTTTTCCTAACAATGGCATCTCGTAGTTGGCCAAGAGTGGCCGTGACTACTTAACCGGTCAATCCTGTGGCTGCCTTAAGCTAACTCAAAGCCTCCAGCCAGGGGCGTGTTACTTACAATACTAAGTGACTGCGCGCTAAGGGCACCCCCTGTGGGGTACGAACCTCGGCTTAGGGCGTCACCGGGGGGACAGCTAGTTGGGACAGGCTGGATCAATCTTGGGTGATTATTATTAACAGGGGAATTTAAAGCTACAGGCTCAGCTTCGGCGCGGGCTGGCGCTTCTTCGAGCAAGGGACGGGGGGAATTATTAATTCGGGGTTTTCGCGATGGACCTCGGCGGCGGGGTCGGAATGTCCCAAATGTTCCTACTTTTATACTTTAAAATCTCCTACATTATTTGATTCTCGGAAATAATTATTCAAAATTCTGAGAAGTTGAACAATGCCTCGGACAAATTCTCAGAAATAGCTCAAAAGTTTCGACCAATCAGAGCGCAGCACGAAAAGGCGTCCCGAACCTTAACTATGACGAAACTTTACCGTAACGGGGACCTTTTCGCAAAAGTGAATTATTTCTACTTTTATCTTAACAATTTCTTATCCTAAACTTATGTACTACCGCTATATAATTAAGATATGTGCCTACCTAATATAAATAAGTTAAAACTATGCCTATTTTATGTATATCCTAATACAAATGGGTCTTAACTTATATCTACGTATGGCTAATGCTCGGCGTCCGTTACAAGGGTAGAAGATAATTAATACACATAGAGCCAATTACTGTAATCCTACACACTATAACATTATGGTTAGAGTTGGTCAAGTTTATAAATGTATACAATGCACCAATGCATGGTTAAAAATATGTGATTGAGCTTCTGACATTGTATGGGCTTCCTGTCTATTTACATCACTATAGGTTACCTTCACACAAACGGGTTGAGGTCAGAAGAACTCACCGCAACTACAAGAACGCAGCCGTCGGCGTATTGACGTCTTTTGTACATTGATTTATGAAAAATATCGTAGTGCTTACGATTGTGTATGCAGACAATGGACAGTTGTGTTAAATACTTAGCATTTCTAGAAACTATTCACGTTACCAGTTGCCGTACGTCCAATATAATGTCATAGAGGGATCATAGGTAATAGAATACTTAATATCAAGTCAAAATAATGGAGGGTAGATGTCGCGTCACGTTACGGAAACCCGACACCACAGCATCCCGCTCACGAGGTGCGCGGGCGCGGGTGACGGGCGCCGCTGACCCTGACTCTTGAAATAGTCTTCCGCATTAACGCTGAGAGCAAAAATATCGTATGATGCTGGTTCCAAGGTCGCCAATTCGCCAACACCCCCGCCGCGCCTTACAAGGATTTAAAACTACCATAAAAGCAACAACGACAAAGTAGGTGACGTTCTGCTAGTCACCTATCATATTTGTCCCATATTTAAATGTATTACAGCACTTGTTTTTGTTTTTAGGCTTATGATAAGCAACAACTTTATGTATGTGCGTCAATTTCACGCGAATAAACGGATTTCTTTCTTTTCTTTCT
The DNA here is from genome assembly GCA_947568875.1 of Fissipunctia ypsillon. NCBI lineage: Eukaryota > Metazoa > Arthropoda > Insecta > Lepidoptera > Noctuidae > Fissipunctia > Fissipunctia ypsillon. The sequence goes on along the minus strand of OX387654.1, from coordinate 13,582,795 downwards.
TATTATATCATTCATTATTAGCTTCCTATTAGTGTTCTCAATACAGCAAGGTCTATACAAATGCTGCAACAGACAAACGAGTGAATGACAGCCTTAAGGGGGAAGCGCCAAGGTAGCCCGCGAAATTCAAATTTTCTTACGATTTTTGCAATTTGCTGGTCAGTATTAAGTTATACGTTGATTAAAATATGATTCGCGGCCGTAACAAATATGTATTTACAGAATTATAATCATTAAAGTCATCAACACAACTCTCTAAGACCAAGTAAACCCCAAGAATTACTATTTCATGAAATCTTGACATTTGGGGATTATACTAACTTAACAAGTTTTATTACTGATTGTAATGATTATAATTCTGTAAATACATAGGTATTTGTTACGACCGCGAATCATATTTTCATCAACGTACAACTTAACACTGACCAGCAAATTGCAAAAAACATAAGAAAATTTGAATTTCGCGGGCTACCTTAGCGCTTCCCCCTTAATCTGTAGATTTGCACGGACTGGAGCGCTCTGGTTTAATTAAGACCTCCGAAGCTAATTGAATTGATTATGGGTAGTACACCGTACAGATTCAACAATCTTTCAAGGAATAATAGCGTGTTGCTGTTGACGTAACGATGTGTGACGAGTAGAGTGGAATTGTGCATACGTTCTTGTTCTGACTTTCGACTTTTGTTGAATTAGCACATTGCGCGGTAAAACTATCTATCATTTTAGGAAATATCGTTTTTTGGGTTCTTTTTGATGTTAAAAGTTACTGGGTCCTGGGTCGCATCCAGTATCTTTAACTTTAATATAATTTTGGCGTTGTAGGAGAGCTGATTTTTTAGGACAGAAGTGAAAGAACATTAACAATAATTTATTTATGCTACCATCAGGGTTTTATTATGATAAACGACAGTGTTAAGTACTTAGTACAAAATGCGAATGCCACTTTAAGACCTTCATGTGACTGACTAAACCTTCGTGAGACCTTTCTAAATAAATCTACGAACATTGTGACATTTATCGCAATATCGAGCGGCATTTATTTTCAACAACTGCTATATATTTAACGAGCAATTAGCTACGTGTAGATTTAGTCGAAGGTTGCGCTTCCGTTAACTGAAAGACGTAGGTACAATTAAATATCTAATAAAATTTTAAAATATATTATTTTTCCGATAGATATAAGAGTTATTGCATTAGTTAATTAGTTGTTAATGTACGTATAACATTTCCACCAAAATACGTCAAGACCTTGTGTTCTATTACATACAATGTTAATAGCTGCGTGCGTAGTTGTAAATCACTAGCGGATCGCAGCTGTAAACAGACTGCCCACTCGTTGCAAAAAAACGAATGTTTCTAAAAAGTGCGCCTTGAAAAAATTAATAACCTTGCTGAAAAACAACTATGTAAAACTTTACAGTGCCAAAATTAAGATCAAATACCTACGTATCGTTAGATAATAGCCGGTTTGTTTTAAAATTACGGAAATATAATAATAATTGATAGTTTAGCTCAACATATCATCTCATCAATTAAAACGTTATTTAAGTAACTTGGAAATTCTGATTTAATATTTATTATACTAACATAAACTTATTTAAATTACTTTTAATCGAAATAATTACATAATTTATTTAGATCTTATCATAAACCTTTACTATTTTATCATTACAATTGCTTTGTACTTGACATACGTTGTGTGAAGGTCAAAAATTGGCATTCAAGCCAATATCATATAATATATGTATATATATAACTAAATGTTTGTGTTGTTTGTATTTATGTAAATGGTACACCTCAGACTACCTCCCTTAATAAAATTCATCCAAAGGTTGTCTTTAAAAGATCGCTCTTAGCGATAAGGCCGCCCATTGTGTCACCCCTTGTAGAATGCCTATATCAGGGGTATTTATGGTATGCATGATAAAGAGTCGAATATTTTTTTGTCTAATTCCAAATCATTCACGGACACTGTAAGCCAGACTGATAACATTATCACGTCACGTTAGTAATGTCGTGACAACTTATCTGTGCTGTGCAGATATTTCACAGTAATAACCGCGTGGTTTCAGCAGTATGTGTAACTAAGTAAAATAGCAGAAAACTGTAACCCACGCTTTAATCTATTTAGCAGTCCGACGAGCGATACGGATGCAATTTCGGAGGCCACGGCGACGAGTAACGTGACTTCGTTCATTATTTTAATCTTCGTGATGACGTGTAACTATTATGCAAACTGTACTTAGTCGAAAACGGATCCCTCATTATGCCTCCCAGTTGTGTGAAGTTCATGTTTTATGAACGGTGGTCGTACAGTATGAACCTGATGATGAACGATGATGCAAGTTTAAAAGCAACAAGTAAAGTTAACACGTTTCAATCAATCGATCAACTCAGCCTATCGCAGTGCACTGCTGGACATAGGCCTCTCCCAGGCTGCGCCACAGCACTGTCCTCCGTCTTCCGCATCCAGTCTGTCCCAGCCACCTTTTTAAGGTCGTCGATCGCTAAAACGTTTAATTAAAGAATATTTAACTGCTTTTCAAATAGTTTAAAAACACTGGTCTATTTCTACTGAATATATTCTTCTTGTTATTTCATATTCAAAACGTAAACGTGGTTTGAACAGACTGTCATTATTAGGCTGCTTATTTTCTTATGAGGAACTCCTCATCCTGAAAATAGCAAGAAATTCTTACGTAACTATTACGTAATTATTTGTATTTATTTAAAGAAAGGGTTAATTTCATAACTCTACAACAAATAAATACAAATATACCCAAAAAGAAAAGCCCATTACTTAGTTAAAAAAACTCGTTCTGATTTACAACTGTTGTTGTAGTTGTGACTATAAAGTTGTGTATTGTTGTACGGTGGAAACACGTGGAATCTCCATTGACGTCTCCGCCTAGGAGTGTAATTGTGGTGCTGTTCCACAAACGATGGGACACTTATATCATGCCCTGCGTGTCCTATCAGCTGCACGTTACAAGAACTGATGGACGCTAGTGATGGCGCCAAACTCGTGGCCGAATTCTGAGCCGAGTCTATTTAGATTGCCATCGACACGCTAAGAAGAAGAACAAATTTCTTAAAATAGATAAAATACAGTGAGAGTGAAAATAAAAATAGTGTTGTTTATTCTAGAATTGCATTCTAATATTTATTTCTCTTGTGGTGGGACACCTTTATGGTTCGAACTGCCAGAATATTCTGTAGCGTGACATTTGTTAGATAGCTTACTGAGAGAAAATTGAAAAAAATACGTAATAAAAATATTTGTAATTAGAAATATGGTTTTTTTTTTGTATAACTAATATTTTTTATTCCGTGTACCTATTTCTCGAGTGGATCTCATGATTGCAACGATCACGTTGCGGCGACATGGCGGTCGCACGCAGTTCGCCACGTGTCTGAGCGATAACTGTTCCTGCGTCGCAATCAACACGCTTCGTTTATACAAACTATGTGTCTTGCCCTCTGTAATGTATTGAATTACTTACTTACTCAGAAGTAGCGAAAACATTGTATATGTGACCTGCACTGACCGAACATTGTTTGCAAAGTTATAAGTACAAAGAAAAACGTTCGCTTTATTTGAAGCAAACTGTTTTAGCAACTTTCTTGTATGCGTCGGTTTTCATTGTATTATCTACAGACGATAAACAAACCGTCGACAAGTAAAATGTGACTAAAACATGAGAAAAACATGCTTGCGTCGTTTTCCTCAAATAAAATACGTACTTTTGTTTTCTAACAGCGTGTCAACGTGAAAGACGACATGGCTTGCACTTTCGGTACAATGTTTTAATTAATTTGTTTAGTTGGCAAATAAATGGTCTGTTGAAATGTAATCCCGAGTTCTTAATCGTTCTGTTTAAAAATGTAATTTACAGTTTCTAATTTTGTAAAAATCTGGCGTAAATACGGTCGTTGCGCCCGTGCTTGCTTTGCTTCTGTATTCATTTTGTCATCTGCTGTAAAGAAATAATAAAAAAAAAGCGTTGAGCAAAGTAAGGCAATAAATTGGAAAGATTCAAGTGTTGAGTACGAGCGTAAGATGCGGGTCGCCGACCGCGAAAAAACACCTCACTGAGTTTCATCTTGCGCTGAAACGCTACAAACTGTAGTTTTGATACACGACTTGTAGAAATAAGGTCATGAAATTATTCTGTACAACTCAAGACGTAGGTGTTGAATCTAAAAGAAACCAAAAATATGACCATTTTTCAGAATCGGCTTTATTGCATTTATCGGTCATACATAATCAACAAATATAAACTTTATAAGGGAGTAGCAAATTCCGCATTTTTAAGAACATTTACATTCTAATCTCAGTCTCAATCTCTTAAAAATTCCTCTAATTTCCCTCTACCTACGTTTTTGACATTGATTGTCGCTGAGATAAGATTGCAGATAAATTTTGAACGTTTCTAATTACGTGAATTGGCTTTCTGGATTAGTACAGCTATGTTACCGTGAAAGAAAACTAAAAGAGATCCGACTAGAAATTGGCCGACTATCTAGAGGTAGCTAGAGTTGGCTACAACTAGCTAACTAGTCCACTTCTGATCGTATGGTATTTGGTGATCTTGTCCGAACAAGACTTGCGTAAGGTTTTTGGGCTTTAATGAAATATTCTAATATTTACCAATTATTTTTATCCTCATTTTATTTTAGATTTGATTTTGGTTGTTTTGGTAGAAAGGAGAGGAGAAAGTCACATCTTTATTAATGTCCGAAAAAATACCTAAACCAAAATCACTACATGACATAAATTTGAAAAGTTTATTTTAAAGTCGGTCATCGACGGACGCAGTCGTTTCATTCAACCGATTATTTGCCGATTATTCAAATGAGGCCAAACAGACGGCTTTCCCGGCCTGCTTCTCGGCGAATAAGCGGTACATCCCTAGAGGAGAAAACATTTTCGAGACGTGAAAAATGTGAAAATATGCCGAATAATTTTCGAAATTAACTAGATATATACTAACATATCTTAATTTTAACTATTTTCCATGAAATACTAATACACCAGTGATGTTATGCGATATTAGGTATAATGCATCTTTTCATAAATTTTGTTTGTAAAGGTTTAAAACAATCTAAATTCAGTGAATATTTAAAGACATGCATTGTTCTCCTAGAATTTTATAGTCTTCAGACATCTATGGAAACTAATTTTCAATTAAGTGACACTTTACAAGCGCTAAACGCTCGAGCAGCGGTGCGTGGCCGCGCGGCCCACTGACCTGCTCCACATCGCTGATGATTGTATGTAGATTTTGTAAGTCATAAGTCAAGCCGCGAGAGTACGATGACAGCATCCATCCGTTTTCTCCGCCCATTGTACGGCGGTGTCTCCACGACCGGCGCTGGCGCACGCGGACTTGCCGCGCCCTGCCACGCGCCGCACTCAGAGAAATTGAGGCGATATCACTTATAATACGACCACATGTACTTTCTGTCCTAGTGGCCAACAAAGATGGGAACTATAAACCCGTTTCCTGACTCTTTGCTGTTTATTGCTACTTTACGTCAAATTAACCTTTTTTCAGACAATCGCTTTCTGTTAACACTAAACAAGGAATGATATCATTGCAAGGATTTTAAAATTTGAATACAAATCTTTGGTTAAGTAGTTTTTTTTTAACAAACCTTATCGACATGACCTTATAGAGAATGACGTAGCCGCGAAAATGATGATGATTGCATAGTTTACATGTATCTAGCAATAGTTTTATTTTAATAACCCTCTTTTCCTTAAACGATTTTAAGAAGTCAGTGTTCATGGAAATCAGGCCATACATATTAAAAAGGAAGAGGTCCTTTCTCTTCATATCAGTTCACCCACAGCGTGAGACTCGCCGTCTCTCGCTACGCGTAGCCTAAGAGAGATTTCTCTCGCGTGCCCGTATTCGGATTCAGGTCGTGTTCAACTCACCCAAACACACTCTAGTTCATTTATGATACAAAACGAAACCTACTAGAAAGAAATGTTGGAAAATATGTTTCAGAAAATAGATTTCACAATTAAATAGCAACAGTGATCTGTGGGCTTGTGGCTTGTTAACATCAAACGATAGATGGAATGTTAATGAGATTGTTTAATAGATTGCGGGATTAGAACAAATACATGGCTAAATATCAATGTCATTGAAAAATAAATAATTCAGCATAATGTTGAATTTCTTCGCCGCATGTTGGCACATGTAAGTGTAGTGCATATTTTTTTACTTTTAGTACAAAAGCACGTGTTCGAGCATGAAGTGGCCGCGCTGTTTAGTTTTGTTATCAAATGAACGTTACTGCCACACTGCACTTTCTCGCGCCATGGAAATCTGTATTTTTTTTTTGTATTTGTATTTGGATTAAAATATGTTGACTGTAAACGCCCGCTTCAAACTAAGCCATTCTAAAAATAAGTGAATTCAGTACCTATACAGGGTGGCAGGGACATCGACGCGAATCCGGTTACCATGGATTCAGTAGGTACATGAATCTGGACCGCCTGCGTTGAAATTTTTCGTCAGTTATAAAAAAAAAATTGCTGTTCCGTACATTTTGACCGCGTAGGTATTGCACTTTTGTAGAAAACAGCAGATTTTTTTTAATAACCGACGAAAAATTTCAACGCAAGGGGGTCCAGAATCATGTACTGAATCCATGGTAGCCGGATTCATGTTGATGCCCTGCTACCTTGTATATTATGTAGTACATTCGATATTATGTACCTAGTTTAGTTACCTTTTTTTTTCCAAGGATTTTTTGGTTGTTTGCGAAGTCGAGCCAGTAGTATAACGAATAACCTAATATATTTCATTTTGTAGTCTATTTATAAGTCTGGCAAACATGGTGTTTATAAAGTATACAGGTAGGTACTCAAGTTATACATATAAGCATGTATAGTAGGTATATACGAACATAAAATTAGCGCTTGACCTCGGGACGTGAAGCTTGGTTAATGTTAACCGCTGCTTCCTGGTTAGCAACTCAATGATCGGGAAATCGTTAGAATGTCAAGTTGATATTTTTGCACGACCATGAACACACAAGGTCGCTACAGTATTTTGCGGACGGCAACGATAAGCGCGTAGAAAGTGATTCCGATCGACCGACGCTGTTTTGGCTTTATTCCAAACTAACATAGAACGAAAGCTGAAAAAAAAACCTTTTGTCGATGGTACGATTGTTACGAATCATTTTTCTCGTTGATGATAGCAAATCTGCGTGTTGTTCACCTCATGGTAAATCACCTTGAAAGAAAAAATATTACAAGTAGGCAAACATATTGATAAACGACTTCCTTAGTAAAGGCGTGTTTTTAATTTTAAGCGAGAATCGCAATTATTGTATCTCCATCGATTATTTTATCCACATGCAAAGTGGATCGAGCCACGTGGTTTACGTGGCTCGTGCAAAGCTATTCTATTAAAGTTGTATGAGTCAACGGACTCATTGTCATGTCATTAATTAGGTTTATGCCTGTAAATTAGCAATTTTTATTGCAATCTGTATACATCGAACCAATCTGTAGTAAAAACGGAATCCAGCGAGAACTGTTACCGCGACTTCTGCTTATACCATGTGGCAGTAAGCATCAGTTACTCTATAGTGCATGACATGGTGTTCGTAATGGAGGCGGTGCGTACGCGGAAGCAGCGTGCCGGTAGGACGGCGCGGCGCGGCTAGTGCGCCCGCGCCTCGCCACTATCGGTCGCTACCGGTATCTGGCCGCGTTATCTCGCGGGCACCTCCGTGGAGGTCACACGCTCTAACGTCACGCTGATAACGATTTGCGCGGTGACCTTGTCGCGCGCGCCGAATCTCAAGGTCGCTGCTATTTGTACAGTCAGATAGACGAGCGAGCGCCCGCGCCCGCGCCCGCGCCGCCGCTCGACCATCTGCGTCATCCGGACTTGCCACTTTATTGACTATTATTTGCGGATTGCGGAGGCCACCCGGTCGACTCTTCGGTCTTTAACTACATTTGTTACTTTTGACATTTTCGCAATGTCTGTTTAACGCCTTTAAGTAAAAAAGTGCCTACATAAACAGTCCGCTTCAATTAACTAATGTTGATTAATGGACTTGCTCTTGACACTAATAATATATTTTTAATAGTCAATGTCGTCCCCACCTTGACATCTTTGTCAAAATTAGTTGCTCGCATTTTTGGGTCGTAGATAGGTATTAATGATAATGAACTAGTATTTTTATCAGTGTTTTTAATAAAATTGTTAACTGCCCATCACGGAAACGTCGAGATACTGCTCCACGTGCAGACCAGTAATAAATATTATTAACACAATACAGAAGGGTGACCTCGCGACACGTCGCGGAAGCGTCCACTTGCAAATTAGTATACACTCAAGGACAACACAGACATCAATGAGATCCAATTAACGATTGTTACAAATGACACGTCACAAGGCATAAGTAAACAAATTACGTTTTCTTCCTGAAGCAGGAAAATATTGTGTGTATATCATTGTGTATGATTGTTTAGTTTAGATTATCAGAATATGGATTAGTCATTGTTATAAACAAGAAACCAGCGCATGACATACCTGGCTTATGTCAAGTATAATGATTAACACACATAAGACATCTGGAAAACCATATCGTAGTGATTTTATGCATTATTTTTACGTACATTATTCGTAGAAAGGATGAGCGGAGGAGCTCGTGGCTAAGTAATAACAGAAAGTACGTTAAGCCGTTGGTCCCGGCTGTCATTCGTAGATCTTTGACAGACGTTACGGGTCGTCAGAAGACCGAAAGTCTGACAACCAGTCTTACCAAGGGGTATCGTATTACCCAGTTACTGGGTTGTGGAGGTCAGATAGGCAGTCGCTCCATGTAAAATACTGGTATTCAGCTGCATCCGGTTAGACCGGAAGCCGACCCCAACATAGTTGGGAAAAGGCTAGGCAGATTGATTGATATTCGTAGAAAGGATCAAACATAGTTTTCTTGTGTAAATAAAAATAATTACTTATAGTACACCCACAACCCTCTCACTCTCTGCCTAACCCTTCGGGATTACAGGCGTGATGTTATATTTATGTTATAAAATATGTTAAATTTAATGTTGTGCTTTATTTCCAACCAGCCTATTTAAAAGTCCGTTTATATGGTATCTACATCTTCTATATCTATACTAATAATAAAGCTGAAGAGTTTGTTTGTTTAAACACGCTAATCTTGAAAACGAGTTATGGAACTCAAATGGAGTTGGGCAGGACATCTGGCAAGGCGCAGTGATGACAGGTGGAGTAAGGCAGTGACCTAAGTGGCGTCCAAGGACTGGAATACGAAGCGTAGGTCGTCCGGCAGCGAGATTGGTAGACGACATTGTTACCATCGCGGGTAGAACCTGGATGAGGTTGGCACAGGAGCGTGGGGATTGGCACATGAAAAGAGAGGCCTATGCTCCGCAGTGGGTGAAAACGGGCTGTGGATAATGATGATGAATCTCTGGAACTTCCAGTCGGTTTTAAAAAAATCTTTTTGCATTTGATAGACCAATTTCTGAGGAAGGCTATAGGCTATTTAACATCACACTAGGAGCAGCTTAGGAGCCAAGCAAAAAAGAAAAATGTCCGAAAAAACGGTAAGCGAAAACGTAGTAAAAGCGTGGGCAGGCGATACGTTGCGACGGGGTGGGTCGGAGGAACAAGAAATTCCACACTAACGAAGTCGCGGACAGAAGCTAGTATATTATACATGATGTTTTATTTCCCCCGCTGCGGGCGCGCGCGGTCGCAGCCCTCGCCGGAGCTCTGACGGCGGCCAATGTCAATGTCATTGTCGAAATCACGCCACGTGCTGTTGCTACTTGTCAACACGTTTAATTTTATTACATCATCCCACTACTTTTACTATAAAATGTGCGGTTTTTGATTTTGGCAGCGTTGGCAGGTGGGCTGCAACTGCAACACGTTGCTGGTTTGAAAAGTGTGTTACACGAAAAATGTTCTGTACCTACCGTTCTATTGCGAAATTGATTAATTGGATTGTGTCAAATCTCTCTCAGTAAGAGAAGTGCAAAATTTTCCCACAAATTTCACTTTTCCTGCGATTAAATATTTTTATACGCATATAACGCATGGCGTGTCTGATGAAATCGTGTCTACATGATATATTTTTAGTATTGATTTAACCTTGTGTGAAAGCGCGTAGGGTGCGCGTGTGTATAATTATTGCGTAACACTCAAATCTATCTAGTAAAGATAAAATATATTGGTTTATTCGCGTCGGTAGGCATGAACTCGTCGCTCGAAGTTGCAGTGTGTCGCGGTTACGCAACTCGTGCGCCGCCGCGTGAAGTGTGAAGTTCAATGTCACAGACGCACACAGGCTCACAGTCTTTGTGTACGCTACGCGAACTAGATATATAAGCGTAAGGTGGTGTGTGTGCGGTAATATGTGAATACCTACAGCCAACCCGTTACTCGCCTCTATCAGCACTTCCCGGAATAATTCGCGAAAATACGATTTTCCTTAGCGCTCTATGCAACATTGATTCCGGTAAATATAGCTTTGTGCATGGTCATGGTCATGGTAAAGTCACATCGCTATTATCAGGATATTATTCTTTGACAATCTCAGTCTCAATCAGTTCTACAAGCTTTGCATCGATCTATAGATGCAGTGTGCAGCACTCAAAAATGAGTGTTTTTCGTCTAAAGAATTAACAATTTTAGCACAGATTGACTTAAACCACAAATTCGGTGAATTTCCGTACTTATGCACCTTCTATTGGAAGCATGCGGTTATTTAAAAGCTTATAGACAAAAATAATCTTTTTGTTTACCAGAAAAAAAATATTTAATCCATCCAAACTAATATTATAAAGCGAAAGTAACTCTGTCTGTCTGTTACATTGAAATTGGCACCCAAGATACTAGTTTGAGAAACAGGGTGTATATTTTTCTATATATTGATTTTTGTAGCCTGGTAACTTTTGTAGAAATAATTATGTATCATTATAGTATATCTGCCACTGTGCTCAACCTGTGTCTATGTATTACTTTTGATAAATAAACATTATTATATTATGTTATATTTTTATAACGGTAGTACGTTCGTTCCCGTGGGATAATTTCCGACTTCAACGCGGGCGAAGCTGCGCATGAAAGCTAGTAAAGAAATATTACGACTAGATACAAAATACCTGACCCATTTCCATCGACAAATAAATTCACATAAGTACCGGAAAGTACTTTCGGATATACTTTCTTCATAGAGGACTGGTAACAATCAGGACGCAATAGATCATCAAACAGGATAATGTAAACTAATCCGAAAGGGTATTGAACGACGGTCTGTGAAGGTCAAATTAAATATTCCATATGAAGGAAAAAATAAAAACAGACGGTCACAACATGCTCATATAATTTTTTTTTGCCTATACCATAGAACTACCACGTAAGACTGTACTGTACCACTGAACACATGAATTTGTTTCCTAGAACGTGTACCATGTTTCTTCTCGTAGCATTTTCCGATTCAACAACTCTGAAAAATGCAAAGAAAGACATGCTGGCTGTCGGTCTACAAAATTGATGCGACAATACTTTCATATCTATACATATTTTAAAATGAAGTCGCTTTTTGTGTCTGTCTGTGTAGCTTCGTTGTTCTGCTAAACTCCGCAATGGATTTTGATGTGGTTTGCACCATCAATAGAGAATTTATTTCGAAAGGTTTTTGTTTTTGTATAAAACATTAATATTAAAACATATAATAAGAAATTTCGATGTTTTGTCGAGTCGTAAAAACCTTTTTTTTTTTCTTTTTTTTTTTAAAAAAAAAACGTTGCCCCACACTAGGAATTTCTCCTGTGTCGTGGGTGCGTTTACAAACATAGAAACTCACAAACACAAACACCCAGACCCGAAACAACTACTTGTAGATCATACAAATATTTTTTACCTTGCGAAGCAGGAGCGAGTCGCAAGTCTCTAATATGGATTCAGTTTGTCCTGTTACCATTACACATACATTGAAAACCAAATTTAACATTGAAATTATCAGTATGGCGGAGGCGATTTTCCACCGACATGATAAAAGCTTGGGTCTAATGATAACTGTCATGAAGTTGAACTTTCAATATTATGGTCTGGTTATGGAACAAAATTCATTCGTAATATGGAATTTGTTTGATCATACATACATACTGCGCTAATGCTTGTAATACTTACTTATTTTATTACATTATGTTTACCTATATTAATAATATAATATATATGTATGCAGTTTATATTTTTGGGAAAACCACATGTAGGTAATGACATCAAGGGCCAAGTAGGGAGCTGACTACGGATGGACAGGCGCACACTATCGAGCGCGATTTTGCGGTTTTACCATACCACAGTAAAATAACGTAGACATTGTTTACACTGTTTTATTATACGAAAATACATATAAACTAGGCTTGAAATGCCCTTGTCTCACGATGTTTGGCAGAGCGTCGCAGAGGGCGTCGTGAAGGGCACCCGCCCTAGGTCAAGGGCGATGGGTCTCACTGACCTACATCCTCGCTAATACGCCCTTACAAGGTCACACCGCCCAACAGGCCTACATGCCTAGTCAACCGTTTTAATATTAGGTACTACTTTCAACACAAAGAACTTAATAATATGACATACCTATACCTAAACAAGATAATTATGATTCGGGAAATTGGGTGATTAGTTATTAGGTATTCATTACATTTACGTAAATGTGCATAAAGTTGAATAAGAAACAAAATGGTTCACTAATGTTTGACAAAAAACGAATGACAAATGATCATTTTAAAAACAACATTATAAAAACTAATCATTTGACAAACATCTCATTTCACAAACATATTACTTTATAAGTAATCATTTGACAACATACAGATTTCGTAAATGTCAATATGTCTTTGCAAATATTTTAAATGTTAAAATATCACTCCAAAAATTTCATTTGACCAAGTAGGTACTTCGTTGGTCAAATTTGCGATTTTACAAAGTGTTAATGTGTAAGTAGATGAATTGTTACTTAATAAAATTTATAATATTATAATATTTGCACATAATGATATTAAAACATAAATTTATAGGCATAACAAATACGCATATTAATTAACTCCTAAAATGTTAGACGATAATACACATTTTTATACAATATTGTGTGGCGGCCATATCTACATCGCCACATTGGAACGCATCACACTGACGTCACGCAAAATCCTGCATCGCGAAATCAGAGTTTACTGCGTGACTAGCATATATACAACATCCCGACATCAACTGTCGGGCAGTAGCCCGCCAGACACAACACCCGTCTGGTCGGAGGATCCTCCCTTTTCTATAGAGGATGAGTGAACTTTACTCTCTGTTCCTCATGCCTCTATAATTGCTCTAAATATGAAAAACAACAATAGAGGGGGGTATCTAGCGCTCGGTGGCCGCTGCCGCGGCACTCTCGCTTCGCTCGCTCGCCTTCGCGCGTTAATGGTCACTGTTCTAACCACAGATATGGTCCATTTATATCTGTGATTCTAACCTAACCCAAATGATTCACCAACAATAGAAGGGATCTGGGGCAATGCATTTTGTCAAACGTTATTTATGCTTTGTGTTGTTTTTACCAAATAACATAATTATAAAAACATTAGTTTGTCAAATGATGTTTTGATGTAATGAAATGTTGTCTTTAATTTTTTTGTCAAATAAGTTATTTGCAGAAATAATAGTTTGTAAAGTGATAACTTCATCAAGTATAAATTTACCTAACGTTATTTTTAAAATGAAAATTTGTGATTCGCTTTTTGTCAAATGACAGGACACCAAACAAAATATTATGTTATCTACTTAGATAACACAATATTTACGATGTAAAAATACTGGTGACCGGTCAGTTCACCAAAAATTAATTCATAAATTTTTACTTGACAAGCAACGATTGTTTGACAAATAATTTATTATTATTAAATGGTACAATTTAACTTGGCAGAACTTAGGATGCAAGAGCGAGCGAAGCGAGCTCGGGACTTGAGCACCCCGACTCGGACAGGTTAGGTTAGAAGTGTTATTTTTTCTTCTTCTTCTTTTTCCTTCGTGGTTATTTTTTTTTAAAACATCCGGAAATAGGAGCCCTGCGAAGCGGTTCTCCGTCGATCACGCCTAACTTCGAGACGTCTGTCATTGACCGTGAATGCTCTTGACCCTAAAGCTTGTCACAAGGTAATATTTTAAGATTTGAGCATAATAGTATTTTGGTTTGTTGACCTTGACTTTTGGGGTATGCGATAGATGAGTCTTTCAATTATTATGGATTATTAAATGTATGCCAAAAAATGCATTAAATAAAATGAAGCATTAAATGAATGAGGCGTTTAATAAAAGAAGTGTTTGCCAAATGAACGTTTATAAAACGAGTGTTTTTAAAATGAAACATTTGCAGAAGAAGTTGTTTGCGTAATAACTAGTATACGAAACGTTGGTGGTAAACTGAAAATTAGTCAATGGAGTTTTGGTGAAACTTTAGTGACCCGAAAATACTAGTTTTACAACTTACTTGATGTTCATATTTTGTCATGTAAGGCATACGTATTATCTGTGTGAGAATCATTGAAATAGAACTAACTCATGATTGTGCGTTTGCACATCATCCAAGTTTTAGATACCAGACGCAGACGCTGCAAACATTTCTCTGTCATTTGTGGTCGCGTGTAAACTCACAACAATCTGCACACTTTAAAGTATTCGTTGAGTGGTTTCCATCTCAGCTTTCGTTCGATTGTCTCTCCTATATCTGTAACAGAGCCAGTAATGTGCAGCTCCTTTGTAAGTTCATGCGACAGTGAATGTTTACAAACAAACCATAAATCATCCGTTTGACATGAATGTGTTCATAACACTGTCGTGGCATCAACGTGGATAACTCTCTAAATATAGATGCTCCACGTTACTTTATGTACCTATTAAATTGTATTGTAATACATTCTATTTGTTGCCAAATCACACGCCCATTTTTATTGCATTCTTTACTTGTTTGATAACACAGTCATTTTCTCTTAGGTTTTTTACTTTTTTAATTGTAGGAAATAGAATTCCCTAAAATTAGTTTCTAAAATTACGAATTTTCAATTTTTTTTTTAATTTGAGACAGGTTTGCTATTGACTCTAGTCTAGGTCAGAGGTGACAGAGACAAAGTCGACGATGGAGCGAGCTTACCCAGAAGAATCCTGTTCACTCTCACTTTGAAGAGATCGGGGTTGTATGCGTTCGGAAACACAGACGCAGGTAGAGAGTTCCACTCCTTTGCTGTGCGCATCACAAAAGACATTTGGAAACGCTTAGTGCGAATTGGTGGAATAGCAACTTGGTAGGGATGGTAACCTGCAGTGCGTCTAGATGTCCGCTGATAGAAGGGGGCCGGCGGAATGAGGTCGTAGAGTTCTTGAGCACACTCACCGAAGTACAATCTGTAGAAAACCGACAAGCAGGCAACCTTGCGGCAATGAGCCAAGCTGTGACGCTTGGCATCCACCAGTTTTACGTCGCCAATGAGCCTCTTAACTCTGCGTTCCACCGAGTCAAGCGCGGCAAGTTGGTATTTAGCTGAGCCATCCCAAAGATGGCTGCAATACTCTATCCAGGATCGGACTTGCGCTTTGGAAAGGGTTAAAAGCTGCCCAGGTGTAAAGTATCGCTTCACTTTATTTAGGATGGCCAGGGTCTTGGCCGCAGTTTGAGCTTTGTACTCGATGGTGGCATCGAAGTTGAGACATGATGTCAACTCCATGCCTAGGAGTTCGAGCCGATCAGTTACAGGAACAGATGTACCCTGAAAAGTAGGAGTTTGGTCGAAACGAGTAGTTTTAGGGGTAAAAAGACACACCTGTGTTTTGCTGGTCTTAAAAGAGACCAGATTATCATCACCCCACTGGGAGACAAGATTAAGGTCAAATCTGTCCGCTCTACCATGGCCTCTCTCAAGGAACGAACTTTGGCACCGCTGCTTTTTGCGCTGGACAAGTATCTCTCTGAAACTGTACTGTCATTTGCGTACCCAACAATACCAGGCTTAAGTAAGTCATTGATGTGCAGCAGGAAAAGAGTTACAGAGAGAAAAGACCCCTGAGGAACTCCGGTATCAACATAGCCATAAGGTTGAATGAGCAGCTGTCAACGACCACTCTGATCGACCGTTTACTAAGAAAGTCTGATATCCAGCTACAAAAATCAGCTGGGATACCATAAGCAAGGAGTTTGCTGAGTAGATCAGCGTGCCAGACCCTGTCAAAGGCCTTCAAGATATCAAGCAATATAGCAAGTGCTTCGCCGTGTTTCTCGATGGCCTCGCCCCAGCAGTGCGTGACATACACAAGAAGATCGCCAGTTGACCGTCCCCGGTGAAAACCATATTGACGGTCACTGAGGAGATCATTGTTTTCAAGGTAGGTCAGCAACTTACTGTTCAGTACCCTTTCCATTACCTTGCACAGAATGGAGGTAATGGCAATCGGACGGTAGTAGACAGGGTCTGCACGATCGCCCTTCTTGGGCACTGTTTGCACATTTGCAAGCTTCCAGGATTTTAGTACCGTCCTTTTTTAAGAAAGAGGTTGAACAAACATGTCAACACAGGAGACAGTTCAGGCGCACACGGCCTCAACACTCTCGCTGGAATGCCGTCAGGCCCGCTGGCCTTGTTCACGTCTAGACTGTACAATACTCTTAGAACCTCTATGAGGTACAGTAGGTGGTTGCTTGGAGCCAGCGTCCAGACGTGAATTGTTTGCAAAGAGAGATGCAAATAGATTTGCTTTCTCACCTGCAGAGTGAGCCAGTGACCCATCAGGTTTCATCATTGGAGGTAAAGTGGGTCGCCAGAAATCCGCTTAAGCCGCTTTAGACAGGGACCAGAACTGTTTACTACCCGGAGGGTGCGAAGCCAGCTTGGCCCCAATACGTCCGACATGGTCAAAACGTACCCCACGTGAAACCCGCTTGCAATACTTGGCGGCTGAATTCAAGGCTCTGTTCCTCGCGCGAACCCTCCGCGCTCTAACTTTGTGGTCGCGGGCCTTGACCCAGACTTGTTAGGTAGACTCTACAAGCCATACATTCGGAAATCATACATTATCCACATTTAATTCTGTGTCATAAGATTTAGTTCAAATCAAAGTTATATTTACCTACCTATATAATTATATCAAGCCAAACAGACCTACCTAGTTATATATATCAACCTCAACAGAATAATCACAACCCTTTTTGATTCGTTTCAGTCAAGCTTCGAAATAATTCCACTAGTTTTCATTTAATTTTGTATTTTTTCTGTCTCCATATGCTATGTACTGTGTTGTTGTTTTATGTACTAATAAACTTATCACTTACTTACTTAATTTGGGCACCAAACTCAGACAACATCGCCATTATTGGTCTCAGAACCACGAAAGTTCTAACAAAGGTTAAAATTAGTAATGACGTCACCCACCGACCCAATCTATTCAATCTGCCTCGTGCCAAATCACCTGTGTAGAAAATGAGTTTCGCTTTGATAACGTACCTACGTAGAAAACGAACGCGTGTTGCATCAATGACCAAATTGATTGCGTAAACGAGACGTCACTGTTGTGTGTCTAATGGTATTATGCACTTTTGTATTTACACTAATTTACAGGCTTACGTAATCGTATCGCTGAACCGCTCCATCGCAAGTAAGATCTGGATGAGACTTGTACAATCCAGGGAAGCAAAGCATATAACTATGGAATGAAGACGATGAAGTCTACTCACTTACTCAGAACCGGCTGGAACAAGGCCATAAAAATGACTATGATGACTTACTCGTAGCAAATTAGCAAGTGAAATGTACAGATTTTTGGTTTATATTCTTATATACAAGATGTAACATAAATAACACACAACCTCTTAAGGGGTCATTATACTCATCATTATGAACAACTTTTACTATGGGACCAAATCTGAAATCGCGAAAAAAAATCAGCTGTTCCCTACATTTTGACGAGTTATGCGAACATAAATGTAGGGAGCAGCTGATTTTTTTTCGCGATTTCTGGTTTGGTCCCATAGTAAAAGTTGTTCGTAATTATGAGTACAATGACCCCTTAAGAGGTTGTGCGTTAATTATGTTACACCTGGTATAATTCTTACAATTCGATATTTACCTACTCAAGCATAAATATTTAGTTCGATTCTGACCAAATAATTTCTCAAAGAAATATTTTGGCTCATGAATCCATAATAATTTGGTTATTTTAAAAATTTCTTTAAACAAAGCACAATATATTTTACAATGCGTGTGCTCGAAAATAGCGTTTTCCAAGCAGACAAATTGTGCGGAAAGTGCCACTTTTTCACACTAGTGCTTTTTTTAAATTTTTAACTCCGTCATCGTCAGCCCGATGCAAAGAGAAAATTATTATTCGAGAAAAGTTTTACAAATTAGTCAAGTACAGATTATCATTCATATTATAGAAGGTACAATAAAACTAATACTTCATTTAATCGCATTATTAATTTATTACTCTAGATTTATATTTTGACCAATAATTTAAATATTCATTAAATATGTTTGGCTGAACGTATATTTTGCTCGTGTCTTTTTGCGATACGACGTGGCAGCTATTTGCACATGCGCATTAGTAGATATGCTGAGCGAGCATGTATTTAAAATAAGCCCGCCATATTTTACTAATTTCTTACTTAGTTCGGAGTCGATCGATGTAAATCTTAATATTTTTATTTCCTCGCACAATGCATAGTAAAACGTTGTATGATACACGTGCGTAAGATGATTTCCGGCTCGTGAATACAAATCGGGAATCACCTACTTTGCGCACTTGTGGCATAAATAACTAGTATTGTACTTTCCTTGTAGAAGATAAGCGTATCATAGACTGCAGTCGCAAAAATTGACATTGTATATTGACACGGACGACATATTATGTACCTTTGCACGTGTCACCTTCACATGTTTTGCATGTTTAAATGAAAATTACTTTTAGCTGAGTTGCTGGTAATTGAATAGGGAATTTATTAAAAACCAGCCGTTTGCTCGATGGGATTTCCCATTAGAAGATAACTAATGATTATCGTGTTAACTAACGGATTTAAGTACTGTTAGTAACACGATAATAATTAGTTATAATTTTAATTTCTTTCGTCTTTGAAAAAATAAATCTCCTTTACTTAACTTAGGAGCCAGAAAGATTTGTCTTGGAAAACTTTCATTGACACCACCATCTCTGCGTACTTTTGTGGGAACCAAAAGAAATTAAGGCCAATTTATGTGTTTATGCATGTTTTAGGTACATTGCGTTGAGTCGCTGACAAGATTTTACAAAAGGTTTGAAGCGCAAAGGGTAGGTCACAGAAATTATTAAAACATCTAAACGAATAATAGTAAATGGTGCGTGACGGTGACCACAATTAACTACAATATGATAAAGGTGAGACAGCAAATTAATTTACTTCACGAACTGACAATGTACTGCGTTTGAAGGAGGACCGGAGGTTACTGGAAACCAAAAATAGTGTCGCATTACATACCTACATAATTTACTCGAGACATAGCAATATGATAGATGTACAATATTGTTCAGATCAATTTGGGAATAAAACTTTGTCTCGAACCCACACGAAGGTAGTTTGGTTCTCGAAGTTTAATCAATATGTACGCGATCTCTTAGGTATTGCGTAATGCCTAACATTTGGGTCGCGTAGGCAGTTTTTATTACAATATTATGTTTGCAGACAATGGTCGGAGCGACCCCGCGGTGACCTTGTCGCGACCTTACCCCCGGTGCCTCCTCGCCCCCGCGCCCTGCCAGCCCCCGCCACCCTCCCAGGACACCGCTACGTAACCTTGGGACAATCAGGGAAGCTTCTTGAATAGATTTAATTTCAAATTCGCGGCTCAGTTTACATTTCGCACTTTGGATGGAGTTGGAAAATTCATGCTGGAATATCTTTTGAATTTTACTCCAAAACTTCAAAGGAAACGGAAATTATTCCTGGAACCGCCTTTGTACCTGCGCGTTTTATATTAACTATACTTACTTTACCTACATAGATATTTTTTTAACTTAACTGTTACCGCTCCTTCATGCTGCAATTACGAGTAACTGTAACTTTAATTTCCGTCTTTGAGATTACGTTAGAATTCTCATATATAAATCAATACCTACTGTCTAACATAAAAAAGTCATAAATTGAATTATCCAAGCGTCTATTTATGTAATACGTAATGTAATGAAACTAATACTCCATAACTCCACAAGTCCACATGTAAGTCATAAATATCATTCAGTGTTGCCTTCAGCTCGTCCCCAATTCATTGCCTCCATACGACCTAAATTCTCGCCTGAATTATCTAAACATCAAGGCCACCGGGGGTCGGATAGGCTTGTAAGGACTCAGACAATGGATCGATTATTATATTCGAGGTCACCTCAATATTAGTGGATTTTGGTTCAAAATAAGACAGACAATCGTGTTGCCCTAGCTAGAATTCGTCCTCGCGGTCGTAGACGCTATCTGTATCTCTGTTTCTTGTGAAATGGAAAAACACGACGGAAATCTTTCCATTACTCATGTAACTAGTAAGACGCAAGTATTAATTTACTAGTTTTTCAGCAACTTTTTGCCTGCTCTTTAAATCAATATTCACATAATTATGTTTTTTTTTTTAAGTTTCATAAAGATTCACCACAAGTATATAGGTAAACAAAGATGTTTTAATCGTTCTCGGAAGGTAACCATAAGAAGGGTAGTAGTTTTTTCTCTTTGTTGTGGTTAACAAATAGATCGAGTCTGTGAAATAATGATGTCCTAGTATAATTATTCCAATCTTTATTAAGAACAGGAAATACTGGTTCATAATTGATTGTTTCAACGCATTTAAACTCTGCATTCTTCTATCGTGGAAAAGTTGTAACATTTTTGTGCGCATTGCGAATACGAGCGAGAGTGCCTGCCTACGCGTCTACGCGCCTACGAAGTGCTACGCACAAATAACGCTACGCGTGGCTTCGTACAAGGAAATATTTTCTGAATGGAGAACAGTGCTACGAACTTAATAAATGTTTAAAAGTAAGGTTCGGTGTTTTGTGAGTATCGGTACATAACTTTTGGCACCTGTTATGTCAACCATATTGTGTTATTTTAACAGTTAGAGAAGCCTCCTGATTATTTTTTAATAAAAAGAATTATCGCGATATTTTTGTAGGGAAAGTCAGTGTTGTGACATTTTGCACACATTTCTTATCAAAATCGGTCTTTATAATTTCAATGCAACTTTTTCATTTCGTATGATAATCGTAGAACACATGCTTGTTTATTAGCATTAATACATAACATTATGCATTTGTATTTGAATACAATAGTGTTTCATTTCAAGGAAACCTTGTATTTCAGTAATTCCGATTCATGCGACCCCAGGCGTCATAAATAATAACTTGGTAAAATTATTCAAGTGCTAGCGTAGAATGTACCGTTACTATACCAAAATAAAATTCAAACAAAAAGAGAGGGTCAATTCACGCACTATTCGAAGCCCGAAGCTGCTTTGGAAGCTTTTTTTTACATCAGTTCCTAGTTTTCATTAAAATAACTCGAAAGAAATAAATATAAAAATAAATCAGATAAAAACGCAAGGAATTTAGCAACAATAATGATAGCAGTCAGAAATTAAAATTCGTTTTTATAAGCACACGGCCATAAAACCAATCAGCAGTATAGCTACATAATTATGTTCCTACCGAGTGAAGAAGAAGGTCATGCACTCCTTAAACATGGATACTCCTCTCATTTATGAATGGCGTAAGGAAATACACGGAGAAGAAATTACGACGAATTCACGTTAAAACACTAAGCAGTTATTTTACCCTATTGCAAAAAAAAGGAACTGTTTTCCATTTATCACTTGCATTTTATTTATTGTTTTCAAATGACGACCCTAGTCAAAACATATACATATTTCAAGTCACCTTGGATTATGTTAACATAATTATGTATTCTATCACAATTTAGCATGCAATATAGTTGCCGGCGACACGTGGCACGTGACACGTGACACGTGGTAGGTATTACAATTTTCATTATAAAACTATCTCTATGACATTTGCCCTTTGCTCATTCTCCAGCTACCCACGGATTCTATAAATGGCATGAAAGCTTATGGTTTCGCGAAAGCTATGATGAAACCCGGGTGGACCTTTGCTGGAAAATCACTTGTTTCACTTCATAAAACATAGTAACGAAATTGAATGTTTTCTCGGAAATTATAGAGATTCTGGTAGAAAAATAATAACTATGATCGTCCGAATCTGTTGGCTACTGGCTTAAATAAACAATATAAAATATTGGTAGATAAAGTTAGAAATTTAATTATAGGAAAAAATGGATTGAACAAGACTTCTTGTTTTTTTAAAATATCACAATGTCAATCAGAATATAGTTTACTACAAGATTTGTAGAGACCTTTACTACTTTAAATAAATAAAAAATCACCTTACAACCGCTTCAAAAATGATGCATTCCATGAGTTTAGAAAATGATATTTCTTCTAAATTGAACAGGACAGGTTGGCTTGACTACCACTGTTAGGGCAGTAGGGAGTTAATGCATTTACATACAAGTTGAGGACGTATGTACGTGAACAGCCCGCCATCTTGAGCGAGATGGGTTTAAAATAATATAACAATACAAACAATATACTTAAGGCTAAAGTTATACACATTGGTGCCGATTCTCTTGTAAAATTTACCAAAAGAACAATGGTGGCTAATTATTTGACCAAAAAAGCTTGTTACATAAATAAAATACATTTTAAAACGTTCGTTACTAATTCCTAAACATAGTACAGAAAAGATTTTTTTTTTAAACTCCGTGGTTAATAAATATTGAGTTTCATTCTTTGGATTTTTAGCGGTAAATATAAATTAAAAAAAAAAACTATTATGGGTAATCACAACAATGTTGCCAACTGAATGCTTTTCGCGTCAGATTTAGCGTTTTTTGCTGTACAGCGCAGCGTATATGTCTGAGAAATACCTACTAGGTAGGTGGTGGCGTGTTAAATAAATAAATTGACATAAACAACATACCTAATTATTTCTAGAACTTTGTTGTTTGAAAGATGTAACCTTTTTTTTTTATTTGATTTGTCCGAAAGAAAGTTAAAAAAACTTTTTTACAAAATAAAAAAAAACAAGCGACTTACAAAAAAGCCTACAAAGTGAAAAATAACTTTAATTTTGGAAGTCGGTGTCTTTGGATCTGTATTTTAGGTTTTTTTTAAGCTCGTCACAACGCATATGGTGAAGTGGAGCTGATGGTGAAGTACCAGGAGTCCTCCTCAACAATTAACGTCCCTGCGTCGGGAAAAGCAATATTTTGTAAAAGGTGATGAGCAGTTGTCATAAGGCTATTGTAACTTAGATTTAATTACAAACCGACCCACATCAAACCTAACCTGTCCAAGTCGGGGTGCCCCAAGTACCGAGCTCGCTTCGCTCGCACTTGCATACTAACGGCCGAACCCAATAACCTATCTATCACCAGTTTTGGCATACTGGAGATAGAAAAACCTATCTATCTATGGTTTTAACGTCCCAATAAACTATAAGAGATTATGAAATCTTACCGGCCTGACATAAGGACAGATAGAATTATACTGTCTACCATCGATAGCGATCTGTCTTTTACTGAAAATAGGTTATTGGGTTCGGCCGTTAGTGTATAGTGTGTAGTGTACTGTGAATCGTCCGTTACTTTAATAAACCTTAGGTTAATTAATTGTAGTTGAATAAGTCGGAGGTGAATTTTTGGTTTATGGATTTCGTTCTATAATTATCACAAGAATCTGTGAAACGATCTGTAGGTATTTTAAACAGTAGGTATTTTGACCGTAGTTCGAAAATGAAAATCGAAAATGGTGTGTTCTATCGCAAAAATAATGAAAATTTCGACCCTCTTTATAAAACCCATGAACCTCTAAAACTCAACATGTAGGTAATAATTGTTCATATTTTCCAAACAAAAAGTGAAAATTTTCATATAAAACACGTCGAGGCTGCCCCCTGCGCCCCTCCGGCTCTAAAAAAAATAACGGGATAGGGCAAACAAGTTCCACGTGGAGTCGCGATTCTCAAATTCGATTTTAGTCGTGTCAAAATTATTTTTAAATTTAGAGATTTTTTTTTGCAGAATAGCTTTCAGATTCTCATAGCCAAAAGTAAAGAATTTTATTGATAGTTTAGTTAGTTTAGTTCGGTGTACAAGAGAATCGGCACCAGTATCACTTTTGTTGTTTGTCTCCTCTTAGTTCTAAATTAAACTACCCAATCTCTTTCCGTTGGGTTCTACCGTACGGTTGTGAAAGGTGATTGATGGATTACATTATAGTTTACCAGAAGGTCAGGCAGCAGCATCCCCCGGCCCTTGCACGCTATAACATCCATCATTTATGCTCTAACTGAGCACTTCCATCAGCCTGCCAAACGTGGTTACCAAGACAGCCCCCAGCACGAGGAGGCGATGTTCAACAGTTGACATTTACGCATTACGGGCTTTTATGTAGCTAGCGGGGGAATAGCACTATTGTGTTAATTCTTATCACTCAACCTGTGAAAAATCAGTAAGCACATACGGTAGGCATTACGTATATACATAACCGAAAAAAAGCATTGAGTATTTATATAATTATTTCTCCGGAACGTGGATAAAGGTCACGTCCCACGCAAATCTAGGGTGTTATCGGGTGTGAGGGCTGAGGCGCGGGGCGGTCGGGCACGCGCGGGCACGCCGACCTTGCCCGGCTGTGACTCTGCGACCTTGGAGCCGACCGCCCGCGCCCCCCGTGCCCCGCGCGCCCCCCTGGGGTGGCACGGTACCCGCGGCCCACGCTCACCCCCGCCCCTATCTCCTGGCCGCCCACGCTCTACACCTCGTGCAAAATTTAATACCTAGGTACCTATTTATGTAAGTACTACATATCACTGCAAGGGCTCATATAACGAGCGCGGAAATAATAATCCACAACAAGTGACAATCAGTAGCTACCTTCTCGAAGTCACCGACTGAATTAGTCCGAGATATTTTAGAAAATATTTATTTTGTTTATCATACTTAAGTAGTTACAATATTGGCTCTAGTGAACTGACTATTAGCTGCGCGGCGTGCCCAAAAGTCTAGACAATATTAATATTATGGACGTTAATAAACATGTCCTGTTTCCGCGTGAGCCGAGGCCCAGCCCGGGCTCGACCTCGGCGGCACGAGGTCGCGGGCAGCCTTATTCGGGGCTTTCCGTATACCTACCGCCTGAAGGTCTCTGACATTGACTATTTACAGTACAATAAATACACTGTGTATAACAATGTACACCTAGAAGGAACAACGAGCTCATTTATTTGTGCCATTCAATGTAAGAGTGACATAATGCCAACATTTTCAAGGATGGCAGTAAGATAAGCAGCATCCTACAGTTGTACAAGCTATGCAGCCGCTTCAGGATGACGAGGTTTGTAATCAGGAATAGAGTGCGGTTTTGAACAACACTTTTAACTACTACCCATCTGACTAAATCATAAGTTATAACAATAATAATAAAACCCGACATCTATTAGGTATACTATGAATGTAAATAAGAAAATCTAAGTTTTTTCAGTTGATAGGTGTAAGGTAGGCAAGGTACCTACTCTAATCATTGTGTTTGCAACCATAACAGAGTTAGTAAGAACAATCAAAAATATTTAAAAATCTTCCTGGATAACGGACTCATATTATCTTCATCTGCACCGGCAACAACAGGAAATAATGGAATTCCAACACATTCCATATTATTATGTGATAAAAACATATTTCATGTGCTAACTAATTACTTTACCTAAACTGTGATAATATCCTTCCCTGACAGAACAAACTACATAAATTCATCTCTTGTACGATCCATCGTAACAAATTCGATACATCAAAACAGGCAGAAGCCTGCATGGAAATTTCTGGTGCAATAATTTCCAGGAACAAGATGGCGGTAAAAGGATTATAGATAGCTGTTGAAGTGGAGGCTGCGATGCTGGGCGAGGCGAGGCGGGCGGCTGGCGGCTGGGGTGAGGCAGGCCGGGGTTACGCGTGGCGAGGCGCGGGCGGACGTTGCATCCTACTGAGTCAAGTGCACGGCCGCGCATTGCGCCGTGCACCCGCGCCAAATGTCATGCGCCCGGCGACCACCGACCGGTCAATAACATCCAACACAGTGAGTATCCTGCCACATTTCATGCCTACGAGAAAATCGGGAACCATCCCGATGACATTCATCCTGAATTAGGTACTGCGCAGTTGTCATTTCATGTAATTTTATTGTTGCATGCTTTATCACAACATATGAGTAACGTGGATAATTATAGCATTATCTATCTACACTTAAAAGAGGCGAGGGCACTGAGTCTTGTTATCATATTGAAATCATTACAGAGGAAAGTCGCACGTCTAGCCAAAGATTACGCGAACGGAATTATTGTTTGTAGATTCCTACTTATGACCTGAAAAAGGCCCGAAAAATTCTTGAGTAGGTATCAATATTTTCGTCTCAAAATATCGATACTAAATCTCTTATGGCAAAAACCGATTATCTGCATTTTTTAACCAAAATTAAGTTATATATAACAATCGACTCTCCCAGTCACGACGAAGCTACAGGTGAAGCCCGTTAAAAATGCAGTTAGGTAAATATCGCACCCTTATTAGATTCTAAATATAGAATCTTGCAGAAACAATTATCCACAAATTGTATTTCGAATCGAGTCTCGTGGCTGTCATTATATTTAAAGGAATCGAATCCAGTGTTGATGTGTTGATCCAGTGTGTTGCGTCATTAACTAGGTGTAGTTAATGACGCAGTATTTTCAAGATATTTCCAGAACGATATATTTATATATGTTTACTTTCTAAATAAGCTTTTCTGGTGTTATGGCGTGTCTACCATGAAAAGTTGAGTGCGTTTGATTAAAAGCTGTATTATGAATACATGATGATGTTTGCTCTGTCCTACATATATGGTATATAGAAAAGGAATGGTAATTTCAGATCGTAAAAGTCAGTGCCTTCAAGATGATTGTCTTCACCAGTAATCTGGACCAACGCAATCTTAAAAAGGACATAACAAAATAGAAAACGCCTAAGACGTGTGTAAACGTCCCCAGGCCCACGACACTCACTATCATGTAAAGGAAATAGATAATGTGACTCTTTAATTCTTTATGTTCATTCAAACTAAGATGAAGAGTGATCTTGAATACTTTAGGTAAGCGGAACTATGATCTAGGTCGTTTTATAGTTCCGCGTGTTAAAAGGACATCATATACGGACTGTGCTGTTAGATCAGACTCATCTGAACTAACCTGACCAAGAACCGGAATTGGCTAAGTGGAATATTTTTCTACCTATTAATTACTTGAATATTTATGTCACAAGACTAGATTTACGCGATATTAATTGTGACTTAGTGAGTCTTGAATATGCGAAATGGTTTGATAAGGTCAACCTCAACAGAAGTGGAAGCGGTAGTACCGTCCGGAAATAAACCGAGGCGGGTCGACGACCGCTCCGTGCCCTTCCTCTTTATTATCATGACCATTCCGAGTAGGTACTGCAATTATTGATACATGTAAGTACAAAAATCATTCGTGCAGGAATCTGTATATAGATAGTAATATGTCTTACTGGTGATGCTCTTTTCATGGTGGTTGATACGCGCTCGATGGTCAGCTTATTAATCTTCAATGCGCTCAATCTAAAACTTAAGTGAGATAGAATCTGTGAAAGATTCTTCGACTTCCATTTCGTAGTATAGTCTAATTATGGATCAGAGCATAATTAATTCTCAGATTTCTAATGGTAAGCGTCACGATTATCCAAAAAACAGTCTCAAGTTTGTTTTATGAATATAATGTTTTTAAGATTTGAGTCAAAGCAAATATTCAAAATTAATTTATAAGCAATTATTCAAGGCTGGAAATAGGTGCACCTCTGCCTAACCTCGCGGGGAGTACAGGCGTGATGTTATGTTATGTGTTATTCATGGCTTTATAATCTTTAGGAGATAACATTGAGAATTACTTCACGAATAGGGTGTTTGTATTTCACTGTGATTGTGAACATGTTTCAAAGTCACATCATTTATTTCAAATAGGCACATAAAAGCCACTTTTGAACGTCAAAAATTAACAATAAAATAGAATTGATTCTAGTTGCCCCTTCCTAAAGGTAAATCGCAGCGTAAAGCTGCTTCATGTAGGTAGAGTCCTGCTTGAATTTGTCAGTATTTTTATACTGTTGTGTAGGTGATAAGGGTTTGGGATTAAAATACATAAGTAATTTTTACAAGATTCTTTTATTTTAGTTCGACAACCTGTCATTATATTAACAAACAAATGACTGAGCACGCTCACATACGCACATACAATACACACAACAAACACACCGCGACCGGCGCTGCATTGCATTTATAAATTACACTTATATAGTCTTAAATTATTTTTCAGTCTATTGCGCTCTCCTCGTCCGGCGCCGGCCACGCACTCACGCGTCCTAATCAAATTATCACATATAATATATTAAAACGATCTGCGAACGATTACTATTAACTAGATTATTTAATTTAAAGTAGGTCGGGGTGGGGTGGCGGAGACAAGCGGCTCCGCGGGCCGGTCTCACGCCTCCAACATCTGCGGCATGAAGGAGCGCGGCGGCGAAGGCGACTTCTTGGAGAGGTTCAGCGGCGCGTCGGTGTCTGACACGTCCACCTGCAGCGCCATGACGGGCGCCGGCGCGGGCGAGGCGCCGCGGTAGCACGCCAGCAGTCCGCCGGCGCGCATGGGGCAGCCGTCCGCGCCCGCCTCGCCGCGCCGCATGTACTGCTGGATGATGTCGGTGCGCTTCAGCTGCTCGGGCGTCATGCGTGGCCCCTCCATCAGGCTCTTGGCCAGCACGGAGTGCGTAGAGGACAGCGAGGCGCGTAGAGGGCGCGGCGAGTGCGCGGGGTGCGCGGGGCTGGCGGGGTGCGGGTGCTGCGGGGGCTGCGCGGACGGCGCCGGCCGCACCACGCGGGCCTCGGCCTCGCCGGTATCGCGACGCATCGCACGGAACTTCTTGTGCGGTTTGTACGCCTCGTCCATAAGCGAGGTGGTGTGGTACAGCGGAGGCGCTTCCAGCACGCGCTTGAGCACAGGCATATCGTCAGCTGAGGGAGGTGGCCGCCTGTCGTCCGAGTGCTCCTCTAGGGAGGATCTCGGGCTCGAGCAGCTGGATCCGGGGCCGACTATCCTTTCGTGCTTTTCATTTCCTGACTCAATGCCGGAATCTGTTGGTGAATCTAGTTTGCGGTAGCGTGGTGGCGGGCGGACTGGCGTTACGGTGAGCCCGTTGTGAGCGAGATGTGCCACACCAAGTGCTTCCTCGTCTACGGATCCGCGCGAGTCGAGTCGCCGGCGGCCGGCCAGCGTGGCGGCCAGCAGGGGCGTGCCACAGTCTCCGATGGCCTCACCGGACTCGCTGCTGGACACGGAGCCGATGGGGCTGCGTGCCGACTCGTCAACACCGGAGTCACCCCATGACATCACACCCTCTTCATCAGTCCACATCTGCTGCCGTAGTAACTCTTTGTGTTCAGTACGGAACACCACTAGTTTCTCGGTATGTAGTGTGCTCAGAGTGCGGAGGTCAGGAAGGGTGTCCATTAATTCTCTAAGGAATCCAGGTCGGTCAGGTCTGTTCTGTGCGACCACCGTTTGCAGACACGCCTTGAGTCGCGCGTGCATTCTTTCCACAAGTTCTATGTTGCGAAGTCCCGGCCTGTCTGGCGTGATGAGCACTATAGCGCAGAACAAGCCGATTTCTGCGTCTGTTAGGTTCATAGAGTTCATGCGCTCGGCAAACTTGAAAGTAGAGTCCACAAGGAACCGTGCGTTGGCGCCACTTTGGATAGAGTCCCGTTTCATGACTTGGCCGTTTAGACAAATTATACTATTGAGTGGCGCGTCGAACATACAGATTAGCCGCACAAATAACGCATCAAATAGTCCACTTTTGAGCAGCGTAAACTTATCGTCCTGGGTGAGCAGCTGGAAGCCAGGAATGAGTCCAGCGAAGTCTATTACACCACGAATCACGTGTGCAAATCGCTGAGAGAATTCCTTCTCAGATTGCAGCTCTGGTGCAGGGTTTAGGGGGCACGCCTAAAACAAAAGAAAATATTTCGTTACAATCCGATCTTCAATTTTCTGAGTGTTTCAAATAATTACTTGAGTTAGTTAGCTTTTACATTGGAGTTCAGTAAAGTATGCTCACCAGAGTAGGCTGCGAGTAGGTGGGGCAATCGCGAGCACGCGCGCGCATGGCGGCGACGCGGTCGCGCGTGAACTCGCAGGTGTCGAGGTGCGCGCGCACCACGCGCGCAAGCAACCGCGGGGCATCGTCTAGCTCTGCAGCCGCTGCTTGCTCATTTGCTCGCGACGTCGATGATTGTTGCATCGCTGCAAGGATGCGCGCTTTCTCGCGCTTTGGAACACGTCCGAATCGCACGGCTGTAACAAAGAACACAAAGTTTAATTTATGCACAAACCGTCAAAATGACCTCCAGGGCTCGAATTAAAAAGCGGGCACACAATGAACTGGCAACTAACAACGGGAATGTTGCGCAAGGTCGTGACTAAACATACACTGGACTGCAGCTGTCGCTAAGTGCGCGCGTGTGCGGGTGCGCTGCGGACCATGTGCACGCGCAGCTGACGCGAGGGTAGAGTTCATCGGCCGTCGCATCGCGCGGCCCACCCTTGTCTGGCGCGGAAAGCTTTTATAAAATCCGAGGGGAACCCTGAATGCGTCTCGGTTAAGTGAACTGGTTCGAACACCGAGGGACAAAGCGCGAAATGCGAGGTCACGCTAAAAAGTGTTACGACTTTCTCGCGCTAGGCACGCCGTGGACCAAAATGTAGTATGCGCCGGGGGCGGGCGCGGCGCTTGCGGCGTTCATGCGCGCACGTCGGTGAAAGTGTTTGCGTGCACGCCGCGCGGTTGAAAACGAAAGCGGAGAGCGCCCTCTCGCCATTTCTCCTGACTTTCGCCGTGCGATGTGGGCCGCACCAGATGCACGATCCCATTGTTCACAACTGGCAACATTGTTTTTTTTTTGTTTCGATGGCCTTTGTTGTACTTTATAATATCTACCTATACACAAAATGTTTGCTTTGTTTTATTTATTTGAAATAAAGATTTCTGCATAATTTGCCTAACATCAAATAATAATGTTGAAAGTTATATTTTTCACCGGTTGGTATGAGTATGTATTTTTGTCATAATTATATCTACCTACCTGTTGGATTCATTCAGCCTTTTATTATTTTATTTTTGGACCCTTTTTAGTTTTTTATTTACTTTTAATAATATATTATCTTATATTATTTGTACCTGTTAGAAATAGAACCGACATATTGTATTTATTGCCACAGAATTCGTTTATGTCTTTTTTCATTTAAGTTTATTTTTTTATCTGGAAACAGATTGCTTTAAATTAAAGTATATTAAATATAACCGTGCATAATTTGGTAAAGTAGACCAGCATTGATAATCTAAAGCACTTTATGAAATAACAAGTATTTCCTAAATCCTATAAGTTCAATGCTACGCGACTCGTAGTACTCGTAGCAGCCTGCTACGAAGTTTTCGCAAACGTTAGTGAACATCGGTAAATGTTTACAAAATCAAAATGTAGTTGATAAAGTTCATCAACATTTGCATATAAAAAATACCTACGTGCATTGTGATATTTCACAACCCCGTTGAGGATCCCTTTCAGGATTGGTAAATCTTCTCCCATGTCTGATACCATTTCAGTTTTTCACTATACTAGTTCACAGCCAATGGCCACTGATAACTTAGATGAATTGGTAACTTTATGTTAGTTTATGACTAATTTGAATTTATACACGAAGTAAAGTGTCACATATCACATGAAGAATATTAATAATTTGCACAATCACTGTAATCCAATGTGTAGATGTAATAATCCAATAGTGTAAGTTCGGCGCACCGCGATGTAGTCAGCGGCGTGTACTGGAGCAGTCGCCGTGAGCAAGTATCGTGTTCTCGTACCGAACTGCGAAGCGACTTAAGAACATAGCGATAGCAATGAGGGCTGACGACCGGTGCGCGGGCCGGACTCCCTCGCACTGCGCCGCGGCGCGCGCCGCGCCAACCTTGAACTTGAAGCGGGGGGAGCGCGGGGCGCGCGGTGGGGGGCGCCGTCAATAAACTCCGCGCAGGCCCCTGCCCCCGCGCCAGCCAGCCCCTCTCCACCACTTGCGCCACCTACCGTTTGAGCCTTGCCGATTTGACGTGACATGGGAATATTACGGTCGCTTTCCAAATTCTAACTCTTGGCTAATAAAAGCCGAAATCATAGTCTACATTGCGCATACTGTTTTTCTGTTTTATTGCACACAATATGTAATATTTTATGACATACTTTAAACTAAATCACTGAGACGTTGGAGGTAAGAGAAATATTTTGAATATAAAACGGAAATAGTATAATATCTAGTGCAAGGAAATTGTACAGTTTCCTGAAAATTTTTCAGGAATATTTATGTAAATATCAAGGCCTTGTAAACTATTTCCGGGTTCAATCATTTATTTAATTTGACTATGGTAATTTGGTGAGCATCCGTGTAGGTTTATAAATATAATTATGTTTACCATTTCAGATTGCAATATGAAACTACTAGTATGTAAAGTAGAAAAGAGTTTAGAAGTCGAAAAAATATTGACTTATTTTAATAAATGGTCAAGTAATAAAATATTATATTAATTCGAAAATAATTTATAATCATTTGTTTTTGTTTCCTACTAAACATGTTATTAAATTACGACCAAATAATCACGATCAACTAATTTTACTAGTTCCAACAAAAACATATCGGCGCTAGTATCGCACTCTACTCACGGCGCCATCTGTTATCGAGTAGCCGAACTAAATTTATCATGACGTATGACATTAGTTTTTATTTGCGTTTACTTCTTGTCTGATTACTTTGATCGTACAACAGATATTATTTTTGAAAATATTTACTTTATAAAAATAAAATCCACATAAGATCTCTTTCTTTTCAAGGGCCTTTTGTATGTTTTAGCTTTAAGATGGTTCTAAGTAGATTTAATAATTTAAATAAACGTTTTCATTCACTTGGATATATTATTATATTTATATTTTCGTTTTTCTTTACTTTGTATACAAAATATTTAAATCGTCAGTAGATGAGGTATTAACCTCTTATGCTAAAAGATAGTAGCAATCAAACCTATTGTCCGATAACAATAAAACCTATGAGTATCATATTAGATTGTTGTGTATTATCATCTATGATACACATGGGGAAACTAAGCGAGGTCATCGAACTTCATTACGAAAGTGAAAATATAAATTTCACTCTCGCGCTTACGAAATGCGCCTTTCTCTGCTTTCACCGGCTCTGCGGGGCTCGCTGTGTCGCTGCTACGAGCGAGTGTCGCAACGAGCGGAGCGGGGCGACGCTGTATAGCGCGGGCGTCGACCCGCTTAGCGTGCGCTCACCCGCGCTCACCCGCGCTTGCATAACCGACCTCCCACACCGCGAGCTGTGTCCCGCGCCCCGTACCCCGCGCCCCCTCCCATGCGCGAAATAGGATCTGTCCGCAGAGCAGCACGCGCGCTGCACGCCAGCATGCTCGTGCGGCACACTTGGCGATGATGAGACGTGTGCGCGCCCGACCTTCCCGTTGCTAATTGCGTATGCATATTGCAACCCAGTGTATGCTGACCGACATAATTATCACAACGTAATCATCTACTCATAATAAAATATCACATAACAAATATTAGTTATTAGTTACCAAAAATTAAGAAGGGTGATAGTTATTATTCAAATGAATTTTTGACCTATCTCAATATTACGGGATGATTAAGTTGTAATGTCCAATTTATGAATTAATATATTGTAATGTACCTTTTTAAAATAATATATTGGAATAAATAAATGCTGCATTTGTATTTTTAAATCAAATTTTCGAATTTAATTTAATTTTGGCAATTGTTTATTTATTCCAATATTTTCTCTATTATAGTTATTATTAAACAAACATTGTATAAACTCACCATCTCTGCTCATGCCAACGGCGATGCATTTTTTCAATCGGCAGTACTGGCACCGATTCCTGTTGATCCTAAGGATGGAGCACTGTTGATTTTTCGTGCAGGGTCTGTACTGGATCTTTTGTTGGATGGACCGCCTGAAGAAGCCCTGGGGATCACAGCGGCAGTTAGAGTCACGCTCGCTGTCAGAGCCGTCGTCGCTGGAGCAGCCCGAGTCGCTGGACTCGCGGCGCGCCTCCAGCATGCTCACCAGCACCGAGTGTCGCTCGCGCAACTCAGCGCCCGCGCCACACGACATGTTACGCACCATTCACTACCACTGTCTGCCACTAGCACCACCACTCTCCTCGCTAACAGTGACGCGACGTGTATGTGCAATAAGGCTTTCGCGCACTGCACCGACGCGGATGGCGGTCGACAGCGGACTGTGCGGGCGCTGCGTCGCGCGGCGCACAGTTACCCGCGTGACCTACTTGCCGGCCGCCGACCCACCCGAGAAAGTGAGAGTGCCCCCGGCCCCCTCGCGCGCTCCTAACGGTCCACGCCGCTCTAGAATGCGTCGCCGCCGCTGCACCGGTGCGCCGGATATAGGCCGGGCGCATCCCGGTGGCGTCGCGGCGCGCGGCCGTTCACCCCGGGTCGTCGACCGCTCGATTGCACAACCGCGGAGGCTCCCCCGCATGCCCCTCGCGCCCGGGAGCCGGCTGCAGCCCGCTCGGGTCGTCGACCGGCTCTACGCCCAGTGACGTCACGCATGCGTCACGGCCTACCTCAATGCGCGCGCGCTCCCCTAGGGGCTGCACTGATCCAATTTAATTAATGGATCATTACACCACAATGCACTTGTGAAATTTATCGTACGTGTTTCCGTTCCCATATAATTGATTACGACTTTATATTACTATTTTCTCGTTGTTCATAAAACTTCGCAAATGTATGTTATTTATTTATACATACAGAACAATACCTAAAACAACAATATCATTGGGGTTTTGAACATTATCATTAAAATACGAGCCGTCAGACGATTACGCGGTAAAAGGAAACATTTTGAAATACTATTTTTTGTTTTTCTACTATTACTAGTACTTGAATTACTGATTAGCTACACTAATTACATTAGCGCAGAGAGTATTATTTTATAGGCATTTGTTACTGCCTCATAATGAGGTTCTACAAGCGTGCGCGGAGGCTGGCGCGGGCAACCGGGCGGCGCAACCGGGCCGCGCGGTGTTCGGGTCGGTGGCCTAATTTCGCGCTGCCATCGATCCATTGTGCGCTGTGCGAGTGGCCCATAATTGGTCGCAGCGCGGGCAGTGACCGGCCACGAGTTCGTTGACCTGCTGCCGCGAAAACAAAACCTTCCCCGCCCGTCTGACTGAACTACACGTAGCGATTACGTACCTACACATCTTTACATACAGAGAAAAAAATAAAAGAATCGTGTTAAGAGTCAAGAGTTTGTATTGTAACTAATTCACGAATTCATTTTTAGTTTGTAAACAATATCATTGACTCAGTTACAGAATCAGTACTGACCGCTGCAATTATATTACCTATAGGCGAGTACCTTGCATTCGTGTGCATTGCTATCTTAGTAGGACGTCTTTCTTTTAAATTGAATAATCTTAATATGTCAACGACCGCTAAGCAATTAACACGGTGACTCCCTTTCGAGTTCCAAAAAATACTCATTCTATATGTGTCCGGTACTCACTAAATTCCATTATACTGTAAGTAGTTCAATCATTTTAGGTCATTTTGATAATGTGATGACTCAAATTTATATTTTGCTTCAATGTTTTTACTGGTACGTGTGCCTTTATTATAAAGGTACACGTATACAATCATTATTTATTATCATTATTTATTTATTATTTTTATTATTATTTTTTAGCGCTTGTAAATTTTCTTCCGCGATTTCCAATAGTTCATAAGGTTGCAAATAGTTTTATATTATTAGAAGAAGCACAGTTCTTTATGAGAACGCGACGGCGGCAATTGCAGTGAGCAAGGATTATGTTGAAATGACGAGTTTGTGTAGTTGGCGCCAAATTTGTGTATTTAATTATTTACGCGGGTATTGACAAGTGCCGGATTCACATAACTAGTTCTCGTCTATTTGGTGAGTCACGAGGATGGGTATATATAAATGGTCCTAAGATATAAATAACTAGAGTTAAAGCGAGGGTTTCGTCAACATTATGTGGGTCGACTAGTCACTATCTTGACTAGCATAGTTTAGTTGCGTCGCTGGCGTGCTTTTGCCAAAACGACTGATTGAGCTTCGCGACATAGGGATCGGTCGACATGTTTTCCTGCAGTTCAGATATTTTAATGCCTACATTGACGAAACTTGCTTTTCACTAAAGCACTTTATGAGCAGGTATTCTTTCGGGCTTTGTCGGTTGTACATAAGGGTTTAAAGCGATTTAGTAAGTAAGTCTTTTTTTACAATTTATACATGCCAAACTCATCTTGGTATTTCAATCAAAACAACATAAGTATTTACATACATAGGCGTATGCTGTACGATACATAATATTTAGTGTACGGTTGTTAGTTGCCAGTATCGGCAGAGACAAACTCAGCGGCCTGGGCGGGCGAGGCGAGGTGTTGCCGCGCGCTGTGACGACGGCTAACGGTGCAGCGGACAACGACTCCGCTAACACCGGCTCAAGCTCAAAACATGCTGACGCATTGGATCGCTATATTTCCGAGGAAGCGACCGCCGACCGGCCGCTGGCAGACCGCTTTACGTGCCCGACGCCCGGCGGGTCACAGATGTTTACTGATAACACACGTCTGACTCACGTCATTGTGATTCATTTCCCGTTCACGCATCGCGGTTTTATTCTTAGTAACTAACGTAACTCCTATAGGTAATTCGCTGTCCCCATTGCAACATGCATATCAAATGCTGGTAAAGGCTCTAAATGTGGGCGCGGTGCAAAGGTGATTCAGCCTTACCGCAAAAACTGTAAAATTAAGGCTCAGGAACGCATAAGGAAAAACTCAACCACATACTCGTACATACATACATGTACATACTTATAAATAGTAAGTAATGAATGTAATATAATAATGGAAGTTTATTTGATCTACATTAGGAGTGAGTACTTAGGTATTTATATTTCGAAACTACAATTTATAATATGTAAACAAAATAGTTTGACATCATTTGAATTATGAAAACAAGTTGTTATTGAAGCTAATCGTCGCAACAGAACATAATACATACGAGTTGCCCAAAATTAATTTGCTTTCGTGTTTGAACCTTGATTATACAAAAAAATCAATGAGTTATGTACCTATTTGTACATCACTTTTTTAGAGTCAAGTTCGACAGTAGGTACAGATTTGTTGAACAGGAAATAATAAACGCAAACGCAACAGTCAGCGCGCGGTGTTCTCAATAAATAATATGACTGCTTGGGGATCAACGAACTTATGAGCTGACAGTTCAAAAATAATGTGGGTTACGTTCACGTAGCGCGTACATTCGATGCCCGTAAAAGTTGTTTACGGCGAGAAGAGGCGGCGCGAATGTAGGCGGCGCCTGGCGCGCAAAGCTAGCTAGCGAGGTCGACGGCCGCTCGCCCTACACCGCAGAATTGGTGCCGAAAAAATAAGCGACCCACAACGCACGGAAATTATGTCGGCCAACGACGAGAACAAAGAAGTCCGCGAGCTCTTCCGACGTAGCAACCGCACGCTCCGGATTATAATGACGATTTTATTTCAAGACTTAATTTCAAAATAAGATTTGTCTTTGTTGGAATTTTATGCCTAATTAACTAATATGACCATTTTATTTATTTATATATACTTTACTGTACACCAGAAAATATATAGCAAAAAAAATTAACACCACAAAACATACAAAAGGCGGCCTTATCGCTTTCAGCGATCTCTCCCAGGCAACCTTGGAAACTACTAGTGACTACTAGGTACTAGTATTAATTTTTACCTCATAGTTTATACTTCACAATAAATAGTGCTAGTTGCCACTGATAAAAATCATTCGTATTTAAAAGAAAACTATGAATGCACGGAAGGATCATCAATAATTGATAAGTTTATTTAAAAAAGGTAAATAGTAACATTGGGTTCGTTGACATCAGTGCGTACGGTCGAACACCCCGCACCTCATATCGTTATAAAAATTACACGCTCACTCGTCATTCATTCAAGTAGTTTGCGTTCGTAGCCGCAAGGCAAAGCGGTGGCAGCACCGCAGCTTTACGCTCGACGCGACATCTAGTGGCGAGTAGCCGAATTATTTATCAGTTTCATATTTACGCCGCTAGCTAGCGTTTTAATCGGAGTTGTTATGTAAATGGGTAAACCTAAATTACCTAATATTTTCAATTTTGTCATGAAATTAATGTCATTTTTTTTTATTCCAATTACCTATATTTTTATAGATTCTTAAAGTCGTCAATTAGTCAAGAGATGCGTAACTAAAAACGATACATCGTTGTACTAACAATAATAATATACATTTACTTAATCGCATCAGATGTCCGCTCCGTCTGGCGGGGTAAGTTCTATAACCATTAATCGTATATAAGTCTGAAAGTGGTCTGGTTAAGCGTTGCACAATGCAGCAGACATCCGCGGCGTTGAAGGACATGCTTTGTCCCGAGCCTGCTCTGGCCGAACTTGTAACGCACAAACCAGTTTACACTACACTTGCACTTCTGTCCCCGTCTGCTCCCTCGCTTTCACACTCGGAAACGACCTCTATATTCACCGACGATTCTATTTAAATCTTTACAATTTTTGTAGAAACCACGAACTAAGATTCAAAGGAAATTCTACCTATTCTTTGTTATGAGTTAATAATGCTGTACAATAAGTATGAGGAACTAATTACAGTGGACTCCAATGCTCTTGAAAGCTCACCGGTCACGTAATTGTCTACTTTCACTAACAATAACCTTTAACGTTAGTAAGTACGTGATAATGAAGTTTCTCTTAATTTGTCAAGTTTTCAATAATTTGCAATAATACGTGAGCTCTTCCTATTCTAATTTCCTTATTTATTAATTAGAAGTCTTTATGCTACGTATCGATTTATCGAAACAAATCAAAAGGAAAGCAAACCACATACGGTTAAGTGGAAGAATAGACTACAAAGTAAAGAATGTAGCATATGGGCCATGGGACGTCCACTTTAAAAAGGATGTTTCCATGCGTCTCGAGTGTTCAGTGTTCACGTTCAAGGGTCGTCAGTTGAAGGAATGAGGAGCCACGAGCTGCATACATTATACAAACGATTCATAAACGACGGTGCGGACGTACGAGAATTACTTTATGTTTACAGCTATTATATTACTATTATGATTGACATAAATTGAGTGTCACTTTAACCTCATCACTAACATTACTACTAGTCGGTCAACGCTCAGTATTCTCTATCAATGCACGTTTGACATTATGGATCAAAAGTTTAAAGGCGACAGCCGGTTCCCGTGTGATTATCCCGGCGGGCGCAAGTATTGAAAATAAATGTTTAGAATTGGGGCGCAGGGGTCTGACCATCGCCCGACCGAGGCCGGCAGGTACCTACCCGTTGACCCAAAAACCATTCCTAATACAAGTTCACACGATACTTTTTTACAGATTAGTTAATAAACGAATCTCCGGGCGACTTCGAAGCGAATCAAATTAACATTTAGTAAGTAAATAAGGTCATCTGGTTGTTTGTGCGGCGAGTGCACAGAGATTGTGTTCCGCGTGTCACGACCTTGGTGCTGGTACTAACTCGCACCTGCCGCGAGACTACTCGCACGGGGAGAAGGGGGTCCTCGTCATGTCACCCGTACACATACTTCCTGCTTCAGATGCCCAGACTACCCACATGCAACACTATTATCTATTCTCATTTTAGAATAAGACATGCTCCGGGCATTTCTTAATGCGGTATGTTTGTTCGGCGGTAACGACGACGTTGTGGTGGTGGTGGCAGTGGTATTAGCGAGACATCGGTGCTGGTGAGCATATGGATACCGACAACTTATTTACTATAATCTTATTGGTACAACTGTGTGATATTTACCTTGCAGCCTTCACATGAATGCACGCCGTAGTGAAATCCACTAGCTTTATCACCGCAAACGCGGCACAGCACCGTGGTACCGTCAAACTCTGCAACAAAACACAGAAAACGGTTAAAGAGACCTGTATACGTATTACGTAGTTCGCGATAAATTTTATGGACGTTTGAAAGATTACGGCGTTAGTTAGCTCGTGCCAAACATCCTGCGTTGTGTAACAAACATAGCGGTGCTTGCACGTGACCTTGTGCCACCGACGTCAACACTC
Organism: Fissipunctia ypsillon; assembly: GCA_947568875.1. Lineage (NCBI taxonomy): Eukaryota > Metazoa > Arthropoda > Insecta > Lepidoptera > Noctuidae > Fissipunctia > Fissipunctia ypsillon. Next base: position 13,542,264 of record OX387654.1, on the reverse strand, counting down.
CAACATTACTCATTACTCACTAATTGCCGATTGGTGGTGAGCTGATAATTTCGGTCATTTAGCCTTTTCACGTGCATCACAATATAAGACGGAAGTTGTGAAATCTTTTGTTTGGACATGTTGTACAAACTTCAGATTGAAACCTATATCCTGACCTTGTGTTCCAAGAAGTTTATAATTTCATGAGCTAGTGTATGTCTATTATTCAGACCAAATTATTAGACTTATAAGTAGATAAGTAATAATCAGTTACAACCTAGAGAACGAGTTAAGGACAATAATTGTATTATTAAGTATTATTTTTAACTGACTTATCTTAGGTAAATTAGAGATGCAGTGTGTAGGTAATACTTGCAGTCTGCATTTATCAGTGGCAGTACACGTGAAGCGTGATCGCGTGTTGCTAGCTTAGCTTTCATTTCAACTCATAACATTACCTCACGATAAGAGGTTTTGCAAGCATTTTTACTAATTTTTATTGCTTTCTGATTTGCGTGAAAAATGCATAATACTGTTGTAGAGGAAAAAATGAATTTACGATCTTGTGTATTGGTTTACGTCGTTGGCGAACCTATAAATAAGGCATTGAATAATACAATTCTAAGTAAAAAAAACTGCATTGTTATCTGAATGGTCATATTATGATGTATCGTATTGCATTACTGATATTGCGTGTTACTCAAGGTGACAGACATTCAATAGACATTTTAGAAAGTCTCTCAACTCGCCAAGTCGATGACCCCATCTTCGTAACAAACAATGTTAACAAAAACAACTGACTTTAGAATAGCTAGTCTAAAATTTATGTCCTCTGATAATAATATTAACCTAAATAGGTCAAACGATACGTGTTCCTGCAACATTATTATCCAATTAGTTAATTGTGAAGATAATTAATACGGAAGCGTTATCTTGAAGTAAATACAAATTTGAGAATCCTTAATGATGCTAGTAATAATGGTTAATAGGTCAGTGATAGGCAGTCTCTCGGCAACAACAGGTCTCGGGTGGATCGGGCGCGCTTGTCGGCTCGACTGGCGACCAGGAACTGGTTCAGGCGGCGCCCCGGACTGCTCTCACTTTCCTCTTCCAGCCGTTTGTTTATTTGTTAGGGGAGCGGGCTCGCCTTTTGGAAGAAACTTTCTATTTCTGGCGCACAGCACTCGCCGCGGGTCGACGTTCGACGCCGTCGCTTTCTATAGTTGTTACTTTCTTTTTGCTAGAGGCGGTGTATGCTCGCCCTCGACGCAATAATGTCGGTCTCATCTCTCGCTACAGTGTCAACAGTGCATGGTGGCGACTGCGCCGGTGGGTGGGGAACACAATAGAACAGGGAAAGCAACGTGAGACGTAACTGGTGCAGTTGCAACAGAGTCAGTAGCGTGCAGCCATTTCTCCTCGTATGATGCAACGCGCGCGTTTTTCTGGGTGGCGTGTGTGAGAGTCGCTCGTTCGTTACGTCAATTAAAAGGCGAGGAAAGTGCGCGAGAAAGTCTCTCGTCCACGTAACGCGAATGCCGACCGAGCGAGCGCGAGCGTGCAACATACTGACGCGGCCAGTCCGACCGCTGCGGATCTGTGTCACGGTGATGTTTGTTTGTAAATAATTAGGAGGTTCTGACGACGATCAAAATCACGTTTCAAATCTTATTTCCTCGTTATTTAACACGTTTGTTAAACATATCACGGCAAGAGCGGTGTTATTATTTTCAGTTGATCTTGATTGGTAATTGATCGGCAATAGGTAATTGACAATTACTGTCAATTTGCCTCGTAGTGTGCAGCGGTACGTGCTGCAGCGATTTGTTTATCAAAAATTACGTGAAAGTGAACAATCTTGTGTTACACGCATTCAGAGAAAAGTAAAAGTGGCGTGGTGAGGCAGTTGATGGTTGTCGCCACGGCCACGTTTAACCAGCTTCACGCACCTATTACTTAAGTTACACTTAACGCTTTTCTTACGTCATGGGAAACTATCAATAGATTAAATAATTAATTTAGTTATCGAAAGGGTTGGCAGTGGTGCCAGTATGTGAGTAACGGTTAACTCTTTGTTATCGAAGCTTGATTCTTCACGGGAAAAAATCACAAAAGCAATCGATAAAGAGCGATAAGATCATTAGGAATCGATTGCAAATATTGAAGAGCTCCCCGCTGCCACGGCTCGAGTCCTACCCCACTGATTTGAACTGAGAAACTATTGACATTGTTGTACTTACAGGGCGATATTTTGTACTACAATGCCATTTTAATTGTTTTTCGCTGGGCCCTTCCTCCGAGCGGAAATGTTCAACAATCCATCCATCAAATATTCGTTCTGCAGACGATTTGACATTCGATTGAAAATAATTCTATGTAACATGTTAGCATTGTACCCTTTCATCATTAAAAAATAAATCATTAATCAGAATTTACCAGATGTCGTTATAATTAATCTAGCATGAAATGTTATTGTGTCCTACCGGTTATTTTATTATTATTTCATGCTTAAAAGTTTTTCAAAATACCTACGAAAATTTGGCCTTCAGTTTACCTGAAAGCGAGTTTATTTTGGCTTACTTATCTCAAGTTGTAGGTACGCATAGAACGGTGTAAGATATAAACGAAAATAACATGCCAGACAAAAATAATTATTTTGCAGAAATAGATTATAATGTGTCATTTTTAAATAAGTACCCAACTAACATTTTTGGCGGGACCTTGTTGTTTTAGTACGGAAGTTAAATAAGATCTTAGGAAGTAGGTAAGAGGTTTTAAAATCGTTATAGCTGTAGCTGTAGCTAATTCTCATAATATTTCGTTGCAGTAAATGGGTAAATGCACATCACTTTGTAGTGATGAGGTACGTTTTGTAACGTACCTACCTATATAGGAATCGATAAAATTAAAAAAATCTCGAGGGCTTAATTACTTGATTGTAAAATTTCAATTAAAAAAAATGTAAACTATGAAATGATTATTGAATGTAGGCGTTCTTTAGGAAAAGTTGTCAGCAACAAATTGTCATCAACAATAACAAGGATTGAAATGACAACATAAGTATTACAGCACAGTGATAGTGTTGTAATATGTAATGTAAATAAACAAATAAAATTATTTTATAAAAGGGACTACCTATATGCAACTCGGGTTCTCGTTCCTTGTGCGCCGGGCTCATCATATTATGGTCAGCCGGCGTAGGCGCATCGTAGCGCCCGTAGCTGCTATCAGGAGACATCACTAAAGTCATTTATATTTATGTACTTAAAATCTAATTATTTTGTCCTCCCACGCACTGCACTACACGTAAACCACATGGAGCCCGCTGGCTTTCGACATGAAACGTCCTGCGCGCTGTGACACTGAATATAGGACAGGAGTGCATGGGCCGGGGCGCGCGGCCGGCACGTTGAGGGATGAAGGTCGCTCGTCCCGCGAGTATAGCCGCTGCACGCGCCGCGTGCGTCTCACTCGAGCTCGATCGACGAACTGAGCGAGTGCCGCGCGCGCTCCTGCTCGAAGCCGCGCGAGTCTCCCCATAAGAGTGAAAGTCTGCAAAAAGATCAGCGCTCTGTGCGATACAATCGCTTCGACGACGAAGCGTAGCCGGCTAAGCGAAACTCGCCTCTATCGGTCGGCTAAGCCTGTCGTTCTGCGCTTCGGAGCGAGGATCGGCGCGCTTCGAACTCCGGTCTCCGAGGTCATTGCCGCGCCAACGGTGGACCAATCACGAGCACGCTCAGGCGTGCGCGGCGAGCGATTGGAGGACTGCTGGCTCCGCGCCCCGCGCCCGCGCTCCAGCGCGAGTTCGAAGACCCGAACCTTGCGGCTCACCGCGGCCAAGGTCGCGCGAGAGCGGCACCGACAGAGAGACTAGCCGAGCGTTCGAGTGGGACGTAGCCGCTGCCGGTTGCGTCACAGTACAAAAATATTTTTGGTGATGGAACGCGAGTGAACTTGAACACGAAATCAAGCTAATGGATGGCGAGCGCGGTGTAGGTCGCCGCGTGACGGACTGACCCGCTGCCGTAGCGCCCTGTTTGCCTGCTTCCCTCTGAGCACACACTTCCGGGATCTTATGACTATAATTACCTAGTGATACTTTTGGAACGACCTACAACTTAAACCTTCACATTACCCATGTATGAATATACGTAGACACTGGACACAAACACGCGCGTGACTGTGCCAACTTAAGTATTATTAAAATAATAATCTTTCAGTACCCAGTCGCCAAAACGTGATAAAATATATTTACAAATGTCGTATGCATAAAACACGTGACTTGGTAGATACATAATATGTAAGATAATTAAAAGCAACAGACTAAAGCTTGTAAAGCACTGATTGCTATAACGTGATTGCTATTAAAAGTACCTACATAATAAGGAACTTTGTGTAACTCTGCATAATACGTATTACCTACCTTCTTGTAATTGATAAACAAGTTTCTTTTAACAATAGGTACATAAACACGACTTTATATAACTCTGACGTTACAATAGTTGTGAAAGTGGAAGAGTCGTTCTTATTTGAAGCTTTATTAGGTGTTCATTCGCTTGCACGAGCAGTTATTTACGCGAGATAAAACGAGTGGTGGTGGGCGTCGCGGCGGGTGAACGACCTAGAAATTTTGGCGCAGGCCGGTCAAGGCCACCGGCGCGCGGCGCGCAGGCGTACAGCCTACTGACACTACACTACACTACAAGGCATTTCTTTTTCTCGAAATTCGACACATCGGCACAATTAACTATATTTATTTTATTTCATTGCGATCCTGTATTGCTATCACTATAATATTAAACAGATGAAACAGCTCTGAAATCTGTTTTAAACCGATAATTCTGTTGAACTAGTAAATTGGCGCAGCGTTGTATATACCTAGATAGTCAACAAAAAGCGGAACCGATATAAATAGTTACACAACGTCACATAGTGTCTTTCTAACTCTGGGTAGGTTTCAGTATCTATTTATCATGTTCTGTGATATTGTTTGTTATTTTACGATGAAAACAAATGTTTGCCCCAAAATCACATAGACTGTCTATGTTTATGTATTTTTGACATAAGAATCATACTGATATTAGGTACGATTGCCTTTTTTACATAAAATAGCAAATGAATGGAATGATTCCGTGGATGCATTTTTGCTTTTTCGATATATATACAAACTATAACTTCCAAAGAGTTTATGGTCCACGTTTAACTTCTTGTTCTCCCGTCCCACCCCGTCACATCGCACCGCCCATCCGCGCTATTACTTCGTTTTCACTTAGCGCTTTTTCTGACTTTTTTCTTTTGGCTCGGCTCTTAAGGGTCGTAGCGTGATGTTAAATAGCTATAACCTTCCTCAAGAATTAGGCTATTGAATGCAAAAATAATTTTTCTAATCCAAATGGTAGTTCCCGAGATTAGCGCGTTCAAACAAAAAAAAACAAACTCTTCAGCTTTATTATTAGTACATAGGTAGATAATAAATAAAAGGAATTTTGAGAAACCAGACTTCAGTGATCCACCTTTAAAAACATTGTCTAATTCCTAAGCAAAGGGTTCGTTGGTTTCCCCTAAATGTGCTCTTGAAAGGTGTTCGTCAATATTTTTTTACATTTTTTGTAGAGATTATTTCGCTCCAATACTTTCCCTTTTGCACAAAAGAAAACTTTTTAAAGGGTTTCGCAAATATCCTCCCACACGTGTATTTTTTGTGAAATTACATGTGGCTTTGCAATATCTACAGGTATACATAATATATTTTGCTTGCTTCGTAGGTAATATTAGTAGTATTATTAGTAGTATTATTAATATTAGTAGTAGGTAGTATTTTGCTTTGGTCTGATTTACTTTAGAACTGAACACTCTTAATCGTAAGTTTGTGATAGTGAATAAGAGGCTTTATAACAATTAAAGCTTGGATGATGATAACAATTTAATATACTTTATTAATTTACGTTATCTATAATTAGAATAAATTAATGACACAAAATTATAGCTCCATTTGTTACTGGAATGTATTATATAAAGGTACCTTGTAATGATTAATTTACTTTTATTTTTGTCCCCTGATCTCTGACACCAAAAGCAAATAACTACGAAAAAAAAATTCGAATGGCGACATGTGTGTCGATTAAAACGTGAAAGTGAATAGGAACCCAGTTTTTTACTTCCTTCCGCTGCCCTCACTTTTAATATCGGGGTGCGAATATCAAATTTCGTAGTCAGCTTTTACTGAAACCTTTATAAAAGCACTATACTGAATTTAATGGCTTTTGAAATAGAGTTCATATTCCTATGTCGTCCTCAGCCAAAAAACTCAAAGCCGGCATCGTCAGTCGGTAGCCACATGTATAGTTTTGTATTGTTCATTGTGACCACAGTCGGTGGGACTTGATGATCTCGATGGATCGGCCATTTTTTAACGAAATAATAAAAAAGTAGACCATATTGTTTGCAATTTATGGTTTCAATTTTTTGTTTTTCCGGATTACCTACTCTTGGTAAATATGGTAACACAAGGCATAATCAACATCAATAGTGCCATAAGCTACGCTTGATTCAAAAATAGAAGAAAAAGTTGATGATAAATTAAATGCGTGGTTATCTGGTTATGTGATGTGAACATTGCTGCACAATACACAATTTAAATATGTATGTGATTATAAGGTTCAAGCATGGCTTTTAACGACCATTATTTAAAAAGTCGTTTAACAAAATAAAAGGCAACAATAACCGAGGGGCCCCGGCCGGTCGGCCTTCCCTCGCCGGCCGAAGGACGCTGGGACAAAAGCGAGCGTGCCTGCCCGCCCAGCCTCCGGACAAACGGGACTTAGCACTTTATTTACTTCGCATCCATTATCCCAGTCATAAATTAGCTTAACAGCTTTTCAAAGAATGTGATCAGTGCTCCCTTTTCACAACTGACAACCGCAAGGGCAGGCGTTGAAATATGATCCATCAACATAATATGCATTTGAATGAGAAGGTGCCTGGTGCACTGGTTTGTCAAGCCTCATGTCGATTTTTAAATGGGTTTTGTTATTCTGTATGATAATTAATAATTATAACATCGTGAAATTTTAAAAGATTACTAGATTTGCCATGGAGGGCTGGTTGGCTTAAAATTTTTCATGAGGATGGCTGTCCAAAAGTTCAAATTATTAATAGCAAATAATGTAGTAGGTACCTACACGTATTATTTTCTACAAGTACTTTAAAAACAATATAGAAAAAGTTACGTCGCAATATTATTGTAATCGGATACTGGCGGCCTGGATTCGCTGGAAATTTCTGCGAAGTCACGAGAAGCCTCGTTGGCAATTCGGCCGTTCGGAATGGAGTCCGAATGTTTGCAGCGGACAGCGCGCGGTCAAGGTCTCGCTGAGACGGCGATTACACCCGATGCGCATCGGAAACACGACCCGCCTGCCAGGCTGATTGTTATTGTAGCCGTATTTGATCATCGACTAATGCTTGGCTCCTATAAACAAAACGAATCGTTTTGCTTACCAATGGTAGCATTTTTTATTGCCAAACTAGGCATATAAATAGATTTGTAAGCAGATTTTACCCGTGATAGCGTGATAGCCATATCGGAGGCTCTACTATGCAAAGCTATGAGGTATTTGCTTCATTATTGGTACAGATACAAGAGTCTTAAATTTAACCAATAGCGATTCATAAATTATAGGAATCGGCCATTAGTTACTTTTAAAAATCATTACTTATTTAACTTGAATTTCAGCTAGTAGGTAGTTACTTCTTAGTGTTATAATATCATTGGTAGTGGCCTGTACTGCTGCCAAAATCCTTTGCTCTAGTCTCAATTTCAATAACGTAGGTAATGTCATGTTTTGCGATGAATCGATACTCGGACCTTTGTTTTTTTTTGCAGGAGAAATTTAATTCCGATTTGGAAAAGTAGAGAAGTTCATCTTTCACGAAAAGTGAATACCTGCTTAAGCAGGTAGCTCTTAGCTCTCTTAGCTCACTTAAGTGAAGAAATATTCTGAATTCTGATCCTAACAACAAGGCTTAAAAAATATCAGAAATTTTATTTTGTGTACGATTTGTACGAACCAACAAAAAGTATTTTATCCATCAAAAAGTAGTACGTAGCGGTGCCGAGTGGCGAAGAGTGCCGAGCTGTAGCGAGTTTTTCCGAAGCAGTGCGAGGTCAGTATGAGTCAATTACCCCGGGCGGGTTTTAGCAGCGACGTCGTCGTCGACGCGGCGATGACACTGCGCCCGCGCCGCGCCAGCTCCACCCCACATGGCTTTTAGGTACGAATTGATAACACGTACATATTTTAATTTGAATAGTTACCTTGTTTACCTACTTCTTCATTTCGTAGTACAATAGTTGAAAACATGAAGTTTGAAAACTGTACATGTAAAAATTATGACTTAACGAGTTCAGCAACGTATCAATGTTTTATGATTTTAAAATTTTTATTAATGCCTTAAAAAAAGAAACCGTTCTAGATATTTACCAAAAAAAATACTGAGTCAATTGTTTATTATTTTATTAATTGACATTCTATACCTGCCTACATATCACAGTATTTGTGCGGCAGAGTGTATTATTACCATGAATAAGCAAGCATGACATACAGGCCGTGTGATCCGGACGCTCTCAATCGTGGTGACCTCGGCTGATTCGGCAACCCGTGCCAAGGCCAAGGTCAATTTGTCGGGTGTGTTCAATTAATAGCTCAATGCGGTGACGCTGGGACCACACAGCGGCAGCGTCCGCCGAACGCATCACTGTGTGGATCCGTTTACGGCAATTAATTCGGCGGAGACGACACGACGCAGGTTAATGCTTCGTAGGTACTGTACTTAGCCAAAGACACGTTTCAATTTAAATTTTAACGTGATCTTAAGGTTACTTTATTTATTATTTATGGATGGAATTTAATGCGGGCATTAATAGTTCTTTAAATAGGTATTTCAATGTTGTCTTCCATTTGAAGCGGCAAACTGGATGACGCAATGTAACCTTCGAAACTTGGCAAAAAATAATATAAATCACGCAAATGAGAGGCTACAACGACACCGACGTTATTCAGTACTGGAGTCATCAGTGTTCTTACACCAATTGTATGTACTGGTATATCTAGTTGTAGTATTTTTGTATTCTGGCAGTGCGATATTAAAATGTGAACAATACCGATCGTTGTCTATGTAGGTTGTCTAATATCGCAAACCTCCAAACATGTGAACGGCCCCGCCGAATAAACTAGGAGCACTTCCTCATTCGAATATCGGAACATGTCAATGTCAAACGGTGCTGATTTAGCCGCAATGTCAACCTCAAGGCAGCGCCCGACATGAGGAAATTTGACGGTTTACTAAATCTAATTGTGCTAAACATAGAGCTCGCGCAACCATTTATCAACAGTGGACAACATTATTCTACAATAGAGCATTCATCTATCCTATCAACATAAATGTAAGTAATTATGACTGTAAGATTTAACCATATTGATTTGCTTAAACCTTATTGAGGGCGTTTTTATGCTTCCATGTTTATTAAATACTTCTCAAGTCAACTAGGGTAGGGCAAGAGCCTGTATATCTTGACTTATGATAATCAATTGAAGTAAATAAAATATTTATGCAAGTACATGAATTGTGCTGATGAAGGAGCCTTTCTCCTTTCGGTCACCTCACCTTGATATTTGCATCAAGTCGAGACTTCCTGCTCTGTCAGAGGACGTCTGCATGTTATTCACACATCCTACTAAACAACTCGGAATTATAATACATATTTCCCGCTTCAGCTCTGTTTTATATACCTTTTACAACTAAAACATGAAATAGGACAAAGCATGTTCTCTATCGTAGCATAACGAGCGAAATGCGAACGCGCCAAGTAGAGCATTGAAATCGGCTATTGGTCCAAGACTTGCGCTTTGCCAAGCTTTGAGCTTGTTTAATTATACGCTGCAATAACATAACGTAATGAAGTATACGAGAGGTGTTGCGCAGTGGGCGTTTGCGTAATCAGAGCATCGCGGCGTCCCCCGCGCGGCGATGATGCGCCTCGTTGTATAATGTTGTTGGTCGGGCTCGTATGCGCTGCGCCCGCGCCGCCGCTGCAGCTCAGCATTGTACTACTCACCTACACTCCACACTGCGCGCAACAATGAGGAAGTGTGTGCCGAACATTTCCTAGTGTTACATTTACTCGCCCTCATTACCATATAGTATACCTAGTGCCTTGTGTGAGTTCTGATCATCTTCTATGAAATTAAACGAATAGGATATGAAAATGTAACCGTTTTACAGACGAAAGCCCAATTTTTCATATGCTTGGATTTGGGTTATGTAAGCAGCGAAGGCGCATTTAAGTTTTGTGTTACCAATCGATGACAGCGAAAACACAAGTCAACATGTTACTCCGGATCACTCTGAATTTTGTACATAATAGATGAACACCGACGTGAACTCGAACTAAATACGTAAAATTTACAATTTGATGAGTCCAAGTTAAAGTATCGGCTACGGGCTACTCAATCGTAAACAGATTTAAATCAGTCTAGATCTATTTCCTTGAATAAATAGGATTTACATGACAACTGCGCGCCTGTTTGGATGCAAAAATCATCTATTTTCAATTTAACTTGGGCACTTTCCCGCACTGTACTAATTTTAAGGCATAAGTACTGCAACGAGGAAGTGTAGATTTGTAAGGAAACCTCTGAATTCAATTTTTAAGGAAAAAGGCGCGAGAAAAGTGGCACGCGGCAAGAAGCTCGGCCCGGGGGCCGGTGGGGGTAAGCCGCGAAATATTGCGCAGCATTAACTCCTGAAAACGTGTCCGAAGAAAGTTCACGGCCGCGCGTTGACGTTACCACCTGCCGCGCCCCGCGCCCGCTCCGCGCACGGGTCTTCCGCCACCCGCCAGCCTCCCGCGCTCTGCCACGCACAGGCATCAGGTAGGTACTCTGATGCCTGGCTGTACCCGATCCACGTTTATTGCTTCCTAGATAAATGACCTCCATCACAGTTACATTCAGGCACATATAGTACAGTAACTCTAGCTAAGGACTTAGTATCCGTGTCCATTTCAAATTAATTTGCAATAAATAAATATGGTGCAATGCCTTGTTATCAATATGTATCGCTAAATCGAAATCCCAAATGTTTTGTCGGTTCGCTATCGCGGTTCAAGGTCTCGAGTCGGCCGATAGGCGAGGGTTATATTTATATGTATGAAGGGTGATCGATTTGCTCACATAACAAAATATCTAGGCTGTCAGCAGGAGCTGTGAGATTAGAGTGGGCGGCGGGTCGGGGCCGGGGAGGCATCGTGGCCTTGGCTCGTTCGTTGGCCGCGGCGGGCGGCGCGGCGCGTGTACCGGCCGCGATAATTTCGGCAGTTGCGCGCGCGAGGCTACTGACCCCATCGTCGTTGTTTGCGACGCAAATGATCCCCTTGACTTTATTTAAATCAACCACTCAAACCGACCAAACCAACCGTTCAAATAGATAGTAAATAAATATATAAATGTCACTATTTTGGAAAAAAGGCGATGCCGAGGCATTATTAAAAAACCATCTGTAATAAAATTAATTCTATTTCTGCCAGCTGGGTAAAAAAGTTCCTATAAGATGTTACTTGTTTATTAAATGTGCGTGATGTCAGCGTAGGTACAAATAATTATTGAAATGTAAACTTCTTTAGGCACGTTGAGGGCTTCTTGGTAGGGGAAATCTTACGGGCTCGCGACATGCGACATGCTCAGGGCCACCACTCGTAAATCGGAGCCTAATATATGTGCATTATAGTTTGTAATTCAACTCTGATAATTAAACTTTTCTGTTGTTTTGTAAACTTCTTCCCACACTGCTTCCCTTCGTCGAATAAATTCGACGAAGGGAAGCAGTGCCTTCGAAGTACGAACGTAGTTCGCGGAGAAAGTGCTGCGCATTACCTATAACCAACTTTCATTTTATAAGCGACCGGTTCCAATAACTTTTTTCTTTACCACGCTCCACATGCTATACGATTAAATGAGTACTTAATCGTTATTTTCTGCAAAGTATTGTTATTTTTGCTGTTATAATAATTAGTGTGACTTTAGTTCTACCCAATGTAGCGCCGGAAATAATATAAAGTCTAAAGTTCTCTTTTAGACAGAAATAACAATAATAGGCTACTTAATTTAAATGCAAACTAAAACTACTGCCCTCTAAATTATGTAGGTAAGCAGTTAAGTACTTTGGCTAGTAAGCCGTACCCCGATCCATTACACTGATTAATATCATTTACTACGACCATTTTGCGTAGGATCCCATAAGCTTTATTGGAAGTGCTGTAAGTAATTACATACACTACGCTGAGAATAATCGGCTGTCTCTACAAGAAGCCTTCTAATTTAGTCTTTAGTAGCGGCATTCAAGTCTTAGTGTAATATCACGCACAGTGACCTCCTTGTCAACAAAAAAATAACAATAAAGCAGTCATTCAACTTGGCATAAGTATTATTAAAGTTGGTTGAAGGCGATGCAAAGTTTTCTTTTATTTACCGAAAAGAACACAATGGTTATTATTGGAGCAGTTTCGATTTTCGGCAATCAATAATTTGCGTGGTTGGCATTGTGAACGCACTTCCTCGTCTCCCAGCTGGCGGAGAAACGTGGCAGCGGCCTGCACCTTGTTATTAGTAAAAAGTGGATCCGCACAAACATTGGTATTTAAATATTTTCGGCTTTTGTGGTGTGTTTTTTTATGAGTGTGTATATTACAGTGATGTACAGCCAACGCATGCCATACGCATGTGCGCCGCGTGCCACTCGACACATGTTTCTTGGTTTTTTCTGGCAAAACCATTGACTTATCATGATTTAATAAATTGATACAAGGTTTAGGTAAGATTAGGGCTTACGGGGCAGTAAATAGGCGCGGGGAAGAGCACTGGGGACGTGGGACTGTGGGACTGGTGGAGTTGGCGACCGCGCATGCGTGCACTCAACTCCGCAAGTGCGTGTAACGGTGCACCACGTTCTCGTTGTGCCACTCCACTATCACATTGATAACTAAGAAAGGAACATTTTCGAAAAAATGTGTCAACGGAGACAACCATTTTTTTAATGTTTAATATAGAAAGGCTAATAATAATAACACAATTCACGAAATAAGTAATCAGAAACATTCTACATTCTGTAGTTTAAAAAAAAATACAAGTAATTATGCCAGTAATGCCAGTATTGATGGCATGCAAGTCTGACCACAACAAAAAGGAGCCAATATGAACAATTTGAAACAGTGTTAAAGATTTACTGGTGAAATTCCAGTACAAAATGACAATTTCGTAGAAAAGTCTTTACGGGTCATTTAGTTTTTGTGTCGTTACATTGTCTCAAGGGTCTTTTTTTTCTGCAGCATAAGATGGCTATTGTTTTGATGTCGCATATATGTTAAATGGGCTGAGGCTTAGACAGATTTAGGTTAAGGGATATTGTCGCTGGTTGGACTTAAGTATTATGACCCATATTGTCAATGGATCAAGGAGCAACGAGCGAATTTAATACCATCTGCTGAGTAAACAATAGATCAATAGAAATCTACTAACCCTTACTCCCAACTTCCTTTCAACTTCGATTTCAAAGGTTGAACATTTTTCCAATCCGCGTAAAAAAATGCAAGCAGAATGGTGTTCTCCTATTGTCAAAAAAATCACGATGCGATTCGACCTACCCTTTCTTTTCATCTCGGATTTCACGAACAGGTAAAGTCCAACTTTTTGCCGAGATACGTTATTGTGCAAGTTTTGCGATATCTAACTCTTCTGAGATGCTGAAAAAATTAAAATGATTGTTTAATCGAAAACTTTTTGACGACAAAAAATGCGAGGATTGAATCTTTTACAAAAGTTTTTTAACTTCCTTTTGTTAGATCGGCTCGTAACCGACATTCTCAGATCGTTGATGTATTGTGTCGGCGCTAAACGATATCGCGGCCGAGGGATGCCCTTACAAATATTCGTCTTAATGATAAAATATCAGCGGGATACCGTGCAATATTTTCACAATATTGTATTCTCATAATTTAGGTTTTATTTTGCGATTCTGTTAAAAACTGATATTAACACGTCTGATTTATCGTTTACATTGATTTTATCAAACATGCTATATTTTATTTTTTTTATCGAGCAAAGCCAACAACGTTTTTACAGAAGTTTACCTATGTAAAACGAAGAAAAGATCACTTTGGCATAAGGATGACAACAATAGCCCAGTCTCTTGGCATTCCTGTACTTAACGACAATCTTGTGTGTGGTAACCTAAAGTAATCAGCACCAAAATTTGTTTGGTGTTTTGTTGTCAAAAGCTCAGCGGGATCCTTGGACATTGCTAGTGCCACAATAGATGGCGACTCATTCTCTTACGACGGAATTTCTGTTCTTTTCCGCAATGTGCTTTCTGAATAGGAGTGGCGCAGGGGCGATGCGAATGTCCATAATATTATGTATGCGTATGGAGTCCAGTTGGCATTAGTAAGCACGATTGCACGACAATCGCGGCGTCATGACGGCAGCCGCGAGCCGCGAGCCGAGCGGGCATAGGGCGAGCCCCGTTAGGACGGGGTGACTGACTCCAGCACTGCAACCTGGTGCATTGTGCTCTAACGAGAACACACCATTATGTGCAATCATATCAAGCGAGCTAACTTTACCTCCTTTCGAACAAACTTGAGGATGGTACGTCGGTCGGTGACACTTACCTGTAACAAGGAAAATCAAACATTGTAGCTACTTTGCTTTAAGTTGTAAAACTTTAACCCAAGTCTAGATCAAAATTAACATAAACTGCTCACAATGGCTTCAACTGATAGTCAGGAAAAAGTACAATGGATTAAACAGTGGTCGTTATTTTTATGGTCTGTGTCGAGGCAAACAACGAGGCCATTCACACTCCACATATCACTTTATATGCTAATAAACGTATTGTTTCTAAGTCAAAGTCGATTAAATGGTGCGCATATATTACGATTAAATGTGATAAATTTAGTATTATCCTCAGTTGGCACAGGAAGCGGTAGGGTCAACGCACGAAATGATGTCGTTCGCAGCCGAGGGTGGCTACTGAACTTGAGCCGGGCGTCCTTGAGCCGCCTCCGAAATTGCCAATACCCAACACAGACGTGGTTACTTCACATCTCGCCGTGTTGTAACGAGCACACGCGAGCGCTATATAGCACAAGAATGTTCACCCACACCGGCGTAAACCTGATCATACTCTCAATTCGGCTACCAGCACATGCGCACACCAAGTCAACGAACCGTAATGTGAAAAATTAATCGCATATGAAAATAACAAGTCACATTTTTCAACTATGTTGTTGGAGAAAATTAAAAAGTTACATCAATTTACCGCATACGACATAGTCCTTTGGTAACGTGTTTAGCGTTCCGGAAACATGTGACAGTGTTCTAATTTAATCATGTCAACTCATGCTCAATTAATTTATTATCGTTTCAAGTGAAGAAGGTTGCCATGTAGGAAGGGAATTATAAAATCTATAAAATCACGTATTAACAAGGAAATCGCATTGCGCTTGTAACACGAATGTGCCTCTGATCATTTCAGAAGAAGTCAGGCCCTTAGCTCAGGCTTAGCTGGTCTGCTTCATAATATTTGCCAATTAGCACAATCATTACCTATAAATATTATTCATCCAAAAACATTCATCCTTTACATTGTTAGTTTGACATTGAATTATTAATATATTATTGTAATTGTTCAATCATACGCGCAAAACCAAGACGTCTTTGAGGTTACATATACGTATTTCAAGTATTTAAACAGGCAAAACTCAACTCAAATGCAGAATGACTAATTTCCGGATAAATTTCTGTGATTAGTAATAGAACAACCGCTGAGGAACCGAGCCACCGAGGTCGGTGGGTAATAATAAGATTTATATTTGTGTGCGAGGCCTCGGGCCACTGACCGTTGCCGAATCTCAAGGTCTGCGAGCATCGCGCGGTAAACAAGTGGCAACGTATATAGTACCTCGCCACCTATCTACACGCAGCGTATAGCATGACTTATATTATATTATCGACTTTACCTACTCCACCGCTCCACGTGATCTAATGACAGCGTTACCGATTCCAACTTCGGCATTTCACTGATAAAAGACCTGTCTTTGAACTCTAATCTTTGGATCAGCCTACTTTATACCTATGCAGACGTCAGTTGTGTATTTAATTTTATTGTTTTCTAGGAACTTGTTTATGTGGTTTGGAGTTGGTCAGAATAGTATTTAAAATATTGTTTTTCCTGAAAACATTGTAAAGACGCAATAAATGGAAATTTGAAATGGCCTTGAATTGAGAAATAGACTCGTAGACTGCCAAAAGTTCAATATCGCATGTAAATCTAGTGCTATCTTTGTACATAAGGGTCACGCACTGATGAATGTTCATTACGTCATTTTTGTCAATGTCGCTACACATATTTTAAATAAATAATGATGTATATCACGTCGCTTTCTTGCACAGTAATTGCTTGAAAATAATAGAGCCGAGCATATTTACATCATGTCGGTCGCTACTCATTGTTTGTGAAGCAACATCTCATCATAAAATATGAGTTAATTTGCGGTCACGTTGGTCTTGAACTTTACAATCAATTCAAGGGATCCAGATCTTTTATGTAACGTAGGCATTAACTACGACATAAAACAGTGCTACGAAGGTGCTACGCGACTGCTACGCCACTGCTACGCTTCCGTAGACCGGGCGGAATGAAGTGGAGCGGGAGAGAGTGGTCACTAAGCCAGTATTATGGCTGACGCGACGGGCATTTTCGAGTCGAGGTCTCTGGGAAAAGCGACCGCTACAATTTGGGGAAATGGTCCATCGGTTACGGGGTCGTGCTACAGCACGATGTGAGTTTACAAACTCCTAGAGAATCTTTTTATTTTTTCTTTAACGACATCTTCGGCTTGCAAATGGATTATATGACTTGAAGATTTAATGTCTTTTATCGTCCGATGTTCCAAAAAATATGTTAACAATGCAACATGTACGTAGGTACTTTCTTTTTAATAAACACCAACAACCTACGTACAATGTACAGCGTACGTGTAGAATTAAATTATTTTGATCAAGTTCAATGACATTTTATCATTTCGCCTTGAATTTATCGCTATTGTCTACCAAATAATTGACGTACCAAAAAAAAAAAAACTAATCTTTTTGCTTTTGGGCACATTCTCATAAAATACCATTTTCATACACTCTTTTGTTTTACCACTTTTTGTACTTTCGAGTTGAGTAGGTACAAGTATGAATTTTTTATTAATGCGTCATGTAAGTTCATGCGAGCATGACGTAATAGGTGTGTAATACATTCTAGTAGAAAATAAGAAGTAGCTATGGTCGGCGGCGGCGCGCACATGTCGCAGTCAATGCCCGTGGAACTTGATCTTCGGCTAGTTTGTTCCTGGTTCATGGGTACGTCACCTGCGGTAACACGCGATCGAGTGTCATACAAATTAGCGCGATTTTCAGGCGATTGCGCGACAAAGCGCCGACACTGTCGTCTGATGTCGTTGCCCTCTTTGAGCTTTCCACTCGTTAAACTTGATTATCGACTCACGATCAGCGTAAGCTGAGTTTATACCGATTATGTAACAGGTGGCTCGAGTTTCTAAAAGTTATAACATCGACGTATAAAATCCATCATTTTAATGTTTTATGAATTCTCTCAAAATTTTACGATGCACTCATAGTAATAACAAAGTATTTTGAACAAAACAACTTTTCATTTTTATGTTGTATTGCAACAAAAAGTTATGCTTGCAATAATCATTATAGTTAGAATTTAAACCGAATCGATTCTATATAGAAGAATGCACATTGATCTGACCAAAAATTTTCCCACATAAAAGTTTCCCCGCATTGTCCTGTTAATCGCGTGCGTGCACTAAAACATCCCAGTATGTATTCATTCTGCTTTCCTCAGCTGTCGATCAACTGGCTAGTGATCGGTAACAATGAAAATTTAATTGTGTCTCATATCATGACAGTTGATTGTATATAGAATATTGCATGTAGGCAGCACATAGGTAATGTCCATAGACCGGTTTACGTGTACCATAGTTACTCGTAGATAATGTGATACGCATGCGTGTCGCGTAATCAGACAGGATTCGCACGGTGGCGAGTGCAAGCGATGCATCGCGGGGTGCAGCGCGGGAGCGGGACGGAGCGAGTTCAATGGTATTTGATATAGTGCAATGGAGTTCTTTAACCCCTTAGCCTACCTGCGATTCTTGCGAATGAGGCAGTTCGGCCGTTGTCCCTGACTGCACCACTATCAAGCACGTATCTTTATAGGTCGCTGCTAGGCGCGGTACCGACAGCATATTACTACTGCTGTTGCGGAAATATACTTCACGCAACAATGTGGCCGGTCACTCGGTGCGGAATTGAAATTATTTGCATAGTGCCAAACTCAGACTGTTGTTTGTGAGTGATACATAGTGAAGCTAGAATTTTTTAAGATAATTTGGTTTTGAAAGTTGCATTCTAAAATATTAAATAGAATTACATTCACATTTATTGTTTAGAAATCCTAGCTTCTTTCTCTCCATGACTATTAGAATTATGTAAGTAGAAAACTATTAATAGCAAATTATCAGAAATTGTTTTTATATTTAGCTGGCTAATGTTTATTGTTAATAAAAACGAAAAATAATATTGCGCGGTTTTTGCAGACTGCAGGAGGTAGTGATGTAACCAACTGGGCATGCCAATCACGTCGGATAGGAGCTAGTCGCATGTCAACTATAATCTAGGATTTTAAAAATTCGCAGCAGGTGTGTAGGAGGGGATCGCGACGTGCAGGGCGGGGGGAAGGGAGGGGCGGCACTGGACTGGTTTCCGTTGTTTCGCAATAACGCGGGTTCAATGACGCCTCCGTACTTATAATTGCTGGCGTGTCATGAACGTGCACTCGACCCCTTCACTTCTGTGCGATGTGTCCCGGCCCTGAAGTATCTCAACCCGCTGATGACCACGTGAACTGTTACGCTCTACATACGGAACGGGATAAAAAAGGAATAGCTAACCAATCATGTCGATCGTGCCAAACCAACTGTAACCAATACAACTAAATAGTCACTCATTGATAACGTTGCAGACAACCCAATTAAGAATTTGTAAAATAAATGTTAGAATTAAGAAGAGAAAAACAAATTGATTATAAAAGTATTTAGCTACTACAACTTAATTTTACTTTTATTTCTGGGAATTCATTGTATAATAATACCTTCCAAGTAAAGTTTGAAGTTTCTGGATTCATTATCGTTAACTCAAGTCCATAACTTCCAATGTTGTCCCGAGATAACCGTGATGGGGACACAAACACCCAAACGATGTATGCCTATAAACACTGACCTACAAAACCGATAAGGAAGAAAGTAAATAGAAACAATACATGATTTCTATACACAATAAACAGTAACATTGTTTTGATATTGACCTCTTAACTAATTTAGTTACTTTACGAATCATGTACCAGACAGTACAGTTTAGAATGTTTTTATTAAACACTAGCTATGCCCCGCGACTTCGTTCGCATGGAAGTCGTAAGATACACAATATACTAAAATAATAGCCACATTTTTAATAAAATTACCACGTCCCCCGACCCGCCGCGTTGCATCGCCCGCCCGCGCTATTCGTTTTCGCTTAGTGTTCTTTCTGACTATATTCCTTTTTGCTCGGCTCCGTAGGGTCGAAGCGTAATGTTAAATAACCTATAACTATCCTCCAGAATTGGGCTAACAAATACAAAAAGAATCTTTCAAATCCGACTGGAAGTCCCAAAGATTAGCACAATTTAATAGGTTTTATTTTTTTGCGCGGAACCCTAATTATTTTTCTAAAATAAAAGTAGCCTAAGTTACTCCTTAACATCAACTATCTGCCAGTGAGAGTCCCGTCAAAATTGGTCCAGCCGATTCGGAGATTAACCGGAACAAACAGACAGACAGACAATTTTTTTAAATTGTTTTTTTTTTTTGTTATAAGTACCGTATATAATTTCATGTAGCATAATCAGCCTATAATGTTTCCACTGCTGGGGCAGAGGCCTTCTCTATTCGAGAGGGAGTGGGCTGTAATCTACCACGCGGGCCCAGTGCGGGTTGGGAGATGTCACATGTCTTCGAACTTTTGGTTCTAGGACATGCCAGTTTTCTCACGATATTTTCCTTCACCGTTTTAAAAGCAGTGGTAGTGAAATTATTTACACAAAGCAAAGCGCCTACCTGGGCTCGAACCCACGACCTACAATTCGTAAGTCGGGGCCGTTACCACTGAGCCACCACTGCTCCCAATTTCATATGCATATAGTAAAAAGCTGTTAATTTGAGATTACAAACAGACATTTCAATTTTATGTATTTTTATGTATCGATTAAAATATCTAATAGTTCCCCAGTCTAGATAGTTTTCAAGACGGGCGAACTTTGAGTAAGTAAAATGTTTTGAAGTAGTTCGTCGTGAAAGCTGTAAGTTGAACGGGTGGCGGCGCCGCGGCGTTGACCTCGCGCCGCGAACGACGACCCACCGCTGGTACTAACTACACACGACACAACCAATTTATACTTCAAATAGCCTAGCTAAACGTCGCATCTGATAAAATACTCATTAATAAGTGCACGCTGCCTCGCTACAGCTCCCCGTCCGCAACTAAGTAAGGACCATTACGAGGGGACAGTTTATGTTGCAAGTAATTACAATTACCTACATCGATATGATTTATTGCTTTGTAATGATTAAACTTTTTATTTTAATTACATACACGAGAACAACATGTGTTATTCAGTTATTAACTTATTAGTCGCTGCAGAGTTCATTGCAAATACGTTAGTTTACATTTGAGTCGAATGTTGTTCCATGTTAATATGAGTTCAATATATTTGGTGCTGTGTTGTTGTGGCGTGCAGCGCGGTGTTTCGTAACTGGCGGAGTGCTGGCCGTGGTCGATGACTCCGAACGTTCTAGTGCTCACATCTCTCCGCGTTACGTAACCGCGAGAAAGTTGACATCCGCTCGTGGAACGTTCCGGCCAACATTTTCAGCCCAGAGTCAACGCACCGCGATGCACCCCAATTAGCACCGAGTGCTAGGCGATGCAACTCCCTCGAATAACGCATAGTATAGTTGAATACATACAAATCGCGTAACATGTGACATGAACAACAATGTTTGTCCTGTTGCGTTTAGGCACACTCTATTAAGCGTTTTAATCTCTAAAATAAATAGAAATTACATGGTAGCGGCTTTTAGACTACGTTCTGGGCACTATCCCACCAAGAGATTTGGTTATCTGATGAAGAAAATTGATTCCCCAAATTGTGAAGTGTGTGGAGTTATCGATGATGTCCAACATCTTTTGGTGGATTGTGCAAAGAACCAGGCATTAAGACAGTCTTTGACAGAATTGCGCAAATTCAATTATTATGATATGGGTACATTCTTTGAAATTCTTGCTAGTCCAGAAAGTGACGCCGCTAAAATTGTTTATGCTATGGCATTATGCCGATGACTCTGATTGTGTTATTTTGATAAATCTAGATCGCAATGTTGGTTAAACTTAGGTTAGTTCATGATGGGGCTGACATGCCTTACATGGATAAAAGTCCCTAAAAAATAAAGAAAAAAAAAATCGTTTTAATGGCAACATAAGTGCAATAATCAATTGTTAATACGCTATTTATCGATCAATTTGAATAACTAAAATCTGTTATTAGTACCTACTTGTATGAATGTTAGTTGTATGGCTCACAGCGAGCGTGACGTATCAACTATGTACTTCCTGTACAACATAATTTAAAATTATAAAAATGTGATTTGTTGGCGTTGGATGTTACATATACACCCACTCCTGATATAATATAAACAATAATAATAATAGCTCGAGGCCGTAATAAAATGTCATTGTCACAGCGTTATCAAAATCGAGGACATTTTTATATAATTCTGGGTCATTGTACCGAAGCGATGTTTTGTTAGCTTATCGGAGCTATGCTATCGAGCTAGCAATGTATGTCACTGATAATACAGTGTAGCATGTTCCTTTGTTTGTTTCTACCAAACTACTTTGACTCCGACTACATGTAGATACTCTGTCGTGTCGACTAATGTGAAGGTTACTTAATGTTACCATTTTTTTTAATTCTACCTATTTTGGTAGAATGGTTTCTAAGCTGGTTTTTCACAAAACGTCTCTGCCACGTATTAAAGTCATACAAAAATATCACGTGTTCACTCACATTCGTGTTACTAACCAAATACCTATGTAGTTTCTTTGTAGCAATTATTTTCAAAGTAGATTTCTCTGCGCCTATACATACAATAATCGAGTTCGCCTGTAACAGAAGCATACGGGATTTATTTCTCCGACGTGTTTAACTAACACTATGTTTCAAAACGTCCGTGTCAATGGACTTCTTAGTGAACTGTCATGAGTCAGTGCTTGACGTACTCATCATCGTGTAGTGGAATCTACTGTGACAACCGACTTGAACCAATGTTCTCAAACAATAATGCGGAAACTTTTTCAAACAAATCGAACTGAAAATAATTTATTATGTTCCATACATAGTCCCAATGAGCGTGTAAGGATGCATTTGAGTACGCACCGGTAAAATGGAACTGTATAAATGAACGACTGAAAAGCGGAGCACATTTAAGGAGACAATACGAAGTAGTGAACATGGCGACACACAGGTGCAACTACGTCACTGTGTGAATCAGATTACGTGGATAAAACTTTCAAATTGCTTAAAACATTTTATGTAGAATATTTTTATAATTACAGTCTCGTAGGAAAATAATCCATTGTTGCTAAATTAGCAACACCGTTAATAGCAAATTGTGTGGCTGACGCATTGTTTTTATGAGTTATTTTTGTCATTAATTTGGCTGTCACCTACGCGTGACTGACTGTGCTATGCTAGAGTCACTGTAGTTCAAAATCAACTGTGTTTGATAGCGTACGTATATTACCATCATTGTATTGTAGCGATGTATCGCGATGGAGCCGACGTCAAGGGTGACTGACCCACTCATGGCAGATATTTGTACAATTGTGTTTGTAGATTCGCTCCAAGGACGCCGTTTACGTCACTCGGGGTAATCGACTATCATGGTATGATAAAGATCGTATCACACGAATTTTATCTTTATTTCGTTGTATCAAAGTTAGTTATGCAAAAAGGTGGGAGATAACTACCGCTGAAGGTAGAAATGTGGATTTGTTAATTTGAAGAGACGATATTCTAGAGGTCAATAATACCGGATGAAATCAATAACCACATTGCGTCGTTCTATAAATATGTATGACAGTCCAGGGAGAGACTAACTTCAAAATGTTAACGATCTATTTATATGGTGATACACTTGTTATAGATATTGTAGATTAGATCGCGTGCAGTGCACGTAGCTGAAGTGGAGTCACCGAGTGGCGGGTGCGGGCGCAACACCCGCGCGACAATGCGCCGACAGCCGGTCATTAACCCCTCGCACCCGCCGCCGGCGTGCACCCTAACGCACACACAACCCTCCTCCTCCCAATGTTTCCCAAATAATACTACTTTTGTAAACACCGATGAGTCCCACCAATGTAGCACGAACGAGTATTCAAAGTTCCTAAGTTGGCACAAAAATGTGTTACGCTGGGTTTAAGTAACGTAACGCTTACGATGTGACGTGGTAGATGTACATCCCAAAAAATAACAAAAAACGTTGCGCAACCCATTAACGGTGAAGTATTTATGGTGTTACGTAAATAGGAGATGCGACATGTTCGTTTTGTGGGGTAAACACCTGCACACAGCTTCGCATCACGTGGCGTGCCCGTAATTAAATTGTGTCTGATGAATAGGTTATTGCCGCAGCTTACTGCAAATATTATGCGACTTAAATGAGGATAGTTAATGTTGTAATAAAATGCACAGTTAGTTGAATGGTGAATACGATCGAAATATGACTGAATCGAAGGCTGCTCATCAATTCAGGACATGTCACTGGAGCCTAGGCGTGCCTGCACAGGATTGTTCTAGACTTCACTCGTACAGTTACTAGCTAACGGCACCCAACCGTTTCCGTGTTCACGCAATCCCATCTGCATTTGTAAGTTATTAATATTTCAATGTTAAAACTTTGTAATTTGTGGGAAAATAATTTACAGCCAGATTTAAAAAAAAATATCAAACGTTTCCTCGTTTTCAGGTCCTATTTTGATTTATCTTACTTATGTTAATTATTTAATGGAAAATGTTTGTGATTGTCACAATCATTTGTTTATTTACGCGGTCTTTTTAATGAGTCATCAACGTGAAGAGTGTTGATGCGTAATACAATTTTAATTGCTCTGATACACACTAATATGGTAATCGTAGTAGCAGGCTGTCCTATAAACTGAACACCTACATAACAAAATGATTAAGACCTTATAAGATTCGACTCTAAGTGGAAAATTATCATTCAATTTCATCATTCAAACAAGACAACAGTCTTATTGGTTTCCCTGGAGCAGGAAAACCACCTCCGAAAATAGGCCACTGAAAACTCTGTAAATTTCTGAAACGCATAACTAACAAGCGTGTAAGGCATGAAGGCACATAATATGTGTCGCAGCGTACGCTTTTAGTTTTCGCGCCACAGTTAGCCGATATAGGGAATCGTGCACGCATCGGGCGGGCAACGACCGCGGGAACTTGTAACTACATCCGAGGGCTCAGAACCGTACAGGCGTAACTGCGCCTCGGAACCGGCGCGCTTACGACATTGTTTACCCGCGCGCCTTAGCGAGCGCTTTGAACCCACACTCGACACTCGACAGGGCACAGGCGTTCCTCGCAATACCGATAGAACTTCCGCAGCATAACGTGCTTAATATAAATTGACAGCTCGCTGTAAATATTTCTGTCCCAGTTCTTTATTTTGTTACATATTATGTCAAAATAAATACTGCAACGTCATCGTTACCTTCGCCATGTCAACTATTAGGTAAATTGCCCTTGAATTATTTACTTTTAAACAATATTACATATCATTCATTCTACGATCTATCAATAACGCCCGGAAAGAATTTGCATTGTTGTTCCACTTGTGCGCTCTACTATTTTAAACAAAACTACTTAATACGTGTTTTTAGAACAAGTTTAATGAAAAAATGTAAATTAATTGTGGCCCATTTCTCGTTCCAAATACACATAAAATAAAAAGTTTAAATATGTATAATTGAAAACAGCATCACTACACATAAGTCAAAGACGTGCTAGATGCAGCTCTAACGAAAATTCCAAACTGTTATATAATGTTACAGATCAAGTTTATTAATGTCATAGTTGTGAGCAGTGAATGCCCTTTACCGGAAGACGTCATTGCTGCATAGTCATGCTCGGAGAAAGGCCTGAGAAATTTCCCCGCGTTACGACATCGCGCCGAGTCAACCGCTGGAATTAGCGAACGGGCAATACGATGGAAATGGAAAATCGCGAAGTGCAGCGGGGAGTTGGGGCAACGACGGCTCAGGGCGGGGTGGGGGGGTCCGGGCATTCGCGTGCACTGGCCTATATGCAGTGCGACGACACCGGCGCCCGGGAGCGATGCACTCTCTAAGTACATACTCGCAGTGCCGCGTACTCGACGCACACTAAGGCACACACCTATTTTTTTTCTATGTGCAGTTGTGTAGGACGCCGTCGAGTCTCTCTTTACATAAAAAGTTTGCTTGAAAAGAAGACTTTCAAAGCTGAAGAAGATTGAAATCCTGATGTACACGCAGCACAAACACAAGTATTCTATATCACTGCACAGACTACCGTCAAAGGAGAGTTTTACGTGACAAGGAAAAGATCCTTGCGGAGAAAATGCTCCTTTTTAGTTCTGAAACCATTTTCTTCAGCGTTCTTGCCTGCGTACCTACATGTATGTAGTGAGCGACTACATGCAATTGTTTATTACTTACCGACCTACTCTATTGACAGCTTGCCTCGTTTGGACTATTTACAACATGAGCCAAATTAAGAATTCCTGAAATTCTTGATTTAATTTGCAATGATATTTTAGTTATTTTTTATGAACGATAGAAGGTACAACAGCTTTTAACATCTTTGATACAAAGTAAGCCGGACAACCAAAACTGAACGATTGCACGACCGGAAATCCCGCCAAGTACCGCAGTCGGCAAGTATGAAAGTTTTAACCATAACAAGTGACACTGCACTTCACGCATGCAAGTGGCGGCAGATAACCGTAAAAGTGGAACGGATATTGGTGCATTTACAATGGAATATGCATGCGTGCAATGGAGCGGGGTGCCCGTGCGCAGGGTGCGCTGACGCGCCGTGTTCCGGTCTGGATGCGGCTGACTCATGCACGCACTACCCGCCCATGTGCACATAGCCTAAACTGATCATTAGCTGCCTGTTTGAAGCGCCGCTCACATGCGAAGGATTACTACGTCAGGCCTAAGTCAGGGTTTTTCCGACAAGAAAATCTGAGTAAGAAACTATCGATCCTAATTTCAGCAAGTGTATGGTTATTGTGTTGCAATTTGCACCTCGTCCAACTCTTTCTTTTTACAGGCTAAATATTGTTGCTTTTAACATTTAAACTGCGGGCACTATTAGTCGCAATTCACCATCAAATTGACGTTTATGACCATGACGCGCTGACTATACACATTCTAGGCCACACGCTATATTTAACAAATCTCGGAAAGCTTCCTCAAACCTTGGAATATAATACTGTCAAAGTGTTTTAAAATCTTTTAGATCCTACTTCACAAACAGATGTGTACAGATGTGTCCAGATGTGGCTAGCTAGACCGTTCTCATACAAATAGATTTGTTACTTTATAACAAAATAAAAACAAAACATAATTTATTTTAGTTACGTACTTATGTAATCTAATCTGTTATAAAATTCGGTAGTGTTATGTAATTGTTTAGACTCCCTATCGATTTTAGTTTGCAGGTTGTTTGTTGTTATCACATATACAAATTTAATTAAGTAAAACAGTTTTATTTATAATTAACCGTAACGAATAAGTTACACAATTCGTGATCACAGTGAAGAATTCGATAACGTTCATACAAAGACCAAAGTTCAATGACCGCTTACAAAGGTATATTTCAAGTTCAAAAGGTCACTAAAATATTCTATAATACTTGAATTGCTCACCTGTTGGTTGCTGTTGCAGCTGTATATTGTCACTAATATATTCCATGATGATAAAACATCGGTGATTTGATTAAAGTTTAAAATAAAATATTTAGTCTAAGTTAGTGTATGTTAGGTTATAACCGGCGCGAGATCCAACAACGGTTTGGCGCGAAAGCGAGCGGCGAACGTAGGCTGAACGCGTGGGCGAGTCGCGCGCATGCGCCCCCGTGACGTCAATGAACAACCCCCTTCTACACCCTCCGACAAGCGATAATTTAAAGCGTGAGATATGATTATTAAATGTAACCTTTCAAGGATTGCTCAGTTTAATTAAATATTAAGAGAATTGTATCGATAATAATATTTATTTTGGCTAGATCTTCCATTTATCAGATAAAAACAAAAGGTCGTTGAACTTGATTTTCAGCTTATGGCACTGACGAGCTGTTATTAGCTTTCAAAGAGAATCATTAGTATGTAGATGCATTTTAAGGTAGCTGTTACTTTTAATATTCTCTCTTATAAATAGATACTCCAACAAGAATTTATGAGCTCTAATCTTATCTAAAACCACTTGAAGTAATTTAAATGTTAGCAGGTAATGTTGTTTGCGGACCGCGGAGGAAGCGGCGTGATGTGGGCGCGAGGGGTCGGCGCAGTTCACGGCCAAGTGGCGCCACCACCCACCACCACCCACCACCCTGCCACCCTACGGCTGTGTTCACGCGGCCTAACTAGCCGTTGCTATTTTTAGGTCTCAGCTTATGCTTGGGCTTAGATGTAAGTTTATGGAAATCACAGACTGATTGTATGTATAAAACTATGGTGCCAATAATGTCTAGTATTTTGTTCAATTTATTGTGTTTTTTTAACCTACGATTATACCTATCTATGCTTGTTCATACCTGTTTTATTATCCAATTATATAGTAAAGCTTAATAAAATAATAATAATGATCTAAAAAATACCTACTGATTTCCAACTAAAGTTTTGTACAATAATGAACTGTGAATAACCAAAACGTTTGCTGGTAAACAACTGTTTTTAGTAACTTCTAATATACTGACAATCAACAGACGGTCTTAACCCGCCCTTGCTTCGCACGGCTTATAGCGCTTGATAAAACGTCGTACACAAATGCTTAAATGAATTATACCTACACATAAACCATCATTATCAATCACTCCGTCCATTTGTGAAAACCGTAAGAAAATCCGTTCGGTAGTTTTTGAGTTTATCGCGTTCAACTTCAGACAGACAGACGCGGCGCTCCGGACTTTGTTTTATAATATGTAGTGATTATATAACTACAAGGAAAAAAATATCTGCTATTACTATGACGGCCGAGATGTTTTCGTTCACGCGGGAAGCTAGCGACATCTATCTAAACTGTTTCAAACGTTCTACTCGACGCTAGATGGCGTTGTGGACAGTTTATTTTCCTTGTATTTAAAAAAAGTTAATTTCCCCTTAAAGTACTGTTAACCTTTCGTCAGATGAAGCCAATAGTTTAAATAGCGTATAATGACGGGTGGTATAAGAAATTAACAATTATTACAAAATAAAAAATCTGTTGGTCCTATATCTCAAAAGACATACTACGTAGCTGCGTAGCATGGTTTATTAGCATAATCTATTTGGTGGTATAGGAATAGTAAAATTTAACAAATCTAATCTACAAAATAAATATTTGTAAATTAAATTGGTTACAACAAAGCAAGCTCTGGTCATTGGCATTGGACTGGCATTGTGTGCTAGTCTAACGGTTCTTTATACATTAAATAGATTGTATATAGAGTTAAGAGTCGTATACTGTACATAGGTACACGTACCTATATATATAAATTCACCTTATACGAAAGCGATCGCGTTCCATATTTTTTAGATTGATTTAATAAATATTTACGTTATATTAAAATCTTTGACATAAAAGCAAAGCTAGCTATCTACGACACATATTAAATCTGTATACGTTAATTATTGTCCTACTTAAAGAGTTAAGTATATTAAAGTAATTTGTTAGGATAAACATTGGGGTCCCATGAGCCGATTCCGACACAGTAGGGCACACAATTCGGATGGCCCGGAAAGTTCGGCGGGTAGGCAGGGCTGAGGTCATCGACCTCGCTCCCTAACCTACTCTGACAGTATTTAGAGCACATAGGCCACGCTCCCGCTCACCGTCGATACAGCCTGCCGCATCTAGGTCACCACTGACTCATGGTATGACCCACTATATACTTAATCATCAGTGTAAGAGTAAGCGTAACGATTGCTAACGCGCTCTCGAACGCCCGTACATGCAGATTTATTTTATTAAGAAAAGGCTTCGTGGTAGGTTCGCTAACATTAAAGTGTGAATTCTGAATTAAATTAAACAGTTGCTACAGACTGCCGTAGCTGTACATAGTGAGACAAGATGCAATATGCCTGGTCAGAAATGACTAATCTTTAGCTATCTGGCAATGACCGTTTCAGATGAACCTTCAGTAAATTCCCACGTTTTACAAAATATCTATTATTAGTAGTGATAATCACGATATCTGTCCATTATTAACTCCATGTTTATCATTGTGGATTTAAAAAAAAACATGAAATTTTATTTCAGGAATGGAATGCGTAATATCAATAAATAGAAGCAATAAACGTTGTTCTAGGCCAGATATTGAACGATGGATTGAAAAAAAAAAATACACAGAAATTACGATGACGTAGTAACTAGTAACATTGATGTAAACTCAATGAGTGGGAGATTCAAGGTGCGTTCATATTTCCAAGGCGAAATAATTCAATTGATAGATGGCATACATTCAAATAAAGGTCTCTGGTTTATATAGATACGTATGTAGGTACTCTTGTAAAATGACAATTGTTATATGTCCATATGTTACATCCGTTACAACAAATCTAGTGATAGATACGTTTAATGAGTACGTGTGTACCTATTTTCCTTTAGCGTAAATTGTTATATAACAGTTACTAACTTTGGCGTTGTCCGTCGTTCGCCTGCTACTTA
The DNA here is from genome assembly GCA_947568875.1 of Fissipunctia ypsillon. Taxonomy (NCBI): domain Eukaryota; kingdom Metazoa; phylum Arthropoda; class Insecta; order Lepidoptera; family Noctuidae; genus Fissipunctia; species Fissipunctia ypsillon. Next base: position 13,512,067 of record OX387654.1, on the reverse strand, counting down.
GCTATAAGAATGTTCTAAAAAGTGAAACAACTTTTCAGTGTTTTGGACTACTCTGTGGTTTTGTCCTAAATTAGTACAAACACAAGTCTTACATAACCGCTTACAATGAATTACTAGTCCGTTTTCTAGTAGATGCTAATAATAATTGGCATAGCAACAGGTATTTATGGCCCAAAATGATTAAACAACCTACGTACAAAATTACAAATAGACTTAATCAACTATCTATTCTTGGTAGCCAATAAAAAGTTACATCGAACTAAGTCATGACCCAGTATTTTCATTTAAAAAATCAGTTAGTTGAAATGACGGACAATGTTTAAGTACTGGTCGCATATAAAAAATGAGGTAATGAACACAATGTTCGGCACTCTTCTCAAAGTTTAGGTTCGCTGAGCGGCGGCGGGAGCGGGTTACCGGAGAAACATAACGCGGATTATAACATGGGCTCCGTACCCATACAATATGATCGCTTCGATATACAGTTAGTTCTTAATTAATCATTATGTCTATAGCGACGTGGAAGTAAGATACGGTCGGTTGCGATGGTTCGGACCTAAACAGTGTCTGCCACAGCAACGGTATGGACGGCTTATGGCGCTATAGGCAAGTGCAATTGTGTGTGCAACATGGGTATAATGACGTAAATTATCCTGTATCCAAAACGTAGTAAAGCACCGTTTTAGTTAGTCATTTCATAAAGCTGTTATGTTGAAACGATGGGTATTTTCCGCTGAGTGTGCCTGGACGAGAGGTCCGCGCGATATGACGCGAGCGCAGATCAAATTGGGGTCAGGGCGGCGCGGGCGTCGACCCGCAGCCTCTCGCGGCTGTGTCCCCGCGCCCCCCGCGCGCCCCCACCGCCACAGCCTTCTACCACCCCACTACCCCTACATTATGTCTTCAGCTCATTCGCGATTTTTCCATGAAACTTTCGCTGAAGTTGATGACCGTTTTATATTTATGTGCTTCATAATTATTATTTATTTTATTTGTTTTCTTATTTTGTTATACAACAACAATTGGCAATATAGAAGTTTGAATTTAAAACGTTTTGTTTCTTTTTTACTACACGAAGAGTGATCATTAGATTCGTTAGTTATAACAAATTGATGTTAATTGTGTATTGGATTGCGTGCATTACCGCAATAAATTGCAGACTATCAAATAGACTACCTAATTACTTAAGTAGTTAAATGCATAAAAGCTATTTATTTAATTCTTACGTGTTGACTTTACAACTGAATGAAGATGACGTATTAATTAATAATACGAAATACGTTATGTACCTATACGATATGCAAAAGTTATGGGCACCTGCATAACGACTTTCTTTATTTACGTTGCCAATCGATTTGAGTTAAACGAACTCACTCTTTCCTATCACATACTTTCAACAATCATCTCATTCATATTCATCGTGTATGACTACACTTTACGTAATAAGAGATTTACTTTACTTCTTTTACATTCAAACCACGTACTTATCAATCAAACGATGAATTAATTACAAGTCACACAAAAGTATTCCGTCGTTTATTATGAATGATCGAGTGATTGCAATATGTTTGATGTCTTTAACATTTTAAATTAAATTAAACAATTAAGGTTACCTACATACTTAGTGTGACGTTACAGGTACGGATTTAGTGTGATTTAAACAGTTATTTGTGTGTGGGGAGCGCGGCGCGGGGCGGCGAGCGTGACCCAATTGCAGCCGGGTGAACGAACTCGAGGCCTTGATCGCAATACCGAGTCCGCGCGCCCGCGCACCCCGCGCCCCACGCTCCGCCCCCTGCGCGCCGCGTGCTCTCTACGTCACTCCGCACGCAACACGCAACACTTTGTTTCATATTATTTGTTTAAAATTCACGGCTCGTAAAAATATTTGATTTTTACGGTCACACTATGTTACTAACAATGTAGACAGTAATATTAATATTGTTATGATTTATTCGTTTTACACTTGCTATTGTTGGTTGCGTTTACGTCGTATTTCGAGAATTTCCAATTAATCATACCATATTGTGTCTGTCGACACCCTTGCACCATCCCGTCTTCCTAGCACGGCGGGCTGTGCTGGGGCAGCTGCTGCGGGTGCGGAAAACCTCAAAGGCGCAAATACTCCAATCTTATTGGGACTTTTATATTCGAGCCGTTTGGGGTTGAAACACTAGGGCCATGGGGTCCAAGTGCCCACTTAGTTTTTCGAGACGTCGGCGTCGCCAGGCGGTTGGTCGACTCTACACGTGACCAGAGGGCTGGCCTATTTTTTAGCCAAAGAATCAGCACTGCCATACAACGTGGCAATGCTGCCAGCCTTTTGGGCACTTTTCCTATTGACAGCGATGCGGACGAATTTTTTGATGCTCTCTGATTATTTCCCCTCCTTTTTATATACTTGTACATATTATTATTATTATTTTAAGACTGTTAGTTTTTAAATTATGTAAATATTATTCCTATCTAAACATCATACCATATTGAATTAAATTGTATGTTCAAATTGTGACTGGGAGTCTCTACCTCTACTTAACTCAAATAATTTATTCTTGACAGTATTTTGGCCGTCTTTATTTAATTAATTTAGTCCTAATTGCAAAGTTACTCCGAGAATATTAGTCAGGTATTATGTAAACGTACAAGCTTATTGATATAGGACGAAATCTAGTAACTTATATTCCACTTGCTTATTCTGTTTAGGTTCGCAGGCACGAGTAAAAGAGACAGTCAAATCTAGTTAGCGGCTGCGCACACGGAATAGAGCATGTCTTACGAAATACGGATTGTCGCTATTCGCGGCTATGGAGGTGTCGTGAGTGAGAGTGGGACAACAGTATTTCAAGGCTTCATGTAAATTATTATTAGAGTATCGGCGCTAGGTTATTCTGAGGCGACCTAGATAACGCGCGGGGCCGTTGACCGCGGGCCCTCCGACTGCGCGCGGCCTCCAAAATAAAATGGCATTCAGCGATGGGCTCCACTTGCGCAACTCGACTCGACCATGATGTCGAGCGCAGATACACACTCGCTCGTCTTTGCGAATAATGCAATCACTATTGATTGACTAATACAATGTATTATTTGAACGTGAACTGCCTTTGCAAAATAATTACGTTATCCACGTAATTAAACTTGGCAGAAGTAAATTTGCCCATTGTAGATTTATTTATTTCAGTTTTGGATAAATAGGTCATGGGAATTCATTTCCGCTGAATTTTCAATGTAAGAAGATCACATCGTGTTGAACATAATTGATAATTTTAAATCAAATACAGTGTAATAGGCATGTGGAATACCAATACTTGTTGTATGTACAGTACGTCCGTACTTGTTAGGTAGGTTGGGTTGCATGCATGCATAGTAAATTAGTAACAAATTAATTAAATCCCAAAAGATAGTTATGTCCGACTCTGTGATTATATTGCCAGTAGGAGCGAGGATACAAAGCGGCGCGGCGGTCGGGGGGGGGGGGGGGGGGTCTGTGATTAGCGACGTCGAATATAGCCGGGAAGGCCGAGGGCAACGAACTCCGCTTGACCTAGATCCGCGAGCCGCGCCGCGCGCCCCGCACCGCCCGCGCGGTCGTCCCCACTCGCAGGAAAGTGAAAAGGACATTATTTTATCCTTTTAACCTACTATTATTTTAATAATACATAACATAACACAAAATAAATATTACAACACAAAATGCTAAACGGCTTCGATAATAGAAACGATTGTGTAAATCACTGTTATCAAACTTTGAATTGGCAAATCCAAAAAGCGATGAAGGTACACAGAAACGAGAGGATCATCCAAACATTCACAGCACGGTAACATGAGCACACGTTTTGGTTGACAGGTGGAGATCAGCTGATGGGCGCTCACCTGCGAGGACTCGGCCGAGAAGCACCTCGGAGTCGGTGGGGGGCGCAGGGGGCGCAGGCTCCTGCGGCCGCTGGTGGTGAGGGCACTCGGTCACAGTCATGTCGGGAAGCGGGAGACGCATGAGCCGCGCGAATGGGGCGCGTGCGGCCGGCGGCGGCGTCAGCGCGAATGGCGCGCGGCGCTTGCCGCTACGCCGCGCTTGCCGCTACGCCGCGCTCGTAGCACCCGCTACGCGCCGCCCGCCCCTAACAACCCTTACTACACCGGTCTCGGTACCGGTATCGGGATACAACCCTTACTACACCGGTAGCGGTATCGGTATCCGTTTTTGATAGGTATGCTTCCAGGGTTTAGCCCGTAGCGAATGAGACGAAGACATCAAATATTATCGTTGATTTCTATTGTATATTAGACGTCATTAGATGTTGGATTGGTGTATTTTCTTGGTTTAATGTAGTTTAGTATCTTGCACTTAGGTTGTTATATTAGACAACCACTATTTCCAGCAGCTTGTTACGCTGATTATTTCAATTACAGAATGTTCAATTTCTAATTAGTTCTAATTATCCGGCTTGAGCTTATGTTGTAGTAATGTAATAGCCTTAGCGAACAAACTAATGTAGGAATTGAGAAACATATCCATCGGTAATCATATTTTTTATTTTTGAAGTGTTATCAAAATACATGCCAACTGTTTACAAATCGGTACCGACAGTACGAAACGTAGAGACAACATGAGAGTATTATAGGCTGATTATGTAATACGTAACGGTGTAACTGATTTCTAACTTAATAAAAAAATACGTTAGTACAATGGTTGAAGCAAAGTGTTATTGAATTTTTCCATCTGGAATTTCTCAGTAGCAGCTCAGAGACCGTATTTCTGCCCAGCTGATGGCAATAGGCTCGCTCCATGTTACATAGGACTTAAAAACATAACTGGTGAAATGTGGGTGGTGTATGTGTGATGTTGTTATGCAAAAAAGAATTTCTGACTGTATCTACTATCTTAACACGTGAATATCGGAAATGCCAACAACCCAGTGAACTGAAAACCTAAATCTAGAATTGGCGAATGATTCGTGAGCAGAGTGGCGAGTTAATAGGCCAAGGCGACCAGTCATACTCTAGGAGTCAGCTCTGACCGTGCATTATTACCAGCTGTAAATATCACGGTTTTACGACTTTCAATAATGAACGGCCGCTTTTAAACTTTTAATTTACGACTAAAGATTGAAGGTATATCCTTCAATCTTTTATCGTTAGTAAGTCGGGCGCATGAAGCCCAATACTGAAATTCTTGGAGCATTATAGGAATGTGCTGACATGTATGTGTGCCTACCTTTAGGTAAATAAATAAATGTGAATGTAGAACTTTGTAAGTTTCTGAAACTGAAACTTAAGAAATTATATTGTTTTAAAAAAAATAAAAACGCAATAATACATATTATTGCGTAAGAAAACCACTAAACCTACCTAGGTTTAGTGGTTTTCTCACCAACGATTTCAATGTGTTTTTTGTCGTCTCTAGAGTACAAAATATTTACTAGACGGTTTGAAAGTTTCAGCAACTCAAAACTATAGGCTTAGCGTTAGGTATAAACACGAATTCAACATTACACAATCGACATATTAAGATGTGTTGATATTTTGTGTACTACATTAGACGACCAAATGTCTATCTAAAGGTAAATTTGCGGTATTTGGCTTTTTCAATGGCTCGTCTTTGTGTGCTTTACGCGCCAAAACTAAATTACTTCAGTGTACGCGGGTAATCTTTTGTAGGTATTAAGTCTAATTGTAATAAAGTTTATCTTATTCATATCAACATTAAATTGGATAGCTTGTAATCAAAGCTCAGAAAATACAGCATCAATTATTATTTTCTTCTTGTTACAATTTTGAAGCCTATTTATATAGCAGTAAGAGTGATTGTTGAACAACGGCAAAGAGAACAGCAATCATTACTCCCTACATACACGTTTAAGTAAAATATGCAAACATCACTGCAAGAGGTCAGAGTTCGGGTTAAGCTGAAGCCGGGCAGCATCAGGTCACGCTGACGTCAGCAGCGGTCATCTACCTCGGTACACACCCCCGACAACCCCCCCCCCCCCCCCCACGCGTCCTGCCCGACCTCACCCCGCGCCCCTGCACCCTCGCTCCACATTCATGCTGCACTGGTATCACCTATCTGTGCATTCAAATGACACCCATTTTAGCAAAGAGAAATTTTCTGACTTCATAAGTACTTTCATCTGTTGCTATAAGTGTAAAGTTCATATTTTGATAGTGTCCCACTTTTGAAACTAGATACCTACTCTCTTTTATTTAACACTCAAATTCGCAAACTTTCTAGGTTAAGTGAGATCTTATTGAATACAAAAGACGTCGGCTAAATAAAACTTGAAGTGAATGAAATACGAGTACAAGTTACAAAGTAAACAGAAAGTTTAGTAAACCATTGTTACATAAATACTAGCAGTTCTAGGAAGTTCGATAGTGTCACTCCGAAAGATCGACATGTGGAACCAACGATCAACATAACTTTAACCATTAATTAACATGACTAAACTTTAATCACATACATTATGTCAGCTGACACAAACGTCGCTATCTCAAATAACAGGTTCAAAACTTGATTTCTATTTTCCACGATATGAAATTTTTGGTGTCTCAAGAGCAGACCAGTTAATTAACAACAAACAACATTTGAAAGTAAGGGAAATATTGTTTTAATTAGCTGAAAGTGCGCAATATTACGGTTATGACGAAAAAGCTTCCATGATTAACGCGACCTCATATTCATGACCACATATGCACAAGTGTTATCTTTGCAGCATTATTTTTATGTCGCTTCATAACAAACAGATACGAGGCGGCAGGTATATGTATGCACAGACGACAGGTACATTACAGTACATTCTTGACGGTGCTGCACTCCTACAATTAACTGGAAACAGGCTTAGAACTGGACCCGCGGGGTTCTTGACCCCAGCGTGGAAAGTGGACCATAATGACAACACCACTTTCATTTTCGCACAACTCTCACCGACGCGAGTTGAGATCGAAAGTGTACTACTTTAGTGGCTGCGTGCGCGCATCTACCCCCCCGCAGCCCGCGCCCCACCCTCGATTCCACTTTCCTATGTTGGACGCGCTTTCTTCTGATAGCGCCGCTGCGCGAGCGGCACTTGTGCAATTCGCTTTCTAATTGCATTGTGATTGCAGTGTGTCTGATGAGTGCTAAACATCATCTCAGTGGCCTACTTTCCTGTGTGACTATATTGTCTATTATAATTGAGTGCCACCATTAATCTATCTCATTTAATTCAAGAAATTGTTTAGAAACTAGATGTGGTTCGTGCGTGCAAGCCACGCAAGTGTTTCGCAATATGCACGTCAGAACACAGCAGTAGTATTTGAGGGGTTGTTGATTGATGCTATTTCATTAAATTAACTAATCGAAAGTAAAAACTACAGTGTAGATATTCCTTTTCTAGATTTTGAAAAGCTTATTTTTGATTTACAAAAATAGGCTTAAGTATATATGTATTTTAGTAAAATTAATAAAACTGGTATATGGTGTGTCAGAGTTCATTGACATGTAACCGCAGTTATAAAACAATTAAGGCAAGTGGGACAGGAACACGGATTTTCAATATTTCAATATAAACACATGACGCAAAACGGATACGAGAACGTGTATGTATGTATGTATGCTGAATTGCTGACAATAGAACTCTTACATGACTTTATGCCTACTTACTCTTTTACTCACGTTTGTAATAAATATGATATTTTATGTTTATATGTTACGGTCATTGTTATTGTGTTTTTGGAGTAAAGATTGTAAACTTACTATGTTAGCAAAAATGTTTCATTGATGCTCGAAACGATATCTCTATGCAATAAAAATCGACAACATTACCACACAACAACACCAACAACACCAACACTAGCTTCTGCCCGAAACTTCGTTCGCGTGGAAGTCGTAAGACACCACAATATACTGAAATAACAGCCACATTTTTATAAAACTTCCCTGTATACTACGTTTGTAGTTTTAGTCTCAGCAGCCATAATACAAATAGAGTGAGGACTGGTGACGCGGGAGCAAGTGACGTACAGTTGTCCGTGTGAGAAGCAGCTCGTCCTGGGGTCGACTCCCGCAGCCTTCAGTAGTAAGTTCCCATTGCTTACGAAGTTTTTCGCTTTTAGTGAATTAATGAACGCCTGCGTTCTTGCATGCATATAGGTACTACCTAATGGCACAACACTGACTGTTGCATTCTTACCTACAGATTATTCCTGACAAACAGCTATCACTTTAAGAGGGAAGCGCTAAGGTAGCCCGCGAAATTCAAATTTTCTTACGATTTTTGCGATTTGCAGCTCAGTGTCGGGGTGTATGTTGATCAAAGTATGATACGCGACCGTAACAAATATGTATTTATAGAATTATAATATTAGAATTAGTAATACAATTCCTTAAGTTAGTATAATCCTGAAATGTTAAGATTTCATAAAAAAAGTCATTCAATAGACTTACTTGGTCTTAGAGAGTTGTATTGATGACTTTAATGATTATAATTCTGTAAACTCATATTTGTTACGGTCGCGAATCATATTTCAATCAACATACAACCTAATACTGATCTGCAAATTGCAAAAAACGTAAGAAAATTTGAATTTCGTGGGCAACCCTGGCGCTTTCATCTTAAAATAATATAACAGTAGATTGTAAACACACGGGATTCCTCATGAAAAGTCACCTAACCATAGATATTTATTTTTATTATAACCATAGATAACAGAAGAGGCCTAATCTTAATGTTGTTCTGTGTAGTACGTTCCACGAATTTAACTATCACATAATAGTATTACAAAATGTAAAAAAAAGCATAAAATATATCATCTGTTGGGAATCGAACTTAGGTTTGCAATGCAGTCGCCGCTAAGCTATTTGCTTTGTTGAAAGTTGACTAAAATATCCGTTCTTACATATTTAATGATTATCTGCTTAGCTTCATAAAGGTATGATAATCATATAACCCTAGAGAAGTCGCGCCTTTCTTTGAAACGTGAGTGATCGCGTGGGGAGCATTTTGCCGCCCATAATAAAGTGCATAATTGTTTAAATATATTTTAGTATTACATTGCACATTGTATTTAAGATGTGTGTATATTACAATAAATAAACATACAGTACAAAAACAAATAAACTATAATTTGTTTCTGCACATGTAGTTTATGAAACTTCTAAAAGTTTATAAAACATTTAAATGGAACCTAAATATTGGTAAAATATTTTATTTACTCCAATAATTATAATAAATCACAGACATAGTGGGCTTATAATCATCTTTGGGAAAATTGCTTACTTTTTAAGAACCTTTTTGTCTGAACCTAATTATTAAAAAAAAAAAAACTTTGAAATATTAAAGAGTTTTCACTATCTCTGGAACTTAATTGCAGCGAAACAGTATTGATACATACACGATTGACAAATACAGTGTTCGTTGTACAGTAACTTTGCACATACATACATGGAACCCTCTGTTCGTCTTTTTATTTTGCTTTTGCTTTATCTTCTCATTAAATTTGATCTAGCCAAGGCAAATACTATAATTTTTATCAAAATGAGAATAAACGTATCTCAGACTTCAAAATTATACTAACGTGAGTAGTCGCGCAGTGAGCAATTTGCCGCCGCGTGTAACCTGGAGGTACAAATCCTTTTCTTCCGCGGACGTCTTTGCACTGATTGTACTCAAATTGCAATAAAAGATAGTTGAGGGATGTGGGGGTAGCTACTGGGACACTTGACCCTGACGCGTGCATTTGTTAGAAAATGATAACATGTTTTCGCTGAGGACAGCAAAATGCTCATATTTTCATTTCCTATTCACGCCAGTCCATCGAATTTGTTTTGCAATTTCTACCTTTTCTAGTACTCAAACCTCAGTTGGTCCGATATCGTTTTTTGATACGTTTTAGAAACAGGATAGATTGGCACCAAAAAGTGTTTAGTGAAAATTGACCACTTTCTTGCTGAACTTTTTTTTTAAATTTTTTTTTTTGAGATAGGTTTGCTCTTGACTCTAGTCTAGGTCAGAGATGACAGAGACAAAGTCAACGATGGAGCCAGCTTACCCAAAAGAAGCCTGTTCACTCTCACTTTGAAGAGATCGGGGCTGTATGCGTTCGAAAACACAGACACAGGCAGACAGACACACACACATACAACACAACAAACAACATTATACAGCCATTATAGTTTAGTATGGCTGTACATTTTTTCCAAATCTGTAAATGCAGATCAAAATGTTTCAAAAAGTTAAGGTCAGTCTCCTATAGACCGTTTTCTAGTAGCGACAACGGTTAAGGTTCCTGCCCTTATTGCCCCATCTCAAAAATCCATCCTGTATATGTCATGATTGACAGCCTAGCTTCCTAAAGGTGATGATAATCATTTAAAAAGTTAAATCTGTAACTATCTCCAATATTCTAACCTCTTGGCACGTCTTTTTACAATTCGCAGTAAACTGTAGGAGGATACGAGCATGAAACAATATTACTAATCCCCCAGAGCAAAAAGCATGATAATTTACAGACTGACCATCAGACGAAAATTCTAAAAACTATATTTTCGGCATTAGAATCGTTCCCAAACCTCGTAGCAATTACGTTTTTCAAAAATATTCAAATATACAGCTATGTTATCGCTACAATTTTATTATTTGTATAGATTTTATTATTGACGGTAATACCCGTTTACAATTAATAAAATTATCGTTCTAATATTTCTATTTAGGTAATTTCATGTTTCGCGCCTGGTAGAATTCTTAATTTCCTTCCTGAACATGTAATATTATATATTTTCGATACCATTATGTCCATTGATAGCAGTAGTATATCAGTACAATTTATTGATTAAGTTTCCCTCACAAATCCAAATAGTAACACCTTGCAAACTATTTGAACATTTAACTGAACAGCAGAGTGGAATGTGGTCCGATCAGTCACGCTCGGCGGCTAATGAATATAGAAACCTTAAAATTTCGCCTACAAATAGTACCTACGTGTCCCGGATTAGCGGGCCCATAACTAGGGCAGTCATCAGTTGACTTGACACCATTCTACTCCAAAGAGATTAAATCATCAAGATTTTAAAATTAATGACGTTAGCCAGTAAGTGAGGAAGGCATGAGTAACGCGCTGGCAGCGTGATTTAGTAAATCCTAATGCAAAATTATATAGTTGCCAAGTGCTTATAGATAAACGCTGGTAAAACTAACAAATATATGTAGTCTACAAATATAGAACCATTACATGAATGTATAAGTTTTACTTTTCATACTATGTGAATAGTTTCGAAACTACGAATAAGGTCACACACAGCGCCACACGGCACCACACGGCACCACTCGCCGTGGTTTCACAGATTTCGTTTAATTCTGTTACTTGGTCGTGTTTCCTGTCATACCGTCCACCGTGTCCTATATAGGTTTGATGGCCAGTATTCAATGTAAATGAACTATTTTCTTGTGGGTTTCACTCTTGCATACATTGTTTACGTGTCACAGGAAGTGGCTTTACAACTGAACTACATACGATGATACGAGTCGCTTTTGTGTCGGGTAACGGGACTCAGTGTTTATCATTCAGGGTCGGGCGACTCGTTTACTTAGTCATAAAATAATGTAGCTGAAGGCCTGCGCTCGCTGGACATAATTACAATTTAGTTTAACTAACTACCTACATTTATTTCTCAGTATTTCATTCAGGTCACTTTTTAGGGTTCCGTACGCGAAGGTTGCCAAACGGAACCCTATTACTAAGCCTCCGCTGTCCGTCCGTCTGTCTGTTCGCGGGCTGTATCTCATGAACCGTAATAGGTAGACAGTTGAAATTTTCACAAATTGTGTATTTTCATTGCCGCTATAACAACAAATAATAAAAATAAAATAAAGTTAAAAAATAAAGTTAAAAAATAAAGTTAAAAAATAAAGTTAAAAAATAAAGTTAAAAAATAAAGTTAAAAAATAAAGGGGTCCCCATACAATAAACTTTTGATTTAGAATTTGTTTTTCTTACCTTGGCATGTGGCATGTCATTGTTTAGAACTCATCGATTAAAGTACAAATGTAATTTTTATTTATTTTTATCTTAAAAAATGAAGAAATAGGGGGCCGCAAAAGTGTCAGTTTTAGACCATTTTTGTACGAGCTCTATCGCAACAACTAAACAAGTTAGAAAGAAACTTCTGTATATCATGTATCATATACTGTATTTAATCAACAAATACTAAAAAACGCCGATTCATAAGGTATTTTGTTTAATGGGCGATTTTCTGCAACTGCAAAAATTACTTTGTAATTCACAGTATCACTATGAAATACAAAGTTATCTTTGCGATTGTTAAAATTTAAGATAAAAAATATTCTTTGTTTATTATTTTTTTTTAATATTTTATTGTAGTGTTAAAATATTGTACGGTGGTACGGAACCCATCGTGTGCGAGTCCGACTCGCACTTGGCCGGTTTTTTTCAACCGAGAAGCCTTCCGTCTACTCAGATGCATAAGTATTGCAAAGATCTATCTACTTTTTGTCTACACTATGTTATGCAATCTTCTCTGAAGTTATATACGCTGCCGTCGATTGTAAAAACATTATATTATTTTCATTTACCTGACTAAAATACCTAAATAGGTACGCATCTACTACGAGCCAGAAGGCCAAGAAATCATTATCATTAATTTTTTTATGCTACCTATGAATAGACTCACCATAACTCAAATAATGGTGATCGTACCAGCCCTGCGGTCCACAGAGCGGTGTCCGTCACAAAAACGGTTTCCAAGAAAAAGCTCGCGTACAACCCTATTTAACTTTTCGTTTCTTTTTTTGATCCACAAAATATTTTGTCTATATGTGCGTTACGTATTCATACGCCCCTAGGCAATGAATTCGATTGTGTCAGATAAAGCTAACCGTGTCGCACCGACGATCTAGGTTTTGAGCACGTAACTTTGTTGATCTGTATGAATGTTGGCAGAAATGTATGTCAAAACGTAAAGAGGGCGACAGCGCGACCCACTCGCACTGTTTTTTTTTTATCGTTAGATCCTGAAATATGAAAGCTTAGAAGGATGTGGATATTACTAGCCTGAATGTGGAAAACTGCCAACAAGCTTTATGCCAGTTCAATCATGAGGAAAATGCTAACCCTACAGCTCTAGTGTTTATTGCATAATTATAAGGAACACTTCATGAGGCACTCATTGTAATCTTTAAAATGGATTCCTCAAAAATTTTTATTAGAGGTACATGCTAGAAGGCTTTGAGCGCAAACCAGATGAAAATAAGTAAGAAAATTTGAGTGGCAATCAAAATTAAAAGTTTTATGGTACACAGTCGTAACGGCTAAAGAATTTCTCGTAACGTGTAGTATAAACTATTTATAACTGGGTGATCGAGAAGGCCATCGAAGTGAAGCGATAAGATTTATGACCAATTGTAAACAATCACGGCCATTCGATCCCATATCGTAACCTTGTTTGAAAAATACTGAACAGTATGTAAATAAGTATGCACAATTAACCTCATGAACTGAAAGTAGCGCCAGATGTATTGAACAAGTATCAGGGCAGTGGCTGGCCTCGAAACCAATCGACTTGTGAATGTGTGTGAACCCGTTTTTTTATATTTTACAGGGAATTCGATATTTGCGAAACTCGCACGCAGCTAACTGGTAACTTAATAATTTGTATAAATAGCTGGTCATCTTAAGGGGGAAGCGCCAGGTAGCCCGCGAAATTCAAACTTTCTTACGTTTTTTTTGCAATTTGCAAGGCAGTATTAAGTTGTAATTTGATTAAAGTATCATTCACGACCGTAAAAAAATATGCATTTACAGAATTATAATCATCAAAATCAGTAATACCACTCCATAAGTTTGTGTAATCCTAATTGTCAAGATTTCATGAAATAGTCATTCAATATAATTACCAGGTCTTAAAGCGTTGTATTGATGACTTTAATTAGTATAATTCTCTAAATACATACTTTTTACGGTCGCGAAACATATTTTGATCAACATACAACTTAATACTGACTTGAAAATAGCAAAAAACTGTAAGAAATTTTGAATTTCCCGGGCTACCTGGAGCTTTCGCCTTAAATACAATAATTTGTGCTTTTTACTAATGTACTAGAAAATATGTTAATATTTCGTAAGTAAAATGAAACTTCATACAAAGTTATTTAGGTGGTACTATTAGAATTTTCAGCGCAACATTTTGATATGTCTTAAAATGTGACTCCTGAAAACAGTTACGGCATTGTTTCATCACAATATAAAGTTTATTAGTATATTGTGCTATTACAAACGTTAGTTCTTCAAACTTCTATTCAATTAATCATCCTAGTACTCTAAAAACAAAAACTCTAGTCATAGTGCACCCATATGTTGTTGAATTTAAATAAGTTTTTGTCTGACAGGTACTAAACCGAACAATCTACATTTTTCGTTTAGAGTTTGGCTCTACTACAGCACCTACAAGCCTGAATCCCACAGCAATTTTATCAGAACAGGATTTAATTAACTAAACAATTGTTACGTTTAGAAACCATTAGTATTTGTCACCTCCGATGTGCAGTGCAATATGTGGATGTTTTTCTTTGCAACGAAAAGTAAGAGGTTCGGCCAGGCCAGGCGGTTGTGCGCAGCCTTGATCGCACTGAATTGGCAATATCCTGGAGCTACGAGAAGCCCGATTGGCGAAACCTTGCGACCTGCAAAAGTCGGTCGATGAACTCAGCAAGGCCGGCCCGTTGCCGCTTTCTTTGTTCGTGCTGTCGCAACCCGGGCTCCAGCCACAGCCTCGGATCACTTTATTAAGCCTTCACTCATCTAAATTATAATCGTTCATAAACATTGTCTACCAGCATTCCCGATGGCCTCATTTGAACATTTTGAACGTACTGTGTGGTTGTTGCGAGCAGTCTTTAAAATCCCAAATTATTTTTATAAAGCAAGAAAAATCGACTTACTAGATTTTTAGTATTTCCCAACAAAAGTAAACACGACTAAAGGCTCGCTATTTTAAAGTCAGTCAAAGCTTTGGTATTAAAAATGGTAGCTATTCATTTAATTTGTTTCAGATGTGAGTTTTCATCTGTTTGAACAGATTTTTTTTTTTGTATCGATTCGACACGTTCGAATTCGTAAGTAAGTCGGTAAGTATAATATTTTGTAAGTGAAAATTAGAAGTTCTACGGGGTTGCGCTTTGTATCGAATCGTTCCCCTTGTGGGGTGCAATAAATATAGCATAGCGAAATATTTCTAAATGCTTACGTAAGCAGCACTTGGTATGTAGGCAAGTACGTTACATTTACGTAAGATGGGGCCTATTCAATCACTAGTTACTACCGTCTGCCGGTTACATAAACCGCGCGTATTGCTCACGGCTCTTTGCGAACAACGATAAACGCTTTCATTGTTTCCACTGAACTACATTATAAGGCTTGAGCTGATGATGTCACTTTGAGGAAAACGAATGACCTGTTTCCCGATGAGGACTGAAATATGAATAATTTTAATATAGCTTATTATTTTATTGCTGGTAGCGATAAAGCTCTATAGCTTGCACATGTATGGCCTACGAATGTGGGAATTAATTGACTGCGAAGAGGATTTTCCTTGATCATTCTGAGTATGAATGGGGTCTTCGTATGATTGCATGTGTTGTAATGTAATGCAGGTTGTCGTTGTTGAGTTTGAGCTTTTAAAGACAAATGTAAAGTTTGTTGTCTTCTTCCATTTTGGATTTTAGTAGAAACTCTGAAATTTAATTAGTTCGCACAAAGCACAAAGTGGCTTTACAAATCCTTGCCGTGTTGGTTGTTAGGTACTTATGTCGTGTGATCGAGCACAAATAAAGGCCGTGCATTTACATTTGCTGCCAGAGCGTTATTTCGCAGTTATCGTAATAGGTTCCATGGCCAAGTTGCAAAAAGCAGCGCGTGCGCAGGTAAGTCGTCGACGCGCCTTCAGCATTGGAGGAGCGGGAGGGCGCGGGGACGAGGAGGGCCACTTTCACCCGGCGAGGCTGCGCGGGCGTCGACCCCCGTTGCCCTACTCCGCTGACCCACTCTGAACTAACCGAAACACTATTCACTTTCATTTCTGCCGAGACTATCATTAGGCCCGAGGATGCGTCTTGCGCTGCCTCGTCACTGTTGCAGCATTATTGCGAGAGGTTATGTTCATTTTCTGCGCTCGCTAATCTATCGATGGCGTGGCGGGAGCGATGCGCCCGCGTCGGAGATAGTCGACGAGAGTAGAGAGCTGGCGCTGACGGCGGCGGCTTGCGTAACACTTGTTATTGGCGAGAGTGAAAGTGGTGAGCCGCTGTCTCCATACTAATGAGCGCGAAACGGGTGCGTTGGACTCACTCCGGAATATGCAGCACTGGGTTAAAGTGTCACACGACGACTTTCCGACCACTTACATAAGTTATAACTTTTGCTTTTGAATAGGGAAATTACAAACAATACGCACGGACAGTCTCGTTGTTTGTTGTCAAAACTTCCAGTACAGATTACGTAAGCAGCTTGTTTACGACGTATTACCTAATTAAGAACAACTGTAATCAGTATCGGTCCGATTTGGAACGTAAAATGTACCTGAAGTCGTTAATTTGATTGGTATCTTCAGGTACCTTACTATGCTGATCTGCACACTTGCATCGTAAAACCTGCTAGCTATAAGGTACAAAGCTGCCATAGAACTTAATTTTGTATTTGTAGCCGGTAACTAGGTACATAATATTACCTCACGACTAAGCTGCCTACTTAAGTACTCAAATATATGAAATTCGAGTATTTGTTCTAGTAAATCTAGTATGATGTTATAAAACGTCATGGATTTAAACTCCGCGCCAATTTGTCGTTCGGTAATTTCCGTGGGTGTTCGGGCGCGCTCGGCTGGCGTCTCTCGCAGCTCTGCAGCGACCTCGAGCGACTCGGGGCAACGATCGCTGACTAGGCCGAATGTATTACAAAGTCCGAGTCGGCCGCGGCCGCTCCCTGCCTCTCTGCCTTTGAGATCCAGCCTAGGCTCGCCTCTTACCGCACGCCGATACCTACAGCCTATGTCTGTTACTCATTATATCAAGGTGAAACAAACAGCCTGTACCTTGTGCTTTAATAACGAGCTTTCAGTAACCTAGTGCATTGTTATTGGCGCCGATCAATTTAATAATTAAGTTTTCCAGAAACATGTTCTGATCTTGAACTGATCGACTTGATCTTTTACAAAGACATGAGTTAAGAGAAAGGGAATGTAACGGATAACCATGAAAGTCTATACAAAGATAACTACATCTTAAAAATTTAACAGGTTTTAATGATTCTAGAATCTTCTAACCAAATTTCAATTTTTCAGTGGTGATCTCATTTCAATTCAGCGTCAAGATAAGAGCGCCAACGTACCTTTGTTGTCTAGTGTTTGCTGAAATGTATGAACAATCAGACTTTCATGATTAATGTGACGGGAAGTTTAAAACGAAACGAGAAAATGTTACAAAACCAGATCGCGGCCCTCAGTCTACAGTTCACGCACAATTTGTCGCCGTAAATGGAAATGTTGTTGTTTTGTAAAGGGTGGGTGTAACGCACTTGTAAAACAGGTCACAACATTAATTATAATAAGCTTGCAGTTCGACGACTTTAATAGTTTTACTTTCAACGACGACGGGACATTATTATACGCAATCAGGAACGTACACGGACTGAAAATCATAAATACGGTTCCGACCCTTATTGTGAACACTTTATGATCAACACGTTTCCGGTTTGTAACACACTGTAATTAAACGAGCTACGAACGTAAATATTTTGAATCAACTTCAGTAAACATGACTGGAGTGGCATTGGTTTGTGATTGTATTTGCGCTAGCTTGCTACATACTTAAGACCACATCTATGTTTCGACTGAGTGTTGTTGTCGTTGTATTGGTAGGTAAATGGCATAACAAGGTACAAATGTTTATAAAGGTTGAGGCGGCATTCGATAGCACCAAGTGTATCACGCTGAGAAGCAACGTGCGGCAATAATCCACGGGCTGTTAAATTTGCCAGAGCGTTAGAATTTGCGCGCGTCGCACGTTCGCAAGATAAGTCAGTCAGGGTCGGCGCGGTGCCGACGGCCGGCCATGCACCCGCGGCTTGCGACACCGCCCCGCGCCCCGCACCTCGCGCCCCGCGCCGCCTGCACCAGCCGAGCTCAGCCAACATAAACCATGGGGAAAACAACAACACCCACGCCACACTGCTGACGTGTCCTTACTAATTTATTATGAATTAGGATGCATATTGCAGTGCGCCAGTTCCAAATGCTGTTGCAATTTATTGCGAGCGTTTCGTCTCTCCGTGAACAAACTCTCAGCTAATTGGTCGCTTTAACCGCGTTTACGAGTTAAGTGACTGATTGATAACAATACAAACTAAGTTTACAATCTAGCCGGACGTAAAAAGGTTAAAAACAAACGATCAACGAACGTTAATTGCTGAAAAAAGGAGAAACTACTCCAATAGCTCAGCAGTACAGCTGCTCCCGCGGAATTTATGTTGTTTACGTATTCCCTTACAACGGTTAAGCACTTACAGTTCATGCACCTTCGGTCGTTTACATGAGTTTTTCATAACTTACCGAGCAATGAAGAAACATAACTTGATTTGTTTCAATGCTAAGTTAAAACATTGTTGGAATTTCAATAGAAGACTGATAAAAATGCTTCAAGTGGATGAGCAACATGTTTATGTAAATTTCTCTTATAGCTTCATTGCTCATTTGATTTATCCACCGCCGTGGAGAAAGTGGTTGTTGTAAATATTGTTGTTACATAACGCCAACAACCGCGAGAAGATATCCGACTCTGCGTAATTAATGTAAGTGCGATGGAATCAAGCAGAGCAATTAATAGGTGGCATTTGAAATGAGTTATGGTTAGAGGGTTGCGCGGCTGTGGTGTGGCGGTGGTGTGGAGGTGGAGTGGCGCACAGGGAGCGACCTATTTGCGGGTCGTCGGCCGGACTATATTTAGCGGCGGCTACCGGCTCACGCGATGCATCCTGCACTTATTTTCCATTGCAATCGTTATCGCAATTCATATACGGCTCACGTTTTCAGAATAATCCCCTTCACATTCTTAATATTCTTATGTTTACTTTCAAACGTAGTTGTGTCCATTTATCGTGTAAACATACCGTTTATTAACTGTAATAAATAATACTTTTACAAGGCTAGTAAATATAAACAATAGCTGTCTAACTCAATTCAATTCAAAAATTTTCAGATAACACAAAAGAAAACAGTTCTTGTGATGTCATTCGATACATGCCTCACAAATAATTACGATTTACCTTTGAAGATACCCCTCAACTTATCGAGAGTTAATCTTGCAGCATCGCGCGGAGGAATGACCTGCCACTTACCTGTAACAAAAGAAAAGTTATCTATTAGTAAACGTATTGTATAGACAAGAGACGCAGAACAGAAGTGACTGACAGCACCACGACCTGCGGCAGACTATTTGGCCCACGATCTGAATTTATGAAACTGAATAAAACACGAGCCTATATATTCTAAATGCGTAAATATATACTCGTTCTTGTCTTCGTTAGTATTATTATGTTTCCTAATCGAAATATATTTAATTATTATTCCGTTTTCCTCAATCAACTTTTACGCTACATGAATCTGAAGAAGAACCCACACTCTATAGGTCAACTAAACACCAGTTACCTATATTTGAATTCCCGGAATAACCTGAACCTATTATTATCGTACAGTAAAACACTTTAAGCTAACTCGCTGCTGTTGAAGTCAGCGTATTTGCCTAATTGATCAAATACATGTAGTTCAATATGTCAGATTGAACAAACTTGTTTCTTATTACAATGATATTTAGGTTGAAACTCGTATGAAGTGAGCTGGCGCTCGAGTCATTACGTTGTCATCGTCCTAATTTTGCAGTGTCCTCGTTTTTGAGGTCAGTCTCTATCGGGGCAACGAACTCGTGCCCTTATCGCGGCGGGAGGAGCGGGGCGCGCGGTGCGAACGGCTTCACGACTCTCGTTATAAACTAAAGTTATTCTATTCTACGATAGATGGCGCTACACAAATATAGTAGAACATTTTAATTTAATTCAGCATTTATACATTTTTAAAGGACTTTTGTTCAGTTTTTAATGAAAATAAAAAAAGTGCTTACTTCTTTTTTATTTAATATATTAAATATAGGTACAGTAATTTCTGAACGCAACCCTATGAAATTGACGTAACACATTAATAGATCGTAACAAACAAGTCTTGTACGTAACGTAGATTAGTGCATCCCTATCGAAGCGATAGTACGTCGGCACGTCAGGCGGCGCACACGGCTCGTAGTCCGTAGTAGCTCGTAGCGCTACGCACACAGTGCTACGAGTCTACGTACTCGTAGGTACGGGCGCGGGTCGACGGCCGACAACCAGGGCAGCCTTGCTCTGTCCTCCGCGCCCTATTTCTGTCGCCACGGTGCGCTCCCCTCGCGCGCACCGCTCCTTCCCCTTCACCTCCCTATAGAGATCCTCAACGTTGAAAATTACTCCAATTTACCTACAATTCATGTAATTTTTTAAGAGCTACAGTAAAACTGTTAATAAAAAATATTTTCAATATATATTTTGTATGTATTTTAAGGCACTTGATACACCAGCCTAGCTAAAGGTTATTTAATTAGTCATACATAACTATGTTATCAAGTGCCATAATGTCAAGATAAATTCGGGGTTAGTCACTGCTTATAAAATTAGTTATATGTACAATAACAAAAAAATATGTTATATGCTGTAATTCTGTGATGCACTTCATGTAGAGTACAGATAATTATGTTATTTAAAAACTATAAGGTTTTGAAATGTTAGTTACCAATATTAAGATTTTGGCTGGTTAATAAGCGTCATACCTACCTATATATTCCTCAAGCACATATAACTTCAATGAATGCATGCAAGCCAAGCATATTGCAAGTGTGCTGTGTTATGTGCAGCTTATCTGTCGTGTAACAGAATTGTTTCATTGTTTTTGAATAATTACTAGAAATTAAAGCGATTACAGTGCGAGACACATTCGCTTGTCATTTATCTCAATAAGTGTTATGAAAACGTACCCCCGATGTTCTTACGCGTGGCAATGTCTTCGTAACAAAGTTTCTTATTAAAGGCATTGTATAACACGTTCGATTGTAATCAAGTGTCGTCAGTGCATGACACTTATGTACGTATACATAACTACACTCACACATATAGCGCCTGTACATGAGCGATGTATATGTGTGACGTGGCGAGGCGAGCGGCGTGTGACGTTGGTTGCGTCAACTTTTACTCGCACTTTCTCGAGCTGCGCTTGCGCAACTCTTGTACCGCGCAATACTGGTTCACTCGCCTCGGCACGGTGACAGCATTTCTCTTCCACCACCACTTACTTACGTCTACTCATCGCTCTACAAGATATTTCCACATGATATTAATCTTTCTCTACATTAAAGTAACCACAAACAGTGATTTAATCGCTGAAGAATTTACGTAGCGACAGTTAACAAGCGCTTTATTATTACTCAAGCATATGACCTTAAACTTATTATTAACATGGTTCCAACACAAACAAAGAATGGAGCAGTTAGCAAAATACAGAGAACTATGTACACAAGTAAATGTTAATAAAGTGTTTTTGCATTTATCATAGTATAATATTTCTGAGGCAAGCAATAGAAACAATTCAATGAAAAGTTGGTGGTAGGTAACGGGACGACGGGGGGAGGCGGCGAGAGTGGAGGGGGGAGCACGCGGTACGTGCCCCAGTTTCGCGCGGGTGCATGAACTCTAACGAGGTAAGGCCACCGACCGAGGCGAGCGTCAATGTAAATACTACCTTTCGCTTATCGCTTTACGTTACGTTTTAGCTTAAACTGCGTGTTTCTCGATATATCGTAACGAAGCACAGGCTATCTAGTGATACCACATGGAGGAGTCGGGCGTGTGACGCTACATCCAGCTGCGACGCGACCTTCGCAATTATCGCCCTCGCGAGATACGACTCGCTCCTGCTCTGTAATACCACTTTATACATCCAACATTAAAATGGACCACTCTAAAATATAATAAACAAATGCTTTTAGAACAAAGTTGGCGAATCTGTGAAACAATTTGTGTTCTAAATCAGAGGCTTCCTTCTGGAATGTTCGAGACACGACTTCGATGATTGACAAGACGGCCATTTTAATTTCAGGTTAAGATAAATACCTAATCCTTTTAATTCTTATTTCGATAGAGACGGACATAAGTAATGTACAGCAATATGAATTTGAATAGCATTGACCGAATTTGCACTGCGTTGCTAATACATACCTACTGCTATTAGCCTTTAAATGCCTTCGTTATACCAATCACTATTGTTATTGAATTGTAATTGCAATAAACCCTAATTAAATACTTATCATTAATATCATCATTATTATGCTTGATATTTATGGTTTGGCCGCCTTTTTCAGTTAATATAAATGTATAAAATTTTAGTGTCGGGGATTTTTACAGCAAAATTATAGGGGAATGACGTAAGAGATATGAAGTAAGCGCGTCAATGTCACTGTATCTTTTCGCCTGCTAACGAATTGTAGGCTAGGCATAAGCCTAGCCTACAATTCGCATAATATTCGTAAATATTATTAATTAATTTGCATCGAAATAATAAAGTCAAAGTGATTAGTACAGTGGACATGAGTCGGGCGACGTAGACAAAGCTTCTCATACATGTAGGTCATCGGGAGACGCTGCACACAACGATATTTGCGCATCACAAACACTCGCTATCCTAAAATAGATCTCAACAAAATATTCCTACCTCTGTTATATTTTAATACTGTGACGGTTTTCGTCAACCACATAGTGAATATTTACTAATCTTTATCTAGTTTACAAAGTTTAGGCGAATTCGACCAAACTTTTATACCTAGTATAAGTCAAATCCAGCGAATATTTTTTTTTCATTGTGACAGATATTCCATACAAAATCTGTCAGACGTCAATTTTATTCCGCGGATAAAATATGTCTGAATTTGGTTAAATCAGCCCTTAGTTGCTCAATGATTTTGAATTAATCATTTAAAACAAAAGCGTCAAAAATAATTAGTACGTTCCAGTCTCATCATAAAGCTAACCCCAAAATGACAGAAAGGAAACTTTCCCATCGTAACCTATTTACTCCAACGAAACAAGTCCGTCCAAAATACGCTCAGTCAGTTCGGATTCGTGTTAAGCTCTTCCGACTTCGTTACGTGCTCACTTTTATAGGTCACAATATTATTATGGTGGTGTAAAACAAGTATATTTACACAGGACTGTGTGATTATGTGCGACAAAGGCAATCGGATGACAGGCTCATGAATAATACAATTGTACGTATTGGTATATAGGTCAAGCTGTCGTCGGATACGTAAACAGCTGTAGTCACAGCTTGGGGGGCGGTGGAGTAATCTTAGCTTAAGTTCTTGCTTTAAAAACTAGGACAGGCCACCAATGGAGACGCAACCGTGACGGCCGTGGGTGGACAAACTATTATGAAGAAAGACCTTTGTTAGATCGAGCTGAGCACACTAGCACACGGTTTCTGATCGAAAAGTATTGTTGTGTTAAGTCGAAAATATTCAACTCAACAGGTGGACAAATGTTGTTTTCATAAATATTAACAACACGAACAAAGCTTTACCTGCACACCAATGTATAGAAAACTGCGCTTGGTAACTATATCAGCGAGTAGTCGTGTACGGGTGCACAAACATTCTTCTCTAATAAACAATGTGCATAAATATTGTGAAGGATAATTCATCACTACAATGCATGCGTGGAAAAGTAAACAACCTGTATTTGGGACAATAAACTTCATCAAGAACAAACGATAACTCTGGTCGATAGTTAAGTAATTATCTCATTATGTTTTCGAACAGCATTTATCTTGAAATTAGCGTAATGAAGCACGCATTTGCATTACCTAAGAGAACAAAAAAATGTTTCTGATGTTAGTGTTGCTGCAAACCTTGTTGTTACTTTCGATATGGTGTGAAGGATTCTCAGTACCTACATAGGTACGCATAGATAAAGGACATAAGCAGACGATCGGCCTGAGTATGTAGAAATATAGTAAACATGCTTATCATTAATGAAACGTCAACTTATTACGAACTGTGTATCCTCAGAAACTCAACGTTATAAATAAAAATGCAAGCCCTACCATCGGTCAATCACTATTTGCACTAGCTTAATTATTAATGAGATACCTAAAACGCTTGCCGTATTATGCATCTATAGCTAAATGTTAGAGAACCTAGTCTAAAATGTAGTGTCACAGTGTGAAAAATACAGTAGAACAAAAGATTGCAACGAGAATTTGCTAAATTCTTTAAAAATTCATGTCGTGAATAGTTACTACATTGCGTAAGTTTAATTTGTAATAGTAGCTTAAGTATGAGTAAGAGTTGGTAAATTAGATTGTCATACTGTTGTTGTTTATCTGTGGTTTAGTTAGACCGTGTCACTGGAGGTTAGATGGTCACCTCGCCCCCCCACGCCGCTCGCCCCCCTCCCCCCTTTGTCGCCTTGCAGGAGCAACAAACTCTGCAAGGTTGCGCTGCGACCGACTCCGCTATCGCTGGCTACAGTTACGATATCGCCCGCCCTTCTCCGACAAACTACTTTATTTTATTACATTGCTGTCATATCGATATTATGTTTGAAGGTCTTAAGGATTATTACACCTTTGTTTGTACGGCCTTAATGAACGGTATAGGTATTTACATGAAATTAAAAGAGCTCATCTAGTTTTGCAGTTATTACTAGGGTTAGCTCAGTAGGCTCAAATATTTTATATACTTATTTATTATGTTCTATATTTAATTATTAAATTACGAATTTTAATCAATTAAGAATTAATCACCAATTTACCATAGTGCTACACACGGTATTCTAAATCTACTTACGGATAGTAAGATAACTGGCTAAGTGCTCATTATGTGACTGAAATTGTCAGCATAGTCAATAGGGAGCAGACATATATTCAGAATACACGTATTTTGTCTGACTAACACACAATATTTGGGATTTGTTCTCGACGCATCCATGGTTTAACTCTTCAAGCGAAAATAATAAGTAGTGCCATCTGTGGGCGAGTAGCGGAACTAATGGCGTCGTAGCAGGCGTAGGCCCTGCCCGTCGTAGCAAATTTCAAAATATTTTTTCTTTGTTTACAATATTGTTCATATATAGTTAGATAAATATAATACTTTAATGAATAAAATAAGTATATGCACATCAGCAAAAAATCCAAGGTTTTAGCGATGGTCTACGCCTCTACGGAGTTGAGAGCAATGGCAATTTTTTTTTTTTTAGTTATTTAATTATTCATCCTTCCAAGATAATTTATTGAAACTTGTGACGGAATATAAAAGAAAACCAGTGGATTATTTACATTCCCGCGCAATTTGCGTATCAAAGTTGAAGCGCTCGTGCACGATGCAGTAAAGACCGATAGGCATCATTATTATATTCTATTAAAAATCCATTAAGAAATAGAGATCGCAAGAATGAACGGGGTTGTCAAGGTACTTAAACTATCTTTTATGCGGCTGCATAGTTTGTGCTTGCAACTTAGATTGTGTGACCTTATACCAGTCTCC
Organism: Fissipunctia ypsillon; assembly: GCA_947568875.1. Taxonomy (NCBI): domain Eukaryota; kingdom Metazoa; phylum Arthropoda; class Insecta; order Lepidoptera; family Noctuidae; genus Fissipunctia; species Fissipunctia ypsillon. The sequence continues at coordinate 13,486,415 of OX387654.1, read as the reverse complement.
GTTGAATCCGTCTTAAGAACTTTAGAACTGAAGGTTCTGGAATACTGATTCGTACTTTATAAGTAGACGAGGCGTAGGAATGTGCAGGTATAAGACATACCTACCTATGAATGTCGTATTTGCGTTCTTTGTGTTACCCAGATATTTTATGATCATATTTGTCTCGGATCAGACGCAATTTCTAATTCATATTCATTTTCTTCTTAATTAACGTATAAATAAGATTTTCTTTGAAAACGACCTTTGAAGCTACAATTATCATTTGAGGGAGGCCGAAGAAAAAATTGTTCAGGTACCATAAACGCAGATACAAAACTGTAGGTTTTTAATCTTATGATGTATTAAACTGGTATTAAATATATTTATGCAATGTGATGTGATACACAGTTACACCATATTATTTGGCAATAGTAGACATTAAGAAGAGTGGTTGTTCCGAAGGGAAGCCGATAGGAATCAGGTTGTATGAAGGCTACGCCCCTGACGAGAAGAATGCTGAATATACAATAAAACCAATCATGATATGATATGTCAGTGCTACGAAAAAACAGTTGAATATAAGAGATGGGGCTTGCTACTGTTCCTTTGCAATATATACAACGTAAGTTTTTTTTTTGTAAATAGTGAAAGAAATTATCTTATCTTCCTTCTAGAACATTACACAACTTGAGTTGGCTGGCCTTTGGATAGACGGCCCACGTGTTATGTTTATCCGTTAATCGGTTACAGACTCAAGCTTGCGACACGGGAGGAGATGCCGAACATTTCTATGTTAATCCGAGATAAGCGTGGAAACCAGTGCTATGCAAGCCATGGAAGGCAAGGTGTTAATACTGTGATAATATAAGTGTATCATAAGCTTTGTTGTGTATTTTTATCAAAATAACACAACTAATTGTTTGACACTTCTCAACAAAATACCGCCCGTTTCACATTTATATTTAAATTCAAAGACTAAAAATAAAAATATACCCATAACGTTGGATATGAGTCAGAACGTCATTTGTTGTATGGGGAGCGACGACCGCGAGTGAGTGACGCATTTCTACGTGCCGTTCGAACACGCAACACATCGCACCGCTGACGTAGCCAACCGTTTTATTTGTTTATAGGTACCGATCCGGATTTATAACCTACATTATTTAATATTAATAATAATTGCTTTAGAGTGCGTCGCCCGATAGAGTGCACTATCGTTGTTACTTGTTGAGCGTCGAGTAGGACGCCAGATTGTTGTTAAAATAATTATTGCAGTAATCCCAGCAATAACCAATGTCTATTAAGATTATCTTTGAGTTTTCTTTGTCTATAAAGTTTTGAATTCCGTGTTCCGAAATAATTCCGTGAAGTTAAAAATAAGCCATAAAGACATGTTTTGTAATAATAATACCTATTATGTTCAAAATAATAATAACTAATTAAACAGAACTATACACAAAAAAGTATTACTTATATTTTCCAGTATTTGCAACCTAAATTCCATAGTCAAAAACCCTACACCAATACAAAAAAACCATATGAACCCACCTGAACCCTACCTTTGTATCCTATTCTAAAAATTTGTGGATGTTACTAATTTATTACGTCATGTTTTTTTATCATAGCTTTCTTTTGTTTTATAAAATGTACTACAGTTGCGTTAAGTAGCGCCATCTTTGAAGATTCACTTGAAACTTTAAGTTGCAAGCAGCCTTCGGGCAGCGCCATCTAGCGGAATTTTCCGAAACAACGTAGGCTGTATAAGGTTAACGCGTGCAAGAAGGCCTTGGAAACGCTACTAGATACCGCTTTCCACAATAAACGCGAGCTTTATTTAAGCGCGAATTGAAAAACTTTTGCAATTTAGATAGCACGAAAAGTTTTCAGAATATAGTGAATTTACTTATTGAGTTTTTCTTTCAGAGCTTTTCTATTTTTAGTTTTTAAATAAAAATTGATGGTTTTGCAGTTCCCACAGAACTTACTAAAAAGAAAATCAGGAGAGTGTAAATATGATACTAATCATATTTTTAAATCACAAAATAATTACTTCGTTTCCCTTACCATAATAGGGATGCAATTACATTAAATGATTAGTTAGATCTGTCTGTCTGTTAAAGGGTTTCTCAGTGTTCTTTTATTGTACAATGTTACAAAAATACGTTTTTGTATCATAAACACGTTAAAGTACAAAGCGGGCAAAGAGGGCCCCAGGTGATGACACAATCTAAACAGTTTCCGTCACGAGAGGACGCGCTAAATGGTCTGATTCAGCAGATTTCAGCTGTTTTGATAATTTGCACACATTTGCTGAGTTCTAACTTAAATAACTACGTAATGTAACCTCCAGCCGACTTTCGGACTATCGTCCGGAACAAATACACGACTGACCTACAAACACTCGCGAACGCAAAAGATAATATTAGCCATCCTTTTTTTACATCAGCATTTCAATATGGTGCGGAAGAGATGGAGCATCTTGTTACGATGACGAGCCTCCGTTCTCAATGTCAAGTTCACCGATTATTATTAGTGCTCAATGCCACAAACTCACGCAAGCATTATGGCGGATCGCCGGACGAATGAGTACACTGTAGAGGTGATTTTTCTTTAAACTATGCTATAATTATGAGCAACGACGTAACTAGACACGAAAAAGTTCCACATAGCAGAGCTCACGACAACCAAATCAACAGTCACGAAACTATAACTAACTATACAAATAAATAAAATTGAAGTGTCTGTTTGTAATGTCAAAATAACAGCTTTTTACTACATGCGTGAAAGTTTAAGTTTATACTTATAACAAAAAAACAATGTTTAAAATTTTTGTCCGTCTGTCTGGCTGGTAATCTCCGAAATGGCTGGACCGATTTTGATGCCAATTTCACTGGCAGTTAGCTGATGTTATAAGGAGTAACTTTTTATTATAGAAAAAGAATGAGGGTTCCGTGCAAAAAATAAAAACCCATGAAATTGTGAATAAAATCCGATTCAAATAGGGAAGTATTAATATCCACGCGGGCGAAGTCGCGGGCAACAGCTAGTATTAAATAAAGAAATGACCTTCACAGGTTGACATCATAATTTTATGTACTTACAATAGCTAACTTTGGAAAATTTTAAATACAACATTATTTTCCGTATGAACTTGTTTCATTTACGAACTCCCAGAAATGACTGTGGAAAGTTTTGAGACGACGCGCTATGATTCTAGTTTACGAGCGTATATTTGATGTAATGGCCGTGTAATAAATGATGAAGAGTTTAGTTAATTATTGTACTATATACATACTATGTTGATTTTTCAGGTTTAGGTCATTCACAAACAGGTAAGGGACATAAGCATGTGTACCTGAGTATCCGAAATATGTGTCTTGCTGGTTTCCATTCATTATAATAACATTAAGTAAATAAACTATTGGGATAGGACAAGGTTTTTAAATAGGCAGCTGTTTATATGTTATTGTTCAACCTAACTTTGACCACCACATGTACCTACAATCATGTTTAGTGTATGACTAAATGTATGTGTTTCCCTTTGTACAATAAACTTATTATTTATTTAATTTTTATTATTTATTGTCAAGCGCTTGTGAACGTAGTTACTGTCTTTGTTGATATGACCTACCTATCACCAGAATGATATCTACGAGTTATCACAAACTAATTACATTGAAATGAGTTAGGTAGGTAATAACGCAGTTCTATAGGTGAAGTAAATAAACATAATGATTTATTATCTTTGTAACATTCTTACAAACAAAAACATTACGCTGATTTATGTATTTTCTACTTGTAGATGACAATATTGACAAGCCTCGAATTTAAAAATTACTGTTCACCCTCACGTTGACTTTCATTTTGTGTTGGTTATTGGTTGTATGGCCGGTCAATACTATCATAGTGTAAGAATTACATAATCATATAAAAATATATCATAATACAAAACTCAACTTTAGTCAAATCGGTGATCTCCACCCTAATTGCGTAACAAACTATCAATCACAATCTGAATGATTTTGAAGCAAATTGCTAAGCCATTGCTTCATATGTTCCAAAAATTTGTCTGCTCAGCAACGTAAATAACGCAATGAATGTTGTTGAACTGTCAAAATGAAATCGTGTGTTACGCAATTAGAGTGCTGTTCCAGGAGCACTTATTTTATATTTTTGAACCCTCTTTTACCCTTCAAAGTAAATACCAGTTGCAGTACGAGGTTAGATTTTAAACCTTGTGTACATACAGGTTGATTGCGATTCCGTTCTGACTGTTTTACAAGTGTTCCCAAGTAACGACCTGTAAGAAAAAACAAATTCAAAGAGCATTGTAAGTTTTAAATTACTTTGATACCCTCTTGCACCACAAATCTTGAAATGCATTTACCGCCAAACGAATTGACATCCACATTTTAAATGCATTCAGTGATTGGTGGTGCAAGTGGGTCTTAGTAATTAAATTGAGAGAAATTCATAAAAAAAACATTAATTCAACAAGTACTCGGAACCAAATGTTATTTAATATATTTATAATCTTGTTACCTATATTTACAATGGTGTTTATCGCCAAGTGGCAAGTTTCCAGCGAACTTCCGCCAACAGCTACCTCCACATAGTTATTCCCTGAATTGGGCTGAAATTTCGAAGCTACAAATAACTGTATTAATCCGGAATCACGTAACGCTGCTTCATGGTTTGTTTAATGATCAATAAGTCATTTTAAAAATTACAATTTTTAAACATTTTCCCTTGAGCCACGAGCTGAATTTGTAAAAAAACTGTCTAATTGTTTATAAATACATAACTATATATTTTTTCCTATTTCACTCCCTGGTAGTTTGTATAAGAACACCTCAGTCTATTCTAAAGTAAAGGTTTTTACGGAAGGTACCAAAGATTAATATCCTCTAAAATTCATGTTCAATTCAAGACTTCTCTTTTTTCATTTTTTCCTGTTTTTACTCTCAGTCTCCTTATAAAGACTAGAAAGGAGAAACTATTAGGTAATATAACTGTATTGTTTTTGGGATTTTGCATTTGCTATTTTAAGTCGGCTTTAGATCGTAATAAAATTGGGTTGAATAAATTATAAGTAGTGTCAGCAAAGGACGCTATAACTTATCATTCGGTCTTAAAGTCATTCCGGTCACATTGTTTTAGCCAATTTAGAACAGAACAAACTTTATTACTGTTTTATTGATTTTCCAATTTTTAGTTCGCTACGGCATTACCTATTTTAGACAATTGGACAAATGCAATTTGAAAATACACTTTATTTTGATTTGGGCAAAGTATTTTTAACTTGTGCCTGCAGATGGCTAGAATTAATCGACCTCTTTTATTTAGCCATTATATCACTGCAATCTCTGTAAATCCTAACGTAACTACGTAGAATTACACACTTTGATTGTGACAGTGAACTAGCCGGAATTGGGGAAGTAATGGCATCGAATTAATTCCGGAGTGCAGTCGTTTTGGGGGGTGCGTCGCCGGGGCCCGCCACGCATTCCCGTGCAGTATTGATCGGCCGTGACGTGACTCATGCCGCCCTTGCCCGACATTCAACTCCCCACCCCAACCCCCACTGCACACGCGTTATTGCCACTCGATATCTATAAACGTAAATATTTAAATAAGTTGTATTTTTAGGCTGTTGCTCAGCGGGTTTTCCGTCGGATTTCCCGGAGGTAAATTTCCTTTGCTGTTCTTTCTGTTGTAGCTAACATTATTTCATTAAAATCTTCCCCTAATAGGTAACTGTGCTGATCTATTTATAAAAATGTTCCCGTTTTCCTTGAAACAAAAATATGATGTATCTGGAGTAATAGTCTTTTGTGGTTAATAATAACCCACCCCAAAGCTCACGCCATATTATAATTACGAACTATTAAAATTAAGTATTGTAGTATGCTTTAAGGAAATGCAATTTCTGTTCCAAAATTACTTCATGAATATTATCGTGATAATGTTTGTTTCGTCTGGAAACAGCTCGCGGCACGCACATTGCTCTCTAGAAACACCGCTCCAGCCCCTTCTCAAACATATCTTCGTGTATCTTGGCTATAACCAATCTACCCTCGTGACCAGGGCACCCTACTAACTTTTATTTCGTTATTAGATCGAAGGGATAGACGCAAGGAGGGCTCAAGTTTATTCCACGTCTACACGGATATTGTGTCGTAATATTCCGGAATAATAAAATATGTTTGAAATAAGCCCTAACACAGTATACTATAATATACTTTGATTGTTGTAATTGTTACGCAATAATAAGATTACATAGGGCTTCTTGTTTTATGAAACAAAAATAAAAACGTATACTCAAATAGAAAGGTATTTTATATTTTTAAAGAAAAGACCCGATTCTATCCGCCTCGTCATGACTTAACAAAAAGATTACGAAGTGAATAAACTACGTGACGTTTTAATTAATAAAAGTATTTAAAAGGCAAGGATTCTCCTTTAGTCACTGAAGGTCAGATATTATGGTTATAACCCAATAATTATAAATACTCCTTTTGTTGTTGCCTACATCATCGCCCGCAAAGCTTCCGTAACCGGCGCGTCGAGATTATTCACTGGAAGCTCTTTAGAGGAAACTGGGCGAACTCCGACCACGTGCTCTCATACCTACATTTAGAATGGACTACTTTACAATCCATATTTTATAAATAACACAAGTGTTTGGTATCTGGGTGCTGATGCACTTAGGATATACATGGTTTGGAGTTTTGTTGCACCTGCACGTGGCTAGACAGTACGAGTCGTGTATTTTAAATACAAGAGTTCGTTACGATGGATGTTCGTAAAAATAAATCCAGTCTAATATTATTAAATACGAAAGTAACAGTGTCTGTCTGTTACCTGTTCATGGCTTAACGGTTGAACAGATTTCGATGTGGCACACAGGTAGACTAGACCTAGGTTAGGACTCTAAGACTTCCTTAATAGTTTGTCGATTACTTAAGTAATACAACGGTGTCGTAATTGTGGCAGTGCTTGGCACACACTTTCCGTTGCGCGAGGGTATGGCCGCCCGGATCGATGCCGCCCCACGTTCACGGTCAACGCCCTCCGCCCGCCCTACGCTTCCGCGTCACCGGCGCCACCGCGCGCCCTTCCGCGCCCCCGTGCCCCGCGCCCCGCGCCCCCTGCACGCCACGCTAAATATAGGCACTCGATCTACACGACCCTTCAGGCCGCAGTTACGAAACATAATTAGCTTCACTATTTCGAGAGAGAGAGGCATTTCGTCTCCACTTGCAACACAACTTGGGATCTATAATTAGGTTAGTATGCACTCGGATTATTCTTTGTTACTCCATTATTCGTATTGTTGACTGCTGTATGCATGTTGAACACCGATTACTTAAGAATTCGTTTTCTTCTCATTGTGTTCTTATACTTACTCCGCTGTTTACTACGGTGTTTATTGAGCTTTTTGTAAACAAGTCTAGAGAACCATTTTAAGACCTTATTGTGTTAGAGCAGTAAATACTAAGGCTCCGTTCCCATTGGCGTACTGAAAAACGATTTCTCGATTTTCGAGGATATTGTTAAAGGAATAAGATGAATACTATACCCTCAAAACCAATATTTTCAAAGCACTTTTTCAACAATTGTTCCAAAAATTCACAGGATCTTTAATCACTCGTAAAATAGTAAAGTAATAGCGCCTTAAATCATGCGGTTTTCCAGCTTGAATTCGACTGAACTCTTTTACTTCCGAACTAAATGGAATATTGCCACTGTGACCGCACCCTAAGCCTATATAACGTTTACGCACTTTACACTTTTATTACAAGCTCGATCTACGCTTATTTATACGCAAATAGTTCAATATCACAAAGGCCTGTTCCAATGAAACTACCTATTGTTGTTAATTCATAGACGAACCGTCAACGACTTGTTTAGGTTGGAATAGGACCTGCGGCTGCGCCTCCCGAGAACCGCAGCGGACGCCATGTTACTTGACCATCGATAACACTTCCATGGAACAGACTTTGTATACATATCATCAGGTTAGTAGAAGACACTCAATAGATCCTACATAGAACGGTCAACCGCACTTTGAACTACAAAAACCACCCTTCATTGCAACGAAATAAAGACGCTAGTCAAAGTCTTAGTTGCTATCGACGCGCGACGCAACGTTGACTATGCGTACATTGTCGTGCTCAGACGTTTAGTTGACTTTATAGCTATATCCGCTGTTACTGAAACGTACAGAGATCCGATCTTAAGTCTTTGCTTGTTAGTTTTACGTATGGTCCCATTTAAAGTATCAGATTTTATATTAAAGACTATAATTATCAGCTTTTCATTCAATGTAGCGTTTACATTCTGATTTAACGATACGTTTAATAGCTTATTCTGATCGGTCGAAAGCATATCGATGCTTTCAACCGATCAGAATGCAAATCGATGGATGCTAACCATAGCATCCTAGTTTGAAGCTGAATAGGATATATTATGACTATAGAAGAAGTTAGACAGCTATTAATATAATATTTATTCAAAGAAAGCAAATACAATAGTACGGTGACCTACCAACCTACGTTCCCCCAAATAAGGACACTGCGATACAAGTAATTTTTCACCAGGAAAAAAAATGTGAGAACGTAAAATGCTAGGATGAAGTGACAAGGCTTTGTATTTATTCACTAAACACAATTTTTTTCTTCCAAAAACCTTTGGTTAAAGAAAAACAAATGGCGATTTTCCGTAGATACAATTACACTGTTTGTCCACCGCACAACGTCAACGGGACTACGTACCAAGATTTTTTTTTTTTGTTATACGAGTATGTGTTGAAACTGCCTTCATTTAAAATAGTATATAGTTAGGGCAGCATAATCAGCCTATAATGTTCCCACTGCTGAGACACACTCTTCGAGAGGGAGTGGGCTGTAATCTACCACAGGGGCCCAGTGCGGGTTGGTAGATGTCACATGGTCTTCGTTTTTTTGGTTCTAGGACAAGCCGGTTTCCTCACAATGTTTTCCTTCACCGTTTTGAGATCAGTGGTGATGAAATTATTTACACAAAGTAAAGCGCCCGCCTAGGTTCGAACCCACGACCTACAACACGTAAGTCAGTGCCGTTGCCACTGGGCCACCACTGCTAGAGAGAATGTTAATGACCAATTATCATAACTACAGAGATAGTTATAATAATTGATATCATTAAAACTGTCGTTAAAACTGATAATTGAAGCAGATTATTAAGAGTAGTCTCCCTAAAGTACCTATACCTATTTGGATTCAAATTGCACCTTGTGTGTTATTTTATTCAAACATGATTAATCTGACGTAACCGTTGTATAACTAAGCCAATGAAGAAAGTCTTATAAACATATTTTAAAAGAGGCACACTTTATTTCACCGAAAGTTAAGATTACCAAGGGTCAACTAGGCCTGACGTAGCATTCAGAATGGCTCACGAATTTTCACTATTGGAATAGCTTTTTCACCATTGCAAAACTCTACTATGTATTTTAAGAAGTATTCTTGAAAATGCTTTTATAATAAACGAATTTAATATAGAAAATAAGGTAACTTTGAGGAAATTTGAGACATCTAATCATGTTACGCAACATAATTTTTCCAAACGAACGATATCGATTGTTGCATGGCAAGTATCTCCTGCAGACGAGCTCACTCGCACATTCCGCCACCCCGACACAGTATAACTACGTTATAGACAAATAATACAAAAACTGCGTCTGACGCGGCGAGGGTCCTCAGCCGTGCTCTATACGTATCTATGGATATAGGTTCATTGCAGTGAGTGGGTGAGCAGACTGCAGGCAAAGCCAACTGAATCCCGGAAAACTACCGACCCAGTCTAGACATGGGGGCACTTCCCCTCGACATCGAACCCCCCTCCCCCGCCCGCACCCCGCACCCCGCCCTGGCGCTTTCACCACCGACTTGCAGACATTATAAAAAGAGAACACACCGAAGCTTTTGAGTGACGCGGTGTGTGACATGCGGACAAAAAAACTTAGGGAAATGGGGATGAAAAATTATAAAAGGTGTTTCCACGTAGCATTTGAAATGAGCTATAAGTTTGTTGCTTTGATATAATGTGCTCTACTGTTGCAAGATCGAACAAAAACTTTGTAGTTGCTGTAGAGTAGTGTTTTACGTGCAACGTTTTACGTGTACTTATCGAATTACTGTTAGATTGTAAACTGATTTTTACTCACGATTATAACTACTGTAATTAATTTTCTGCTTTGCGTTCTTTATTGCCTTGTAAAATAATCGTAAATCATAGTCAGAAAGTAAAACCTGTTCTTAAATTCTTTTCAATTATTGTCTCCTTTTATTTTTGTTTTAGTGATTGCGATACCAAGTTTTGTATCGACAGAAGTCTACCATCTTAAGTGAATGAAGACTAACGAATACCTACGAAGGCAACCTCTAACATGTGAACAACTACTTTGGAGTAAGACAAACAGACTGGAATTACGTATTTGCATACACCATAGCTTGATAGCTATCCTTGAATTAGGTAGACAGTACAATATGCATGATTGACTGTGCTGCAGTGGGTTAGTGAGAGTGAATTACATCCGAGAGGGGGGGTAGGGGCCGGTGCACAGTGGGTTGGGGGGGCAGGCGGGGGTGCTTGCAGACAGGGTGGCTCCGTAGTGTGGGGCCAGACGGGAGAAGCCCGACGCACCTCGTTTCCGCACCAAAGTGTAGTGTAACCGAACATACACAAATATACGCCTGCATGTACCGACTTACCGAGGGTAATCGCGGCTACAATACAGTCTGCAACATTGCAAGCCAACGGAACACGCTTTTCCCTCTTTTCAAAGGCTTTTCTCTGCGATATTTGAAAGAGGATTTGCTAAATGCGCTCGATTAAAGTTATTTAAAGCATATTATTTGTAACGATCGTAGCAGGTGGCGTTCTGTAGTTTCTGCCTACCCCCATGGGAAGAAGGCGTGAGCTTATGTATTTGTAACGATACGTTCACATACGAAATAAGTTTAATATTACAGACTTCTAATAAAAACCGGCCAAATGCGTGTCGGACCACGCACAATGAAGGGTTCTGTAGTTGGGATGAATATACCTAACACAGGAACAAAATTAACATTATAGTTGAAAAACATTTTCTCTCGTACATTCCAACTACAAATGTAAGTTGGCCGAATATTACTCGTTAACTTGTATTTTTGAACGGCCTATTCAACGACACCTCCTCGGAGACTCTCGGACTTATGAGGGAAAGACGATAGTTGCCATCCACGCAGCCGTGTTCGTCAGATAAGAGAGCCTTAAACCTAAAAACCCGCAACATTAAGGTCGCGAATTCGCGACTGAGCAGAACCGAGGGTCGAAAGTGTTCGCTCAACAATTAGGGAGCTCCATCTGAAGAAACTAAGAATTTCGGATGACAGAATCGTAACTTCGAAGTCCGAGATACTTGAGGAAGTCGAGGAATTTTACGACAGGGTATCAACGTGAACGGCGAGCACATCTCACACTTTTGCTTTGCTGACGACATCGTCATAATGCCAGAGACGCTGGAACAGTTAGACCAGATGCTGCACAGCCTAAATGGAGCCTCTCGTCGGGTTGGCCTCGGCATGAATTTGGACAAGATGAAAGTCATGTACAGTTTTGTTCATACGTCTTGCCGAGACCAATCCAATTCCAAGGGTCGGTTCTCGAAGTTGTGAAGGAGTATGTCTACCTAGGGCAAGTCATCTAGCTCGGTAGACACAACTTTGAGAAAGAAGCCGACAGAAGGATCCAGTTGGGTTGGGCAGCGTTTGGAAAACTTCGTCAAATCTTCTCGTCACCTACCCCGCAATGTTTGAAGACTAAGGTCTTTAACCAGTGCGACCTGCCCGTTATGACATACGGTGCCGAAACGTGGACACTGACAGTTGGGCTGGTCCACAAATTTAAGGTCGCTCAGCGCGCTATGGAGCGGGCTATGCTTGGAGTTTCTTTGAAGGATAAAATCAGGAATGAAGTTATCCGGAAAAGAACGTAGTACGGTTCTTCTCCGGTTTACTTTGTCGGCGTGATTAATATACTCGTACCCGTGCCAAATTACAACTTTCTGATACTAAGCCTCTGAGCTAAGCTGAGGGCAGACATACAGACATGGCCAAACCAAACTATAAGGGTTCCTTGTTGACTACAGAACCCTAAAAAGGAGGAATATTTATTCAAAAGTCAAAAGATGACGTTTTCTATTCTAAATTATTAAAAGTCAGAACGAACCGTTAAGTTCTGCAATTTATTGTGTCTGGGTATTCAAATCAAACCGTTTATTTCGGAAAATAACAATCCATATATTTTTTATCAGGTACGGTATTTTACACACATGTCAGTACACTATTGACCCGAAACTTTCGTTCTAAACTAAGCATATTTTCTGAGGTAGGTATGGCACTCTATATGCACAATCCATTAAGATAGGTAATGTAAATATAATAGCAGCGTAACTTTACTCGTTAGTTACTTGTATTAGTAATACTATTAAGGGTGAATTCGACCAACCTTTTAGTATAAGTCTAATCCAGCGAATACATTTTTAATTTTTGACTGATTTTCCATACAAAACCTGTCAGACGTCAATTTTATTCCGCGGATAAAAGTTAACTGACTTTGGTTAAATCAGCCCTAAGAGTAGTAAGTATCGCGTGTAACGATCATATCATCTGAAATCAAGGAATTTGTTTCGATGTACGTACTTATGTTTTTTTTTTCAAGCAAACCAATAAGTACTTTAAAGTTTTGTGTACAACACATACCTATTACATAATATTGCTCTTAGGGCCAGAGTAATTAACTACTTTTGATCAAAATTAGCTCTTGATAGAATGTCGAAGATATCTACTAGATTACTCTACCCATCATTCGTTACCTTTTCGCCTTCAGGGTAGACAGTAGTTTTTTCAAATATCGCAGCATCACGCTGAGATAGGAGCCTTTTTGGCCTCGCACAAGTCATCTTTCTTTTTTTTTTTTTGTTTTAATTGTTTCCATGATATTGTTAGTTTTAATGTTCTTTTTATTGTTATATTTCCTGTGCGTGTCCCGAAAAAATATTTTTCTTTCTTTCTTTCTAGTAGCAAGGTCATAATTTCTTTTACACCTCACAAGTACACATCGAAGTCACAGTTGGGTCAATTTTAATTGTCGGTATCCGCCAGTTAGTTACAGTGTAAGGTCTAAAGTAATAAGGCAGACCCCACCTTAAGCATCGGTTCACTTGCTATTGTCACATGAAATGGTTCAAATTACGTATAACTTAAATACGAGTACATGCGTAACCTTATCCAACAAGTATTAAAATCTTGGAACGAAATATTTAAATTTTCTCTGCGGGGAATCTATTGCAGTATTTTATAGTGCGAATCGAATTAAATAATATTTTCTTAGAAAACGGACATATATACATATATAAACTCACGCCTTCTTCCCGTGGGGGTAGGCAGAAACTACAGATCGCCACCTGCCATATCCATACATACTCCTTTTGCCTCGTTTATGTTCATACATCTGGTCATACACGCACGCCGGTTGAGTGTACTACGCACCTGTCCTTTCTGAAGAACATCACCAATAAGATCACCATATCTCCCGGCGTTTCCACTCACATCTCATCACACCTGTTGTTGGTCGACTTTCATTCATCCTCTCAACATGACCAAACCATCTAAGCATACTCTTTTAAATTTTTGTCACTACATCTTCTTTTAAATCGCACCGTTGCCTTATCACATCATTCCTCAGTCTATCATTCATAGTCACACCACACATGCTTCGCAAGGAACGCATTTCCACAGCATTTATTCTACTTTCATGCTTCTTTTGCCACACCCAACATTCACTTCCATACATAAGCGTAGGCACCAGCACACCATTGTGAACAGCCAGTCGGGTTTTTTTGTACTCTCCTTTCCACATCTTCATCAATCTTTCCATCCCTTGTAAACAGACTCCCCAAATTTACAAACTCACTTAATTGCTCCACATTTTTATCATGTATTTTCACATCACACATCGATACGTCCTCTTCTCTTTCAAACACCATGACCTTCGTCTTATTCACATTTATATTCATCCCTTTTCTCATATATGCTTCATCCATGACAGACACCATGTCTTGCAACTGTTCTGCTGATGATGCAAGTAAAACTTGATCATCTGCGTAGAGAAGGCATTTGACAAGCAACTCATTCATCCTAAATCCGCACTCACCCTCTTTCAGATTTGTCAGACAACTATCCATGTACAAGTTGAAGAGCCATGGTGACGCTACACAACCCTGTCTAACACCCCTCGAGATGCAGAACCAGTTCGTGTATGCCCCATTTATCCCACACAAGCACTGGAATCCTTGTGTAAAGATTTCAGTGCCCGTACCAAGCGCCAGTCCACACCGTACACCGACAGTGTCGACCATACCTCCTCCCTCCACACACTGTCATAGGCCTTCTCCAAGTCAACGAGAGCACAGTATAATTTCTTGTGCTTTGCCATATGTTTTTCGGCTATGCACCTTAGGGAGAAGATCTGATCCATACAGCCCATTCCCTCTCTAAATCCTGCCTGCACATCCCATATTTTCTCCTCTGTCACTCTTATCACTCTATATACAAGATGTAACATAAATAACGCACAACCTCTTAAGGGGTCATTGTACTCATCATGATGAACAACTTTTACTATGGGACCAAACCTGAAATCGCGAAAAAAAATCAGCTGTTCCCTACATTTTGAGGAGTTATGCGAACATAAATGTAGGGAGCAGCTGATTTTTTTATATGATATCCCTGTATTCTTGGGACTAGCGGGCAAAAGCGAAACTGGGGGTAAAACCTGGAATCTTCACAATTAATTTATTGTGTATTGTGTTGAAGTCTATAAATAGGAACGGTTTATATGATATACGATTTTATCGTCATTATACTGAAAACTAATAAAGGGGACATAATCACGTTAATGACTCTTGCCAGAAGAGTTGGTGATTGTTGATCATAGTAATGTCGTTGTTAACTCACAGGTGTTGCAACCCACCCGCTTAGCATAATCCTTTAATCACATTTTACGCTTACGAAGGGGAGAGACCCTACCTCTTCTGCCCTCGAGTGTCGCAAAATGCGATCAGTGTTTTTCTTAACCAGGAACAACTGATTTTGTGTTATTAATTACGAAAGTAATAAACTCTTTTGAACGTGGAGTCTGAATTCTATTTATCACAAAAATAAAACAGTCTCTTTATGACAAGAATGAAAGGAAAGCTCTATAAATATACATAATGGAACCCGGATTTGTATCGCTAAGAGCTCTAATACTTATAAAGCTATCTCTAATACGCCGAGTTAGTATATAATCGAGTTAGATGGAGTGTCCCTGACCGACGGGCCTTGGCCGCGGACGTCGACTCGGGCGCCCGTGTCGCAGCCCTACTATCACATCTCACTTCAAATTCAGAGCATTTATTTAAATTGAACTAATTACAAGCACTTTCCTTGTCAATCAGAAAGATATATATATTGATATTGTATTATACTGTTGATATTGGGTGGCTGCTGTTAGAGGTAAACTAACTGTGAATCGACGGTAACTAGTCACACAGAACGGTTGTCAATGGCAATAATCAATCGGCTAGTAACTTAGAACATCACTGTTCACAATTGCACTGCCTTGAAATGCCATTCCCAAATGGCTATTTGAATTGACTGCTATTTTAGAGCAATGCCACACGGCTCCGTTGCGGTGCGTTGCGTCGTGGCATTTCAATGACACAACGCAACGAAGCAGTGTGGCATCGCTCTTAAGAAGTCTATAGTTAAGATACATATGACTTTCAAAAGATTTCCCGAGTAATTTACTGTCGTATCCATATCTTATTGAAGAAACTGCAAGACAACTGCACCAAAGACCGCATGTCGACTTGCAGTTGTTGTACATTCACTATGCCTTTAGCACTGACTGCATATAATATACATTTTGCAGTAGATTTTGCCGAAACCGAAGTCCACGTGACATGAAATCGACTTCGACACGTAGTAGTGTTAGGTTTCTGAGGATCTTTCTCTCGCCATTGATCGCTCCTAACTACGTAGAAAATTCTACCTCACTGATTAAAATAAATTGATCAGTGGTGCTATTCTGTAAAGATCCCACCGTGAAAATTTAGGTGAAGTGAGCGTGATGTGAACTGTCATCCCACCTTACTCTACTATGGATTGTGATCACTTCAAACTCACTTCACCTAAGTGCTCACGGTGTGATGTTTACAGAATAGATCGGCTGATATGTGTCCCCAATTCGTAGCTTTTGTGATTATTATAGAATCAATTGAAAGCGAAGATTTTCATAGTATCATCCTTATCTACTTTTTGTAGTGGATCTTTTGAAATTGAAGACTTTTTTTTTCACGCTTTGTGTTTCACGGTAAAAATAAAAGATTACTTACAATGATAGAATAAGATTTTCTGCTGGAATTAAACAACGTAAAAGCTCTTTCTAGCTCTTGTGTTTCTAGAATTTCCTTGCCACGTGGGCGAGAGATAGATTCTCTTTTCCCGCAGTTCCAACTTTATTGCATAAGCGCTGTTATTATTTATTGCATACCTAACAGAACAACAATATTTTTTAAACATTGCATAACAGGGTTTTGTTAAGCACCCCTAACAGTAAGAAAACTGTGTAAGTAAAGCTTTGGTGTAGTTTTTCCCAGGGCGGCATGCAGCGGGGACGTGGGGTCAAGCGCCGGGCGCGAGGGGTGTGAGCGGGGTGCGAGGAGCGGGTCGACGGCCGCGGGGCGCAGGCCGCGGGTCGCGCATCAGTATGCGCAAGCGCAACACACTGCAAAAACCGACCAAGCCGCGCCCGAGCACCACTGAATTCATCCTACATCGCTTCATTATCATCTTTACTGCCACCTATCTACGTGCTTCAAATATTTAAACTGGATCACAAGTGAAAATAAAAGTCATAATGCTACAGTTTAAAACGAGATTCATTGTAGTGTTCAAAGAAAAATCACAAAAATAAACTGATTCTCTTGCGAACCAAGATTGCCTTTGCGGCGTGTCTCATTGAAATTGACTAGTAAACATTCCAGTACACAAACAAGCTTAACATTTTCTCTTAGCAATTTAACTAATAGGTATTTAATTGAGTCCGTTAAAGCATCGGTTACGAATATAAAACATTTTGCTATAAATCCATTTTGATCAATTAGCTATGAATGAAAGGCGTAGGTACCACCATACTTAATGACCAACGACGACGTTTACAGAGAAGTGGATATGTGTGTAATTAACACAGAGGTGTGTTGCTGTGGGCGAGGGAGCTTAACTATAAGCCTAGGCGGCTAGGCATGGCTAGGACAGGTTTTCCTGATAAATAATTAGCCACCTGTTGGTAATGCTACCTGGGCAGTATCTGGCCAGTGGGCGGAGGAGGCAGCGTGGTTAGCTGCACATTTTCACTCGCACTTTCCATTCGGAGTCGATGCACCCCTAACACACTCATGACCACACCACTCGCCGCATTCCATTTTTTACGACTCACATCTTACAGATTCAAAGCAAGATTTATTTTTACAGGTTTTATGACTAACTAACTAATTGCATTTTGAAAAGTTTAATTTGTGGAATAAACGATGAATAGGTTTGATCTAAAAAATCATTTGAATCCGATGCTATGAGACAAATCATCGCAAAATTTTATATTAAATTATTTAGTAAACTAAGCTGCGAATCGTACGAGTCGAATCAATAATCGATTTAAACGAGTTTTAATGTAAGGTGTGAGGTGTCGGTCAGAGGCGTACGATGACACCACGAGTCCCGATACCCTTCGCTCACTGTATCGCAAGTCAATCTGAATTCATACATCCATTGCTGTATCCCTAATTCCATACATTTTTATAAGGCGTATGATACCTATTATAAATTCAGCAATGTGGTCATTATTTTACGATCGGATTCTCAATCGTGAATGTACAAAATTTTATTATCAGTGCTATAATTGCATTTATTCAACTGTAACATAGTTACTATAATTATTTAGATAGCTCTTCGTACCCAAGTCCCGAAAACCTAACCTTTTCATTGCGGTTCGTTGCGGTGAGTCATCGTAGTTTCAGACTCAACAGGGATTTCCAATATTGATCAAAACACGTCATTTTCTCTCCCTCTCCCTACAGAAAAACAAGATGACACATCCCATTTCGCCAAAATCATTTGTATGTTCTTGGATACAATATCGTTCACATATAATGTATGTCGTAAAAACATGAGGGGACAACATAATTCAACTACCATTGGTTGAATAAAGACAAAATGCAGGAGAGAAAGAAAAATAGTTTAAGTTAATCATTAATCATTTTCACCTAGAAAACGAACTCTTCAAGACGTGATCTACGCTCGTAGCACTTTCGTAGCGGCTGGCTACGAGTTCTCTAGAGCATTCATCGCCGTCGTCGCGTTCACTAGCGGGTCACTGGCACTGCTCGGCCACTGCACCCGACTTGCTTAGATACTTCTAACATTGCAGGTTTTTTTCTATTGCTAACATTCCCAACCCGCTGCGTTCAAACCACTTTTATAACGTATATACTGTGCTCGCTAGTCTAGCTACACTAACTAAACCAGGTACTTGGGTGAAGGTTGTTGACTTTCGTTGTTACATTAATTTTGAATGTGGCAAAGCTGGCACAAGGAATAACAAACTACTTCGTCGATCAGTTATTTACGTCAAATTATACTTAAAAGTGGGCACATCAGGAGCATAATGCAATTATGATTTTTTTAAAGTTTAAAACCACGGGAAAATTAGAATACATTATAGAGGTTTTGATACCAACATTTTTATTATTCTGTCGTCAGTTTGCAACCTCAATAATTTCAAGACACTTTTCTTAAATTCGTTCTCTAAATATTCGAACAAACCAACTAACCATTATAAAATAATGAGCTAGAGTCCATAATAATACTAAAATAAGCACTTAAATGCAGTGTTGTCTAATTAATTAAACATTTAAAAGCCTTGCATGAATTATGTGCAAGACATCATTAAGAAAAGAAATACGACGCGCTAGAGAATTTATATGAATGGCAAATGCAAACAATAGAAGTGCATGCTGCACCGCACAGATCACATAATGAATCACTTTCGCGGCTGGGCTGCGCGCGCGCCGAGGAATCGCACAGAAAGTGCAACGCCCCGATGAACTTCGCGCTACTAAGTGGGCCGAGCTTATACAAAAAGTATTGGCAATCATTGTGAACCATTTAATTGTTTCGCATATTATGAATCGATCATGTGTTTTAGATTTATAGACTACTAGAATTTCGTTACGAGCTTTACTTATACTTTGTATGATCTCACCACATATTTTGAGTTGGGTAGAGCTGGCTATTGATTCAAAATGCGGATTATTCGAGATTGTTAAAAAAGTTCACTATTTCAATTAACACCTTCACCGCCTAGCCCAATCTCTTAAAACATAATTTTTTTAATAATGTACTTTTTTTGCTTAAATATTTTTTACTGTTATTTCTAATACAAAATCAATGAAAAGCGTGTGCATTATTGGTACACAACGCTTTGAACGCAATAGGTCGTGTGTATCATTTTTGATACACTATGTTTTAACAAGCGTGTGCAAAAATGATACACTGGCGTTGAGGGTGTTAAACCCTATTAGAATCACACTAAACGAACTAAGTTGCAAGGGTAAACTATATTCCGTCGACCCTTCGTATTCATTCAAGCTCAGTCATGGTTTTTTCATGGCTGCTTCTCACATTACAGGTAAGTCATTAGTTAAGGCAAGGTACGGGAGCGCTCGCTATTTAACTAAGCAAGCATGCTCTGAAATAGTCGGGACGGGATCTATTTCCCGGGCAGCTGCGTGCGTTCGTTGCCCCTGCGCAGGGCGTTAGAAGTGCAACGATCTCTGCAATTATCGCTGCGCCCGCGCAACTCTAAACTTGAACTGCGAGCAATGCGCCGAGCGTGCACCTCACCTTCACTGCTTAGAAAGCAACGCCTATTACGTCTAACGCTCACTACTACACTCTCGCGTAATAACCGACTTGGAAACAAGTAAAAGCGAGAGCACTACTCATTTCAATATTATATGTTATTCAATAAGAAGTTTTGCTAAGTCCTCATACTGAATCATCATCCGGTCGGTGCAGGTGATGTCCGTGCATTGTTGATAGTGTAGTGCGATTTGTTCCCACGCTTTCCCATATTCAAACTCGTCCCAATAACAATAATTAAGTGTCTCAATGACAATAAAGAAAAATATTTGCATAAGAGAGTGTTATGATATTATTATGCCAATCAAATTGGGCTGTATACACCTGCAGCCTGGACGTTACAATCCAGTGAGTGTTTTTCAAAACAACTTGGTCTGAATGAAAAACGACGTTTTATCTTGACATGACCATGACTTCGTTGTAAGTTTCATAGACCGTATTAAGATGCTTATCTCGAAGTATTTATTTTCACTACTTTTAATGCAGAATAATTTAGTGATACATAAAACACATAATACCAATTTTGTCATAAGATCATAAGTATGATGATTTTTTTGTTGAACTATTACATAATTGGTCACTGCTGTATTTTACCTTTATCTAATAGACACATAAATAATTAAGCATATATGCTATTAATATATTCGGCACGTGTATATACAGGTGTTATTTATAGGTTATTATAATATGTACATGTGAACATTATGTAGTATGCATGTATAGTTAGCAAGAGAAAAGTGCATTCAGATCTCTTGTAGCGTCGTGTTGCCCTGGTACTCGGTTGCACTGAACTGCATTCACGGTCGAGCGCCGCGCGGCGGTATTGCGTCTTCACTTTTATTATTAATTCATCACACATAATTACATTGTGATTTAGTAATCCAAGAGCTTAGTACCTATTTAGGCGTCTATGATAATGATTATGGTTAGTTGCAGATATTAAGAAAGTAGAACCTCCACAAAAGAACAACAAAAACACAAGTGATTCCATTTTGACCCAGATTGAAAAATCAAATTCATGCAGGGAAAATCTATAATTATTCAGTCTAAATTGTCTATTATTAAAATAAATAGGTAATTCTGAATTTCATGATTGATTACCACTTTTCTTTTATTTTTAGAATTTTCAAACTACACTTTTCATATGTTTTATTTCACCCATGCATGCATTTGTTGGAAAAGTCACTAACATCATCGTGAACTGTTAAGTTTCACTACTATCTACTAGGGCAACTGAACAAGCTAAGAGTTTGCACGTGCCAAGAAAATGGCGCAATGCATTCGCATGCAGTTCGAAAGAGGTATCGCCGCCTGCGAGTGTAAAAAGGATAGCCATAACAATGCGCATGTGTGCAGCTACTGCTAATGCGATAACATGTGTAAATTGAATGAATGTACGTCTGTATGCGTTTCGATACGTTCACAGATTCGATTGGCTGTGAATTTTTTGTAGTGCATGTGATTTGTTGGTTATTCAATGTCATAACAGACGAGTTTACATGGATCTAAATATATATTCTGAACAAAGAACAAAGAAAAACTATACGTATTATGAGTATCATGTTGAATTAATTTGTTTCTGAATGTATCAAACGTTGGTCGGCATTCAGTGCAAAACATATTGTGGTAGGTCATGTGCAAATGCAAACTAAACTAGCAAACTGCGGAAAATTTTCAAGTGTCCTTTGCGCATTGTGCTACAAAATGAAGTCTGCCGTCTTATAAAGTTATATACAAGTACCTAAATTAAAATTAGCTGCATCGTTAAACTCGTGGTCGCAAGCGCTACTGCTGAGCATGAGGTCCTTCCTGGGTTTGATTCCCAGGTCGGGCAAATCGGAAGTTTTTCCATCTGGAATTTCTCAGTAGCAGCCCGGAATTTGGATTTGTGCAATAGGGTTGCCCCCTATTACATGGGACTTAAACATAACTGGCGAAATGTGGGTGTACTATAGGTACACCTCTGCGCAACCCTTCGGGGATTAAAGGCGTGATTTTATGTTATTAAAAATAAAAGCGAAAGCATTTTCATAATAAAATAATGCTGTTTTCGATCTTTTCTTACAAGGCAAAATAACTAGTCTATGTGATTTATTTGTAACAACAATTACCTAAATTAATTAGATTTTGTCTTCAGTAAAAACAAGTATTTAAAATAGGATTATATAAACTGCCTCTATGTAGATCGTTCACGTATGAAATGCATTCACGTTATGTACTCGTGCAAGTGGCGCGACGCAATTGACGTCGTTGTGACGACGATAGGGCGACGTGGACAAGCGATCGCCTTGCGAGTTATGCTCTCCTGGTGGCGAAGGTTCTCATACTATACAACCCTTTTCTGGTCCTAAAAGCTTCAGAAAAGGAATTGTTCGATGTGTGTTGGTTTTAAATCATGTCGCGAATATTTTGAGACTAGTAGATTAAGATTTATTCGTCTAATTTTGTTTGTGCCAACACTCCAACAACACATGCTCAATCAATTTATTAGCGTTTACTCCTTAAGAATCGAATGGAAACAAGAGTAAATGAATTACATATTTATAACCAAAATATAAATAGAAAACCTATTATTTTCTGCATAAAAGTAACAAGAGGAGGCAAGGGATGTTAATAGAGAAAAAATCGGAAAAGTTAGGTTAGAAGTTACTAAACCACCTAAGAAGTTACTTAGGTGGTATAGTAACTCACTCTTATTATTTTTTGAATAAAAGATTTTCTGAAAAACATGACTATTGGTGATTTTTGTAAAAACATCGATGTCTTTTTTGAAGAAAGGATTTTAAGTAGTATCTGCTTATTATCATATCTTTGTGTGCAATGGATGGATGAATAATAAATACAAAGAAAAACCTTTTATGATTTTGTTCAGTCCGTTCAAAGGTTGAATTGATCGCCTTGTATGATAATATCACTTGTCTTATTGTGTACATTTTATTAATTTAATAGCTGTTCCTTATTGTCATTACTTGATAGAAGTACAGTAAGCCTTGATAGAAGTCAGTGGTAACACTTTGACCTTAGTAGTATGGAATTTCATTAGAATAAGATGCCAGCTTAAGGCGAAAGCTCCTGGGTAGCTCGCGAAATTAAAATTTTCTTACGAATTTTGCAATTTTCACCTGTGTCTGGGTGTATGTTGATTAAATTATGATTCGCGATCGTAACAAATATGTATGTATTTACAGAATTATAATCTTAAGTCATCAATACAACTCTCTAAGACTAAGTAATCCTATTGAATGACTATTTCCTGTAATGATGACATTTAAGGATTATACTAACTTAAGGAGTTGTATTACTGTATCTAATGATAATAATTCTGTAAATAAATATTTGTTACGGTCGCGAATCATACTTTAATCAACATACACCCAGACACTGAGGTACAAATTGCAAAAATCGTAAGGAAATTTTAATTCTCGGGCTACTTTAGCGCTTGCACCTTAAACTGGTTTTGTAACCACTGATGTGCGGCCTATTGTATGGACGCCAGCACATCAAGCCACCCGAAACTGTCAAATTTTCCCAATCAACCTTGAACCTAATATAGCTTTTTAGCTTTAGCATTAAAGTCGAAAATCTATTAAAGAAATTTGACAGATTGTAGTAGCTCGATGTGCTGCCGTCTGTACAATAAAGTAAGTACGTACATCACGGGGATGAACATTTTGTAACATGTGACTTTATTTTACTTTTTATACTCGAAAGGAAAAAAAGTCACTGTAAAATATTTACAAATTATTTATTTTTGTCTAAAATAGATTCTAAAATATACAACATGGTTTTATTTTTAATTTAGCATAAGGTCAATGGAACCAGTTGGAATATATGTACATACTTAGGCATCGTTTTAAGACGAAGACTGTGGTGTCACATTATTGAGTCACGCGCCGTGGGAATAGCGTGGGCTTAGTTAGGCGTTAGAGTAACAAAATTATTATCCTTTTTTTGGACATATTTTGAACCTTTGGAAGGTGTACGAGCCCCTTAGACAATTTTAAGTGTTGAGGCACCGTACATATTATTATTACTATTGGTGTCTGAACCGATCCAATTATTCAACGTTTCGGCATATCACGAAATTATTCTGTTTGAGCAACTTTGACCCAAACCCCAAAAGGACACTCTCAAATCTCTATTTTTTCTGATCAAAAATAAAATATTTGATTTTTATGTACCTAAATGCTAATGCTAACTTTGTTAGTTCAAAGATTTTCTGTTAAAGTTTCATCCGGTTGTATTAGCATTCTTCAATGGCAGCCCGAGTTTGAATGTACGTGGCATGTTTAGGGAGCTCTTTATTTTTATCCGGCCGTTCGTTGACCCAGTCCTCTAACAAACAAATGTGTAATATCGTTACAGAAACATCTCGTCTCGTCATCTATCCGGAATAGAATGAATTTGGGGACTAAAACTATTTTGTTACAAATACCAAGATAATGTTGTATGTTATGTTCGAAAACTACGTGTTTGCAAACTATTGTCTTCTATTAGTTGTAGAAACATCAAAACATTTGAAAATGAAAATGTTTCTTGTTCGTTCTGCTTTTTGAGCCAGTAGCGAAAATAAGTATTCCTACACTGACACCGGTATTTCAGTTCCAGAACCAATATTAAATATAATATCAAATATTTTGACATTTTCCGGCTAAGTAGGTATACCGTAGACCCTGGAAAAAGCTCGCACTGCCAGCTATACGGCATCCAGTCCTTGGAGTTGCCCAAGGACGGCGTGCCGTGTGGCGGGGGGCCTCCGACTACATCGAGGCTTTTGTCTGTGAACAACCTTGTTACGACGTACCTATGTTATTTCATTTGCGCCAATAATTACGAGCTTCGAAAGTAATTACCTACAGGCATTTAGGATGAACCTTTGGTACTTTTCTTGTGATTATCTGACTGAGTCAAAATCAACCAATTACAAAATTAGCAGCCTTTATTTTTAGTATCCTTGACGCTAAAATTATAAACGTTAAACCACCTAAGTTTAGTTAACACGGCCCGCAAACTCTTAAAATAGCACGCTGAAGTTAAAATACCCTCGGTATTCAGAAATAAAGCACCAATAAAGAGCAAGCAATATTATAGGTAATGTAACATTTAACACAATGTTACGTATAGATGTAGCTGCACTTGTTAGTACTGGTAAGAAACCTTGAGCACGGATATTAAATTCAATTCCGGGTGCATCCTAGCTCGGATCGATCGGCCGTGACCATGGCAACGCGGAGCAGAGTGCGAGGGTCAGGGGCGCCGCACCCGCCCGCTTCCATGTTCGCCCGCCTAACACACTTAATACAACTTTTAGTTCCTCCTCCCGGCTTCGTCGGCTCGAGAATCGCAGCACTGGACTGTCTTGGTTTTATACATTTGTTTGTTCACAGTATAAAATAATTTTGAATGGATTGTGCAACTGTTGTCTGAAATCTATTTATAGAGTAGAATTTATTTGTAAAGCCTTTTTCAGTCCGTAAATCCGTGGGTGCTACGAAACCTGTTGTTCTTTGTTTGCCACGAAAACCTCTCTGGGGCAGGCAATGAAAATCAACCAACATTGTATACTTATTTTTTCAGACATCTTTTTTTTCTGTCTGACTCTCCGTAATGGGTTCAAATGAAACGATGCAGTTTAATCTGCTCGACTCAGTCTCCACTGAATACTGCCAAGTTTTATAACGGATTAACATCTGCGCCAAATTGTTTTAAAGAAAAAAGAGACAGACACAACTTTTAAATTATGTCATCTCTTAAAATTGCTATTTTTTTTTCAACATGATACTAAAAATGAGCATAATAATAATATATCATACGAGTACCTAATAGTCCTCCAGACCGAATTTTAGCCATGGTGACCAATATCAACGGAGGCCAGCCTTCGGCGCGGGAGATATCATGGTGCACAAGTGAGTGCGCAGACAGAGTACACCTGACTCTCTCTTCTCTCACTCTCATAGTTCATAGTCCGATGGGACGGCAATCCGACACAACCGGAGAGAGATCAGCCGCAGGGCTAACGGCTTAACGTGCTTTCCGATGCACGGGAGTATCACATCGCCAAACTACATGTCCGCTCAAATTACTACCAGCTACTACTGCCAGTAAAAACCATAGGCAACTTACAATAAACGCTTACTCGAAAATATTCTGCCAATATACCAGCGAGTGGGGGAGGCTTTTTTAGTCAAAGAAATATTTGTAATTACGGTATTTAAAAAAAATATTTTGCTATATGTATTTTATATCATGATTTAGATATTTATCTTAATGACAGCTTCGAGCCCTTCTCGTGCTCTTCTTCTACTAGTTTTGTTAGTGCGGCCAGTGACTCTTTCATACCAACTTACTTTACATGATAAATCTCTTCTCTTTTCTCCAATGACTCTAAGAATCTACAGGGTGGTCAGTTCATCTCTTCTTGGTATTCTGAGTCAGTTGAATACTTTCTTTATGAAATTACTCTGCATCACACAAAAGGTTTGCTTGTAGTGCTCTACAGTTCTAATCTTCACACATTGACTACATACTTTAATTATCTCGACTCCACTCTCAGTGATCTTTGCCCTATGTATGAGCACCTTATTTTAATGGGTGATTTTAATACTTGCTTGATTAAAAATGATTCTCCGCTCCCTTAAACTCCTTTCACTATTGTCTTCTTTTAATCCTAAAGTTTTGCCTCTGTCTGCAACTCACTATTTTCCTAATTGTTGACCCTTTTTTCTAGATCTTATGATTGTTTCCTCTCCTAATAATGTTGCTTGCGGTCAACTTACCGACTTGGTCAATATACGGCTACTTTTTCTTACCACGATCTCATTTATTCATCTTTCCTATTGTATCCATGTTCCCAAGCGTTAGTCCCAGCTATTATATCTCCGTTACTAAAAAGGCATAAACCTTGAGGCTTTGCAGCGTGATGCCGGCCATCTCGACTGGACCCCTCTGGTCGAGAACGATGACATCGACGATAAGGTGAATTGTTTTAACACAACCATTCTCGATTTATATGATCAACACGCCCCTATCCGACGTGTCAAAGTTCGACATAACCCTGCACCGTAGATAACGCTACAAATTAAAGAGCTTATGGCTCGCAGGGATAAATCTAAGACCAGATATAAGCGCAGGCCTTCAGAGCTGAATCTCTCTTACTACAAATCCTTACGTAATCGCTGCAGTCATCTGTGTCAAGATGCTAAGAGACGCTATTTCCACGATCAACTCAATAACCACAGTTCTTCAGATGTATGAAAATTTCTCAAATCTGTAGGCTTAGGCAAGTTACCTACCAACCATAGTAATGATGTGAACCTCAATGATCTCAATAAGCATTTCTCTCTCCTTCCCTTTTCTCTTGACCCGTCTGTCAAAGTCGATACTAGAGAGTCTTGCTAATTTGCCGTTATTACAAGTTCTCACTTTATGCTTAGCGATGTTACTGAGGATGATGTTAAGAAATCGATACTTGCGATTACTTCTTCAGCAGTCGGTAATGATAAGTTGTGTTCAAGAATGATAATTCTTATCGGTCCCTCGTTACTTCCTGTTCTCACTCACATCTTCAACCAATTTTATTAACCCACTTTAGACCTATTTCTGTACTCCCATTTCTCTCTAAAGTTTTTGAGCACATAGTTCTTAGACAATTATCATTTTTCTTGGCGTCAAACTTGATAATTTCCCTTTTTCAATCCGTTTTCGCTCTGGTCACAGTACTCTAACCGCGCTTATGAAAGTAACTGACGATATCCGCTGGGCAATGGAGAATAAGTCTCTTACTGTTCTTGTATTGTTTGACTTTAGTAGCGCCTTCAACTCAGTAGATTTCGAAATTTTACTAGGTAACCTCAAATCTATCAATTTCTCTTCATCCGCTTTAACTTGGTTCAGTTCTTATCTTTGGGGACGTTCTCAGTGTGTTTGCCTGGAGGAGTCCTTCTCTGATTGGTTTTCCTCAGGGTAGCGTTCTCTCTCCTCTTCTTTTTTCAATATTCTTCAACTTTGTTACCAGAGTAATCTTCTCTAGTTTTCATTTCTACACAGATGATTTACAGCTTTACCGACATTTTACTGTAGCTGACGCGAGTTCTCCAATTGCTGCTATGAATAGGGCTAAGTCATTTGGTTTGCAAATTAATCCAACTAAATCCCAGGCCATGATCATAGCCAACAGATTCGTTCGCAATGCGGCTGATGTTACATCTCTGATGCCTTTGTATCTCGATGGTGTTCGCATTGACTATACCGAAACCGCCAAAGATCTGGGTGTAATTATTGATTCCAAACTTTCATGCTCAGGTCAATTAGATCAGTCGAAAGGTACATATCTCCTTTCATTCGCTGAAAAGCCTTCAGAGCCCTAGAAGACTAAAACTTCTATGGCACAAACATTATTCAGCCGATTATAGATTATGCTGACGCCTTCTACCTGGGTGCTACTAAGGAGCTATTAAACAAGCTTGAGCGCTTGCAAATCTTGTGCATTCGCGTTGTTTTCGGTCTTCAAAAGTATGACCATGTTTCTCACCTTCGCAAGGAACTCAAATGGCTCCAATCCGCCTTCGCAGGAACACTCGAATTTTATGTCTCCTCTTCAACATCTTACACAACCCGTCTTATCCTTCCTACCTGCGTTTTTCTTACGCTGGCCCTGGCCGTCGCTAGCGACGCACCGTGTAGATTACACCTTAGATCCCTCCTTAAATCTCATACTCATAAAATACGCTCCTATTCTTATTCCTTCTCTGTTCATTCTGTAAGATTGCGAAACTCACTTCCGCCTACCATTCGTGATTTAAAAACTGTTTCTCTATTCAAATATTTATTAATAAGAGAGCATTACTTTCCTCTCAACTGTGAATACATTTTTTACATTATGTACATTTTTTATATGTTTATTTGTTTTGTATTTTAGCTTTATGCATTTAATTAAGTACGTATATGTTAAATTTTGCGTTATACGTGTAGGTATATTTAATATTTTAGTTAGACTTTACATATTCATATTGTTCTCTTCTTGTTCTCACACACATTTCTTTCTTTCTACATTTCTTTTTCATTTCTCCTTTCGCAGCTGGAAGAAATTTCTTAAGAAATAAGCAGCCTTTCTACTCAAAACTACAATTATGTCGTATCTCTATGTACTGTGTGTATATAAACAATAAAAAAAATCCAAAACAGCGAGAAAAGTAACACCGGATTTCGAAAATTAAGCTTTAGATGAAGGTGAGTCGGCGAACTAATTTAATTTAAATGTTTAAAGCGTATTTGTTTACTTTTCTTGATAAATGAAAATACAAAGCAATAAAGTTTTTCTTAATTTTTATTGAATAGACATGGTTTAAAATATTGTAATTTGTAACCCTCGGTGGCAGTCGAGAAACCGATGTCAATCTTCTTTTTTTTAAATGATTTGTTAAAGAAGATGTAATCACAATAGACGTAAATCTTTGACTTCACTACTGATAGGTGGACGAACCAGGCTGAGTACGCCCTTGGTTGAGTGCCAAATGAGGACCCACTTCATAGTCACCTTGAAAAACGGTTGGTACCAATTATATTTCTTTTGCTTTAGGGATAAAACTGTAATGTCATGGTAAATATAAGAAAACAATAAAATGGAATACATGTTTAAGGAATAATGAAATATATATATAAGGATCGTAGCAGGCCCCGTTATGTAGTTTCGGTCTACCCCCATGGGAACAAAGCGTCAGTTTATGTATGTATGTATGTGTTATGGAAAACAAATGAGTTTATGGTTGCCCTACATATTTTAATGTAATGTACCTATTGCAATATGTAATTCAATCTATGAAACACGTCCATATGCAAATTCATGTGTGCTAACACGTGATCATTCTCCAAATGCAATAATCTGTCAATATCAAGTGTCGAGGATATTTGTATGTACTAACGAAGATAATATACGATTGAACATAATAATGATAAGTACTGCTCTTATGCTTTCATTGTTTACTATTGTACTTACCTGTGCTCGTTTAGTCATGCTAACATTATAGGTACTTGTGTTTTTGTAGTGAAGGATTAGCGTCACTTCACCTTGAAACCTTAAAAACGTGATTTTAATAAAAAATATATTAATTAATCACTATGTGTACCTACCTATTATGATTACGTATGTTTTTATTACGTTAAAGGTATAAGGCACCTCAAACAACGTTTGTAACATTGCAGATTTCTTATCAATGACCTTCATACAACTCTCGGACTTGCACAATCAAACAAATACAAAAGTATAATATATTTTCATTTTCTGATATTGTCTGCTTCACTTTGTTTTTGCGAGTGAATGTGAGCCAAAGTTGGAATTAAATACGTAGCATGCTGACGTATATATCTATTATATACGTATATAAACATGTGTAATTTATGTACTAAACAAAACAGGAAACAAGATCATCCTTATAGAATTTATTTTACCAAAAAATAGCAATTAGGAAAGTTTGTAGGCACGTATCATTCAATGAAAGTTATACAAGTCTTAGTTTATTGATTCCACATCTATACTCGTTTGTAGGCCAAAGTCAGTATTATCGAACATATTTTTATGAAGTAAGCTATCTGTAATAGCTATTGTGTACAGGCGACACGACACCTTTCATGAACTTTGTAATCGAAAATTGATGGAGCACGTGCTTCGAAAATATGTGTGGCCATGACCTCTGCTCGGTCACAGTAGCGAGGGTGGAGAGGCCGCGGGACAGGTTCAAAGCGAAGGCCAGAGCCGCGCGCCCGCGCCGGGCGAGACCCAAGGGGGCGCAGACCACCAAACATACACCTTTCACGATGTCAGCCGTTTCCATACCAACTGCTAAAAGCCTTGCAGGAAAACGCCGCACAGCAATTAGTGGATTCACGAATGAGTTGTTATGAAACAATTTATAAGTGTTGCGAGTGACGCTTCGCGACCTCGGCCAAGGTTGCCAGCCAACACTTCCCTGTGTACTCACTCGTTTATAGCGAGCATACCTATGTACATCTATACATGGTAGCTATAATAGCGCAGAGCAATCAAATCACATGCCCAGTTTATTGCTTTCCGGGATATATTTTATAAAGAACTCGTAAGATCCTGGATTATTTTTCGCTATAATATGTTCAGTTTCCGCTAACATTTCCGGTTCAATATAACTAACTTTATATGGTACTTTGAATAATGATTCATAATTATTTCAATCAGAAAGATTTTATACAAGTGCTTGTGTCGCAGAATATGTAAACTGTCCTTCAAGAAATATTATCGATCCAATAACAGGGTCGTTAAAAATGACGCTGTCGTTGAGTAGAAATCCTGTGTTAATATTATAACAATGCTCAATAAATAATGAGATATATATACATCTATATATATATATCTACTACTAGAATCAGCAGGAAGTAATTTGCTCACACAGAAGGTTATGGCGATATGATAACACATCATTTGCGCTATATCACTGAATCTTTGCACACACATTATTTACGTACGCATAATTATAGTTCAGCTAACCCTGAAAATCGGGAAATCATGATTACACCATTGGCAATAACACATATAACATCACGTCTTGTTTCCCCGAAGGGTTAGGCAGAGGTGTACCTATAGTAACACCCACATTTCACCAGTTATGTTTAAGGCAATTTACTATTGACAATTTTTCTGATAATTCTATTTTTAAGCAAGATACCGTTCAATTCCAATCCTCCCTTTTCTGTAGTTAAATCAACATTTAATTAGAAACCATCTAAATTATTATTTTCACTTTGGCACTCATAGGTGCCGCTGCCGATAAATCATTGAAGGAGCACGAAGCATATCGCGTGACTCATTTGACGGATTGCTGTCACACCGTTTAGTGCGCGTCCGAGAGAGGGTTCGCAAACAAGTAGGGTGCAGGGGTCGCGCGCACCTGCTGCGCCCGCGACGCTGACATTGCCAGATAAGATACGGCTATTATTTTGCCACTGCTATCGGTCCAATGTCACAGTGACCTTAATGACACCAAATGACGCGCCGCACACGTTCGTCGCTGTGACCTTGCGATATTTATCTAATCTTATTCGCGAAAATATTGTTAGCACGATTATTTTCCATATATGTCAGTATTTACATAGAACGTAGGTATATATAGAACAGAACAAAGGAGTACTTTTAAGAATAAGTTCAAGCGTATAAGATTTTATATATGATTATATCTTTCGCTCTACAACAGTTTAGCAGAAAACCTTAATTGATTAATGGTTTAATTACTTAATAACACAAGCTTGTAAGTTTATTTTAGAGACAATTAGTTTTACATTCTCTAGATTTTAGTAGATTTTCTTTTTGGGTTGTGTTTATGGAAGATTGTTTTTACCAAATATACCTACTAATTTAATCTTCAGGTGTATTTTCTTAATTTTTTTTATTTACTTTTGTAATAAATAGAACACGAATTTGTTCTACTTTATTAGCATTTATTAATTTTGTTCGTGGTAATTACCGAGTATCTGGGTGTATAGGTATGAATCTTTCTAAAACGTGAGAAAGCGATGCAGAGTAACATATTTTTAGATGACGGATCACTACTGAAGAGGCACGTGCGTTTTCCAACTGAAAACGTGAGCACGTTTTTTCTCTTGAAGTTGGTCAGCAGAAGTGTACTGTCTATGACTTTTTGACATTGTTTCCGCATCTTTTTAAATATATCAAATTATTCCGTTTAAGAAATTAAGAAATGATTATAGAAGATCGTTTGTAATTTTCTTACGAAGTCATGGCAAGAAATCATGGCATAATATTAATTTACAGAGAACTCGATGTACAAAAGACGATCGATTAAATGTAACGCTATTTATAAAAACAACGTAGTTCTAATACTTCTCATCCTTTTGCCCGCTAGGATTCGAGGAAAAGTTAAAAATAAATCACATCCTTGCTTGTGTTTGTTTAGATAACCGTACGTTATAATTAATCAGTGCAATAATATGTGTCGTTTATTTAATAAGTGTGACCTTCATGACGTGTCGTCATCACCCGGAAATTGCTGTATGGCAGTAGTACGCTGTTACAATTTTCCGAAGCAGGAAATATGAATTCACAGCGGCCAAGGCGATGTTAAATTATTTTACGCAATCATTTTGTTATAGGTATTATACCTGATGTTCTGAAGGCTACCACCGCAAATGTTACCTAAATACATCTGGATCTTATTTATATAAAGTGTTAAAATTGTTTTTTCTGCTGATTCTTGTTTAATTAATTGTTATGTACGATATTGTGGTAGCCGCCGCGTGGATCTACGAGTATATTTGGCGTGTTGGTAAAAAATATACAATGTCGTAGGTACGTATTTTTAGGGTTCCGTAGTCACAGTAACTTGGGAACGCTTAGTTTTGTCTCATGTCTGTCCGTTTGTGACACCCACGTAAAATCGACAGTTTTTAACTCGTAATTTATCATGTTATTGTATCATTTCGATTTACTTTCATCGTAGTCTCCGTTTGAGATAGTTGGTTTTGCATTATTTTGCAGTCACAGGTGCTTACGTAATCATCCTATAATGTTCCCACTGCTGGGGGACACACCTCCTATCTGTGAGAGGGAGTGCGCCATAATCCACCACGCGGGCCCGGTGCGAATTGGTGGATGTCACATGTCTTCGAATTTTTGGTTCTAGGACATGTCGGTTTCCTCACGATGTTTCCTTCACCGTTTTGAGAGCAGTACTAAACTAAGTACACAAAGTAAAGTGCCTACCTGGGTTCGAACTCACGACCTACATACAAATCGTAAGCCGTGGCCGATACCACTGGGCCACCAGTGCTCGTCGCAGGTGCTTAAACGCAACTTATTACTTGCAGCTAAGTAACTCGTATCTCGTAGGGCCTATCTACATTTCCATGTTTTCCGAATTTAATACTATGTTAAAATTAACGAGGTTTGAAAGCAGCATTAAAAAAAACATTTTGGCTGCTTTTCTGATTTTGGCGTCGATCGAATTTACCATTGCGTATGGAAAAAATCATGCAGAAACGCATGAAATACGTAATAATCTGAGGTTCCGAAAAAAACGTACAAACTAAGGTTAGTTTATAAAGGTTTATAACATCACTCTTTTGATATGATCGTATATCTGCGATTACAATACGTAAACTATCGTTTACAAAATGTTATGGTGAATTGTTGCATGCCCATGGAAATTCATTATTAAACAAATTGGTTTTTTTTCTATGATTATTATGTTAGGTCGTAAGTTTATTGTGTTTTTTGTAAAAGAATGTCCTTTTAAATTACAAGCTGGAAGAAACGGTAATAAAAACATCACCAACGGAACCCTATCTGTATGTCAGTACCGAACCCTTGGTGCGCGATTCCGATTCAAACTTGGCCGGTTTTCCACATTTTCTGTGTGTTTGAAATAAATACAACGCTATTTTTAAAATAGTGCAATTCTTAATGTAGTTCGTACAGAAACGGTAATATATAATGTATCTGGGTAATTATTGTTGACTATCGAAATAGACATAATCTTAGTAATTTTGTATAATGTAAATTTTTGTATTGGAAATATTTTAGGGTGTTTTGGTTTTTACAACCCAAACATAAAGGCAACGTTATGTTTGGTTACATACAAATGTATAGTATGCTGACATATGTATATCTACTGCCAATGTAACAAAGTCGTATAAAATTATGTGTTTTATGTGTACGAAGGTATCATATTCTCAAGACTGAGATAATAGGATAACGAAAATAAAAGATAATATCAAAATGCGCTTCAACAATCCTTGACAAACGTCTTTAGTAGGAACTGACCTTCACAGTGCATATCTTTTAGAGCTTCATTGACAAAAAGGTCATTCAATTAAATGATTTTGTTTTAATCTATGCATTATGTTATGTATGCTTTTTTTTTTTTTTTTTTTGGATGGGAAATCATGAAATGACCTCCCGCTCTGGGCGGAGCGGGAGGGCGTGTCAGACTTTTACTGACTAAAACCCACCCGTGTTCCTTCTGTTGCCTGTGCCGGGGCCACGGTAACTCTTTCGAACATCCCGCAACCCTAGCTGGCATCGGCCCTAGCGGACCCCGTCAATAGTGCTGACATCTCTTTGAGGCGCGCGTGGAACACGACGCGCCGTCGACTCGGGCTTGGTCCTTACCGGACGGCGAGCTACCCATTGCTCGCCGTCCGCCAGCCCGCGCCTACGGTGGCCGGGAATCGGCTGCCAATTCCCGACGCCCAGGGCGTCTCCTGCAGCGGCTAGGGGCGTGAGGGCGCAAAGCTTGCCTCTCCCTCACGCGTTCCGCTTCCTCCTTCGCGAGCATTACTGCTTCGCAGAAGGAGGTAATGGCTTCCCATGCACTCTCGCTCCGTACCATGGCCTGGACCAGGGCCGGACGCGAGAGATCGCCGCCGCCGATCGCTTCCGCGAGGACACGGCGGTGCTCCGCCCAAGCCAGGCAGACCTCCACCGTATGCTCCACCGTGTCCTCCGGGCGATCCACACAGTGGTGACACCCGGGCGTTTCCTCCCGCCTTATCCGGAACAGGTACCTCCCGAAGCACCCGTGTCCGGTGAGGACCTGCGTCAGGCGGAAGGTGAGGACGTCGGGGCGCCTCTCCAGCCACTCCTCAAAGAGGGGACTTATCGCCGCAATTGTGGCGTGCCCATGTTATGTATGCTTAGGATAATAATCTGGAGATAAAGGTAATTTTGCGTTTTGACAATGATCCCTGAATTACCTATACAAGAGATCTATAGATTAACTTTATTGTTGTTTGCATTTCAAGAAATAGCTCTTTTTGTTGTAGTTTTTGTACATAAGCAGATATAATAATTTGACATAGAATAATCCCAACTTAAAAATCATTGCCTGGACTTTTTTTAAACAAATATTCTCTTATTCGAATTCATAGTACGAAGGGTGGACAATTAATTAATATTGTCATCTTAATTTGATCTTTATTTGTGTAGGTGAAATGATACCGACCTATCTATAATTGTGATACCAAAGGTGCAATTTACATCAACGATGTTCAGAAGAGCTGTTTTCAAATTGGGGTGGTTTATTTCATACACTCGTTTGTACGTGTAAATGAACATTTCCGACAAATCCAGCTTTTTTTTGTTATTTCTACAAAACAAAATACCGGCAGGTTTGGTCAGTCATCGTTTCGATCATTACAGAATTAACAAAAAGCAATAAAATCTCTTCGTAAGTATAAGTTGCATCTTATGGTATACCAACACGTCAAGTTGGTAGAACGAGTAGATGCTTACCCTTTGGAAAAGATTTCATATATTACATTATTTAATTATGTGGTTTACGTGTGTTTTATTATGTGGATGTACTATAGGTACACCTCTGCCTAACCCTTCGGGAAACAAGGCGTGATGTTATGTTTATGTTTATTATTTAATTACTATGTAATAATTCGTCTAAATTATATATTGTAGCAAGAGACTATGTTGATGCGATAAAACCTAAACTTGATAAATACACATAAAACATTTTACGTGTATCTTCGCTACGGATTTGTTTTCAAACATCCAAGGTCAAAGGTGCATGAAAAGTATACAAACTTCCGTAATTACGAAAACAAAAAATAGTGTAGTAGCGTTTATCATATTCATTTGTATATTCATAACTGAAGGTATCTGTTAAAATATGTTTTTGACGTACAAACAAAATAAGTTCCTTTTAATTCGCGTCTATTTGCATTACGTTTACGTATGTTCTTAACAAAAATGTTACGCGAACTTACGTCAAAATAAAATTATGCTGGCACGTGCATTGACACGGTACTAGCTCTAGTAATAGATACTAATAAAATAACAAATACTTACGCATCGAGTCCAAATATTTTTGCTTTGACTGAACTATGTGACTTCTTGTTGCTCATAGCTTCGTAGCACCTCTACGCGGTGTAGTTCTTGATCATAAGAATTAACGATAACGTTGACAGTTTACATATGTTAATGATTGGATGACTTACCTAAGTCTGGAATGGAGCTGGATGGTTCCTCGAAGGACGGCGGCTTGTGGAGACGTGGTGGCGGTGGTGGTGGCGGCGGCGGCGGCGGGCGCATGCACTGGATCACCGAGTGCGCGGGCACCATGCTGGGCGCCGCCAGCAGCACGGGCGCGCGGAACTCCTTGCCCGGGGGCGCCGGCAGCTCCAGCCTCCGCACTCCAGGAAGCATCTCCGATTCGTATACTATGTCCATCGGCTCGCGCTTGGGGGATAACTTAGGATAACACTGCATCGTTCCTTAAATACTGATAAGTCACTACGCCTATTAAATTGTCTATTATAGTCTCGATAAATACCGGCTACTATGAAACTATCAATTACTCCACAAAAGTATCGGAAAGTAAATTCACATGCAATACGGAAATCTTCTTAGAGATGGGACATTTGCGCGCATTGTTTACGTGGATCGCGTACGAAGTTGAAGGGCAAGTGTAGGCCGAGCGCCGTAGTTCGAGCGCGTTTACGTGCGTGCGCGGCGCGCCGCTCGAGACGCGAGACTCGTTCGCTCGCCGCGGCCAACTTTCTCTCACTGGCGTGGCGGGCGGTCGCAGCCGGACGAAAGTGAATCTGCAGCGTGCGCCCCTCGCTCTCCCGCCCTCAGGTGTCCTGCACCGCCCGCCCAGCGCCGCCGCCACCGCCGCTGCAACGCCCATCCGACATAAACTTTAACCTTAACTGTGACCTTTACGGGAGAGCACTGCACTCACGATACACCTTACAGAATTACAAATAATTTATAGTAAACAAACTCTCAAAACAAATATCGAACTCTTGCAGCCATTTCATTATTTAATTTCCAGCCGTAAAATTACACCAAAAATAAATCAAAGAGCATGGAATGATTCAATATTTTATGACTTACGAATTAATCGTAATTACAGTGCATGCTGCCCTTGCACTAGAAGATGGTGACGTAAGTACCAACTAGGCTAACATTCAATTATTCAACGTTTTAATCGTACCAGTACCTATGTAGTTAATTATGTATGGAATTATAGATCATTGACTAGTCGGCTATTTGTTAACGTTAGTAAAATTTTATTGTAGCCCACAACAAAAATAAACATTATTTGAATGTAGTTGGCCTCCGTTCCTAGAGTAAATTTATTGAAAAACAACAAACAAGTATCTTATTATTTTATACTTTTTATTTATTTTGACAAGCTATTTTTATTACAAAATCTAGAAACGCTCACTTCTCCCTCCTCGCCTGAACATGTTTTTAAAATGTTCTTCTATAGGTACACAATATTCGTACGTAAAGACATAAGGTATATATGATACCATTTAAAACCAGTTTCTATTTAAAAGACCTAGTTTTGTAACAAGTAAAAAGAAGATAAACGGTAATTAATATCAAGAATATTATTAAAAATTGGTGTCTTTCAGTTTTTATACAAAATTCTATTCAGAATTGGCTATAATTTATCGTATTTATGCAATGTCCTTGAATGAAACGACTAATTTCAGCTGTCGTAAATCAATCAATCTGCATAGCATTTTCCCAACATGTTGAGGACGGCTTCCAGTCTAAACGGATGCAGCTGAACACCAGTATTTTACATGGAGCGATTGCCTATCAGACCTCCACAACCCAGTTACTGGGTAACACCATACCCCTTGGTAAGACTGGTTGTCAGACTTTTGGGCTTCTGACTACCCGTAACGATTGTCATAGATATATCTAAAAGTTGTGGTTGTTATTTTTAAAAGATCGCTTTTAGCGATAAGACCACCCATTGTGTCACCCTATGTAAAATTTCTAGATTTATATCTGTAATTCGTATGGTGTACATAATAAAGTGTATTCTATTCTATCTATCGCATATATTAGTTAATGTTTGTGATCTTCCACCATTCTTTCATGAAATATTTCCGAATTTCAATCGGTATCTTAAATTAACCTGGTCAGTGTTAATGTCGAGAGGTAAGACGTAACAGCTATTATCACTTCCGCGAAGGCAAGCAGTGATACAGTGTGCTCTATCGATGCTCGCTGGACAAACGAGCACGCTCGCTGATAACGACTGATAACCATCTAGTAGATAGCACATCAACTGGACACGAGTAAAACTTTTATATGTGCTTTATAGAACAGTTTTTTATTGCCGATTTAAGATAATACACGATTTTTTTATCATCTATATGACGTGCACGATAGGGCGTTTGTGAGGCTGATACAGCATGATGCTCTGTTGATTGTACCCTCAGTACAATCAAGCATGCATCTATTACTTTCTAAGAATATTTTATCGGGAACATTCCTTATCTTCTACGTTGTGTTATCCAGATCTCTCGTCAAGGTTTTCTTTCAATAGAATTTTCTTTTTAATGCCTCTTCCATCAGTTAATTTCTCTAGAACTTTCCTCATTTCTAAGTTTTCTAATACACTCCTGTAAGTTGAACATCATCTTTATAAAAGACTAGCTTCTGCCCGCGACTTCGTTCGCGTGGAAGTCGTAGGACAACACAATATCTAAAATGCCTCATTTTTTATAAAAACTTCCCTGTATACTACGTTTGTAGTTTTGGTCTCAGCAGTCAAAATATGAAGAGAGTCAGGACTGGAGACGCGAGAGCAAGCGACGTACAGAACTTTTTAGTGAACGTCTGCGTTCCTGCATATACTACCTAATGGCACAACACTGATACACTGACTGAGGCATTCTTACAGGTTATTCCTGACGAACAGCTATCACTAAAATAATATAACAGTAGATTTTGAACACACGGAATTTCTCATTTTAAAGGTCACCATAGATTTTTATTTTTATTATAACCAAAGAGGCCTAAACTTTATGATTTTCTGTGTACATTCTACTAACTATCGTACACAACAAAATGTAAAAAAGGAGCATACAAATATATACAGGGTGTAAGGGACAGCCCTCCGCAGACTGATGGGGTGAATTCAATATATTATACTAATATGACCGGTACATGAAATTATTTCAGGAACGTTATGGGAAACCAATAAACTTGATTTGTTTAATTACCTCACATGCAATGTATCGTCACCGTGGCAAAACGCGCGTAGCGATCGGCAGCGCGGCGAGCCTTCGGCTGCCGAGTATTTCAACATCCATTGCCTGATTTTTTGAGTTCAGCTGTTTTATTTACATAAATGAAGTGCTGCGTACAGAGAATGCAATTTTACATTGAAATAAAGGAATATACTATAAAAACTATAGAAACTGAAGATACTATAAAAAAAAATTAAAATTTTCCTGCGAATATTTCCGGTGGAATATGATTCAAAATAAGGAGCTGAATGCACCCTGTTAGTTTGCGGAGGGTTGTCCCTTACACTCTGTATATTGTTTTTAATATCTTTTGTTATTAATATTCAGTTGTGAGGTCTATGTCTTAGCACGTTGTCAGTGGCAACGAATTGAGTATATGTAGAAACCCGTAAAATGCGTGGCAACAAACATGAATCAGCCTGTGTCGTAGATAGGTCGCAGCCACACGCTACGACGGTTCTCGTGTGCAAAATAATATGGAACAGTCTCTCCATCTGGAGGTTTTGTAAAAAAGTGCCCAAGGAATTATAGCAACGTGAACCCGTGCACTAGTAAGAACAACACGCATGTTTTGTGTCTTACATACTTTTATCGCGATTGAACTAATCTCTGGTCTTTTGGGGATGACTATAGTGATGATACGATGTACTGTCAATAAGTTGCTCCACCTCTTATCCTGCCTTCTGTACCTCAAAACATGCAGCAAAGTGACCTCTGCGCTGCCATCGATAACGTCGTGGAAGTGGCGAAGGTTTGGGCCAACAAAATATGAATAACTGTCGCGCCAGCGACACGAAGGAGAAGAAGACTGTAGATAATTACATATAATTATTTTCAAAAGAAATAAATATAGCGATAGCACCTAATATGCAGTAATTTCTAACGTAGACTTCTAATATAGAATAAGAAACTCTATGGCTCTACCCACGCTTGTATTTAAAAGTTCAATGAAGATTTTCAATGAGCTATTTAGCAATCGATTATTAGCGCCTTTGTCCTTTGCAAATCAGTAGGTATTCAATAG
Organism: Fissipunctia ypsillon; assembly: GCA_947568875.1. Taxonomy (NCBI): domain Eukaryota; kingdom Metazoa; phylum Arthropoda; class Insecta; order Lepidoptera; family Noctuidae; genus Fissipunctia; species Fissipunctia ypsillon. The sequence goes on along the minus strand of OX387654.1, from coordinate 13,445,312 downwards.
GAAAATTAAATGACAAATTTAGTAAGCAGCAAGACCCATAACTGAAATTAATCCATGTGAACTAGGACACAGACATTCGCTAGATACAAAGAAAATAAGTGCATGTAGAAACGTTTCAATTTTCTGCAATTTAACACAGCATTTTGAAACATAAACATGAGAGGGCGGCAGGGGGTGGCTGGGGGTGTAGTGGCATTAGGCGTGCGGGTGGTGCGGAGTGGAGGGCTGCGGGGGACGGGGGGGGTGCGGTGCAGTCGCAGGGTGCGCCGAGGTCACTGCCACCGGCGGCTCACGGCCGGATTCAGCGTTCACGACTATTTTGGCGACAGTCTCACTGAACTCTAGCTGCTGTCATGCATCGTAAACATATTGACTCCACATTATAATTACTTTCTAATGTTCAGTTTAATGACACTAAATATTTCGCTATGAAATCTTCACTTCGTAGGGCTGCAGTAATTAATTACTGCAGCCCTACGAAGTGAAAATTTAACTAATTATGTTCAAAATTATAATATGTTAAAGGCTGATTATATTACTCATTTATCGAGTTTCTGCGTGAAATATGTAACTTCGTTTTTAATACTGACATTAAATTGATGATATTCAATATACCTATGACCTTAATTAAATTTCGTTATATCTTTATACTTGCTAGATTGTAGATTAGTTTCGCAGTTATGGGCACGTACGAATATTATACAGTACTTGAACGATTGGATCGTTCCAAAATATTGCCTACGGCGAAGGTTAAGGTAATATTCATAGGTTTTCATGGGTGACTTTAGGATTAGGTTGATTATTTTTTGACACGCTTATTATTGCTAAGCTATTTAAGTAAGTGAATTATTTTAGATTGTCGTATCCACGTTGTATACTTACTAGTACGAGTACATAATGTATATAAATATTTGTGTGTTAGCTTGCAAATTGTATTTAAGGCGACCAGTTTGTACCATATTTTTAGTAAATACATTTTATAAAAATAAATCCTTTGTTTTATCAATAGGTTTTTATGGCTTAGTGTGTTGGGGAGTGAAAGTTGGATGGCATGGAAGGGCACCAGGACACGGCGCGATGGGGCACACGCGGGTGGCAGCGACGGCAGTGGCTCACGCATGCGCGTGTGACGCCATGGAGCGCTCACTGCCGCGAGCCCCCGACCTGCGCTCACACCGATCAATCCGACATTGCATTAAACAAATCTGGTTACAGTTTCAAACTCAAAGCATATATTTAAATTAAACTATTTAAAGACACTTTTGAGTTGTCAAGGAGTCGGTCAGTTAGAAAGATGAAGTCCATTTCAAAGCGTAGTAAGTTCCTATGGAGAAGAACGGGCAAGAAACTACTGTTCTTGTTGCAAAGCATCACCAACTTAACGCATTCAATCTTATCATAGTTGCGATTATGAATACTATTAAACTATGAAACAGCTTTCGACTTTTGCACTTGTCGATTTTATGTAGAAATATCTTGTATCCCTAATGCCCATTTTTACTAACACTAGGCGACCCCTAAATGTAATGCCTAAATAAAAGCACACACAGTTGAAATCCAACAGTGCAAAAATATTTAGCTGAAACGGGCATTACTCCTAAAACAAAAACTTTCAGAATTTTTTAAGAAACTATGGTTTCGATTAAAAAGAAACTTTCAGCATAACCGAAAGCGGGTCAATATCGGTATCTGTAGGGTGCCTATATGGCGCTCATTTATGGGGCGTCGACGCTGCCTCTACACCGTCTCTACGGGACCCCTACGCTGCTTCCACGCCACCTGTACGTTAGGTTCTACGTCGCTGCTACGCCGACCCTATGTTGGGGTCTACGCTTCTGCTACGCTGCCTCTACGGCGGGGTCTACACTTCTGATACGCTGACACTAAGGCTGGGTCCAGATATTACTAAAAAAAGATTGTGTTAAGTAACCAAAAAATATATATCTTATCTTTACGCTATTTTGTACCAAACAAAGCAATATCAAGGCTAGATGCATTGCCGATACGCTAGAATCGACGTGTCAAGTACATAGGTAACATTTTTACAGGAAGGAAGTGCCGTTGAGTTATTTTAGATACTTTTTTTCCTGTTTATATTCACTACATTGCCATAATAATCACTTGGTACAGCTCAGTACGTAGGTAAATAAACATGTAATTTAAAAAAAATGTTAGTTAATTGTTGGAGTGAATTATTGAATTACATACATTAAAAAAAATTGTACACAATTTTATACTTTATCATAACTTGCAAGAAAAAATGCATCTTTTTATTTTTATGTTATTTCTTTATTTCATTTACAAAGATATTATTTACATTTTTAAATATTTTTATAAACACATTAAAAAAGAAAACATTTAAAAATATAAAAAATAGTAGCCCACCGGTATCGCGAATAGGGTCCAAGCTACCGGTGGTCAGGGCTCCTGAGAGAGGAACCTCCTAACGATACGTGCCGTATCGAGAACTACCGCTTTCTGGATCTTATGTTATTTATTATTATGTTAATGTAGGTAGTTTAAGTTTGTATTTTATAAACTCCTTCGAAACTTTCTACAAGAAGTAATTATTTATTTGCTATGCTTACTGTGATTGTAAATGAATTAATTTATTGTACACAAGTATTATTTTGATGTAGGTATTATTGTATAATTAATTAAGGTAAACAATCTTATCTACAGAGTTTATGATCAAGTTTGCTATAGATTAAAATGAGAGAGTCAACAAAATTATTCCCACAGACTGCCTCGCTTATTTAGCCATAAAATAAAAGTTATAGCATGATAGTGATGAGTGCTCCAATTGATTCCCGTTGAGCATGGCTTGCATAGCGTCGGTGTGAATGCGGCCTGCAGCGGCAGCCGGCGGCGTCGCGGTCCCCGATCAATATGCAACGTCGGGACATGTATTTCTTCTCCCAGACATAACAGGTCCATTGCACTAATTTACTCGACTCCACCCCTTCACATTTTCATACACATTTTTGCAGACAGACTGTTCCAGTTAGAATAAATTGGCGAATGCATTGGAATCAACGCTGTAACTCCACGCCTAACGCCTGTCAATCAAAATATCTTCACGACAATTTCTTGATAATAGATTAAAACACAACATTACCTCTTATTTTCATATGATTATTCTTTATTTATTTTATTTCATAAAGTGTACAAGGTTCTCATAACTAATTATTTACTATTTACATAATTTAAAAACTAACAGTCTTAAAATAATAATAATAATACATATGTACAAGTATTTAAAAAAGATTACCTTACACGATTTGCGATGACATCAAATTATTATAAAGCACCAATGTTGTTCAGCACGCGCAGCATGACCACCATAGAAACGGGTTTTGTCTACAGAAGAGTAGACCAGAATGACAGATTGTAGAAATATTTCTAACGTCAAGCAGGCCGATGTGACATTTTGTCTATTCTTCCGTCAACAATACCCGTTTTTATGGTGGTCATGCTACGCGTGCAGTGCAGTTATTTTTAGTTGATCTGTTCATAAAATTTGATGATATTTTAAAGCTTGGAACCTTGAGGAGTGCAGCGGTGGAATGCCCTCGTGAGGGTACCTCAATGTCGGGCTCTGGGTGCCAGTCGACGCCCTCGGATCCACTACCCCCGGCCGTCGCACTCAACCCTGCACCACTACCTTAACTTTACCACTTTGTAAATAAACATTGCCCTATTATTTCGTAAAATGCCATATCTCACGCACAAATCTCGAACAAATAGGCTATATGGCATGCTTTAGGTAAAGCCTAAATTAAATGTGTAGCGAGAAGGGTTGCGATATGCGATATTATCTAAAATAATGGAAAATTAAAAACAAAGGAAAACTATCCACGAAAATGAATATTTCAAAAACTATTGCGCCTGGGTTAACAAATATAAATAGCAATTATTAATAGAACTAGGTCTAATTATTTGAAGAACTGAAGCGAATCTGGCTCACTTGTAATAAAATAATGAACACATAGGTTCACATTTGGAGTTCATGAAATTTTTGGAAATCGGTTGTGGGCAGGCAGGTGGTGAGAGGTGAGGGGAGGGTGGTATTCAGCAAGCCGAGGCCGAAGTCTTCGCTGTCGTTGACACGGGCCGAGGACACATTGTCCAAGGTCGCTCGGCCCTCAAAGATCCCTTTACAAAAGTTTGGCCATCGCCAGGAATGAATGCAACCGCACATAAAATTAAATAAACCGGGCTTAGAGCACTTTAAAACCGTCTTGGGTTATCAACTGAACAATTTACGTAAATAGCCTGTTTATAACTAGTGCGTGGTTTTGTTTGCTGGGCTTATACGTGCATTTATGAAATGGACAGAGTATCAGTGCTCAGTAGACAGTGTCTATAAAAAAATCTGCTCATAAGTACAGCATAGTATAGCTTCCTGATTCTTAAAATAAAAGAACTATACATTTTAATAATGATAATATTATTTAAAGTTTGATTTCTAGATTTACACGTTGTGTTAAATAGACGCCTAAATAAAGTTGGTTTGCGTGTCGCAACCTCAGTTTAGGGGCAAAAATCCGAAATTCTTGAAATGTGTTCATTAGGTGTAGTCAACCCAAGTCGAAGCCAACTTTTCTAGAGTATAATATCTATATTTACAGCGTTTACTTTCTACTAAATGAAAGTTTATTGCGTGAAAACCACAATAAAGGTTTTACCGCCATGATAACCTTGAGACCTCTTCGTGCTTTAAGAGCTCTTGTAAAAATTGCTAATGATTGGGCGATTTCGATGAATTTTTATACATTTTCTAATTTCTAACTACTTTGAAGGACGTCTTGGATTCAAACGGAGCAATGAACGTTAAAGTTGGCAGCGTGGGCCATTGAACGCCCTTAGGGTGGATACTTTGCAATTCTGTATCTGTTTTCAATCGATCATAACTATTAATTAAATAAGTAAATTGATTATAATTGGTAAAACCATGAAAAGTTAGCTAACGGTTGTATTCAAGTCCGCCTTGTTACAGAAATATTCCTATAATTTTATATTCTACTATAGGAGTACAGTAAATCTACAATTGAATTTTACCAGAAATAACTTTATATTATGTTGAAATGTACACAAGAAAAAGCGGTTAATTGAGATTTCAAGCACTTCTGTAATAAACATTTTAGAGCTACGCTAATTACCAAGACGTTTACGTTGCTGGCTTTGCTTTTTAAAAACTTATTGGTTTTTGCGACTTTCGAATCTTCATGAAACTCGTGTCATTGTTGCAACTGATACTTGTTTAATTAATTATTAAGAGATACATTATTATTAAGTATTTTTATGAGGGGCTCGTGGCTAAATAATAAAAGCCGCACGGGTCGATCTGCCAGGTTAAGCAACGCTTTCCGAGGTCGTTCCGTGGATGGATGACCATCCATTATATACCGAGACCCTTCCATGCCTCGAAATGCACGTTACGCCCGACAACTGGGTTGTGGAGATCACATAGGAAGTCGCTCCATATAAAATAGGTATTCAGCTGCATCTGGTTAGACTGGAAGCTGACCCCAACACAGTTGGGAAAAGACTAGGCTGATGATTCATCTCGATAACGACGTAATGCATGCTTGAGGTCTGAAAGCTTGAGGTAAGGATGCCATAACGTAACTTTTTCTCCTTTATTTGGTATGCATTAAAGAGTACATCTATTTACCGTCATGGCGGGTTACACTCACTCTAGGGCATAACTTTGGCTCAAATCGAGACAAATGTTTAATGTCATTAAATCCACACAACAGTTCCGCGAGTACGCGTCTATATCGCCATCTATTAGTTACCGAAGGAATACGACGTTCGGTTGTGTGGTCGCGACACGGCCGGCAGTTCAAACATTTGCTGTCTCGATTTGGGCTAAAGTTATGCCCTAGAGTCAAAGTAACCCGCCATGACGGTATATAACTTAGGTACTAATAGAATTAAATATTTGAAAAGTCCCGAAAACTATATTTTTTCCAAAAATATTCATGACCCTTCAGTAAATTTTATAACTTATAACATAACATCACGTCAATTGTACCCGAAGGGTTAGGCAGAGGTGTACCTATAGTACACCCACATTTTGCCAGTTATGTTTAAGGTCCATGTAATAGGGGGCGAGCCTTACATATCAGAGCAAATAAAAGCTCAAATCGATGACCAATGTGAAGTACAAACTAGTCCAACTAGTACATCTGAGAGCTATCAATACAACTGTATTTAAATAAACTGGTCATATAACAATGCTCAATAAACAATGAACGAGACATTGTGAAGGTCCTTACACTGCAGGTTCAAGGCTTGTCGGCCATTACTTACCGCTATCGTTATCACGCGGCCTCGACTCCTGCGAACGACCACTGCCCAGCGCGAGATACTTACAACTTACAGTAATTATAACTTCCAATGTTAACTTCATACTAACTCTTAATTAGTATAATGTGTTATCAAATCATACACTGCTTATGGCGAAATTCCTAGTTCAATTAATACTTTCGTTGAAAGCCTATTATTTATAGATGGCTCGGGTAAGTATATTATTTACCTACTTTTATGATAAGTAAGCATTAATAATTACAAAAAAAAAGCACAAATATAATTATAATCTCATAATATCGCTAACAAGATTAACTTGTATCTAATCGAATAAAGTTCGTCGACCCCACCAAAACATGTTTACTTTCTTATTTCAGGTCAATAGCAAATTCTAGAATAGAGGGGGCTGCAGTAGTCTGGTGGCCCCCACAGTAAGGGTGGAAGGAGGGTTACGGTGCATCGTACGAAAGGGCAACTGCAGATAACGCAGGCAGGGCCCAGACAGTCAACGTCCCGATGCATTCCCGTGCCCCGCGCCCCCTCAGCCGCCCGCGCCGCGCGCTCCAACGGGAACCCGTATCCGGCGCGCCACGCACCACGCTTTTTGCAACGCTCCCATCGGCGGTCTCTCTCCACTCTCGTCAGTTCGTTGAGCTAATGAAAACGATTACTCGCTCGCATACTTGAGACAATGAAACACTCACCCTATTAGTTTATTTGTCGATTTGTTTGATTTATCAGATGCTCCCGATTGCTCCCTAAAGACAAATGCTTTCATTTGATATCGTTTTAACCAGGATAACACAAAATACATTGCATAAAATTTACACTAGATGCTACCAGGGGAGAACCAGCGCCCCACTTTCATACACAATCCGACGGATTTTGAAGGACATTGCTAACCCATTGCTTCATATGTTTGAAATATTCGTCTGCTCGGCAACGTAAATCACGCAATGAATGTTTTTGAATTGTAAAAATGAAAGGCATTGTCATTGTTAGTAGTGTGTTACGCAATTACCCCGCAGGCAGAAAAGCGTCAGTTTCAAATTATTTGCAAGTAAGTAATGGGTTATTCAGTAAAATGGTAAGTTATTTTACAATCAGAGAAGATTTACAGATTCGGCAAATCGGCTATCCAATATCATGTTATGGTATTTAATCGTTCGTTAATTGTTAGTTTACATCGAGCAAAAACAACAGTTGACAAAAGATTTGAAAGCAGCAACAGATTAGATCAAGTAGTTCGGCTTATAGATGAGGAATGGAGGGTGAACAAATATACTGGATGATTTTTTTTACTGTCTCGAAATTTATACAGGTGTTCTACCCATGAATATTAACAACTTTCACTACAGGACCAACTCTGAAATCACGAAAAAAAAATCTACTGTTTAATAGAAAAGTTCAAACCTACTTGACCAAAATGTATGAAACAGCTGATTTTTTTTTCGTGATCTCATAGTTAGTCCCATAGTGAAAGTTGTTCATGTTCATGGGTAGAACAGCCTGTAAAAATTTCGAGACGGTAAAAAAAATCATCCAGTATAATATGGTACGCAAAGGCAAAAAGGTACCACAGAGCTTTGTTCTACTCATAGTTTATTTGTACTTTCAGAAATTCCATGAAAAACGCAGTACTTTCTTCTTTTCACACTACCCCAACGTTGCATTTTGTGTCTGAAAGTCTCGCCAATAATAGCATTAAATTCATTTGAACAAATGATACCTTTTTCTCGTCTGCCAATCTGAGTTAATGCTTTCGCAAATCCTAAAAATAGGTATATTCGGGAATGGCTATAGAATTCCAAGTCTGCTCACACATAATGAGCCTTAACATATTATGCAAGTTTGCACAAAATAAAGGGTCAGACCGTGTAAACCGTCAGTGCATTTTCACGTCCAAATGAAAATGCGTGGGCACAGCACTGGGAGGACGTAGGGTAATAATAAATGTAACGGTAATAAAAAATATCGATCCCGCTCCTTAACCCCTTGAACGTCACACATAAGGTGTGTCCAATCCATATCCACTAATATTATAAATGCGATAGCAACTCTGTCTGTCTGTTACCTTATTTTCACGCCTAAACCACGGAATTGATCGTTAAATGTTTGACAGATATGAAACCTATAACCTGGAGAAAGACATAGCAACTTTTCATCCTGGATATAAGTATTAAATAAATATATGTAGGCGAAGTTGCGGGCAACAATTAGTGCAATATAAGGTGACCTTTCAATCTCATTTAAGTATGTACCTAATTTGTTGTTTCAAACCAAATTGAAGACACCACTGAAAAGAAAAAAAAAGAAAAAGGAAAGATAGAAAATTGTATGAAAGAAACCTGGAATTGAAACCCCCGAACTTGTCAAAGGGCAGTGAGTAGAAAGCGCAGGGCCGAGGCCAAGCGTCGCGACATCGTCAACACGATTACCTCTTTTTAACCGACTTAATCTATGTAGAGTAAGAACAGGTCAGTCTGAAAATAACATGCAAGCAGGTAGGTATTATTCTACTGATTCTATAGGTACATCTAGGCGAAAACGATGTACATCCCTGGTGCGCAGAGCTCTGGCTAGCTCCAGCGGCATCCTGAGGGTATTCGCGCAGAGGTTCGAATCAGTACCTAAACCATTGCTGTATGGTTCACGTACTGAGCAATCGAAGTTTATATTATGTATGTTTATGTAAAGAATTTTTAATTATATGTTTATTTTATTAGTACCTACTATAATCCTTTGTTGGCTATTAAATAATTGCAGCGTTATTAAATTTCTCAACAATGCGTAATTTCAAGTCTTTACAAATTTGAAGTTACGCATACTGATGTTAGTAAATAAGTAAGTACATAGAAGTAAGTTAATAAGAATGGCCAGAATAAATGTAATAATTGTACTGATACGTAGGTCTGGTAGGATACAGACCTACGTGCTATTCATGTAAAAAAGCTCATAGTTTTCAAGATGGCATTACCTGATTTGAGCTTATTATCAGGCACAATTCCATTATATAGTTTTTGATCGATTGATTGATGATTGTATGTGCTATGCGACCTCGAACTATTTTTTTTGGTTTTAAACATTTAATTATACAACCGACTTCATGGTTCCTTAACTTTCAGTTACTTAAAATCTTACAGAAAGCTTTAAATTAAAATACAAACACAATCTTGGAAGAATTCTAGCTATTTTAGTTACATTCCACAAACTTGCTCTGTCGTCTGCTGACTACGAACTATAGCAATTACGTGACCTGACGATATCAACCTTGAACCTCGAAAGCACTGCCAAGGTTATCGGAACGGTTCAAAATAACAAAGGTTTAATTGTCACGTGGTTAGTCATTGTAATCCATTGATGTAAATGAGTTAATTTTATGATCATTAACAAATGACTTCTCAGCGACACGTCACTGAGAAGTCATTTGTTAATGTTATTTAATAATTTGTTATTTCGAAACAGCTTTTAGTACCTACGAGTGGGTTTTTATTTATTGAATTTGAGTTTAACCTTTCTAACTTTTGATAAAGGTTCGATGTCAAAGAAATGTTTAAAATATGAAGTAAGGAAGAAAGACTGAAAGAAAACCTATATAAAGGCGTCCTAAAGAATCAGTGAAAGATTTTGAGAATATTTTTTTAATTTAATCGATTTAGCTTCAGAGATAATTAGAAAACCCAGCAGTCGGCCCTTTTCTACTAAAAATCCTGCAATTGATTTAACATTTCTAGCAAGAAGGCCATTACTTTAATTAAACTTGCATAGCTTATGTATGATCGATATTTGATAACATTCTAAGTATTATAACAAGTTATAAGTGTACCCGTAAAACAACGTTTTGCTGATTTTAGAATTCAAGATTAACAAAATGATACGAGCTGTTGTTTCGCAAGTTAATTTGCATTTGCATATTTTCAGAAATAATATTTTAGTAGAAATAGGCTCAAATAATAATGCTATCTGTTTGAAAGCTAGCTAAGACCACCAAAACGCCCTGTTCAGCGTCTTGTCTTTCTTACAGACACCTCAGCAATAGGCGTCCTATTTAAGTTTTATGTAACATATGTATAATACATAAAGACTTGTCCCAATTACCATACCTAAATGCATCTATTACGTAATGTTGTAGACTAGAACGCATAATTATACCAATATAACCTTTAAAATGTTAATTTTATATAAAATTACCAACTTAATTTTTCAAAAAAGCTTGCAGTGGTAGCGCGTTGGTAAAACCTGGCGTATCGTTATCACGCAATGGATGAAATGACATAAGTACAAAAACAATTAAAACTCTGGTAGTAACACATCTGCGTTGTCCAGAACTGAGTAGTTATTACAGCCTTCGATAATATTATTATCATGTTCGTGACGACACACAAGTGGGGCTTTCACAATACGCCATTACCCAAGGTTAGCATGAAACATACCATAATCTTTTATAAGTTATCGTTTCATACATATTTTATCGGGCAGTTAACCACATAACTCTTTCTTATTAAAAATAAATAACAAAAGCTGATTCGGTAATTAATATTTAAACAAAAGCCTGCGTTAAATAGAAATGGGAGTCATTTACTTTTACAATATTTTTTCATAATTAAAATTCATTTATTTCGGGTAACTAGACCCATAGAAGACAATTACAAAACATTCAACACTAATAATATAATCGAATAAAATAATAATAATAAAATTCATAATAAATGTCAAAAATTCAAAATTAAATAAAATTAGTTAAATAGCATTAAAATTATAAAATTACGATACTTTACAACACATACTAGACACTCAAGAGTTAATAACGCCTGCAAAACGGCCTTGCCTGAACATGCCTGCTACAGCAATGCAGCATGTAGGGGCAGTCCAGTCTGTCAGCAATCATCTCCAGGACTGCGTTGGAGCTGGCCCGTACTCTGCGCACCAGAGAAATGCTCCGCCTGCGCATAGTCGCGTGAAAACAGGCGGTGCGCTCCTCCGCGAACATGCCCGAGGCGCTACAGAACCGAGGCAGCCCCACCACAATCCTAAACGCATTATTGTAGAGAACGCGGAGGTCGCTATAGCACTTCTTTGTGTAACGAGCCCACAGGCTGCAGGTGTAAAGGGATGTACAATACGCTCTAAACAGTGTGACTTTCACCTTCCGTGAACACCTAGCAAACCTGCGGGCTATCATGTTGGCTCGTATTGAGAGCGACCTCCGCTCTCTCTCAATATCCTCATTATCACTTAGGTCAGGCGTAAGAATATGTCCCAAGTATTTAAATTTATTCACCCTCTCCAGAGGTGTCCCGTTCAGTCTAACAGACGGAACATTCTGGGGACTTACTGCATCAACTCCAAAAACCATGAACTAGCTTTTTGCCACGTTATATCGCAGACCATGATCATGAGCATAGCCTTCACATACATTTAACAACTTCCTCAGACCACATACCGAAACATACACATATAGATACATATGCTTATAAAGTATGATAATGTATGCATCGTGTTATAATAGTTTTCATTTCAGGTCTTATGACATGGTGGGTAAAATTAGCTTACGATGAGAAAATAATTATTTCTTTGATGACGTCAGAAACCGGGCACTAACTGTCCTTATTAAAGGATGGTGGTTCTACTGGGACCATTATCGCCCACCATCCATCCATCCATCCATCCATTATTCATATCCATTCATTATTATTTCCATGCATCCATTATTATTATTCTTTAATAAATAATGTTCATTTTACATTTTTCACAAGCTTAACTTTGAAACCAATTGAACAAGAAAACTAATTATTTAGCGTACACCCTACTTACGTCTTCTAACTCTTCATAACGTTAGGTAAGAGCTAAAAAAGTTTACACTGTAATGGCAAAAGCTACAATATCATTTATGTACGAAGTGTCACAGTAGGTATACAACAATAGTATTCCCTACCTTAATATCTTCAGAACTTGAGACTGGTTAAGATGTCCAACATATCTGTGCAGTTCAAGGTGGCGCTGCTTGCTAAGGCAAATGTCAAATTCAGTACATTTCAATTTAGTTCCCCATTACGCCGACTGCCAAGATACAGTGTGGGGGAGAGAGGGGGGAGCGCGCGGAGGCTGCGCGGCGCGTGTCAAGGCCGTGTCCTCGACCGTGACCGCCTCCTCCCCGCCGCCAGCACTCCCGCTTCACACCCGCGCGTACCAATAAACTTGCTGCCGCACAAGTATTTCTACACAATTAATTATAAATTGATTGACCCTGTATTCATAGGAATTGCAAGTGAGCTTTTACGTTTGTATAAACTCATTATACATAGAATTCTGCGGAGATGAGTACAATGTAATCAATCATAGAGTTTCCAGTGAGTTAAATTGGCATGAGTCATCATTAGTCAGTTATTTCTAAAAAGTCAAGTCCCAATATAATTATGATTCACTTAAAAAATCTGAATACAACTTTTGAAAGCTCATAATCACTATGGGCGAGCAAGTCAGTTAGACGGTTAGGAGCCATACGTTCATCAAATTATCACAGAGCTGGCACGGACACTCTACTGCCAGCTCGGGATAATTATAATTAATCGGGATATAGTAGGGTTGGCAAAAACCACAATTGCTGCAGGTTGTTTAAAATCGAAAATATGTTTAAAAACATGACATTATTTGCTCCCCAATGGCAGTAATGCAGTATATTTTAACAAATAAAAACTAACATAACTACAACCAAACAGAAAAACTTGTGGCTTGAAGCACCTTTTCGTCGACCAAAATAAGTTTCTTATTTACCGAAATACTGGCTGTTCCCACGTAGGAACAGAGATTGCCTCCATTGGGATTACGTAACGTTACGATTAGGAAATCGTAACATTACGTAATCCCATCCCGTCTGTCTGAAAATCGGTGGCGCGGTCCTCCGCGCCACCGATTTTCAGACAGACGTGTGGCGTAGGTCTTCCTCGAAAGCCTGTACCGAGCGCCTAACCCGATGAACAACAACGCCATCTTCCGATATCACTGCTTGTCAAAGCATATTTACATCACTTTTGACGATCGTCATTTGTGATCGAACAAAATTGAGTATGTAAATGATTACTCATTTACTAACAAATAACAGATTTACTCGATTTTTGATGATCGACACGTGCAATAAAAAAAACGAATAATGTAAGCAACGGGCTATCGGGTTTTTGACGATCGCTACTATGAATCTTTTTTATCGATCGATACATCCACTATGAACAAGTGACTGTTACGATCGATAAAATCAAGCAACCCTGTAAAAAGCTGACAAATCTTATTGATCGTCAACACAGCATAACTAGCGACAATAATGATCGACAAAAATCGAGAAAATCTTAATGTATTATCATTTTAATCTTTGAATCATGTTAATTGTCACGACTGTTTTACTCTTATAAGAAGAATACGATGTACTGATAGGCACACAGACACACCCACCACGCCGCCTCGCTGATGAGTTCACACGTTACGCAACAGGAGGTGAGTCTTTTCATTTTATATCTAAATACATGGAGATAATATATCTATAGAAGATAATAATCGCTGCGTAGAGTTCCTAAATCCAACTAGGTAGGTCCTCGATATCTGTTGTAGGTACCAACACTGCCAAAGCGCTGCCATCACGGCTACAGACGATAAACCTTGCATTGCACCGCTGGTAAGCATGTGACACAATTTAATGCTCATTTCGAAAACATGACCGTAAAAAGTTACCATCTTGTAGGTTAACAGCAAGAACAAAAATGTTTTACGTATTCGTTAGTCTCTGTACCGAATCACACGTGAGGAACAACGTGCGAGATAACATTTGATAATATTATATTTAGCTGACCGAAATTATCAATCATAGTTACATATTATTATATTATGTCTAAATACTTATATGTAGGACGACCGTGTCCTTTAATTACGATTACTGATAACCTTACCGCGTGATTGAAACAAAGTTTTTAATACGTAATCTGTTAGAGAACGTGAACAAGTTCGGTTAATTGCGTCGCAATCTATACCAGCTACCATTGTCATTGTTGTCGACCATGACGTCTTTTTACGTTTTCGGTTATTGCTTCTGTGAAAAATTACTTGGGGAAAGCCTTTCTTGACTTCAGGCCTGTAAGATTTCTAAACGTCGACACATTTGGCGCCTGAAAAACTCCTAATGCCACTGAAAAATATTATAATGGCCTTCCCCAAAACTTGCTCGATTGACCTAGCGAGTGCCTAGACTCTCAGACTCAGTCTAGACTGCACGCCAAACGCCTTCCTGAAAGTACTGAAAAAGTTGCGTTTTGAGTCCTAGGTTAGGACCGTTGGGACTGTGGGTATAAGGGCCCCAATCTTAGTTGAAAATGGAGGCCTTATAATATGAACGCAGAACCTATCAGTATTTCTAAGATCGGCGAAGAGAGAATAGAGAATCCACAAGCCACTTTGATAGTCAAATTGAAACTAACTTCGACGTAGATCAAAGTAAATCCAACAAATGATTAGCACATTATCAAATAGGTATCGGTAACGCTAACACAGGCCTATAGAGTAAACGCCTACGCACGCTAATACACGTGCCGCGTTAGGGTCATATCGCGGTGAAGGTCGCGGGTCCCGGACCAGGCCTCTGAAAATAAGCGCCTCGGCCGACGACCCCGAGGAAATCTTCCAGGGCACCTGACCTTGACCTTTTCACGCGCACGCGCTGTCACCGTCACATAGTGCCCTGACCCTGTTACGAAAGGATCTTCTTATGTACTACGCACCAGCTATGTTGTGCGTATATTATATTCACTGGGGTGAGGAAGACGCGGCCTTTGTTTAATACTTCCTGTTTACTCCTCAATGAAATACCGTTAGCCTAATGATGTTGGTAACTACAATACTTCACAATTTGCGATGAACTTGATTTAACAGCTCTAAAAACTGTCAGCTCTGCTGTTGCTGGATGTTTCTTCAATAAAGTTTTATCGAGGCTGACAATAATTTGCAAGCGCGCGCACACTCGTCACGGCGCATGTTGATTTCTATCCAAATACTTTTTTATGAGCACATGCAATACATAGATATTATTATTTATAAGATTACATACAATACATAGTCTGAAAGATTAGGTAGGTATTTATCAAATTGTCAATAATGCCAAATCGAATGCAACAATTTAGGATGAGAATGAGAGCAGCCGGGGATCGAGTCTATGCTGCGATTGGAGATGCCTATGACTGCTGCAACAATCTGATGGTGATGACGATAAAGAAAACCACATTATTCCTTTAGTCTAGATAAAGAAACTACCACATTTAAAAACCCCCGACTCAAAAAAAAAAACATCTAACAAGTAAAAAATAATATGTATTGGCCCTTTAAGTTTATTATAAATTGTAGGTAATATTTTGATCCAAACGTCGTCGCGTCGGGAGACGACTAATGAAAATAGGAAGTTAACAGCAGCTAACCTTTCTACAATAGCATACGTTCATTATTGCTATATAAGCCTCGTCTGTTTGGCGTTTTCATTAGCCGTCCCCCAACACGACGACGCTACTTGCGAAATGTGTGTAATTCATCTCTGCCTAACCATTCAATATACAGACAAAGAGCTAATATGAATCAGAACTTGTTATGATTGATGTGATTACTTCTTGTTTATTTTTTGGCCGTAGCTAGATATAACATAAAAATAATCTTCTTGGCTTCAACATGAAAAATTACTATATCTTTAAAACTGCTCATTATCAAATTGTTTTGCGCCCACGTTGACTTTCAATCAGCATGTTACAGACTTTTAGACAATTGGCCGAACGGTTTTTTTCTAACATTTTGTGCTTTTAAATTTATAAAATCACCCAAGAGAAGATAAAGACTTAATTTATATTGAATATGGTTACGGAATATGGATTCTATTTTAAGGCAATAGTTGTGTCGCTGAATGGTTTTATAGCGGCTGCATTTGGAGCTATAAACAGAAGGCGGTTCTGAACTTACACGTAAAGTTACGAGCTTTCCCTTACTCTAGATCCCCAACATAAACTTGGGACTAAACAAGTACCTCGATCGTATGCGATTCGATGGCACAGCCACGGCGTTTTTTTTTTAAAAAAAAAACCATGCCAAGATTTTGTAAAAAATTGTAAAAGTTGATTTCCAAAACCATAAATTTGTCAAAACTATGTTTAAAAAGTTATAAGGGTTTGAACGTGGCCGCGCCATCGAAACGCGGAGAACCGCGCGGCCACGGAGATCTTTAAAACTAAGCGTTGCAGAGACCTGAAATTGAGGTAAATAACAGATTGGATTTGTAAAAAATTTGTAAAAGTATAAAGAAAAATCCTAGGTTTATATTTTAGGAGTTGTAAGACTAAAACCCCCAAGGCCGCGCCGTCGAAACGGTGAAAAACACGTGATAGCCGATATCTCACTGAAAAAGCATCGCAGACGTCTGAAGTTTTTTGTAAAACTCAGATTTAATTTGTCACTATTTGCAAAATACAACAAAAAATCCTAGGTTTATATTTCAGGGGAGATAATCACGACTTATTTCTTCGCGATACCGTACTACAGCTCTTGAAACATAAACCTAGGATAATTTTTGTGTATTTTACAAATTTGACAAATTCAAATCTAGGTTTTAAAAAAAAATCAGACCTCTGCGATCCTTTTTTATCGAGATATCGGCGATAACGTGTTTTTCACCGTTTCAATGGCGCGGCCAATTTCGCAGTTTTAGTGTTACAGCTCCTGAAATATAAACCTAGGATTTTTTGTTGTATTTTACAAATAGTGAAAAATTCAAATCTGAGACACAACCATGATCTTAAACATAACTGGCGAAATGTGGGTGTACTATAGGTACACCTCTGCCTACCCCTTCGGGGAAACAAAGCGTGATGTTATGTTTTATGTTGTGTCAAATCTGAGTTTTACAAAACACTTCAGACGTCTGCGAGGCTTTTTAAGCGAGATATCGGGTATCACGTGTTTTTCACCGTTTCGACGGCGCGGCCATGGGGGTTTTAGTCTCACAGCTCTTAAAATATAAACCTAGGATTTTTTTCTATATTTTTACACATTTTTTACAAATTCAATCTGTTATTTACCTCAATTTCAGGTCTCTGCAACGCTTAGTTTTAAAGATCTCCGTGGCCGCGCGGTTCTCCGTGTTTTGATGGCGCGGCCACGTTCAAACCCTTATAACTTTTTAAACATAGCTTTGACAAATTTATGGTTTTGGAAATCAACTTTTACAATTTTTTACAAAATCTTGGCATGGTTTTTTTTAAAAAAAAAAACGCCGTGGATGCGCCATTAAATCGACGCCCTCGATCCGGCCGAAGCATCATTTTCAGCCCATTGCCAAGTTGGACGTGACCGCGTGGATTACAGCTGTGATAAACTTTCTAGAGACTGATGACTACTACATATCTATCTCAGATTCAGCATGATGGCATACCATGTAACGTAATTTAAGGGGCTTGTCGCTAAACAAATGCCTCTCGCACTGCGCTAACGAATATATGCAGTGTTATTGCTATGGTGTAGTCCTGAAAACTATCCAATTTACTAATTCTGAACTCTACTCTCTCAATTTCTTACTCTTTATAACTTCCTTTCCTTGTTACCCCAACCAACTGAACTATCATGATAACTGTCATAGATATAATCCTAAATACACACATCAAAAATGTCTAGGGATCAAGTATATTTTTGCCTATAAAAAAATATCTAATTAATATTTACCAAATCTAGTCTTCCAGACTAGCTTCTTACTTTAATTCCTATGTTTAAGTTAACAACTTATCCCTATATTTTGTAAAAATTAAGAAAAATTGCCATTTTTGCAGATTGTGGGAAATTAAATTTTTTTTTTTGGGGTGGGAAATCATCAAATGACTGCTCCCACTCTGGGCGGAGTGGGAGGGCGTGTCAGACTTTTATTGACTAAAACCCACCCGTGTTCGTTCAGTTACCTGTGCCGGGGCCACGGTAATTCTTTCAAACATCCCATGACCTTAGCTGGCATTGGCCCTAACCGACCCCATCAATTAGTGCCGACATATCTTTGAGGCGCGCGTGTAACACAACGCGCCGTCAACCCGGGCCTCGTCCTTACCGGACGGCGAGCTACCCTTTGCTCGCCGTCCGCAAGCCCGCGCCTACGGTTGCCGAGAATCGGCTGTTAATTCCCAACGCCCAGGGCGTCTCCTGCGGCGACTAGGGGCGTGAGGGCGCAAAGATTGCCTCTCCCTCACGCGTTCCACCTCCTCCTTCGCGAGCTTTACGGTTTCGCAAAAGGAGGTGATGGCTTCCTATGTACTCTCACTCCGTACCATGGCCTGGAGCTGGGCCGGACGTGAGAGATCGCCAGTCGATCGCTTCCGCGAGGACACGGCGGTGCTCTACCCAAGCCAGGCAGACCTCCACCGAATGCTCCACCGTGTCCTCTGGGCGATCAACATAATGGTGACACCCGGGCGTTTCCTCCCGCCTTATCCGGAACAGGTACCTCCCGAAGCACCCCTCTTCGGTGAGGTCCTGCATCAGGCGGAAGGTGAGGACGCCGTAACGCCTTTTCAGCCATTCCTCAAAGCGGGGACTTATCGCCACAACTGTGGCGTGCTCAGAACTGGATTGCGACAATCACACTCTCTATGATACCATCCCGCCGAAGCTCTGTCCGCTGTGCCGCGATTTCTCACGGCAGCGGAGTTACGCCCCGGCGTTTTGCCTCATCGCGCCACTCCCACTCCACACACACTCACACTGTACACGAGGACATTTACCTCCAGATCCCATGTCGGCAATCCGGCAAGGAGGCTAGCCGCCTTACCGGAGACCGTGTGGTATCCCCGGACTAGCCGGATGGCCATGACCGTTCAACCGGTGGGCCAGTCGCCGCGTCAAGGAACGCGCCCTCACTGGAGCCGCGTAAAGGGCCATGGACTGCACGACCCCCGCATAGAGCCTCCGGCAGGAGGCGTTTGGACCCCCTAGATTGGGCATGATCCGCCTCAAGCCAGCCCCGGCCCGCTCCAATCTGGGAACCAAACGTCGGAAATGCTCCACGAAGTTCCACCGGCTGTCGAGGACGTGTCCCAGGTACTTCATCGTCGACTCGACGACGATATGAACCCCTCGTGGGAAATTAACCAAAGTTAATGTCGTCAATTAAATGGCAAAATAGGCAAAAATGAGAATTTTTAAATTTTTATTGTAAAGATAAAAAAAATTGATAATCTGTGTTTCCACCATTGACAAGAACCACACAATCACAACGATTTGGCATGCTTAAAATCAGTTCATCAAAATCACTTTGAGGAATGGCCGCCCACGTTCTTTATAACAAGTCAAAAAGTTGTTGTGGAGTATGCACGGAATCCATACTCGGCAGACTTCTTCTTTAGAGTATATCCCATGCGTGCTCAATTAGGTTGCGGTCTGGCAATCGAGCAGGCCACGGCAGAACGTTGATGCGAGCATCGGCAAGAGTACGTGTCATTAGTCTAGCCGTGTGTGGACGTGCATTGTGGTGCATTAGTCGAAACGAATCACCCAACCGGCTTCGCAAAGGGATGATCACGTATGAAACAATCCTCTCTGCATAAAGCTGAGCATTGAGGTTGCCTCTGATCCAAATGAGATCGATTCTTCTACCGATCCAAATACCGGCCCAAACCATGACTGTTCCTCCTCCATATGAATGAACTCCCTGACAAAATTTCAAACGTTCTTGACGTCCAGCTGTCCTCCAAACTCGAATACGTCATGTATCCGGCCTCATACCGAAACGAAATTCATCGGAAAAGCAAACATAACGCCAGTCTTCTTCCTCCCAATTTCTGTGTTCGCGAACCCATTGTAAACGGGCCCTACGATTGCGGGGTGCTATAGGTGGAACTCTCAGCAGCCTTCGGGAACGCCGACCCACTTCACGTAAATGATTTCGAATGGTTTGGTCGCTTATCAGCAAGCCTGAAGAGCTGTGGAGCCTCATGGCGGTCATGGTACGATTCCGTCGAGCAGTATTTTGGATGTACCGGTCCTGTCTGCGGGTGGTGATGTAAAATCGTCCTCCATGTCGCTCGGCCACGCTGCTCGTGATACGATAGCGTGTCCAGAGGCGGCTTATGACGCTCTGTGTAGTACCAAGCGTGACAGCCAAAGTACGTTGCCTGGAACCAGCTTGCAACATTCCGACGGCTCTCATCATGTCTTCTCGTGTCAAATGATGTCGTCGCTCCATATCGATGCAATTTTTTTCAGTTCCGATGCACAAATTGTAATGGATTTGTAAAAACGCTGTTACACTCTTTTATAGGAATCCTGAATGACAGTTGATTTTCTATTTTTAATCAAAAATTAAAGAAAATTCTTTATTTAAATAGTGAAATTCACTAAAAAAAATCAATAACGATCCAAAAAAGTTAAAATAATAATCCTCAATTGCGGCGATACTCTAAAACGTATTTGATCCCTAGACACTTGATGTGTGTATCATTAGGTAAACTTTGAATCAAGGTTTGAACTCTCACCTTGATTTATAATTAGAAAATCAATAAACCCTTTGGCCGGTCATGTTAAGCAGTAGCGGTTACAAGATGATGATGAAGAACACTTATTTGTACTAGTTTCAATAAGTTCCGTAAGAGGAAGATTGAGGGACTATAATGACCAGAAGGATTAGTGCATTAAAATAGCATGTATGTAATTATTCCTCAAATAATTCCCATTTTGATTTCGTAAATACCAATTGATTGTTTTTAGGGTTCCGTACCCCAAAAGGAAAAAACGGAACCCTTATAGGATTACTTCATTGTCCGTCTGTCTGCCTGCCTGTCAGCCTTTTCCTCAGGAACGCGTGGAGGTATCAAGTTGAAATTAATGTCAAATACGTAGGTCTACGATCCTTTGGAGCTCTAAAAAAATCAAGCTTATAAGTCAACGCAATAAAAAAAATACGGCCGTTTATGCGACACATTTTGATACTCGCAAATAAATCAAAACGATTATTCATCATATAGATATCAATACATATAATAATATAAAATAACTTCCCGTTGACTTAGAATCATGAAATTTGGAAAAAAGCAAGGTCTTACTGCACAAGTAAAGGAAAGAGTCTGAAAATCGTTAATTTATAATTTTATTACACAAAAAATTCATTTTTTGTGATTACATTTTCAGTTGGAGAATTGACCGTAACGACATCGATGTATGGGAGAACATGTTTTTCAACTACAATGCTAAGTTTAATTTTGAGATAAATTCATCCCAACTACGGAACCCTTCATTGTGCGTGGTCCGAAATGCATTTGGCCGGTTTGTGCTGTGCCTAGCCTAGTAACTGCGACCAACTTGGAAGACAACAGTAAGATATTGCAGAAAAAATTCAATAATTGAATGTACGTACTTGTGTCGCCTGGCATTTTAGAATATACCTAGTAGTAGTACTTACACCACAATTTAGACGTCCTTGCACCAATAACAAGATTTTCTTTTGTTTTTTGTTTCATAGTTCACTGCTTGAAGGATACATAAGTTGCTGACTATTAATTAGCAAGTGGACACTGTTTGTTACCTACACTTATTCGTTCCACTGACCAATGTAAGCTACACAAAGACGACTGGTCGCACTATATATATAAATAACCGTACGAAATATACGGGGGCTTGCAGGTTATTTCCCGGTTGTAATACAGCCATCACGGGTGCTCTAAGCAACGGCCATATAAAGACCGAAATGTTGGTCCTTTCCGAGTTGTAGCAGCAATTCTTATATTATTTTAATTTCATAATACTCGGTGACATCTCGTAATCTGGTAAAATGGAAAGGGAGCATATACTTATGAAAGATGATTGATATTGACTGTAGTGCAATATGTCAACATCGTAATAGCACATATTGACAAACATATCATCACACCTATACATATCTCCCGAAGGACTAGGTATAGGTGTACCCATAGTAAACCCAGCTTTCACGGGGCGAGCCTATTGCCACCAAACAAGCACTGTTTTTTAAATCCCATGTAATAGGGGGAAAAATTGCATCGATATGGAGCGACGACATCATTTGACACGAGAAGACATGATGAGAGCCGTCGGAATGTTGCAAGCTGGTTCTAGGCAACGTACTTTGGCTGTCACGCTTGGTACTACACAGAGCGTCATAAGCCGCCTCTGGAAACGCTATCGTATCACGAGCAGCGTGGCGGAGGACGATTTTACATCACCACCCGCAGACAGGACCGGTACATCCAAAATACTGCTCGACGGAATCGTACCATGACCGCCATGAGGCTCCACAGCTCTTCAGGCTTGCTGATAAGCGACCAAACCATTCGAAATCATTTACGTGAAGTGGGTCGGCGTTCCCGAAGGCTGCTGAGAGTTCCACCTATAGCACCCCGCAATCGTAGGGCCCGTTTACAATGGGTTCGCGAACACAGAAATTGGGAGGAAGAAGACTGGCGTTATGTTTGCTTTTCCGATGAATTTCGTTTCGGTATGAGGCCGGATACATGACGTATTCGAGTTTGGAGGACAGCTGGACGTCAAGAACGTTTGAAATTTTGTCAGGGAGTTCATTCATATGGAGGAGGAACAGTCATGGTTTGGGCCGGTATTTGGATCGGTAGAAGAATCGATCTCATTTGGATCAGAGGCAACCTCAATGCTCAGCTTTATGCAGAGAGGATTGTTTCATACGTGATCATCCCTTTGCGAAGCCGGTTGGGTGATTCGTTTCGACTAATGCACCACAATGCACGTCCACACACGGCTAGACTCATGACACGTACTCTTGCCGATGCTCGCATCAACGTTCTGCCGTGGCCTGCTCGATTGCCAGACCGCAACCTAATTGAGCACGCATGGGATATACTCTAAAGAAGAAGTCTGCCGAGTATGGATACCGTGCATACTCCACAACAACTTTTTGACTGGTTAGAAAGAACTTGGGCGGCCATTCCTCAAAGTGATTTTGATGAACTGATTTTAAGCATGCCAAATCGTTGTGATTGTGTGGTTCTTGTCAATGGTGGAAACACAGATTATCAATTTTTTTATCTTTACAATAAAAATTTAAAAAATTCTCATTTTTGCCTATTTTGCCATTTAATTGACGACATTAACTTTGGTTAATTTCCCACGAGGGGTTCATATCGTCGTCGAGTCGACGATGAAGTACCTGGGACACGTCCTCGACAACCGGTGGAACTTCGTGGAGCATTTCCGACGTTTGGTTCCCAGATTGGAGCGGGCCGGGGCTGGCTTGAGGCGGATCATGCCCAATCTAGGGGGTCCAAACGCCTCCTGCCGGAGGCTCTATGCGGGGGTCGTGCAGTCCATGGCCCTTTACGCGGCTCCAGTGAGGGCGCGTTCCTTGACGCGGCGACTGGCCCACCGGTTGAACGGTCATGGCCATCCGGCTAGTCCGGGGATACCACACGGTCTCCGGTAAGGCGGCTAGCCTCCTTGCCGGATTGCCGACATGGGATCTGGAGGTAAATGTCCTCGTGTACAGTGTGAGTGTGTGTGGAGTGGGAGTGGCGCGATGAGGCAAAACGCCGGGGCGTAACTCCGCTGCCGTGAGAAATCGCGGCACAGCGGACAGAGCTTCGGCGGGATGGTATCATAGACAGTGTGATTGTCGCAATCCAGTTCTGAGCACGCCACAGTTGTGGCGATAAGTCCCCGCTTTGAGGAATGGCTGAAAAGGCGTTACGGCGTCCTCACCTTCCGCCTGATGCAGGACCTCACCGAAGAGGGGTGCTTCGGGAGGTACCTGTTCCGGATAAGGCGGGAGGAAACGCCCGGGTGTCACCATTATGTTGATCGCCCAGAGGACACGGTGGAGCATTCGGTGGAGGTCTGCCCGGCTTGGGTAGAGCACCGCCGTGTCCTCGCGGAAGCGATCGACAGGCGATCTCTCACGTCCGGCCCAGGTCCAGGCCATGGTACGGAGTGAGCGAGTACATAGGAAGCCATCACCTCTTTTTGCGAAGCCGTAATTCTCGCGAAGGAGGAGGTGGAGCGCGTGAGGGAGAGGCAATCTTTGCGCCCTCACGCCCCTAGTCGCCGCAGGAGACGCCTTGGGCGTTGGGAATTAACAGCCGATTCTCGGCAACCGTAGGCGCGGGCTTGCGGACGACGAGCAAAGGGTAGCTCGCCGTCCGGTAAGGACGAGGCCCGGGTCGACGGCGCGTTGTGTTACACGCGCGCCTCAAAGATATGTCAGCACTAATTGATGGGGTCGGTTAGGGCCGATGCCAGCTAAGGTCGTGGGATGTTTGAAAGAGTTACCGTGGCCCCGGCACAGGTCACTGAACGAACACGGGTGGGTTTTAGTCAATAAAAGTCTGACACGCCCTCCCACTCCGCCCAAGGTGGGAGCAGTCATTTGATGATTTCCCACCCCAAAAAAAAAATGTTAATTTCCCACAATTTGCAAAAATGGCAATTTTTCTTAATTTTTACAAATTATAGGGATAAGTTGTTAACTTAAACATAGGAATTAAAGTAAGAAGCTAGTCTGGAAGACTAGATTTGGTAAATATTAATTAGGTATTTTTTTATATGCCAAAATATACTTGATCCCTAGTCATTTTTGATGTGTGTATTTAGGATTATATCTATGACCTCTGGGCGGAGTGGGAGGGCGTGTCAGACTTTTACTGACTAAAACCCACCCGTGTTCCTTCTGTTGCCTGTGCCGGGGCCACGGTAACTCTTTCGAACATCCCGCAACCCTAGCTGGCATCGGCCCTAGCGGACCCCGTCAATAGTGCTGACATCTCTTTGAGGCGCGCGTGGAACACAACGCGCCGTCGACTCGGGCTTGGTCCTTACCGGACGACGAGCTACCCATTGCTTGCCGTCCGCAAGCCCGCGCCTACGGTGGCCGGGAATCGGCTGCCAATTCCCGACGCCCAGGGCGTCTCCTGCAGCGGCTAGGGGCGTGAGGGCGCAAAGCTTGCCTCTCCCTCACGCGTTCCGCTTCCTCCTTCGCGAGCATTACTGCTTCGCAGAAGGAGGTAATGGCTTCCCATGTACTCTCGCTCCGTACCAAGGCCTGGACCAGGGCCGGACGCGAGAGATCGCCGCCGCCGATCGCTACCACGAGGACACGGCGGTGCTCCGCCCAAGCCGGGCAGACCTCCACCGTATGCTCCACCGTGTAAGTGTCTCCCCCTGCCAGCTAAACAGTTAGCTCTGGATATGTAAAAAAATTCACGGTAGTAATATATACAACGAAGTTAAAAGGAAAACTATCACAGCTGGGTAGGCTTTACAAGTTAAAGAGTAATAGTCAATCAACAATGACCAACCATATATGATAAGAAACTAAATGAATGTAAAAAATTGTAACTAATTGGATAAAACCACTAACCTATGACGACACGGAGACGCTGCTAGAATAAAGTATAACTCTACTCCTAATGCCTCATAACCTCACTCATATACTCTGATTCATTTGTGATCACATTCATACACCCTCACATTCGCATTCACACACCCTCACTCTTACTCACACACTCGCATGCCTGCGTGCTTGCTACATGTTTAAATTTAATTCTTTCTTTTATTTATTTTTAATTTTTTTATTACTATTTCCTTTTATTTTCCTTTACATTGCATAAAGCAAGTAAATGAAAGTTATTTAAGTTATGGAAGAGCGGAGTCTCCTAACACAGGCTTGTCTGCTTAAAAGGAGGCTCCAATCTCTAGTTGCTAAGATTTACTTGTTAAATTAATAAACCATTTTTCATTTTCAACTTACATTTGCAGTTGGAATGTATTAGAGAACATATTTTTCAACTACAAAGTTAAGTTTGTTCTTGGCATAAACTAATCCCCAACTAGGGAACCCTTCATTGTGCGTGATCCGACACGCACTTGGCCGGTTTTTTTAATCTTAAAAATGTGATCGCTTTTCATCGTGTTTTTCACAAATTTTCTGCTTTTCGTATTCAAGATTGACCACTACACATCCCTTTAGATAACCCCCACAGAAAAAGTCAGGACGTGTCGCGAAATCCTCAGAGATCAAAAATGAAATTGGGCCGTTTTCAAATTCGTTTAATTTTATACTTTAGGATAAAATTACTGAAAGTGTTGCGGTGGTCATGGTCTTATAGACTATGTATAACGACTTTTGCGCATTTTAACACGTTCCAGGATACTTGACTTTTTTTAAATATCCTAATATGACACTTCAAAATCCCATACATTTCATCATACCGCCTAAAGCCGTACTACCATGTTACACATATTTTTAATAATTTGATACGACAAATACGGCCATAGACGTTGACGCCTATGGGCGGGACGTCATATCAATAGTAACAATGAACAATGAAATGAGACAGTGTGGCTACAGACGGTACCGTCTAGAGGCGGTTTGCCATGTTACATACATTTAAAAAGGTATATCGAGATAACGGCGAGAGGCGGTCTGTCCCGGAACGTGTTAACTAAATAATAGACATCAAACAACTGCAAAATTTGACGTCAAATCAGAATGAGGGCTTAAAAAAAGTTGTATACATCCGAATTGGCCACCCTATAAAAAACTGCGTTGTCGATTTCTTCGCTTCAGTACGAGTATCGTGAAACACGGGCGCCATCTATTAAGTCAATACGTCAACGCTATAAACATGGGGTTTGTGGTTATGGCTGATAGATATTCGATAAAGTAAACAAATGTCGTAACCTGTAGTTTGTTTATAGATTTTTCGTAATAATAGTAGTATATGTAGGTATTATTAATCAATCAAATCAAATCAAATCATATATTTGTTTATTTTGGCAACTAGGCTCAAATGTTAATGACTACCTCGTTGGTGTAAGCTTCAGGTTCTGTGTACAATCCTCAGATCGGTGGAGGGAAGTCCGTGAGGATTTCCCCGGAAAAAAATTAAAAAAAAAGTTAGGGAAAGTGTTACCTACATAACACATAAACATAACATCACGCCTTGTTTCCCCGAAGAGTTAGGTAGAGGTGTACCTGTAGTACACCCACATTTCGCACGTCATGTTAAAGTCCCATGTAATAGGGGGCGAGCCTATTGCCATCTATTGGGCACAAATCCAGACTCCGGGCTGCTACTGAGAAATTCCAGATAGGAAAACCCAATAACACTTTGCCCGACCTGGGAATCGAACCCAGGATCTCATGCTCAGCAGTAGCGCTTGCGACCACTAGACCAACGAGGCAGTCACAAAAAGCAAAGTGAAAGAAAGTGTTACTGGATGGCATTTATCAGCAGCAGCCCGAGACTTAGTTTGTACCCGGTTGGTGGCAATAGGCTCGCCCCCTATTATATGGGACTTAAACAAGAGTGAGTAAGAGTGAGGGTGTGTGAATGCGAATGTGAGGGTGTGTGAATGTGATCACAAATGAATCAGAGTATATGAGTGAGGTTATGAGGCATTAGGAGTAGGGTTATACTTTATTCTAGCAGCGTCTCCGTGTCGTCATAGGTTAGTGGTTTTATCCAATTAGTTACAATTTTTTACATTCATTTAGTTTCTTATCATTATATGGTTGGTCATTGTTGATCGACTATTACTCTTTAACTTGTAAAGCCTACCCAGCTGTGATAGTTTTCCTTTTAACTTCGTTGTATATATTACTACCGTGATTTTTTTCACATATCCAGAGCTAACTGTTTAGCTGGCAGGGGGAGACACTTACACGGTGGAGCATACGGTGGAGGTCTGCCCGGCTTGGGCGGAGCACCGCCGTGTCCTCGTGGTAGCGATCGGCGGCGGCGATCTCTCGCGTCCGGTCCTGGTCCAGGCCTTGGTACGGAGCGAGAGTACATGGGAAGCCATTACCTCCTTCTGCGAAGCAGTAATGCTCGCGAAGGAGGAAGCGGAACGCGTGAGGGAGAGGCACGCTTTGCGCCCTCACGCCCCTAGCCGCTGCAGGAGACGCCCTGGGCGTCGGGAATTGGCAGCCGATTCCCGGCCACCGTAGGCGCGGGCTTGCGGACGGCAAGCAATGGGTAGCTCGCCGTCCGGTAAGGACCAAGCCCGAGTCGACGGCGCGTTGTGTTCCACGCGCGCCTCAAAGAGATGTCAGCACTATTGACGGGGTCCGCTAGGGCCGATGCCAGCTAGGGTTGCGGGATGTTCGAAAGAGTTACCGTGGCCCCGGCACAGGCAACAGAAGGAACACGGGTGGGTTTTAGTCAGTAAAAGTCTGACACGCCCTCCCACTCCACCCAGAGCGGGAGAAGTCATTTGATGATTTCCCATCCACAAAAAAAAAGGGGGGGGCGACACGACTCTAACAAAAATTTGCACTTTAAAGCTTAATATGTCAGAAACAGATCCATTAACCGAAAAATTGTTTTCACAAACCCGCAATATTTTGAAAGACCTTTCCAACAACACCACAGACCATGGGGTAGATGAGAAAAAAAAACATCCCTACTTTACGTGTAGGTCAGGATAGTACAGTCGACTACAAAGAGATGTATACCCCCTTAAGTTACAAATACATATACCCATTGAAAGAAGTGTACATACTTCGTTACAAATAATTATACACATGATATAAGACGATTATATGTGTTCACTCAATGTGCCAAATTTATGTATACAGCAAGATGGACACTTTAATGTGTACGCTCTGAAACGAATTAATGTGTTCGTCTTTGGTTACAATGATATGTATACAAGCGGGCATTCCAATTTTAAATTTCAAATATTCTGTCAAAACCAATGGAAACTCTTTGGAGGGTTTAATAGCTATTAGCTTATTTGTGTTCTATGATGACACTTAAAAATGTCGAAATATAAATACTCCGTAATAAATAATAGTTCCTCATATCCATCATCTTTACGATAACACAATATATCCACGATTTGTGGGATTATTATCATGAGTCGAACTTTTGGGAGGTTGCTGCAAATTCTATGCGAACTCCTTTGCAAGACGTAATCAATGCTAATGGAGGGTATACAAAATATTGAACAAGTTTTATATTATTTTTTTTTCCAAAATGTGAAGTAGATCTACTATTGTTATAAGTAAAAGAATATTATAGATATTTATGTTATTAATAGCAAGATGAAAATTTAAGTTTAAATAAATGAGTTTTATGATTCGATAGTTTCTTTTTAGGAGAAGGTTGTAAAAGAATGGAAATATGTAGCGAAAATAATTTGTAGTCAATTTCGATAACCAAACGACACGCCAATAACGTCATGCTGGCATGCACGTGTCGTGGCCAGATCTCTGAATTAATCATTTCATGAAGTGTTCGACCATTTCACGAAATGGTTGTATTTCATGAAATGGACAGCTAAAATTGACCATATCGTTTAAACATCAACGTTTAATGATATGTCAGTCGCCCCTTATTACATAGGACTTAAACATAACTGGCAAAATGTGGGTGTACTATAGGTACATCTCTGCCCAACCCTTCGGGGAAACAAGACGTGATCTTATGTCATGTTCATGAAATTATCAATTCTAAGATCTGGTCACGACACATGCTCGAAATGAAGGAGAAAACAAGTATTTCCGTACTATTCTAAAATTTGAAAATAGATTGTCAGACCTGTATACATATAATTGTAACCAAAGACGAACACATTAATTCGTTTCAAAACGTACACATTACAGTGTCTTTCTTGCTGTATACATAAATTTGGCACATTTAATTGAAACATAAATCTGTCATATGCCGTGTCTACAAGTATTTGTAACAAACAATGACAACATCATCAAAGGATATATATTTTTGTAACTTTCAAAGGTATACATCTCTTTGTAGTCGACTGTACCTACACTCAAAAAAATTTTTCCGTGATTTTATTTTACCACTTTGTCGGCGTGATTAATATGTATAGCGATGCAAAATTATAGCTTTCTAGTACTAAGAGTCTCTAAGCTAAGCTGCGGACGAACGGATGGACGGACGGGCGGACGGACGGACATGGCGAAACTATAAGGGTTCCTTGTTGACTACGGAACCTCGAAATAAGGATATTAGGCAGACCTTATTTACCCTTCAAATTGCCAAGCCTGAATAACATATCATAGAAAAATACCCGGTAATTTTCGTTTGTAACAAAAATTATCTTAATTTAAAGTTGTATACTTTCGAATTGGCCACCCTGTATTATTAAGATTACTCAATTTCAACGCCTGAGTATGTCGAAATGAAATAATAATCACAATACCTACCTACTCATACGAACTTTTAGCAAGATCAGTCATCACCACGTAATCATAGATTATAATTATACTAGCTGTGCCCCGCGACTTCGTTCGCGTGGATGTCGTAAGATACACAATATACTAAAATAACAGCCACATTTTAATAAAACTCCCTCGTCCCCCGACCCGTCACGTTGCATCGCCCACCCGCGCTATTACTTCGTTTTCACTTATTGTTCTTTCTGACTTTTTCTTTTTGCTCGGCTCCTAAGGGTCGTAAAAAGATGTTAAATAGCCTATACTACTATTAACTATACTTGATAATTGGGCTAACAAATGCAAAAAGAATGTTTCTAATCCGACTTTTTGTTCATAACTTCAAGGGTTTTAGTTTTTTTGCGCGGAACCCTAATTATTTTTCTAAAATAAGAGTAGTCTAAGTTACCCGCCGTAATATCAGCTATCTGCCAGTGAAAGTCCCGTCAAAATTGGTCCAGCCATTTCGGAGATTAGCCGGAACAAACAGACAGACAGACAGACAAAAATGTTAAAAATTGTTGTTTTGTTATAAGTACCGTCTATACTTTCTCATGCATTTAGTAAAAAGTTGTTATTTTGACATTACAAAAAGACACTTCAATTTTATTTATTTGTATATACAGGGCAATTTTTTAATCACTAGCCAAATTTTCACAGGGTGATCTACCCATGAATATGAACAACTTACACTATAGGACCAACTCTCAAATCGCGAGAAAAAAAATCAGCTGTTTCATACATATTGGCCGAGTAGGTATTGAACTTTTGTATGAAACAGCAGAATTTTTTTTCGTGATTTTAGAGTTGGCCCCACAGTGAAAGTTGTTAATATTCATGGGTAGAACAGCCTGTGAAAATTTGGCCGGTTATTGAAAACTAACCCTGTATATATAGACAATCTGTTCTTCAGATTCTTGAGCTCTCTCAATACGCTTGCGTCGTGCTTCTCTACTGCATGCATTGTTGAGGTTAGATTTTTTTGGTGGTATTATACTAAAATGCAAAAAAAAATATTTATTATTTTGATGATTAACCTAAATGAGTTTTGGCAAATTAATTAATTAACTATTAACGAATTGAACAATCAAAATAAAATACAAATAAATTGTAGTTTAAAATAACTAAAAAACAACTCGCTTTAATTGCAAATAGAACCAAAAATAGAAAATAATTTTCAATTATTTATATTTCATTCAATAGCCATCGTAAGTTTACTTACTTAATATGCTTTAAAATGCTTCAACAAATAAATAAAATGAATAAATAAATGCGTAAAAAAAATTAATAAATAAATACAAATTGATTCCCAAGAAGTAAACTCCAATAATAAAATAGAATGCAAGCAAGAAATACTTACACATTTTCGAGGTAGTATAGAAATCGACGAAAAAAAAATTATGTATAAAGATTTGTATCATTATTTTTCCAACAAAAATGATAATATACAACAACACACAGCACAATTATAACACAATACACAGTGTAATTATAAAAATTACTCACGAAAATTTTAAATAGCACGGTTATATTGTCAACGTAAACAAAATGACGTGAAATAGATTGTAGCGTATAAGAATCAAAACACGACGCCATCTACTGGGTGCTTACTTAACCTAGATATCAAAAGATGTTAGAGGTTTAATCGATAGGTACATTAACTTACATCACCATCTGTTAGGAAATAATGGAACGTACCAATAAATACACATTATTGTATTTGACTAAACATTTAATTTGCAATAAAAGTTATTATGGTCAATAATTGAGATGAAAATTATCCTATCTTTTAAGTTGGACCAAATAACACATAGTGACCTAGCGTATAAGACTCAAAACACGACGCCATCTCCTGGCCTAGATATCAAAAGATGTTAGAGGTTTTATCGCTACATTAACTTACACCGCCATCTGTTAGGAAATAATAGAACTTACCAATAAATACACACTATTGTCATACATTAAACACTAGCTTCCGCCCGCGTCTTTGTCCGCGTAAAATTTCTTGTTCCCCCCAAGCACCTCGTCGCATCGCATCGCCTGCCCACGCTGTTACTTCGTTTTCGCTTAGCGCTCGTTCTTCCTTTTTTTTTTGTTTTTGCTCGGCTTCTAAGGATCCTAACGTAATGATAGGTAAGAATGGGATTTTATAATGCAAAAAGAATTTTTCAAATCCGGCTGGTAGTGACAGAGATTAGCGCGTTCAAACAGTCAATAAAAAATAAAATGTGTAGGTAACTAATAGACTAAGCGCATTTTTCTTACTTTAAGCATTTTTATACCCGTCGTAATTTCTAAGCGAAAGGTCCGAATTGAATCATTTAAAAAGGAATTTACATGTACTTAATCAGCCTTGATTATAAAACTATTTATTTGGATAAGGATTACTAGCGTGTTTATGAAAACACCTTCGCAAGTAATGCATTATTTTATAACAAATTTGATTTTTGATTTGATTGAAAGTTATAGTAAGCCAACCTTAAAATATAGACATATGCTGTCGTGGACTTTTTTTTGAACTTTTTAAGAGGAACAATCCCGTCATGCAGGATTTTTGCGTAACTTTAACCGTTTACGCAGCGCACGCAACGGAAGCTCTGAAAAGGAATAAAGTTTCCCGTTTTTGCAACATTTTTCATTGAAGCTCCACTCTTATTAGATGTAGCGTGATGTTATATAGCCTATAAACCTTCCTCGATAAATGAACTATCCAACATTAAAAGAATTTTTCTATTCGAACCAGTAGTTCCTGAGATTAGCGCGTTCAACCAAACAAGCAAACAAACAAACTCTTCAGCTTTATAATATTAGTATAGATTTAATTTGCAATAAAAGTTATTAAGGTCAATAATCGAGATGAAAACTATCCTATCTTTTAAGTTGGACCAAATTACACATAGTGACCAAACTTCATCAAGATCGGTTCTGTAGTTTCGAAGTTCATTCAGGACATACATTGTGACACAAGATTTATATATATATAGATAAATTATACCACTATCGAAATAGTGGAATACATAAACAATAATGCATCAGTAATTTCTACATATTTACTACAAGTTTAGATAACCGAGCGAATGAAACCGAATGTGAAGATATTACTAAGCAACTCTGGATAGATAGATGGCTCGTCATTTCCGTTGTGATCAGATAGAACGTGCTATTTTCTAGCATTCGCCGGTGAAAGATTGCATTTTATAATGTAAAATGCTACCTTTAATTGTTTCCGTATTACCCCATTACCTATCCCCGTGATTTATCCCAAAAATTGAGGACTTACAAAATAGAGTCATGAAACCTAATGACCTAATGTACTGGCTACTTAATCTCTCGTCTATTTCAGCTACATATCTCATCTCTACCTCAAGAACATGGTAAAACTAACATCCATATCATCAATCATACGTGCTTGTACTAAAAATAATAATCAATAAGCCTGTGCTACGCCGGTAATACTACGGTGCTACGCCGTAGCACCACCAATAATGTAATATTAGACAACTTCGACAATTATGGTGTTGCGTAGGTGTGCACAAATATAAATCCCTCCACTACGCACCGAATGTCTCTCCTGATAACCCTTTGAAGCACACTAGCACAGACGCATAAACAACAATTTCATTAAAGTAGCAGTGTTGAAAAAATTTAACAAAGACATTTATTCAGTAAATAAATAATTTTACGGCAATGACAAAGCTATTGACCGAACATGATTTATAAATATATGAACCTAAGTATAAGTATAATACATTATACTTGGGTTCATTTATTTAAAAATTCTACAAAAAAATAAAAAAGAATATTAGATATTTCCCCCATTTTTCCTTGACAATTATTATTTATTGTACCTACACTGAGTGGGTGGTTTGGTACTTAGAACAATATTATTCTAAGTTGCAATACCTAAATATCTACCAAATGATATAATTAGATAACATAACATAACATAACATCACGCCTTGTTTCCCCGAAGGGTTAGGCAGAGGTGTACCTACCTATAGTACACCCACATAGGCTCACCCCCTATTACATGGGACTTAAACATAACTGGCGAAATGTGGGTGTACTATATAATTAGATATGTATTTACAAACGCATAATGTTTAACTTGCGTTCAAAATAACGGTCGAATTGGTAAATTCATGTTACTCACAGATGAGAGAGCTCTACTAACAGTAATACCGAATAATTTAACACAAAATCATTTAATCAAGTAAAGAAAAACTTCTAAAATGATGAAAAACTACAATTCATCTTAAAACTTAAAAACACCTAGACGTTTTCCCTAGACTTGGGAGATATTATACGTCATTGTTATTTTTCCAGCAAAGCCAGTGCTATGTGCATAGGTAGGTATCGGTGGCACCGAGTGTGGGCGGCGGTGCTGCAGGGGAAGCGAACGTTAACCCTTTCTGCAGTTCATTCGCCGTCTGGCCTCACCCCTGCAGACCTCCCACCCTCCCTAGCCGCCGACCCGACTGCACGCTTGCCATACTGCAAGCCAACACTTTTTACCTACTACCTATAGCAAAATGTACGAAAATTAAACCTACGTTCTGATCCTGATATAGCAGCAGTTGATCATCGCGAAGTTATTTACAACGAGGTAAGTAAAACTACTGCGTACTTCGTGGATAGGTCATTCTTTATGTAAACAAATGACAGAAGGGGTCTAAAATAAAATCGTATTCACACTATGAACTATTTATTTATTCAGACTAATTTTGCTTTCTTACAGTACAATGGGGATTTTTTATAACCTACGCTTATTTATCATAACGTTTTGGTGAATTATTATGCAATCATTTGCTAAAAGGAATGACTTAATTCTGTATTTAATAGGTTTCAACTTTGTCATCTTTTTTTTTTTTTTTTTTTTGTGGATGGGAAATCATCAAATGACTTCTCCCGCTCTGGGCGGAGCGGGAGGGCGTGTCAGACTTTTACTGACTAAAACCCACCCGTGTTCCTTCTGTTGCCTGTGCCGGGGCCACGGTAACTCTTTCGAACATCCCGCAACCCTAGCTGGCATCGGCCCTAGCGGACCCCGTCAATAGTGCTGACATCTCTTTGAGGCGCGCGTGGAACACGACGCGCCGTCGACTCGGGCTTGGTCCTAACCGGACGGCGAGCTACCCATTGCTCGCCGTCCGCAAGCCCGCGCCTACGGTGGCCGGGAATCGGCTGCCAATTCCCGACGCCCAGGGCGTCTCCTGCGGCGACTAGGGGCGTGAGGGCGCAAAGCTTGCCTCTCCCTCACGCGTCCCGCCTCCTCCTTCACGAGCATTACTGCTTCGCAGAAGGAGGTAATGGCTTCCCATGCACTCTCGCTCCGTACCATGGCCTGGACCAGGGCCGGACGCGAGAGATCGCCGCCGCCAATCGCTTCCGCGAGGACACGGCGGTGCTCCGCCCAAGCCGGGCAGACCTCCACCGTGTCCTCCGGGCGATCCACACAGTGGTGACACCCGGGCGTTTCCTCCCGCCTTATCCGGAATAGGTACCTCCCGAAGCACCCGTGTCCGGTGAGAACCTGAGTCAGGCGGAAGGTGAGGACGCCGTGGCGCCTCTCTAGCCACTCCTCAAAGAGGGGACTTATCGCCGCAATTGTGGCGTGCCCAGCGCTGGGTTGCGACAATCGCACTCTCCATGCCGCCATGAGATCCTGCCGGAGCTCTGTCCGCCGTGCCGCGATTTCTCGCGGCAACGGAGTTACTCCCCGGCGTCCTGCCTCCTCGCGCCACTCCCACATGTGCGCGAGGACTTTTTCCTCCAGATCCCATGGCGGTAATCCGGCAAGGAGGTTCGCCGCCTCCCCGGAGACCGTGCGGTATCCCCGGGCTAACCGGATGGCCATGACCATCTGGGACGCGTTCAACCGACGGACCGGTCGCCGCCTCACGGAACGCGCCCACACCGGAGCTCCGTAAAGGGCCATGGACCGCACGACCCCCGCGTAGAGCCTCCGGCAGGAGGCGTTTGGACCCCCCAGATTGGGCAGGAGCCGCCCCAAGGCAGCCCCGGCCCGCTCCAGTCTGGGAGCCAAACGTCGGAAATGCTCCACGAAATTCCACCGGCTGTCGAGGACGAGTCCCAGGTACTTCATCGTCGACTCGACACCGATGGGAACCCCTCCTATCGTTATTTGGGAACCCGATGGTGGCGCGTTCCGAGGACCATGAAAACACATGGCCTCGGACTTGTGCAAGGCCACCTCGAGTCCCAATTGCCGGATCCTCTCTACGATAGTCGCAACCCCGCGTGCCGCTAATTCGGCCGCCGCCTGGTGCGACCTCCCCTGCGCCAGGACCAGCGTGTCGTCAGCGTAGCAAACTACGCTGACACCACCAGGGAGGTCAGCGCGCAGCACCCAGTCGTACCCGATGTCCCACAGATGCGGTCCCAGAACCGATCCCTGCGGGACACCGCACGACATCTCTCGCCGGTTCCACTCTCCCCGGTGACCGGGGTAGATGACGGCCCTGTCTGTCAGATAGGCCTCGACCACGCGACAGAGGTAGGTCGGCACTCGGTGATACCGGAGTGCCTCCCTGATGCAACTCCAGGGAACTTTATATCATCTTGACGTTATAAAAATAATCTCAATTATTCTAAAATGACAAAAAAATATTATGTAAGATCAAATGACTCAGTTATTTTGTAACACTATTATTGCCACAGGTACTTTAGTTTTTTTGTGACTCATTTGTTTATATTTTCATTCGTCAATACACACTATCATAGAAATATATATAATTATATATATATATATATATGTATATGCACATATATGCACATTATAAACGTTTGTCTACCGTTTCGGAGAATATGTAATTTTTTTAGAAGCTTTAATAGAGATCAACGTTTTAAAGCGAATAATACGGCTAGGCCAACGTAGCAGCCGGGCCGTTTGAGCTGTCAAACTATTGGGCAACTGGTGGTAGCCCAGACATTTCAAAGGCCACTAAAATTAAACATAATTAATCAAAAAAAACAAAAATCTAAATACCTACTATTTTCCTAAATCCTGTAGATGCATTAGAAATGTATAAAATCATAATGTCTCTAAACAATAGCAAAACTAGTGGACATGATGACGTCACCACACAAACTTTGAAAGCTTGTGGTATTTGGATATGTCATCCACTGACGCACATAATATAAACTTATCATTCGGAAGGTGTATGTCCTGAACATCTTAAAATGTCTAAAATAAGTCTGACCCTAACAACTACCGGCCTATCACTAGAGTTCCTAGATAGGAAGATAAGAGGGGAGGATAAGATTATCGTTTTTTTTTTTTTTGAAAAGGTAATGCTTATTAGGATTAATAACTTTCTCTACACATGAGATATTATGCAAAGAGCAATTTGGTTTCCGCGAGGGCAGTTCAACTGCTCTAGCAATCTTTAAGTTTGCTTGTTTCAATTCTCCAGGGAAGTGTTATGGGCGGCCTCCTATTCCTCATATACCTATGACCTCCCCAAAACCGTAGATGGACCATGTGTACTGTTTGCGGATGATATTTCGCTCCTCACCTCATGCCAAACAAATACTAATTTAAATGAAAAACTTAAAAATATACTTGATAAAACCATAAATTGGATGAGCGAGCATAATCTCGAAATTAACTTTACCAAAACCTTTCATCCTCGACAAAAAAGCCGAATAAATAAACTTAACATTTAACCATCAAAAAATTAGAAACAGTTAACAATTTCACTCTCCTAGGTTTGTCTATAGACACACATATAAACTGGAAGACACACATACAGAAGGTTACTTCAAAAATTTAAAAATTCTCATACGCCCTACGTGAAATTAAAAAAAAAACTACTAACTTACAAACAGCACTAGTCACATACTATGCGTACGCCCAAGCTTGGTTTAGCTATGGCATCATCCTATGGTGAAATAGCACAGACGCCCCCTCCCTATTCATCCTACAAAAAAAGCTAATACGAATAATAATGAACATTGAACAAACAGATAGTTGCAAGCCTTACTGCCAGAAACACAAAATTCTCACCTTAATTAATATTTATTTTTTGGAATTATGTAAACTAGTCCGCAAACACCCAGAATCTTACAGCACACGGAAGACATACAAACAAAATATTCGTTGCGCCATAAAAACAGATTATACTTCCCGCCCTCCCGCCTTAGGCTGGTTTTCCACTAGAGATGTGATATGCAGCTATGCTGCGAGGATGTGAAAGCTAAGCTAATGTGACCGTTTCCACTAATGCTAAGCTGTGTAGCGGAACGAGTAAGATGTGCTATGAAGATGCGTCGCCGCGAGGTAGCTGCGCGAGGAAGATGCGCAGCTCAAGCTATGCGATGCATCGGCAGTAGGGAAGGCATAGACAGACATACAGTGTGAGTCTTTATAATCTGCACATATCGAAATGAGGGAATCTATGCTTAATTTTATCGACGGAAAAAATTTAAAAAAAAATCTAAATATTTATTAATATTTTTTATGGATTTTTAAAAAAAATTGTTTGCTTTTGTGACCCCAGTGTATACAAAACTGTGTAACTTTTAAACTAAACGATTTATCACGATGAAACAAACTTCATAATGTTTGGAAGTAATTAGGTGTCGTCATAAAATAAAAATTATGGAAAAAAATAGCCATAATCAAATATAAACATTTTTTTTTGGCAAAAATCTGATTTTTTTTAATTAATTTTTACAAAAATTGTAAAATTTCTCAATAACATGCCCCCATCACCTTCTTTTTTTATAACTTTAAGTTATTCTTCATTGTATTAGGAACCTAACGGTAAAAATTGCATGTTTTTAACTCAACCCCAACATTTTTTATCAAATGTCAAAGAAAGGCCCAACGCATAGCTACGCACATTGTTTAGCAGGTAGATAAACTTTTTTTTGTTAACTTTGTTGTGAATGCGCGCGGGTCGTTTCAAAGATGGCACTCCGAACGCGGAATCGTATTGTTCTCATAAGGGTGGTTTGTTTGGGATGATAATTAATGCAAAAGAGTTCAATTGAAACCCATTTATTATTAAATACAAAATTTAATGCATCAGGTTCTCAAAATGTCCACCTCGTTGTTGTAAACACAAAGCCGCGCGAATTAGAATTTGGTGTGTCGCTCTCCTTATCATTTCGGGATCATTGCGAATATCATTCGCACAGTTTATTATGCGGTCACGCAAATCGGCCTCACTGTTGATGGGGGTACTGTAGACGCGTTGCTTCATGGTCCCCCATAGGAAATAATCAAGGGGCGTCAAATCGGGTGAACGCGCAGGCCACCCTATAAGTCCTTGCCGGCCGATCCATTTGTCATGATAATTTTCGTTTAAAAATCTTCTTACATTTGTAGCGTAATGGGCAGGACATCCGTCCATCTGAAGAAACATCCTTTGACGCACAGCCAGTGGGACATCTTCCAATAACTGAGGCATATCATCTCTCAATAGAATTAAAAATCTTTCACCAGTCAACGTTCTCGGCAATATGACTGGTCCAATCAACATGTTATCGATAAGACCAGCCCAAACATTTATCGAAAATCTTACTTGGAAAGTAGATGACCGTTTCAGTTTCGGGTTTTCACCTGCGCGGCACCATCTGTGTAAATTTCGACAGTTAGTAATACCGTCTCTAGTGAATGTCGCTTCGTCCATCCATAGTATTTTTCTTGGAAAGTTTGGGTTTGCTCTGGTTTTTCTTTGAATCCATGTGGACATCACACACCTTGGACGCCAGTCTACGTCTTCATGTAGATATTGCACCCTTTGATAGTGATAAGGATGCAATCCTTCTTTCTTTAAAATACGCCACACTGATTTTTGGGATATTCCGTGACGAAGAGCCAGTCGTCTAGTACTTATGGATGGATCAGCAAACAAATCACTTAATACTGCTTGTTCAGTAGCCGCATCAATAATTACTTGAGGTGGCTCGCGACGATCTCTACTTGATCCAAGTCCAGTGATCGACAACCTTCTGTGAACTTCCTGGAAGTTTCGGGCAGATGGCACTGGTTGCCTGTTAGGATACGCAGCTATGTAAGCCGCGCGCGCAGCTCTGGCACTTCCTTGTCCCACTCCATAATAAAAATGTATGTCGGCGATGTGTGCCGGGGAAAATTCACTTAAACGCGGCATCATGTAGCAGCGAACGAAAGTTATGAAAGTCCAGCGAACGAAAGTACCGAAACACATGTAGCAGCGGCGAATAATTCGGAGCGACTGCCAGTCTGACATCTGTCATAATTCAAGTTCCTTTGGCTGGCCCTACCTCCTCGACCTGCGCACATTCAAAAGAAAGTTTATCTACCTGCTAAACAATAGCTATGCGTTGGGCCTTTCTTTGACAGTTGATAAAAAATGTTGGGGTTGAGTTAAAAACATGCAATTTTTACCGTTAGGTTCCTAATACAATGAAGAATAACTTAAAGTTATAAAAAAAGAAGGTGATGGGGGCATGTTATTGAGAAATTTTACAATTTTTGTAAAAATTAATGAAAAAAAATCAGATTTTTGCCAAACAAAAATGTTTATTTTTAAATGTGGCTATTTTTTTTCCATAATTTTTATTTTATGACGACACCTAATTACTTCCAAACATTATAGAGTTTGTTTCATCGTGATAAATCGTTTAGTTTAAAAGTTACACAGTTTTGTATACACTGGGGTCACAAAAGCAAACAATTTTTTTTTTAAATCCATAAAAAATATAAATAAATATTTAGATTTTTTTTAACATTTTTTCCGTCGATAAAATTAAGCATAGATTCCCTCATTTCGATATGTGCACATTATAAAGACTCACACTGTATAGCTACACCACTCCCGCATCCGGCTCCCATCCATAGCACGCATCCATAGCAAGCATCCATAGCACGCATCCATAGCAAGCATCCATAGCACGCATCCATAGTAAGCATCCATAGTAAGCATCCATAGTAAGCATCCAAAGTAAGCATCCATAGTAAGCATCCATAGTAAGCATCCATAGTAAGCATCCATAGTAAGCATCCAAAGTAAGCATCCATAGTAAGCATCCATAGTAAGCATCCATAGTAAGCATCCATAGTAAGCATCCATAGTAAGCATCCATAGTAAGCATCCATAGTAAGCATCCATAGTAAGCATCCATAGTAAGCATCCATAGTAAGCATCCATAGTAAGCATCCATAGTAAGCATCCAAAGTAAGCATCCATAGTAAGCATCCATAGTAAGCATCCATAGTAAGCATCCATAGTAAGCATCCATAGTAAGCATCCATAGTAAGCATCCATAGTAAGCATCCAAAGTAAGCATCCATAGTAAGCATCCATAGTAAGCATCCATAGCACGCATCCATAGTAAGCATCCATAGTAAGCATCCATAGTAAGCATCCATAGTAAGCATCCATAGTAAGCATCCATAGTAAGCATCCATAGTAAGCATCCATAGTAAGCATCCATAGTAAGCATCCATAGTAAGCATCCATAGTAAGCATCCATAGTAAGCATCCATAGTAAGCATCCATAGTAAGCATCCATAGTAAGCATCCATAGTAAGCATCCATAGTAAGCATCCAAAGTAAGCATCCATAGTAAGCATCCATAGTAAGCATCCATAGTAAGCATCCATAGTAAGCATCCATAGCACGCATCCATAGTAAGCATCCATAGTAAGCATCCATAGTAAGCATCCATAGTAAGCATCCATAGTAAGCATCCATAGTAAGCATCCATAGTAAGCATCCATAGTAAGCATCCATAGTAAGCATCCATAGTAAGCATCCATAGCACGCATCCATAGTAAGCATCCATAGTAAGCATCCATAGTAAGCATCCATAGTAAGCATCCATAGTAAGCATCCATAGTAAGCATCCATAGTAAGCATCCATAGTAAGCATCCATAGTAAGCATCCATAGTAAGCATCCATAGTAAGCATCCATAGTAAGCATCCATAGTAAGCATCCATAGTAAGCATCCATAGTAAGCATCCATAGTAAGCATCCATAGTAAGCATCCATAGTAAGCATCCATAGTAAGCATCCATAGTAAGCATCCATAGTAAGCATCCATAGTAAGCATCCATAGTAAGCATCCATAGTAAGCATCCATAGTAAGCATCCATAGTAAGCATCCATAGTAAGCATCCATAGTAAGCATCCATAGTAAGCATCCATAGCACGCATCCATAGTAAGCATCCATAGCACGCATCCATAGTAAGCATCCATAGCACGCATCCATGGCACGCATCCTTCAATATAAAAAACATAGTTGAACCCGTTTCCACCAATGCTATGCTATGTGGACCAATGAATATGATTGGTGCATATCAAACGCATCCATAGCAACGTAGCATAGCACATCTCTGGTGGAAAATCAGCCTAAAACTGCACTCTTCTAGTCTTTACCTACACTATGTCAATAAAAATACCTATATATAATAAATTACCGTAAAACATAAAACAAGAAAATAAAAGTAATATTTTTTTTTACAAATTAAGAAAAGTCTTATTTAATAAAAGTTATTACACAATAAACGAATATCTAACGGATAAATTCAATAATAAATAGATAAAACTGTTTATCAGATAAGTAAAACAATAAAAATATGAACATATTAAATATTAATTTAAATATATTAGTTATTAAATACACTAATTACAATACAAAATATCTAAACGAATAATAACGATAAATAACGAATAATTAAATAAGCAATAACAATATAATATTGACCATGTCACGTTGTACTGGGATCGGTCTATCATTACTGACAGGACTATTGTCGCCAATAAGCCTGATATAGTGGTGATAGATAGATTAGCGCGCCGCGCAATGATAATCGATGTTACCATCCCACATGACGAGAAACTCGTGAAAGCTGAGAAAGAGAAACAAATAAAATATCTCTACTTAGCACACGAGGTTGTTGACATGTGGAATGTGAGCTCGGCTGTCATTGTGCCGATTGTCATAACGGCCAATGGCCTGATAGCCGAAAGCCTCAACCAACATCTCTCGAGGCTCTCGTTAGGCGGTTGGATCAAGAGCCTGATTCAGAAGGCAGTACTCCTTGACACGGCTCGTATTGTGAGGAGGTTCCTGTCTCTGCAGTCCTAACCACCGGTAGCTTGGACCTTGCTCCCGATCCCGGTGGAACTCTATTTTTTATATTTTTAAATGTTTTTTATATCTTTTTATTTTAAGAAATATTTAAAAATGTAAATAATAAGAAAGAAAAATCAATAAACGACATATAATTTTTTTTTTTTGTTTTTTTTTTAAATGTTTTATAAAAATATTTAAAAATGTAAGATATATGTATAAAAATGGAATAAAAGAAATATAATGTATAATTTAATACAAAAAATAAATAAATAGATTGACATCATACATTCAGAGAATAAATTAATAAATGAGTGATAATATAAGAATAGCTAACTAATAATGTTGTAAAAAACAAATAGATAGAAAATAATAATTTAAATATGTAGTAAAGGAAAATCATTAAAGGGCTCTTCATCTCTTCTACTTTTAAAATTTTGCTGTGCCCGACAGGGTCCATAATTGTTTCTTTAATTATTAATACTCACCACCTCTATGTGTACATTATGGATTATAACAAAGAAAAATTGAATTGAAGTTGATAAAAACTGTAACAGAAAGCATAAATAATGGCAATCCACTACGACAGCAACTTTAATGCCTAATCCTTCCAAAACGCAATCTTACTCATTCCACCTAAGAAATCGTCAGGCAAACAGGAAACTTAAAATAAAATGGCGAGGCGCTGACATTGAACACAAAAACAACCCTGCCTATTTGGACATTAGACCGTTCACTGACCTATATGCCAAACTGTACCAAGACTAAACTGAAAGTCGGCGCTCGCAATAACTTGTTACATCGTTTAACATCCACCACCTGGGGCGCCTCC
This sequence comes from Fissipunctia ypsillon, assembly GCA_947568875.1. Taxonomy (NCBI): domain Eukaryota; kingdom Metazoa; phylum Arthropoda; class Insecta; order Lepidoptera; family Noctuidae; genus Fissipunctia; species Fissipunctia ypsillon. Next base: position 13,400,865 of record OX387654.1, on the reverse strand, counting down.
ACACAAGTTGTTCTCCGGACATCTGGCTTGGCTCTATGCTTTTAGGCTGGCGAATTTGCATGCCCTGTGTGGCATCATTCCACCCATGCCCGAAAAGTAGATGTAGCCTTAAATTAAACATGCCGAATAATTACAGGGTGTCTCAAACCCACACCACTGCACTCACTTTACCCACTTGCAGGAGTACCTAATCCATAGCTAAGTACAGATGACAGAAAACATTTTGCCTTAATTTTTTTAATGCAAAAACAAACCTATCAAATTTTTGACAAATTGACTCTATGTGGCATTTCCAATTTAAATGTTTATCTACATTGTCCTAGAAATTTTAAATCATCTACTTAACGGCACCTGGCCATCATCAGTTAATTCTGGGTTCATTGCGGCTGCCGAGCTATCGTGGGTAGGCGGGCGAGGAGAATTAAGACCACGTGTTGAAGAAGATTAACAATGCACGATTATTATTTTAACAAAATATTAACAGAATTGCAATCAGCACTTTCTAATTAATTGAAATACAGCGACGCTCCACCGAACACGTCTTGCTTGAGCGCGATGCCAACGGATCCCTTCTCGTCCGACGGTCGCCTGCAAAAGAGCCCGGAGTTGCGTCAGAGTGAAGAAACGTCAATCCGCGCTTGTCCAAATGTCCGCTGTCATTCTTGACGTTTCTTAACACTCTCAAAACGTCGAAGCGCCGTCACGGCCGGACTGACATTCGCACGTCCTCGTGCGACTGCTCACGCCTCGAGTTATCTGCAAAGAACAAATACAAATCTGTAGTACACGTTTGGGCACGCTCGCCCATCCCTAACTAGCTACCCATTTATGCTGCCTGTTTGAAAAGATCTCGATCTTCACCCCTCACATCTGAATTAAACACACTGGGCGGACAACTGACCTCAGGCGCCCCTTCGACCACCCACTAACTCGCATGGTGCGGTGGACCGGACAACCCGTCAGCGCCTCTTCCACCAGTGACGAAAGCCACACGCAGCTGCTGCAATCAACTGGTCCGGGACGTCGACCCGCATAGGCCAGTACCAGCTCAATCTCCTGCCACCCAGCTCACACCAGAGAAGTCGCAGTCTGATCGTGGGCGTCGACCCGGTTTAGGCCAGCCCAGTCGATCAACTACACTACATACCACATAGGAAGACGTAGTCTGATCAGAGGCATCGACCCGGTTTAGGCCAGCCCCATTGATCAACCACGCCGCTCCCAACTGCCTATCCAGTGCCCTACGCTCTGGATCGATTCTCGATAAAAGAACAGGATTTACACGATTTTTATAAACTCACCGTTTACTACTCATCCTGTTTGGAGGCAGAGAGGGTGGCAGAGCTTGCGGTCAAAGTGTGTGAACTAGATACCGATACTGTGTCACAATCATCATCAGATGTTGCCATTCCATTCTCATGACTATGGACTTCCGCCGTCTCGGCCTCCTCTGCCTCGTTGACTAACGAAGTAGCTACTTCAGTCAACCCACCGTAACCCCTGGGTACTGCGCGCAAGTTTTCATGGGTGTACTTATAGGTTCGGTTAGACCCATCAATGTCTCTCAGCCGGTATCTATCGTGATCTAGTACCTTGACAATCGTAAAAGGACCTTTGAACTTTCGCTGTAGTTTGGTTTGGTTACGCTCACTACCCTTGATAAAGACAAAGTCGCCTACACTAAATGGTCTCACTATTGCTCTACCCCGGTTAAAGCGTTCTACTTCTGACGAAGCAGCCTTTTTGATGCTCTCGGAAGCATTGTGCCTAATGGTGTCTAAGTCTAGACGGGGCTCTGGTTCAGCGTGCAAAGATAAGGTTGACATTCCCAGTGACTTTGCTCGTATGCCAAACATCAATTCCGTAGGCGAGTAGCCTGTCACTCTGGATCTGGTGCTATTCAAGGCAAGCTGAACTTCGGGAAGTTCGTCACACCACGTTTTGTTTGGGTCGTTCTCTACTATTGTGAGCAGGCATTTTAGAGTGCGCATTATACGCTCAACTTGACCGTTGGCTCTACTGGAGCCAGTAGCGATAAGGTGAAGCTCTATACTATGCTCAATACAAAACCGTTTGAAATCTGCACTAATATAACACCTACCTTGGTCTGATATTATGCGCTTCGGTGCACCAAATAGGTAAACTGCCCTTTTAAGAGATTTAATTGCGCTAGCAGCATCGAGAGAAGGTGTGTAATCTAAAAGAACGTATTTGGTGAACGAATCGATAATAACGGACGCATATTCTTTCCTATCACTTTTACCACTTAGTTTGCCCGTGATGTCTATATGTATCGTATGCCAAGGCACACTTTAGGTATTGGATGTAATCGAACCTGCTGCGCTCCCGAACATCCCTTTGAAGCCTTGCATACTATGCATGAATCTACAAATTTACGCACCTGCTTGCACATTTGTGGGAACCAGTACTGTTCATATACTTTGTCCAGCGTCTTATCAGCACCAAGATGCATAATTTCTGTGTGAACATGATTAATAAGTGTCCAAGTCAGGGATCTTGGTACAACTGGTAACCAAGAGCTGGTTCTATTGCGTTCAATTTTCCTATACAGTATGCCCTTCTGCACGTCATATGTGTGTGCGATCGGTTCTGGCAGTTCGTTGTTTTGATGTTTGCTGATAAGGTCACAAATTTCGCTATCGCGTTTTTTCTCTACAGCTAGCCAACCCTGATGTAGCTCTATAAAGTGAACTTTCTTTTTCCTATTCGTAGCAACAGTTAAATCATTTAATCCCGGCGAACTAGGTGTGGGCTCCCAAACGGGATTTCTAGATAGATAGTCAGCGTGGCTCATGCTAACGCCCTGCTTGTGAACAATATCAAAATCGTACGCTTGTAAGAAAGCCCACCATCTGTGTACGCGTGGAGTTAAGTCGGTTTTTGATTTGGATACTTTCAAAGAATTACAGTCGGTGAAGACAGTGAAGTACTGAACGTATAAATAATGCCGGAAGTTCTCAACCGCACGAACGATCGCCAGGGTTTCTAGCTCATATGAATGATACCGCGATTCCGCGTCGGACGTTCGACGGCTGAAGTAAGATACCACGTGAGGAATATTATCTTTCCTCTGGATCAATATAGCCCCGTAGCCTTCTGAACTGGCGTCAGTGTGAAGTTCAATTGGCGAATCTTGATCAAATATTGTCAACACCGGTTCTGACGTAAGAATATCAACAATCTTTTTATGGATATCGTTATGAGCGTATGATGGGGCTTTCAATTTTGTCAACGGGTAAAGAGGTCCTACTATACGGGTGAAATTTGGTATGAACCGTCTGAAGTAAGAAACTAAGCCTAAAAATTGCCTGACATGTGTTTGTGGAGTCGGAGCGTCAACTAAAGCCTGTATCTTTCTAGGGTTCGGTGTAACTACTACTGCTTTTATGACGTAACCGAGGTAATCTATTTCCTTTTTCATAAATTTGCACTTTTTAAAGTTCAACGAAAAACCCGCGTCAGTGAGAGCTTTCAAAGTTCGGTCTAGACGTTCTAGTCCTGCAGTGACGTCATTTGAATAGCACAGGACGTCATCCACGTAGTCCAACGCTACCTTGTCTTTTAGGGGACCTAGAGCTGTGTTTATGCATCGCTGATATACGGAAGCAGCATTCCGTAATCTAAACGGCATCGTCAAATATTCAAATTGACCATCCGGCGTCACAAATGCCGTTTTTGCTACGCTATCGGGGTCAACAACTATCTGGTGATAACCAGACGTCATGTCTAATGACGAAAAATAGTGCGCGCCATGGAGACGGTCGATTTGTTCGTCAATACGGGGCAACGGGTAATGTTCAGAACGCGTGTTAGCGTTGAGTTCCCTATAGTCTACGCACATCCTATCAGTGTTGTCTTTCTTTTTTACTAATAAAATGGGGCTAGCAAAAGGAGAATTGCTTTCCCGAATGACGCCCGCTTTTAATAGGGACTCATTTTCTCATTGACTATTTCTTTTTCCGCGGGTGCTAACCTATAGGGATGCCTTTGCACGGTCTTATTTGGATCAATAAGGTCTATATGGAGAACGCCTGTCGTGACCCGTCGCGTTGGTATACCGTCTGTGAAGAACTCACTATATTTTTCTAAAATTCTAGTCAATGCTAATTTGTCATCACCTCGTAATTCCGTATCAATATTCATGAAATCAATGTTATCAGATTTGTCAGAAAAATTAACTTCTTTACGCTGAGAAAAAGTAACTTGATCGTTATCCATATGCACGTGTACGTTACACTCCAATATATCCCTACCTATTATAACTGGTTCAGCAATGGTGCCATCAGGTACTATGTGAAGCAACACTGAGAGGGAGAGATCTTGAACATTGATGGGGCTAATTACCTGGGAAAAACATTCTACATTCCCCCTACCAATGCCCGTCAGATAAACTAAATCATTCTGCGCAGTACCTGGGAACTTCTCGGCGTAGCTGTTAGTTACTAATGAACAAGCCGATCCTCTATCAAAAAGAAAGGAAACTGGCTCACCGGATGATGTAGTCAAGGTGCTCCTCGATGCCTTGCGTTCACACACATGGACCTCTTTGACCCCCGCTGCTCCGCCGCCTCCCGCTCGATCTGGACACGCCGACGCCAAGTGTCCTGGTCGTCCACACACGAAGCAGGTGATTGGTCTTGGTTTATCAGCGGCTCTGGATGTTTGGTCGTGCGTCTGCGCTGATGTAGCAGGCTCTTTTTTTCGCTTGCGGCAGTCTATCGCTTTGTGACCCGAAGTACCGCAGCGGTGACATGTTCCCATGAAGCGTGATTCGTTGAACCGGGTCCTTTTCACGTCCGCATCATGGTTATCGTTACCTTCATGCCTCCGTTTCAGTGAAATGCCGTTAAGAACGCGCAGAAGTTGAGATCTAGTGGTCAGGTTATGAGAGTGGAGCTCACGGCGAATCACGGCTTCCTTTTGGCATAAAACTGAAGATACGAATCCCGTTGTAACATCTTCGGACATCTCCATCCGCGGGATGCGTTCGATGATGTTCCAAAGGCGCATGGCCGCCTCGCTCGCGGTTTCTCTAACACCAACTTGAAAACGTAGAATTTCATCGAAGTAGTCTTGTGGCAGCATAGGTTTAACAAACTTCGCAAGCAATACTTCTTTTATTTGAGGCCATGTCAGCTGCGATGCCTGTAGTCTTGTTAAACAGGTAGCAGCTCGGCCTTCGAGTGCACGTTTAAGTAACAAAAGCAATTCTGCACCTTCTAACTTACGGTTGTAGAGTACGATTTCTGTCACGTTGCACGAACATTCGATGTCCGCTTCGTTGCCATCCGGATCAAACTCAATCAACTGGGTAGACGTGCTGCTCGAAGGTTGCGGCTGTGATATAGCCATCAATCGGGATAAAAACAGCTCCATCTGTTGAGGCAGGCTTGGTTCTGATGCCGGCGCTGAAGATCTCGTGCGACTATTCTCCCCTGAAGCAAGCCCTTCAAATCCCACTTCTGATAACGGCACCTGGCCATCATCAGTTAATTCTGGGTTCATTGCGGCTGCCGAGCTATCGTGGGTAGGCGGGCGAGGAGAATTAAGACCACGTTAAGATTAACAATGCACGATAATTAGAAAGTGCTGATTGCAATTCTGTTAAAAATATTAACAGAATTGCAATCAGCACTTTCTAATTAATTGAAATACAGCGACGCTACACCGAACACGTCTTGCTTGAGCGCGATGCCAACGGATCCCTTCTCGTCCGACGGTCGCCTGCAAAAGAGCCCGGAGTTGCGTCAGAGTGAAGAAACGTCAATCCGCGCTTGTCCAAATGTCCGCTGTCATTCTTGACGTTTCTTAACACTCTCAAAACGTCGAAGCGCCGTCATACTTGTTCTACTTGATTGTCTTTTTAAATAATGTCTACATTTAATTGTTTTGTATTGTAGGAGTTAAATTCGATTAAATTTGTTTTGCTAATATTTATGTTATTATTTTCCATCCAACTTACTATATCTGATAGGATCTTTTCAGTAACTGATTTATATGTGTTTTTATCCTGACATTTTATAACTACTAAAGTATCGTCATCTGCAAAAAGAATACATTACTGCTTATTGGCTTCCGGAAGATCGTTTGTACGAAGCAAGAAAAAGTAAAGAGCCGAGAATGCTACCCTGAGGCACGCCATTTTTATTTATAACTAGCTTCTGCCCGCGACTTCGTTCGCGTGGAAGTCGTAAGATACACTATATACTAAAATAGCAGCCACATTTTTATAAAACTTTCTCGGCCCCCGTCGCATCGCGTCGACCGCGCTGTTACTTTGTTTTCGCTTAGCGTTCTTTTTGACTTATTTTCTTTGTGCTCGGCTCCTAAAGGTCGTAGCGTCCTAAGCCTTCCTCAAGAATTGGGCTATTAAATTCAAAAATAATCTGACTGGTAGTTCCAGAGATTAGCGAGTTCAAACAAACACACTCTTCAGCTTTATTATTAGTACAGATAGCGGCCGCCCGCGACTTCCGCGTGAATGTCGGTTATTTCAGATGCGGACGAAGTTTAAAAGTAGCCTATGTCTTTTCCCAGTTTTCAGACTATCTCTATATCGAATTTCATCACAATCGGACCAGCCGTTTAGCCGCTAAGGAGTAACAGATAGACAGACAGAGTTACTTTCGCATTTAATTGCCCGCGACTTCGTTCGCGTGGACAGATTTTGGGTTATCCCAAATTTTCTGGCAGTATAGATCCGATGAGATGGTAAACTTGGCCTTGCACTTTGAAGGTTGGCATGAACGGTCCCTCCGTTATTTTGTTTTGCCCCAAAATATGTCATCTGGAATGCGCTATTATACTCGTATGAACGGATATTATCTAAAAAATGTTTAGATTGGCGGTGATCCATAATTTCACAGGCAAAACCTTCGGTTCCCCCAAAGAGGTCTCCGAAATGCAGCCAGGCTACAGATGCTGGCAAATCTACAAAGAGCCCGGAAAAAACGTCCGGGAAGTCCCTTACTCTGCCATGCCATGGCATCTCGATTCCAGTCATCCTTAGAGTCTGGGTCACTACCACAGTTTCTAACAACAGGCGTTACCCACCTGGTTCATAAGTCAGGTAGTCTCGCGGATCCCAAGAGATCACGTGTTTGTCGACGGTCGATAAACTTCTTACATCCACAATGAGAGCGAAAATTAATACGCACATTAAGAGTAACTCGATTATGTCTGCCTCTCAAAATGGATGCAGGAACGGGTCCCGCGGTACTCAGGAGCTACTCCTCATCTCATCGACATGGCCATAAGTCAACAGGTTCGTCGACCCCGCAAAAAATTGAATAGAATATAAGAAGGAATAGACATGCTGAATAGATTATAAGAAGGCCTACGACTCGGTGCCACATACGTGGCTCATGAGGGTGCTGGAGTTGTACAAGATTTATGCAACACTACGCACATTCCTTGAGTCGTGTATGGGGCAATGGAGGATAGTCCTTCGCTATCTGGGGTGTCGACAGATCCAGGGGAGTAATGAGGCTGTATGGATTAAACAGGAAATATTTCAGGGCGACAGTTTGAGTCCACTTTGGTTCTGCTTACCCCTGAATCCTCTAATAACACTGCAGGAGGATTCAGGTCTTGGCTATCGGTTGAAGAGAGGTGGCCAGGATGACCTGGCCACCTCTCTTTGTAGGTTGCGATACGTTCTCAATTCGGTTGTACGTATGTTTTTTTATTTTTTTTAATGTGTGTTGCCTCAGTGCTCCGTCGTTTATAAACCGATTTGAAAAATTCTTTTTTTTTGATAGGATATACTTCCAGATTGGGTCCCATGTTTATCAAAATCCAGTTCTGATGATAGAATCCATGAGAAATTGAGAAAACTCCTCAAATAGTATAGGCATATACATAGCGATTTTGGTATTTTCATCAACAAGTCAAGCATTTGCATTCAGAAAGTATCATTTAGTGAAGTCGAAACGATGAAGAAAACCACAGATGGCCACGGGAACTCCTCAATGATAAGTATTTCACAGGTGGCGATAAGATATAGTTCTAATGAAAATGGTACCATCGAACTGATCTGATGATGAAACCGGAAGGTAGGCACCGGAACTCCGTGTTAAAACAATGTATCCTAGCCGTTTTTGGGCTTATAGAACATGTCATGAGATGCACTCTGGCTATAAATGATTTTAATGGTAATATGCTTCAAATTGGACTACTTGAGCCGTATATAAATTATATGTGGCCTTGATTGTCAGAAGACAGATTTCGTCAATGATCTGTCGTCGTGTGGTTGATTTAATAATTTGTTGGCGACGGCATCCAAACCTGATAAAACTACGCCTTTCAAACTTCTGACACGACTTAGCACGACATACAATTGACTTTTTGCAAAGTTTTTATTTGAAAGAGAGGTCCTGAATTGGTCGCATATAAATCTGGTCAAATTCTGTTGAGTGGTTTTTGAGTTATCTTCAATAATACGTATTTTTTCCATTTAGTGTATGTTGATGATGTTATAATAACTTCCTATCACTGTTATTTACTTAGCAAGTAGTGGTATTCGAATTTGGGTGGGGTAGGTACCAGTGGCGAAGCCTTCATACAACCCGATTCCTATCGGCTTCCCTTCGGCTAATATTATAAAGCTGAAGAGTTTGTTTGTTTGTTTGGTTGAACGCGCTCATCTCAATAACTGCTGGTTCGAATTGAAAAATTATTTTAATGTTGGATAGCTCATTTATCAAGGAAGGCTATAGGCTATACAACATCACGCTACGACCAATAGGAGCGGAGCATCAATGAAAAATGTCGCAAAAACGGGGAAAATGTATTCCTTTTGAGAGCTTCCGTTGCGTACGCTGCGTAAACGGTTAAAGTTACGCAAAAATCATGTATGACGGGATTGTTTCTCTTAAAAAGTTATAAAAAAAGTCCGCGATAGCATATGTCTATCTTTTAAGGTTGGCTCACTATAACTTTTTTAATGGTAATCAAATCTATACTAATATTATAAAGCTGAAGAGTTTGTTTATTTGTTTGTTTGGTTGAACGGGCTAATCTCAGGAACTGCTGTTTCGAACTGAAAAATTATGTAGTGTTAGATAGTCTATTTAATTAGAAAGGCTATAGGCTATATAACATCACGCTACAATCAACAGGAGCGGAGCATCAATGCAAAATGTTGCAAAAACGGGTAAAATGTATTCCTTTTGAGAGCTTCCGTTTCGTACGCTGCCTAAACGGTTAAAGTTACGCAAAAATCATGTATGACGGGATTGTTCCTCTTAAAAAGTTCTAAAAAAAGACCGCGATGAAATGTGTATCTTGTAAGGTTAGCTCACTATAACTTGTTTAATGGTAATCAAGTTTGTTATAAAATAATAATTATTTGCGAAGGTGTTTTCATAAACATGGTATTAATCCTTATCCAAATAAATAGTTTCCTCATCAAGGTAGACTCGTTCATGTAAATTCCTTTTTAAATTATTAGAATCGGACGTTTCCTTTAGAAATTACGACGGGTATAAAAATGGTTAAAGTAAGAAAAATGCGCTTAGTCTATTAATTACCGACACATTTTATTTTTTATTCACTGTTTGAACGCGCTAATCTCTGTCATTACCAGTCGGATTTGAGAAATTATTTTTACATTTTATAGCCCAGTTCTTGAGGAAGGCTATTGGTATTATATAACATTACGTTAGGACTCTCAGTAGCCGAGCAGAAAGAAAAAAAGTGAGAACAAGCGTTAAGCGAAAATGAAGTAACAGCGCGGGCAGGCAATGCGACGCGACGGGGTGGGTCGGGGGAACAAGAAATTTCATGCGAACGAAGTCGCGGGCGGAAGCTAGTGTCTAATATTGCCAAATAATGTACACCTGTGTGTGTAACTGTATATCATATCACATTAATATATTTAATACCAGTTTAATACAGTCATCATAAGATTAAAACATTACAAAAATGCCTAAAACTTTTTTTGAGAAGTAAACAATTTTTTCTTCGGCTTTCCTCTAATGATAATTGTAGCTACGCCACTGGTAGGTACCACAACAAAAAGTGGAAAATAAAACTTAAAATTTATATTAAAAAAAAAACAACCGACTTCCAAGAAAAACACTACAAAGTGAAAAATAACTTTAATTTCGGAAGTTGGTGACAAAATACGAAAATACTAAACCGACACCGACTTCCAGACACCGATAAGACACCGACTTCCGAAATTAAAGTTATTTTTCACTTTGTAGTGTTTTTTTGGAAGTTGGATGTTTTTTTTTATAAATAAGTTTTTATTAAAATCGGCCCACTCGGTCAAGTTATTTTTTATTATTTTGTTATTAGAGCGTGACGGGCATATAATATTAACTAAACATAATCCTCCCGCCGAAACTACCGAACGGATTTTCATCCGGTTTTCACCAATAGACGGAATGCTTCATGAGGAAGGTTTTTTAGGTGTATAATTCGTAAAGGTTTTGTATAAATTGGCTGAAATATGATGATTGTTGAAGATGTCGGAAAAAATCATGGCGACTGGGAGCTTGCTGGCGTGCGCCGCGTAAACCAATACAGTATTACGGAAAATAGGGTAGGTACTTTTAATCCCAGTAATACGTTCCCGTGGGATATTTTCCGACATCCATGCGGGCGAAGCCGCGGGCAAAAGCTAGTATATTTATATACGGACGCCACATCATCCCATCCTCGGTCGTCGCAAAAGAGAAGTATCGAATTTGACATTAGAGCATACGTCAGCGCCATCTAGTTCATTTTGGTGAAACTCAAGTGAGAGCTGTCATGAAAAGCTCGTTTTGCATCACAGCGATAACTTGCCACGACAATACCCCGGGATAAAAGGGTGTGACAACAAAACTTTCCAGTAATCTTGCACGGAACACTATTACTCGTAGTAAAATGTTTCAGTTAGCAGAGGTTTGTAGCATGTGGGCACATGCCCATTTATCAAGGACGTGTGCCACAGATTACATTGTTTATACCTGTTTATGGGGTCCCCGAAACGATCAATTGCGATTGATCAATTGCCGTCAATTTCTATTGTAGTATTATTGACAATCGCTTGAATTGCACTTGGTAGACGGTCAATTTGCGCATCATTGTGTATCAATCACGTAAAAATTGATAATCGCAATTGATCGTTTCGGGGACCCTTTTTTTTTTTTTTTTTTTTTTTGTGGATGGGAAATCATCAAATGACTTCTCCCGCTCTGGGCGGAGCGGGAGGGCGTGTCAGACTTTTACTGACTAAAACCCACCCGTGTTCCTTCTGTTGCCTGTGCCGGGGCCACGGTAACTCTTTCGAACATCCCGCAACCCTAGCTGGCATCGGCCCTAGCGGACCCCGTCAATAGTGCTGACATCTCTTTGAGGCGCGCGTGGAACACGACGCGCCGTCGACTCGGGCTTGGTCCTTACCGGACGGCGAGCTACCCATTGCTCGCCGTCCGCAAGCCCGCGCCTACGGTGGCCGGGAATCAGCTGCCAATTCCCGACGCCCAGGGCGTCTCCTGCGGCGACTAGGGGCGTGAGGGTGCAAAGCTTGCCTCTCCCTCACGCGTCCCGCCTCCTCCTTCACGAGCATTACTGCTTCGCAGAAGGAGGTAATGGCTTCCCATGCACTCTCGCTCCGTACCATGGCCTGGACCAGGGCCGGACGCGAGAGATCGCCGCCGCCGATCGCTTCCGCGAGGACACGGCGGTGCTCCGCCCAAGCCGGGCAGACCTCCACCGTATGCTCCACCGTGTCCTCCGGGCGATCCACACAGTGGTGACACCCGGGCGATTCCTCCCGCCTTATCCGGAACAGGTACCTCCCGAAGCACCCGTGTCCGGTGAGGACCTGCGTCAGGCGGAAGGTGAGGACGCCGTGGCGCCTCTCCAGCCACTCCTCAAAGAGGGGACTTATCGCCGCAATTGTGGCGTGCCCAGCGCTGGGTTGCGACAATCGCACTCTCCATGCCGCCATGAGATCCTGCCGGAGCTCTGTCCGCCGTGCCGCGATTTCTCGCGGCAACGGAGTTACGCCCCGGTTCGGGGACCCTAATGCCTTAATGTGATTTTACGTTCACTAAATACCTTTTTACTGTTAAGAGACTTATTACATTTCGACCGTGATTTTTGCGTTAAATGGCCAACTTTGGCGTACGTATTCTGAGAAACTGAAAGACTTCGACAACTTTGACTTATTGAGTGGTAGAGAATAGTTATTAGTACAGCGGCCTCGCTTTTAGCAATTTTGTTTTCTTATCTATTTATGTAAAGCCAAAATTCAGAAACCAGTTTTTCATAAAATGCGCGACGGCATTTTTTCGAGCTTGTGGATTGAACTACTGTCATCTTATGCAAATGAAATAAACAATATTAATATATCTTGGTTTAGTTCATATCGGCCCCAGAATTTTGAAATATCAGCTATAAAAAAATCCCATTCAAAACCATAAAACTGCTAAAAACACTCAAAATTAACTTTTCTCCATAGTACAGACGCCAGCAGGTCAAGCTACCCGAAACTGTCAAATTTTCCCATTCAATCTTGAACCTAATGCTATACCAATAAAGTTGAAAATTTATTAAAGAAATTTGACAGATTGTAGTAGCTTGATGTGCTGCCGTCCATACATTCATATTATTATTACGTAAAGGATACAGATCGGCCCGTGAACCCATCTTCCCAGAGACAGTGGGATGAGCCGCTCTGCAGGTTGGTACGGAATAATCCACCAATACTGCTGAGCGTGCCCGCCTGCTGGCTGTGGGTGAATGGGAGTCGGCCCTCTGGCTTCAAGCACTACCGTCACCCAACATAGGCACTTCGCTGGGTGACTCCACCTTCCGGCTCGCTACTTGTCTGCGTCTGGGCGCTCCTTGCGGGGCTCCACATCGCTGCCAGTGCGGTGAAGCCGTGACATCATGGCCTGTCTTGTAAGAGCGCAGGCCGGATAGCACGGCACGCCAGCATTAATGACATTATCCGTCGTGCTCTTGTCACCGCCGGGATGCCAGCTGTTTTAGAACCCAACGCCTTGGCACGCGACGATGGCAAGAGACCAGACGGAATGACCATAATGCCTTGCAAGTTAGGCAGGCCTTTGGTGTGGGACGCAACATGTGTCGACACCCTTGCGCCATCCCATCTTCCTAGTACGGCGGGCCGTGCTGGGGCGGCTGCTGCAGGTGCGGAAAACCTCAAACGACGAAAATATTCCGATCTTTTTGGGAGTTATATGTTCAAGCCGTTTGGGGTAGAAACACTAGGGCCATGGGGTCCGAGTGCCCATTTGGTTTTCCGAGACATAGCCAAACGGTTGGTCGACTCTTCACGTGACCAAAGGGCTGGCCTATTCTTTGGCCAAAGAATCGGCATCGCCATACAACGTGGCAATGCTGCCAGTATTTTGGGCACTTTTCCTGTTGACAGCGATGCGGACGAATTTTTTGATGCCCTATGATTATATTTTTTTTTACATAAGTACATATTATAATTTTTATTTTAAGTCTATTTTGTAGCGAAAAGAAAATGAAAAGACGGAGATTCACTTTTTTGCTACGACACGTTTAATTTTGTTTTAAAATAAAAATAGAAAAAAAACATTAAAAGGTAAAAAAAATAATATTATTGTATCAAAAAGTTGCAGGTTGACTTGTGTGAAGGGAATAAAATAGAGAACTTTGGTCCGATAGGTACGCGAATAACGAAAGATAAATAAAACGTACTAACTAGTCGATTGCAATCACTAATAAGTAACGCTACCAAAACATGCTTATATATTATGTAAATATTATGTTCCGAAATAAAGTATGAATATCACCTTTGACCAAGTTATAGACTCGAACGTAATTACAACTGCCAAATTGCTACGTATTGCGATAAGAGATGGGTTTCTACCCGGTAAAAACCCGAGCTTTGGGTTAATACCCAATAATACCCATTTTTACCTTCCCAATTTTAATATATACCGAGTAAAAATTAAAAATAAAATAACCAAATTACATTATAATTTTCACGTCTGTTTGCAGAGTTGCCATTTACACAAATATTTATATTCTGGACTATCTCACAATAAAATACAGTTTTATCAAAAATATGTAAGTAAGTATATTTATACATATATGTAAATAAAAACAAAAATCCTGACTGACTGACTGACTCATCAACGCTCAGGCCAAACCCTTAAACCTAGAAAGCTGAAATTTTGCACAGAGCTTCCCTTTATAATGTAGACAAGGAATAAGGAAGGATTTTTCGAAATTTAACCCCTAAGGGGGTAAAATAGGGGATGAACGTTTGTATGGAAAATAGTTTTTTTTTTTGTAGTTTTAACAATGAAAATTGGTATCTAGCATTCTGGTTAAAAATTAAAAACCAAGTGTTTCAGCGTTTTTGGAAAATTATCCCCTAAGTCGAAATTTTCATTATTTTTGCGATAGGATACACCGTTGTGTCGATACATAAGCAAAAGAAAAAAAAAAGATACAGTACTGTTTTTGCACCTGAAGTCGAGGTGTTGGTGTGAATTTAAGTTCATGCCAACTAATTTTATTCCACACTTTTTTAATCGCGATTAAAAATAGTCAATTTGGTTCGAAAATCTAAATTTTAGGTGAAAAGCGTCAAATTCAGAATAGCAAAATTACCATTTTCACTAAACTAATAACTCAGTGCCATCTTAGTGCTGTCAAATTAAAATATAGTTAAGTTGTGTCACTTTAGTAAATTTTTATAGTCAATTTCAGAATGGGAAATCGACGTTTGACAGGAATAAATTAAATTTTGGTTATTTTTAGTCTGGTTCAGACAGATTTGTGACAAGAGAATCGGCACCACTGTGTTATTTACTAATTAACGTAAGAAATATGTTAAAATCATTATGGTTTAATTTTATTAGACAAAAATAATATTAGTTTAGACAACATTTTTATTCCAACTTTGTATAAATTTTTAATACATTTCGTAACACGGTATTTTTTAACTATCAAATTATTTCAAACAACTGTCAATCAATGTCTAAATTTTTAACCGCTATTTTTAAAATATACCCAGTAAAAATGGGTATTTTATAGTTTTTACCTATTTTGTCCCTTTCCTTCCAATTTTTACGTACCCGCCATCTCTAATTGTGATGCGTCGGCGTACTTCCACAGAGTACTTTTATGCGTACTTCAATACATGAAGGTATAGATTTTATCTATACCTTCATGCTTCAATACGACTAACCGACGAACAGTATAACTAATCTGTCAGAACGCCATTTTGTGCTAAGCTCATAAACGTGCCTATACTCAACCAGTGTTACCAGATGAAAAAAAATAACTACCTTGTTGATGGATTATCCACCTAAGGGGAAGCGCCAGGTAGCCCGCGAAATTCAAACTTTCTTGTTTTTTGCAATTTGCAAGTCAGAATTAAGTTGTATGTTGATTAAAGTATCATTTGCGATTGTAACAAATATGCATTTACAGAATTATACTCATCAACATGAGTAATACAACTCCACAAGTTTGTAAAGGGTTTTCCAATAGGGACGGGTCGATATTGACAGTCTGTGGCAGCCATACTATTTTGGTGGGATCTGTAAAATCTGTTGTATATTATGCAGTCAGTGATGCCAAATCACCATGGCAAGTTACTGAAGTTACACGGTTGAGCAGCATGTGCAAATGATAAAACTTTATTACCAAAATGAGTGTTCGTTAGTGCAAACGTTGCGCGCATTGCGCCCATTTTACGGCAGACGCGGTGGCCCTTCAAAGTCCAGTCTCCAACGATTGGTGACTAAATTTGAGACGACCGGTTCGGTAAACAACCAACCAACACCTTTACGTCAAAGGAACGCCAGATTGGCCGAGAACATCGCCGCTGTACGTGAGAGTGTTCAGGAGACTCCGAGGCAGTCGATTTCTCGCCGTGCTCAAGAACTCGGCCTTTCGCAGACCTCAACTTGGAGAATTTTGCGTCGGGACTTGGGTCTGCATCCGTACAAGATCCAACTGACCCAAGAGCTCAAAGTTAATGACCATAGACACCGCCGTGTGTTCGCTGAATGGGCATCGGAACGCTTGGAAGAGGACCCCGATTTTGGCCGAAAAATAATCTTTAGCGACGAGGCACATTTTTGGATGAATGGTTTTGTTAATAAGCAAAATTGCCGTATATGGGATGACCACAACCCACATGAGGTTCACCAGGTGGCAATGCATCCACAAAAAGTTACTGTTTGGTGCGGATTTTGGTGTGGCGGCGTCATTGGTCCGTACTTCTTCGAAAACGACGTTGGCGAGGCCATCACCGTCAACGGCGAGCGCTACAGATCAATGGTAAACAATTTCTTTTGGCTTGAATTGAACAATATGGACGTGAACGACATGTGGTTCCAGCAAGATGGCGCTACTTGCCACACAGCGAACGACACAATCGACATTCTGCATGAACGCGAACGGTTTGAGGGTAGAGTTATCTCTCGCAGAGGTGACGTGAATTGGCCACCAAGATCGTGTGATTTGACTCCGCTAGACTTTTTCTTGTGGGGTTTTCTGAAGTCGCAGGTCTATGCCAATAAACCACATTCGACCGTTGCCCTGAAAGCCAACATAACGCAGGCCATCGCTCGGATTCAGCCGGATCTATGCAGCAGAGTCATTAAAAATTGGACCTCTCGGATTCGTGCCACCATACGAAGCCGTGGCGGACATTTGAACGATGTCATATTCCATCCATAATGGCATAAATGGGCCTTTTAAATAAAAAATAAATTTCGTTAATATCTCACACACATCTTGTTTTATTCAATTTTAACATCGACCCGTCCTTGTTGAAAGACCCTTTATAATCCTAATTGTCAAGATTTCATGAACATAGAACCGAATACTGAATTGCAAAAAACTTATGTTTTAATTTCTCGGGCTACCTGGCGCTTTCTCCCTAAAAACTTTTTGATCTGAAGTGAAGTGCTGAGAAATGACTGAACTACCTGAAACTGCCTGTCTGAATAACATACAAAGTTTTGTAAAACTTTTTTGTCATTCAAAAAAAAAAATATTCGTAATGTTGTAAATTCTATGATTTATTTTGTTTTATTTCCAGTAAAATGGCTTTCGATAGGCTACGTAGAATAATGTAATCTTCACATTTGTGGTCGTCCAAATCAAAAGGGACCTTATAGCGGAAATGAGTTATGTACAGAACTGAAAACTACATAAACGTACCGAACTATAGACCCAAGAACCAACCTTCTAACCACTACCGTTATTTTTTTACGAATTTTTGAAGTTCACTGATCGAAATTATAAGTTTCGAGAAAATCGCAATTTAAGTATGCCGTACAAAAAAGTTATGTTTTAGTGTGAAGTTATGTAACTGATGGTATACTTTGATTGACTATGATTATTACTAATGGAATTTTTTACAATCCTTGCATAAACTTGTCTGTTGTGGGAACTAGACCCGCCAACATAATGCATTATCAATGAGATGCAAAGTATCAATAATAGTATTAAAAATAAGTAAACCGCCTGTTTCTCACTAAACTTTTATCGTTTTTATATTGCTACTAATTACATAGATTTGCGAAAGGCCTTAGATGTAAATAAAAACAACACATAATTTAAAAAAAAGTAGTTTTTATTTACTAGCAAGAATTCTTATTTTTTATAAACTTTGAGATCTGACAGTAACAAAATCAACGCTTAATCACTAAATAGGTTATACATAATTGGTTTAGATGCTAATAAAGCTAAGAGATCAATGATAACTGTTAGTTATGATCTTTTAAAGTTACATAGAGAACTGAACAATTTCTTCAAACAAATTAAAAAAGGGCCCTAATGGTAGGCACTAAACAATTTTTTTAATTTTTAGCATGCAAAATCAATATTTTAGTGCAACATTCAAGATAACTTAAATTTTCTTTTTTTATTATCACAACAAGGTATGAAAATGTTACTTAGTTAACAAATTTAGATATAAATTTTCGTAACAAGTATATACGTAAAAAAGGGCCCTTAAGGCGGTCCGTTGCAGTCTGCGACGTTGCAGTCCGAGCGACGCGTGCGACCGGCAACCGCGACGTGGCGACGACGACTGTGCGTGAGCGAGACATAACTATCTAGCCTTGCTTCTTGTCAAAGGATACCGCCGCATATATAAAGAATGCCGCATGCGGCGCGGCGTGCGACACTATATAATGGCGGCTATACGATGAATAGTTTAGTTTATACCTACTTTGCAATATTAAAATGTCGATAAATATGGTTTGAATTACAAGAAAAACTATTTGTTAGGTCTTGCCGCGATAAGGTTCCTTTTTTACTAAACTTTAGATGGATACAAAACTTTTTTAAATTGACGTTTCGAAAAGTTGAACACATCTACATGTAGTAAATACAATCATCTTTTTAAAAATACAGTTCATAAAAAAACGATTTTTTTGAGGTATTTTACAAATTTATTAATATCTCGGAAACTAGTTACCGCCATAAGGTCCCTTTTGATTTGGACGACCACATTTTTTTTTTTGTGCATTGCATGTAGCAACCAACGGTAGTATCTGTATGTAGTCTGTGGTAGCAACGCAACACGAAACTATCTATCTGTCAAACGAACCTGTCTAGAGAGCAAATCTATGAGATTTTCGTAGTCTTACTGTACATGTTTCTACTAAAAATTATATAAATTATGCCGAAGAATAAAGGAAAAGGTGGTAAAAACAGGAGGAGAGGAAAGAATGAGAACGAAACAGAAAAACGTGAGTTGGTCTTCAAAGAAGACGGACAAGAGTACGCCCAAGTCACAAAGATGCTCGGTAATGGCCGCTTGGAGGCCATGTGCTTTGATGGCATAAAACGTCTTTGTCATATCCGAGGTAAATTACGGAAAAAAGTTTGGATAAACCAAGGTGACATTATACTAATAGGTTTGCGAGATTACCAAGACGCGAAAGCTGATGTTATTCTGAAATATACTCCTGACGAGGCAAGGAATCTGAAGACGTATGGAGAATTCCCAGAGACAGTACGAATCAATGAGACAGTGGTCTATTCCGTGGATGGTCTGGATGAAGATATTGAATTTGGAGATGAAGTTAGTTCAGAAGATGAAGCAGATGCGGTAGATGCTATATAAAATTTAGCACTAATTATCTCTACAGTAAGTCTATGTAAATTGTTTTGCTGTTATGAATAAACATGACTTTGTGATTTTATGAATTTAGTTCTCAAAATTATTTCATATACATACCTGCATTGTGAAATTATGTCTATATAATAATATAATATAGACAAACAGTATTTCTCCATAAATAACTAGTACTTTAAGTGTTTGCAACACATACACGTAAAATTATAACTTCATACAATTTTTCAGTTGTTGTATTTACAGTTACATGAAATTATAGTCAAATTATTGTGCAACATTCCTTGAATACTAATCCCATTTGTCCGAGATGAGAAATTATAAAAAATAAGGAATGTACATATACCTACCTATTAAATAATTATATCAACAAGAATTAACTTCTATTATTTTCCACTCTCTCCTGGCCTACAATTAGTTTTATTGACACCGTAATTCTAACAGTAACAATTTTCAAATGTTTTTGATTATTAATGTTCACGCTGACTGGTAGGTACTCAAAAATGGAAAACAAAACATTTTTTTGTGATGTATTGAATTTTTGGCACAGTATGCATCTGTCGGGCTTGTTGACTAGATGTTATAATTTGAACTTGACTGTCCTCTCTAGTCTGTCCTTACATCTAATAATATGTTGAGTGTGTGTTTAATTATTGTATTGAATAACTTCCATTCCATTTTATGACTCATAGTAAACTTAATATTTTATTGATCCAGTTGAATTTTATGCTTTGGAAGCTATGTTGTTCGTTTATGTCATGTTCAACACCAGAAATGGCCAAGTAACATTAAGGTATGCTATTAAATTTACTCTTATAACTTAATGACATAAATTTTACTATAGTATCCTTGTTTAGAATCTAGGTTTATTTAATTAAAAAGCATAAAATTAAAAGAATGTGTATAGTGTTGGATCTTTTAACAATTTGGATGTTTTATAAGTAAGTCGTACCATTTCTTCACACCAGCCCCATTATCATTATTGATTCCAGAACAGTGAAAGACGACACAAGGAAAGTCAGACTAGCTCCTCTAGACTTAGCTGAGACAGAATGTAATGCAGTCTCGGCCAACAAAGAAATTTCAGGAATATTCTTAATGTCAAAGAGAAAAATTGGTATCAGTGGTCAGGTAGTTGGGACCTAACTGTCAAAATGGTAGTTTAATAAATCTAGTCTTTTACCCATGGGTAAACTGTCTTGGTCTACCTACCTACACTAGGTCATGACCTAGTGTAGGTAGGTAAGACCAAGACAGTGTTGTACCGTCTATATGATAATGTTTAAAAAAAAACATTACCCAATCCCACCAAGAATTTATTTTATTATGCTTTTACAAACTTGTTAAATAGATACCTAACCCATAAAATATGTATGTATGCTGCATGCTGGGGTAGAACCCTCGACAAATAAAACTTCTCACAGTATCAAAAATATATTTTCCTTCAAAAACTGTGGTTGTCTAAGACAGTTCGTGGTTATGGTCACCTGTGTAGTTACACCTGTACTCCTGTTGTCAGGGCTGGGCAAAATACATGCTTTGCTTTAATTAAAATACATAGTACTTCTTAGTATTACTTATTTTTAAATATGAAATAAGTCAAATATTTTCAAGTTGTGTATTTGAAATATAATATAGTATTTTAGCCATTTTTAACCGACTCAAAAAAAGGAAGAGGTTTTCAGTTCGTCACTTTTTTTTATGTATGTTCCCCAAATACGCCAGGACTGATTTGGAATTTTTTTTTTTTTGTTTGAAAGGGTATACTTTGCAGGTTGTCTCATTGTCATCAGGTCAGGATTTGGTGATGGGATCCTGCAAAAATCGAGGGAACTTCAAATATTATAGGCGCACCTATAGCGAGTTGGGTATTTTTCATAGTAATTCATAACGTTTGCTCTCGTAAAGTACCATTTGGTGAAGTGGAACTGATGATGAAGACCTCAAATGGCCACCGGAAGTAATAATAAGTATTTCAAGGGTTGCGATTCGATTACTTAAATATGGTTGCTAATCAATTTATGCTCGTCACAATGCATATGGTGAACTACCAACAGAATCATTCAACAATTAACGTCCCTGCATCGGGAAAAGCAATATTTTGTAAAAGGTGATGAGCAGTTATCATTAGGCTATGTAACTTAGATAAATTACAAAACGACCCACTAAAAAGTGAAAAATAAATAACTTTTTTACAATAAGAAACAACAGACTTCCAAAAAAAAACAAGTAGGTACAAAGTGAAAAATAACCTTCACGGACTTCCGGAAGCCGGTGGCAAAAAAATAAAATGATCCAAAGGCACCGATTTCCGAAATTAGTTTTTTTTTTTTGTAAAAATGTTTTTTTCAGACGTTGTCCTGTACAAAAATCCTCTAAGAAAAAGCACTTACATATCAAATTAATCAGTGCCTGTAATATGAGATTGAGACCTAAATAAATAGGATATATACTAAATACAGATTTATTCTGTCGCATGCCTGTAGCGCCACGTCTATGAGACGGACGTGGCACAACACCCACAATACGATTTTGAACATAGCATCATCGTCATTCTCCTGTCTTTATCCTATTTTATTTAGGGTCGGTACAACATGGCTTTTTTTTTCCATACTTCTCTGTTAGTCGTCATTTCGGTAGTCACCCCCTTTCTAGCCATATCGTGTTTCACACAGTCTATCCATCGTTTCTTTGGTCTTCCCCTACTCTTATAGCCATCTACATTCATACTTAAAACTTTCCTCACGTCATTTTCCTCATTTCTCCGCATCACATGCCCATACCATGAAAACTGATTTCCACACAACTTTTCAGTCACCGTGCACTATCAGACTTCCTCTCCTCTTTATGTACTCTATTTGCGTAACACCACACATCCCTCTCAGCTGCATGCAATTGCCTTTCATTCATCCCGTTTGTGGCCCAACATTCTGATCCATACAAGACAGCAGATCTAACTATTGTTTTATAAATCTTCCCCATAAGTTTACGGGGAAAATCTGATCTGTGATGCCCGCATTCCCCATGCAGGAGTCTCAGACTGTCCTAGTAACCACGGCTGCCGCCATATCATCCATCCAGTGTTAATTCAGTCCGATCTACTTCGCAATCACTTTGCACGAGTGGACCGAGATACCGAAAGTCGGAGCACACCGGAAGAGACGCGCCATCAAGCGATATGGCTCCAGAACTGGAGAGACGAAATCGCAGAACATACATGTATTTAGTTTTGGTTCTGTTGATTTTCAAGCGAACATTCTCCAGCTTCTATTGCCATTTCTCCAATCTGCTCCTGGATCTCAGTTTCATCTTCACCGAAACGGACAATGTAATCGGCAAACAGCATGCACCAGGGTGCCTCTTCCTGTATCTCCGACATCAGAGCGTCCATAATCAACGGCACAGAATAGAAGCCCAATTTATTCTCGTAACTAAATGCGTTCAAAATCTAGTCGCAATCTCATCTCGGCAACAATCAAATGTCAAAATAGGTACTTTTGATTTAATGAGACTAGACTGTGAATGTATTACGGGAATTGCCCCTCTGATAAAAGAGGTTTTATCTGTTCTGTGATCAACAGGAATAGGTAAGGACTTAAGCCGACCCTTGGTGCAAGTGCAAGCCTACAGCCACACAGAATTCGTCGGTAAAGCCGTGGAATTACTGAAGAGCATATTCGAGGCCTGGGAGGAGTCGCAGGATGCTCTTGGCATTTTCTGCGACTTGTCTAAGGCTTTCGGTTGTGTACATCATGATACACTCATCAGGAAACTGTACCACTATGGTATGAGGGACAGGGCTGTCGACCTTTTGACTTCTTATTTGAACAATAGAATTCAGAGGGTTGATGTTAATGGCAAGAGGTCTGCAGTCACTATGGGCGTTCCGCAGGGTTCAATTCTAGGTCCTTTCTGGTTTCTAATTTATATAAATCCTCCTTATCCACCTTATCATATAAGGGATAATCACAAGATTGTATTATTCGCAGATGACACTTCCCTCATTTTTTAAATCAAACGTCAGTTAGTCAACTTTGAACAAGTTAACGATGCACTCTCTAAAGTTGTCCAATGGTAAATAATTTTCTGAACGAGAAAAAGACTAAACTCGTCAAATTTTCAACGCCAAATGTCAGGCAATTAATATGATGCTCTGTGATCAGGCAGTTATCCACCAATGTTCAGCCGGTTTACAATTGGGCCCACACATAGAAAAATTGACAGGAAGGCTTAGTTCGGCAGCCTATGCTGTTAAAAAAATTCGACTGATAACTGATGTAGTTACAACCAGAATTGATTTAGTTATTTTTCGTACGTACGGTTTTTCATGGTCTTATGACTATGGGATTCTTCTCTGAGGAACCTCTGCGGACATTAATACTATATTAGTTTTACAGAAAAGGGCTGTTCGTGCCGTTTAAAACCTAGGCCCAAGAAATTTTCTTCGAGAAAAATTCAAGGAAGTAGATATTCTAACTAGCCTCTCAAAATACAGGATGTTTAATTCTTTGGCAATATTTTAACCACGTATTCTAACCATGATACTGCTTCATTTAAGCCAACAATGGTGCCGATTCTGTTGTCACAAATGCGTCTAAACTGGACTAAAATCACCAAAATTTAGTTTATTCCTTTCAAACGACGGTTTCCCATTCTGAAATTGACTAAAGTTACACAACTTAACTATATTTTAGTTTGACAGCACTAAGATGGCACCGAGTTATTAGTTTAGTGAAAATGGTAATTTTGCTATTCTGAATTCGACGTTTTTCACCTAAAATTTAGATTTTCTAACTAAATCTGACTATTTCTAATAGCGATTAAAAAGGTGTGGAATAAAATAAGTTGGCATGAAATAAAATTCACACCAACACCTCGACCTCAGGTGCAAAAACAGTACAGTATCTTTTTTTCTTTTCTTTTCCTTATCTCGAAAACGGTGTGTCCTGTTAGGGACCTAATTAAGGACTGATTAAAATGCATGGACTGTTAATAATTAATGTATTCCAATTATAATCACTTACAGAGAGTCGTCGCCTATATACTAAGATTTATTTACAATTTAAGACATAACAGTCCTATCGCAAAAATAATGAAATTTTCGACCCAAAAACCCCTAAAACTCAACATGTAGGTAAGATTTTTTCATATTTTCCATACAAAAAGTGAAAAATTCCATACAAAACACGTCGAGGCTGCCCGCCCTGCGCGCCTCCGGCTCAAAAAAAATCACGGGGTAGGGCAAACAAGTACATAGTTGTCGTCACGTAAAAAGAACGCTGAGCAACAGTGGAGGATATGTGGAGACATAAATCCTCCACTGTTACAGCAGGTTACAGCACGGGTACAGTCGCGTCCTAAAATACTAGGCTATTGTTTTAAATGTATAAGTGTAATTGTTTTATTGTAGAATCATAATAGGTATTTTACTAGCTACTTAGTACCTACTTTGGAATAGGCTAGAATGGATAAATCGCTCAGTGCGCAGGTAAACGCTCAGCGTTCTTTTTACGTGACGGGCCCTGTACCCCGTGGAGTTGCGATTGTCAAAATTAAATTCAATTTAGTAGTGTCAAAATTATTTATAATTAATTTAGTGATATTTTTTGCAGAATAGCTTTAAGATTCTCATAACAAAAAGTAAGGAATTTTAGTGATAGTTTAGTTCAGTGCATGTTGCCGGCACGAATCGTGAGCACAAATTCCACATGAACTGTTCTTGCCGTCGTCAGCGGGCTTTTGTATTCTGTTTTCTACCTGTACATAAATAAGCTTGATCATTTGTTAACCTCATTGCCCCTGTCCGTGTACGAATTGCCGTAATAGGATTCGTAAGGTTTAAAATTGGAGTTTGTGCTCACGACTCGTGCCGGCAACTATACAAGAGAATCTGCACCAATATCGTATGTTAATATGGTCAAAATATTAATTTTAAAAACGTGATATAACTTGATATTTACCTACTTAGTAAAGACCGAAATTAATAAACAAGATAAAAAAAATGATAATTAGAAATTAATAAACAAGATAAAAAAAATGTCAAGATTCTTTCGACACGTAGTAAAGGAGATGTTTCAAAATGGGCCCAGAATATGTACAATACCTCGAAAAATCGAGAAAAATCCGTGGAGTTCGGGAAAAATACTGATAAATTGCATAAATGCATATTTCTCTTGTAATAATTTGATATTTATCAATTATTTTATCGACTTTCAATATGGCATACATGGACCTATAAAAAAGGCCTTTTTTTATAGGTCCATGATGGCATGGCGTATCGCCAATTTAGGTACTCTGTGGTTAAAAACCAATGACAGTAAACCATAGATCGACCATTGATCATAGATCGTGAATTGTCTACTGTCACTTCAGTCACTTTCATTGTCGATTGTGTTCCGATGTTCTGTTCTCTCGAGTTATTTTTAACAACCTGGCTTTCGTTTTTTGGATTTTGTGATTTTGATAGTTGAATCAAAGGATCGCTACATTGTTTTTGTCTGAGTTAATATTTCGACTATTGAATGTTTATATTCTGTACGTATAAGCTATAAGTAAAAATCTTGGCATATCGCAAGTCAACCTATGAGGTTGTCGTCTGCTTAACTGGACTATACTTTATGTACAGACGCCAGTACATCAAGCTACTACAATCTGTCAGATTTCTTTAATAGATTTTCGACTTTACAATTAGATCTAAAATAATATTGCAAAAGACTAAAAGTACGACAATGTTATGATTCTCTTTGACAATGTAATATGACAGAAGTAAACATGTCAAACGTCAATAATCAATCAATATGACAACTTACCGCCATGATGGGTTTTTGTTGTGTGTTGCAATTTCAATTGTACATTCTTGTACTTTACTACCAAACAAAGCCAATTAAAAGTAATTGGATGGTTTGAAACTGTTTTAATTGTGTTTCCCCATTTTTTAGTAGGGTGTACCAATACATGGCCGGGGTTCCATACATTTTGAAACATCTCCTTATGCTCAGCGTACGAGCTCTCATTCAGTAGAGTAGATATGCCCTTCAAAAGAAATGCCGCTAAAAGCGCCTACAGACGGTCCTAAAATCAGAGGCAATATCGGGAGAGTGGTGGCGGGGATGAAATCGGCTATTACTCTACACACGTCCCTGCCAGTTAGTACGTAACCCACCGTCAGAGAGTAGTATATTCTTTGCCCACCGTACAGCAATGCGCTCGTCGATCCAAGATGCCACCTATACTCTCAAAAAATCAAAAAATAGGCATCGCTCTGGCACTTGTAACAGTGCGACCATGTGTAAAGTGTCTTTACCGACCTCTTCATTGTACGCTTGTAATAGCATTTTAAAGGCCTCATGTCACGGTTAAAATACTCTTTATCTTTTTTATCCCATAAATACGACAACTCCTTGAAAAGATCAATTCTTTTCGTCCAGGCCTCTCGTTCCTTCTCCTTCGCCATATCTCCGCACAAAATAAAAATTGATTTACAAAAACACGCCATGTTGCCACTATAGTCGCACGCGCACTACGGTGAAATCAGTTCCGATTTCGCAACACACGCGTGGAAAACGCTCCCTAGACGATAATCGGCCCTAAATCGTGAGCTCGCCCGAACCAATTTCTGAGTTAGGGGTAATAATAATAATACTGATTACGATTTGCCTACTGACGAGGCGATAAAGGGAGCGATCTAGGGCGCTCCCCACCACTTCCCTGATATTGCCTCTGATTTTAGGGCCGTGTGTAGACGCTTTAATAAGGCAAAAGAACAAACTACAAGCGCGCGTCTTTCCCCCACCCCCGCCCTCACATGTGCCTGGGCGCAGAGGGCGCGCGCTGCGCGCCGTTCCTGTCACGAGTTTATTTGGTGTACGTAACGTACGTTTATACGTGAGTAATTCGCGAAAAATTATTGGATTGCAGTGAACCGCAGCTAACATGCCTCGACTATGTAGTGCAGTATACACGAACCGGCAATACCTGGATATGGTTTTATTCTACGATAGAACACACAGTTTGCTGCGAACTCGTCTCATGTTTCACCGCCGCTACCCCGATGCACCGATTCCATCACGAAACCGAATCTTGAGATCAACGCAAAACCTACTGGATTTTGCATCGTTCCACGTACCACCACATGCTCAAGCGCGTGGTAGAGCGCCGGTGTACCCGCGAACCCTGCATCGGCAAATAAAGTGGTACTTTCAGAGGAATTCACAGGCCAGCACTAGACAGGTAGCGCGACATTTTCACGTCAGCCAGTTTTTTGTCTGGAAGCTATTAAACGTCTCTGGAATGCACCCTTACCATTTATTTCCAAAAAGTGCAGGAGTTGGCGTTGGCCGACTACACGCCCGGGGTTCGATTTTGTAATTGGCTATTACAAAATCTGGATAAAAATATCCTGTGGACACACGAGGAACTTTCACCCGACTCGGTCTGTTTAATGTCCACAACGAGCATTGGTGGACTCGGCGTGGGCAGAACCCGCACGTAAACCGAAGACACGCCTTTCAAAATTGTTTCTCGGTGAACGTGTGGGCAGGCATAGTTAACAGCTGTATCATAATAGGTCCCTTCTTTATTGAAGAGAGACTGACCGGGGAGTGCTATCTCCGGTTGTTAGACACCTCCGTAGAAGAACAGCTGCAGAACGTGCCTGAAAACTATCAGTGCGAGCTGTACTGAGCGGTGTCATGTTTACCGCAAATAAACGTATTTTCTTTCTTTTTTTTACTTAATTAAACAAAAACTAGATACAAATGTATACGATTTGGATTGTTAGAGTGTTGCACTCTTTGATTATACAGTGTGTCCCTGGATAAAGTGCACAAACGAAAATGGGTGAAACTAGACCATAATTTATCGATTAAAAATCGCAATGTTTCAAAGATATGATTTTTTTAAGAAAAAGGGTCTGTCGTAGGTGATAAAAAATTAAACCATCAATATTAATAATACAAATATTTTTTTTTTTTTTCCAATTTTTTTGTCGATAAATTATTGTCTAATTTCACCCATTTTCGTTTGTGCACTTTATCCAGGGGTCACACACTGTATAATGTCTAGATGGAGCGTCTCCCTACAGTCAAAACAAAGAAAACGAGCCAAAAATTTCAAGCATGCTGCGTGCAGGCGGTGTTTTACACTGTGTTATGTGTGTGAACTTTTTTAAATACGATCTATCCATCGATTCCTGATACCTGGATTATTGGATATTCTAAGAAAATAAGATGTTATGTTGATCACCATATTTTACTCATCAAATAATTATGTTTTATAAGGACTGATTATTCAATAGTCAGATAACTTTTATTTGAAGAAGAAAAATGGAAGTTAAATCTATGATTTAGTACTATTAATCAGTGCCAGTTATTAATAATTACTAAAATGTGAAAATGAAGTCGGTACCAAGTAAATTATTTACCTAGCTAATATAATTACAATTTTTACTTGGCATCGACTTCAAAATCATATTAAAAAAGAAATATATTTTTATTTAAGACATACTTGGCCCATAATAATGTTAGTAAAACGACTTAAAAACTATGTTACATTTAGAAATATAAAGACACACTTAATAAATGAATCTTATTAAATTACTCTTGACACCTTTAAAATCGGTTTATTGAACCCAATGCAAAAATAATCATTGAAATGGGCTCATAAACAAAAAAGTTATACAAGAACATTATATTATTATAAAGAAGTACAGACGAACTGAAAAACTCCACCTTTTTTAAATCGATTAATAAAAGTACACCAACTAAATACCTAATACAGTGTGAGTCTTTATAATGTGCACATATCGAAATGAGGGAATCTATGCTTAATTTTATCGACGGAAAAAATGTTAAAAAAAATCTAAATATTTATTTATATTTTTTATGGATTTTTAAAAAAAATTGTTTGCTTTTGTGACCCCAGTGTATACAAAACTGTGTAACTTTTAAACTAAACGATTTATCACGATGAAACAAACTCCATAATGTTTGGAAGTAATTAGGTGTCGTCATAAAATAAAAATTATGGAAAAAAAAATAGCCATAATCAAATATAAACATTTTTTTTTGGCAAAAATCTGATTTTTTTTCATTAATTTTTACAAAAATTGTAAAATTTCTCAATAACATGCCCCATCACCTTCTTTTTTTATAACTTTAAGTTATTCTTCATTGTATTAGGAACCTAACGGTAAAAATTGCATGTTTTTAACTCAACCCCAACATTTTTTATCAAATGTCAAAGAAAGGCCCAACGCATAGCTACGCACATTGTTTAGCAGGTAGATAAACTTTTTTTTGTTAACTTTGTTGTGAATGCGCGCGGGTCGTTTCAAAGATGGCACTCCGAACGCGGAATCGTATTGTTCTCATAAGGGTGGTTTGTTTGGGATGATAATTAATGCAAAAGAGTTCAATTGAAACCCATTTATTATTAAATACAAAATTTAATGCATTAGGTTCTCAAAATGTCCACCTCGTTGTTGTAAACACAAAGCCGCGCGAATTAGAATTTGGTGTGTCGCTCTCCTTATCATTTCGGGATCATTGCGAATATCATTCGCACAGTTTATTATGCGGTCACGCAAATCGGCCTCACTGTTGATGGGGGTACTGTAGACGCGTTGCTTCATGGTCCCCCATAGGAAATAATCAAGGGGCGTCAAATCGGGTGAACGCGCAGGCCACCCTACAGGTCCTTGCCGGCCGATCCATTTGTCATGATAATTTTCGTTTAAAAATCTTCTTACATTTGTAGCGTAATGGGCAGGACATCCGTCCATCTGAAGAAACATCCTTTGACGCACAGCCAGTGGGACATCTTCCAATAACTGAGGCATATCATCTCTCAATAGACTTAAAAATCTTTCACCAGTCAACGTTCTCGGCAATATGACTGGTCCAATCAACATGTTATCGATAAGACCAGCCCAAACATTTATCGAAAATCTTACTTGGAAAGTAGATGACCGTTTCAGTTTCGGGTTTTCACCTGCGCGGCACCATCTGTGTAAATTTCGACAGTTAGTAATACCGTCTCTAGTGAATGTCGCTTCGTCCATCCATAGTATTTTTCTTGGAAAGTTTGGGTTTGCTCTGGTTTTTCTTTGAATCCATGTGGACATCACACACCTTGGACGCCAGTCTACGTCTTCATGTAGATGTTGCACCCTTTGATAGTGATAAGGATGCAATCCTTCTTTCTTTAAAATACGCCACACTGATTTTTGGGATATTCCGTGACGAAGAGCCAGTCGTCTAGTACTTATGGATGGATCAGCAAACAAATCACTTAATACTGCTTGTTCAGTAGCCGCATCAATAATTACTTGAGGTGGCTCGCGACGATCTCTACTTGATCCAAGTCCAGTGATCGACAACCTTCTGTGAACTTCCTGGAAGTTTCGGGCAGATGGCACTGGTTGCCTGTTAGGATACGCAGCTATGTAAGCCGCGCGCGCAGCTCTGGCACTTCCTTGTCCCACTCCATAATAAAAATGTATGTCGGCGATGTGTGCCGGGGAAAATTCACTTAAACGCGGCATCATGTAGCAGCGAACGGAAGTTATGAAAGTCCAGCGAACGAAAGTACTGAAACACATGTAGCAGCGGCGAATAATTCGGAGCGACTGCCAGTCTGACATCTGTCATAATTCAAGTTCCTTTGGCTGGCCCTACCTCCCCGACCTGCGCACATTCAAAAGAAAGTTTATCTACCTGCTAAACAATAGCTATGCGTTGGGCCTTTCTTTGACAGTTGATAAAAAATGTTGGGGTTGAGTTAAAAACATGCAATTTTTACCGTTAGGTTCCTAATACAATGAAGAATAACTTAAAGTTATAAAAAAAGAAGGTGATGGGGGCATGTTATTGAGAAATTTTACAATTTTTGTAAAAATTAATGAAAAAAAATCAGATTTTTGCCAAACAAAAATGTTTATTTTTAAATGTGGCTATTTTTTTTCCATAATTTTTATTTTATGACGACACCTAATTACTTCCAAACATTATAGAGTTTGTTTCATCGTGATAAATCGTTTAGTTTAAAAGTTACACAGTTTTGTATACACTGGGGTCACAAAAGCAAACAATTTTTTTTAAAAATCCATAAAAAATATAAATAAATATTTAGATTTTTTTTAACATTTTTTCCGTCGATAAAATTAAGCATAGATTCCCTCATTTCGATATGTGCACATTATAAAGACTCACACTGTATAAATGTAACCATAAACCAACTAATATACCCACAAATAAATGACGTTAAGTTGGGAGAATGAAAAAAGAAACTGGCAACACTGATAAAATATGGCGTAATTGGGTAATCATGAAAACCAAAAAATAAATATATGGTTTTTTGGTTACTTACCGATGATAGGTGGTGTGTTTAGTATTTTTTACCCTTCCTTTATAATTCCGACACAGTATCGTCATTTTATCAATGTTATTTGTTTATTACTTAGCGCGCGTAATACGTAGTGACACCAAAGCGGCACGATCGGCACTAATCAGCGGGTAAGAACTTATAAGCCTACAGTTGGCTGATATTTTTTGACACGTTTGCGCGCATTTGATGCTCTATCTAGACATTATATAATCAAAGTGTAGCACTATTAGAAGACGAGCTAAGGAAAAGAGAAGCGTCTACTACTGGTAATAACCAGCCAATGCATGTTGGACCTCGCAAAACTGAAGGGTTCCGTAGTTGGGATGAACTTACCCCAAGAACAAACTTAACATTGTAGTTGAAAAACATGTTGTTATATTCCAACTGCAAATATATATAAGTTGGCCGGCTATAACTCGTTAACTTGTAAAACCTGCTTAGCTGTGATTGTTTTCCTTGTAGTTTCTCGTGAATTTTTTTCACTGGCTAGGGGGACACTTGACTCGTAACAAAAAAATATTTCGCGAATGGATACAACACCCCACACCATGAGACAGACGAGAAAAAAAGTCATCCCCACTTTACGTATAGCGGAGGCACCACAGAACGCATAAAAGAGGTTAGAAAGGAAATAGTTCCTGATTTGTATTAGAACGCGTGTCGCCGCTTGTCTCCCACTCTTTAACTCTACTACAAGCAAGAGTATACGTACGCGTATTAGACTGGGAATACACGTGAGATTTTTTCATCACATTGTTGAATCCGATAGTCTTTTCCGGCTACCGGAAGGCGTTGGAGCCATTAGCTTGTATGAACACTCAATACACGTCCGATCCAATAGTCGGGCCGGACGTCCGAATCGGAAACTGGCGCGCGGCGTTTCCGATTTTATTGTCGGTCTGATTTTCTGAAGGCGCCGTCTGCATACTTCTGGGCAGAGACAAATAGACATCCGATTCTTCCCTCCGACTTGCCAGTTGATTCTAGTGTTGACACCATAGAGTAAAGTAATATATCGGGTAGTTGACACTGAACGGACGCATCATTATGGTTCGGACAATTGGCGAAAATTATTTTTAAATTTATAATAAAGTTTGTCGTTTTTAGTTTTTCATAACTAGTCTCTAAAATCCCTATTTTAGGGGGTGCTAAAGTTTGTATGGAAGAATTTTAAAGCGCTCCTAACGGTTACCTCGATTAATGGTATTTAATACTTTTGACAAAAAATATAGACAAGTTTTGAGTTTTTCGAAAATTTACCAGCAAAAGGGGTAAGTATGGACGGCAGCACATCAAGCTACTACAATCTGTCAAATTTCTTTAATAGATTTTCAACTTTATTGCTATTGCATTGGGTTCAAGATTGATTAGGAAAATTTGACAGTTTAGCTTGACCTGCTGGCATCTGTACCTAATTAAGTTTTTGGGGGAGGATTTCACTGCGTGTCTAGATTAACTCAAAGTAATCTAAACATTAAATGACGAAACACATGATTGAAGATTTTTCAAAAATCAACTCCTTTCGAGGTGAAAAGGAAGGAACAGTTTATATGAAATTTTTATTTTTCCTTTCATCAATAAATTAATAATAAGTTAAGGTTGCGTTCTGTAGTTTCTGCCTACCCCTATGGGAAGAAGGCGTAAGTATGTAATAATAATAAATAAAAGGATTTAATAATTAATTTTCCAAAACTACCAGTTAAAAAGGGTGGAGGGGGTGTTAAATCTATTCTAACATATAGAGTTGTATTGCCGATTATAATGACTATAATTCTGTAAAGCCATATTTGTTACGGTCCCGAATCATATTTTAATCAACATACAACATATATCTTTGCAATTTATTTATTTTTAATTTCTCGTTCTACCTTAGAGCATCGTACTAAACAATAACGGAGATACAATAACTACAGTTTAAGGTACACTCAACGGTGCTGCCATCGCAAAAGCGAGTTTTCAGTTATAAGTTCTCCGTTAAGCGAGTTCTCCGTATAATGCAGTAAGAAATTTGAATTTCGCGGGCTACATTGTCTAAAACCAAAAGTTCGCGCGAGCTATTTTCCATAGACCTCAAGCTCCACACATAAAACAGAATTAACCATAGTTATTTGATGTTGCCAATCTGCTCATTACTTCAGTCAGCCATATTGAATTTTGTTGTGCTTCGAAAACATTGTGAGCACGTGGATTGTTGGATAAGATTTTGTGAAATTTGGTAGTAATATCGGTTAACTTATTTTTTCGACTTGTTTTCATTTTATTATTTAAAAAGTGGGTACATTCTTTCTTGGAAATTTAAGTAAGTATCGTTTAGCTTTTGTAGCCGGCGGCATGATTCCACTTAGGATCACGGGGACTGTTAGCTACCCAAGTTCATACAATGAGATTTATCGTACAAAATTATACCATTAATATTGAAAATCTAACGTTAAAATAATAATTGGTATCTTACAATTTTTAAGGGGTTGACATGATTATAATTGCGTAACCTTTCATTTATGGTTTCACATTTGCTTACGTGTTGCTTGTGAAGGTTTTCACATATTGCTCGTGACCCTCACCGGACAACATTTTTATCTTATGTTCCGAAAAAGATCAGTGGCACATGGTTGTGTAGGTATTATTAGCATTGCCTTGGGAGTAGTTTTTATCACAGTAACTGTTATGTAGAGCGGAGTTAACGTGATCGGAAGGAAATAAAATGCCCATGCTTTGCTCTAATTTCACTATCTCCGGACCCGGTCTCTTAATTGCAAATTGTGAAAGTATTAACTTCTCTATTTTCATAATAAAATGAATTGAGGATACACTATTTATAGTTCCGGAATCCGCTTCAGATAATAAATAAACACGCGAGCAATAACCTATTTATTCACATTCAAAAAAGTTTTGCTCTACTAGCAGAAAAAAGCGCCAATGATTAAAAATAAAATTTACCTATTATGTACTAAAACGATAAAGAAGATCATCCTTACAAAATAATGTTTTGTTTTTTGTTTATTTCTAGGAATACTCTCGAGTCTAGAATACATATAGGCACTAGGTCATTATTATTACGAAAATATTTAAAATGAAATAAATGAAGGCTATATTATTAATAGGTATAAACATATTGCTGCAAACAAAGTAAACAAAAAGTATGTCAGCTGTGATTAAAATATTTCCTAATGATAATGTACTTGATAATATACATTTCATTCTAATTTCATTGCCTAAATAATAATCTTCTTACTCCTTTTAACTTGAATATACTTATTAAATTAAATTTATGTATATTTTGACATTATCAAGGTCATTGACCCACTTAAACTGAATGTTGTTTATGTATAAAATTTAGTTACCTAATATCAATCTATTTGCATAAGCATCCAATGGTGCGAATTATGTGTAACCTATCAATGTTTTTTAAACCTAAACTAATTACAATAGAATTATTGCAGTTAATAATTCTTTGTGTTCATTAGAAATTGCATGACTTCTAAAAGTACTACTTACTTTTATTTGATTTTTATCAGTAACAACTCACTTTGTTTCAGATTGTTTATAAAAGTGGCTTATTACGATGGCCCCTTGTCGTCAATTACTGATGTGGTCAGTCCCATCTATTGCAGTTTTATTGGGAATTTTTTGGTTCAGAAAAAAAAGGGAATATGCAAAATCTGACCCGGGTGGAAGAGAAAGGATAAAAAGCTTGAAAGAGGAACTTGCAGAGGCATTGAATGCTCAGGCTGAAGCTCAACGAACATCTCCCTTGGGCAAAGCAGACTGTTCTGTTATTAAATCGGCTCCCATTGACATCAAACCAAATGGAAGCTATTCCCAAAAGTCTTCCCCATTAGAATTGACAGATGAAGAAGTTGATATAGAAATAGAAAAAATTATTAGGAAAAAGTCAATTGAAAAGGAAAAGCAAATGTCAGCTGGTTTTGAAAAGTTTAACTCTATGAGCCTATGTGCTAAAGAACCATCATTTGAAAGAAAAAAGAAGTCTCTGAACGTGTGCTCTACACTCCCAAATGTACTAAGTTGTCAAAAAAAAATTGGTGACCATTCCCCAATAATAATTAGGGCAGGCGATACAAATATTGTACATTCACAGGACAAGCCTGGAAAATCAGGAGAGAATTTTGTACAGCAAGAGCATACAAAATTGGAGGCAATTGAATCTGAGGTTGATACAACTGAAGAAAGCACTGCGGGTGACACTGAAGATGCAAATGTTAATAATGTTAATGTAGTTAATGAACCTAGTGATAGTAATGACACTGATAACAGATTCTCCACATCACAAAGTAGACATATCTCGGAAAGAGATTCTGCTAATCATAGTCCTGTGGATCCTATGCTAGCTAGTCCATCAATGTGCCACTTCTCTGATAACCACAGTGAGGTAAGACCTAATCATTTCAGGACCTTTACTGTCCATAAATTTAGCTTAATTATTATTATTTATTTTGTTAATTTGGAATAAGCTATTTAAATGGTTTACTTTATTTATAAAGTAAAGGACAATACATATAATTTACACAACAGTTTTTAAAATGAGTACCTAAATTAAAAAAAAATTATAACCATGCAATTTTTATTTTAGGGTTCAAGTGACAGTGGTAAAGGATGCTCGGAAGCTGCCAGTCCTCCCCCAGCCAATTTAAACAATGAAATGGTTCCTTCCGAAACTGCACTTAGAATACATCAATTTGTAATACCACAGAGCCTTGTGGGGCTCCTTATAGGAAAACATGGGTCTTTTGTAACCCAAATAAAATCCAAAACTGGTGCGAGTGTGTATGTTAGAAGACATCCTGATTCTGTGAAACAGAAAATTTGTGCAGTTGAAGGTAATATAAAATAATTATCAAATATGTATTTACTCCTGGTTTTGAAAATTATTAACACACATTTCATTTTAGGAACTCAGAGTGAAATAGAAGCTGCTTTAGAAATGATTAAGGAAAAGTTTCCTGAAAAGAAATTCCCCAACTTTTCTTTACAAGAAATTAGTGCAGAACTATATCAAAGATTGGTGCCTCTTGTACCAGAATTTCTACAAGTAAGTTATGCTAGACAGGTGTTGTTTATTTAATTCTAAACGATTTATGATTATGTTTAGCAATCCTAATGCCTATACCTTATCATCTGTAATACTTATACACAAAAAATAACATAAATTAAGTCAACAATATCTATGTCACTAAGATAATAAATAATTTACAGCATTAAGTGAAAAGTAATTAAATATACCTATACTATATTAAAAACTTTTTTATGATACTAGATGCTAATTTCACTTTCAGCTTGTGGAGTCTGTGAACAATGACACTATAATGACGTGTCTGGTAAGTGCAGGACACTTCTTCCTACAACAACCACTTCACCCGACTTTCCCGTCTCTGCACGCACTGCACCGTCTCATGGCAGCAACATATCAGAACCCAGACGTGCCATCTCTGCCACGTCCCGTCAAAGGTAACTGATTAATTTGGTACAGATGAAGTTCCTTGTTGGCATTGAGACTATGAAAGTAAGTTGATTTATGTTTTACCAGTATTCTAAAATAATATATTATTGAATACTGATAAAAAATCAATAATTTATGTTTAGGTGGATCTGCAGTTGTAGCCCGCGAAATTCAAATTTTCTTGCGTTTTTTTGCAATTTGCATGTCAGTGTCAAGTTGTATCTTGATCAAAATATGATTCGCGACTATAACAACTATGCATTTACATATAACAATAAAAGTCATCAATACATCTCTCTAAGTTAGATTTTGTTCTCTTTTGATCTAAAATTTCAAGATTTCCAAAATCAGATCAAAAGAGAAAAAACTTAGAGAGATGTATTGATGATTTTTATGGTTATAATTATGTAAATGCATAGTTGTTATAGTCGCGAATCATATTTTGATCAAGATACAACTTGACACCGACATGCAAATTGCAAAAAACGCAAGAAAATTTGAATTTCGCGGGCTATAACTGCGGATTCACCATATAAGTACATACAATTTACGGGAAGAAAACAGTCAAAGTAGTTCCGCATTGATGGCGCTAAGTATTTGTTACTTTCATTCAGCTGTCAATGGCTTTCATTCAGATACCTTGTTAAAAACTTTGCCGCGAGATGGCGCTAAGTGTTTATTCTTGTCGCCGATTAGTCGCTTTGTCTTCAAGATGGCTTTGACAAGTGACAAACACACAGCACTCTCTTATGGCAAAGCTTCCGGGAAACAACCCCATTGAAAGCCCATATACCCCTTTTATAAATATGTATGTATTTATTGTATACTAGCTGTTGCCCGCGGCTTCGCCCGCGTGGATGTCAATACTTCCCTATTTGAATCGGATTTAGTTCACAATTTCATTGGTTTTAATTTTTATGCGCGGAACCCTATTTTTTTTCTAAAATAAAAGTAGCCTATGTTACCCCCCGTAACATCAGCTATCTGCCAGTGAAAGTTCCGTCAAAATCGGTCCAGCCGTTTCGGAGATTAGCCGGAACACAGACGGACAATAAATTTAAAATTGCGTTTTCATTACAGGTATCGTATATAATATACTGTCATTATGTATTTAGTAAAAAACTGTTATTTTGACATTACAAACAGATTTATATAGATGTAACAGCTGGTACACCACTGACTACCTACAGTATTGTCTCTCCTTCTCCCTTTAATCCATCCAAAGGTTCACTGTAAAAAGATCACTTTTAGCGATGCAAAATTTCTACATTTATATCTATAATTGTTATGGTGTACATAATAAAAGAGTATTCTATCTCTCTACCATGCTGTGTTATGTATTTCATAGAAATCTGAAACTAATATGAGTTCTAAGTTCTCAGCTGTTATTAAATAATTAATCAATTTATTAATTTTTAGAGGGTTCAATCTGTGCTGCGCCAACTGAAAACAACTGGTATCGCGCACAAGTGATATCAACATCAGAAGAGAATGACACATCTGTTGTAAAACTGGTGGACTTCGGCGGCTATCTGACTGTGGACAATGATCAACTGAAACAGATCCGCTCAGACTTCATGACATTACCTTTCCAGGCAACAGAAGCTGTTCTTGCCTTTGTAAAACCAGCAAATAATGGTGAGTTCATTTGTGTTGTTTATTTTATGTTCCTACCAAAGTTGGGCTTTAGCTATTTTGAATACTATATTAATGATACTTTAGGCCAGACTGCCTATTACCTATAGTCATTAAGTTTAAAACAGTAAGGCAGTCAATTGTCCAACATCATCAAAATGAAAATTCACAACAACCTCCACAACCTTTCTTCTTTCTTTTCTACAACCTTTGTGGCATAAGGCCAGCCACACACATTCGGAATTCCATTTCAAAAGCAGCAAATCCATTCATAATCTAGTAGTCTTGTAGTAATTTAGTAGTAGTAGTTGATTGATTATGAATGCATACATTTTTCATAATGTGCTAAACACCCTACAACCTAAACAAGCTAGTCATGTCTCGAAAACACGTCATGTACACATGGCTACATAGCAAGCTATACATTTCCAGTATAAGCTGATCTCGCATTTTATAGGATTTCCGTAAAATGAGAGGTCAGCTTATATTGGAAATACTTGATAGGTAGCTGTGTGTACACACCAAGCCCAATCTATTGGACTCGTCAAAACGAATCATATGAGCCCAAATTCGAGGGCTTTACTAGTAGCCACTGAAGAGTTCCACTATCCCCACCTCCTGGCTTTCCAAGCATTTGAGGCAGCTCCAAGATACCAAATTATAGTCTTCCAAACTACTTAAACATACAAAGTTTCCATTTCGATACGACAATTATAAGTAGGTTAAAATTGACTTCCAAGATTTTCTTACATTGTTACTTACAAGTGAAGCTAATAAAAGTGTGTTAAAAAAAAATTAAAGTTGTATCTTGAAGGGAAAGCATACTATAGTATCTATATTATAATTCATTAATGATAAAATTTAATACCATCTATGTAGCTACCTGGCAAAATTATCAATGCATCTTTGGCATAGTTAGCAGTGTATCTATCAGCAGCGTAGACTTCATACAACACGATTCCTATCGGCTTCCCTTCGAAACAACCACTCTTAAGAAGAGTCTTAATGTCTACTACTGCCAAATAATATGGTACACCTGTGTGTGTAACTGTGTATCACATCACATTTTATAATTTTATTTAATACCAGTTTAATACATCATAAGATTAAAAACCTATAGCTTTTTGCCCGAGTTTATGAGAACTGAACAATTTTTTCTTCGGCTTCCCTCTAATGATAATTGTAGCTGCGCCACTGCCATCTATGTAGCTACCTGGCAAAATTATCAATGCATCTTTGGCATAGTTAGCAGTGTATCTATGACAATTAATATGCACCTTTACATTTTACTGTTTGGTTTTATTTTGTTATTAAACATTATTATTATATTTTTAGAAGCTTACACTTGACATTTTACCATTTTTTAATTGAGATGGGTTTGCTCTTGACTCTAGTCTAGATCAGAGGTAACAGACAAAGTCGTCGATGGAGCGAGCTTACCTAGAAGAAGCCTGTTCACTCTCACTTTGAAAAGATTGGGGTTGTATGCGTTCAGAAACAGACGCAGGTAGAGAGTTCCACTCCTTTGCTGTGCGCATCACAAAAGACATTTGGAAACGTTTAGTGCGAATTGGTGGAATAGCAACTAGGCAGGGGACTTGCAGTGCATCTAGATGTCCGATGATAGAAGGCCTGTCAAAGGCCTTCGAGATGTCAAGCGATACAGCAAGTGCTTCGCTGTGTTTCTCGATGGCCTCGCTCCAGCGGTGCGTGACATACACAAGAAGTTTAGTTTTATTTTAGCAATTTATTCAAATGCACTAGTATTGTACTCGTATTTTCTATTGTAAGACATTTTATTAGTTATGATAATAATTCCATTGAAATTTTAATTGTGTGCCACAAAGGCCAAACATGACTGATCCAAATATTTAATTGAACAACATGCATGCTCTGTATGTATACTCATGTTTCGGCAAATAAAGAATCTTGAATCTACAGGGTGTTTGGTAGAACGTTGAACATACAAAAATGGTGGTTAGTTGGGGTCATCTGCTACCCACTTGGCCCAAATTATTTGACCTTGGCCCCACCGTTTTTTTTTTTTACTTTTTCTTAATTTTACAGAAAATTACCAGTTTTTTAACTTTAAATTCGAATATCTTTACTTGCGATGGGTAAAACAGGCAGGATGTTGTTTTGTATTAATGTCTAATAATAGCAGACTCTCATAAAATATTTGTTTGGTACAGATGTTAGTAGGAAAAAAAGTTTAGTCTTTAAAAGGTACAAAAAGATGTAAAAAAAATACTTAGAGCATAACTTTGACTTGCATTAAAAAAAAAACTAAAAGCGATCGAGAACTTAGGATAACATCAAAACATATCTGCTGTATGAGCTTTCTAATGGTATGTAATTTACATTTACTAAAACAAAAAGTCAGGACTTATTTGACAATTTTATCAAGTACGAGGTTCTTGACGAAACAGAAAATTAAAATGTTTTGCGAAATTTAAAACTGTAAAGTTGTCAAAAAATGTAGCAATCAATTTAAATGAGAGGAGTACTTAAATTACCCATTCAAAGGGCCTTTTTCTGTTACCAGTCACTGCACAGACTCCTTTGTTGCGAAATTTCTAGGAAAACTAAACCACTTACATTTTGTTACCTGGGGTCGGGAGCACTAAGCAGGTAAACATTTTGTCTCACTCGTGCGTAGTCATAAGGCATGTTTTTTTCTCTTTCGCTCCCGGCGGGGCCCGCTGAAGAGACCAAAACGATGATTTTGAATAATTTGAATCAGTCGAGACTTAACTGCCTCTGCGATCGTTTGTGCCCGTCACTTCTGTTTTCGTTCCGAGTCGTTTTGTTAATTACTTGTTGTGTTATCTGTCTGTTAAGTTTCTTGTTACTGTTCTGTTAAGTTTCTTGTTCCTGTGCGCTATTACGTTTTTCTTGGTGAAAAATGGCTACCTTTACCAGTGAAGAATACGCTGACATGTTGTTAGCGTATGGACGCGCCAACACTAATTGCATACTGATGTAGAAGATGTCAACTTTTTGCGGAGCATACTGTGGACGAACGAATCTAAGTTCGATAAAGAAGGGATTACCAACTTGCATAATTTGCATCATTGGGCCCCTAAAGATCAAAACCCCCATACGAAGAGACGAAGAGGGTTCCAAAGAAGATTTTCAGTCAATGTCTGGGCCGGAGTGATTGGAAACAGGCTCATAGGGCCCCATTTTTTGCCCTAAAATCTTAATGGGAGCAATTATTTAGAGTTTTTGATCAACGATCTACCACCATTGCTACAAGAAGCATTTGATGAAGACAGGCCTATCGTGTTCCAGCATGATGGCTGCCCAGCTCACTGGAGTCTGAGCGTACGCGAGCTACTAAACAATTGTTTCCCCAATTCGTGGATTGGCAGAGGCGGACCAATCCCATGGCCTCCGCGATCACCCGACCTCACTCCGCTCGACTTTTACGTGTGGGGAAGAGCCAAAGAACTTGTCTACTTCACGGAAGTAGAAACGCGTGAAGAATTAATCAACAGAATTAATGCTGCATTCCAAGTGATGAGGGAAGAGATGCTGCTGCGGACGACAACCGTTGAAATAAGACGCAGATGTCGCGCGTGCATTGAAAATGGAGGGCGTCAATTTGAGCAATTACTTAATTGAATAAATTCATTTAAATGTAATTTAATTGTTTTATTACCCACTGACATTTAGGTAACAGAAAAAGGCCCTTTGAATGGGTAATTTAAGTAATCCCCTCATTTAAATTGATTCCTACATTTTTTGACAACTTTACAGTTTTAAATTTCGCAAAACATTTTAATTTTCTGTTTCGTCAAAAACCTCCTACTTGATAAAATTGTCAAATAAGTCCTGAATTTTGGTTTTAGTAAATGTAAATTACATACCGTTAGAAAGCTCATACAGCAGAGATATTTTGATGTAATCCTAAGTTCTCGATCGCTTTTAATTTTTTTTTAATGCAAGTCAAAGTTATGCTCTAAGTATTTTTTTACATCTTTTTGCACCTTTAAAGACTCTAAAACTTTTTTTTCTACTAACATCTGTACCAAACAACAATTTTATGAGAGTCTGCTATTATTAGACATTAATACAAAACAACATCCTGCCTGTTTTACCCATCGCAAGTAAAGATATTCGAATTTAAAGTTAAAAAACTGGTAATTTTCTGTAAAATTAAGAAAAGTAAAAAAAAAGAAACGGTGGGGCCAAGGTCAAATAATTTGGGCGAAGCCGAAGTGGGTAGCAGATGACCCCAACTAACCACCATTTTCGTATGTTCAACGTTCTACCAAACACCCTGAATAAGTGAAATAGGAGCCGAGGAGAATTTTGCTTTGAACTTTATAATGACTAGGTGACTCAAAGTATCTTAGGTTTTTTTTTAAATTCTGGCCAGTGGCCACAGACTAAAGTTATTTTGCACTCAGTATTTTCTTTTTGAAAGTACATAGGTTTTTTGTAAAAAAGTTTTTTATTGTTTTGTTATGGTTTCACAAATTCGTGTACCTACCACTAGGTAGTACATATCCAGCAACGTTATTTCATGTCCGTACGATAATGATATGAAATGAAATCGTTTATTATGTAAAATAATACCCAATCAGAATTTGAATACTGGTTGTCATTGAGGAGTTCCGAAGGGAGGTATTTTCGAAGTCCATGATCCTATTGAAAAAGATACTAGAAAATAGAACCGATAATAGAACTACCACACACAGCTATTTTATCTTCAGAGCAAAAATCAACCATTGTCTATCTCCGAAGGTCTTCATCAGATCTTCATCAAATTTAAACGGGACCATCTCGAAAGAACACTACTCTTCCAAACAAAAAAAGAATAATCAAAATCGGCGAAGATAGCGCTGAAAATAACATACAAAAACATCCAGTTGAATTGATTGAGTCGGTTAAAAATATAAACGAATCATGTACCGAAAATGTTATTCTTAAAAAGTGACTAATATAGTATTTTTGTTGCATAATGTTACTAGAAACAGAGTGGAGCGGCGAAGCTCTCCGTATTATGGCCGGACTGACGGCGGGACAGCTGTTACACGCGCAAGTAGCCGGCTACGACGAGGCTGGCCTTCCACTCGTACATCTCTACCTCACACTACACCCTCAGGTGAGCCAATAATTTCAAAGGACAAAGCCCATTTTCCCTACGTCTTTGGGCCTACCTGTTACAGTCATGAAATTGGTGTAATTTTTTAGAGAAATACACTAGGTATAATCTCACTTAATTTCAGTTAAATTGGCAATTGCATTTCTGAGATTTTTGAATTTGAATTTATTTCTAAGTTAGGTTAGAAAATGCATTAAGTGACAAGCAACGGTAAGATTAAATCAAAGATAATTCTTATTTAGCTGGTTTGT
This sequence comes from Fissipunctia ypsillon, assembly GCA_947568875.1. Lineage (NCBI taxonomy): Eukaryota > Metazoa > Arthropoda > Insecta > Lepidoptera > Noctuidae > Fissipunctia > Fissipunctia ypsillon. The sequence continues at coordinate 13,356,898 of OX387654.1, read as the reverse complement.
AATGAAAAACTAGTTACAGGCATTTCGTTTTACGTGTGATTATAGCGAAACCTCATAGTTTCTACCTAGATCATTCTAGCAATAATATAACAGGGACTGTGCAACAATGTCAAAAATGCTAATTGCCTGTAAACATATTTTTATTAATTAGGTTTGTGACATTCCGTTTATTGTTTGTCTGGCTAAGAGTTTAATAAGTCTATACTGTACAATAAATGTATATATCTAGCACTTAGCTAGGTAAGTACCTACTGGGACTGAAATTAAAAAAAGTAATTTTTATATATTTTGTTTATTTTGTCATTCATCTTCATAAACAATTAATATATTAGTGTGCAGGAGGTGAAATATACATGTCTTGATACCTAGCCCAACTTAAGTACCAGATTATGGACATAGTGTGTGCACAACACCCTACTGTAGGTACGTCTGCCAACAACGCAGTTACAATAATATTGCAAGATTGCTTGCCGAGTTTGTTCGTGAGAGCAAGTTTCGTCAGATTCCAGAAACAAGCCAAAGTCGTTGGTAAAATCACAGAAAATACGAATATCGCAACAGAACACATTCACCGGCGCAAGCGCAACAAAGCGAATGATTTGACGTTTGAGGTCATGTGTGAGAAGTGATGACATGTATTTTAAAACCTGACACAGTGTCTTTTTAGTCACATATCCATACATAGCTAGTGAGATTTGTAAATAAATACAATAAAATGCATTTTTCTCAGGTTTGCAATTGCAAACTGATTTTTTTTTCGTGTTTAAGTTTTATGATAAAATGACGATAATTTTGCAATAAAACAGTTGACTGTAACGCTTAGGCCCAAAAGTGGGCATACTCCTTTATCCTCCTGTATAATAAATTAAGTGTAGATGACATATTTTGTTACATAATTTGCAAAAAATTGGCTTGTGTTCAATAGTTTTATTTAATATTTCAGCAAGTAATATTCCTGAATAGAGAGTTAGTGGACCGCGGCCTGGCGGAATGGGATATTCCGCCCGATTCGTGAGTGCGGCGCAAAAGGGCTGGCAGTGCACGTCGCGCCAGCCGGCTTCACTACTTACGTGTTAAATACTGTAATGACGCTGATTAGTTTTATGGTGTTGCATTTTGTTTGACACAATGTACATAATTTTTACATTTGAGACTCAATCTTTGCTGGCTACTGAAGAGAAAGAAGCTAGGTCTCTTACTGTGAGTTTTTATTTTTAATCTCACATTATTTTTATTTATATGACTTGTGACACGTAGCTTATAAATTAATAAATGTTTCCCTTCTACTACTTATTTCAGTTATTAGTTATGTATAAGTTTTAATAATAGATACGATATTGACGCGTTCAAGTTCATTTTGTGATTACCATGCAGCCTATGTGTAAAACGATTCATATAATATCCGATCTCTAATCAATAGATTGTTTGAACTCCACAACAGAAACATAAAATGCTATACGCTTATAAAAGAACTATATAAATCGTAGAGTATATGCTACAAATGTTACGTAGATAATTATAAGAACATTCTTATTGGATTTATATGTACCTTTTAAAGGGTAAATGATCCTGTTTTGAAAAATAAAAATAGCTAGGTTGACGATGAAAAGTTCAGGATGCTCATTATAACCAAGACCATTTACTTTGCCTTGTGCAGTAATAAATAGCAGCATTCATATTAAAGCTTGGTGTAAACAATTTCAATGATAATTCGGCTGTATGCCAAATAAAATGTGCCTTTAAATTTCTGTGACTATATCACTTCCCACTTGCAATGAATGTACTTACATGAAATATTATTTGTCACAAGTATATTGATTTATTGCTTTAGTTTATTCATTTAAATACAAAATTGGTTGTGACAAAATAGTATTTTATGAATATTTCATATAATGGTGAATCTAACTCCAATTGTTTACTATTTGCGGAAGACTGAAAATGTATAGTTATGTACAGTTAATGCTATATGTAAAATATGTGTAAAAAAGTACAATATTGTGTGCCCAACTACTGGTATGATGGATTTGAGTTTGTTTTTCATTCAATGCTTTGACAAGATGACTAGAATTGTGTAGTGAACTTATAAAAGGTAGACTATCTTTGCCACAACTGAATATCAGTTTATGAAAATATTACACTGCATTTTCTAAACAACTTGTTAAAAATAAGAGTTTTTGCAGTCAGTACTTGTATTTCTTTTCTTTCAGAAGGCACTAAAGAATCGGCATTAGCAATCATGTTAACCCGAGGACTAACGCTAATGAAGCTTTATGGTAACTCTTTAAAATCGTTGACTTATAATGAGCACATTGATCATCCTGACGTATAATATATAGTTTTATCAGTGTACATATTAGATTTAGTGTGATGAAAGCAATTTGATGTTTCATTGTTATAGTGAATCCAGTATTTTAATACATATGTTGAGAAATAGTGTTGGTTTTTAGTGATATGTCTTGTATGAGTACGCATGTAGTAAATTTTCATAGAGAGCTCAAGCAAAAACATGTTAAATTTCATTACTTAGTTTCAGATTTTTAACCAATAAGGAAGTTTCCATTTTTTTTTTCAATTATAAATGACGAAGTTATGACCCGCCCGTGTTCGAATTCTTCGGTGCGTGACCGATCGACAAGCCCGTGACGCGCGTGACCGATCGACAAGCCCGTGACGTCACAAGTCTCGCTCGGCTCGGGCGCCGCGGTGAAATTGTCTTTTTTTGTTTGTTAACTCAATACGGCAGCAGGTATCGTTGCGGAATCAATATGGAAACCGTGCAAACTAATAATAAAGTACATTACAAATACAGACAGGACAGGACTAAACTTATGTAATTTTAGCTTTCTTTCGTTTGTCTTTACGATATAGAATGAAAAGAAAAATACCTACCTACACTTAATCAAGTAAAGTCCTGTCAAATAAATAGGTAGGTCAGTACTCAGTACCTACATTTTTGGAATCGTGCAACTAGAGTCAATAAAATTTCGAAAGTGCCATATGCTTACTATTCTATTCTAAAAATGAGTGCTTACACCAAATCGATACCGTTATCAAAAATAATTAGAGATAGGAAAATGTCAGAAGTATGTTATATATATTTTTTATTTCAATGAAGGTGAACTTCTAGCGATCGTCATCGCTAGAAGTTAATATCAATAGGTACTATCGATATTTCGATAGTATACAGTTTTTTTTTCATTATTTTAATATCGATAGGTCCACTACCTATTGATGACTTTGAAAATCAGCTATCTATAACCTATCTATCGGCCTCTATTTCTAACTACTTCATTCGTAAGTTTAGTACCCATAAGTATAACGTTCTGTGTAATCAATCATGTATCATTAAACGACAAGTTCAGTATACTTATAGGTACCTACCTATTTGTTTGTTTCTAATCACAATTTCGAAAATAGCCTTTATCTACTCTCAAATAGTAAAATTCGAATTATAAACTTCAAAACGAGTTTATATAGACATAGGTACTTTATAAACAATACCAGAAAAAATAACCATAGAATCATATTATAACATTTTTCTCTAACAAAATAATGTTTTAAGATAATTTTTTTACCATTACGTTAGAGGGCAAATCCAAGAAGTTAATATCACCAAGGAGTTTCCATCAATTATTTTTTTGTAATGGAACACATATGCGGGGTTTTGGTTCAAATTTTTTCTTGTCTGTCGCAGCCCCGCTTTAGCGCATGCGCGGTGATTTGCTGGGTTGTAGCGCCATTCATACGTTTTGTTGTACTGAATTTCGTGGGAATTTTTTTATTCTAGCATAAAAATGTCTGATATCAGTGAATGTGAAGAACATTTGACTCCGCTCGATATTTTAGATGCGGCGATGAAAATTACTTATAATCTACCAGCAAAGTCGAGAAAATTATTCATATGATAAATGCTATCATGACTTTATGGCATGGCAAATGCAAAAAAAGGCTATCTTTTATTTAATAGGTTCAATCCCAATGTATGAGAGTAGATAATAGTGTATGAAACTGCACATAACTAGGTATTAAAACACTCGTATGATACTATTAAAAACTCCTACGGGTTAGTTTTTAAACACACACTCGTGTTGTAATACCCCTCAATGGTGCCGCTTCTCTTATCACAAATGCGTCTAAACTAGACTATAAATCACCAAAATTTAGTTTATTCCTGTCAAACGACGATTTACCATTCTGAAATTGACTAAAGTGACACAACTATATTTTAGTTTGACAGCACTAAGATGGCACTGAAATAATAGTTTAGTGAAAATGGTAAGATTTCCTAACTAAATCTATTTTTAATCGCGCTAAAAAGGTGTGGATTAAAATTAGTTGGCATGAACTAAAATTCACACCAACACCTCGACTTCAGGTACAAAAACAGTACTGTATCTTTTTTTTTGCTTATATCTTGGAAACGGTCTGTCCTATCGCAAAAATAATGAAAATTTCGACCCCCTTTTATAGAAGGATGTAGGTAATAATTTTTCATATTTCCATACAAAAAGTGAAAAATTCCATATAAAACACGTCGAGGCTGCCCCCTGCGCGCCTCCGGCTCAAAAAAAGTCACAGGGTAGGGCAAAAAAGTACTTACCACGTGGAGTCGCGGTTGGCAAACTCGATTTAGTTGTCAAAATTATTTTTAAATTTAGTGAAATTTTTTTGCAGAATAGCTCTAGGATTCTCATAGCCAAAAGTAAGGAATTTTAGTGATAGTTTAGTTCGGTGTACAAGAGAATCAGCACTAATAACTCTATTCTTTACTTATTTATAAAAGGAATATGTAAGTTTAAAATGATATATAATAATTCAATACTACACAAACACACCGCATACTCCGAGACTTGAGACGTCACAGCGTGAAATCCCCGCGCGGATTATTTCATTTGTACTCGATACAGTAAAAATTGAATAACTTCGTCATTTTTCAAGATATTGAAATACATAATTCTTTCACCATGATTAATATATTTTTATTGTATTCACGGCCAGTCCATCGCGCCAAATGGTGATGTACCATTGCGGACATTTGCGGTGAACCACTTTTCAACCTTATTTCCTTAGTAAAAAAAAAATCCAAAATTTGATAGTGAATGTTAAAATCCGTTGGCGTGATGTAAAACTCTGGGATGTCCAATCGCTCCATTTGACATTAGTCGTTTGGAGCCACGCGAAATGGCGCTACCGTGAATGGCTACCTTAAAATGTATATAAGTTTAATTTGTTTTAGTGTCATTGGAAACTTCCTTGTTAGTATTCACATGAATTAAACAACTTACATGGTCATCTAATTTTGATGAAATTATCGTTGATCTGTAGATTTAGAATCTTTGTGAACAACCTTTAATCAGATACAGAATCATGGCTCTATTTTTTAAGCTTTTCTAGGAAGATTAGTACCTATGTTAATTTTGTCTCCATTTTACAGCTGCGAATCTGCTGATATTAGATTAATATAAGCGATACCAAGGCAATTGCGGTATCTGGATAAACCCTGTTCATCCATCCTTACCTTAGTTATGATGATCGTTGATAGTAATCAGTATGTGTAAGTACTTACTGGTTATACAAACAGATAGTTTGCATTTTGTTTACGTCACTGTGTATATAACTATTATAATGCTGTTAATTTAATACATTGTTTTAAAAATATCAAAGTATTTTTATTGTACCCATGTGTCTGACGGGATTTCCCAACGGCAACTTATTCTCTTCTTCAGGATCCTGAGGGGATAAGTTATCAAAAAAACTATGACACAACTTTTACATAATTAAGAGAAGCGAAAATGCTCCACTATTGTAACATAAAAAAAAAACTATTTTTATACAAACTCATCAGATAATGAAAGTTTGTAGATTTCTTGTAAATTCACCAATTTTCAAAAAATCTCATCACTGACGTTCAGTAAGGAACTCTAGTTCAATTAAGTAGTTAGCGTGGATTTATAAATATCCGTCAGTGTAGGTATTCCATGCGCGGGCAGGATCTGTACCCGCTGCCCAACCCTTCTGGCCCATTTTTTTGATGCGGATACAGGCAGATCCGCGAGTGAATACAAGTGCACGAGTGTGCCCGGCGGGTACGCCATTATTATCTAACGAGATGTCCGAGAACGGTCGTTTTTATGTGTATCGTAGTGAAACGGTTTCTCCATTTTGGGAAAGTTTAATCTTGCTATACCAATAATTTCATCATTCTGCTGCCCTTATCCCAATTTATTAATTTGGGGTCGGGGCAACATGTATTTTTTTTTCCATACCTACTTCTCTATTAGTCGTCATCTTGGTAGTCCCCCCCCCCTTTCTAGCCATATATTATCATCCCACACAGTCCGTCTATCGTTTCTTTGGTCTTACCCTACCGTATAGCCATCTACATTCATAGGTACTCAAAACTTTCCTAACGACATTTTCCACATTCATTCTTCCGCATTACATGCCCATACCATGACCACCGATTTCCTCACAACTTTGCAGTCACAGGTGCCACTTTCAGATTCCTCTGTAGGTACTCATTTCTTATTCTATCCATAACATTTTCATCTCAGCTGCATGCAATTGCCTTTCATTCATCCTTTTTGTGGCCCAACATTCTAATCCATACAAGACAGCAGGGTTAAGTTTAAGGGGAATGCGGGAGTCGCAGATTGTTCCCGTGACCTGCTGCCATTTCATCCATCCAGTGATACTACATAATATGCTTAACAATTTGATCTACTTCGCCATCACTGTGCACGAGTAAACAGAGATACCGAAAGGGGGAGTAGACCGGGAGAATCGCGCCATCAAGCGCTTTGGTTCCAGAACTGGAAAGACCACCGAAATCGCAGAACATAAATTTAGTTTTGGTTCTGCTGATTTTCAAGCCAACATTCTCCAGCCTCTGTTGCCATTTCTCCAATCTGTTCTGGATCTCGGGTCCATCTTCACCGACAAGAACAATGTCATCGGCAAGCAGCTTGCACCAGGGTGCCTCTTCCTGCATGTCCGACGCTACAGGCACACTGAACTTGTCGGTATTGCCAGCAGCCGACCGGACGTATGTACGAGATTGACTGTAGGTCCATAGCATGAATTAACTCTTCATACTTCCGGGCAGCATGTGGAGAGCTGTTGGGCAGTAGCGACCCCACGTACCCTATCTCCGAGGAGAAGTCATGTTCCTCATCTCTGGCTTGCCTTTATTGGCCGGCTGGAGTGAACATTGACGAGGAACTGAGCTCCGACCTCATTCTTGCCTTGGCCGGCTTGAGTGGAGATTCGTAAGAGCAAACGTGCTCGGAGGAAGGAAGTATTCTAATAAGATGCTGGTAGGGATCTTGACCGTACTTCCGGGATTGTCCTGATATCCGTGGAATACCTCTCCACTCCTCTTAAGCACTTAAGAACATGTTGCCCCCTTGTCGCTACGACACCATGTGCTAGCGACCGTTTCCGGAGGCCCATTATTGAGTGTGCAAGTTACACCCCCTGCCATTTTATCCATGTATTCTATGTATAAAACATTGGTCAGGCAGGGGCCATAGTCCTTCCATAGTTTTAAATAACCAATCCAATTTAGCCACCCCAATCAACAGTCCAATATCTGTTTCCATATCCTGCAATAGTCCTACATCAACCGGGGGTTGTCCTTGGGTGCACTTGCATAGTGCGTACAGGGATAATCGTCAGTTGGCGCCTCATTTTCATTGAAAGCGTCTAACAGGCCTCTGCGAGTTGGCTTCGGCCCCTCGTACGCCTTCCAAAATTCCGGGATCTCAGGGTCCCGGATAATTATAATTAATCCAATAATTATTATAAAATTTGGGCCAAAACAACAGTATCTAATCAGGGTGAATGCCGAATGTAAATTAATTTTGAAGAGTCTGTCCGAAATGTCGTTGAAGTTTTTGATTTTTTCGGACAGACTCTTCAAAATTAATTTACATTCGGCATTCACCCTGATTAGATACTGTTGTTTTGGCCCAAATTTTATTTACTTTCTACGTTCTTCCCCTTTATGGAAGCAGCCAAACCTCTTGGACAAAATTGACCAAATTATTCGCAGCACACTAACATCCATTTTAAATGTGGCCCTGGACGACCGAGCGTGGCTGCAAGCCACACTACCCATCCGTTTTGGTGGCCTCGGCGTCCGCAAAATTACCAGTATTAGCTTACCGGCGTTCCTGTCCTCTGTCCACAGCACGGAAAAGTTGACCGAGAAAATTTTAGCCCCCTCCTTGGTTGACTCAGAAGTGCCGTGTTTGACTGACGCAGTGAACGCCTGGAAAGTGGCTTGCCCGGATACAGATCGGCCCTTGAACCTATCTTCCCAGAGGCAGTGGGATGAACCGCTCTGCAGGTTGGTACGGAATAATCTAATTAATACGACCACCAATACTGCTGAGCGTGCCCGCCTGCTGGCTGTGGGGGAGTGGGAGTCGGGCCTCTGGCTTCAGGCGCTACCGTCACCCAACATAGGCACCATGCTGGGTGACACCACCTTCCGGCTCGCTACTTGTCTGCGTCTGGGCGCTCCCTGCGTGGCTCCGCATCGCTGCCAATGCGGTGTCAGTGTCGACTGCCTCGGACAACATGGCCTATCCTGCAGTAAGAGCGCAGGCCGGATAGCACGGCACGCCAGCATCAATGACATCATCCGTCGTGCTCTTGTCACCGCCGGGGTGCCAGCTGTTTTAGAACCCAATGGCTTAGCACGCGACGATGGAAAGAGACCAGACGGAATGACCATAATGCCTTGGAAGGTAGGTAGGCCTTTGGTGTGGGATGCAACGTGTGTCGACACCCTTGCGCCATCCCATCTTCCTAGCACGGCAGGCTGTGCTGGAGCGGCTGCTGCGGGTGCGGAAAACCTCAAACGGCGCAAATACTCCAGTCTTATTGGGACTTATATGTTCGAGCCGTTTGGGGTTGAAACACTTGGGCCATGGGGTCCGAGTGCCCACTTAGTTTTTCGAGACATCGCCAGGCGGTTGGTCGACTCCACACGTGACCAGAGGGCTGGCCTATTTTTTGGCCAAAGAATCAGCATTGCTATACAACGTGGCAATGCTGCCAGCCTTCTGGGCACTTTTCCTGTTGACAGCGATGCGGATGAATTTTTTGATGCCCTCTGATTATTTACCCCCTCCCTTTTTTATATACTTGTACATATTATTATTATTATGTTAGTAATTGTATAGTGTATTTGTTGATTAAACATTTAAAAGTAAAAAAAATAATTATTATTATATACTTCCCGGGCAAACTTTTATCTTTCAAGGTCCACCACAACACATCCCGAGGTACCCATCATACGCATTCTCCAGACCAATGTACGCGATGTGCAAGTTCTTGTGTGTACGTCTGTACTTCTTGCAAAAGTGGCGCCATAATTATTAGCATAAATCCAAACTGGTTCGGGGTAATCTCACTCTCCTCTCGCAATCTTTTCTCTATTACTTTCTCTCTTATCTTCATACCATTACTATGTGACATGAGCTTGATCCCTCGATAGTTATTGAGGTACATCACCCTTATTCTTGAATAGCTGTGTCCCGCGACTTCGTTCGCGTGGAAGTCGTAAGATACAGAACAATAATAAAATAACAGCCACATTTTAATAAAACTCCCTCGTTCCCCGACCCGCCGCGTTGCATCGCCCGCCCGCACTATTACTTCGTTTTCGCTTACCGTTCTTTCTGACTTTTTTTTTTCTCGGCTCGTAAGGGTCGTAGCGTGATGTTAAATAGCCTATAACCAACCTCGAGAATAGGGAATATTACGCAAAGCTGAGACAGCAGATGGTGCCACATGGACACGAAGTAAACAAAGCAATCTGTCAAAGGCGAGCGGCACCATTTTTCGGCGTTTTTCAATATTATTTCATCCTTGTTAATTTCCTCACCAAACCCATATTTACTTGTACGTATTTGAGCACACCATTCCATTTATTCTCTTCGTTCTTTAGCTTTTCAAAATAAACCATCCATCGTTCTTTTATTTTGTCATCTTTGGACAGAACCTTACTGGCGTAGTCTGTCATACATTTAATGTGAATTATGTCTCTCGTTCTCCTTTCTCTTGCTTTTGTAATCCAGTAGAGCTCCTTTTGGCCTCTAGGGGTGTCCAGTGAGTCATACAACTTCTCCTGCGCCTTAGCTCTGGAAACTGCTAGCGCCTTTTTTTCCTGTCTCAAATTCTTTATGAGTCCTCTTCTTATCTTCTTTCAAACTATCATTCCCGTTTTCTACACCCTGTCATTCTTTAAAAGCAACTTTCTTTTCTTTACGCATCTTATGCACGTCTTCATTCCACCACCATGTATCCTTTTCTATAATACCTTTCCCTTTCAATTTTCCAAACACATCTTTCGGTACACTCCATAAACAAACCCGCCGTCTCTTTCCAACTTTCATTTACAGATTTTCCTTCCATATCCTTCACTTTTTTCTGTTCTCAGATCAGAGAAATGATGATTTTATCTATCACTTCACTTTTAAGCATCTGCTTTTGGATTGGGGCCGTTCTTTGTTCCTACTGGACGAGACACTGACATTTACCTCCATTCCAGTCTGTGTTGTGAGACTAAGGCCCGTATTACAGGACGTCACTCAATACTCGAGCATTACTTAAAACTAGATTCAAGCCATTTGATTGGTTGAAACTAATTTTAAGTAATGCTTGAGTTTTGATTGTGGTTCTGTAATATGGGCCTAAGTCTTCGCCTGGCAGCACTTTACAGTTTTTGACATATGGCTGTTCCGTCTACAGAGGCATGAGGAACAGGGTGTAAAGTTCACTCATCCTATATGAAAAGGGAGGATCCTCCGACCAGACGGGTGTTGTGTCTGGTGGGCTACTGCCCGACGGTTGATGTCGGGATGTTGTATATATGGTAGTCGCGCGGTAAACTCTGATTGCGCGATGCAGGATTTTGCGTGACGTCAGTGTGATGCGTTCTAATGTGGCGATGCAGATGTGCCGCCACATCACTCCCCTCCGGAGACCGGAGGTCGATAGTGGGCTGAGTCGTGTATCTTGCGATGCTTGCCAGGGCCAGTTGAGGTTCCAGTGAGTCGGAACCGGGTGCCGCATAGTTCACGGTGTCGGAACTGTCTGCGGAAATGCCCCCAGTGAGTCGGGGTGGCGCTGCGTTATGCTCCAGTGAGTCGGATGTGGTACAGCGCCGGGTTGAGGCTGACTGCTGGCGTCGACCAGGAGAGATTTGAAGGGCTCTGCTTGTTTGACCGGCCGAGAGTGCAGTGAGCTGTGCCAAGGTTGCTGATGAGGCTGAGGGTGATGACCAGGTATGCGCGGTCGCTGCATGCTGGTAGTCAGGACACCCGTTGAAGCCGTGGGTGCTGGCTGGGTGTGTGACTCGCTGCTCGAAAGCTCGAGGAAGTGATGCTGATGACGTCACGCTGTAGTAGTTGCACGAAGGCTGCGCTGACGTTCATGTTCGGGGTCACCAGTATAGAGGCATAAGGAACAGGGAGTAAAGTTCACTCATCCTCTATAGAGAAGGGAGGATCCTCCGACCAGATGGGTGTTGTGTCTGGTGGGCTACTGCCCGACGGTTGATGTCGGGATGTTGTATATATGGTAGTCGCGCGGTAAACACTGATTGCGCGATGCATGATTTTGCGTGACGTCAGTGTGATGCGTTCCAATGTGGCGATGCAGATGCGCCGCCACACGTTTTATCAGAAAGACATCAATTTGTGTCGCGTGGCGGCCACTTTTGTAAGTACCTACCTAATGCTCGTTTTTCTTTTCAAAGCACGTATTTATTATTGCCAGGCCGAAGGCAGACGCAGCTTGCAGCAGTGTCTCGCCATCAGTGTTACGGTCTTCGTATCCCCAACCACCACGCACTCTCTCATTCTTTGTCTTCCTACATGCCCGTTAAAATCACCCCCCACATACACGTACTATACGTAGGGTGTTCTGAAAGTCTGAGATACTTAATAAGACTAAGGCGAATGGCCGACGCGAGCACGACGTAGTCTGATTGATTATGTTATATGTACGTTAGTGTCAGTTGTCATTTGCATTCAGTATTTCCGCAGCTCTTGTTGGAACAAGTTCACTATTTTTATTTATTTATTTATTTATCTCAACCAACTTTGGATCATACAATTTAAACTACCTACATTACAAAAATTATTAATTATTAAAAAAAAATCTATGATCAAATTCAAGGATTACATAAAAATTTTAAATGAAATTATACATTAATATTAGAATTGATAACAGCTAAATCAAATTAAATTAAAATAATATTTTAACATTAGTCCGTACGTGAACCATGCAGCAGTGGTTCACGTACTGACAGTCGAATCGTTCAGCAAAAGCGTTCAGGATCCTATTGCGGCTGGCCCGTACCCTACGCACCAGGGATGTGCACCGCTTGCGCATGACTGCGTGGAAACAATCCACACGCGCCTCGGCAAACATCCCCGACGCGCTACAGAAGCGAGGCAGCCCCAAGAGCACCCTGAACGCGTTGTTGTATTGGACACGTAGAGCACTGTACTGTTTCTGCGTATACTATAATGGCTTCGTGGATGACAATCTAATATCGCGCAATTTTGCGTTATAACTTTTTACGTGGATTAAGTCCAGAAAACTGTTTAGAAGAAAGCCTATACTTGGTGATGGCTGTCAACCGTCTACAGATGGTCCAAACGGTTTGAGCGGGGCAGTTTTAACCTAGAAGACGACCCTCGTTCAGGACGACCGGCGGAAGCAGTTACTCCAGAAAATATTTCTGCAGTTAAAAATTTAATTGAAACTGACCGGCGAATAACCTACCGGCAAATAGAGTCCTTACTGCAGATTGGCTCAGCAGCGTTATATTCAATTATTCACTATCATTTAGGTTATAGAAAAAGGAACAGCGAGTTAAATGGTGTAAAAAAATGATTGCAAAGTTTGAAAACGGCAAATCAAAAACATCATTTCAATCGTCACGGGCGATGAAACGTGGCTTTATTATTACGACGTGCCCACAAAGCAGCAAAATAAAATATAGGCGATAGAAGGTGACGAAACCGACTGAAGTAACAAAAGTCGATAAAAAAAATGATCTTTGTTTTTGCGGTATTCGGGGAATTATTGAACAAGTAGTTCTCAGTGAGCAGAAGTCTGTAAACGCTGCATGGTACACCACTGCCTGCCTTCCTCAACTTATTTAGGAATTTAAGAAGCTTCGTCCAAAGTCACAACTCTGCACCTGGTATCTTCATCATGATAATGCTCCGACACATCGTGCTGACGTTGCATGCAAATTTTTGCGAGATGCCAGCTTGAAACTTCTTGAACATTCGCCTTACAGCCCAGACTTGGCGCCATGTGCTTTGGACTGTTTCCTTTCGTGAAAAGTAAATTGAAAGAGCAAAGATTTCGGGACGAAGAAGCTTTACTTTCGGCCTGGGACAATATATGTGCGGAAATTCCTGAACAGAAATGGAAAGACATTTTTAGTGATTGTTTATAAGGACGCAAAAGTGTATTAATTGTGGTGGCAATTATCTGGTCACGACATAATATATCAGTCGCGCGGTGAACTCTGCTTGCGCGATGCAGAATTTGTGTGACGTCAGATTTTTGATGCCTACTCTTGAGTAATTAAGGGTAAAAAAATAACACTTCTTATAAAACTGCATTTATTACACGATGTAATACAAAATTAATTATTTACTTATATCTAATTGCCCATTCCACAATATATAAAAACTTCAACAATAATATTCAATTAACTGAAAATTACACAACAATTGATAAAATATACAATACTTATATTATGTATGTTTCGAAGTTCTCAACCGAAATAACACTACCTGCTATATAGTCTAAGAGGATCCATATACTTACAAAAGTAAATAATACATATGAGAATACTATAATTATCATCAATAAATACTACTCAACTGAATAACTGATGAAAATTCGAATTACCCAACCCTCGTTTTCCGTGGTTTTAATTCCTGCTAATCTTTTCGTGTGTCTACTCAATTGTTGGCCCTTTATATCATTAGGATTTCGAATTCCATAACAGGTCGATTTAGTTTTAATAGCTGCGGCAGAGGTATACATAAAGTACACACTGCCTAATCTTAAAATGTAGAATAAGTTACTGTTGTCTCAGTCGAAATCTAAACTGTCACAAAATAAAGTATGTAAAAAAAAATCTCGTCAAAATGTAGGGAGCAGCAGATTTTTTTTTCACGATTTCAGGTTTGGTCCCATAGTAAAAGTTGTTTGTTATCATGAGTACAATCATGTGTTTAAGTATCGGTCACTAATTACCAGTGACCCTATATGCTTTTTTTTGAAAAATGTAATCATTGGCGAACTGATAAATTATTAGGTACATAATATTGTGCATAGTATGGTATTTAATGTAACAGAATATTTTTTAGGTAGCAATTTTAAGTGACCAAGCTTTTACTCGTCACATCAGGTGCGCTTTGTAACAACTTTCTTATTACCTCCGTCGTATTTGCACGGCCATTATGAACTGTCTTATTTTCATAATAGGCCTTATTTATTCAAACATTATTATAAGATTTAGTATTTAGTTAGAGACTCGGTAAGTAGGATCCTCCACAGGCAGTTCAAATACATTTAATGTAAGTAGACAGGTAAAATCATTACGAGCAGGATGTTCGAAACATTTACAAATAAGCTTTTGGAGCTGTAATGTTATGTTTCCAATAACAATATTTTCTTACATTTTATAATCTGACCCTGGAAATATTTATAATATTATTTAATAAGTTATATTCATAACATGGACATACATGTCCAAAAGTCAGAATTTACTACTTTGTTCTTTAATTAAAAGTAAGTAAACTTTCTAGTCAATGTTTTAGTTGTCTCTTATTAGAGAAATGATGATGTTGATGAGATGTGAATGTCGCATTCAAACTCAATGACATGCACATTTGTACTATATTTTATTGATATTTACTTCATTTGGAGTTGACTTTTCTATCGTCAAGTATCTTAGAACTGAAAAATAATAGACATTTGACAGTTTTTGTACAGAAAAATCGCCAAAAAATAAAAATAACTCCAATTGAAAATTCACCCTTAGGCGGGTATCAAACCTCCGCCGCTAAACCGTATGATGTTCTGCTACTCGAACCGCGATTCGAGTAGCGGAACATCATGCGAGTCAGTTGAACTACTGCGGTTTCGCTACTATGGTTTCGCGGCGGAAGTATGATACCCGCCTTAATGTTTGGTATTTTAAAGTGTTAAATATACTTACATATTTTTCATTTTCCAACATTTTTCTGAAATTTTCTCTGATCGTGTTAATTAGAATATCTTATAAGTATTTTTTTTTTTTGTGGAAAAGTGTTTTGAAATAATAATTCTACAACTTCCAGGAATAGAGTTACCTAATAGCGCTTGACTAAAAAATATATGTATTTCCTTAAAATATTATTATTTGCACTGACCGCCGTCTTGTAGACCTAGCAGCTGCATAGTAAATGTTATTTCTTTGATGCTGCAATTGACTTAACCATTTGTATCTAACAGAGCCACAAAATTTACCAAATATTAATTACATAACATAAAATAATCACCATTACTCATAAGTTCATAACTAAAAAATTGACTACAGTTCCACAAATTCGCCTATTAATAAACATGTGGATGCTTTAACTCCATACATCAGCAGAATATTTCTTCATAGACTCGAGCTTCTTGATAAATTGCACAGCTTCAGATTCCGTGCGCCCGCCCTTTTCCTGGATGGCTTTTAAAACAATATTCCTTACGTCAACTGCCATATTCTTTGCATCACTGAAAAAGACAAAAAAAAAAAATCAATACCCTGTAAAACATTATGGTAATAAAGGGATGATGCGGCTTTATCAGTGGGCCGCACAAAGAGGGACTGTTGTTGCCAGTGTATCGACAGCAATAATAAGTTTGTATTTCATAGTATTTCTCAAAGAATCTGTGAAAAACAAAATTATTTTTGCAATTGTAACTGAAAACATCCCATATCTTAAAAACTACATGACTAATCTCCTTCAAAACAATTTAATTAAAAGTGTTTTTAAGTTTTACCTAATTAATTGTTTTTCCGAATTTTCCGACTTTTGAAATGTATAACTTACCAACTATTGACATATACAGTTTTTTTTAACGTAACACAAGCATCATTTGGGATGCATTTTAAACTTATCAACCCCACAGTAAAATATGCTACAAATTATTCAAGTAAGCCATATAAAGATACATGTGACACTGATTTACATATTAATTGATCATAGTAGATTTTAAATAATTACCCGCAAATGTAGAAATGTCCATTACGATTGCCGATGATGTCCCATAGGAGGTCCATGTCCTTTTCTATCAAATGCGTTACGTAAACTTTTTCTTTTTGATCGCGAGAGAATGCAAGGTTCAATTTAACATCACCATTTTCCTGATATCTTTCGAGTTCCTGAAATAATTTATAAAACGCAGTTTGTTATTAATGTCTATCTAAAAGATACACTAAGGTACAACTGACATCGAGATGGAAGCGGCCGGCCACGGGCAACACGCGGCTGCGCGCGCTATTCCTTGGGCCGGTTCATGTGACCAGAGGATGGACTGCCACCCGAGGCCGCACGAGTCGCCGCGTGAGACGTGCGCCACACCGCCTATTGGACGGATCGCTAAGCTGCTTTCGAGCCTCTCCAGCGATACTATGTATTATTTAATAAATAGGAATGAATATAAAGTTTAAAATGCTGCGAAAATTTTGACACTGAAACTGTTCGCCGCGCCGCCGCCAGTGTGAAATAAGCCTAAGTTAATGAAGGATTTAAAAAGGTTAAACACACCTCCTGATAAATAAAATCCTGATCGCGATGTCTGCATCCAAAGTACAGAATACTGTCTCCGACTTCCTTGCCATTAGCACGCGCGTAAGCGCGTTCTTGTAAGAAACCACGGAATGGAGCCAAACCCGTACCTGGGCCGACCATTATTATCGGCGTTTGGGTTTGCAGAGGTAATCTAAAAAAGTAATAGTAATACATATAGTATTGCAATTATATAAACTCAATGTTTTAAATTATACCTGAGCACTAGTGATTTCAGCTTTTACTTACCTAAATTGAGACTTTCTTATATACACGGGTACACGAGGAAGGGGCTTGCCAGGCTCAGGTTTGTTATCTGCTAGCCATGTTGTAGTCACACCTTTATTCACGCGACCAGTAGGAGTTTTATATTGAACAACTACTGCAGTAATATGAACTGTCTCTGGATACATCTGAAATAATAAAATATTTTAATAAATCATTTAAACATTTTACAAACAAAGTTATAAGTAGCGAATTTACAGTAGAACAGTTTAGTTACCTTAGGACTGGATGAAATTGAATAATATCTTGGTTGCAGGCGCGGTAACAGTTCACACAAATGGTCCAGAGGAGGTTTACAAGATGGTAGATCTTCTAAAATGTGTACAATATTTCTACAAGCCTCCACAATAAACGACTGATACAAAGCCTTGCCCTCTTGTGAATTAGTTGCCATAAGCATTAATTTCTTTTTATCCTGAAATAGAAGTTAAATTATAATTATTATTTTTGTAAATTGAGTTTTGATCATAAAACTCATAAAAAAGAAATCTGACGACTCGTGTACTTACTTCTTCACCTGAGCAATATTCAACAAGCTCTCGTAATATATGCGTACGAGGTAATGCTGTGATCTCCACATAATGTGAAAGAGCAGTGCGGTAGGAAGTTGGGCATGGGAATGGATGTTTCTTGCTGCTTTCTTGATCAGTGTTGATAAGTGAGAATATTTCATCAAGATTAGCTCCGGTTAACTGGCCCAGACGATCCACAAGATTAGAATCATTTATTGGGTATACTGCTACATGGTCACCTGTGAATATAAAATATTATTGTCAGAATGGGGTTGAGCGTAATGCGAAGAGAGGGGTAGGACACAATAATCCTTGAATCGGGCTACCTTTCGTATTTTCGAGAGGGAGACCAGCTATCCCAAGGCGGAGTCGGGTTCCTGGTAAACAAATACCTTTGTGACAACGTTGTGGAAGTCTCCAGTGTCTCGAACAGGGTAGCGTACTTCGTAGTGAAGCTAACCGAGAGGTATAGCCTCAAGGTTGTTCAGGCTTACGCACCAACCTCTGCACACTCGGATGACGAAGTGGAGAAAATGTTCGAGGACACCGTCAAGGCCTTGCATTCCACTACTAAGGCCCACTACAATGTTCTCATGGGGGATTTTAACGCTAAAGTGGGAGTACAGAATTGCAGCGAATCGGTAGTAGGATCCTACAGGTTTGGCAGCAGAAATCATAGGGGGCAAATGCTTGTGAACTTGTTTGAGAAGGAGGCACTTTTTTAGATTAATTCCTTCTTTAAGAAACAGCCCAAAGGAAGTGGACGTGGCGAAGCCCCGACACTATGACGAAAAATGAGATAGACTTCATCACAACGGACAAAAAGCACATATTCAGAGATGTCTCGGTGATCAACAGGTTTAATACCGGCAGTGATCACAGACTTGTCCGAGGCTCTCTGAATATTAGCTTCAAGCTCGAGCGAACTCGTTTGATGAAGTTTAGGCTCCGGGCAAACATGCTCCAAACTATGTTAGGATCTGAAGCGTTCCAGTTAGACCTCGAGAACCAATTTGCTGCCGTGAAAACCACAAATGACGTTGACCAGGTGCTCGAACAAATGGTGGAAATCCTCAGGGAGGAAGGTATGCGATTTTACTAAATGCGGCGTACGGGCAAAAAGTCCAAACTTTCGGAAGAGACTGAAGCTTATGACGGAACGGCGTGAAAACCCACCTATCACTTCCTCAGAACAACGGGCACTCAACAAAAATATTAGAACACCGGTACGACGCGACCTCCGACGCTCCAATACACGCGCTATAGAGAACAGTGGCGCAGATACAATCAGAATTAGAGGGAAGCCGAAGAGAAAATTGTTCAGTTCTCATAAACTCGGACAAAAAGCTATAGGTTTTTAATCTTATGATGTATTAAACTGGTATTAAATAAAATTATAAAATGTGATGTGATACACAGTTACACACACAGGTGTACCATATTATTTGGCGATAGTAGACACTAAAATGGGGGGTTGTTCCGAAGGGAAACCGATAGGAATCGGGTTGTATGAAGGCTTCGCCCCTGATACAGAAAGCGATTGAGCAAAACCTGGGGTCGAAAGTGTTCGTCCAGTCACTTGGGAGGAGCCACCAGACGAAGTTGACCAAAACCATTAGGGATATCGTCGTTTAGAAGCCGGAGATCCTTTCGGAAGTCGAAAACTTCTACGGCCAGTTGTACGCATCGCATGCATCTCGACCTGATCCCGAAGAGAGGATTCCAGAGCCACCTTAACCCGCTATTTCACGGAAGACCTGCCAAAAGTCAGCCAAGACGAAATCGAAGCGACTCTAACAGCTTAAAAATGGAAAGGCCCCTAATGGGGACGGGATTAAAACCGAGCTCCTGAAAGCGGGAGGAAGTTCTGTCTTGAAAGAGCTTCCAGAGCTCTTCAACTCTGTCCTGTTCTCTGGGAGAACTCCAGAAGCGTGGCGAAGGAGCGTGGTCGTTCTTTTCTTTAAAAAAGGTGCTAAAACCCTTTTAAAGAATTACAGACCCATTTTGCTCCTCAGCCATGTATATAAGTTGTTTTCAAGAGTAGTCACGAATCGTCTAGCGGGAAGGCTCGATGAGTTTGAGTCACCGGAGCAGGCCGGGTTTCGAGAAGGATACAGCACCATAGACCACATCCACACAGTTCGGCAAATTATACAAAAGTCTGAAGAATATAATCGGCCCCTATGTCTTGCGTTTGTGGACTATGAGAAGGGTTTTGACTCAATTGAGACCTGGTCTGTTTTGGAGTCTCTGCAGCGATGCCAAGTCGACTGGCGATACATCCAAGTGCTTACGTCCATACGTCTTTATGAAAACGCGAAAATGATCGTTCAAACTCAGGACCGGCGAACTGAACATATCCCCTGCGCCGAGGGGTGAGACAAGGGGATGTAATTTCCCCGAAATTGTTCTCTAACGCATTGGAGGATATGTTTAAGACACTGGACTGTGAAGGACGCGGCATTAACATCAACGGCGAGTACATCTCACACTTGGGATTTGCTGATGACATCGTCATATTGGCTGAATCGCTGCATGACTTGCAGCAGATGCTGGACGGCCTAGTTGATTCTTCTCTACGCATTGGTTTAAACCAAGGTTATGTTCAACGAACACGTCATTCCGGGACCGATTGCTGTCAATGGCGGTGCTTTCGAGGTTGTTCGAGAATACGTTTATCTTCTCTGCAGTTTGGTAAGAACAGCTTTGAGAGAGCCGCCAACAGAATAATTCAGCTGGGCTGGGCAGCGTTTGGGAAGTTTCGTCAAGTCTTCTCGTCGCGTATTCCGCAGAGCCTAAAGACTTAAGTCTTCAATCAGTGCGTCCTGCCGGTTATGACTTACGGAGCCGAAACATGCGACACTCACGGTACGAGCTATGCTTGGAATCTCTTTGAGGGATAGAATCCGGAACCAAATTTGTCGACATAGCTCACAGAATAAGCAAGCTGAAGTGGCAATGGGCCGGCCATGTTAGCCGTAGAACCGATGATCGTTGGGGTAGACGTGTTCTTGAGTGGAGACCGCGAATCGGCTAACGTAATGTAGGACGCCCTCAGGCTAGGTGGAGCGACGATCTTCACAGGGTGATTGGTAGCAGCTGGATGAGAGTTGCCGAATGCCGTTGCTGAATGGCGTGCAATTGGAGAGGCCTATATGTCCAGCAGTGGACTATTGTAGGCTGATGATGATTGTTAGAATGTATGCAACTACATGACTAGCTTTTGCTGTGTACACGCATGGAGGTCGGAAATTATCCTACGGGAACGTACTACCAGAATAAAAAGTATGTCTATGTGACCATGATCAGGTTGTGTGCCAAATTTCAACGAAAGCCGTCAAGGCGTAAAAAGGCAACAGGCACAATTATTTTCGCAATAATAATATTACTAGCTTCTGCCCGCGACTTCGCCGGCGAGAAATTTCTTGTCCACCCCCCCTCCCGACCCACCGCATCGCGTTGCAAAGCCCGCTCGCGCTATTTATTCGTTCGCGCTTAGCGTTCTTTTTGACTTTTTCCTCGGTTCCTAAGGGTTGTAGCATGAAGTTAAATAGCCTATAACCTTCCTCAAGAGTTGGGCTATCAAAGGCAAAAATATTTTTTCAAATCGAACTGGCAATTCCAGAGATTAGCGCATTCAAACAAAAAAACTAACTGAACTCTTTAGCTTTATTATATCTACTATATCTATACAAATAAATAAAATTTAAGTGTCTGTTTGTAATGTCAAAATAACAACTTTTTACTAAATGCTTATGAAATTATATAGGGTACTTATAACAAGAAAACAATTTTTTAAATTTTCGTTTGTCTGTTTGTTCCCGCTAATCTCCGAAACGGCTGGACTGATTTTGACGAGACTTTTACTGGTAGATAGCTGATGTTACGGGGAGTAACTTAGGCTACTTTTATTTTAGAAAAATAATTAGGGTTCCGCGCAAAAAAAATAAAACCCCTGCAATTGTGAACAAAAAGTCGGATTTGAAAAAATTCTTTTTGCATTTGGTAACCCGATTCTCGAGGATAGTTATAGGCTATTATTTAACATCACGCTACGACCCTTACGAGCCGAATAAAAAAAAAACAAAAAGAACGCTACGCGAAAACGAAGTAACAGCGCGAGTGGACGATGCCACGCAGCGGGTCGGGGGACGAGGGAGATTTATTAAAATGTGGCTGTTATTTTAGTATATTGTGTATCTTACGACTTCCACGTGAACAAAGTCGCGGGGCACTGCTAGTTGGTATATAGATATAGTATGGATTAATAGCAAGCAACATCGCGGCACGCCCAGACCAAGATGGCGATATGAGCTGGACTCCTAATTTAAATAGAGAGAAGTCAAAAGAGAGTATGGTAGCCTTTGCGCAGTGGGACATCACAGGCTTGAATATAATAATATAGTATGGATTATATTTTTACATAGTTTCATAAGATGTTATGTATGTGTAGCCTTGAACACAAATACCCAACTATGGTGGTTTTTCACTACTACAGCACTTAATCACATTGCAGCTTTGGTATTATCCACAATCAGTTGATGATATGGACAACTTTGACTCACCTGCTTCGTATCTCATTTTTGAGTCAGAAATATCCAGTTCCACATGAATACAGGATCTATCTCCTCCTATGTGCAATTCTCTATTTACTGTAATTTGGGCTAAGAATGGATTCTTAGCATCATAAGGCCTGTAAAAAGAAATTTAAGTTGTATCTGTTACACTAGGATTGTGAGAACCGTTAGTTTATAATCTGTCAGTATAATTTCCGTTAGATTATAAACTGTCGAAAAATTGTGAACTGGGTGAAATGGGTTAGGTTAGGTTAGGTTAGAACTGTGACCAACTGCACGCGAGCCGGGCGAGCGGTGCCGCGGCAACGGCCGGTGAGCGCTACTTCCAAGTCTCGCTTGCAACAAAACGCACCTTGCGCAAAGTGCGTTTTGTCGCAAGCGAGTTTGATACCAGTTCACAATTTGTCGGTTTCCATGGGAGGGTTAAAAACTATCGAAAAATAATGTGTTAAATTATAATGGTTTGTTGCAGTTCACAATTTTTCGACAGTTTATAATCTAACGGAAATAATACCGATAGATTATGTTCATAACTATGCAGTGACATTTCTACTATTATTGCTCAAAAAAGTAATAAAATTATGCTCTAATGAATATTTTTCTGCTGATACTTACGGTCTTTGAACTTGCAAAGAATGCAGTCTTGCAATTTCACCAGTGAACACATTATTTGGCTGTATGTCCTCAGGACCATGTGTCACAAGTCGGAATTGGCGTATCAATTCTTCTTCTCCTGTGCTCTCAATATTGAATTTCTCACACACTGATGGCCAAAATTTTTCTTTCCATGTAATAAAGTCATCTTCAATGCTGGAATCAATTATAATTATCGTCAATTCAAATACTTTTAGTCTTTATAGTAAATTATTAAACTAGTTCCAGTAAATGTATGGACTATGTAACTCCATAATAAAAGACAATGGGCAAAAGTAGTCCAAATATCTACCACTAACAAGACATTATTTTATTTTATTCTATTCTGGAAACTTGTAGCTAGCCTATACAGTGTTCTTAAACATTATAAAATTGAAGGCCATTTACAAGTTTCCACTGATAAACACTAAAAATAATAAAAAAATGTAAATAAATAAGGAGTACTTTTGTAAACCCATAAAAACCCAACAAATAATATGACTACTCTCAATGGTGACTAAAATCCGTCATGTAAATAGAGAGAAATCTAATGATACCTTTTTGTTTTAAAATCAAAAAAGCTATTTAGACATTTTTTTTTTTAAATACTTTAATTTTATTTAGCTTCAACTTTTCGCTGACAGATATTTGTCTGGATTTGCTGATATTTGTCTGAAAGACTATTCAGTGTCATAAGGTCTCGTCAGTGGTGGACATTTGGTGGTAGACCTATGGTAGCCACACATCTGCCCAATGTTTATTTGTTGAGTTCCTAACACAATGCATGTTTCACTTAAATTTATACAGGTTTCTGTAGTTAAGATTAAATAAACAGCAAAATGTTCAAAATTTACAGTGTGTAAAATATGCATAGTATTCTTTCTTTATTCTTCAATAAAAAGTGTGTCCAATTTTGAAGCTGTCCAATTATTACAAGCACATATACTTAAATGTAATTACATACTTTGCATCATCATCCCCAAGACCAAGTTCATACACTCGAGTAGCACCAAGATCTTCGAGACGCTTGTCTAGATAAATAGCAACTGCATTGTAATGTTCGTATGTTTTGTTGCCAAGGCCAAACACCTGAAAATTTATTAATACTCTAAAATCATGACATAATAAATTACGCAGAGTATGTAGTGCATAAATTATCTCTATATCATACCACACAACGCAATTTCCGCATTGTTGAACTTATCAGCCTTCTATATCCGCAAAGACGGGGTAAATTTACTATTACATTCATAGTTACTATGTTATATTTTAGATAGATAGCTTCTATCGAGACTCAAGGAATTTCATGAAAATATTTTTCTGAGTTTTACAGAATTATGTTTGATTTTTTTCGAACTCAACGCTAAACTCATGCGATCCTTTAACTCATTCGTTTCACATGAGTGGTGACATCCGCCAATAATTTAAATATATTTACATGAATTTATATTAATAAACTCGAAAATGATTGTACCAAGATTGCTGCTGTATCCCATTTTGCAAAAAACTTTAGCCACACCGATTATCATTGAAAATTAGGTTATCGCGGAAAATCTAGATTTATCACAAACATGTAAATCACAGAAACACAATCTTAAAATACTATAAACAGTTTTTTCCTCCTATTTCTAAGATATTTCTTCAAAATCCTAGGTACTATGTTGAACAGAAACAGCCGGACTTTGACATTTCTTAACGCGATGACATTCGGATTCGGACATTTCGGACTTCGGCTATAGAGAAAAATAGAATAGCTTTTATTCAATTACGGTTCGGATACGCGTCTTTTAGCCCACGCAGTTAAGGTCTGTACAGATATATGAGATATCGCTGTCGCGCTCGGTAGCAACTTAGATATGTATACCTACCCAACCCTACAGAACGAACTTTCTTTGCGGAAATCGCTTTTCTCACATAGCTCCTAACCTAACTTGTGAGATAAAATTACCTGTTCTCTTTTTACCCGACTGCGGCGAAGCCAAAAAAGGCGGGTTATGTGTTTGACCTGAATGTATGTATGTCTGTCCCTATGTTCCCTCGTTACTACTAAACAGCTGAACCGATTTTGATGAATGATATGTCGTTTGATTCCTCTATAATGCGCGAGTGTCACTGGATATATTAAAATTATAAAATATCAAAACAGCGGATTTATGACGCCAAAATGTTTGTTTAAAAAAAAAATCTCCCAAACCTTCGAGTGGGGATCAAAATGAAGGGTTTTAAAGGGTGATTACAAAAATATATACAACGTATATGTTTAAATATAACTGAGGATGAGAAATGATAAAAAAATACAATACCGAACTTTTGGAGTGAGTGAGTAAGAGGCCGTTATCACCCGATTATAAGTGGATATAGTATTTATGACCGTTACCTAAAGCGTTAATACAGTGAGAGAAAAATAATCCTAACTAAAAAAATGTGTAAAGTACAGACGCCAGCAGGTCAAGCTACCCGAAACTGTCAATTTTTCCCACTCAATCTTGAACCTAATGCTATAGCAATAAAGTTGAAAATCTATTAAAGAAAGGAGATGTTTCAAAATGTATGGCCACGTATTGGTACACCCTACTAAAAAATGGGGAAACACAATTAAAACAGTTTCCAACCATCCAATTACTTTAAATTCGCTTTGTTTGGTAGTAAAGTACAAGAATGTACAATTGAAATTGCAACACACAACAAAAACCCATCATGGCGGTAAGTTGTCATGTTGATTGATTATTGACGTTTGACATGTTTACTTCTGTCATATTACATTGTCAAAGAGAATCATAACATTGCCGTACTTTTAGTCTTTTGCAATATTATATTAGATCTAATTGTAAAGTCGAAAATCTATTAAAGAAATCTGACAGATTGTAGTAGCTTGTTGTACTGGCGTCTGTACATAAAGTATAGTCCAGTTAAGCAGACGACAACCTCATAGGTTGACCTGCGATATGCCAAGATTTTTAATTATAGCATAAACGTACAGAATACAAACATCAATAGTCGAAATATTAACTCAGACAAAAACAATGTAGCGATATACGAAAGCCAGGTTGTTAAAAATAACTCGAGAGAACAGAACATCAGAACACGATCGACCACGAAAGCGACTGAAGTGACAGTAGACAGTTCACGATCTATGATCAATGGTCGATCTATGGTTTACTGTCATTGGTTTTTAAGAGCCTATACTACCTCAGCTAAAATTCACTCTTTATCTCGCTCAGACGATACTGCGCACGGACTGAGTGAGAGCGGGACGAGTGCGGTGCTGGGCGGCAGGGAGCGCCGATAGTTTAGGTAATTGCCTTTTACGGTGAAAATAATAGTAATTTAAAAAAAAATAAAAAACATAAGACCTGCTTTATAGTTAGTTCAGTTAGTATGCAAAGTTTCATGATCTAATTTGAAGTATTTTTTGAATACCAGCGGTTTATTGTTCGGTTTGGAGGTAACTTTGGAATTTTTTTCTATCGAGAAAATTTTATGGATTCATGTTTTCGGCAAACATAGTACTTAACATTAATCCTCAACTTTACTATATATTTATTTAAAAATTAAAGCTGCAGCATTTTCGACATAACGGAGGATCATGCTAAGCCATTTGAGGTAGTATAGGCCCTTAACCACAGATTACCTAAATTGGCGAGACGCCATACTGAAAGTCGATAAAATAATTGATAAATATCAAATTATTACAAGAGAAATATGCATTTATGCAATTTATCAGTATTTTTTCCCGAATTCCACGGATTTTTCGAGGTAATGTACATATTCTGGTCAAATTTTGAAACATCTCCTTTGACAGATAGCTTGATGTGCTGCCGTCCATATAAAAGTTTAAAAATCAAAAAATCCGACTACGTACAAAGTGAATTTTAAGAAAGATGGAAACACGATGACCTATTTTGTCTCCAAACAATCTCATACATCTTCTTAAATTTAACAATCCAACTGCATGAGATTGTTTGGAGACAAAATAGGTCATCTTGTTTCCATCTTTTTTAGGGTTCCGTAGTCAACATGGAACCCTTATAGTTTTGCCATATCCGTCCGTACGCAGCTTAGCTCAGAGACTGTTAGTACTAGAAAGCTAATAACGCCGGTAGTAGTAAAATAAAATCATAAAAAAAATTTTTAGCGTACCTGCTGTACACGTAAACTGGATTTTTTTTTCTCGTCTACCCCATGTTGTGGGGTGTTGTTGGATAGGTGTTTCAAAAATATGGCGGGTTTATGAAAACAATTTTTCGATTAAGGGATCCGTTTTGGAAATATTAAGCTTTAAATTGCAAATTTTTGTTAGAGTCAAGTGTGTGTGTGTGTCCCTGCCAGCTAAACGGTTGGTTTTGGATAAGAAAAAATTTACGGTAGTAGTATATAACGAAGTTAAAAGGAAAACTATCACGGCTAAGTAGACTTTACAAGTTTACGAGTAATAGTCGACCAACTGTTGCAGTTGGAATGTATGAGAGAACATGTTTTTCAACTACAATGTGGCCATGCTGCCAGCCTTTTGGGCACTTTTCCTGTTGACAGCGATGCGGACGAATTTTTTGATGCCCTATGATTCAATTTACCTTTTTTATATACATGTACATATTATGTCTTTTATTAATTTTTTGTTCTTATCTAATTACATTTTTAAATATTTCTTAAAATGAAAAGATATAAAAAACATTTATTATTATTATTTTAAGTCTATTAGCTTATTTATATCTTATGTAAATAATTAGTACATTCATAAAATAAAATTACTACGATGTTAAGTTTTTTAAACACCCACATTTCGCCAGTTATGTTTAAGTCCCAATAATAATAGGGGTGGTTGTGGGTGTTACTATAATAGGTACGACACCTCTGCCTAACCCTTCGGAGAAACAAGGCGTGATGTTATGTATGTGTTAAGTTTTTTTGGGATAAATTCATCCCAAACACGGAACCTTTCATTGTGCGTGGTCCGACACGCACTTGGCCGGTTTTTTAAAGTTCACTTTTTACACAATTTTTCTATTCTTGTAAGTAGTTCAAACAATATACTTACAGCATAATTCAAACCAGTTAAATCGGGTTCTCCATTCTTTAACCATTCATAAAACTCCATAGAGTTATCTGTGGGATCTCCTTCACCATATGTTGCCATACAGAACACAGCTAAAGAATTCGGTATGTCTTGGAGTTTCATGAGTTCTTCCTAAAAAAGACATGATAATTATTTAATTGTAGGCAGATACAAACATTTAAACAAAAACAATATCAGCTAAGTAACTAACAACAAGTAACTGAGGGGTTTTAAAAAAAACTTACCATATCACATTCTTCGGGATCAGCGACCATGCCCTTCATCTTGTACCGTATGCCTTCTTTGGCCAGACGACCAGCAAACTCCTCTCCAGTACCCGTTTGGGATCCATAGAATACAACTAAACTTCGTCCAGATGACTTTAATTTGTTAATAAAAGAATTTTCTGTAACTTGGATGGACCCCGCAGCCCTGCGAAAAAAAAGTATAATTAAGTATACACACTTAAGTATACAATAGTTATGCCCCTCGACTTCGTTGGTGTGGAAGTCGAAAGATACACAATATACTGAAATGACAGCCACATTTTAATAAAACTTCCTCGTCCCCCGACCCGTTGCGTCGCATCGCTCGCCCGCGCTATTACTTCGTTTTCGCTTAGCGTTCTTTCTGACTTTTTTTCTTTTTGCTCGGCTCCTAAGGGTCATAGCGTGATGTTAAATAGCCAAGGCAAGCCAATAGCCTATAACCATCCTCGAGAATTGGTCTACCAAATGAAATTTTTTTTTTCAAATCCGACTGGTGTTAGTGCCAGACATTAGCGCAAAATAGCTTAAATTTCATGGGTTTTAATATTTTTGCGCAGAGCCCTAATTATTTTTTCTAAAATAAAAGGAGCCAAAAGTTACTCCTTATAACATCACAGTGATCGGAATAGGTAGAGCTATTTAGATTCATTGACCGCAAACATTGATGTTAATGTGGATATTCCACGGGGTTCCGACTGATACTACGGGATTTTATTGAATTTCATTTTTTTTGTCAATATGTATAAAAATGGTTTATGTAAGCCAATAAGCGCATGAGCGACGTTGTAAATTTTAAGTCAACAGCACGCTATAAAACTTTTTGCCAAGCGCGCGACGGTGCCGCTTTGTTGAGACGCGTAATGTAGGCGCATTATGGAAACAAAACAAAAACAATAGCGGGGTGTTTCTGTCGCTAGAGTGACGCACCTGTTTTTGTCTCTTTCTGCGCCACTAGAATTCAATTCTTTACCAACAGTAACTTGTTGTCTCACTCGATTACTTCGGTTCTTAGAGTGCGCTTGTTTGCTTCCTGTTGTGTGGTGAATATCTTCTGACCCTGGCTTATTTACTGGATTCTGGAACCTTCTTGCTACTACGACTTTGGCTAGCATTTACGGACTTTCATTTGACCTTATTGGATTGGGCGTTTGGAGTTATTTTATTGGATACTGATTTGGTAAGTTCTATTTTTTAAGTAAAATATTGAATAAAACTAATGTATTAATCTTATTCTATCTTGACATATTAGAAAAAATAATTGTTTGGGCTTAGCGAAAAGCTTGTCCTAAGTCGAACCAATAAAAAACATTTTAAATACAAAAAATAAAGTACAGTGTTATTCGCACAAAACGCAAAACCTTTTCTTGTTAGCTAAACTTTATTAATACTAATGTATTCCAATCCAGTATTTTCTTGACTTTAAAGTATGTCACGCACGTGTCAAAATTAACTTAGAAACTTATTAGTAGAATGTATTCATTAGCTATACGGTAAAGTGCAGGAGTCATAGACTAACATGTTTGCAGTTCGTGCACATATGAACTATCATTGAACTGTACTGAGTGTACTACTTGTGTACGATTAACCGTACCCTCTCTTAGCGTAAATTAAAAACTTTTGATTGACTTAGCATTTTCAAACTTGCACTGGGAATATATATATTTTACTAATTTTGTTTTTCGAACACTTTAGTGTCGATGTGACTCTACTCAGCGTTTTTACTTTAACGACATTTTGATTCAGGTGAAGTACTTCAACATGGCGTCAAGTTCTGTCAAGCCTGAAACAGTTCAGAAGTGGATACGTGACTATCCTGAGCTGATTTTTGACGCTGCCAGCTGTACTATTTACTGCACAAGTGTGAAAGCCATTTATCAGTAGAAAAATCTAATGTCAATCGACATATTGAAGGTGCTCAACATCGAGGAACATACAAACAGCCTCAAGAAGAATTTTATTTTGACCTTATTCAGTTTTTAATTCTTTGTAACATCGCCTGGTCGCAAATAAAAAATACTGTCTTCAAAGATTTTTTTCAAAAATACATGTGTGGTGTTTGTTGCTGTAATTGCAATAACAAAAAAGTGCCTGACGAGTCGCTATTACGAAAGGTGTATTTGGGCAAATTTTATAAAAATAAAATTGCCTCCATCTATGAAAACGTTAAAGATGAGAAACTTTGGACATCGTTAGATGAGACAACTGACTTTTTAGGTCGTTATATTGTGCATTTCTTAGTAAACCCATTAAATGAAAACTTTTTTGGTCGACCTTATTTAATTGCCTGTAAAATGCTCGAGGTGGTTAATGGCCAAACTATTTCAAATTTTGTAATAGAGTGATTGGAAAATATTTGACAAGACAACTTTGAAAGAAAAGTTGATAATGTGTTAATATTATGTACTGATAGTGTTGCATACATGTTGTCTGCGGCCCGAAAAATATTTTTTTTTTACCTCAATTAAAACATGTCAGCTGTTTGGCACACGCTCTTCATCGCGTATCAGAACAGATACGGTTAGAGTACCATGATGTAGATATGCTAATATTCAATGTGAAAAAAAATAATTTTAAAAGCCCCTCGCAGAATAGAAGTATTGAAAGATACGTATCCTAACTTACCTCTTCCCCCACAACCAGTGATAACTAGATGGGGCACTTGGCTCGAAGCTGCATCGTATTATGCAAAATATTATGAAGAAATAATAAATGTTATTTCTAGATTAAACAGCTCTGATTCAATGGCAATACATAATGCGAAAAATATTCTGGAAAAGGAAAATCTACGGAATCAATTAGTATATATAGAAAATCATTATACGATTATTTTATTTTCATTAAAAGAGTTGCAGAAACAAAATTTAGCACGTTTTTGACTTTTGATCAAGTCAGAGCTGCTTTAAATGAATGTAATTCTGATAGAATAAAAAAACAAAATTGAAAAAGTTATGGATAGGAATCCTGACATTGACATACTCAGAGAATATGAAGGAAAATTATCGAAAAATGATGTGAATGACGAAATTTTGTCATATAAATTCGCTTCACTAACATCAACAGATGTCGAACGCTCGTTTTCCACATATAAATGGGTGTTAGATGTAAAAAGAAATAGATTAAAATTAGATAATTTAGAAAAAATAATGGTGATTTATTTTAACTCTGGTCATACTCAGTCTTCTAATGAAGCTGAAGACGAACCAGACCAATGACATTTTTTGTTTAAATAAGTGAATTATTGTTGAAGCCTATTGATTATTTTAATTAAGATTTTATTGTAAATACAAATTGTTCTATTTGATAATGTTTTGATTTTCTGAGAAACAAATAATTTGTATGGTAATATGTTTTTGTAAAACTTCGGAATAAAAATGTTTAAATGATTGTTGATTCTTGAATAAGAAATTGTTACGTAAAAAAATATATGTGGTTTAATTAATCAAGTTTATCTATTTATTATACTATCCTTAATCCCGTCCTTCTT
This sequence comes from Fissipunctia ypsillon, assembly GCA_947568875.1. Classification (NCBI taxonomy): domain Eukaryota; kingdom Metazoa; phylum Arthropoda; class Insecta; order Lepidoptera; family Noctuidae; genus Fissipunctia; species Fissipunctia ypsillon. Next base: position 13,325,214 of record OX387654.1, on the reverse strand, counting down.
ATATTTACCCGTCAGAAAGGAAGTGTAATCTTTCATTAGCCCCGAAGGCGAGAATAGTATTTTTTAAGATTTTACTACTTAAAAACCAAATCCCGGGACTCGGGGAATATCCATTTTATTCTAACCTATGGCAAGTACATAAAACAGCCCTACCTATTCCGATCTATAAGCCTCAGTTATCTGCCAGTGTAAGTCGGTCGGTCTAGCCGTTTCGGAAATTAGGGGAAACAAACAGACAGACAGGCAGACAAAAATTTTAAATTTTGTTTTTTTGTTATAAGTACCGTGCATACTTTCTTAATCATTTAGAAAAAGCTGTTATTTTGACATTACAGACAGACACTTAAATTGTATTTATTTGTTTAAATGTATAGATTATATTATTTAGATACTGGAACAAGGTAAATTAATCAGTAGAAGGTAAAACTATTCAGGTGTCTGTGACGTAAGTACTCATTTAGACACACGCGTATAATGTCATTTGATTATCATTTGATAATTCTAAATACCTAATGACAATATTGCTCTGCGTAGTTTCGGTATCAGTAATTAGTTTCATTGATTGCATGGCATAAAAGTGACTTTGAACCACCAGTATCTAAGTGGGTACGGTACTAACAACCGTAGGTAATACTTATAGGGTGCAAAAGAGCTAACCTAAACCTAAGGGAAAGATTCACCCATGCTTAAGATGCAGACAATAATATACCAACGGCCTTGAGTGCATAGTTGCGTGTTCTGTGCTGAGCTCACGCAACGCGTCGTACGTCCACCCAGTAATAGGACTCGCCCCTCAAGGAGCGTTGTCCCAAATTAGACGCATTATTAATTTATTATACATAAAACAAAAGCTATTCTATTAAAATACGCATAATACAAGACAATTAAATTATCTTTAAAATGGTGAAGGTTTCATAAAAATACGCTTGATAGTTTTTGCGTGGTTCTTAGTTTTTTATCCGCGTTAGACATAACTTTACAAATTAATTACACTATGTACCTAATATAAACATAATCTAAAATATTCACACATTGAGTTATAAAGAAAATGCTCTAATTAACACAAGTATGTTTTTCCAAATCATTAACACTACTCGTTTAGACGTGATATTCAGATTGAAATCATTAAAAGTCGGTTATTGTCACCTTAATGTAAACAAAAAAAAGATGCCACACGTGCACGCATTATGCAACCTCTTACCGCGATACGTTTGTTTTGATCGTGTTAGCGACACTGCCTTAGCATTTTTTCGTACGGTCCGTACGTCAAAAGGAAAAAACGAAACCCATAAAGCAGGTATGGGCAACCTTTGGAATGTTGAGGGCCAAACTTTAGCGTGCAAATACGTTCGCGGACCGCGTTTAAAAATACTTAGTGCATTTTAAAGTAGTGATAATATTTTTTGCGATAGATATTAGACATGAAATAATACGACAATGTTATTATAGTACAATTTATTAAAATAACAAAATTAAATTAAATTTAAAAAAAATGGTACATTATAATTAAATCGTTAAATTTGCAATTGTTACAAACTACGAAAGTTAAATACACCGAAATCAATGAGACACTTGAGCTTGAATTTGGGAAACTAATCCATCGATATTTGGATTAATTCCACTGATACAAAGACGTAAAGAATTTTCCAAATTATCGTCAGTCAGTCTTGTACGATGTGTTGATTTATTAACTTTCATCAATGAAAAGAACTGTTCGCATTTATAAGTACTGCCAAACGCACAAATCAATCTTCTTGCGAATTTTCTAAGCTGCGGAAAATTGTCTTCTTCTAGGTATTTTTTGTAGAAATCGCACAACTCTACGTCTTCAAATTTAGATTTTAGGAGTTTTCTTGAATCTCGATCAACTCCATTTGTAAGTGTATTCGAGCATTTTGTACATTACATTTCGTAGGAGTAGCAAATAAACTGAAACAGTCTTCCATGTTTTTGAAGTCACTAAATCTGTTCGAAAATTGTTCCGACAGTAACTTGAGTTCTGCAGCATATTGAGCATAAGCAATATTTTCATACGCAGAGAGCGTGTTGAAATGGTAACTGTTACCAGACAGTATCTGTGACTCCCACAAGCGTAGTTTGATCTGAAACGCTTTCAAATGGCTGTACAAATCATTTACTAACTGTCCTGGTTTTTGAAGTTTCAAATTTAAATCATTCAAATAGCCTGTAAGATCGACCAGAAATGCTAAGTCACATATCCATTTTGGGTCACTTAATTCAGTTAGTGGTTTATTTTTTATTTTCATGAAGTCTGCTATCTCATTTCTAAGCTCGTAAAACCGTTTCAACATTTTTCCTTTGCTCAGCCATCTGACTTCACAATAATATGTTACGTCGTTATATTCAGCTGATATTTCATCCAAAAACGCCTTGAACTGATGATGGTTAAGCCCTCGGGATCGAATAAAGTTGATGTTTTTTACTACCACATTCATAACATTCTGGAGTCGAATGGACTTAGAACACAAGTTCTGTTGGTGGATAATGCAATGAAGGACTATCAAATCATCTTTTTGCACATTTAATTCTGTTGCTTTTTCATTCAAAATTCCGATGAAACCTTTACGTAAGCCGATCATAGAAGGTGCACCATCAGTGCATACTCCAATTAATTTTGACCATGGCAAGCCAAAACTTGTGAATACCTTTTGAACTTCAATAAAAATATTCTCTCCTGTGGTGGTTCCTTTAAGCGGCTGTAAAGCGAGCAATTCCTCAGTAACAGTGAACTCCTTATCAACACCTCGAATAAATATAGCCAGTTGAGCTGTGTCAGACAGATCGGTGCTCTCGTCTAATGCTATGGAAAATTATTCAAAACCAGCCATACGGTCAGTCAATGTTGTTTTTATATCATTAGCCATCATTTCTATACGTCGAACAACAGTTCGTCTTGACAAACTAATTTTTTCAAATCCATTTTTCTTTTCAGGACACAAAATACTGCAAACTTCTAACATACACTCCTTGATAAATTCTCCTTCGGCAAATAGTTTTAATGCCTTTGCCAATTTTGAGCTAACTATAAAACTAGCTTTCACAACATTATCAAGTTGTGTTCTTTGTTTATGAAACATTTGTTGCTGTTTTTCCAAATTTGCGGTAAGCTTCTGGATTTTGTCTGTTCTTAATTGTCCTGTCAGTGAGTGCAGCGTAGCATGCTTAGTTGAGTAATGCCTCTTTATATTGAATTCTTTCATTACTGATATGGGTTCATTATACAGCAAACAAATAGGCTTACCATTGTGCAAGATAAAAAAGAATTCTTCAGTCCATTTTTCTTGAAACTGGCGACCCTTTGTATCTACTTTTCGTTTCTTTCCACCAGACATCATTTTTGTTTACTTTTCGTTCAATAAACTTAATAACAAACTATAGTTACCCACTCAAGATGCACACAAAGTCACAAAGCAAGTTGACGGCTCGAGCAGTTCGCTAGGATATCGCTTGTCCAAGTTATCACCTCGGTAGCTCAAATAGAACTGAACTAACGTTCGGGCCATCCACCCACTTATATAGGCAAAATGAAGGAATAATCTAGAATAAACTAGTTTAGAATAATTGAGAAGCAATAAATCTTTTGATGTGTCGCCCGTGAGGCGGCAAACCTCAAAGAATTTGATCGAGCAAGCCGAGTGGGCGGCAAACATCAAATCCTTTGATGTTTGCCGCCTCACTGTCATTCCCATGAGTATAAGTACCTAATGTAATATTTTTTTAATTGGGTTTTTTCAAAATGTCTCGCGGGCCGGATCATATCTTACAGCGGGTCGGATCCGGCCCGCGGGCCGGTTGTTGCCCATATATGCCATAAAGGATCACTCGTGTTTCTGTATGTCCATCTATCACAGCCAATTTGCTCCGAATCTAATATTGATTTAGTTGAGGTACACATGAATTTCTGTGACCCAAACACGAACGTGTAGCGTATGGGGGGTCGCTTCAGGGGGGCAAATAAGAAAAAAAAAAGTTTTACTAACAACAATAATATTGTCACACGGTATACTTTGTCAAATCAAATGAAAAGGCTTACTGTGGGGGTCTCGAATGTTTTTTTTTATAAATTAATAATATTATAATTTTAAAATAAATAATTTTAAAGGTAATTAAGAAAATAGATGAAAATTTACCATACCTTACCTCCGAAACTAGTGAGGCTAAAATTTTGAAAAAAATCCAAAAAAATAGATCTATGCTTATAGATTAATTACAAGAAAACCTATAAGAAGTCTGTGGTCTTAAAATAACACGGTAAATCTTTCAATACGGTAAGTTTTTCGAACCGTTTTGAATTATTGGAAAACATTGGTAGAAGGCGTCAACGACTTTTGGTTGTCTGGCGGAAGGTATATGAAACTGAAAGCGCTACATAGTTACATGATACAGTGAAGCGTCTGCTACACGGTCGCCTTAGAGAACAACCGCGTCCCGACAGGGGTGACCTTGGTGGTTTACGACCAAACATTGAAACAGCAGGTGCCGGTCGCCAACCAAGGTCACGGACGCGGATGCGGTTGGTGACCGTGTAGCAGGCGCTTTACTCATAGATTATGTTTTCAGGGTCATGCTCTGATAAACTATGATAACCACACAATCATCCGAAATGGACAGATAAGATGCTGGAGAACAATAAAAAGTTAATCGTTTATCAAGACTACATTGAATTACGTCATTCATCAGGAAATTACAACACGGAAGCAAATAATCAACTTAAAAAAAATATGTTTGTTCTCGACGTTTGATAAAAACAATTGATATGAACCATATATGTTCTATGTTAAGAACATAAACAGCACAGTACTAACTTGAGCTTGGTACATATTGTATTATGTTAAGCTAAGTTGACATAAACATAACATAATCACAGATTACCAGATAAATCACTCCACATTGTCCCTCCATGTACTTACGCGCGCTAACTAAGGTCCCCGCCAGATAAGAAAAAAATAATAGTCGTTAACACCCGTCTACCAATGTATGCCAATATTTCAAAACGATACGAAAAAAATGTAAGGGCATTGTCGCTAAGACAATAAAAACATACGTATCGCGGTAAGGGGCGTGCTTGACGATTTCACTTGGCATGAGTTGCAAACCTTTTGGCCAAAACCATATTCAGTCGTATTTATTTCGGAAGGTACTTACTAGTACAATGAAACTCATATACCAAATTATAACCTTTATTTATTTCGATAGTTATGAAAAAAAAAATAAGTAGGCAATTCAGAAGGAGAATCTGTGTGAAAACATAAAGTAATTACGTACTTAAATCCATCATTAGTTTATTCTTTCATAGGCAGGTACATATAAAATAATTTAACCAACCTGCTTGAGGTTCAACGATTCTCTGTCGTCGCCTTTTTTGGGTTGGTGGTGGATCCATTCTCACTTCTTCACTCATTAACAATAATAACAAAAACAAAACGGTATCAAACTAACAAAACAAACGTAACTAACACTAAAACAATAAAATTAACAGTAACAAAATAATAACAAATGCGTGAAAACTCCGAGTATGAGTTACGCTCAGCGTCTACCATGAGTTGTTAATGAAAACCTACTCGCTAGCGTTAAAGTCGCTAGCGTATTGACGTCGATCGAATAGATTTCGATAATGCTTGCACCATGAGATTTACGGAGTCATACGCAGACGCTCGCGTAAGCTCGATAGATCGTGTCGTCTAGCTAACTTCACTCCTTATGTTTTGTTTCTTTCTTTCTCAGTAATAAGAAGAGAGGCTCCCATGTCGTCTATTCAATTTGTAATTTTGTTTACGTTGTGTGGTTCGCGGCGTTTTTGTTTTATGCAGGCCCTACACGTTCAAGTAATTTGATCAAACAGGCTGGTCCAAACAGTTTTATCAAATTGGCATGAATGTTTGTGGGAAAATTTGATCAAATTTAATGAGTCGTCAAATGGCATGAAGAAATATGAATTTTCGTATTTCTATTCGATCAAACATTTTGATCGAACGGTTTGATCAAACAATTTGAGCATGTGTGTTGCGAGCGCTCAGTTGCTGCTGCGTAGTGTCTTAATAGTGTCTTTCTTCTTAATTAATGGACTGACTAACGACAGAAGCATTAAATATGTTTCCTCATTCATTCGCAAATAATTATGCCAGTCTTTAAGAACAAATTTCAATGTATTTAACAAGTTTATTTAGCGAATATTCGTCTCTTTTCATGAGCCTCTTTTTATACCACATAGTACGACTTTATGTCCTTTTTTGGGCCTTCAAAACAAACACTAAGCTGTCTATTGCTAAGGCGTTATCTGTAGACATTGTTAAGAGCGTTGTCACATTTTATCACCCCTCTCGCTCACACAGGATCAATTTTTTAAGAATGTTAAATGAAAAGATGATTTTTTGAAAAATGTGATCAATGGGCTCCCTACTAAATAATATTAATTTAATAGGTAATTTTTAAATACACATTTCTATTGTGTTATCTAATAAACTTAGCTCAATAAGTATTATGATCTGTTTTTGAGACGATTTAAATAAATGTTACAATAAAAATGTGTTTTTAATAATTACCTATTAAATTAATATTATTTAGTAGGGAGCCCATTGATCACATTTTTCAAAAAAGTATATTTTCATTTTTTTTTTCAAGCCTGCATGAAGATGTGTAGTCACTTGAAAGATCATGCCAATTTGATAAAGCTGTTTGAATCAGCCTGTTTGACCAAATTACTTGAACTTCTATGGCCCGCATTAGATAAGCCAAGCCACTTGAAACTTTAAAAGTGTAATAAATTAGATAAGCTCAAGTGTCGAAGGTAATAAAATGCAACATTATTCAATAATATGCACAAATCTTCAAATGCTTCTTTAGCGAGTCTGTAAAATTTGATAAACTATTTTCCAATTGGTATCCAACATTAATTCTCATTTTGGCTTGAAATTCAGGTTATTTAGGTAGTTGGTCTTCAAATTCAGCGGCCACTAACATATTCCATGCTAAACAAGCTCTTCCAGGCTTTATTTTGACTTTAATAGACTGAAAAACGTATATAATTATAATGTAAACATATGTTTCACACCTCAAAACGCTAGTGAGCTACGTAACTACTATCGCAAGCGTATTTTTCGATAGCGTCTGTCGAATTAGTGACTCATGGTGCCGTTTTGTATGGTGACAGCTGAAAAACGTCAGTGACTATCGAATAGATTACGTTAGGTTTCGTACCTATCGAAATCTATAGTGCTCATGGTACGAACTTTAATTCTTTTTGTGACCGCTAGGGGCGCTGTACAATATTTCATAGATATCATTTACGGACGACGGAGACGCTAGCGTGTTTTGACTGTGTAAACTCATGGTAGAGCTACAGTCAATTCCACGCGCAAACCGAGCGAGCTCTATAATCGCAGTTTCGGGACTTTTTGATACAAGTCGGATCAACGACTTTTATTTTTTTCTTATCTGGCCGACCTTAGGTAAATAATACGGTTCGAAAGATACAAGTCTGTGACAGACAGACAGACGGCGCCCAGTTTTACAATCCGTTTTGGTACGGAACCCTAAAGTAACTGTAGGTAATAGGTTATGTACTCTCCGTTTCTAAATAATAATATAATTATTTATAAAAAGTCTAGCTGATAAACTGGTAAGATCATGGTACATTGTACCTCCCTGCTTATACAGTCACGAGCAGTAATATGTATACACTGAGCAGTGGTGCAGCTACAATTATCATTAGAAGGAAGCCGAAGAAAAAATTGTTCATTTCTCATGAACTCAGACAAAATAATTTTAGGCAGTTTTGTAATGTTTTTTATCTTATGATGACTGTATTAATTATATATATAATGTAATGTGATACACAGTTACACACACAGGTGTACAAATTTGGTAATAGAAGTGTGGTGGTTCCGAAGGGAAGCCGATGGGAATCGGGTTGTATGAAGGCTTCGCCACTGACACTGAGTAACTTTTAATAGTCATTTTCTTCGACTGTGTTAATTGTAATTTTATGTTAGTTAGAACATAGTATTTTGAAACCCATACTTTTATGAAAGAGGTCTCATATCAAAGTTGCAATTGTAATCCCACGAGAAAATCGCTTTTGAATTGTGCTTTGTGTATATAAGTGCTCTGGTGACTGTACAAGAAAGTACAACGTAACAAACAATACAATTACTTATTAAGAAACACTTGACTCTGATGAGTTTATAGGTATACTGTTCCCATAATTAAATTACTACTTAATTTCATAGTTGTACTGTACTTATCGAGTGTTTATTTTAGCGAGGCGAGGTTAATACTCAAGTTTAAACATATGCACCTATACTAGCTACCTACAATATTTTTACAAGTTTTGCATTGTCACGTTACGTGGCCACTTTAGTGAGATTAGCGAATATTAATATGTTAGGTCCGTGCGCCTACTGCTTATTATTACAGATTCTATTGTATGCTAACCAAATTAAAAGTAGGATGTAATTCATTCAACCTTTACGTAGACACGGTATCGTAAATGCTTAGTAGGTACCTACGTGTTTAAGTATCATTAATATTATCGTACGTGCTACGTGCCAAGCACTTTATCTGGTGTCACATTGTGAATAATGTGTGATTTCATATTATTTGATAATATTCTAGGTATGATCTTATTTATAGCTTTATGTAGGTAAGTATTGCCAAATTAACGATCGGTTGCGTGGCCTCAAGAACAGTTACCAGGCTATTTTCTTAACTCAAGTGTCACCCTGTATTTGTATAGATACACTATGTACCTCTTTAAGGGATGATTTTTCAATCGTCAGATAACTTTTACCTGAGGAATAAATATGGCGAGTTGACACATTTTCTATACAAAAGCTGTCAAAACGTCAAACATATTCCCCAGATAAAAGTTATCTGACGATTGAAAAATCAGCCCTAAGTCAAATAAAAATTTATTATGTAGGTATTAGTTTATGGCCGGTGGAGCAGACGAGTTCTGGAGTGGAGACCACGTATCCGCAAGCGTAGTGTGGGACGCCTCCCAGCTAGATGGACCGATGACCTTAAGAAGGTGGCTGGGAAAGACTGGATATGGAAGGCGGAGGACAGGGTGTTGTGGCGCAGCCTGAAAGAGGCATCTGTCCAGCAGTGGACTCAGGCTGTTGGTTGAGTTTAAAGTTTTTTTATTTGAAGTGTAAGAGTACTTTTATAACACATTCGCTTTTCGTCTGTCTGCTGTCCGCTTAGTTCTTCTAAACTACAAAATGGATTTTGATGCGGTTTTCACTACAATTTAGAGAATTTATTCCGGAAGGTTTAAGTATGTGTATAATAAATACATTAAGAAGGTACTTAATGTTAAAAATAAATATAAGTATTTAAAAAATCTCGATATTTTGTCAAGTTAACACACTGGGGGCCACCACCACCTCTTAAAGCAGTCTCATTTTAATGTTACTTCAGTGTGAAAAAGAGATGGAGCTATACAGGACGTCTAGCTCCATCTCTTTCCCACACTGAAGTAAGATTACAATAATTGGTCTAGCTCTAGGTCGTAAAAACATAAATTATAAAACATTCAACCGTTCTACAAAAAAATCTACGAGGTCTTTAATCAGTAAACTGAGCTGAATCTCAAAATAGTTTATTTCGTCCGTCATCCGTTTTAATCCATACCTACCCACCAAACTAACTACAACCTACCTACTTCTCAGCATGCAGTAGCTTAGCTTCAATATTCAGGTAACAACGAAGTAACTAATTCCGTTTAAATAACTACCTACCAAGATACATTTTGGTTTCTGATTTTGTCCAATAGCAGAGCAGTATCTGCAGCTACTGCTTGTTGAATATTGGCATCTTATTGGAATTTAACGAGTTCTGGGTAAACCCCTACGTCAGCCAGACCACTTCGTTCCAGCAATCTATTCAAGGAGGTGGAATATTTTATACCAATTAAGTAATTACTATTATAAACCTGTAGGCCGTTACATATTTCTACTGTTTACCACAAGTATACCACGGAGTAGCTGTCATATCTACCCCGTAAACGCTGATTAATATTTAATAAGAACTTTACTATCATTTGGCGCAATATCAGCTTTATGTACCTACACACGGCTACATGTCAAGCTATACAATTCCAGTATAAGCTGACCTGTCATTGTACGGAAATCTTGTACACGGAACAAGAATTATTTCATATTCGGACTCGGTGATACAACGTTCGTGCCGTGTGTGGCCTATGTCCATCAGTGACTGCGATAGGCCGAGTTGATTGATATCGCGCCGTGTGCGAGTGATTTTTAAGATATACAAGGTGGAACAGGACGATTGACATTCCTTTAAACCACGTATAGAGAATCGTGTTCTTTGCCCGTATACAAAAAATCAATCAAATCCAATGAATACTTTAGCCACAGGAAATTATTTTCCACTTTCTTATTTTTCAACATGATGTAGATCTGAGTCCGTAATAATAGGTAAACATTGCCGCCGCCGCGCCCCGCGCCCCGCACCGCGCCGTTGGTCAGTGACTTTTCGTAGATAAAGCGTGTTTACTTTTTGTGCAGTTGACTCTGCTATTTAGTTTGTTTGAAAACTGCAATTTTTAAATTTTGCATTAACTACTAATCTTCGTGTTTTAAAGTGTTTCGATGGATTAGTACTGTGCTCGTTTTCATTTAATGTCGTACATCCAGATACACGCTGTATATAAGTAAGTTAATAGATCTACGGGTGTCGCGTCATATCTACCTATCACCAATTGAAATTACGATTCTTAAACCAATTTAAAACAATTACTTACCCAACTCTTTGACGTAAAACACAGTCAGTCAAAAAACAAAGAGAATTTTGTATGAGGTTTATTAATACACTACAGGTGCAAAATCTGCTTGCTAAAGGTACGAAGAAGTAGCAAAAACAATTCTTAAGCAACATGTTAAGCTTACGAGTATACACATATAAGCATACGCAACTGTATTAGCACAGCCTAAGATTTGTTTAGACAACATCTATTACATACAAATAAATAAAATTGAAGCGTCTGTTTGTAATATCAAAATAGCAACTTTTTACTAAATCGTCGTTGATACTGCATAATGTCATATGTCAAAAAATATTGAAATTCGGTTTTTGATGCAAAAGTATAGCCTATCTGATTCTATCCTCGAGAATTGGGCTACCAAATGCAAAAAGAGTTTTTCAAATCCGACTTTTTGTTCGCAATTTCATGGGTTTTAATTTTTCTGCGCAGAACCCTAATTATTTTTCTAAAATAAAAGTAGCCCAAGTTACTCCCTGTAACATCAGCTATCTGCTAGTGAAAGTCCCATCAATATCGGTCCAGCCGTTTCGGAGATTAGCCGGAAAAAACAGACAGACAGGCAAAAATGTTAAAAATAGCTTTTTTGTTATACGTACCGTTTCTTTCTTATGCATTTAGTAAAAAGTTGTAATTTTGACATTACAAACAATCACTTTAATTTTATTTATTTGTATAGATGTTTAGATTGTGTATCATACGACTTCCACGTTAACGAAGTCGCGGGGCATAGCTATTAAAGGACACATAATCGGGTTCTTCGGTGCTAAGAAGCAACGAACTTCCGTAAACGTCATACGATTTGAGTTTTATTATTCAGAGATTATTATTCGTGTATTTTACATTCAAAGCAAAGAATATCCAAATTATAATAATAATATGCAGGGTAACCGACAGAATTTCCAAGAGGGCAAGTATTGTTACATGTTTCTTCTTGCTTGACTGCATTAACATAAAGTAAATCATTGTTTGACATCAGTCTGGAAATACAACAACTTGAAAGGCTTGAAAGGCACGGACCCTGTCTCCCGGGAGAAGTCTTGTTCTTCACCTCTGGCTTGCCTTTATTGACCGGCTGGAAAGAACACTGACGAGGAACAGAGTTTCCACCTTATTTTTGCCTTCATTGGCCGGCTTGAGTGGAGATTAACAAGAGCAAACATGTTTGGAGGAAGGAAGTATTCCAGTAAGTGCTGGTAGGGGCCTTGACCATCTTCCAGGCTCTGGGATTGTCCTGATAGTCGTGGAACACCTCTCCACTCCTCAAGCACCTCAGGATATGTTGCCTCCTTATCGCTACGTCACTAAGCGCTAGCGACAGTTTCCGGGGGCCCATTAGTGAGTGTGCAAGTCACCCCCTGCCATTTTTTTCCGTGTTAAAACATTGATCAGGCAGGGGCCATAGTACTTTCATAGTTCTAGATAACCAGTCCACTTTAGCCATCCAAACACATATTCCGATATCTTTGTTTCCATATCCTGCAATAGTCCTGCACCAACCGGGGGTTTTCCTTGGATGCACTTGCATAGTGCATAGGTACAGGGATAATCGTCGGTTGGTGCCCCATTCCATTTTAAATTGTCTAAGGGGCCTCTGCGAGTTGGCTTTGGCCCCTCGCACGCCTTCCAAAGGTCCGGGACTCCAGAGTCCCGAGAAATGTCAAAAACATGATAATATATTATTTTGACTAAAATCTGTAGGTAGATAAGTACCTAGTTATAATGCGTATAAATAACGCATCGATATACCGTAAGCAGCAACGTTATCGTTAGTGACTTCCTATATTCTACAACAGAGCTTACAATCACCACTGGTAAGTCAATATAATTATTTTCCGCCAGGCATCAAGTTTAATACCTAGGGGTTATTTAACCCCTTCCAATCATAGTTTCAATTGAATGACCGCACAGTAGCTATCTATTGCGAAACTATTTTCGCAATCGTCTGAAGTTCTCCAGCATAGCTACATCAAGAAAGCGAAGAACGAAGGTCTAACTAACCTAGGAATTACGTGAAATTCCTTTATACCTACACGCGATAAAACTTAGGTACCTACTTGTAATAAAATAAATTATACCCAATAATTTGATTGATTTTTTAATGATATGATACTTGCCTATTTTAAATGTTGATTGTTTTACTCTTTAAGGCTTCTGCAAACAGACGCGACAAGCGACGCGAATAGCGCACGACACGCGGTGCCTTTGTGTCGCGCCTGTCTGCAGGAGCCTTTATACTTTGATTAAGATTACATAACATAACATCACGCCTTGTTTCCCCGAAGGGTTGGGCTGAGGTGTACCTATAATACACCCACATGATTAACCATGTGACCCATGTGATTAAGCTTAGGTTCACTTAAATCAATTTTAATCTATCAACTCAACTAAATCATTATCAAAGGTATAATAGATTACCATAGATCTACATCTTAGTAGGTAGTAAGACTTACGATTAGGAATTAAACAACAAAAAAAACCGGCCAAGTGCGTATCGGACCACGCATAATGAAGGGTTCCGTAGTTGGGATGAATTTATCCCAAGAACAAACTTAACATTGTAGTTGAAAAACATGTTCTCTCATACATTCCAACTGCAAAAGTAAGTTGGTCGACTATTACTCGTAAACTTGTAAAGCCTACTTAGCTGTGATAGTTTTCCCTTTAATTTCGTTGTATATACTACTACCGTGAATTTTTTTACATATCCAAAACTAACCGTTTAGCTGACGGGGACGACGGGGACACATGACTCTAATAAAAATTAGGACTTTAAAGCTTAATATTTCAGAAACGGATCCCTTAATCGTAAAATTGTATTAACAAACCCGCAATATTTTTGAAACACCTATCCAAAAACAGCCCACACTATGGAGTAGACGAGAAAAAAAAACTCCCCATTTTACGTGTAGGTACAGGAGGTACCCTAAAAATTTTTATTTAATGATTTTATTATACCACTTTATCGGCGTGATTAATATGTATATGGGTGTGTGTGTATTGTGGGTGTATTATAGGTACACCTCTGCCTAACCCTTCGGGGAAACAAGGCGTGATGTTATGTTATGTAATATGTATATCGATGCCAAATTATAGCTTTCTAGTACTAAGAGTCTCTGAGCTAAGCTGCGAACGGACGGACGGACATGGCGAAACTATATTTAGGGTTCCTTGTTGACTACGGAACCCTAAAAAAGCGAAACAAGAATCTGATGCAATAACGGGGAATACAGAAATCACAAGCGAACTGGGTTTCTACATTCGGTATTGTAACTTGAGTTTTTGACCCTTTCACATTGAAATTCTGTTTATGCAGTCACACTGTGATATATCAAAAAGACTGAGTATTTTCTTGAGCATACTTGTAACCATAGGAGGTAGGTTAACTTTGTACACCTATAATATTCGATCGTCTACAGATCGTATGCTTCGTCATTCATTATACAAACGGCGCGGGGCGCCGCGCGTCCATTTGCAAACGTACAGCGGGGCAATTGCGTAACACACGCTGACATGACGTAGGCACGGACGCGAAAATAACGCAGGCACGGACGCGAAAATAACGCGGCGGGATTTTAACGCGCACTGTATTTTCAACTCTCGGTGTTGAGCCGAGCATTGAGAATCCAACAAAGTGCATTCCAACGCGTGGAAAAAAACACACTTTTGGATTTTCAACTTACGGCGCCAAGCAGAGCGTTGAAAATCCAGTCCGCGATAAAATCACACCGCGTTATTTTCGCGTCCGTGCGAACGTCGTCTTATATTAGGAATCGTCAGTCGGTTTCATTTTGAGTTCAACCACAGACATTGCGTTATTTACATTGTTGAGCAGACATTTTTCGAACCTATGAAGCAATGGATTAGCAATTTTTTTTTCAATATAATTCAGGTTGTATTTAGTTGATAGTGTGTTACGCAATTAGGATGCAGTTTGTAAAATGCCAAAGACAAATTGATGATGTTTCTAATCGTATTCATTTCGCCAACAGTCATTTAATAAACAGAAACAAAAATGGGAATTATTTGGAGATCGATTAAATACATGTCGCTGCCGTTACCTAAGTAGGTACTTATTTTTTTTTTAAAGTAACATACTCGTTGGTACCTGCCCATAAAAACAAAAAATAACAAATTATAACAATCTATTTACGTTTAGATAGGTATGTAACAAAAAATTTGTTGTATAAGCCGGTAAAATTATGAATTATACAGGGTGTAAGGAACAGCCCTCCGCAAACTAACAGGGTGCATTCAGCTCCTTATTTTGAATTATATTCCACCGAAAATATTCTCACGAAAATTGTAATATTTTTTATCGTATTTTCAGTTACCATTCCTTTATTTCAATGTAAAATTACGTCCTCTGTACGCAGCACTCCATTTATGTAAATAAAACAGCTAAAATAAAAAAATCAGCAATGGATGTCGAAATACTCGTCGGCCGAAGGCTCGCTGTGCTGCCGTTCGCTACGCGCGTTTTGCCACGTTAACGATACATTGCGTGTGAGGTAATCCAATCAGATTTATTGGATTCGCATAACGTTCCTTAAATAATTTCATGTACCGGTTATCTTACTATGATGTAGGTACTGAATTCACCCCATCAGTTTGCGAAGGGCTGTCCCTTACACCCACCCTGTATTATTATATTAGTCATATAAGTTCGTACCAATAATACACATCGCTAGAGTTCGTCGAACGGTCGAACGAACGTCATTCAGTTTCTATGGGTTTTTTTTACGTGTCGTATAACCTCAAAACACCTTTTCTTTAGCTTATGGCTTTTCACTATTCCCGTTTGAAAATCACTTCACAGTTCAGTTGTTTTTTTTTTGCGGTTTACAATTTTATTGTTGCACTACTCGACGCCATTGTTATTGTTTTGATTAGCAGCGCCACAGGTGGTAACAAATAGAACTACACACATCAAAATTGTCTAGGGATCAAGAACGTTTTAGAGTATCGCCGCAATTGAGGATTATTATTTTAACTCTTTTGGATCGTTATTGATTCTTTTTAATGAATTTCACTATTTGAATAAAGAATTTTCTTTAAATTTTGATTAAAAATAGAAAATGAACTATCAATCACGATTACTATAAAAGTGTGTAATAGCGTTTTTACAAAACCGTTAAAATTTCTGCATCGGTACTGAAAAAAATTGCATCGATATGGAGCGACGACATCATTTGACACGAGAAGAGATGATGAATGTTGCAAGCTGGTCCCAGGCAACGTACTGTGGCTGTCGCTCTTGGCACTACACAGAGCGTCATAAGCCGCCTCTGGACACGCTAACGTATCACGGGCAGCGTAGCCGAGCGACATGGAGGACGATCTCGCATCACCACTCGCAGACAGGACTGGTACATCCAAAATACTGCTCGACGGAATCGTACCATGACCGCCATGATGTTGGCTACGAGTCTCCACAGCTCTCCAGGCTTGCTGATAAGCGACCAAACCATCCGAAATCGTTTACGTGATGTGGGTCTGCGTTCCCGAAGGCCGCTGAGAGTTCCATCTATAGCACCCCGCAATCGTAGGGCCCGTTGACAATGGGCTTGCGTACACAGAAATTGGGAGGAAGAAGACTGGCGTGGTGTTTGCTTTTCTGATGAATCTCGTTGCGGTATGAGGCCGAATACAAGACGTATTCGAGTTTGGAGGACCTCTGGACGTCAAGAACATTTGAAATTTTGTCAGGAAGTTCATTCATATGGAGGTGGAACAATAAAGGTTTGGGCCGGTATTTGGATCGGTGGAAGAACCGATCTCATGTGGATCAAGGGCAACCTCAATACTCAGATTTATGCGGAGAGGATTGGTTCATACGTGATAATCAGAGATCGGATATTCGGATGCATATTAACCTAAAGTTGAGGTACTGGCTAATATGGAATGCACTTTTGTATCGATCGTAAAAATTTCGCGATTCAGGAATTGCTAAATTTAGTAATTTTTGACTACAGAATCGACACGCACTACCCGTCCTCTTACACCCTACATACACATTATATTTGCATAGCATAAGAATAGTTATGGATGATTATGAGATGTGTCTCAGTATTTTTTAAATAAACAATACCACATGTTTAAGAGGTCGTTTTTATACCATGTAACCGATTTGTTGTGCATTCCTGGATTTTCTGGAATCAGAATAAGAAGCCGCTTCCATAATTTCTTTGCAAAGAATTAACTTTAGGTAAATATGCATCCGATTATCCGATATCTAGTGATAATAATCCCTTTGCGAAGCCGGTTGGGTGATTCGCTACGACTAATGCACGTCCACACACAGCTAGAGTCGTAACTCGCACTCTTGCCGATGCTCACATCAACATTCTGCCGTGGCCTGCCCAATCGCCAGACCTCAACCCAATCGAGCACGCATGAGACATGCTCCAAAGAAGAGCTCTGCCGAGTATGGATGCCTTGCATACCCCACAACCACTTTCTGATTTGTTAGAAAGAACGTGGGCGGCCATTCCTCAAAGTGATTTTGATGAACTGATTTTAAGCATGCCAAATCACTGTGCTTGTGTGATTCATGTCAATGGTGGAAACACAGATTATTATATTTTTTTCTTTACAATAAAAATTTAAGAAATCCTCATTTTTGCCATTTAATTGACGACATTAACTTAGGTTAATTTCCCACAATTTGCAAAAATTGCAATTTTACTTATTATTTACAAAATATAGGAATAAGTTGTTAACTTAAACATAGGAAGTAAAGTAGGAAGGCAGCCTGGAAGACTAGATTTGGTAAATATTAATTGGAATTTTTTATAGTTAAAAATGTACTTGATCCCTAGACACTTTTGATGTGTGTATATTAGTTATTAAAATTTGCTGCAGCATTTTGCAATTTGCATTCGGCATTTCACAAACTAGCGAGCGTTTACAAACGGGACGAATCATTCTTACAATACGCTGACGACATACCACACAGACATAAATAACGTCCGATAATAACCTACTACTAAATTATCTCCACAGCAATTTAAGTTTTATTATAATAAGTACCTCACTGGCACTACGTATCCAAATTGACTTTGCAATTATTCCTTAATTCAACCGTTTATAAAGATACGGAGACGGACTGTGTTAAGAGGGCTGTCACATTTTGTCACCTCTCTCGCTCACACAGGACCAAGTTTTTAAGAATGTTAAATGAAAAATGCTTTTTTGAAAAATGTAATCAATGGGCGACCTGCTAAATAATATTAATTTAATAGGTAGTTATCAAAAACACATTTCTATTGTGTTATCTAATAAACTTAGGTCATTAAGTATTATGATCTGTTTTTGAGATGATTAAAATAAATGCCACATTAAAAATGTGTTTTTAATAATTACCTATTAAATTAATATTATTTGGTAGGTCGCCCACTGATTACATTTTTCAAAAAAGCATATTTTCATTTAACATTCTTAACAATTTGGTCCTGTGTGAGCGAAAGAGGTGCAAAATGTGACAACCCTCTTAACTTTCCTATTTTTACAAATGAAGTGTGTGACGATGAGCACTTACATTCCATGTTCCAAAAATAAAAGCCTTGAAATAACCCCAGCCAAAAATGTCGATTACCGACGGAGGAGAGAAAGAAGTTCTTTCATTCCTCTGTGCGATTACCCAAATCACTCTACCCCTAAAACTCCAGCACAATCAATAAATCAACTCGCACTCAGCCTATTGTTCGCTGACGTCTCAGAAGTCGCATCACAAGTTTTAATGAGACACGATGCTAAGGACCACCATCACAACATCTGGTTTATCGCATTCCGAATCTAGTCAGAACCCAAGCCGCCTTTTTAGATCATCAGTTCCTCTAGCGTCCCACACTAAGTTTACTGATTCTGGGCCTCCACTCAAGGACTCACTTGCTCCATCAGCCATCGATCTTTCGACATGACCACGCTACTGCCCCTTCAAGTTGCTGATTCTGCAAACAAGCCGGTCACACCAGTTTTTTTTTTCGGATAAGTCATTTAATTCCAGATCTTATGTTTCCATGAAACTCCGAGCATAGCTCGCTCCACAGAGCAGAGAATTCATGAAGTTGTAAACCAACTCGTGCGTGATCTTGTCCTTGTCATGTTGGGCATACACAAGTTAATATCTACCAACACTTATGTAATAGTCTTAAGAGCGTTTACGCGATCCGTGCGCTGTTTGGCTCAAAAACAGTTGATTCAGAAATAAGTAAAAGCTAAGGGGCTCTGTTTTCCTTGTGTGTGAAGCGAGAACTATTTGATGGATTTCAAATTGATTAGGCTACGTAATTTTGGGGCTGGGTATTCGTACTTGGAGGTGATTTGGGTGATCGTTCGTTATTTCGAGCTGCTTTTATACGACTATACGAGATAGCGTTCTCTATGGATTCCGTGGTTTGAGCTTTAGTGTTATATGGAGTAGATTATTCAAGATGACTAGCACAAGTTTCCCAACTCCTTTTAGTCGTCACCCAACAGCTAATGAATAAATTAGACTTATCCAACTATTCAGTAATCAATCGGTGACTTTACTCCTAATGAATAAAGCAAATGAAGTTTTTTCAATACGTACTTTCTAGATATATATTTAGACAAATAAATAAAATTAAAGTGTCTGTTTGTAATGTCAAAATAACAACTTTTTACTAAATGTATAAGAAAGTATATACGGTACGTATAAAAAAAAAGCATTTTTTTTTAATTTTTGTCTGTCTGTTTGTTCCGGCTAATTTCCGAAACGGCTGGACTGATTTTGATGGGAATTTTACTGGCAGATAGCTAATATTACGGCGGGTAACTTAGGCTACTTTTATTTTAGAAAAATAATTAGGGTTCCGCGCAAAAATAAAACCCATGAAATTATGAACAAAAAGTCGGATTTGATAAATTATTTTTGCATTTGGTAGCCCAATTCTCGAGGATAGTTATAGGCTATTTAACGTCACGCTACGACCCTTAGGAGCCGAGCAAAAAGAAAAAAGTCAGAAAGAACACTAAGCGGAAACGAAGTAATAGCGCGGGCGGGCGATTCAACGCGACGGGTCGGGGGACGAGGGAGTTTTATTAAAATGTGGCTGTTATTTTAGTATATTGTGTATCTTACAACATCCACGCGAACAAAGTCGCGGGGCACATCTAGTATAGAATAAGTTTATTCAATGCTAAATCGTTTGACGAATTACGTAAGTCAGTCAACATGGTCGCATTGTTCGAACATAATCCACTGACTTAATTGGCGTTGACCCTGACCGCTAGATCGCCAAATCGACAGACCTCACACATTGTCCTGTAATAAATGATTATTGCTGTGTTGAAAAGTGAAATCTCTCAGTAGGTATGTCGAAACTGTCTAAGGCCAATGACTACTGTTTTTATGACTTTTATCGGCGATCGTGCTCAAAAGCCTGATACCAATTATGCAATAGGTAGATAACCAAAATAAACTCGGTGCAAATTTTTTCGCAGGGTTTCGAGGCAACATCTGGGAGCTAAGCATACATCATTATGTAAGTAGATCAAGTATCACAATAACAATCTGAAACAATCTTGATTATATTTTAATTACGGAAAAAGAAACAAGTTTGTTAAATAATTAACAAACTTATTTCTCAACCATTGGGTATTTTTACCCGACTGCGTCAGAACAAAATCAATACTAATATTATAAAACTGAAGAGTTTGTTTGTTTGGTAGAACGTGCTAATCTCAGGAACTGCTAGTTCGAATTGAAAAATTCTTTTAGAGTTGTATAGCTCATTTATCGAGGAAGGCTATAGGCTATATAACATCCCGCTACGACCAATAGGAGCGGAGCATCAATGGAAAATGTTGCAAAAACGGTTAATCCTTATGTAAATTCCTTTTCAAATTATTCGAATCGGATATTTCGTTTAGAAATTACGACGAGTATGCTTCAAGTAAGAAAAATGCGCTAGTCTATTAGTTACATACACATTTTATTTTTTATTGAGTGCTTGAACGCGCTAATCTCTGTCACCGCCAGTCGGATTTAAAAAATTCTTTTTGCATTTTATAGCCCAATTCTAGAGGAAGGCTATAGGGTATGTAACATTACACTAGGAACCTTAGAAGCCGAGCAAAAAGAAAAAAAGTAAGAACGAGCGTTAATCGAAAACGAAGTAACAGCGCGGGAAGGCGATGCGATGCGACGGGGTGGGTCGGGGGAGCCAGAAATTTCACGCGGACGAAGTCGCGGGCGGAAGCTAGTGTGTTATAAAGTAATGCATTATTTGCGAAGGTGTTTGCATAAACATGGTATTAATCCTTATCCAAATAAATAGTTTCATAATCAAGGTTGATTAAGTACAAGTAAATTCCTTTTTAAATTATTCGAATCGGACTTTTGGTTTAGAAATTACGACGGGTATAAATATGCTTAAAGGGGAAGCGTTAAGGTAACCCGCGAAATTCAAATTTTCTTACTATGTATTTTTACAATTTGCAGCTCAGCATCTGGGTGTATGTTGTTTAAAGTATGATTCGCGACCGTAACAAATATGTTTTAACATAATTATTATCATTAGAATCAGTAATGTCCTTAAGTTAGTATCATCCCAAAATGTTAAGATTTCATGAAATAATCATTCTTAGAATTACTTGGTCTTAGTGAATTGTATTGATGACTTTAATGATTATAATTCTGTAAATAGATATTTGTTATGGTCGCGAATCATATTTTAATCAACATATTTACAAGCCAATACTGACCTACAAATTGCACAAAACGGAATAAAATTTGAATTTCGCGGGCTACCCTGGCGCTTTCGCCTTAAAGTAAGAAAAATGCGCTTAGTCTACGTATTAGTTACCTAAACATTTTAACGCGCTAATCTCTGTCACTACCAGTCGGATTTGAAAAATTATTTTTGCATTTTGTAGCCCAATTCTTGAGGAAGGCTATAGGCTGTCTGTATATTGTAACATTACGCTAGGACCGTTAGAAGCCGAGCAAAAAGAAAAAAAGTAAGAAAGAGCGCTAAGCGAAAAAGAAGTAACAGCGCGGACAGGCGATGCGATGCGACGGGGTGGGTCGGGGGGGAACAAGAAATTTCACGCGGATGAAATCGCGGGCTGAAGCTAGTAAAAAATATTTTGACATCTTTTAATCTAGATCGAAGCTACATAATGAGTTTATTAAAGTAAATATACAGACTAGGAATATTCAATAAAAAAATATAATTATGTACCTACCTACGATACAACGATGTTATTTTGTTTTTATTTTATATAAAAATATCGTGCACCCGTACGATTGCCCTTTTTTAATTACATGCGTAGGTACGTAACGGTAACTTGTAAACACTAAACACAATGAAAAAGGAAGACTTCTAGCCTTCATCATTCGGATTCCCCTTGCTAAAGGACATATTATCCTGTTGAGAGGAAAAAAAAACAACTGACTCGTGTCTTTTCCAATGACGTCAGTAAACACTGCTATTGGCCAACTAATCAACTATGCTACTACAACCTGTGGCTATTGCAATTGCTATAGTCAACTGTGGCTACTGGCCAGTGGCCCCAACAGTCTCAACGCACGCAGTGGTTTTGTTTCACTCTGATCAGATTTTTAATTTGCTAGACCAAAATGACAGCTGCGATCGACCTCATTTTGTCAACTTGACATTTTAGTCATGATATAATAATGTTGTCACTTTTCATTGCTCTATTGCGGCTGTATAGAGATGCCATTGAATATTTTAATTAATTACTTTGGAAGTTACTTAAACCAGCTACGTTTAAGTTTTAATGATAGCACAATAAAAACATGTAAAGTCAAGTCACGATTCAAATGTATATGTACATAGTTACTTACCTACACATATTTAGAGAAGGCAATGATAATGGAAGTAGCAAGCAAGGGTAATAGTGTAATCGTAAATAACTAATTGCTAAAGTTGTAAAGTCATACTATTACTATGTAGGTGCGTGCAGATTTAATTATTATATTTTTATTTATGTAAGTAATTTACCTGGTAGTATATTTGATAAAGTTAATTTCAGAATTAAAAGTGGATAGAATTAATAAAATTAGGTAAGTAATAAACAAAAACTTGCACAACATTATGGAATACTTACTGGATTGAATATTTACTAAGCAGTATTTCATCTTTTTTGTTTTCCTTTTTCGAATTATATAGCCACCAAATGGTGCCTCCCAGTAAGATAACGAGCACAATAATATCAAACGTGCTGAATAGTGATCCCCCAGCGGCAGCAGCAGCGGCGGCGCCGGCCGCCGCATCCTTCAGGACGTCCTGTGCGCTGTCTGACATTTTGTAGGTTATGTTTCTTTATAATACGTAGTATCGTTTTAGTCACTTTGTTCAATAAGGTACAAGGTCACTTGTCAGACTTTATTTTTCGAGAGGACTTTATAATCGGCACATCCGGCGACAGTACGCCCCACGACACTGAACACTGCACTGACACTGACTGAAGTGACGTGATCGTGATGGTTAGTTTCTAGTTGGTAACTTGGTACAATAATGTGATAGAACTTTACGAGTGAACGAGAACGATGATCGACACTGTCTGTCGACAACCCGACAGATGAAGCGAGTATTGCCGAATAAAGCCGAAGGGGGCGTAGTACGTGAGCTCACGCGCTAGTTATTACAAGCGAAACTGTGTGGCTGCCTGTCTGCCTATTGGTACGCTTCGCTTCGCTCCATGTGCTTACGTGTTTTACTCTACGGTAGATACCAAGAACAAAACGATAAGCCGCGGCAACACGCCAGTATGAAGTTATGAATTGTAAAACAAACACGCCGCGCCGTATCCACTGCGTCGCGGCCGTAGTGACGTGGACATCTGTGGAGAGCGGCACGAGTAGTCGACGATCGACGACCAACCGAGTTCGCCGTTGTTGCTTGCTTCGGTTGTTGCGCTGACTAGCGCGGGTTGCGCCATTTACTTTGCAATTCAACATAATGCTTGCAGTCCTATCTCAAATTGCATTCCTACAAGTGACAATTATATTCGCCCTAATAATTACAGATATAATTTATTTGTCTGTGACTTTGTACCAAAGAATATACTACTCTCTAACGAGAGCTCTGTACGTTGTTCTGTTTTGTTAGATAAACTAATATGGGAAGCACTGTACTTTATAACCCACCGATTTTTTATAGTAGCTATATTTTTTTTTTGGTAGAATATACCCTTAGTGTATTTTTGAAATCCCCAAAACCAGCAAATACATAGAGTCGAGAAAAAAGAAACTTCACGTAGCGTTACAATAATAATTATGGTTAGTGACATTTCAAAGGACAAGGTCAACAACCCAAAAGTAAAATATTACCTTGTGACAAGTTTTGAGGTCAAGAGCATTTTCAATGTCAATGACACGTCTCGAAGTACAGGCGTGATCGACGGAGCCCCGCTTTGCGGGGCTCTTATTTCTGGATGGTTTAAAAAGAGTAACCACGAAGCCTAACCTCTCCGAGTCGGGGTGCCCCAAGTCCCGAGCTCGCTTCGCTCGCTCTTGCATCCTAAGTTTTCATTGCCTTTTATATACTAAGTTGAGATGTTACTTTGTCTGAACGTAATATGGAACAACCAAGGAGTGAAATTCATTCAATGTCTGTGGTAAAATGTCAAAAAAATTTCAATTTTATTTCATAATTATGTGTAAGTTTTTGAAACTTTACTATTTATTTTCTCGAAAACTATGCATTTGCTGGCTCTGTCATTTTGCCAAAGTATTCTACATGAAGACATCTACACGCTATAAAATTATGACGCTTCTGACGAGTGGGTTATAAAGTACAGTGGAGCCCTAATATGAGTCCAATAACATTCTATCTTTCTTATTCCTATCCTCTACTAATAAATCTAATCTAAATACTTCCGAAGTTTAGGAAGCTGTGCGACTAATAATTATTTTTACCCGATCCTTGGAGTTTTACCTACCTGTTTGTATTCTCGCCTTATTTTATTTCACAACTAGCTGCTGCCCGCGTGGATGGCAATTCCCTAATTGAATCGGATTTTGTTCACAATTTCATGGGTTTTATTTTTTTTTGCGTGGAACCCTAATTATTTTTCTAAAATAAAAGTAGCCCATGTTACTTCTTACAACATCAGTTAACTGGCAGTGAAAGTCCTGTCAAAATCTGTATGTACCGTGTATACTTTCTTTAATAAAAAGCGGCTAAGTTTTACCACGGTAATATTATATAAACAGTATTTATAGATAGATAGAATACTCTTTACTATGTACACCATAAAAATTACATATATAAATGTGTGTGTGTGTAACCCTAAAAATGTTGGTTATGATTTTTCAAATCAAAAATTTGTAACTACAAATACCTAAAGTCCGATAAAAAATTCGTGGTTTTAAAATCCCGGGATTTAAACGTCATTAAAATTATTCCGGGATTTTAGAGGCGGTATTATCCACTCTATGTTACTTCCTTCCTCGAAGTTTAGGCAAATTAGCACTACCTATTCCTATCACTGATAATAGGAGAGTAGTGAAATTAATGTTATAAGCTGTATTATACCAGCCAGGGTTGCAGGATGTTCGAAAGAGTTACCGTGGCCCCGGCACAGGCAACAGAAGGAACACGGGTGGGTTTTAGCCAGTAAAAGTCTGACACGCCCTCCCGCTCCGCCCAGAGCGGGAGAAGTCATTTGATGATTTCCCATCCACAAAAAAAAAAAAAAGAAAAAAAGCTATATTATACAGGGTGACCGGAACATTGACGTCCAAAAAAAATTTTGGTCCCTTGTATCGTAGGGTATCCGAATCACCCTCATATATGTTCCGCGACTTTTCATAGTTTTCGAGTTATTAATTTTTTTCTGAATTTTTGAGTTTTCGACCCAACCAACTTAAAAAAATTCAAAAAAAAAAAGTAGAAGACTGTCGAGATTTTTTTTTTCAACTGAATCTTCATGAGTAGTAAGTACTATTATGTATAAAATATTCAGCTGCTTCGTAACTGTGATGAAAGTTTTGAAAATGTTGGTCTGAAGTGAAAAATTTACGTTCGGTGAATTATGACATAAATTTTCAAAGGACGATGGGCGCTGGCGTCCCCAAAATTGAAACTTAGTCAACAGACTTGAGACATATCTCATTTGAAAGGTCTCGGCTTACTGATCTTTCTTTACTATGGCGACGACCATCAAAAGTATGGGGTTTTTCGGGAAAAGGAGGAAACGTAATGGTACTACTGTAGTACAAAATAAGTTTAATTTTTGAAAAATAAGTGAAAATCGTATTGATTTTTAATTTAGGTACTTCATATTGTATTTTATTATCCTTGACATAACATATTCACGCTTGTATACCCCGTAGGCGTAGGTAGAAATTGTATAGCTACAATCCGATTTCTAAACTTAGTCAACAGACTTGAGACATATCTCATTTGAAAGGTCTCGGCTTTCTGGTCATTCTTTACTATGGCGACGACCATCAAGAGTATGGGGTTTTTTCGGGAAAAGGAGGAAATGTAATGGTACTACTGTAGTACAAAATAAGTTTAATTTTTTAAAAGTAAGTGAAAATCGTATTGATTTTGAATTTAGGTACTACATATTGTATTTTATTTTCCTTGACATAGTATACTCCTGTTTGTATACCCCTTAGGTGTAGGTAGAGATTGTGTAATTACAACCCGATTTCTAAACTAAAGAGACTTGAGATATATCTCATTGTCAGTCTTGGTTTCCTGATCATTTTTTACTACGGCGGCAACCGTCAAATATATGGGGTTATAAGGGAAAACAGTGAAATGAGATGATGTTTCGGAGTAGAAATATGTTTGATTAAGAAAAATAAAATAAAAAACTGAATATCGACTTCATTTCATATAGAATAGAATATTTTTATTGTAAAAACATGAGTATACATCATAACATGTGCAAGGTCTTATAATAATGGTTAGATCTGCATGTTTTGCCATTAATGGCGTACAAAAACAACATATTTGGTTTAAAATAACCACATAAGATCTGAGTCTAAACAACAAAACAATTTTTTTTTCCATCGTAATACTACGTAAAAAAGAAGAAAATGTACAGATTAGGTTTTATAGATTTGAGATTCAAATTGTAAAATATCGTAATTGCAGAGAATACAGTTAATTAATTGCGTTCATTTAAGAAATCCGATATGGTATAATAGCATTTATTTCCAAGATATTTTTTTAAATGTACTTTAAATAGAGCAGTAGGCATTTGTCTAATACCCTTTGGGATTTTATTATATATGATTGGCGCTAAACAAAAAAAACTTTTTCGCATCAATGCCGTGGTTGACCTTGGTACACATAATTTATTATTATCCCGTCGATTACGAATAGATACGTCTGATAGTTTCCTGAATAGGTTAGGATTGGTTCGCACAAAATTTGCTACTTCATAAATAAATAAGGACGGCAGAATTTTATACTTTATAAAATACTGTTTGCAACTATCAATTATTTTCAAACCAAACATAGCTCTAATACATCTCTTTTGTGACCTAAAAATAATTTCTCTATTTGTACAGTTTCCCCAAAATAAAACTCCAAACCTCAATATCGAGCCGACTATACCATGGTAGGCAGTTATAAGGGCATTGGTACTTATGATAGGTTTTAGTTTATAGAGAGCATAGGCAGAAGAACATATTTTTTTATTTAATTTTATAAGTACCTATATTTAACATGACATAACGTAACGCACGTATCTGAAATTTCTCAGTAGCAGCCCGGAGTCTGGATTTGTGCCCGGTAGATGGCAATAGGCTCGCCCCCTATTACATGGGACTCAAACATAACTGGCGAAATGTGGGTGTTACTATACTATAAGTACACCTCTGCCTAACCCTTCGGGGAAACAAGGCGTGATGTTATGTTATGTTATAACGTAACGCTTGTATTCCCAGTGTACGTAGAAGTGCACAGTATACCTACTCCATTTTGCCAGTTTTATTGCTATGTAATAAATGTATAGGTACAAAAATAACAGCATAACAGTTTTAAGACATGGTGACTATGATGGATAAAGCATATATTTATTTATTAAATTAAGACTTTATGCAAAATTAAATAAAATACTATAGTAGGACTTGTCAAGACATTGCCAACGAGTCCAAACACTGATGCTATCTTGTTTTGTTAAGGAGTTCCTATGACCACCGTTTCGTTCCATCATCAAACCCTGGACACCTCCCAGTATAACAGCACTTGTCAGTACATATCCAATGACTCCAAACACGATGATGCTATTGTGTTTGGTTGAGGAGTTCTTATACCTACCTTCTGGCTGCATCATCAGACCATGGATACAACTTTCGGATATAGCACTAGTCAAGACAAAGCCAACTAGTTCAAACTCAATGGTGCTATCTTGTTTGGTTGAGAAGTTCCTAGGGCCACCTTCCGGCTTCATCATCAGACCCTGAAAACCAACTAATGTAATAAATAGCACTTGTCAATTCAATCTGCCCAAACACGATGGTGCTATCTTGTTTTGTTGAGGAGTTCCTATGCCATCATCCTGCTCCATCATCAGGCCAGCTCCATGGTATCATTTTTTTGCTTTGTCACTGAAGTTATATAAGTATATCAAGTTTCAGCTAAGTCGGTTGCCAGGACAATGGGAGTAACCAGAAACATAATTATGAACGAAGCAAGCTAATATAAAGCTTGTAAAAAATATAATAGATGTGTGCGTTTATGTGTGTGTTGTAGGTATCACGTATCTGGTGAAATGTGGATGTTCTTTTTAAGTAGTAGAATAAGTTTGTTGTTTGTTCTCCTATAAAATAGAGCTGTTTCTGTGCCTACCCCTTATTGGAATGCAGGCGTTATATTATGATTTAAGCTTAATATCACTAATACATATAAGTTAACACTTTTTGCTTTGATCTCATTCATTGTGGAGGATAACACAAGCAAGTAAACCTATAAGCTTAGAAGTGTTCCTTTGCCTACCCCTCCGGGGATTACTGGTATGATGTTATGTATTCCACGTCTATGTGGGGAATCACTAAATAGGTTCCTAACGTGGGAAAAGTCTGGGTGTCTTATAAATCTCTGCCCATCCCTTACAGGATTACAGGCGTAATGTTATTTGTTATGTTTTAGTTTAGTTTTATATTAGTTACCAATCATTGCGTTTGATTTCTTTCACTTTGACGAAAAATACATATACTTATTGAGGTTTACCTACCTCTGCCTATCCCTCCGGAGAATACTGGTGTATTCCACCATTCCACGTCTATGCGGGGGAATCATTAAATAAATACCTAACTTGGGAAAAGTCTGGGTGTTTTAAATATCTCTGTCCTAACCTATTTTTCTTTCTTTCTTTCAATTTCAGACTTACGTTGCGTAGTGACACGGGGCGCCGTCATTTTGTAACACCATGGTTTGTCTAAGTCCAAGACTCATATCTCTCAACAATAATGGAAGTTCATTTTCCAAGAAGTTTCGGTAGGTTTCACCATTAAGTCTGGACGGCAATTCAAACGGACTAACTAGTTTACCATTGAGGATATCAGACCAGAAGTTAACGCTGAAATGATGTTGAAACATTGAAGCTCTCACTTCGTGTGGATTTTCAATCACCCATGTGTGGTAATTATGAATATTCCAGATCGCTCAAATCATCATCTGACCATAAAACTTTATTGGAAAACCCAGGATCCTCTTGATCTTTCGTTTCTTTGCGATCCGGGTCAGCTTTAGAGATTCCTTTATGAATGCCGCGTCGACCAGGAATCCGGCCTGCCATTAAAGTGTTGTGCGTGTTAATAAAACACGATGGTTGGTATATCGCTCTGGTTGCGGCCCACCACGACAGTTTGTTCGTTCGCGATATAGTCGCGCTGCTTCACAGCCGTTTCCTCGTGCAACTCCATAAAAATAATGCATTTCTGCATATTCACTTAACGTGTAATTCATCTCTTACACTTCCAAGTAAACAAAGTCCAAATCAGAATGCAAAACACAATCCAATAAACGAGCAAAGTAGTCAAACAAGTAGGTAGCGGGGTCCGTGGGCAAAGCGAGTGTGGTAAAGACAAAATGGCGACACGTGTAACAGCAAACACAAAGACGAGTGAGCACGGCTGAGGTAACTTGTTTTGCGTTGGCTTCGGTTGCGCGCTGCCTCTCTTGCCACTGAGAGTGAGAGAGAGAGAGATAGCAATAATTCGGTCTCTTATCCTCTCGGCCCATTATTATTACAGGTAAAAGAGTTGCGCCCACGTTTACAACCCATGATTCGCGAGAACGGATTGCGCAAAATTCATTAAACTTAAACTAAAAACTCTTGTTTCCTTAACTAAAAAAAACCTCCAATTGTTTAAATCTTAGCTTCCCTGCAGTCATTTTTGGTTAGTTAACAAACTAATTAACCTTAGGAAAGAGAAAATGGCCAATTTTTTTTTTAATCGGATATCTAATTTTAAGAATTTTCCACCTCGCTCTCTTTGAAGGCCGATTTTAGCCAAAGTCTCCCATTAAGTACTACTTTTTTAATGATTATAAAAGCTGAGAGTTTGGCACATTTTCGCGGCCTACTTAGGAACCATGAAATCACCATTTTAGATTTTAAATTTAACGGACGATGGGCAACTTACTATGGACCCGTCCCCACTTTTTTTTAAAAACCTTTTTAAAAAACCTTTTTAAAAAAACTTTTTTTTAAATTGCTTAAATGAAACAGACCCCAACAGATGGATCGGATGCAGCGGACCAATTAGCTGGTCTCCATGCTCACTTGACCTCAACTCCATCGATTTCTTCACTTGGGGCTATGACAAGGAAATAGCATATGCCCGAGAGTGTTCAAGTGAACAAGAGCTGAGGCAGAAGATTGCAGAAGCCGAACGGGTTGTGAGAGAGAACAGAGAAGCTTTTAGACAATTGACAGACAATTTCTTACGTAGGCGTAGAATATGTATTGCTGCTGGAAGTGGCCACTTTGAAAACCTTTTGTAAATGTTAAAAATATTTTTATTTTCACATTATCATCTGTGATTTATTAAAAAAACCACTTCTTACTTAAAACTTTTCTTATCCAACCTCTAAAGCTATTTGTTGGTTAGTTTCCAGTATTCTCATCATTAATTAACTTTAGGAACGTGAAAATGGCCCAATTTTTTTTTTTAAATCAGATGTCTAATTTTAAGAATTTTCCAACTCGTACCTGCCATTGAAGACTTCGTAACTGTCATTGAAGGCCAATTTTAGCTAAAGTAGCCCATTAAGTACTACTTTTCTTTAAGGAATATGGAAGCTTAGTCTGGCGCATTCTTGAGGCCTACGAAGGAACCATGAAATCACCTTTTAGATTTTTTATTTAAATTTGAAAATTTCTGTCATAATTCACCAAACGTAAATTTTTCACTTTAGACCAACATTTTCATAACTTTCATCACAGTTACAAAGCTAATTATTTTATGCATAAAAGAACGACTCATGAAAATTCAGTTGCAAAAAATAAAATTTCGACGGTCTTCTACTTATTTTTTAGAATTTTTTTAAGTTGGTCAGGTCGAAAACTCAAAAATTCAGAAAAAATGAATAAATCGAAAACTGAAAAGTTGCGGAACATACATGGGGGTGATTCGGATACCCTACGATAAGAGGGACCAAATTTTTTTTTTGGACGTCAATGTTCCGGGCAACCTGTATACAGCTTCTGACTGTATTAATGATTTCTGTAAAGCTTTTAAACTACAGCTGACATAGCTAAATAAAAACGATTCAAACTCTTTTAAAAAGATAGTCATTATAATAATGTTTATAATGTTTTAAACGTAGGTAAATGCTATGGTCGATTCAAATTCAAATTAATTTATTTGCGAGAATGTAGGTTTACAAAGTATGATCTTAAAACTACACTGACCCATTTAAATTCTACCATTACAATATGGTGTGCAAATAGTTCATTGTATCCTACCCAATTATAATATTATTTAATTAAATTAAAAAAAGACAACAACAACATTATGCGCTCGAGCATTAGGGTTTTTATGGAACAAATTTTTATTAATTAATTGATGTCAAAGTTATACCTTATGCATAGGTATAACTTTATCTACGATTTTTTATAGACGTCCTGTATAGGTCCGTCTCTTTCTCACACTGAGGTAATATTAAAATAATACTGCTTTATGAGGTGGTAGTTGGCCCCCAGTTTACTATAGTGTCCTCTTAAGAATATTTATTTAATTGTAATTGATAAGTTTAGGATTTTTAGGGAAACCCTTATTATGTATATATAACGGTACAACTTAACTGTTGACTGTTACTCTGCATACATTTCTATATGCCAACGGCCTTGAGTGCATAGCTTGCGTGTTCTGTGATGAGCTCACGTAACGCGTCGTAAGTCCACCCAGTAATAGGACTCGCCCATCAAGGAGCGCTATCCATAAAAAGAAAAGTCCTGACTGACTGACTGATTCACTGACTAATTGACTGACTCATCAACGCCCAGCCCAAACCCTTGGACCTAGAAAGCTGAAGTTTTGCACAGAGGTTCCCTTGAAAATGTAGACAAGGAACAAGGAAGGATTTTTTTAAATTCAACCCCTAAGGGAGTGAAATAGGGGATGAAAGTTTGTATGGAAAATCATCTTTTGTAGTTTAAACCATGAACATTGGTATTTAGCATTCTGGTTAAAAATTAAAAACCACTAAGTATTTCATCGTTTTTGGAAAATCATCCCCCAATGGGGGAAAATAGGGGATGAAAGTTTGTAAGGAAGGAATTGGTATTGAGCTTTTTGTTTAGACATTACGAATGAAATGTTTTGATGTTTTTGGAAAATCATCCCCTAGTAGGGGGTTAAAAATCCTTACTAACTCATCATCGGTCAGCCCGATTTTCGCCATCGCCAAAGACACTTTAATAATTCAGAGAATAATAACTTTACTAAGTTCCGTACTTGTAGTTATTTTTTTCGAAATGCCCACGGGTGTCTCTTGAAAGGAGAGACGGTTAGCACTCCCCTTAACAAGCAGGGAAATTCCCACGGGATAGGGATTAAAGTGGATTTATATTTTCGCCTTAAAGTTGCCTTCAAATTTGGCATGCAAGTAAGTAGGTAATTTTCCGTTCCGTTATAATATATTCCGTTAACATTGTTAGGTTTTAGGATTTTTGGAACGAAGTTCTTTTACGCGGCTTGCGGTAGGAGTAAACTGGCAGAAATCGTCACAAACGAAAAAGCGTTCATACTAATATGCCCATTCCATGCGATTTTTTTTGTATGAAATTCTTCAATTGGATCGATTTTTCGAATTTCTTTCGAATTTCTTACGAATTGGTCAAAATGAAAATCCAAGATGGCGGCTGCGAATATTTTGTTTTTGTTTTCAATCATAAGTGAGAAGAAACTTCGTTCCTGACAGGGGTCCCCCGACCGAACACGTGTTTTATCCTCCATCAATCACTTATATCAATCCGCGCGCCGCTCCTCGGATCCTATATAAGCAGTGCGAAAAGACATTATTTACCTGGATTAAGTGAACATAGGTATATATTATGTAGGGAAAGCTGATTTTTTTTTCGCGATTTCAGGTTTGATCCCATAGTAAAAGTTGTTCATAATGATGAGTACAATGACCCCTTAACAGATTAACACTGATTTAAATTACACCTTGTATAATAGATATATTAATACAGCCCGAGACACGATTCGTGAGCACAAAATCCATCTTAACTTTAACTGCCCTCGTCAGCGTGCTCTTGTATTCTGTTTTCTATCTGTATATAAATATGCTTGATCATATAGGGATTTCATTGCTCCCGCCCGTGTGCAACCTGCCGTGATAGGAAATAAGATTCGTTAGGTTAAGAGAAGAGTTTGTGCTCACGACTCGTGCCGGCAACTATAACCAGCTTTTGCCCGCGGCTTCACCCGCGTGGATGTCGGAAAATATCCCACGGGAATGTACTACCGGGACTAAAAGTACCTACCCTATGTGTTAACTCGTCAAAATGTAGGGAACACCTGATTTTTTTTTCGCAATTTCGGGTTTGCTCCCATAATAAAAATTGTTCGTAATGATGAGTACAATGACCCCTTAAGAGGTTAACTCTGATTAAAATAACACCTTTTATAGCTAAGTATATAAAAATGGATGTGTGTATGTATGTGTCTTTCTGTATGTTGCCTATGGACTCCTAAATGGCTGGAGCAATTTTTATAAAATTTTCAGGAAATCTTCAGATTAGGCCAGCGGGTGATCCTGTGAAAAAAATAAACATAGGTACTTACTCTAAAATATTCACATAGTAAGTTATTAAGAAAATGCTCTAATTTTGCTTTTTTTCCAAATCATTAACACTACTCTTAGGGTGCTCACATAAAGAAACAGGTTTCCGGTACAGGTGAGTCTGTGCGGGTCGGTACCGGTTGGTGCAGGTATAATATTCCCGTGTTATCTTATGCGCTCACTTATGAAGAAACAGGTTTATACTTGTCGGTGCCGACTACCTGGACCGAGCCATACCGATCCGACCCGTACAGGCTCGCCTGTACCGGAAACCTGTTTCTTTATGTAAGCACCCTTCGACGTGATCTTGTTTAAAATCATTAAAAGTCGGTTATCGTCGCCTTAAGGCTCACGCAGATAGGTGCGACGCGACGGGATTCTGGTAGAACAATTTCCATGAAGTTTTAATAGAAATAAATTGTTCTACTAGAGTCGCGTCGCGCTGTCGCGTCGCGCCTGTCTGCGGGAGCCTTTATAACGCTCACGGCTCAAGTGTGCTGCTTGGGCTGCTATCAATCACCTACCTGATACGTCTGTACTAGTGTACCGCTGGTACTTGGTACTGCATTCCGATTTTCCGTTAGGTACTCATCTTTTGAAGCAAGAAGTGTCTTGCTTCCCGAATTCCTGATTGGTGCAAACGTGGGTGATTTGTCGTCGTCTATTGAAGCAGACTAGTTCCAGACTATCAGTGTATCTGGGAAAGTCATAAGAAGGATGCTGTTGACTGACATGACACTGAAAATTAGAAACTAATAAATACCTAAAATTTTTGTTTGTCCTTCCTTAAAATTGTTTAATAATAAATTACCTATTTGACTATTACACGCATGTGATTGTTTAGAGGACAGAATCTCACAGGAAGTATATAAATATTCACGCAGTTTCCTTCAACTTAATGTCTAAAAACTTCCGTAAATTAAGTTCTTGACCTTTGGGTAAAAAACGGCAATAATGCAATATTTTTCATACCTATTTATAAAAATAAATAGACACTACACACACAGACACAGCCCCCCCCACACACACACACAGACACAGATACTTCAGTTACTGGGTTGTGGAGGTCAGATAGGCAGTCGCTCCATCTGAAATGCTGGTATTCAGCAGCATCCGGTTAGACTGGAAGCCGACCTCAACATAGTTGGGAAAAGGCTAGGCAGATATATTGATTGAAATAGACAGTGTAACTGGTACCTAGGTTACATTACGTAGTAGGTACCTAATACCTTCTACCGATATCACTACTAAGTGCTACTCTGTGTGATGTGATCCATTATGATGTAATTATAGTACCTTGGGAGGCACATTAGTGCCTCCCAAGATACCTAATAAACTGTACTAATCCTAAAGCCGATGTCTAAACCTAATTCAAATTCATGAAATGGCGGCTAAAGGGAAAAAGTTTTAAATTCCATGAGCTAAACCTTGATTGTCTCCATTTCTGACTTTGAAGTATTTCCCTAAAATCCTAAGTTATATCCTAGCATCATAAATTGTATAGTTTTGATTAAGAGGCCGTGCACAAAATTCACTCGCTAGAGTTTAGGCAAATTCGTTGCGATGTTATGTTTGTGTGCAAAGATCGAGCGTAGTGATCGCTTAAACAGTTTTGATCCTATAGATGATATTTTTTAAGTTATATGTATAGTTACGGTTAACAAATAAGTCTGGAATGTTTGTGTATATTATTCGTTTAGTAAATTTATCACAATCAACATAAAAATGGTACAATTTGGCGATAGATGCGTTTAGGTACGTTTAGACATTCAGTAAGCGTTTTACATAAATACGAGTAGAGTAGTATATTAAGGTAAGTAATTAAATGTTTCTCTTCACCGATGTCAATTATGGCTTAGATAAACTTACTAAGTACAAAGACATTGAAAAGTCTTATTGAGACTGACTGGGACCGTATTTGAAACCTGTATTAAAAAAAAAAACAATAAAATAGGAGCATTGGAATTGGATTGGGATAAAAAAATAAGTTTTGAAAAATGCATTCCACACATATTAGATCTTTAGGTACCTATGAAATTGGGTAGCTCGCCGTCCGGTAAGGACCAAGCCCGAGGCGACGGCGCGTTGTGTTCCACGCGCGCCTCAAAGAGATGTCAGCACTATTGACGGGGTCCGCTAGGGCCGATGTCAGCTAGGGTTGCGGGATGTTCGAAAGAGTCACCGTGGCCCCGGCACAGGCAACGGAAGGAACACGGGTGGGTTTTAGTCAGTAAAAGTCTGACACGCCCTCCCGCTCCGCCCAGAGCGGGAGAAGTCATTTGATGATTTCCCATCCACAAAAAAAAAAAAGATACCTATGAAATTGCCGTTTTATTTTAGTGGCCGCGAATTTAGAATTCCAAGTCAAACTGTAACTATAACAATTTACAGTTCGAATTTGCAGTTTAATAAAACGACTATTTCTGAAATAGTCGTGAAAGACCTATTTTCGTGGTGTAATTCGTGGCTCACCTGGACGGAAAGTACTCTATATACTGGAGCTAGTAAATTTTACTCGAAGGTAACATTGCTTTATTTTTAAAAAGAAACAAATCTGTATTCAAAGATTAATTACTTATTTATTTCTTTATGTATTTATTAATTTATTGCTTATCCACAAGCTCCTCAATAACTAAGTTAAAAACGATTCAAAATGTTGTGTCTCTCAGTGGTACTGAGCGAGTTTTTCTTGGATCGACTATTTCAGGTAAAAGGCATGTATTGTACAAGCCTTTTTTTCCATCTTAGTCTTCCAATAACTAT
Organism: Fissipunctia ypsillon; assembly: GCA_947568875.1. Taxonomy (NCBI): domain Eukaryota; kingdom Metazoa; phylum Arthropoda; class Insecta; order Lepidoptera; family Noctuidae; genus Fissipunctia; species Fissipunctia ypsillon. The sequence continues at coordinate 13,288,392 of OX387654.1, read as the reverse complement.
CATCCCTATATATTTTCTCTACTTTTAGCGGCTGCTCAGGCCCTGTCCATACAGTAACAAGGCACAAATCTTGCTTTGTGATGTGGAGTTGGCCTTGAGTACTTGGTACCACCAGTCATGATTAGAGATGGGCGGATGGGCAAAAAATGGGTAGGTAAGAAATGGGAAGGAAAGGGTAAAATAGGTAGAAACTGTGCGGGATACACATTTATGTGCTGGGTTGGTGAGGAATAAAACCAGTGTTGAAGCTTGAAGCCTTCTTTAATCTTCTTGTAGTGTTCCTATTTCTTCAACTGCTGCCCGCTGACTGTGCCGATACCGTTTTGTTTTTTGGGGAATGGCATCTCGCAGTTCAACCTATAAGAGGTTGTCGACTGCTTAACCGGGCTTTCCTGTGGATGCTTCAATAAATTAAGGCCTCCAGCCAGGCTTAAAACTAAGACTAAAAACTAAGCGACTACACGCTAAGGGCACCCCCTGTGGGGTACGGACCTCGGCTTAGGGCGTCGCTGGGAGAGGACAGCAATGGGACATGCTGGATCGAATTATTTGGGGGCAAATTTAGAATTACGGGCTCAGCTGCGCGGGCTGGCTCGAGCAAGGGTCGGGGTGGGTATGGACGGGGGCGTCGCGGTGGCCCTCAGCGGCGAGGGCGGAAGCACGGCGGTCTCGATTTGAGTTTCCGGATCGTGCTGGTGGCGGGATTACTCTCCTGGAGGAGAGTTATGGCGTCATCCGGGACGGTTAGGGCGTGCCTAGGACGGCGGATGCGACTTATGCGTGACGGTGTGTAGCGGGCGGCCGCCGCAATCAGGGGATTCGGGTGTTTGGAGGCAGATTCGAAGAAACGCTTGGCGAGGCGTTTCATGAACTGCTGGACGGTTGGGATTTTTAGATCAACGTGAAGAGACTCGTTGCGTACATAATAGGGTGCCCCCGTGACCTTTCTGAGGAAACGGTTCTGTAGGGTCTGCATCCTATGGAGCAAGTGTGGCTTAGCGTGCGCAAATACAACACAAGCGTACGTCATGATGGGACGGATGACTGCGGTGTAGATACGCAGCTTGCACTTAAGAGATAGTTTGCTACGCGCGGTCAGGATGAAATGAAGCCTGCCGAGAGCGCAAGCGGCACGCGAACGAGCCGTCTTGATGTGCTCTCTGAAGGTCAGGTGTTGATCCAAGATCACGCCAAGGTATTTGGCTTGCTTCTCCCAAGGGATCGGCTTGCCATACATGGTGATCGGGCTAGGAGGTGCGGAAGCGCGGAGTCGCGGTCGCGTGAAAAGGACGGCCTGACTCTTATCGGGATTGACCTCAATCCTCCACTTCCGGAACCAGACGCCTAAAGCGTTTGCGGAGTTTTGGAGAGTTCTGGCGATAGAGTTCTGGCACCGCCCTGTGTAGTAGATAGCTGTGTCATCGGCGAAAAGCGCCAAATGAGTCATGCTACATTTGGGGATGTCGCTCGTGAAGAGCGAGAAGATGAGAGGAGAAATCACCGAGCCCTGAGGGACACCGGCGCGTAAGGGGTGAGGGGAGGAGAGTGTACCCTCAATGCGATAGCGAAAGGTGCGGTTCGACAAAAAGTCTCGTAAGATGAGCACGAGACGGTCAGGCACCCCGAGTTGGTACAGCTTATATATTAAGCCGTTGTGCCAGACCTTGTCGAACGCTTTCGCTATGTCGAAGAACAACATGCCTGTCGTTGCCTTGCGCTGGAAGCCAGCGCTTAGGTGCTCAACGATTCGGTGAACTTGCTGGATGCAAGAGTGATGGGTCCTGAAACCAAACTGTTCACTAGGGATAAGGCTCTTAGCCTCGGCAAAATCTTTGAGACGCTTATAAATAAGCCTCTCATATATTTTGCCGAGGACATTGAGGAGACTAATGGGGCGGTAACTAGTAGGCTCAGACTTGGGCTTGCCTGGCTTGGGGATACCGATGACGGTGGCCTCTTTTCATGTCTGCGGAAAGATGTTGTTGCTGAGAGCACCATTGAAGATGGCGGTCATTAGCATTATTAGGGGGGCGGGGAGGAGTTTGAAAACCCTATTGGTGATACCGTCCGAGCCAGGGGCCTTCCGATCCTGTAGCCCTTTAATGATGTCGTGCACCTCGTCTGGAGTGACGGGAGGCAACGGATCATCAGGGTCTTCCACAGGGGGAAGAGCAGCCCTGCGTTCGACTTCGGCGTCGACCTTGGCAAAGTGCGCTTGGTCAGCTGGTTGGGAGCTAGGAGAACATTGAGACTCCAGGCTGTCGGCTAGGCATTCTGCCTTTTCGGGATTGTCGAATGCGATGCTCTTGTCAGGGCGAATGAGGGGAGGCATTGTAGCCTCCCCAGTGGAGGTACGCATTTTGCGTTGGAGTTGCCAGAAGGCCAGATGGTTGGGCTCGAGCTCGCTGAGCATCTTGTCCCAGCCCTCGGAACGCCACTCCGTTATACGTTTCTTTACAGCACGCTGTAAATGGCGCATGTGGGCTTTGTTCGCGTCGCAGGGAAAGGAGTCGTAGGCACGAATGGCCGCGTTCTTCTCGGTTATCAGTTCACGTACGTCAATCGGTAACTTCCAGCGATGGTCATCCATCGCCGGAACTTCCCGCGAACAATCCGTCAAAACGGATTGAACGTGTTCTGTAAACAAGTCGATTGCACCCGTCGTGTCTTCGACTGACACTATGTGGTCGGGGATTTTATCCAAGTGAGGCGACGTGGTGGATTTCAGCTGTTCGCTTACTTTCCTCCAGTCGGTTATCACTTTGGTTCGAGGGGGCTGGTTAGGATCGAGCGGGCCCGAATAAGGGGCAAAGAGCATGGTAATTGGGCGGTGATCCGAGTTGAGTTCGTGGTGCGTCTCAATAGAGTGCAAACGAAGGTTTACATTCTTGATTAGCGCAACATCGAGCACGTCTGGAAGCTGGCTGGGAACGCCAGGGTAGTGGGTTGGGTTCATCGGAGCGATGACATCGAAGTTGAGGGAGGCACCTAGGTTGAACAGTATCCTACCTCTGGTGGAGGTCGTGTTGCTGTTCCAGGCGGGATGCTTGGCATTGAGATCCCCCGCCAAGATGACGGAGTCACTCAGACCGAAGAGGACAGTTAGGTCCTTGGTGATCGCGGTGGGATCCTCCGCACCATTGGCAGGCGGGAAGTAGGCAGAGATGATGGTGATTGGTTGATGACCAGTCATGCCGAGCCGACAGATTGAGACCTCAAGATGAGAGACTAGTGGAGGAGGGTCCATAGGACTACAGCAAAGAGACCTTTTGTAGTATATAAGGGTGCCACCCTTGTGGCAGCGGGACCTGTCATTGCGAACTATGTCATAGTTGGTGATTTTCGGGTCCCGCTGATGGGGCTTCAGGAAGGTCTCTTGAATGAGCATAATGTCAAGCTGATGATCACGCAGAAAGGTGGCGATCTCATCGCGTTGACCGGTAATTGCATTGGCGTTGAAGACGCCTAGTTTAAGGGAGCGGGGTTTGAGGGACCTAATCTTTTGTAAATTCATAATGGAATTTAAAAAGTTAGATTTTCGAGAGCTTGCGATACCTCGGGGTACGCATTGAAGATCTCAAGGAGACGAAGAGCGTTTCCTTGAGCGGCACGGATCCTTCACCATGGCGTTGGCCGCCGGGGTGTAGAAAACAGCGAATACGCTGAGAAGCACCTGTGGGTTTGAAGGCTGATGGCCTGAGGGAGGGGACCTGATTGCTGCCGTGGGAACCGGCGCAGCCTTGAGAGCGGCGGCGGCCACAGGAGCCACTGGAGCTGCTGCCGGGACCGGCGTGGCAGTGGCCAATGGCGCAGGGATGGGTTGAGAGGGCGGCACCGAGGCCGAAGCTGCCTTAAAGTTGACCCATGGGGAGGGTCTCTGAGGAGCGAGGCGCTCGGGCAACTGAGCAGAGGGGAGCTTTACGCTCGGGCTTTCCCTTTGCTGGCGCTCGCTGGCACGCTTCGCCAGCTTGGCCGAGGATGATTTTGGGGCTTTACTGCATCCCCGGTAGTTAGCTGGGTGACCAGCTTGCCCGCAGAGCACACAACTTGGAGGTTCTGTGCAGAGAGTCCTGTCCTTGGGGCGAGGGCAGTCCGCAGTGCCATGCCCGCCCAGACACTTAACGCATCTGGGAGTTGCGTAGCAGTGCGACTGGGAGTGGCCGTATAATTGGCAACGGTGGCACTGGCCAACGATATTGGATTTCCTGGGCTTCTCAATAGAGATGCCCGACAGTGAACACACCGACTTCACTTTGAAGATCGGGTGATGACCCTCAACGGGGTCGCAGATCACCAGGACCATGTCGTATACAAGGCCCTGTTTCGCCCGGTGAAGGCGGTGAACTGCAGACACTGGGATACCCTTGGAGATCAGGTCTGCCTTGATCTCTTCGGTGGCGATCTCCTTCGGGATACGCCTGATGACCACTCTAGTCGGAGTTTCCTCCGGGAGGGAGAATGTGTGAAAGGAGTACTTCCTTTCACGAAGAATTCGGACAAGGTCCCTGTAGTCCGAGGACGAGGGGACAGTAACCTTGATGCCCTGCTGGGTAGATCGGGCATTGGTGTATTGGATCTTGCGATCCACGCAAACTTTAGAGATTTCTGTCCACTTGGACTTATCTTGGATGTATAAGGGGGGCGGGGGACGCACCTTCCTCTTTGAGTCCGTTGGGATAGGACTGGCTGAGGTGGGTGATCGGGTGGGTGCCGAGCCGGAAGTAGAGGAAGGGGCAGGGGCAGGGGCGCAGGCAGGGGCGCAGTCAGGGGCGGATGGGATGGCTGCCGCCAGAGGCTTTTTGGCCTTGCCGGCCTTTGAGGAGGCGCTCTTCTTCCTCTTCCCTCCCTTTCCGACGACTTGATAGTCGTCTGAGGAGGAGGAGGAGGAGGAGGAAGTGAGCGAGATTTCGTCTTAGGACTCTGATTCCGAAGGAGGGGTGGAGGTGTCCATCACCTCGGGCTGGGGGGAGACTACTGACGGCATAGAGTCCGCCGTAAAAGGGGTGCCCCTGTCTGCTACAGGGGGAGAAAGCGGGCTCTCTAGAGCCTCGCTTGGGTCGAGGTGGCGACTACGCCAAGCCTTCCCATATTTTAGCAAGAAGTCGGGGTCCTTGAAAAGGACCTCTCTTGCGAAGGCTACGATGTCGGCGTCAGACATCGTAGCAATAGTAAATTAAGAAATTAGAAAAATAAGGGGACCTAAAAGATCCTACTCCCTGGGTGGATGGGCCCGGGGGTGTGTGGCCCTCCCTATCGGGTGCAGACAGGGAGGTGTGTGCCTACTTGTGAGCCCTAGAGCTGAAACCTGTCGCCAATCTTAATGTGCGACAGGGCCCTGACCAGTCTAGCGCGAAGGGTGTAGACACACCCTAAAGACGCTAGGTGAGTCGCTGTGGAAGCAAAACTGTCACCAGAGCCGACTAGGAGACCCCCCAAGGCCGGTTAACTCTGGGACCCGTCCAATTGACTGCCTTACCCTGAAGGGGCTCAGCGGGTGTGTTGGGTCAACACCCCCTTGACTTGGTTGTCACCGTGAGGTATCCGTCAAGGACCACGAAACTGTGGTTTTTACCCTGAGAGGGTCAAGGAGACACGCCGAACGTTTATTTGACGGACGACGTTAAAGAAATAGTTTATCAACGATCGCCTTGAAAAAGGCAATAATTGACAACGGGTGCAGTCAGGGACTACAGGAGTCGTTCCGTGACGTGACGTCACGAACGATCGTCGATGGCGGTGAGTCAGCGGTGAGTCAGCGGTGCAGCGAGCGAATGCGTCAGCGGCACGACCGTCCACAGCGGTGTCGAGCGAGCGAGCCACCCTCTGTGCCGATACCGTTTTTTTTTTTTTTTTAACAATGGCATCTCGTAGTTGGCCAAGAGTGGCCGTGACTACTTAACCGGTCAATCCTGTGGCTGCCTTAAGCTAACTCAAAGCCTCCAGCCAGGGGCGTGTTACTTACAATACTAAGTGACTGCGCGCTAAGGGCACCCCCTGTGGGGTACGAACCTCGGCTTAGGGCGTCACTGGGGGGACAGCTAGTTGGGACAGGCTGGATCAAACTTGGGTGATTATTATTAACAGGGGAATTTAAAGCTACAGGCTCAGCTTCGGCGCGGGCTGGCGCTTCTTCGAGCAAGGGATGGGGGGAATTATTAATTCGGGGTATTCGCGATGGACCTCGGCGGCGGGGTCGGAATGTCGGTCTTTTGTTCTTGTAAACTGTACTAGAAGCCCTATTGCTTTCTTGGAGGAGAGTAATGGGGTCGTCTGGGTCAAGAAGAGTATGCCTCGGACGGCGAACTTTACTGATGTTGGAGGGGGTATAATTTGCGGCCTCGACAACTAGGGGGTTGCGATGTTTGGCGGCGGTATCAAAGAAACGCTTGGAGTTACGTTTCATGAATTGGAGGATGGTGGGGATTTTGAGATCGAGGTGGAGGATCTCGTTCCGGACATAGAAGGGGGATCCCGTGATCATTCGGAGGGCACGGTTCTGGAGGGTCTGCATCCTATGGATGTGGTGGGGTTTTGCGTGTGCAAAGACTGCACAGGCGTACGTCATAATAGGGCGTATGTACGCCGTGTAAATGCGCAACTTGCACTTTAGTGACAATTTGCTTTTTGCATTCATTATGGAGTGGAGTCTACCGAGAGCGAAAGCGGCGCGCGAACGAACCTGCTTTATGTGCTCTGCGAAGGTGAGGTGCTCATCGAGAATCACACCTAGGTATTTGGCTCGCTTCTCCCAAGGGATAGGCTTACCGAACATGGTGAGTGGTCGGGGGGGGGTGGGCTTAAGGCGCGGTTTGGATTAAAGAACCGCTTGGCTTTTGTCAGGATTCACTTCGATTCTCCACTTCCTGAACCAGTCGCCAAGTTTGTTGACTGCTCTTTGGAGAGTGAGAGAGATCGGGGCTTGTTTGAAGCCTGAGCAGTAAATGGCCGTGTCGTCTGCGAACAGAGCCAACTGTGCCTTTTTGCTCCTGGGTATGTCGCTGGTGAACAGCGTGAAGATGAGGGGGGCCAGCACAGAGCCCTGGGGGACGCCTGCGCGGATAGGGTGGGGGGAGGATAGTGCTCCTTCGATGCGATAGCGGAAGGTGCGGTTCGACAAGAAGTCTCGTAAGATGAGTACGAGACGGTCCGGCACACCAAGTTGGTAGAGCTTATATAATAAGCCGTTGTGCCAGACTCTGTCGAACGCTTTCGCTATGTCGAAGTATATAACACCCGTCATCATGCCACGCTGGAAGCCAGCGTTTATGTGTTCGATGATGCGGTGGGCCTGATGCACACAAGAGTGCTGGGTTCGAAAACCAAACTGTTCGTTTGGGATGAGGCCTTTTGTTTCGGCATAGTCTCTGAGACGCTTATAAATAAGTTTCTCATAGACTTTGCCGAGGACATTGAGCAGACTGATGGGGCGGTAGCTCGAGGGCTCAGATTTGGGCTTTCCAGGCTTGGGGATGCCGATGACAGTGGCCTTTTTCCATGCATCTGGGAAGATGTTATTGCTCATGGCACCATTGAAGATGGTGGTCAGTAGCATTATAAGGTGGGCAGGGAATAGATGTATTACCCTGTTTGTGATACCGTCTGAGCCGGGAGCTTTACGGGGCTTTAAACCCTTGATGATATCGTGCACTTCGTCTGGAGTGACGGGAGGCAGAGGATAGTCAGGGTTTTCAACGGGGGGAAGGGAGGCTCTACGTTCGACTTCAGCGTCGACTTTTGACAAGTGAGCTTGGTCTACTGGTTGAGAGCTGGGAGAGCATTGGGCCTCAAGGCTATCGGCCAGGCATTCAGCCTTGTCGGCATCGTCGAAGGCGATAGTCTTGTCAGGGCGGAGTAGGTGGGGCATGGAGACTACATCTTTGGACTTTAGTTTCCTTTGGAGTTCCCAGAAGGCCTGATGAGTGGGCTCTAGGTCGTTGAGCATCCTGTCCCAGCCAGCGGTACGCAGCTCCGCTAGGCGTGTCTTTACAGCTCGCTGTAAATGGCGCATATGGGCTTTGTTCGCAAGGCAGGGGAAGTTGCTGTATGCACAGACAGCCGCGTTCTTCTCGCGCAACAGTTCACGCACATCGTCCGGCAATCTCCAGCGACGGTCATCGTCCGCTGGAGTTACCTTTAAACAGTCGTTCAGGACTGATTGTACGTGCTCAGTGAGCGAGTCGATCGCGGCCGTCGTGTCCGCGACAGAGTCGAACTGATCAGGGATGGAGTCCAAGTGATGGGAAGAAGTGGATTTCAGGCTTTTGCTTACTTTCCTCCAATCTGTGACTATTTTGGTGAGAGGGGGTTGAGTGGGGTCATGGAGACCGACACGGGGGGCCAGTTTCATGACCACTGGTCGGTGGTCAGAGGAGAGCTCTTGAACCGCCTCTATAGAATCCAACCGTAGGTTGATATTCTTCAGAAGCGCTATGTCGAGGACGTCGGCGGTATGGTTGGGGTTGTGGGGAAAATGGGTTGGAGTCATCGGGGCGATGACATCGAAATTTAGTATGGGGCAGAGACCGAACAGTTGTCTTCCTCTGGCTGAGGTGGTGTTGCTGTTCCAGGCAGGGTGTTTGGCGTTGAGGTCGCCCGCTATAATAACGGAATCACTCAGGCCGAAGAGGGCAGAGAGGTCGTCAGAAATCGAATGGGGATTTTCTGGCGAGGTTTGGGGGGGAACATAGGCCGATACTAGGGTGATCGGTTGGTGGCCTGACATGCCTAGCCAGCATACAGACACTTCTAATTTGGATAGGGGGGGAGGGTCCATAGGGATGCAGTGAAGAACCTTTCTATAATATATGAGGGTGCCGCCCTTGTGACACCGAGACCTGTCGTTGCGAACTATGCAGTAGTTAGCAATTGACGGGTTACGGAAGTTGGGCTTGAGGAAGGATTCCTGTATAAGGAGAATATCAATTTGATGATCACGGAGGATCATCGGCGATCTCATCGCGTTGTCCGCGAATGCCGTTGGCATTGAAGTAGTCTAATTTAAGGGATCGGGGCTTAGTTCTCCCTTTGGCTTCTTTATCCATAGTGGGGGTTGGGAAGGTTGGCGAAGGAGGATAAGGCTTGCGTGATCTCGGGATGCGCATTATAAATCTCCAGAATCTGGAGAAGGTTGCCGGCATTTCTGGCAGCAACTAATTCGTTTGCCATTTTCCTGGCGCGTGGGGTGAGGAAGGCCGTGAAGGTGCCCGAAATAATATTGAAGGGGTCGAGGGGGTTTGGGCCAACCGTAGTCGGTGAGTGGGGGGGTGCAGTACCGGCTGCAGGGGTGGTTTTAGGCGCTTGCACCGGTCTCGAGGGGAGGGTGGGGGCGGGCGCGGCGGCGCGGTTGCGGGGGTCCATCAGCGCTGGGATGGATGGAGGTGGAGGGCTGGTTTTGGCCAGGGCCGGGAAAGCCCTTTGGTGGTTAAGGGCCGTCCAGGGGCTAGGCCTTTGAGGGCTTAGCCGTTCTGGCATTTGGGTAGAAGGGGCGGGGGGCCCGTTGAGGGGGGCTTCCCTTTGCTGGCGGGTGACTGCGCGCTTGGCCAGTTTGGGGGATAATTTCGGGGCTTTAGGGCAGCCCCGGTAATTTGCCGGGTGTCCTGACTCACCACATAGCACACAACTAGGTGGCTCGGTGCAGAGGGTACGGTCTTTAGGACGGGGGCAGTCAGAAGTGCCGTGCTCGCCCAGGCACTTGACGCACCTGGGTTTGGCGTGGCAGTTCTTCTGCGCGTGGCCGTATAGCTGGCATCGGTGGCACTGACCGATGAAGCCATATTTATTGGGCTTCTGGATCTCAAAGCCCATGAGGTGGCATATGGTTTTTACACCAAAAATAGGGTGATGCCCTTCAGTCGGGGGACAGACGACAAGGACCATGTCGAATGCATGACCGCCTCTGGCGCGGTGCATTCGGTGGACCTCCGAAACTGGGATATTTTGGGCCTCTAAGTCGGCCTTGATGGCGTCAGTAGGGATTTCCTTCGGAGTGCCGATACCGAAATCCCTCCAGATATTTATACTAAAATGGCTTACGAAATGTGGGCAGTCTGATTGGTCAGCCAATCAGAACACGGGAATTTTTAGCCAATCAGAATAGAGTCGATTTCGGCACAGTTAGCTTAAATACGACGAAACTATACCTTAATGAGAGCCGCGTGACATTATTTGCGCTTTTCTCTCGCTATTATCTATAAACCTATGGTAAAGCATATATTTTTACATTCTATAAACTAAGATCTATTTAACAAAAATACAAAATATAAGAAAACATGAAGTACTATTTACAAGACATCTTAACTTACTATGTGAACACTATAACTATACTACACATATAACTGTTTGTCAATTAGGTATTGTCACTGTCCCGCACAGAAACTATAAAGAACCCATTTTTACTGGGTATATTTTAAAAGTACCGGGTAAAAATTTAGACATTGATTTGCTGTTGTTTGAAATGATTTGATGGGTGTTTTTCACAAAAAATGACCCTAGCAAAATCGGACTGTCCCACACCTTGAAACATTTTTATTTTTATTTTTTTATATGGCACATGTGGAAGTGAAACTTTGTATGATTTAGGTAAATATTTCAATATACCATTAAATTAATAAGTACCATAAAAAGTGGACAGTTATTTTTATATTTAAAAAAAACCAAAACAGGACGTAAAAATATCATGCGTCCCACGGTGCTCTTGGAGATTTCAAATACATCTAACTTGTAGAATATTAGTCTTTAGGTATGTTTAAGTTTTTGAACATAGTCTCTGTATTTCTAAAAGCGTATTTTCGATTTATATGGGATAAATTAATAGTTATTTTAATAAATATCATTATTTTAATGTTGTCCTACGAAAATCATAGTACCGGAAAATCCGATTTCGTCACGGTGAATTCGATATCGTACACAAGACAAAATCTACTAATTTGTATTTTTCTGCCTTCCTGGCAACATTATGATCGTATTAGGATACCGCCATTGTTGTTTTAAAGTCAGTTGCGACAAAAACTGAGACGAAAGTGTTGGTGTCATCGGCGCGCAGAATTTTTTTTTCTGGAGAGTGACAGTATTTAAAAGGTAAATAAACTGTTTTCTTTACTTTATGATATTGTATATAACACAATAAACTAACCTATATTAGATAAGTATAGCTAAAAACAAGTTAATTTAACTAAATATTAGTTATTTTCAATTTTAAAAGTATCGTGGAATGAAAACGTCACCTCCTGTGCGTCATGTTACATACTACCGGAACAAAATCGTGACGAACTTGAATTGTAAAGCTTAGTGTACAATGAAATATTTTAAAACATTGATTTAATTACCCGACTACGGCGAAGTAAAAAGAAGGGTTATGAGTTTTTACCCGCCTACGACGAAGCAAAATGGAGGGTTATGATTTTGACCGGTAATGTATGTATTGTTCATCTATTTCCACATAACTTATGAACTATGTTGGAAGTGTTTTAATGTCCGCGCGTGTGTTAGGTATTAAACGAAAGGGCTTAAGAAGCACATTTCATCGGCTTTGTTTGCATGCACCTGATAATTAGAAATAACTTCATTATTAAATACTTATTAAATACATTATAATAAATAAGGTGTTAGTTGTTTTTTTAACAGACAACAAATATCGAACGGTTTGTAGGAACATAACAATTTCTGACGAGAATATTTCTTGTTTTTATACTTTATAGAGCATGATTTTTCAGTAGTCGGGTTTTTGTTTTGAACTTATTTTTCATGTACTTACGTGTTAACTTTTATAAAGAAGTTAAATTGGGACTGTGTTTGTACTTAGGTACTACGGACTAAAAAAAATTAAGATTAAAAGAATAAAGCTCTCCATTATTGCTGAATGCTAAGAGTAGATTACTTTTCACTCAATTTAACTGCATTTGATGTTGGTTCGTATTATTTAAAAAGATATAGCCATAGGACCTTTTTTTGTTTCAGATCAAAGTTCGCATTTAGCATGCTTACACGTATGGATGATCACTCTGCTAGCAGCTATGGTAGTCTATTGGGACGTTGACAAAATCCTAACATATTTTGATTTAAATCAATGTTACATTAATAATGCTAAGTGGCCTTGGCCTGTTACACATTTCAAAATTACTAAAAATTGTTTCGGATGTCGGCGAAAAATCAACCATAGTATGAAACTGCAGCATTTTACTTTGGCTATGAGTCAAAGTGATATCAGGAAATTACTTCAGTGCTCCATTTTTTGGTGTTCTTTTTGTATGCATTCTATTTATGACCATTTTCCTGAGGACGAGTGTGAGGTTTGTGTGTGAGAAAGTAATTAATAGTTATTTAAGAAAGCAATTACTTCGTTCGTTACATCAAAGGAGAGAATGGCGCTTACGGCAGCAGAAAGGGCAAAGAGATATCGCGAAAAATTAAAGCAAAATCCTGAAAAATTAGAAGTTCAGCGCGGAAAAACAGTTGGCAAGACTAAAAAGAAATCGGAAAAAGATAACGGATCTAACAGAAGAAGAAAAAATAAAACAACGAAAAATATGGAGAGATGAAAAGAGAAAACTAAAACTAAAAAAATGTAATAAAGAAAACGTAAAGCCGACCAAAGAACCTTTGAAAACTCAAACTCATGTAAGCCACTTACTTCAACATAGATATAAAAATTTGCGCGCCAATTACAAGACAGCTTTAGATAAAATACAGAAATTACAAAGGATGTTAGAAACCAGTCGCAAACGCTATTACCGCGAAAAATTTACCCATGAAAGAACGAATCGTGAAATAGAGAAGCTTCAAGCACGACAAGAAGTATTAGAATGTTCATTAAAAACAGTTTATAATAAACACGCAAATACTCAAAAAGAAAAACGATTGTTAAAAAATATAGCAACTAATCAGAATGTAAAAGCTAGCAAGTCAGTCATGGACGTAACAAAATATTTAGGATTAAAAAGCCGGATACGGAATACAAAAAAGAAACTACCAAATTGCAAAATTCAAAAAGATATCGAGACATTTTATAACAGGGATGACATAAGTAGATGTACAGCAGGAAAACATGAAACAAGAACAAGAGGAAAACAAAAGATGCAAATTAGATATCTGACTGACACATTTGCAAATTTATACAATATTTACAAAAAAGAAGGAGGAAAGTACAGCGTTACTACCTTTTTTAGATACAAGCCGTTTTATATTTTGTCACCCACGATTAGAAATAGAGACACGTGCTTATGTATAAAACATAGTAATATCGAAAATATTTTTATAGCTCTTAAAAAAAATAATATTTTAAGTTACACAAATCTAGAAGACGTAATTACTCAAACAACTTGTGATAGAAAGTCGTACAACTGTACGAATAGTAAATGTGATGATTGCAAAACTCCTGTGCTTCTATACAAGCAAGAAAAAATGGAAGATGATATTACCTGGTTCAAGTGGGAAAGGATAAATCATAGCTATATAAAATCGGGCAAGACTTTTCTTACCAAAAAAATTTCAAAACAACATAAGAAAGGAATTGTGAAGACCTTAGTTACTGAATTTGAAAACGAACTTCCATTGTTTAAATCCCATATTTATAATTGGAGGCACCAACAAAGCGAATACTTAAAATGCATTAATGGATTACATGATAATGAAATAGCCATCTTATGCGACTTCAGTGAGAACTACGATTGTAAGCTTGGTACAGAAATACAGGAAATGCATTTTGGTGCTTCTAAACATAATATTACTTTACATTGTGGCATGATATACTTTAAAGGTAAATCACAATCGTTTGTCACCATATCTAACAATACATGCCATGAACCCAATGCCATCTGGGCATATTTACTACCCGTCCTAAAATTTGCCAAGCAGTAGGATCCAAGTATAGAAATAATTCATTTTTTTTCCGATGGTCCATGTAGCCAATATAGACAAAAAAAAAACTTTTATTTAATCAATCTTTTTGCAAACAAAATGAACGCTTGTTATACGTGGTCATTTTCAGAGAGTGGTCATGGTAAGGGTGTAGCGGATGGCATTGGTGGAGCAGTTAAACGTCAATTGGACAAACATGTGGCTTATGGTAACGATATAAAAGATGCTGAACATGCTTACCAACACCTTGAAAAGAGCATGCAGTCAGTAAAATGTTTTTTAATACCTGATAATGACATTACCAATATGAAACATCTTATACCTGATAACATTCGGCCTGTCCCTGAAACTATGAAGTTACATCAAATAATTTCAGGAGAGCAAAATACAATCTTTTACAGGCAACTGAGTTGCTTTTGTGGTGACCGACGTGGTCTATGTAACTGCCATTCTCCTAAAACACATATTTTGCTAGACCATGACCAAAACTCATCAGTTTCAGAGGACTTCGAAGTTCTAGAGAATACCTATCATGCATCTACCTTTCAAACGCATGATCAAAATCTGAGGCTTGAAACAGAATTGTTTTCCATTCAAGGTAGTATGACCCAAGAGGAAGATCTGGTTCAAATTACGAATGCTAGTGGGAGTTTAGTTCATAGTGAAACAAAAAAAAATGATTGTCTTGAACCCATTGAAACTGATGTTAGTTCCCAGATAAGTAAAATCATTTCTATTGACCCAAGTATTTTGATTGATCTTACCAATGTAATAGACCTAGAAACTTTAGATGTATCTACTTTTATACCACAAAATGATGTTTTGCACTGTAGTTCTGAACAGAATATTGAAGAACCTAGTACTTCTACAGGCTTGAAACATGTTGATTCGAAGAATTTAAATGTACCTAGAAAACGGGCAAAGGTAATGACACCAGTAGAGAGCTCGAAATCTAGATCACTAAAAACTGTAGTTTCAAGGTACTTTTTATGTCATTTATGTAAAAGTCGTAAATTTTTTGTACCTAATGATATGACACGTTGCGTTGCATGCAAAAACTGGGTATGCAGCTTATGTTGTGGCCATCCTTCAATCATTGACTATATTTGCGACATATGTTACGGATCTGAATAATACAAATATTCAAATGATAGATCACACTTGCGACACATGTCGCAGTAACTTAAGTTTTAAAATTATGATTGAATAGTTGATTCAAGTAGGATTGTAATGTCTGAAATTAGTACAAAATAATATTAATTTTTGTCGATAAGAATATCAAAAAGTTCCTAATAATCCAAAGTAATTGTGATAATGATGTTGGTGAAAGTAAAATTTTAAAGTAATCGCTAACGACTAAGCTGGTTCTATATTATGAGAACCAACTTAGTCACTGGCGATAACTTTTAAAATTTCACTTTCATCTATCTCAAATTGATAATTTTATATCTTTTAATAATTTTATGTGTAAAAACAAAGGTTTAATGAATCTAAAATTTCAGTAAGTTAATGCTTTATTCTTTGTAATTGTGTTTTTAAAACGGCAGTGTGAACATTGCTCAAATTATTCCTGTTCGTCACGCAATTTTCATAATAGTCACTGTCCCATATTATGAATGGTACAAAAATGGTTTTAAAATATCTATTTTCAATTTTATTACATTTATTTGGTCATCATCAGTATTTTGTTATTATCGAAAATTCCTCACTCTGCTTGATTTTTGAATTTGTAACACGTATCATTAGTAATGACAACTTTTCTAGTGCGATGTGTCCGAGAAGTGACGAACATGAAACTATTTAGCTGATTATTTAATAATCTAATAGAATTATGCTACCCTTTTGTTATTTTTTTTAAAGATTTTAAGCATATATTTATGCCAATATAAGTTGATTTTGTTTCAATACTTGGTTGTTTGATTTCCGATTGATTATATTTTGTGACGTACAGGAATACTTTGCATCATATCCTAACAGAAAAACTTGAATATTTCTTAAAATCATGGTATAATTTTAATTTTAATAGCATATTTAGCTAATTAACAATATATTCTTTAATACCAGAGTAAATATAGAACATTTCATGAAATACCAAAATTATATTTCCTGTCCGTCACAGGGTCATTTTTTCTGAAAATCACCCTGATACTTAAAAAAATACCGTGTTAAAGTTGTTAAAAAATAAAAGGCCCGTTTTGACATTTGAGAAAGAATGTTGAATTTTGAGAAAGAATGTAACTTGGAACGAAACTGAAAGAAACAATAAAATAATAATTAATTACATCAAGTGTTTTAAAAAAATAAATACCTACATTTTTTGCGCGTTAAATAATATGATGGAATATATTGCGAGTATTCTTTTTGCGTTTACTTTATAGTAGCATACAATTTCTAATTATTATGAAATGTCTTAAAAACAGTTACGTTCTCAGTCTTTTTTGTTAATACTAGGTAGTGTTGTAACCAATTAATTACTGAATTTCACCAGCTTCATTCGATTTTAATAGTAATTAAATATTGTGTAGTGATCTTTACTGAAAAGAATGAGCTTGGCGCTCAAAGCTGTAAATAAAATTTTGAATTGGCGACACTGGTTTCTATAGAATGGCTTGTCTTTGACCAAACAGCACGTGACTTAGCGTCCACGCGCGTACTGCGCAGTCTTTCGTTCGCCATCTTGTGAAGTTGACTTTGCGCTCGTTTATGTTTGATATTTTTTTCTCGACTCGGCTTTGCTTTTGGACTATTTCTGTTTAACTGTTACAGGCTTGCTATTCTTTCTCTTTTTAGGCGTACGTAATACATTTTCTTCAGTACCTACCGGAAGGCCCATACATTTCCTTCAAGATGTTTCGAATAATTTTTTTGCCGATTCCAAGTGTTTCTGCGACGCGATCTAGCACTGCGTTACGGGCAATAAAGGTCCACCATTAACTGATTCGCGTTCGAAGTATTCGGTTAACTTCACAACCAATTCGCGTGACTGGCTGTTGATTGTACGTCCTCTTTTCGACATGTTGAAACTGTTTGTACGATATAACAACAAACACCAAAATCGTGTCCAAATCATTCTTTAAATCAATGTCCGAAATAGAAGAGCCAAGGTCAACGTGACCGGTTAAGCCCCACCCGGCACCTTTTCGGCGCCGCTTGTCGACTTACCGTCAAGCCCCACCGGCGCCTTTTCGGCGCCGGTGACTCGCGCGTTTCACGCACGGATAAAATTACTATAATTCAGTCTTATATCGGCTGTGGGTAGTTTTACTCTATGGTATGGAAGATACACACTTTATAAGTGAGCACATAAGATAACATGGGAATATTATACCTGCACCGATCGGTACCGACCCGCACAGACTCGCCTGTACCGGAAACCTGTTTCTATAAAGAAAAGGTAGAAATAATGACCCTCGTTCTTAGACGAGTATGAACTGAGCAAGTGCCTTATCATTTACCTAATTATCAATGAGGTATTATTGCTTTGATGAATGGCATGACAGAAGCTAAGTATGAATTTGCAAAGAATCTAAGTATCGAAGTAAATGCTACTCTTGCAATGCAAGGTCAACCTAACATTATGGCTAAGTCAAATTATAGTGATATAATAGGTACAGCCGTATTTGCACCACAGCCATCAAGAAACGTACCTACATACCTACTGTAACTATGTGCCTATTTGTTGTGAGAACACTGATCTAGGCTCTCCTACAACGTGCACGTACTACAACCTATATACCTACCTAGAACATACAGGCTGGGTTTTTAAACAGAGATCTCGATGGCTATACCTACTAAAGCGGGCCAAACGTTACGATTACGTTATGATTTTATTTTTCCTACAACGACCATGGGCTGTATGATGATATGGTCGTTGAAGCAGAGATTCTATATTGTTTTTTCTTAAAAATACAATTATAATTTTTTATTTTTAAGCTCATCATCATCACTGAGACATGAAACATGCAATTAAAAGTTAGGCTTCCCATTATTATGACTGGCCGGGAGGAACGCCGACACCTGAGATACAGGGAGATGACGAGATGTCCTAGTTTGGGTGTCTTGAGTTTCACATAAGTCATAACGCAACATAACATATGGATCTTGTAATTTGGTCTGAAATAAAATATTTATTATTATTCGGGACCCTGGGGTCCCGGACCTTTGGAAGGCGTAGGGTACGAGGGGCCGAAGCCAACTCGCAGAGGCTCCTTAGACAATTTTAAATGATGAGGAGGCACCAACCGACGATTATCCCTATATGCACTATGCAAATGTACCCAAGGACAACCCCCGGTTGGCGCAGGACTATTGTAGGACCTATGTCCTACAATATATGTTATATGTGCTATGTGTGTGTTTCTATAAACGAAACATATTGGACTATGGGTTTGGGTGGCCACAGTGGATTGGTCACCAAGAACTATGGAAAGACTATGTCCCCGGCGTGATCAACGTTATGTAATACACGGATAAAATGGCAGGGGGTGACTTGCACACTCAATAATGGGCCTTCGGAAACGGTCGCTAGCATATAGTGTCGTAGTGACAAAGGGGCAACATGTCCTGGTGTGCGTTACTCCAGCAGGAAAGTACCTCCTAGAGTGATTTGAATGGAACGTATAAGTAATTAGTGCGTGTTCTGCTGTAAATGTGCGCCAAATAAAAAAATTGTGCGCTTTGTCGTTTTGGAAAAAAACGGAAAAAACGATTCCTGCTGGAGTAACGTTGCTCCAGCAGGAAAATTCTAAACGAATGATCGGAGAGAGAAATATCGTGCATGGGCAGAGAGCTTTTATTTGTGCAAAATTGCGCACCGAAAATATAATTTGTGCGTCTTCAGATTTTCGAGATATTGCAATTCCTGCTGGAGTAACGTTTTGCAGAATCGTGTATCTCTAAAACCATTGTATGTGCCCCTGTAGAATAAACATACACGAGTAGCTCTTAATTTGTGCGTAATTGTGACAGAATTAGATTTAAGAAAATATTTATAATTTTCAAGTAATCGCACTTTTTTTGTAAACCTGAAAAAATGTCGCAACGCCTAAAAGAGAAAACGTAGAAAGCTCGCTGAAAACTGTATTTGGTCCTTCTTAACGCTTATAATAACCATAAAAAGTTTCAAAAGTGTACTTGCATGCGTTATCGAATAATATTGGTAAAAGTCAAAACGACGGTGTCATAACTTTGACGGAAAAATACAAGAAACCGTTTCAACCCAAGATGTGTAGGTGTAAACCAAAAATGAGTGCGTGTAGTCAAAAATATATAGAGAAAATATTCAGCTTGAAATGTTTCGCATTAAGTATGTAGATATAAACATAAAACAAAATATGTCAAAAACGGCTGGCTATCCGACCAAATTCGAATGACTACAAAAAAGTGACGGATTCATACATATCGATGACCTACTTAACCAATAAAGGCAAGAATGAAGTGGGAACTCTGTTCCACGTCAGTTTTCACACCAGCCGGCCAATAAAGGTACGCCAGAGGTGAGGAACAAGTCTTCTCTCAGGAGATAGGGTCCGTGGGATCGCTACTGCCCAACAGCTCGCCACATACTGCCCTGCGGGTTTCTGTATCTCTCTTGATCTGGTTTCTCAACCTAAACCCGTGTTACCTATAGGATTATTAAATAAATTAAGTATTATTATTATTAAATAAGAAGGCGTTTGGCTTGGATTATCGTTAACGTGATAATCACTGAATCATTGACGACTATTTTTTTTTTAATAGAGTAGAATGATAATGAGTGTACCTAAATCTAAATAGTTTTTTTTTTGTTAAGTCATTATTACGGCTGTTAAACTTGATGTGTTTGTGATTTTTATTTCAAACAACATTTGCATTTACGTCATTGATATAAAAATCGATTTGCGGTCAGTGATCAGATGACTGGTGGTGCTGGTTCCTACTAATAGACAAGCACATAGAGGCTGAGGTCGCACAAGGTAACCACAAGAATTATTAAGCGTGCACATAGTTTTCTAGTTGCTGTGTAGCCATGCTGATCATCGGTGAATCCTAGGTTGATGTACAAAGTCCGACAACTTTTAACAGAAATGCGGGGCGGAGATCCAAGTTGACCCAATTGACGCTAGCAATCGGTAAGGTAGGTGTAGGTACCATCACGGACATTTGCGGTCCGCGATGGTACCTACCTATCTACGTTTACCTACCTACTTACACAAGCAAGACAATAATCTATACAAATACCTAAATAAAATTAATCTGTCTGTTTGGAATGTCAAAATAACAACTTTTTACTAAATGCATAAGAAAGTATAAACGGCATTTATAAGAAAAAACCAATTTTTGACAATTTAGTCTGTCTGTCTGTTTGTTCCGGCTAATCTCCGAAACGGCTGGACCGATATTGACGGGACTTTCACTGGCAGATAGCTGATGTTACGGGGGTAACATAGGCTACTTTTATTTTTGAAAAATAATTACGGTTCCGCGCAAAAAAATTAAAACCCATGAAATTATGAACAAAAGTCGGATTTGAAAAATTCTTTTTGCATTTGGAAGCCCAATTCTCGAGGACAGTTATAAGCTATTTAACATCACGCTACGACCCTCAGGAGCCGAGCAAAAAGAAAAAACTCAGAAAGAACACTAAGCGAAAACGAAGAAACAGCACGGGCAGGCGATGCGACGCGATGGGGTGGGTCGGGGGAACAAGAAAGGGTTTAGCCGTCCTTCCATATGCAAACAGCCCCCGATAGGAACCTATATCGTAACCTATGTTATATTGTAGAGGGTATTTATAGTAGTTCATCGAGTAGATATTAGCTCTATATCTTAGTTAATTGAGGAGCAATTTGAAAAAAAGTTTTTCAAAGTGATATATCTCTGTTGATTTTAAAGCTAGCAAAATAAAACAAAATCCAGTGTTTATGGTACACTTTACAGTTAATTTTATATAAATTTCCATGAGGCAAGCCTAAATAAAAATATATAAAATATAAATAATTTTTTTATTGATTTCTATCAGATTGAATTGAATTACCACTTTGTAAAAAATATATAAT
This sequence comes from Fissipunctia ypsillon, assembly GCA_947568875.1. Taxonomy (NCBI): domain Eukaryota; kingdom Metazoa; phylum Arthropoda; class Insecta; order Lepidoptera; family Noctuidae; genus Fissipunctia; species Fissipunctia ypsillon. Next base: position 13,267,501 of record OX387654.1, on the reverse strand, counting down.
AATTGTCTATACCTTGCCTAACAGCATGCCAAGTTTCATCAAAATCCATAAGGTGCAACATGTTGAAAAAAAATTATGAAAGTAAGTGGACCACCTTGTGACCACCTTGTTGACGCTTTTAACCTTTAATTTTTCAATAATATAGTACTTAATTAAATTGTATAACATATTTGATTCTTCAATATTGGGCATGAAAGGTTCAAAAGAAAATGGAATCATCTTTTCTCAGTAATAGTTAAATCCATATTAATAAAAAATAGCTTTTATTAGTCATCGTCACTATTTTCTTTAATTACAACGTGATCGTTATTTATAGAAAAAACAATAGATAACATTTCTGCTGGGCGAACTATATGAGATTTATATCTTGCATTTGATAAATAATATAAATTGCCGCCACGCGGGAGCAACACCCAACTGTTCGATTTCCATTTGCACAGTTACAGCAATAACGCCGAATATCTTCGTGGCTTTTTCCATTGGGGTTGTAGGCAATGTAACATCTGTAGGTTTTGCTATTAATGTGTCGCGATTGTACTTGCACTTTTAAAATGTTAGGTTCATTTTTGACGTACAGTACATGAAAATTATTGTCTTTCCCCATGAGTTCAGCTAAATAAGAAATGGCTTGTGAAAGCTGGTAGGTGCCAGTAAAAAGTATTTTTAACTCCTCTTCAGAAAGCTCAGGGAAGTCCTGAACTTCTGAAGCTAGAAGTCGTTGAAAGGTTGTTTTCGCCGATCCCAGTTGTGAAGCAGCACCTCGTCGACAAGTGTATTTTTCATAGTTTGTCTGTGTTTCATATTTTTAATTATTTTATCATGTAAATCTATGTCAGAAATATGTCTCTTACCATATTTATTTTGTAGGAACGCAGCAATGCGACAAAAAGACCTTACGTTCGGTAATATTTTGTTGTCTAAAACATTACCTATCTAAGAGCCGGAACTTTTCCGAAATTGCGCCGTGTACCGCTTCGACAACCCATCTTACTTTTGTCACTTTCCTAGACTCAGTAGCTTCAGAAGTTGTAAGTTGATCTCGTTTTCCTTTTAGTGCTGGCATAAGCAGTTTGTAGCCTTTCTTGGTTATGTATGACTCAACGTCTCTAAATCCACGGTCTGCAATTATAAGATCGTTTTGATGCAAAAGAGTTTGCAAACCAAGAGAATCGTCTAATACGATTTTCATTATTGTAGCATCGTTTTGTGTTCCATAATAGGGACCTGCGAAATCTATTATGTATGGAATCCATCAGTAGCGCAAATAGTAAATGGCTTACACAAATGCGATTTCTTTTGTCCAGAGTAAGATTTGCGTTGGTATTCGTTGTTTGTACTTTTTTCATGAAAAATATATGTGCCATCACAAATAATTATCAATTGATCATCAATAGTGTTAAATAAAGCCTTCGAAATATTGGTCGTATGATTTTGAATTAGCTGTTGTCTTGAGACTGAATTGATACCAAAATGGAATGGTAAAATATCTGTTTCGAAACTTCGTATTATTTGCTTGCAATAATCTGAAACTTGTTGCTCTCGTTCCAATTGTAATATTGAAGATATCATTTTATTTGAAATACCTAATCGTAATTCATTTAAAAAAATCACTAATGCTTGAATAACATTGCGCGAAGGAGAAGACTTTAATGATGTTAAAAGATTCGACAGTTCCATGATGTTTTCCCAACTTAGTCCAGTATATACTTATAGTTTTTCTTCAGGCATGGTAGCATCACCTATTTGTTTGAACAGAGTAGCTTCAACTTTTTCTGAAAGAAATCTAAAAATATTGAGACTTCTTTTGCAGATAAAACACTTTAATTGGAGTGAACGCGCAAGCGTGACAGTTCATCTTCAAAAAACTTGTTTTTTATTAAATGTTGTGAGCAACAACGATCTCCATTCGGAATGAAAATTTTTCGTTTAACAAAAGCTTGATATCGAGCTTCTATTGGTATCGTTTTAATATTAGATTTTGAGCTACACAAAACACAATACTTTGAGTTGAAATTACTCTTTTTAACGGCAGTATCATGGTGTCTTCATCAGAACTGTGACGTGAACAAAAGTCTTCATCTTCATCATTATCATCATAATAATAATCCTCTTCTTCGTCCGCTGATTCAAATTGTAAAATATCACGTCGTTCTGTTTCTATATCAATATGGGAAGGTCCTGGGCGTGTGTCGTCAGTAGCCGGTGATTTAGCATACGGAATTAATCGACATTTATGACACAGAACATCTCCAATTTTAAGTAGCTTCATTTGCGGAACATTGTATTTACGCACTTCATCTTCGGTTTGCAATATTTTCTTTCGTTTTCCAGTCTTCCGCAATATAAAGCCACAATTATTACATTCCTAGACATAGTCGATATATTTTTAGGTCACTGCTTTATTCACTGGTTATTATATATATATTTTTTTTAAACATGAACAAACAATACGTTCCTGAATAAGGAATTTGTAAAACTGCGCAAATAATAACAGCGGAAGCGTACCACGACTATGCACTGTGATCATGTAGGAACATGCACGGGCGGGTACTTTGATAATCTAGTCACTATAAAAGTAGATCGACAAAATATTGTAATAGGCTAGTGACACTACCAATCGTTAATGTAGGTACCTACTTTTTATAAACTGTCAAAATGCTATTTTGTTATAGATTATTAAAATCTAATACAATTTGAAAGCGTCCACTGTAAATCCAAGTGTTTTTTTGATTAAAACACTTTCACTTTAGTGTTTTCAATGTTAAACTCCATAACCAAACTATAGAACTTTAAAACGGACACAAGTGATTAAAAATTGAGCATCAAAAATGCTATAGTTTGCTTAAGGAGTTTAACATTGCAAACACTAAAGCGCTTTATTATTAAGCGTTTTTAGCATTTCGTTATTAATTACTTGAATTTACAGTGTCAACAAGGTGGTCATAAGGTGGTCCACTTACTTTCATTATTTTTTTTCAACATGTTGCACCTTATGGATTTTAATGAAACTAGACATGCTGTTAGGCAAGGTATAGACAATTATTATGTATTTTTTTCAAAGTGGTAATTCAATTCAATCTGATAGAAATCAATAAAAAATAATTTACTTGCATTTTTTAAATATTTTTATTTAGGCTTGGCTCATGGAAATTTATATAAAATAAACTGTAAAGTGTACCATAAACACTGGATTTTGTTTTATTTTTCTAGCTTTAAAATCAACAGAGATATATCATTTTGAAAAGAAGTCGTACCCGGACACTTTTTTTCAAATTGCTCCTCAATTAACTAAGATATAGAGCTAATATCTACTCGATGAACTACTATAAATACCCTCTACAATATAACATAGGTTACGATATAGGTTCCTATCGGGGGCGGCCGGTGAGTGCCAGAAACGACTAGATTATACAGAAAAAAATATGGAAAAAAAGAGATTATTTTTAGCAGGCTATCAAGAACCGAACTAGTTAGACGAGGTTAATTATTTAAAAAAATGGTTAGGTTAAAACTATGACCTCCTACGCACGAGCCGAGCGAGCGAAGCGAGCGGTGCCGCGATAGTCGCTGGCGAGTGCCAGAAACAACTAGATTATAATTATAGAAAAAAATATGGAAAAAGGAGATTATTTTTAGCAAGCTATCGAGTTAGACAAGGTTAATTATTAAAAAAAAAAATGGTTAGGATAGGTTAGGTTAAAACTGTGACCTACGCACGAGCCGAGCGAGCGAAGCGAGCGGTGCCGCGGAAGCGGCCGGCGAGTGGCAGAAACGACTAGATTATATAAAAAAAAACGATACAATTAACGACGATACTAAATATTTGGCTTAATTTATTTTACGTAAAATGTGTTATTCCAACTGAAATATTTGACTACATAAAAATTGGTAAAACTACTAGTTGGTAAACAAGTTATTGTTTAAACGTTCACTTGCCAAACATTAGGTTTGCATTACAATTATTTGTGAAGAGATTTTTTGCTAAGTAATAATTTGGCAAATGAAATTGTGCGGAAAATTGTTTGGGAAGTAATAATTTGGCAATTTCTTTTCGATGAAACAAGGGAGACCCGAAAAATTCTTATAGTGTTGGATAGCCCATTTATCGAGGAAGGCGATAGGCTATATAACATCACGCTACGCTACGACCAATAGGAGCGGAGGATCAATGAAAAATCTTGTGAAAACGGGGATTTATTCCTTTTGAGAGCTTCCGTTGCGTGCGCTGCGTAAACGGTTAAAGTTACGTAAAAATCATGCGTAAAAATCATGCGTAAAAATCATGCGTAAAAATCTTGGTGTGTTCAAATGACGAAATAATAAGTGACACTAATTTTGAGTTTCACCAACTGGACACACGTGTGTCAAGTCTCTCGTGTCGACTTGGTGAAAAACCCCGGTTTGGCCGTTGTGATCAGAAGGGAGATAATTAACGATGGCTTTACCTAAATAAGTAGTCGCAGCAACAAAAAACATTATCAATACCTACACGTAGCAGTCGTAGTTATTCGGTTGATGCTAAAAAACACATGTCATGAATTCAATGATTGAAACAAAGGAGATCACTCAGCTTTTATACATTTTTGGGCTAATTTTGAAAGTCGCCGGCCAACTAAAATAAACTTAATATTATAATAAAAAATAACAAAATAAACACTTTTTATTACTAAAGTTAAGTTAAGTCAAGTACTTACTTAAGTTAAGTTAAGTTAATTACTTAAGTTAAGTCAAGTCTGTGAGATATTCAGTTTGTGGAATAAAACCTAATTATTATTATATTTCTCGTAATAATGTGCGAGTCAGAATGTAAAAAAGGTAGCAGCTACTTACTTATCTGCGCCTGCGTCACATGCTATCTCGCTCGCACTCACCGCGCAACAATCACTGCGCGCGCGGCTTGCCTTAGTTCTCCATGCAACTTCTGTTGACGGCTACTGTACTGTGCTGCCAGTTTTATCGTTGTTTTGTTATTGCTGTTTTTGTTATCGTGTTACTGTTTTTGTTCTCGTGTTATTGTTGCTATAATGGCACAAATGTTGTGTATAAACCGTCGTGAGCCATGTGTAGGTCGAAGGACTTATACGTAACACCATAGCGACATGGCGCAGATCGTTATCGAGGGTCTGGTTGCGAGACAGGTAACCTATTTTATATTTTTTTGTAAAACTCCAACTAAATGGTAGTAACTTCATACCATGCTAATCTCTTCCCAGGTGGACGTATAATGTACCTACACCACTACTGGGCATAACTCTCGTCTCCTTTACGAAGAAGTTTTTTAATCATTGTAGTTTATAATCAAAGTAGGTGTTTAATAATTTTTATTTATTATTATTTTCAGGAAGAACCAACAGACTTCATTTGCCGGCCATGTTGGCAAAAAGTGGAAAGGACTTTTCAATGACGAGTCCGCGAGGCAAATCAAGTCATCGATGCTCTGCCGGATGAACCTACTGCAGAAAAAACCCATATCCATCCAACACTGACAATACCGGGATTCGTTCGTACTCCAAACACAACTGTGAATTGTGTTTTTCAGCATTGCCAGAATGTGACTCTTTTGATCGGATGTTATAATCTATTGATACCAGAAAATGCTCGCGTGTGTCAAGAACATCTGGAGCAAAACCTCTGGCATACACTTCCTCTACAGAATAATCTCGTAGAAGATTTTACGGCCTCTGAAAATGTAAGCACTCTAACCATTATGCGAAATCAAATAACCACAGATATACTCAACTTTGAACAATATGAACTTATCAAACGAATTCCATACTTGCATTGGACTTACTTATGAGCAGTTTTCCAATTTACAGTTTAAATAGTAACAGACATAAAAAAAACTCTACTAGCTGCAACATTAGCGAAACTTCGAACAGGGGATTCTAATGTGAGGCTTGCTTTGATTTTTAGAACAAGCGAATCCCGTTTTCAACGACTATTGACCTTAGGTCGTGAAACGTTAATGCGTGATTTTGTTCCTATGCACTTAGGATTTGACCATTTAAATCGACAAGAGGTAGCACAAATGAACTTATTATTATTACCAGAAACGTTACATGGAAATCCAGAAAGCCCTATATAACAAAGAAACGCTATAACTATACGCGACAGTACATATTATATAAAACCAAAAAAGCTCCAACTACTTTTTTCAAAGACTCACGTACAGTCACCATAAATATAGAAATCTGACGAAACCTTTTTTATTTGTATGCTGTGATGGCCATATTATAGAGGTATCTGGGCCACACGCTGCGACAAGTTCTGACGCCTATATAATGAATTTTATTCTTGAGGACGAAGGAAGTGTATTTCACTGGTTTATTTTTTTTAATTTATTTTTTTTATTTTTTTTTATTTGAAAAATATTACTTCTGCCAAACTGCACAGCAGTTTGTTGGTTTGTTGTTTGGTTTTATAGATCAGGAGACGTATTTATCCTGGATCGCGGCTTCAGAGACGCAACATTATCTCTACAATCTCATGGATATTCAGTACATATGCCCCAAACAAAGGATGCTAGTGCAACGCAACTGACTACGGTACAAGCAAACAAGTCACGCCTTGTTACCATATGCCGCTGGGTGGTGGAAGTCATTAATGGACGATTTAAAAGGGATTTTCGACTATTAAGAATCGTTCATTGCAATCACGCCTTACCGCACTTGATTGAATATTTTAGGATAGCAGCAGCAATATTAAACGCCTATCATCAAGTGATTTTAGACAATACCAGGGCCCCAAGATTTTTAGAAATCATTCAAGAGAGAATCAATATTCCAAATACATTGGGCGATCTGGTAACCAGATACAATTATAATCGAAGACGTGCACAGTTTCAGACAATAAATACGAATCTGTCTGAAATCCCGTTCCCTATGTTAACGGAAGAAGACTTTATTTTATTCGCCCTTGGTACATACCAACTTAAACAGGCACGTAGTTATTATGCAGAGCACATACAGGCTACTGGTATGTTTGTCATTGAAATCGGAGGACAAATACCTGCTGAACATCTGCGAGAATTTGAAGGGAGGGATCTCTACATACTTCGAGGGCGAATCCAGTCCCGACTATCCGTTTACGAACATATCATGTTTATATAGGCATAGACACAGCTCTCACAGGCAGACGAGCTATTGCGCATTATTATTGCACTTGCCATAATGGCAGAAAAACTATCGGCTGCGGCTCCCATGTGATGTGTATTGTACATGGGGCATGCAAGGCACCTGTCTGTCATAAACATTACTGCTGAAGGCTTAGAGGATATTTTTGTTTAGACCAGGAGAATTATAAGTAGAGAATAGTCATTGAAATGTTCAATAAGTATTTTTTTTTGTTTTTTTTTCCCGAGACTTTTTAAATTGCACGTGAAACTAAAAATGCAACAGACTACCATTACACCACTTATATAACACTTTTAACTAAATAAAAAGCTGCTTTACATCTACAATGAGTGATACTTTGAGGCTAAATATTCAAACTTAAATATAATCTGAGAGAATTGACTTAGAACTTTGGTATGGTAATAAAAAATGTTTATAATGCTGAATTCTATTTAAATAACGCGTTTATATTTGTTGGCCGGCAAAATAAAAATTAGCCCAATCTGGGTGATCTCCTTTAATAATCTAAGTAAGTACTGGTATTTGAATTATTTTCTAAAATATTAATGTTAGACTGACCACAGAATGTAATATTGTATGTATTCAATTATTCGATTTTTTTTTTACATTTGTACATATTATAATTATTATTTTAAGTCTGTTAGCTTATATATTATGTATATATTTTGTTCAACTATTTAATATTACTTTTAAAAAAACATCCCCTCAGTCCAAAAGTCCGGACAAAGTCCACACGGGGAACCAAAAAACCGGACATATCCGAACAAATCTGGACGGATGGTAACCCCAAATAGGTAAGAATACCAACAAAAGTAAAGTGTGGACGGGGCGACGCGCGTGACGCAAGTGAAGCGTCAGTCAACAACATTGTTGCTAAAGTGCTGTTGGTAGGCTGTACTTAATACTTATTTTACATTTTCCTGTGAGAATCGTCAGTACCTATCTACAGTATCCACACTAGGCAAAATGTTTCACATTGAATATTAAGGAAAGTCCGAGTGTCATTGGTATGAAATACTTAGATAGCAACCGTGTCTAATTTAGAGGATATTTATTAGATTACTAGCTGATGCCCACGGCATCGCCCGCGTGGATGTCAATAATTCCCTATTTGAATCGGTGGGGCAATTGCGTAATACGCTTACAGTAGGAATCGGTTTCATTTTGACAGTTCAACCATAGTTCAACAACATTTATTGCGCTATTTACGTTGTTAAGCAAATTTTTTGAACATAGAAGGAATGGATTAGCAATTTGCTTTAAAATGATTCAGTCTGTGATTGATAGTGTGTTACGCAATTAGGGTGCCGATTTTGTTCACAATTTCATGGGTTTTCATTTTTTTGCGCGGAACGCTAATTATATTTCTAAAATAAAAGTAGGTACCCTAGGATACTACTTATAACATCAGCTTTTTATTTAAGCTTTTATTTATTTGTATAGATGAGTTTGCTCTTGACTCTAGTCTAGGTCCGTGGCAACAGAGACAAAGTTGACGATGGAGCGAGCTTACCCAGAAGAAGCCTGTTCACTCTCACTTTGAAGAGATCGGGGTTGTATGCGTTCGGAAACACAGACGCAGGCAGAGAGTTCCACTCCTTTGCTGTGCGCATCACAAAAGACACATTCACAAAGACATTTGGAAACGCTTAGTGCGAAGTGGTGGAATAGCTACTAGGCAGGGATGGTAACTTGCAGTTGCTTTTGTTAAGAAATGAAGAATTACGTGTTACAGCGGTTTTGTAAAATCGTCCCCAAAGGGGTTAAAATAGACAATGATTTAAAAAATCACATGTAATATTGAAATTTTTGTGTACTTACTTACTTACTTAACTTACTACTTTTTTTAAGAGGTTAAAAGGGATAGGAAATACAGTCATAGTACGTATCATGAGGTAACATTACTATTCTTTATTTAATTAAAATCGGTCACCTGCTGCCTCGGTTTTTTACAATTTGAAGTCACAAAAAAACTTGCCTAACATGTGTACCTACGTATTACTTACGTGGTCAACATATGGCGGCGGTAGAGTATTTCAAATTAATTACATAATATAACATAACATCACGCCTTGTTTCCCCGAAGGGTTAGGCAGAGGTGTACCTATAGTACACCCACAAATTAATTATGTTAATATTAAAATTAATAATGACTATATTTTTAAGTTAGACATTTAGCCCAGGCCTGCCCAGGTCGGCACGGACGCTTTTTATCGCGCACTGGTTTTTCAACTCTCGGTGTTGAGCCGAACATAGAGAATCCAACAGAATGAACCCCAGCCCAGCGCGTCAAAAAATACACTGTTGGATTTTCGACTCTCGCTGCTAAGCAGTGCATTGAAAATACAGTGCGCGATAAAAATCGCCCGTGTGTACGAGGGCTTAGAATCATTAAAACCTGTTTTATTAATAATAAAAAAGATTATTTGCCTAAACTGTTACCTATTGTTTGTGCCATAAACGCTGAACGGGTTTGGATAAAAGGCATACGGATAATCCATGGCCTGGGTCTGGGTTAGGATAAAGGATACTTTATATCCCGGTAGTAGGTTACCGAGGGATAATTCGACTTCCGCGCGGGCGAGGCCCGGGCAAAAGCTAGTAATATATGTATAAGTCGATACTTCGGTACTATAGTGACCAGTCACAATACACAGGCAGGTCACTATGTAGTTTGTCTGTGGGGTCTCGACTTCGAGGTGTGTTGGGGAATCTTCGAAGTAATGTATAAATAGGAAAACCGTTGCACTGTCAATCTGATTTATTTGCTTATATGAAAGCAACAATACATTATATTCCTGGGGCTAATATTACACTGACTCCATATAAAACAATATGACTTTACGTCATGGTTTTTCACCTATTCTAAGATTCAAATAAAAACCAGAGTTTGTCTTATCAGCCAATGTCATAATCCAAAGAGGATTCATGCGGAAGGCAGGCTCAACTAAGGCCTCTACAGTACCTATACCGTAGTAGTTTTAAAGTAGCTGCAGCTCATTGATATATGATATATATCAATGAGCTGCAGTCTACCTAAATTACAATTCCTACAATCGAAAACAGGTTCAATACCCTCGAGTTCGTATCCTACAGTCAAGGCTTTAGGCTGCTTTTCCACCAGAGATGCTACGTTGCTATGGATGCGTTTGATATGCACCAATCATATTCATTGGTCCACATAGCATAGCATTGGTGGAAACGAGTACAACTAAGCTAGGTTTTTATATAGAAGGATGCGTGCTATGGATGCTTACTATGGATGCTTGCTATGGATGCGTGCTATGGATGCGTGCTACGGATGGGAGCCGGATGCGCGAGTGGTGTAGCTATATGTTATGGCCTTCCCTACTGCCGATGCATCGCATAGTTCGAGCTGCGCATCTTCCTCGCGCAGCTACCTGGCGGCGGCGCATCTTCATAGCACATCTTACTCGTTCCGCTACACAGCTTAGCATTAGTGGAAACGGTCACATAGTTTCGGAGCTTAGCTTTCACATCCTCGCAGCATAGCTGCATAGCACATCTCTGGTGGAAAATCAGCCTTACCTTCAGACGAAAGGTTAGCTAGTCCTGATCACGCTTTTGACTGGGGTATATTTACAAAGCAAAACTTTAAAAAATCAACAGGCGATTTATACCTACTGTTCAATAATACGTTTAGATTTAAAATACATGATGTTGCGGAAAAAACACGTCGCACTCCATTTTAATATGTATGATTATGTGACGCAATAACAGGTCAGAACCTCAAGGTGACGGCCAGTCAGGCTGCCTCGGCGTGCTGTGGCCGCGACGCCTGCAATAAATATAAATAGCATTAGCTACTCTTAAATAAAAAATACCGGCCAAGTGCGTGTCGGACCACGCACAATGAAGGGTTCGACGTACAATGAAGGGCTTGTACTACGGAACCCTTGTTTGTACTTAAACAAACTTAGCATTGTAGTTGAAAAACATGTTCTCTCATACATTCCAACTGCAAATGTAAGTTAGCCGACTATTACTCGTTAACTTGTAAAGCCTACTTAGCTATATACCCTACCTGTAGTGGTTTTTAGCCTGCTTAGCTTATTTTTCCTAGTAACTTCGTTATTTAACTACTACTAGCGGCGACCTGCGGTTTCACCCGCATAACTCTCAATCCCGTATGGATATCGGGATACAAATTATACGATATAGTATATGTTAATCCAGGTTTTATACTATCTGTGTGCTAAATTTCAACCAAATCCGTTCAGTAGTTTTTGCGTGAAAGAGTAACAAACTTCAAACACAAACTTTCGTGTTAAGTACTTAGGACTGCCGTAAATTTCACATAATTATCCAAAAACAACCATTTAGCTGGCAGGGGGGACGCACTTGCCTAACAATAATTAGCACTTCGCAAACGGATCCCTGAATCGACACATGATTTTGGCAGTGACAGAGATTAGCGCATGCAAACAGTCAATAAAAAATAAAATGTGTCGGTAACTAATAGTAGACGAAGCGCATTTTTCTTACTTTAAGCATTTTTATACCCGTCGTAATTTCTAAACGAAAGGTCCGGATTGAATAATTCAAAAAGGAATTTACATGTACTTAATCAACCTTGATAATAACACTATTTATTTGGATAAGGATTAATACCATGTCTATGAAAACCTTTCGTTTAGAAGTTACGACGGGTATAAAAATGCTTAAATTAAGAAAAATGCACTTAGTCTATTAGTTATACCGACACATTTTATTTTTTATTGACTGTTTGAACGTGCTAATCTCTGTCACACCTGTCGGATTAGAAAAATTCTTTTTGCATTTTGTAGCTCAATTCTTGAGGAAGGCTATAGCGTATGTAACATTACGCTCGGACCGTTAGAAACCGAGCAAAAAGAAAAAAAGTAAGAACGAGCGCTAAGCGAAAACGAAGTAACAGCGCGGGCAGGCGATGCGATGCGACGGGGTGGGTCGGGGAACAAGAAATTTCACGCGGACGAAGTCGCGGGCGGAAGCTAGTATCTGATATTCAGCACTACGCATACATTCGTAACTGCAAGGGAATAATTTAATTCTTAAGCGTAGGTTACCTACTTCATTCTTACAATATTTATTTTACTCTGCATTCTTGCTGCGGTAGTATTCCTTCCAATCGAATTATTCTTTTGAATATTTCCGAATTATTCCGAATACTTCCGAAGTTTTATTTTTATAAGAAAAAAACCCATCTGCATTAGGATTGATTAAGAATAATCCTCCGAATATACTTCCGGATCTATCAACATATCGGGACTATCTGAGCCTAGACCACCACCTCTTAAAGCAGTTTTATTGTAATCTTACTTGAGTGTGCGAAAGAGATGGAGCTAGACGTCCTGTATATCTCCATCTCTTTCTCACACTGAAGTAACATTAAAATAATACTGCTTTAAGAGGTAGTGGTTGGCCCCCAGGACGCACAACTTCTTGTTGAAGTGGTAAGTAAGCAGTTGATTTTAGGATGGTTGTAATTTTTTTTTCAAGAAAGGATTGATTGATCCATTGTAGTCAAATAAACACAAAAGTGTTCAAATACTTGAATTTTAAATCACGAATAATTTAAATACTTCGGAGCACGTATTTTGCACGGATATAACAGAAGTCGAATGCTTATATGTACATAAGTAGTCAAAGACCATGCCCATCTGTGCCCCAGAAATGCCCAGATAAAGTAAATTACAACATTGTACTAATAAATGAAAACTAGAATTAAGTTGTTAATTTTGAAACCTAACAAGCACTGGATAAAAAAAAAACAAAAAAAGAGTTGTTTACCAGTACCTATGATAAATAATGTTTCATTCATTCATTCATGCACTAAAAGTGCAGTTTATTACGGTCTGGAACGGTCTGGAATCACGTCCTTTGGCCGATTTATTCATTCGTTGTGATAGTGTTGTTACTTGTTACCGATGATAACGAATACCTACTATTATAGTGTTGCGGTTTTATTTGCGTATTATTGATACGATCGGCAAGATAAAACTTCACAAAAAATAGCCGCATGTAGATTATAGTAGGTATTCATATTGTGTGCCTTCTATAGTGCTTTGAATATAGATTACGTATTTATTTGAGACTGTCCCATTTGAATATTTTAAAATATGTTTCGAAAAGTTAAAGTTCCTAGTGGAAAACTAATAGCAATGCTGTCTGTAAACGATAAAATATATAAACAATACCAGTAGGCAGTTAATGTTTAACGTCCAATAACTTTTCAATCAGTGCTTTATATGACATTAAATCTAGATATCATAAAAATACTGTTAATAAGTTATCGTATGACATAGAGCTGCAATTTGGGCATTGCATGGCATTGCTGACTTTCACCTCCATGTTAATATGGGCATGGTCCTTTGGCAACGTCGCGTTTTCCTGTTACACTTATTAACACTGTTAACACTTTTATATCTGTTACAGATATATTACGGTTACACTTTTATAAGTGTTTTGAGTTAACACATTGAAAAACACATTAAGTGTTACATATTTGATCTTGTTACCCATTCAACATTTGTAACACATATAATTCTGTAACCTTGAAGGTGTTTTTAAGTCCCTGCTTGGTACATACTCGGTTACTCGGTAAAACTTGTACTCGGCGCATCTCTACCTACAACTTATATACATTTTATTTTATTTTACTTTTTAACTTAAAGGATTTTGTTTGTTGTTGGGGGTGTTTTAAATTTTAAATTTAACTTTTATTCAACTACATGTCTACAATGTTAAGTTTGTTTTTGGGATAAATTCATCCCAACTACGGAACCCTCCATTGTGTGTGGTCCGACACGCAATTGGCCGGTTTTTAGGGTTCCGTAGTCTACAAAGAACCCGTATAGTTTCGCCATGTCCGTCTATCTGTCTGTCCGCGGTTTAGCTCAGAGACAACTAGAAAGCTGTAATTTGGCTCGCGCATACCTACGTACTAATTACGCCGACAAAGTGGTAAAATAAAATCTTGAAAAAATATTTTTTTAGGTTGCCTCCCCTACAGTCCTGCATGTAAAGTGGGGATGACTATTATGTTCCGTAATAATCTATTGGTTTGCGTGGCGTGAAAAGGTAACATACAGACAGACAGACAGAGTTACTTTCGAATTTATAATATTAGTATGGATATACGCTAGTAATTGACTAAATCAGAAAGTTATCGATTCATCCATTTATAATTGTACAAAAATTTTTTGGGGTCCTGAAAATATTATAATAAAAATAAACAACATGTAGCTAAAAAAATATATTATACTACCTACATAAAAGATAGCTTAATCTCTGCGACATAATTATGTCAAATTGACATTCTTAGGGTTGTCAGGATATAAAAAAATAATAATTGTCGATAGAAATTATCGACGTTTCTTACTATTATCGATGCTAATGTAACATATAATTGGATTTAATTTAATTACAAACGTTACTAAATTAAACGAATATTTTAATATAAAATACATTTATTTTCTTAAAGGAGTAGGTACACTCCAAATCCATATCTGAATCAGTTTCTGAATCGCTAGAACAATCTTGTAAATTTATTATAAACTCTTGTTCGCAAATATTATCAGATCGGACGTCCTGCTCCCAATCTTCTTCCATTAGTTATCTGCATTTGGTTACCACCTTCTTCCAGTCTTCTGCAGATACATTGTCGACCGCACTTTTTAATAACAACATTTTATTTGCCGTGAAAGGCGGTGTTGTGTTGTGTCTGGCAGCGTAACCTTAACCGGTACCTACATGAAATTATTTCAGGAACGTTATGGGAATCCAATAAACCTGATTTGTTTTATTACCTCACACGCAATGTATCTTTACCGCGGCAAAACGCGCGTAGCGAACGGCAGCGCAGCGAGCCTTCGGCCACCGAGTATTTCGACATCCATTGCTGATTTTTTGTTTTTAGCTGTTTTATTTACATAAATGGAGTGCTGCAGTGCCTACAGATAATGTAATTTTACATAAGCGAAACGCAAGACACATTTTTTTTTCATAAACTAGTTCTAAGGAGTGCATGTGGTCTATTGTAGAGAATCCTTTACGAAAGTCTGCTTGTTCTACGGGTGGCCATAATATGTTTTGCGTTTCGCTTACAATTCTCATGGTAATGATCGAAGAAATTAGTTTGTATAGAGTCGGTAACAGGCTAATAGATCTGTAGTTGACAAAATCTTGTTGTTGAAAAAAACATTGAGTCATGTGAGTCTCCTTTTTTATAGAGTAAGATTATGTTTGAATCGGACCATTGCGTAGGTGTTACCGCCGTTTCTAAGATGAGATTAAATAGGTACGCCAGTGACGGGGCCAGTAGAGTTCCACCGTACCTTATAGCCTCGTTGGTGACTTTATCTGGGCTTGGGCTTTTATCCGATTTTAATCTCCTCATTGCTTGAAGAATTTCTATTTCATCTATCGGTTGTATTTTGTCTTCAGTACTCGTCTGCAATGCCTCTACCTTATCCTGGTCGTTTTCACTGGTAGGAAGCTGTGCATTTGATTTGGCGCTGAACAAGTCTCGGTAGAAATTTGTTGCAATATCAATGATATCTTTGCGTTCGTACGATGTTCTCCCTAGCTGTTTCAAACCCTCGATATAGGCTCTATTTGTTCGAAGTTCCTTGATGGCTTTTTTCAGACTCCCTTATTAGCCCTGTGGTTTTTGTAATCAAGTTTACTATATTTGCTCCTTAACTTATATGTATAGAGCGCTAAGTTCGGTTTTTGGGTACGGGATTTATTTTTGGTTTTTTGGAGTACTTGCCTTCTCATTATAAGGGATAGTGTTATTTCTGATAAAACTTTATGTTTCGTAATGGATTGGCTGGTTAATTTTGTGGTTTCCAGCATTTGTATTATAGCATATACTATCAGTTAATCATACCAGCTTTGAAGGGTATCTATGTTGGTCCAGTGCAATAAATGTTTTTTTTTTAGACTATTTTTGTATTCATTTATATCTTCGACATTTTTAGAGTACTTTTTTGTTTGTTAGTATATATCGCTCCTCTTATATGGTTTCGATAAAATAATTGTGCTTCTGACTAATCTATGGTCTGATGAATAATTTAAATTTAAAGTTTCTATATTTTCAAACATTTTTGACTAGTTAGTGTTATGTAGTCTATTTCATTTTTATACTGTCCGTTTGGAGATCGCCAGTCGCCACGTCCATCGACGACTTGGTTTTTTCTTGAAGTATGTACTGATAATCGATAGTTTCTTTTCAAAAGCAAAGTTTATCAGTCGTCGACCTCTTTAGTTTCTTTGTCCATGTCCATATGATTTTGTTATTAAATATTCGTATTTTAGGGGTTGACCAATCTTTAAATTGAAATCTCCCATTATAATTAATAAGTTCTTATGGGCGAATTCCATGACTCTATCTATCGATTTGTAAAATTCATTGATCTCCTCCTCATCCGCTGAATCTGTAGGCGCGTATACCTGTATCATGCTTATGCTGTATCCTTGTATATTGTGATTCAATAATGCAACTCTTTCTGTGACTGCACTAAAGCTTTCTACGTTTGGTTTTAGAGATATACAGGATGTAACGGACAGCCCTCCGCAAACTAACAGGGTGCATTTAGCTCCTTATTTTGAATCATACTTATTCCACCGGAAATATTCTCAGGAAAATTTTCATTTTTCCTAATCGTATTTTTAGTTACTATTCCTTTAATTCAATGTAAAATTACATTATCTGTACGCAACACTCCATTTATGTAAGTAAAACATCTAAAAACAAAAAATCTGCAATGGATGTTGAAATACTCGGCGGCCGACGGCTCGCTGCGCTGCCGTTCGCTACGCGCGTTTTGCCACGGTAACGATAGTACGCCTGTGAGGTAATAAAACAAATCAATTTTATTGGATTCCCATAACGTTCCTGAAATAATTTCATGTACCGGTCATCTTAGTAGGATATATTGAATTCACCCCATCAGTCTGCGGAGGGCTGTCCCTTACACCCTGTATTTATCAGAAACCCGACGCCGTGTTTTCCTGGAGTCTTTCCCATATAACATAGAATAAGTCCTCATATTCTTCAATTTTGCTACTAAGGCGATGAACCTCTGATATGCTAATGATATCGTACTTCACCCCTATTAAGGCTTCCTGCAGCTCTATCAGTCGCTCGTATGAGGATAGGGATCTTACACTGTACAGACGCCAGCAGGTCAAGCTACCCGAAACTGTCAAATTTTCTCAATCAACCTTGAACCTAATGCTTTAGCGATAAAGTTGAAAATCTATTAAAGAAATTTGACAGATTGTAGTAGCTTGATGTGCTGCTGTCCATACGTTGCCACATAGAGCTTCTTTCTAAGACTATAATTTTTTGAAGTAAAGGTAGGTATATTCCTTGGAGGGTAGGGGTCAAAGTAATATTTTTCTTTATAGACCACAAATTAGTGTGACAATGTTGACAAAAACTTTTTTACAAAAAAAAAAAAAACAACCGACTTCCAAAAAAACACTACAAAGTGAAAAAATAACGTTCATTTCGGTAGTCGGTGTCTTTGGATCTGTATTTTAGTTTTTTGTCACTGACTTCCGAACTTAAAGTTATTTTTCACTTTGTAGTGGTTTTTTGGAAGTCCGTTGTTTTTTTTTTTTTATCATGCAAAAAAGTTTTTTATTTTTCACTTTTTAGTGGGTCGGTTTGTAATTTATCTAAGTTACAATAGGCTAATGACAACTGCTCATCAATCACCCTTTACAAAATATTGCTTTTCCCGACGTAGGGACATAGCTTGTTGAGAAGTACTCCTGGTACTTCACCGTCAGCTCCACTTCACCATATGCATTGTGACGAGCATAACCTGCATAGTAGTGTAGGAGGTATGTAATTACATTTGTAGGAATCCTACCCACATTTAAAAACTGTAGGTATATGGGTCCATCATCCTAGGCCTAACCTTTTCCCAACTATGTTGGGGTCGGCTTCCCTGAATAGCTGTATTTAACATGGAGCAACTGCCTATCTGATCACCACAAGTACCACAACCTATGTTGATACTGGGTAACACGACACCTCTTGGTAAGACTGCTCATCGTTTCGTTTAGGTTTTTTACACATTTTATACATTACATTACATTAGGTAGATACCTACCTAGAAGTAGCAGTGGTGCTATTCTGTAAAGATCCCACCATGAAAATTTAGGTGAAGTGAGCGTGATGTGAACTGTCATCCCACCTTACTCTACTAGGAATTGAGCTCACTTCAAACTCACTTCACCTAAGTGCTCACGGTGTGATGTTTACAGTATAGATCGGCAGGTTTATGACAACTATCGCGTGCTACGGTACTATTAATAATTAATAACACGCCATCTCTGCAATTGCAAAGTTTATTGTTTCCTTACCATTTGAAGGCTACTCTAAAACAATACCTAACAATAAATTAAACACTCCACTGTGAGGTGTGCAGTCTATACTAGCGGAATTGTTTCCTTCAAGCTGACGTCGAACCAAACCGCGAGGTGGAAGTCCGTGGAAATAGACAAAGGACTCCTCAAACCGCAAATACTTCACACTGGTAAAAATGGCGGGCAGTGGAGGGCGAATATTTTAGCTACACCTACTTGAACTTCAGTTCCGATGTGGTCAGCTCAGGATGAACACTCAGGTATAGCCACTCACTGGGATAAGAGACTCCTATCTTCCTGTTTTTCAAATAATGACCCTACTGTCTAAATCTGTCACCAATCGCAACAACACTCCATCAGGGTATCTGATCTACCTACCTGATATCATCTATCATTTAAACAATGATCAATTGATCAGTTACCGTAGTTATACCTATATATATACATATTATCACTAACCGGATTTTGGAAAACTACTTAGGTACATGATCTTTCGCATAAGACATTATTAATGGACAATTCAACTAGCCAGAAATAATAATTACTGAACCAGCTAGAAAAAATATTCCTCAGTCTAGAAAAAATATTTGTTTTAAACTGTCATGATTTCGGAAATTATGACATTTTAGAACAAATCTAACTTACGCCGTTTGCACATTGACGCTTCCCACTGGGTTCCGCTGCACACACTGCGAAGTGCGATATTTTCTGTACAATTTGAGAAGTTATCGCCAGGTTTTTGCTTATCGCCGTGAAAAAGGCGTTAGAGGAATGTATTGATGATTCTTATGGTTACAATATTATGTAAATACATATTTGTTTTTTTTTTTATCAATTAAATGTAGTAATTTTATTTCGAAATATAATATTTACATAATATATAAGCTAACAGACTTTAAATACTCGTAATAATAATATATAACCCGCAGGGCAACATGTGGCGAGCTGTTGGGCAGTAGCGACCCCACGGACCCTAACTCCTGGGAGAAGTCTTGTTCGTCGTGCCTCTGGCTTGCCTTAATTGACCGGCTGGAGTGAACACTGACGAGGAAAAATGCTCCCACCTCAATCTTGCCTTTATTGGCCGACTTGAGTGGAGATTCGCGAGAGCAAACGTGCTCGGAAGAAGGAAGTATTCCAGTACCTAAGTGCTGGTAGGGATCTTGTCCGTACTTCCGGGATTGTCCTGATAGCCGTGGAATACCTCTCCACTTCTCTTAAGCACCTCAGGACATGTTGCCCCTTGTCGTTATGACACTATGTGCTAGCGACTGTTTTCGGGGGCCCATTATTGAGTGTGCAAATCACCCGCTGCCATTTTATCTATGTATTTGTAGAACATTGGTAAGGCAGGGGCTATATTTATAGTCTTTCCATAGTTCTAGATAACCAGCGGGGCAATTGCGTAACACCTTTACAGTAGGAATCGATTTCATTTTGACAGTTCAACAACATTTATTGAGTTATTTACGTTGTTGAGCATGGCATCAAAAAATTGCGTAGATAAATCCAACTATAAAAAATATTCTTTGAGATATGACAAAATCATTAAACTAACTCTCAGAATAATTATTACATTCTAAATTCTAAAAACAAGTCGAAAGCCACCTGGAACATAATTAATGGCAGAAAACAAAATTTTCCTCCTGAGACTAGTAAGTGAATTGGTAATAGATAAACATAAAATCACAGACCCTCAACGAATCGCTGAATCGTTTAATGACTACTATGTAGATATGGTTAAACTTCAGAATAGTAGGTACTATGGGTAATAATATCCCAACAACATTTGCACGCACATGCAGATACAATGTGTTTCTGGATGTACGACATTAAATTGATGAAGATTCTAATTCTGAAGGCACTTTCAATGCTAGTGGTTCTTCATCTGGTGGAGAAAATTTCGTCAGTGACAGTGAAGACGATGAAGTTATTTTATCTGAAGACTTTCCACCACTGCGTAGAAAACCCAAAGCGGATAATTTTGTAATCATTTTGATTGAATCAGAGAAAAAAAAGATAAAATGCTATTATGTTGCGAAGATTCTTGATGATTCTCCTGAAGCTGAATATGACTACTCCGTTTCGTATTTAAAATTAAAAAGCAAATTTTATCACACATTTTGTGAGCCTTTAGAGCCAGATATTGCAATGGTTACAAAAAATGATATAAAATATATATTACCGAACACCAAGGTAGCTCTTTTGAACTTCCCTTTTTGATTTTTAGATGCTTTTTCTTTTGAACTTTTCTATTTTGTATTTTTTTATATCAGTTTTCTATCGTAAGAATAACAATTGTAATTATTAAGACTGACTAGTACTAAGCTGACTGAGCAATTGATCTCGGAGAGCCTAAGATATTTGTCAAATTCTTTATGACAATAAATATTTTAAACACATTGTTAAAAACATTTAGGATTAATTAAGTTGATTACTTGGTAATATAAACAAGACGTTTTATTGCTTTACCTTTAGTTTTGTAGCATAAATAGTCCTAATTCACTGTAAAATAAATAGGATGGTTCACTGTTGACCTAGACCCGGTTCAGTGTCCCACGCGGTGGACTCAGTGAGCCATTTCCCATCTTTTAAAAAAACTTAAATATATCCTATCCTGTTACGTTTGGGTCTAAAATTAATATGCGAAATTAAAGTCAGATATGCGAGACGTCCTTTAGTAAAAAAACTCTTCATTATGTTAAGAAATAGTTGAACTGTGAATGTGTAACTTTTTCATGGTTCACTGTTGGACACCTCATCCTATCTAAAATATAACCTTCGTCGACTGTCCTATTTGTAATTTCGTGGTACGTCCAATGGGTTTTTTTTAGAAACTGCTTTATTTCATACGTCCCTAGAAAATCAAAGTTCTTGCTCACACGTCCAACCCAGGAGACGCGGTTCAGTTGCCTTTGACTAATGCATTATATGTAATGCACGAACGTCACAGCCCGACCAAAAATGCATTAAATTAATGCATGGACAGTCAACGTGTTAAATACTTACTACAAAAATAAAACAAAACAAAAAATAAACTTAACTAATCAATTCTAGTTGATCTAGGTACTGCATTGCTCTATTCTGTGACGCAGCTTAGTAGGGGAGAGGGGGGTAAGACGGGGTGGCGGGCAAGAAGGGGTACCCGTCTCATGTCGGAAACCGTTTGACCAATCACGATCGTTCCTGCGCGTGACGCAGCGCCGCCATAATAGCTTTTAGTCCGCGCAGTGACAGAGCGACGACGCCATTGTTTATGTTTTTTATGTGGAAAAAATAGTATTTGGCAATTTTCTTAGCATTTTTTCACTTTGGTTGCACCGTGATTGTTCTAT
Organism: Fissipunctia ypsillon; assembly: GCA_947568875.1. Lineage (NCBI taxonomy): Eukaryota > Metazoa > Arthropoda > Insecta > Lepidoptera > Noctuidae > Fissipunctia > Fissipunctia ypsillon. The sequence goes on along the minus strand of OX387654.1, from coordinate 13,245,645 downwards.
AAATAACAGCATTTCGAAGTACAAATAAAGTTATTCACATGGTTCAAGGATTACTCATGCAGGTAAGGAATTGTTTATTTGTGTGTGAGAGCATTGCTTTTAGAGGTTATTTTGTTAATTTATTTGGACATGAGAGGGCAAGACGGGGTATGGGGTACCCCATCTTGCCCGCACTAAAATAGTTCCAATGTTTATTATGCTATATCAGTAAAAGATTAATGACTTGTAATATACATATCTACTATTGGTTTTTTTATCATTGCAGAATGGTAAAAAATTATAGAAGAAAAACAAATAGAGGAGATTGTTCAGAAGAGACCATGAGAAATGCGGTGGACTCTGTGATACAAGGCAAAATGGGTTACTATCTTGCAGCAAAGATTTTTAGTGTCCCCCAAACCACTTTGGAAAGAAAAGTGAAGATGATTCGTGAAAGCTCTAATGAAAATGCTTTAGCTACAATGAAAATGAAGGTACAGTTAGGCCCTAAAGAAACAGTTTTTTCTTATGATGAAGAGAAACAGTTATGCAATTATATATTAGATATGAAGAGCAGGCTATACGGGCTAACTACTAAAGATCTTAGAGGCTTAGTTTACAGGTTAGCAATTAAGAATAATAAACCACATCCATTTAATAATCTGAAAAAAGAAGCTGGTAAAGACTGGATACAAAGCTTTTTAAAGAGGAATCCAGAATTGTCTATAAGACAACCTGAAAGCACCTCAGCTGCGCGTGCTGCCGGATTCAATAAACAGGCGGTTGATAAGTTTTTCAGTTTCTTAGGAAATGTTTATGATGAACATCAATTGACACCTGACAGAATCTATAATTGTGACGAAACCGGAATTTCCGTTGTGCCCAAGACAAAATCAAAAGTAATAGCTAAAAGAGGTCGAAAGCAAGTTGGGGCCATAACTTCCGCAGAAAGAGGTACGACCATCACAGTCGAAATATGTTTCAGTGCAAGTGGCCAATATATGCCACCCATGATGGTATATCCTAGAAAGAGGATGGATCCCCAGCTAATGCTAAATGCTGCACCTGGAGCTTGGGGAGTTTGCAGTGATTCTGGCTGGATGACAGCAGAGTTATTTCTGGAATGGTTTAAAAAGTTTGTCGAGTTTAGTGGAGCCACAACCGAACGACCTGTTCTGTTACTGTTGGATGGGCATAGTACCCACACTCAAAATATTGATCTCATAAATGAAGCTCGATCCCACGGAGTTATCATTTTATGTTTTCCCCCACATACAACTCACCGCCTTCAGGTCGCTGATGTTGCTTACATGAGACCATTGAGCACATATTATGATCAACAAATAACAGCTTGGCTTCGCAGCAATCCAGGAATGGTCGTTACAATTCGGCAAGTTGCTGAAATTTTTGGAAAAGCTTTCATACAGGCGTCTTCTATGTCAACGGCTGTAAATGGATTCAAAAAATGCGGTATTTGGCCATATGATCCATCAGTTTTCTCGGAAAGTGACTTTGCTGCTTCGTTGATGACGGATATTCCGCAGATCGAGAGAGAGCCGACTACTGAAGTAACAACTGCAACTTCAACGCCTGCAACTACAACGACTGCAACTCCAACATCTAATATCGGATTAGCAGCTGCAGCGGCACCGTTGTTTAATTCCCAGATTTTACCTCCAACTGTCACAGAAGCACAGCCAAATATTGAAACAGAACCAAACTGTCCTGAAGTCATTCCTCTTGCGACCTCCACTACAACAATATCATCCCCTGATCCTGGTTGCTCTAGTTGGCTTGATGACCCTGAAATAAACAAGACACCAAGTACTCCACAAAAATCAGCATTTTCCGTAGCCAGTCCCCAGCAAATAATGCCCTTTCCAACAACACGCAAAACTTCTCGCGTTGTTAGAAAACGAGGAAAAACTGCAATAATAACTTCATCACCATATAAAAATGAATTGGAAGAGACGATTAAAAAAAAGAAGTTGGTAGAGGAAGAAAAGCAAAAGAAAAAGGCAATAAGGGAACTAACGAAAATTGAAAAAAAATCTGCGGGTAATAAGAAAAAAGTATCCAAGTATGTCCCATTAATAGAGAACAGCGATAGTGAAATTGAAAATTCACAATGTTTGTATTGTAATGGTTATTATTTGGACTCAAATGAAGGCTGGGCCGCCTGTTCTGCATGCGGCAAATGGGCTCACTGTAGCTGTGCTGGTATAGATGATGAAGATGAAGATGCAACGTTTACTTGCGAATTTTGTCAGTAAAAATAAACTGGATTTCTTCAAACCTTATCTTGCCCCTCAGGGTACCCCATCTTACCCGACGGAGGGGGCATGATGGGGAGATCTGACCTTTTCTACTTTTTGTCAATTTTCTATTGAATTATTAACATTATGTTCCTAATTAGAATTAGTTATGGAAGACTGATTACCAAAGATGATTACTGAAATAAAAAAGATATTAAAGACACGAAAATGTTGGTTTTATTGAGATTCAAACATTAAGTACCCCGTCTTACCCCCCTCTCCCCTACCTACTAGAGTTCGCAAGCTCATGAGCGTGCGCGTCTGCTGCGCATGGTAACTTATTACGTATCGCTACGCTAGGTACTCCTTGCGGGGGTTGGGGTAAGCGTTAAATACCTACGGCGCTCAGGTTAGCGTTGCTTTGAAACTTCTGAAGCAAACAATATGCACCTGCATTTTTATTCTATTTGGTCCAGACTAGAATACCCACAAATACAGAGTTACAGCAGGTGTGGGAGCCGGCGTTAGGAACTTTCGGCTATGAAAGGACTGATTAGCATCTCGAGCAGTGAATGATAACACGACGTTATATTTTAGGTGTTTTATTCTTACAAAATAAAGTACAGCATTAGTTTATATGATGCCGATTTTGTTGGCAACATCTAATGCGTCATAGTCCCTGGCGAGCCGTACGTACGCCTTCTTCTTGCCGTCGGGCCTGCAACAAATTAATAAGAGGTAAGTATCGCAAATTCGTAATTACTTCTAAACCAAGTTAACATGATGGTATCAGAAGTGTGTTTTTTTGATATCATTCTCTATCAATGAGATTCCCACAAATATATCATCATAAAAATGTTTCAATTATTAATATTAAGATGTTTTGGTGTGTACATTACCTGATAAGGGTGTTAACTTTCGCAACATTGATATCATACAGCTTCTTGACAGCAGCCTTGATGTGGTGCTTGTTAGAGCTAGTGTGAACAATGAATACCAAGGTATTGTTGTCCTCAATCTTCTTCATAGCCGCTTCAGATGTCAACGGATACTTTATGATATTATAAGCATCCATACTGCAACATGAAAAAAAACCATACATTAAAATATGAGCAGTGGTGATGGCATAAAATAAAACTTTTACTTTTTACCTACTTACACAATTTCATGAAACTTGTAAACTAATAGGGCTATTCCACTTGGCTGAATAAAATTGTTGTTGGAATTCATTCATCTTTTTCAGAATATTTAGAAAGCTTCTGTAGACACAATACTGTATACTGTGTGTACTGAACGGGTCTGCAGATTAAGTGCGAAAGAGACTGTTGTAGCGCCTTTCTTCCTACTAATTAGGTTACTTTTTAGGCAGCTAACCTGCTGAATAGTACATAAGTCTGAATTCAGAGAAGTAGACATTTAAATGACTAAATTGAAATAACATCTTTAAAACCAAATACTAAAGAACAATATGTGTTGCACCATGTTGTTACAACATATTACTTACCGATTCCTCTTGGGAAGTGATTTCCTGGGGTACTTCGGGTGCCTCGGGGGTTCAAAAGTCTTGGGCCTGCGGAAGTGCACAGATGTGCGGATCTTGCGTACGCGCTTGCCATGTTCACCTTTGACTACCTAGAAAAACCAAACTAAAAATTACATCTTGAGCAGCATTTCTAATTTAGATATTATTCAATCCCAGGCAGCGTAAATTCTCTACAAATTAATTAATTAAGAATGTCAAATAATCACTGTTAATCATTTGTTTTGAAGATTCATTTCTTTGATCAAGCATTGTGACATGAACAAGGGCATCCATCCATCCAGTTGGGAAACTTGTTAGCACTCACATATTAAGACTACACACCTATTAGAATATTAAAGGCACAGCACATGACTCGAAAACCTCTTGAAGGAGCATTATCACTACAATATAATATGAGAAGAATCATCAATTTGAAAACTTTATTTTAATAATACATTGCGTCCTGCCTGTGACTTCATTCATGTGCAAGTCATAAAACATGGCACTAGTGTAGCACAAACAAACAATTAATTCTCATGAGATTCTACAATCATTCAGTATCACGCTGATTCAAATACATTTAAAATACAATTACACAAATACATACCTTTCTCTGTGCTTTCAGGGCCTTGGCAACAGGTTTCACCACCTGTTTCTTTTGTCCCTTGATGCCAGTCTTCTTGGGCTTGGGTGCGATTTTCAACTTAGCCGCTGCCGGTTTAGGCTTAGGTTTTGAAGCAGCTGCAGCTTTCTTCACTGAAGGCTTCGCACTGGACTTCGCTTTCAGGGCAGCAGCCTTAGCAGAGCCTGGTTTGGCAGTGGGTGCCGATGCAGGCTTCTTCTCTGCGGGCTTCGCAGCAGCTGCTGCTGGCTTGGCAGCCGGAGCTGATGCTGGTTTGGCAGCGGCGGGTTTAGCCGCTGGAGCTGCTTTGGGTGCAGCCGCCTTAGGGGCGGGCGCTGGCGTCTTGGCTGTCGCCGGCTTAGGTGCAGCAGCAGCAGTGCTTGAAGAAGCAGCTTTAGGTGCAGCTGCTGGAGTTTTAGCCGTGGCGGGCTTCTTTTCCGCAGGCTTGGGTCCGGATGACCCTAAAAATAAATTTACTTGACTATTGACTACATAACCTCAAAGTAAAATGCTTTCCTTCAATCAAAATATACACAAAAGTTCAATTTAGAAATAATTAAGAAGAACAAGATGGTAAATAAGGTTCTGGCCAATTTAAATTATAGAAAGGTTATCGAACAGCCACACAATAAGCTATAGGTTCATAACAAGTACCGCGTGGCTCAGCCAAGTAAATGTCACCATAGTCGAACAAGAATTATTTGATTCTACACTGAAGTTATAGGTTTGAAATACATTCAAAAAGCATCAATTGCTTCTAATTGTCAAATAATTCACAATTCACTGCTTTATTTCCACAAAATAGAATTACGTACCGGATTTCTCGGGTTGCTTCTTGGGAGGCATCGTGACAAAAAAGATGGAGGATCACTGTTTATGTTGCCAGATTACATTCAATTGAAACCACTGATTTTCAAGTTGGCAATTTTTTTTTGTGATCATTAGACTTTGTCCAGTATATCCTAATGTTAGATACACACGCAGATTTTGAAATCGCTAGAAAATCTTTGAAATCGCCAGCGAGCGTGTCGCTGGCGACCGAAGTCACGCGCAAGTGCGTTTTAAGCTGGGTGTGTACCTAGCATTACCTTACCAAACCTATGCACAGCCCTTTAGGTTTTATTAAGATTTGTACATACTGATTTTAAATACTAAATATAAAATGGGGAAGGCAACTGTCAAAATGGCGCTGTCGTAGCAAGTTCCCAACACAAGCCAATAATACAAGGCGTGAAGTGGTTTTATTTTATTTTTGCAATTTTGCGAAAATAACGCGTTGTTGTGTTACTAAATACTCCGAAATTGGAGTCCACTATTTCCCGAGAGACCCTTAAATTAAAAGATGGTGGCCAGGAGCTATTAGTAGAGATTTTGAAAAAAATAAACAGAGGGTAGAAACATTTTGAAGAAAGTGATATTTATGGTTTTAAATTCTGACACTTTCTATGTCAAATACTTGATAAAAATCATTTGAAATCGCCGAAATTATAGAAATAGTGAAACAAAACCAAACTCATGAATGAACAAGAAATGGAATGAATGAACGAAATATCAAATTTATTGTAGGCCGTAGGGACCCAGCTATGATCACGCCATCTACAATTAGCTTTGCCCGATCTTCCGCATTGAAAGTATGTGATTTGCCTCAAATGATTTTTGTATCATTATGTTATGTATCCCCCACACATCACACACTCCGCACACCCAACACACCCACATTAATGTATAAATGTAACTCAAGAAACTCAAAATAAAATAATTTTGTAAGTTGTACAAACAGCCAAAGCTATGGAAGTGCGGAGTCTCCTAACACAGGCGTCATCATGCTTAAAAGGAGGCTCCAACCATAAACTAATGTAAACTAGTTGGTACAGAAAATAAACATTTTGTATTTGTATTTATGAAGTAGGTATCTCATTTGACAGTTACCGTAAAAGTACTGGTTTTTTAACATCTCTGCTCGACAGGATTTCGACAAGTGACACGTCATGAAATTCAGGAATTTATATGAATTTTCAGCATTCGAATTTATTAAGGAAAATATGTTTCCGCGCTTTTTTTTGACAGGCCTGTTGGTCTAGTGGTTAGTGACCCTGACTGCAAAGCCGGAGGTCGTGGGTTCGATTCCCACCCAGGACAAACTTTGTGTGATGAGCATATTGTTTGTTCTGTGTCTGGGTGTAATTTATCTATAATATGTATGTATTTATAAATTATATAAGTATGTATATCAGTTGTCTGGTTACCATAACACAAGCTCTGCTTAACTTGGGATCAGATGGCCGTGTGTGAGTTGTCCCAAGATATTTATTTATTTATTTATTATTTTATACAATAAGTTTGTGGCAAACATCTTTAGTTATATGTCAAGGTCGGTCAAACCGGGTCGGTCTACTGCGAAAGTTGTATAAAATAGGTAGGTACACCACCTATCCAAAACGTAGGCAACTTAAATTCGCTGAAAATATTATGGAGGCCAGCAAATCAAGCTACCCGAAACTGTCTAATTTTCCCCATCAACCTTGAACCTAATACATTAGCAATAAAGTCGAAAATCTATTAAAGAAGACAGATTGTAGTAGCTTGATGTGCTGGCGTCTGTACATACATAAACAACCTACAAATATGCAAAAAAAAAATGTAAAAATATGCAAAATGAAAAAATAAAGAGATATTTTCATTCTCTCTGCATTCTTACTTTTACCGTTTTTCATACTTAAACAACATAAAAAAATACGATCAAATCTTGATAAAAATTACAAAAAATTGTGTTGCGACGGGACGTTTCTTAGAGCTGACCGTCTACCCAATTTTAGAATTTTGATTCAAAAGTTGCATTCGTCCCTTTCAGGGACACTGGGTGGGGACAGTCATGGGTATAATTAAATAACTCATTTATATAAACTAACAATATTAACCTACTTATGTAAGCACCATTGTTACTAACACCAAAATACTAACAAAACTATTATGGACTGTAGTCTGAATCAAAGTTTTATTTATTTATTTATTATTATTCGGCATAGTCGATACTCGCAATAAAAGGAGCTGAAAAAAAGTAGTAGAAACTGAAAACTCATTGGTATAAACGGAACCCGTAAAGCCGGAAGCCGGGAGCCGTAAGGACTCATTCGTGACGTGTGGCTCTCTGTCGGTCTGCCGCAGCCAATTTGCTTCAAATCTACTGAACCATTTTGAAATATGGTACACATATGAATTTCTGTAATTCAAATACGGACGTGTAACGTAAATAAATGAATTTTGAATATGGGGTCACTTTTGGGGGGCAAATAACAAAATTTAAAAAAAGTTTAACAAGCTGTACATATCAAATAAAAGGGCTTGTTGTGAGGGTCTCAAATATATATTTTTTTAATAAAGAACATATTTTTTTTAATTTTGGGCTCAGTGATTTTGGAGATAAGGGATAAAATTCATGGTCTTCCGTTTATTTTTGACACTATGTTATTTAGCAAAAAATAATCCTTATGATGAAGCCTTTCGATCGGTATGGTAAAGCTACAGAGTGATTATTTTTCTCGTGTAACGGGTTCGATTTCCGGTTCAACCATGTAATTATTTAAAAATCTATGAATGCAGTTTAAATTGTTTTTTTTTAATTCAAATAATGTCTTCTTTCAGTAAAATGTTCCATCTACAATATTTACTTTCCCTCCATGTGGTATATCCGTGGGACGCCCTGTAGATTCCAGGAAAACTTATAAGTCTATGGTCTTACTCTTAAGAATATAGTGCGTACAAACTATACTAGGTACTTATATCATAACTAATATAAGTCAATTTAATTGTTTTATATTTTTTTGTAGGTACGTGATAAAAGCGTGTTTTAGTTTTTTTTTTAACTACATATTTTTATTTTTTACTTTTTAGTCTAGTATATTCTCCATTTAGTTAATAAGTCTGAAGTCAACGAAGTTATGACTTGATCGGTTTAATAGTAGTCGCTAAAGAATTCTACTATCCACTTCCTGGCTCCATCATCAGACCCTCAACACCAAGCGCAATCTATTGGACTCGGCTGCATCATTAGATCAGCTCCAAGATACCAAATCATCATCCGAACTAGCTCACGCCGCCGCCAAATGTTTTACAGGCAATAATTGCAAAAAATAACGCGACAGTCCTCGTACGGTTCTAATATACGGGTCTCCCACGATTTACAATGAGAAAAATGGTTTTAATCACTAAAACAGACCGCATTTTGCAAATTGCACTGCTGTTTCATTGACATTTAAATACTTTTTCTTGGTTTTAAATTCAGAGTCATATGTTGTTTTGAATAATAATAATAAAATAATAAATTTTTAATCTACAAAAGAAGAAAATGAACATTAATAATAAAAATACCGAATCGGAGGTGACATCTCTGATAAAACCACATAAATAATCAATGAATAAATAATAATGTTGACGAGATCAGCTGCACGAGCACGCCCACCACCTCCGGACTCTTCGCTCAGCTCCGCCTCGCCGCCGCCGGTATCCAGCCCCACCGTGAGCGCTGTGATGACACCAGCTGCGGTAGTTGCGTCGAGCTCGAGCGACGAGTATTTTTCCCCGCCGACGTCGCCAACACCTGTACGTCGACAGGGGAGAGGCCGGCCACCGAGGAGCTTGGGACTTAGGGACCAACCGGCCCCGAGCCGGGTCCCCGCTGCCGGTGGTTGTGTGCAGCGCATGAGATGGACTCAGTCTATGAACGAGAACGTCATGCGCGCATATTACGGGTTTACAGAGGGGGGAACTAACCTCACTGCGTACTGTGTTAGAATGCCGTCTCTGTTTCAGGAACTAGAGCCAACCGTCAGCGTCACGGCCCAACGACTATCGGATCAGGTGCGGCTCATCCAACGCAATCATAGGTTGGGCGATGCCGCACTTGATAGGCTGCGCTCAGAAGTATTGAGCAACCATATCGTCTCAACTCCGACACAAACCGCGGTACAAGTTTCAACTATTGATTCAATCCCGTCGCGGTCTAATCATGGTGTTGTAGAGGAGGATGATAGGGTTGCCATAGTAAGTAGCCAGTGCAACGCTTGATTGAGGAGCGCACTGGAGGATGCGTTTCTCGAGTATAGGTCCACTCCGACCGAACTTAGGCCCCGATTACCACACTTGCCACACACAATTTTTCACACAATTTTTTCGAGAGCAGCGAGGATCTCATTGATACACATTCGATCCTGTATTGCGCGGCTGTTGCGGCATGTCGTTTAGCTAACGTCAAGTTTCCAAACTGTGACGGAGCTATTTGACCAAAACCAGCCGTACCAGCCAGGCAGTTCAGGATCGAACGCCGTATCGATGGGACCAGGGTACTCATCGGCAAACTATACTGCTTCAGGGAGGGCAATACACGACCACGAGTGATGCGCTTTGTAAGGCGGGCATTCTCGGGGACTGGAATCAGCCCTCGAGAATACATGTCCCGTGTCACAGAGCGCATCGACTTCCTGAAGCAGAAAGTTTGTGCATGGGCGAGCCGTATTCGGCGGTATAAGCGGCGGGTCGTTCGATACACGCAGAATCGCATGTTCCAGAGCGATGAGAGGCGGGTATATAGAGCTTGGAGCGACCTGAAAAAAATGTGGCGGACGTGCGCCGCCCAGATGATGCCACCACGAGTACATTCTGGCGCAGCATCTGGTCGGTGCCCGTCTGTCACGCTGACGCTGGCTGGATGCAGGATGTTGAGCGAGTGTGTGGAACTATACCAGAAATGGAAAAGGTCTTAATAACGCCATTAGACGTAGCCAAAGCAGTCCGCCCGTTTCCAAATTGGAAATCACCGGGACCGGACAGACGGCACAACTTTTGGCTAAAATGGCTAAGTAGTTCACACACTCGCCTGGCATCTCAATTCCAGTCATCCTTAGAGTCTAGGTCGCTACCGCAGTTTCTAACAACAGGCGTTACCCACCTGCTCCATAAGTCAGGAAGTCCCGTGGAACCCAAGAATTATAGACCGATCACGTGTTTGTCGACGATCTATAAACTTCTAACATCCATTTTGAGAGTGAAAATAAATACGCACATTGAGAGTAACTCGATTATGTCTTCTTCTCAAAATGGATGTAGGAACGGGTCCCGCGGTACTAAGGAGCTACTCCTCATCGACATGGCCATAAGCCAACAGGTTCGTCGATCCCGCAAAGATCTGTCGACATGCTGGATAGATTATAAGAAGGCCTACGACTCGGTACATGCTCGGTACATACATGGCTCATAAGGGTGCTGGAGTTGTACAAGATAGATGCAATTCTACGCACCTTCCTTGAGTCGTGTATGGGGCAATGGAGGACGGTCCTTCGTTATCCAGGGTGTCGACAGATCCAGGGGAATGATGAACCTGTATGGATTAAACGGGGAATATTTCAGGGCGACAGTTTGAGTCCACTTTGGTTCTGCTTAGCCCTGAATCCTCTAAGCACACTGCTAGAGGATTCAGGTCTAGGCTATCGGTTGAAGAGAGGTGGTCAGGTCATATCTCACCTCCTCTACATGGACGACTTGAAACTCTTTGTCCCCAACAAATTGCGACTGGTGGAACTACTGAAGGTAACTGAAACTTTCAGTAACGCCATCAGGATGGAATTTGGTGTGGACAAATGTGCAGTCATGCATGTAAAGCGAGGCGAGATTATGGAATCCGAGGGGTTTCAACTTTCGGATTCCATACAGCTTAGATCCCTCTCCTCAGCCGAAAGCTATAAGTATTTGGGTATGTCGGAAGCGTTAGGCATCAATGTTGCTGACATGAAGCAATCGTTGAAGGATCGCTTCTTTGGTCGCCTGAAGAAGGTATTAACTAGTCTTCCTTCAGGCGGAAACACGGTGCGCGCTTTCAACGGTTGGGTCATGCCGGTTTTGATGTACTCTTTCGGCATACTCAAATGGACTCAGACCGAACTCGATGCCCTAGATAGAAGGGTCCGTACACTGCTGACCGCAAACCGGATGCATCACCCACGCTCATCGGTGATGAGACTGTACATCCCGCGGAAGTGCGGGGCTCGAGGCTTTTTAAATGCGAAGACCCTCCACAACCGGGAGGTGTGCAGTCTCAGGGAATATTTTTTAAAAGCCGACGTGGGTATGCACCGTGATTTGGTCACAGTGAACAAGGGGCTCACCCCGCTCTCCATGGCTAAAGAGAACTGGCGCAAACCTGTAGTACTTACTACAGATGACCGCAAGGCGGTAAGGCAAAGCAAGGAGCTTCACGGGCGCTTCTATCGGGCTCTTAATGAACCCGGTGTAGATTTCCTAGCGTCCGTATCCTGGCTACGTTTTGGTGACCTTTTCGGGGAAACCGAAGGTTTCGTCTGTGCAATTATGGACGAAGTTATTTTGACGAATAACTACCGGAGACATATTATGAAGGACGGGACGGTTGACGTGTGTCGGGCATGCCACCGTCCGGGTGAGTCCATCAGACATATTATCTCTGGTTTTTCTCGTCTGGCTAACGGAGAGTACTTGCACAGGCATAACCTTGGTTTTGCCTGTGCAAGTACTTGGCCACTTGTGGCCAGGATTATTCACCAGCAACTTGCTCTGAAATACAAACTTGTGGACTCTGAGGTACCGTATTACAAGTATGTGCCCGACCCAGTTCTTGAAAACGACCATGTCACGTTGTACTGGGATCGGTCTATCATCACTTACAGGACTATTGTCGCCAATAAGCCTGATATAGTGGTGATAGATCGATTAGCGCGCCGCGCAATGATTATCGATGTTATCATTCCACATGACGAGAACCTCGTGAAAGCCGAGAAAGAGAAACAAATAAAATATCTCGACTTAGCGCACGAGGTTGTTGGCATGTGGAATGTGACCTCGGCTGTCATTGTGCCGATTGTTGTAACGGCCAATGGCCTGATGGCCGAAAGCCTCGACCAACATCTCTCGAGGCTGTCGTTAGACGGTTGGATCAAGAGCCTGATCCAGAAGGCAGTACTCCCTAGATACGGCTCGTATTGTGAGGAGGTTCCTGTCTCTGCAGCCCTAACCACCGGTAGCTTGGACCCTGCTCCCGATACCGGCGGACCTCTATTTTTTATATTTTTAAATGTTTTTTTTTTGTATATATTTTTAGTAGAAATATTTAAAAATGTAAATAGATAAGAAAGAAAGAAAATAAACGAATAATAATCCATACTTCCATACTTTATTATGTTATTATTAATATTATAAATTCGAAAGTATAACTCTGTCTGTCTGTATGTTACCTTTTCACGCCTAAACCACTGAACGGATTTCAATAAAATTTGGCAAGGAGATAGATGGCATCCTGGGGAAGGACACGGGCTACTTTTTGTTTCAAGAATAATCCTACACGGGGTGATATAGGGGATGAAAGTTTGTATGGAAAACCCAGCATTTCTTAAGTTAGGGATATGAAAATTCAAATTTATGCTTTTGGTAGAAAAAAAAGAATTATGCGGTTCAGCGTTTTTGAAAAATCATCCCCTAAAGGGGTAAAATAGGGGTTGATTTTAAAAATCACAAATGATATTTAAATTTTGTGTATCTCTTTTTAAGATATTTAAGGGATTGGAAATGTAGTCAGAGTTCGTATCTTGACTTCTTGAGGTAACATTTAGTCTTTATTTTTAACCAACTTCAAAAAAAAGGCGGAGGTTCTCAATTCGGTTGTATGTTTTTTTTAATATTTGTTACCTTAGTACTCCGTCATTTAAAAGCCGATGTATAAAATCATTTTTTTATTTGAAGGGGCAGACTTCCAGGTTGGTCCTATTTTTATGAAAATCCAGTTCTGATGATATGATCCATGATAAATTGAGGGAACTCCTCAAATATTATAAGCAAACACAGCGATTTTGGTATTTTCATCAACAAGTCAAACATTTGTATTCAGTCAGTGAAGTGGAACTGATGAAGAAGACCACAGATGGCCACGGGAACTCCTCAATGATAAGTATTTCACGGGTGGCGAAAAGACATCTCGATTAAGATACTATGACGAAGCAAATTTAAATAAATGGTTCTGATGAACATGGTACCATCGAACTGATGTAATAATGAAGCCGGAAGATGAGCACCGGAACTCCATATTAAAACAAAGTATCCTAACGATGTTTTCTTTTTTTTTTGTGGATGGGAAATCATACAATGACTTCTCCCGCTCTGGGCGGAGCGGGAGGGCGTGTCAGACTTTTACTGACTAAAACCCACCCGTTTTCCTTCTGTTGCCTGTGCCGGGGCCACGGTAACTCTTTCGAACATCCCGCAACCCTAGCTGGCATCGGCCCTAGCGGACCCCGTCAATAGTGCTGACATCTCTTTGAGGCGCGCGTGGAACACGACGCGCCGTCGACTCGGGCTTGGTCCTTACCGGACGGCAAGCTACCCATTGCTCGCCGTCCGCAAGCCCGCGCCTACGGTGGCCGGGAATCGGCTGCCAATTCCCGACGCCCAGGGCGTCTCCTGCGGCGACTAGGGGCGTGAGGGCGCAAAGCTTGCCTCTCCCTCACGCGTCCCGCCTCCTCCTTCGCGAGCATTACTGCTTCGCAGAAGGAGGTAATGGCTTCCCATGTACTCTCGCTCCAAACCATGACCTGGACCAGGGCCGGACGCGAGAGATCGCCGCCGCCGATCGCTTCCGCAAGGACACGGCGGCGCTCCGCCCAAGCCGGGCAGACCTTCACCGTATGCTCCACCGTGTCCTCCGGGCGATCCACACAGTGGTGACACCCGGGCGTTTCCTCCCGCCTATCCTAGCGATGTTTGGGCTTATTGGAATGTCATGATATGCACTCTGGCTATAAATGATTTTATTGGTAATATGTTTCTAATTGCGCTACTTGAGTCGTATGTGTAGTCTTGATTGTGAGAAGACAGATTTCGTCAACGATCATCGTCGTGAGGTTGATTTAATAATTTGTTGACGACGGCGTCCAAACCTGATAAAACTACGCCTTCAAAACTTCTGCTATTAGCGCGAAATATACTTGCCATGTTGCAAAGTTTTTATTTGAAAGAGTATAAATGAGGTGGTTACATATTTTGGCCAAATTCTGATGAGTGGTTTTTGAGTTAGCTTCAATAATACGTATTTTTTTTCATTTAGTCTATGTTGATGATAACTTCCTGTCACTGTTATTTACTTAGCAAGTATTGGTAGGTATACGAATTCGGGTGGGATTAGGTACTACAACTAAAAAGTGGAAAATAAAAACTTATTTATAAAAAACAACCGACCTCCAAGAAAAACACTACAACTTGAAGAACAACTTTAATTTCGGAAGTCGATGGCAAACAACGAAAATACTAAACCAAAGACACCAACTTCCGAAATTAAAGTTATTTTTCACTTTGTAGTGCTTTTTTTGGAAGTCGGTTGATTTTTTTTATTAATAAGTTTTTATTAAAATCGGTCCACTCGGTCAAAAGTTATTTCTTATTTGTTATTAGAGCGTGATCGGCATAGTTTTAACTAAACAAAGTCCAACCGCCGCGTCTGTCTGTCTGAACGCGATAAACTCAAAAACTACCAAACGGATTTTCATCCGGTTTTCACCAATGGATGGAATGATTCATGAGGAAGGTTTAGATGTATAATTCTTTAAAGTTTTGTATAAATTGGCTGAAATATGATGATATAATGATTGTTGAAGATGTCGGAAAAAATCATGCTAACTGGGAGCTTTCTGGTGTGCGCCGCGTAAACCAATAAAGTATTAAGTACGGAACATAGGGTACTTTTAATCCCAGTAGTAGGTACGTTCCCGTGGGATATTTTTCGACATCCACGCGGGCGAAGCCGCGGGCAAAAGCTGGTAATAATATATTTATTCAAGTTATAAAGTAAAACAGAAAATACAATTTTGCTTAAATTTATGTCAAGTTCACTAGTGTTATTTGCCTGAACTAGGACATCCTGGTGTTTCAGGCGAGAGGAGGTAAAAATATTAAGAGATAATCACTGTAATTTTACAAAATAAAATAGCCCTCTAATAGGTATGTAAATAAGGTGTAAAATCTTACTTTCTAAAATCTTATCATACTAACTTATCGAACTAATTAAAAATAAATAGTAGGTACACCAAACACTCTTTATTTCAATACTACTAACAACTTCTCTGTATCTTCATAGGACAAACTTTGAAGAGCTACCTTGAGAGTTTTCTTGCAATTTGCATAATTTAGGGAATAGATGTTTGCTTTTGCATTTAGTCTGTTATAATGGTCCAAGGAAAACATGAAATTTGGCTGTGAAAGCATGTCTTGTACTATTTGTGGGGCAAACAATGTCTTTCCGTCTCTTTTTAATAAATTCACTGCTGTAGCGAAGGGCTGCGTGTTGTTTTAGTACAATGCTCATTATGAAATTGTCGAACTGTTAGTACTTCACAAGATTTATAGAGCAGGTTAGTGGGAAAGAGGAACGGGCGGCAAGTAGACACCTTCAGAATCGCTCTTTGCGCTTTTTCGATGGGTAGTAATAACGTTTTACATGCTCCACCCCATGAGGTAATGCAGTACGTCAAAATTGACTGACATAGAGCAAAGTAAACTTGCCTAATTATTATTGGGTCTGCAATATATCGTAGCTTTTTGAATACGTATATCAGCTTACGAATCCTACTATTTAGAGCTTCCATATGTTGTTTGAACGTTAGGGTTTCATCAATTATAACACCCAAGTATTTAATTTTATTAGACTTAATTAATATAGGGACACATAAACGGGCAATCTGCAGGTACTGTACAGCAATGAGCATACAACGTTGAAGGAATATTAGAAGTTGGTTTGCGCATCGAAAACTTTATATAATTGGTCTTGTCTGCATTTAGAGTTACTGAGTTAAGCTGAAGCCATTTATTTACAACACTAAAGCCGTCTTGCGCGAGCTTGTAGACATCATGATCCGATTCAGCCGAAAAAAGAAGGGCAGTGTCATCAGCGTAATATATTATTGTGCCATGCTTTAGCTTTAGATTACAAAGGTCATTTATGTATATCAGAAACAAAGTGGGCCCTAAAATACTTCCTTGGGGAACACCAAATGACGTATTTTTTTGGTCTGCGCTGAGAACACTGCCAATCTTCACGTACTGAGTACGGCCTTCTAAGTAACTTTTGAAGAGTTTCAGCTGAATGCCTCTTATGCCCACTGTCTCAAGCTTGCAAGGAATGGAAACTGTGTCAAAAGCCTTGGCGAGGTCCATGAAAATTCCTATTGTATGGTTACCCTTGTCAAGTTCTTGAGCCAGATAGTCAGTCAGATGATGAACGGCATCGGCAGTTGAAAGTTTATGTCTAAATCCAAATTGTCGTTCCGACAAAATTGATTTGTCCTCCAGATATTTTAACAACCTTTTGTTTATTATTTTTTCCAATATTTTAGATATAGAAGGCAGTAGAGAAATAGGTCTGTAATTTGTTAGTTGCTCTCTACTGCCTGATTTATATATAGGGACAACAACTGCTTTTTTGAGGCACTCCGGAAAAATACCCAAAGATAAACACATGCGAAAAATATAAGCCAGGGGTGGTACTAAAATTTTCCTGAACTGTTTAATAATTTTATTTGATATGTTATTTCAACCAACTGCACAGTCGTCTTTCAAAGTCATGATTATACTTTCTATCTCAGTCGCGTCAGTATCTAGCAGAGCAAACGATGCTAAAGTGGAACTCCCTGTAATAGGAGTGCTCGTTAGATAAGGTGATTAACTCCGATTTTTTTCTGCCAGACACTTTCCAACGTTAACAAAGAAATTATTTGCTATGTTAGCAGATGTCAGAATAGATCATTACAAAAATTACGACATCTTTTGTATGACAGTTGAATTATCTGACTGAGATTTAACTTTCATGTGCAGTTTATCTCTATGCTTCATACAGCGGATAAGACCTGTCGTGATCCAGGGTTTTATGTTGCAATTTTTGTTGCTTAACTGCGATATAACCGTATTTTTCTGAATTGCATGTCGCACTTTCTCTATTACATACTTACAACATACAAAACTGCGGGTCAGCGGAATTATAGACTGGATCAAAATTGATGACACGCAAATCTTCCTCAAGTTTATTTATATTCAATTTAGAAATTGTGCGAGTCTTTTGCTTAGGTATGTTACAATCTAGAGTTAGTAGGGCAGCATCGTGATCAGTTATTGTCGAGTTAACAAGTGCAAGTGAGGGTAATTTGATTTTGGCATGACATGATCCAAACAGGAGCCACTATGATGTGTAGGAAAGCTGTGTGCGGGGAGTAGGCCATGATACGCGCATAGGTTGAGGTAGTCCTGAGCAGATGCATCAGTACTTCCTGGAAGAATATTGATATTAATATCTCCAATTACAATCGAATTTTTGATGGATGACAGGTTCTGCAAGACATCATTCAGTGATTCAGTAAAATTGCTAATATTTTTAAAGGAGGGAGGTCGATATAATGCTAATATTGCAAAGTTTGATCCAATCTTCACTACCAAACTGTTGCAGTCGTGCATATTAGGTTCCTCAACGAGACCTCCAGATGATTCCTTACATAAACTATCACCTCATCATTTTGATTGTAATTCCTATTACTTTTGTACATATTATATCCCGGTATTAGTGGTATGTTATATTGCTTAGCAAGCCAGCATTCGGTTAAAACAATAACGTCACAATTTATGTTTAACCGTTGTTGAAAGGTGCAAAAGCTATGAAAATTCTTAAAAATACTGCGAATATTTTGTGTTAGTACAGTCAATGGAGTTTTGTAGTCGGACAGATACTGTTTGCAATTTTCAGCTTCACAAACTTTTGACTCGGATACAGAGAAATTATCTAACTCGTTAATTATACTGTTAATCATAACTGTGGTACTAAAATATGAATATAGAAAGAAAAAACTTAAATGAACTAAATAAATTACTTATTAACGGCGCTCTTAGGCGCCTGCATAATCAATAGAATTAATATACCTTTTTTCAGCCATTATTTTCGCCGGGCAGTCAGCAGCGCCTGTGTTGTGCTTGTCTGGCTTTTTGTAATGAAAGCAAGTAGCGCATTTTGGCTCATCTCCCTTTTTTGGACATTCTTTGATTGAGTGACCTTGATCGCCACAGTGGCCACAGGTATAGGACGTCTGCCGACAAAACTTGGCAGCGTGACCATACTGCTGGCACTTAGGTATAGCATCGTGTGACCAATGTGAAATCTCTCACAGGGCATGATGACCAATTCACAAATACTCTCTCTTTTGAGATCAGGGCTTTGCGTATGACTGCAGGTACTTCAACTACGTAGTTGCAGTACTCAGCGTCTTTCTTGCCTGACTTATGGCTTAACCTAATTGAGGTCAAAAACGTCTTAAGGCTGCAGTCCTGTAGTTTCTCGGCAAGATTTTGGTTGGTACAAACACGCAAAAACCTCATTTTCTACCATGGATGTCGGCACTCCTATGATAACAACCCTAGGCTTCCTTTTATAAGGCTCGTCGACCGTTTGGCCTGACTTTGTTAGCTGCTCCGATTGCCTCAGCTTCTCGATGTCGTCTTTTGTCTCGATGCTGATAATAACACCGCCATTTCTGGTCTTGCGCAGGCTTCTAACATGAAGCTTCATCTGTTCGGGGCAGATAATTTTTTGGACGAGAGATTTTGTCTCATCACTGGTCCTCAATTTATCTTGCGGATAAATGGCCACAGAACTTACGTTTGACGGCTGGATATAATTGTTGGCACCTTTCTTCACCATGTCAGAAAAGGAAGTTCCCAGTGCAGGTTTAGGTACTTGACTCTCCGACTTTTAACTTGAGCTCCTTTAGTTGCTGCGAAAGGTCGAGTTGGCTTTCGAGTGCTTTCATAGCATTGTGGGCTTGAAAGGCTTTAGCTTTGATGGACTGGTACTGTACAGCCATCTGCGATGTTCCATGTCCAACTTTCAATAAGGCATTGATGCGCATTTTCTGGTCCGAGTTCAGCTTGCCATCTGCTGCGATAGTACACACCTCCTGAAGGCTCTGTTCAATGGTCGTCATCCAGTTCTTAATTTCTGATGTCGTTATTGCTTCGAAGTCATCGTGCCTTGAGTGAGTGAGAGAGATAGGGTAAGCCGTGTGCATCATCGTGGGGTACGTTCAGCTGAGAATAATATTGCTGTTGTGAGTGATAGTGTGGCCGAAGACCCGAAATTGTCGATTCATCGCCGTTCGCAAAGTTTAGGCCTTTCCTATGGCTCCCTTTTCCATAAGGACTTGCACCTTCACCCGTATAAAATTCAGTTATCACAAGAACTGAAGCCCAGAGATCAGCGAACTTGGGTATTAGAGCAGCAGGAACTTGATCCTAATTTTTCAAAGAAAATTTTCTTCTCTGATGAGGCACATTTTACACTCCCTGCGTATGTGAATAAACAAAATTGCCGCATATGGGGTGAGACGAATCCTCGCGTGATACACGAGACTCCATTGCATTCCCAAAAAATAACTGTGTGGTGCGCATTGTGGTCCGGCGGTGTAATAAATAGGGCCTTACTTTTTTGAAAATGCTGAAGGTCAGACAGTAACAGTCAACGGTGAGCGCTATAGGCGCATGATAACCGAATATTTTTGGAACAAAATCGAGGATATTGATGTGCATGACTTGTGGATTCAGCAAGACGGCGCCACTTGCCACACAGCGCGTGAAACGCTAGATGTGTTGCGTGAAAGGTTCAGACATGCTCTGTGGTTCAGAGGTCGCATTATTTCACGTTACGGTGACGTCAACTGCCCGCCAAGATCGTGCGATTTAACGCCATTAAATTTTTTGTGGGGTTTTCGTAAGAGTTGCGTCTATACCAACACACATGCAACGTTGGAGCACTTAATAACAAACACCCGCCAAGTTATTGCCGAGATAAACCACGAAACCTGCGAAAAAGTCGTCGAAAATGACCTCGAAAGAATCAACTGCTGTAGAAGGTCCAGAGGCGGCCATTTGCCTGACATCATTTTCCATAATTAATGGATAACACAAAATATTCGATTAAAGTAAAAATAATTAAGATATTATTACATTTTGTGTATTTTTTTTAAATAAAAGATAGGAACCTCGAATTGGATCAACCTGTATAAATGAAAATATGTTTAAAGTAAGATACTATGCAGTTTTATTTTATAATATGTATTTACTTACATACATCTCTTAGCACAATAATGCCATAAAGCTAACACTATAATACAAAGTAAGAGGCACTATTCTAAATCAATATATATGTACAACAAGACAAGTAATTAATAAATAAGCGCAAAGCTCAATCAAAATATGAATTTACGTCTTTTTCTTTATTTTAGTTAAAGTCCACCCAGAGAATGCGCCGCCGTCCCTATGTAAATAGCTGCACAATTACACAACCCCTATACTTTTCGAACAAACTACTTTTAGGACTTGCGCTTATTCTACTTACAGTACCTATCAGTATATACTATAATAAAAGATTGCCTAACCCTTCGGGGAAACAAGGCGTGATGTTATGTTATGTTAAAAGATTGAACACATTTTATTTTCCAAAATAGTTAATTAAGCCATCTAATCGAATTTGTCAAGTTATACAGACATGTTGAGAATTACAAATTCCAAGTCCATTAATTATAATCACTTGGCGCATGACTAGAGCTAGCAGCTGTTCGATGAAATGATCCAATGTTTAAGAGCGGCGTATTATAATTTGCGTTTACTGAACCTTGAAGAGGTGATTGTAAATTACCCACAGGTTGAACAGGTCTTTTTCCTATTATTAAAGGGAAACATTCGTCGGGAATACCGGATAGTGCTGTTTGTATACGCTTCATGCGGTTAGAACATTCCTCAAAGTGGTCAGTTATATATTTTAGCTCAGGTGCTGTTGCAAGATTATAGTGTGTTTTTAGATTTTTGTCTATTATTTTTAACCCTTCTGAACTGGTGTATGTTACTTTTTCTCCACTATAAAAGAATATATCAATGTCAGTGGCATTTTCCATTAGCTGACATTTTGCTAAAGATGTGTACAATGTTATCTTTGGTGTTTTGGCTTTGACAAGTTCAACAAATCGCGAAGCATATAAATATTTTTTCCAATGTTTCTGTGGTAAATTATGATAAGTAAATACTTCATCAGGATTAGGATCATGGTCAAAGTTCAGAGCCGTAGTCTTATTATCAACGGTATATATTATAATTTTCATACCATCTTTGGATATTTTACATATTTCTGCTATTTGTTCTTCTCGATCTTTGCCTTTCTTCTTAATGAACTCTACAATTACTCCAGAAGATTCTATTTTCAGTATTGCATTTCGTGTCCTGTGTGAAATCGTTGGCAATCTTTCAGCACACAGTGGAGGAACACTCAACACATTAGAATTGACCGTACAAGTTTTAGGAATATTTTCTTTGTTTTCTTCTAAATTTATGTTTGCTTGAGGCTTTTTACATTTTAAGTTAATTTTTCTCATATTTTCCAATAAAGATAAATTGCTGTTGCATGGACTATCCTTTTTTTGGAATATATTATTATGCTGATTTTTGAAATCAAACAGTTCCCCAGACGCTTTATCAATTCCTGTGCACAAATTGTAATTTCGGTTGTTGGAACATGTTGAATTAGAACTGACTTCTTGAGTAAATATGTTATAGGACATAGGTCTGACATCTTTTTTTTCAGCATTGTTCTCTTTTATGGGACATTCAAGATCAGTTCTATCATCAGGTCTATATTTATTGCTGTGTTGAGTACTGTGCAGTGTTGTAAGGAACCCAGAATCTCTTGATATATCTTGCTTGCATGAACCTTGGACATTACATAAAAAGGGGTGCTCCAATATACCCTTTAATGTTATTCTTTTTGTGGGATCTTTACACAATAGTTTCTGCAATAAGTCCTGGGCTTGCACGGACAGTTCCAAAGGTATCTTGTAATCTGCATTAATAACTTTGTTAAGAGTAGTCTTGACATGCTGAGTGTGGAAGGGTGGGCTTCCCACTAATAAAGTGTACAACATACAGCCCAAACCCCAGACATCAGCTGGTAACCCATGGAAGTCTCTCGAAGCTACCTCAGGAGATATATAGTTTGGTGTACCACACATAGTTACATGTTTCTCATCTGGACCATTCAACTGCGTAGCTAAACCAAAATCAGCAATTTTAACATTAAGATCCTTAGTCAGCAATAAGTTGTTCAATGATAAATCTCTATGAATGATATTATGTGTATGAAGATACAAAACTCCACTCAGCACTTGTCTAAATATATCAGCAGCTGCCTTCTCAGATAACCCCCGAGTTCCTAACTTGAAGTGTTTTGCTAGCTCCCCATTGTGTGCTAGTTCCAAAACCAAATAAACATAATGTGCATCTTCAAAAAATGTATACAATTCTAGGATAGCAGGATGCTTTAGACGAGAATGAATGGTGACCTCTTGTCTTACTCTGCCTATCATACCAGCACCTGCCATAAGTGCTTTGTCTATCATTTTGATGGCAACAAATAATCCTGTTCGTCGACATTTTGCTCTATAAACATGTGCAAATCCTCCTTTACCAAGATGTTCCAATATTTCGTAATCCTCAATTTTCTCACCAAACATCATTAGCAATTACAATATTCTGGTATCATGAATAAAACCATTTTTTCTATGTGAATCATTAATATCTAACTTCTTCATAGCATCCATTATTTTTGAGTATACTGAAAAAAAAGTGAACACTGTCAATTGTGAAGTTAAATATTTTTTCAATATCAATTAACAACCTAATAAGTACTAAATCATTTACTTTTTTCCACTACAAAATTATCATTCTATTTCAAACTGCTCTTACAATTTTCTGACTGTTTTCTAAATCTACTGTAAGGCAATAATTTATTTTCATCCTATGCTACTGCCATGCATAATTGGTTTTGTTTTTTTTTTATTATACACAAACAATCAGCACTCCTCTCATGTATTTAATAAGTTTACCTTATTTACAATCCATTTAGCATCCAAAAGACTTTTTGAAATAATTTCTTTCACTCTCTCTGGATCAGGTTCAAACTTGTGTTGCTTGTAGCTCTGAAAAAAAAGTAGTAGGTAATTACAATAAACTCAAAAAATATTGTACTTCATCTGCAGCAATTGGGCAAAAATACCCAATAAATTAGGCTAGTATGAGTTATGTAGATGAAGCAACAATGTTGGTATTTGCCAATGTAACTATATGACCAAAATTTTATCTATATTAGAAAGAGAGGGAATTTTGTGTATATGTGGAGGGTATTCGCTAGAACCTGTGGTGAATGAATTTTACCAAAGGTACATTATTCTAAACATATTGTGTAAATATATACAAAAAGAAGTAATACTAATGTAAAACTATCTTGTGCATGACATAATATCATGAATAGAATGATGTTGACACATGTAAATTGCACACATGCGATCCCGGAGCAGGTTGCTAGTAGTTGGTCTGTCTCACCAAATCTAGATAAGTTTCTATTATCATTTATTGTTATGTCAAAAATCATTTCATACAAATTATATTGGGATATTATGCTGTAAAACAGGTCCTTATTATTTTTTTTAAACTTTACACAAAAGTTAAATTATTTTAAGTAATAATTATGTAAATTGTAACATTTCGTGAATTCTAACTTAAAATTATAAGTGCGAAAGAGAGTTTGCTTGTTTGTTACTCTTTCATGCTTAAACGGCTAAATGGATTTAGGACATGGGTAGACCATGACCTGGAGAAGGACATAAGCTAATTTTTATCTTGGATCACAGATGAAGTTGCAGGCTACAGTTGGTATGTTATAAACTAGGCTAAGCAAGCTAGGCTGGCTATGTTATCCAAGATACATCAATGGTCTATCTTGGATCCAAATGAGAGAATAAGTGCGGAAAAGGGAGTTCACATACAGACTACTACTACTATGTTACAAAGAATTTAATTCAAAATTTAACAAAATACAACAACTGGACAGAACTAATTACAGTAAATCGATATAACGTTCTGGCATATACCTATATATATTTAAACATGCGGGTTCATCAAATGCTAATAAGCTACAATAATTTTATTCAAGGTTTTATCAAAAGATAGCTCTAAAAGCTCACCTGTTTAACAGCGAATTTATAGTGTTTACACGCGTCAGGGGGAAGTTTTTCACACTGCCTCAATAAATGTTTATAGAGTTGCAAAGATGTCATAACAATTTTTGAGTCATTAGTAAAACACCTTTTAAGTTTAAACATTTACTTAATAATATTTACAACACTTGCTTGAATTATTTTTTTTGATTGTGTTGTCGCGATCACGTAATTTTGACGTTGACTCGCGTCTGGCTGTTGGTGGTTGTGAGTCTGTTTGACACCACAGGTTAGTAATATTTTTGACACCGACTCTCTCCGTCACACTATGAGTATAATTATTCTGTGGACACAAACCACAGATGACAGACGTATACAGCTTGGCCAAAAAGTCGTGAAAATAATGGTGGCGCCACTATCGTTCATGTTGTAACCCTATAGAGTACGACAAAAACGGTTTTGATACTTAGTTTTTTTACAATTAATGTGAATATTGGCGTGTCTTATGAAAAAAAGAAAGCTCTGAAACGCGTGTTCATCCACTGCCTAAAACGATAACATTTGCAGTTATTTATTTGAATGAATTAAAAATAAAATTATTAGGTATTTCAAAATACCTTGATGTCAGCTAATCCCACATTATGTGAGACAATTTTATACTTTACAAGACCCCAAATCACCTTAACACTTATAGTACCCAGACCCCTGAGACTGATGGATTTACCTTAAAAAAACAATAGTTATTTTTGTTCAGTGATTTAATATTAACAAAAAATATCAAAATTATTCAAACGCACTGCATTCCGAATGTGTTTTGTAAACATAACCTCAAATTCGTAAATGTACAGACACCAGCACATCAAGCTACTACAATCTGTCAAATTACTTTAAGGGGGAAGCGCCAAGGTAGCCCGCGAAATTCAAATTTTCTTACGATTTTTGCAATTTGCTGGTCAGTATTAAGTTATAGGTTGATTAAAATATGATTCGCGGCCGTAACAAATATGTATTTACAGAATTATAATCATTAAAGTCATCAACACAACTCTCTAAGACCAAGTAAACCCCAAGAATTACTATTTCATGAAATCTTGACATTTGGGGATTATACTAACTTAACAAGTTTTATTACTGATTGTAATGATTATAATTCTGTAAATACATATTTGTTACGACCCACAGTGTTTTATGAAGACCATTTTTCGGACATGGCTTTTTTATATAAAAAACAGATAGTTTAAGTTATCCAAATGCAACATTTCGCATCCCCATTTCTCTAGCACTTTTAGTTTTAGAGATTTAATTTTTTGAAAATCGTCTTTTTTTCAACCGGGTATTTAGAAAAAAAATCATTTCTCTGAAACTAAATATGATACGCAATTATGACTTTAGAAACATCGATGGCCTTTTTTAAGCTGCATATTTTACAGTAAAAATAAACCTCGGAACTTTGTTAGATTCAGACTTATACGAGGTTTTTCGTTTTTAGTGTTTATTTTTTTTCTCTATAATTCCACCGTATTTGGAAAAGTTATTTATACTAAAATTATGCCCTTTATCTTCCCTACATCCCACAAAAATGACACATCCTAATTACGTGAAATCTAGAAGTTATTCCAAATTAACTGTTTTTGCTAGGGTTGTCACTTTCGAATCTGAATATTGATGACTTAATTTTTATTTAATTAGACGTATTTATTTATTAGTTTATAAGAACGTGAATAATTTATATTTAAAAATACTTAACTAACTATAAAATAAAACAAATATAGTATCATATACAACGTGGCGCTACAATGGTGACATTAATTTAACACACGGGTAGGGCTAGTGGCCATTAACCACATAAATTATGATAGGTTAAAATAATTGGTAATTTGAAGAAAAAAATTTTTCAAACAAACTAAATAATAAAAAAGTGACTACAATTGGGATCACTCTGTGCAAAAATTCATTCATGAAATTACTTACCTAGATGCACGTTACTCGTTTACGTTTACTCAGAGCGGCAACGCGTCGCTTCGCGCGCTGGCAACCGCGCAACGCGCCTTGTACTCCTGCGATCCTTTGACGGCATTCTATCAAAGAATCCGACCGACACAAAAGTACCTACCTACCTACAGCGGAGCTGTTTAGTCAAACACTTATCATATCACGCTCTCTTATTACTATGAGTTATTACCACTATCATCACTAATCACTAGTTACTTTTATTTAATTGTCTTTATTTTAAATTTTCTTATTTTTAATGAGTCCACCTTGTTGACGAATACAAAGGGCCAAACGGCGTTTCATATTTTCCCGCACATTTGAAAATAAATTGTCACTTACAGCCATTCCTCTCAATTTCTCAAACGCATTTATTATTCGAAGACGTAGTTGTTCCACCGAGTCCACGTTCTCCGCGTACACATCGTCTTTGATGCACCCCCAGAAAAAAAAGTCTAGTGGCGTGAGGTCTGGCGATCTTGCTAGCCACCTACGAGGGCCAAATCTCCCAATCCATTGTGCTCCAAACGTGTTATTTAGCCACTGCCTGGCAGTTGATACCGAATGAGCCGGCGCGCCATCTAATTGGTACCACATGTTTTGGTATCGGTGGACGCTAAGGTTGTCTGTGTATTCTGACACCGTATCATTTAATAGGTTAACAAACCTTACTCCGGTCAACGGGCCATCAATGAATATTGGTCCGATGATGTTGTCTCCGTGAATAGCTGCCCAAACATTTACCGAAAATCGGTACTGATGGGCTGTTTCCCGCCAAACGCGCGGATTTTGGTTTTTAGGTGCCCAATGGTGCAGATTGTGCTGGTTCCACATGCCGTTTCTGGTAAACGTGCTTTCGTCAGTCCAACAAATTTGGGAAAGAAAATCACTGTCTTCTTCAATTTTACTCAGTAACCACTGACAATAATTCACTCTTATTTGTTTATCACGTGTTAACAATGTATGAACTTTTCTAAATTTGAACGGGTGCCACTTTTCGCGCTTTAGTATCCTATGGACGGTTTTGTGATGGACTCGAAAATGTCTAGCGCTCTGGCGGAGGCTAGTTTTGGGTTGATCTTCAAAGTATTGTAGCACATTTTCAGTTAACTGGATTGGGTTTTGTCGTGTAGGCGGTCGATCTAGGCGTTGAGACCTAGGATCCACTGGTCGGTTTTCACGGATACGCTGAAGAGCTCCTACAATAGTGCGAGGATTAGAAGGGCATTGCCTTGAATGACCGTATCTTTCGCGATATTTCCTTATCGCAATGGCGGCATTTTGTTGGCATTCTCCGTAAATTAGGATCATGTCCGCATATTCAGCTGCCGTGTAATTCGGATGTGTATTTGCCATCACAAATTCACAAATAATAACGTCCTTAATCGTAAAACACGTAGGTACTATGTAGATCGGAAAACTAACGAAAACAAAGCAAAGCGTCTTTATCGCAGTACTATAATCTATTTACTATTCTAATTACACAAAACTTAATAAATAAAACAATAAGTAAGCGTCTTGTTCGCGAAACATTCACAAAACAATTACACGACGTAATTATGCGCACGAGCGAAAAGATGTGTGTCAAGGTAACGGGTCCGGCTAGCACTAGATAAGAAAAGAGAAGGATTCGGGTGCGGCGGGGGTGGAAGGGAGAGCGCGCGCGCCGACAAAAGGATAGAAGTATTGCTTATTCGTTTTAATTTCTTTGACGCGATGTTATGATCCGTGACCCCGGCAAATGACCGCTGCACTATGATTATTTTTGTACAGGATGCTCCAAAATGCTTATTTCTATTTTTTTTTTTTTTTTTTAATAAATCAGTAAATAATGACGTTTTATGGAAATAAAATTACTTCTTAAAACGAAACTGGGATAACGAATACGTGTGTTAAGTTAATGTCACCATTGTAGCGCCACGTTGTATAGTTTCAGAGAAATGATTTTTTTTTTCTAAGTACCCGGTTGAAAAAAAGACGATTTTCAAAAAATTAAACAGTGTGTTGGGCATATTACCAGTCGAAAGCGATTTTTTGGACGCTATATTTTATTTAGTTGTAATTAGCGTACGGGTTTTTATTATTATTAGACGTATTGGTTATTAACGCAAAAATCTGCAAAAAAGGACCTGATGGATGCTAGAAAAAGAAATATTTAGCAACAAGTGAGAGAGAAGCTTGTTGGGCGAATTGCTTTATCCAACTAAAACCGCCAATTTTTTTCGGGAATCCTGTGCCTCGAGCAGTGGCTACTAGACAATTTACACGTCATTTTAACTCTAATGTCCAGTGGTCTACCAATCGATAGTATAGTAAAAAATTTGTAAACGAGTGCATACATATAGCTTCATACAGACGCCACCTGTATAAACAGTGTGAATAGTGTACGTTTTTATATTTTTGGTGTGTTTTGTCTTTGTAGTGATCTGGATCTAGTTGTACTGGACTGGACACACTATTTGTTTTTCTTTGTCTCTAATTTCTCATTTTTTCAATGTCATGCAAACCTGTTATTTGCGTGGTTACTGAAATGTCATTTTTTAGATGTAAGTTTTATTTGTACTGTAAGTGATTGTGCTGTTGGTATGCTTATTACTAATAAATAAATAAATATATGTCCAACAGTGGACGTCTTTCGGCTGAAATGATGATGAATGTTTATTAAAATTTCGATTATTAAGCTTAGGAACTTAGTTATATTCAGATTTATATAAAGTTTTTAGTTTTTATTAAGTTTGTTCTCGAATATTCCGTACTATTGAGATAAGTTACTTATACTGAAACTAGCACTTTGAACTTCGTTCGCGAATGTTTTCATAAAAACTTTATCGCTCTTTAAAACTGTATTTTGAGGGTAGTTTAGAAAAACGAAAAATTGCTATCTTTATTTTGATTACAATTTGTATTAATTTTGGAGCTTATTATCCTAAGAAATAGAAATTCTTTATACGATCTTTAGATCCTCTAAATTATTCTATTGGAGGTAGTTCAGAAAATCATAAATTACATCAAAATGGAAAGGTGCCTTATCAAGTGGATCCCGTTAAGTTTGGCGATTCTTCGGACTGTGTGGATAACTTTGGTTCTTCTACGAATATCTCGGATTCTTGATTCGATTTTGCTAGGAAACTGGAGCCCGAGGCCCATTGTGAGCGATTATGTTTCAGACCCACATGTCCTTAGACACCTCTGACAACACGTACTGGTCGTAGAATTTCGTCTTAAGATGTGGTATGTCGATTGAGAAAACATCGCACAGCTTCCCGAATGCTACGTAGTCGAGATGAATAGAATAGAATAATTAGAGAAACACAATGCTTTAACTATTTTATATTGCCTTAGTCACAAAACAGAAGACGAAAGTCTATCGTCTTTAAATTTCATCTTCGGTGGAAAGCACTACACATTCTTCTGCACCACAACTTGCAACCTCATTACTGCTGGTAAGCTCTTCCAACGAGTCCGGGAGAGGCACAGGTTTTAACAATGCGATCGCAGCTGCGGGCAAAGGGATCCTACTTTGTTTTTTTTGTCTTTGAAGCATGTGCGTACTTGAGATTACCGGATCAGATGACTCTAAGGCCCTATGGAATAAATCGGTCATCGTTTTCACCCTATCCATTTTTCGACAGTGATGTTCACGATCGCTTCTCCAAAATTTATTTCTAGATTCTGATGCCTGCTCAGATAGCATTCCTATAGGAAGCGATGTAGATTCAATTATAGCAGCCCCATGTATTAATATTTTATGTAATGTGACTGTCATTGGATGCCAGGCATAATTTTCTACATATTTGTATGCTACTTGTTTACAAAAATCGCCAAATTTATTACTATCAATTGGTAGACCACTGGACATTACAGTTAAAATGACGTGTAAATCGTCTAGTAGCCACTGCTCGAGGCCCAGGATTTCCGAAAAAATTTGGCGGTTTTGGTTGGATAACGCAATTCGCGCAGTATTCCCGTCATTTGTGGTGCCAGAATTGGGCCGAACAACATCTACCAGTAAACCTAGCTTCTCTCTCACTTGTTGCTGAATGTGTCTTTTTCTAGCATCCACGAGGTCCTTTTCTGCAGATTTTTGCGTTATCCGCCATTTCTTAACCACCTTTTTATATGACAACTTCAAAAGGAACTCTAGCACTCGAATCCATGCATGTAGGGGGCTTAAGCCATGTTTAAAAGCAGCAACATTTACATCTTGCTGTAAAGCTATAGTAATATTATTAAATTGTGTCGCAGTTAAACGACAGTAAGGGCAATGCATTTGAGATGATGTATCCAATATGGTATTTAATACTTTGGCATCAATGGCAGCCAACTGCATTCTGCATGAGACTTTTACTTTCTGTCCTTTTGAAGTTTCACCTGATAATGGCAAAAGATTTTTAATTTCGTCTTCCCTCTTCGAAGTTTCTGATAATATCAGTTCCGCTGTTTCTTTTCTATACTGCACGCACACCGGTCTACAGTATCTATACGATTGTGGGGCTGGATTCCTCCAAAGTATGACATTTTTTAAAGTTTTTAATAATAACGGGATGTACGTAGTGGCTATGAGGCTACTTTCGTCACTATCTTCAGCATCAGAAAAAGCCTGTTTATACAATGCCTGCCCACTACTCCCGTCAAAACCCCAGTTCCCTTCCAAAAAACATTCCAATTCTTCCAAAGAGTTTTGGTCACAGTATTGTGTAACAACTTCATCACTTATTTTTAATATTCTAAAGAAAGTGTGTTGCAATAAATCTTGAAAAGGAACTGAGGCTTCTCTCTCTGATATGATAATGTTAGCTGGATAACAGTCCTTTTTAGCTGCTAACACCTTAAAATAGGGGGGAAATGCAGAGAATCCACGATCTTGAAGATCCATGTGTAGAAAATTGTAGGTCTCTATTGTTAATTTTCTATCTATTACTACGGATAGTGCTTCTTCTGGGGTATACGGCCGTGGACAATGTGTTATTTTTTTTAAAACATGTGACGCTGCATCAGGTGCTTCTAAACAAGCATAAATTACATTCTCTAAATCTTTTGCTGGCTTTGATGGTATTGAATCATCGTTAACGGAAAGAGATGTAATAAAAGATTTAACTTTTTTAGTTAGAGGCTCTTGTTCCAATTGTGTTTGGAGCTTTCAACGTGATCTTAATTGCTGCCGATCACTTAAATTCACAAATGCACTAGTTTTTGGTGAAAATGTAAAATCTCTAGGTAATTTGAGCTGTCCGCTAATCATTATTTCACTTAACCAGGCTTTATGTTTATTTGTGAAATATTTTACAGAATAACCACATTTTTTGTATTTAATATTGCTTTTGGCAATAAATGTAGAAAGAATAGGCTTAAATTCTTCCTTAGTTAAAGAAATATGGTAGTTGTTACCAAAATAATCAAATATTTTATTTACAATATCGCTTAGTGACGCATTTTTTAACTTATTCGTAAATAATTTAAACACGTCAAATCTTGTCAACAATTTAGTTGTAGGCTCTCTCTCAACTTCTTGTTCTTGTTCACATGCGGATACTCCTTCAAAATAAACAGTGCCGGCATCGGGGCAATCCGAAGCTCCTCTTGCATAGGTGGCAGTTTGTTGGGTAACATCCACATGCTCCCCTAGTATTGAAGAACCTTCAGGTTGGGGCCCAGAAAGGCTTATCCCAGCAGAGCAAAACATGCTCTGCTGAGGCAAAGGATGAATCTCGTCTGGTTCCATGAATAAAAAAAATGTGCAAACTGAACACAAATCACAACAAACTCAAAGAACACAAACTGGTGGATGGCGGCTGCTCCCCTGCGTTACCAGGTAGGCTACCGTGCCGCCAAACAGACTAAAGCACAAGACTAAGAAAACAACATAAGCCCGAAGGCATTTAAGCATACAGAAGTACGCAGGTCAAGTATACAAATACTTTTGGGAGTTTTAGCCAGTAAAAAACTGTTACCGCCTTCACCGCTTTGAGGTACTCCCAGCTTATGTTATTATTATTTTGATCATATATTTTAGCTATCATGTAGCAAATAGGTGCTACAAATTTAAATAGCTAATAAAAAGTAACCCTCAGTCAAACTTATAGTGTGCAAGTTTCGTAGTAAGGTACCTGTATAATTTAATAATTAAAACCTTGCCTTATAATTTAATTATTAAAACCTTAAAGACTTGTCATAGTCTAATAAGCCACGACTAGGATACATTGTTTTAGTACTGAGTTTTTGTGCCTACTTTCCATCATCAGATTAGCTCGATGGTACCTTATAGCCAGAGTGCATCTCATGACAATTCTGTTAATTCCAAACACGGTTAGGTTACATTGATTTATTACAGAGTTCCGGTACCTACCTTCCGGCTTCATCATAAGATCAGTTCGAGTCAGTCATCGATTACACGTTTAAACAAAACAATTTTACTTGTTACGACAGTTGTGCTGCAATCCTATAAGGAGTTTCTTTCCATATCTTTGAAGTTCATTATCAGATCATAACAATATTTTTATGGGACCAATTCGGAAGCATAACCTTTCAAACGAAAAAATAATTTTCAAAATCGGTTCACAATTGACCGAGAAATCGATGAACATACATAAAAAATTAAAAATATATATTCAGCCAAACCTTCTTCTTTTGGAAGTCGGTTAAAAACGAAACCAAGTGCAAAATTTCATGTTCCAAGGCTCTGTAGTTTCGGCTATGCGTTAGTACGTTAGTCAATAAATTTCTCCTTTTATATATATAGATAACGTCAGGTCCGGATATAAACGAATATAATAATAGCGTGTGACAACCCTAACGACGTAATATACGGATCAAACTTAAAAATGTTGTGGTTTCTAGATTCCACGCAATTAGGATGTGTCATTTTTGTGGGATGTAGGGAAGATAAAGGGCATAATTTCAGTATAAATAACTTTTCCAAATACGGTGGAATTATCGAGAAAAAAAATAAAAACTAAAAACGAAAAACCTCGTATAAGTCTGAATCTAAAAAAGTTACGAGGTTTATTTTTACTGCAAAATATGCAGCTTAAAAAAGGCCGTCGATGTTTCTAAGGTCATAATTGCGTATCATATTTAGTTTCAGAGAAGTGATTTTTTTTCTAAATACCCGGTTGAAAAAAAGACGATTTTCAAAATTTTTTATCTCAAAAACTAAAAGTGCTAGAGAAATGGGGATACGAAATGTTGCATTTGAATAACTTAAACTATCTGTTTTTTATATAAAAAAGCCATGTCCGAAAAATGGTCTTCATAAAACACTGACCGCGAATCATATTTTCATCAACGTACAACTTAATACTGACCAGCAAATTTTCTTACGTTTTTTGTAATTTGCAGGTCAGTATTAGGTTGTATATTGATTAAAATATGATTCGCGACCGTAACAAATATGTATTTACAGAATCATAATAATTAAAGATTAATGAAGAAAAATACAACTCTCTAAGACCAAGTAATTCTATTGAATGACTATTTCATGAAATCTTAATATTTCAGGATTATACTAAATTAAGGAATTTTATTACTGATTCTAATATTATAATTCTGTAAATACACATTTGTTACGGTCGCGTATCATACTTTAATCAACATACACCCAGACACTGAGCTGCAAAGTGCAAAAATCGTAATAAAATTTGAATTTCGCGGCTACCTTAGTGCTTCCCCCTTAAAACAGTAGATAATACTTGAAACCACTCAAATGTGGAATTATAATAAATAGCCTAGCTGTGACAGATGATCAGACAAACAGACGAAGTCGCACCATAACTATAAGCAAATAGTCTAAGTTTTACTTTAACAGCCATCGAGTTGGGAGTCCATAATCCATCCAAGAAACCAATTTAGACCCGCTACGTGAAGTTTTTTTGAGTTACAGTGCAGAAAATTGAAAAGTTAGGTTAGAATATTAAAAAAATCATATCTCTAAAAGGGGGGGCTACGCAACTTTTCCTTCATAGGGGGGTTCTACACCCCATCACCGCCTACCACCCCCCAACTCCCCACTCCCACTCCCCCCTTAAATCGATGGCTGTTAAAGTAAAGTCTTACCATCATCTGCCTAGCCTTTTCCCAACTATGTTGGGGTCGGCTTAAAGTAAAGTCTTACCAATAAATAAATTCTTTATTTCTTTAAGAGTTCCATTTTTTACCATTATGGTACGGAACCCTAAAAACACACATGTATTCCAAAAATCAATCACGCGCTTATTTCAATAAGCATAATCATTATTATCTACCATTTGAATTAAAATTATATTATAGGGACGGTGAGATACGATTTGAAACGTGTACACTGGGTCGCTCAACAAGCTATGGTACGGGCTATGCTTGGAATCTCTCTGAAGGATCGTATCCAGAACGAGTTGATCCGTTAGAGTACCAAAGTTGTCGACATAGCTCACAGAATAAGCAAACTGAAGTGGCAATGGGCCAGCCATATTAGGCGTTCAACAGATGACTGTTGGGGTAGACGTGTTCTTGAGTGGAGACTGTGAATCGGCAAACGTAACGTAGGACTCCCTCTGGCTAGGTGGAATGACGATCTTCGAAGGGTGGCTGGTAGCAGCTGGATGAGAATTGCCGAAAATTGAGTTGGATGGCATGCAATAGAAGAAGCCTAAGTCCAGCAGTGGATTGCTGTAGGCTGATGATGAATACCGATGTACAAAATCAGTTCTTAGATAAATTGAAAACATTGAGGACACAATTTAAAAAAAAAATTCTCAGTGAAACTTACCTATCGAAAGATATTCCACAACCGGATACGATTCTCGCTTACTTACAACACAAAAAGTCACCATCTTGACCCGAAATCGTGATGAAATACGCTAAAATATTTTTAAAAATATTGTTTAGTGTAGAAATAAGTAGTGCCGCTGCGGACTGTCATTGCGAATGGGTGGCTTTGCAGTAGCGGTTTGTGGTCTGCCGATTGCCTTCGAAACTTTACTGACTCGATGGGCGCGGGCCTGTCGGTGTGGGCCTCAGCAAACTTAGCCCCAGCCATTACGGGCCGACCATATTGTCACATTTATATAAAATTTGAATTAGACCAAATAAGTAGTTTTGATTAGTAAATATTAGGTTTTTACCTATGAAATTGGAGATTTGTATGAAAATTTTAAAATATAAAAAATTTGGTACTTTTTTATTTTAGTTAATCAAAATACTGGCCTAAATTATCTATACAATTTTGCCATTTTGATGTCAGTTTGTTTATCCCTTTACTGTAGAAGTCTGCTGGACGGGAGGCGATGAAGTTAGCGAAAGCGTTTTATACTGCCTCTCGGGTGTTGAATTTTTTCTCACTTAAAAAGTTGTCTAAATTAAAAAAAAAGTAGAAATCTGTTGGGGCAAGGTCCGGTGAGTACGGTGAGTGACGACGAGCTTCCAGCTGTAACTCTTGTAGCTTTGCGATGGTCTGTCGTGAAGTGTGAGCTCACGCGTTGTCGTGGAGCAGCAATGGGGAAGAGCGATTGACCAGTATTGGTTGCAGAAGTTGCGAGATTCTCCATCATTATTTGCAATTCTTGGCAATAGACATCTACCGTTACTGTTGTGCCATTCGGTAAGAAGCTGTGATGTACAAGTCCACCAGACAGTCACCATCATCTTCCTATGAGTAACCTTTCTTTAGCGCACTGATTAGGTGCTGTACCTGGGTCCACCCACTGAGACGAACGGTTGTCGTACAGGATCCACTTTTCATCGCAGGTAACAATTTGATTTAAAATTCCCTCGTTTCTATGCCGATTCAGTAGTGCTATGCATGCGTCGACGCGTAAGTCTCGCTGTTGGTCGCTTAGTTTGTGTGGCACCCACTTATCAAGCTTTTTAATCTTTCCGATTTGACGCAAGTGCTTCAATGTTGTTTTGACACTAACTCTAAGGCCCGCAGCAAGCTCAGCCGTAGATTGAGTTGGATCTGCTTCCACTATCGCCTTCAATTCGTCGTTATCGACAGTAGTTACTGGCCGACCGTAGGCTCATTCTTCAACTCACCAGATTCAAAACGATTGAACCAATAATAGACATTGGACCGTGTTTATGCAAGCAGTGTGAGGCCCGTACACGTCGTTAATGTTTCGTGTTGTTTGCGCCGCAGCATTTCCACGTAGGAACTCATATTCAAAAATTGTACGAATTTTCAGTTTATCCATGGTGCCAATAACTACCACAATTTTACAAAAACAAAAACTATCTAAAAACAAATGACTGAATTTGAAATTAAATTAACACGGCTTTCGAATAAAACTTATTTGAATTTCAAATTTCGCTCCAATCCACAGATAATTAAATCTGATAATTCTGGTTATAGAATCTCCAATCACATAGGTAGAGACCTATTATAAGACAGGAATATTTTTTATAATACCTCAATAAAAATTAAGGAAATAATATATTATATAATATTCAGTGCTAATAAATAATTCCAATAGAATAGTTTTGTGTTTCTGATACCGATAGTACTTATTAGTTCCATGGATTATGCTCATCATTTTTTTTAATCTGTGGCACGCACTCACTCACTCATCCATCATCTTTTCTTTGAATAGAATAGAATTTAATAAAATAAAAAATGGGCGAAGTTGTGATAGATTGTACTTGTTGCAATCAATTATGAGTGTATTTAAAGTATCTAGTGATGTATGCTACTAAGTTTTACCTTACATTTATATTGAATAATTTAAGGATTAGTGTTATGATAAGTCAATAGGTATTCCTCTTTATGTTTGTGATTGTATTACATACCTTGATAATGATTTGTTAACGCTAATGTGGTATGGCACTTGTTACAATTCGACGTTCTCCGAGTGTGCAAACACCTAGGAAAACGGTGAGTACTGGTTTGTACATTTTTTTGAGTGATAAGATGTTGTGTCAAATTGGTCAGACCTATTGAGTATTTCTCAAGCAATGTAGTGACAACTTAGGTCTTAGTTCACGATTCACTACTTTAATTTAACACCCATACTCTTTCTATTTTCCACTAATTTTATGCCCTGGCTAGCTCTTTGTCTTGTTAGTTCACCTATCACAATTTTGCTATTTCTGAGTCTCTTGATAGAACTATCATGTTTCAAAGCTGCTAGTATGTAATGTGAACGGTTTGTTATGTAGCCCTGTCATTACTGGTGTTAGATTTAAGAGCCGAGTTAGTAGTATCAAGAAACTAGTTTACATGGTTAAATAAATGGCATTGTTGATTTTCAACAACACATAAAAAAACATAAAATCACGCCTTGTTTCCCCGAAGGGTTAGGCAGAGGTGTACCTATAGTAGTACTGGGTGTACTACTATAGGTACACCTCTGCCTAACCCTTTCGCCAATTATGTTGTAAGTCCCATGTAATAGGGAGCGAGCCTATGGCCATCTACCGGGTACAAATCCAGACTCCGGGCTGCTACTGAGAAATTCCAGATAGAAAAACCCAATAACACTTTGCCCGACCTGGGAATCGAACCCAGGACCTCATGCTCAGCAGTAGCGCTTGCGACCACCAGACCAACGAGCCAGTCAACAAATAAAAAAGTAAATTGATATTTTCTTTTGTTTAAGGATGAGACAGAAAAATCAAGTGATAATATTGAAGACGATGTTGGGAACCGTATCAGCAAGAGGTAGGTAATGTTATGTTATCAAAATTCTCATTAAAGGCAACCTTAGCGGTTTGTCCATTAAAGTTAAAAGTAATAATACTTATAAGTATTCATTTAATCATAAATTATTTTGGGTGAGTGAATTTCTTATGTATTGACTGCCAAACAACCTTCAGGATGAACTATTTAGCAACTTGTATTAAA
Source organism: Fissipunctia ypsillon (assembly GCA_947568875.1). Lineage (NCBI taxonomy): Eukaryota > Metazoa > Arthropoda > Insecta > Lepidoptera > Noctuidae > Fissipunctia > Fissipunctia ypsillon. Next base: position 13,207,385 of record OX387654.1, on the reverse strand, counting down.
CTCAATCTATTTTTCTAAAAGAAGCACTGAATATCACTGGCTAGGTTAGTTATACATTCTTTGTTGTGTGTATTTCTATTATAGTTCCCATAATTCCAGAAGATCTTTGCTAAGTATACCTAGAGGCTATTTGCTAAAAACTCTGCCCAGTCAGTGCTCACATTGCCCTCTGTTGATGTAGAAATAATTCAAAACCAGATAAGGGCCACCAGGATATTAGCTAGTGTATAAGGATAAAATGTAATAAGGCTTTGGGAAGATTTAATGTACATAGTAATGATTGCTCATAATGGCTTCTTACCCTCTACTTTCCTTCATTATCTAATATTTTTCCGAACTACTATATTGGTTATTTTTAGAATGCAAACATTAAACTACCTGCTTTTTAGAATTCCATACCTCAAAAGGAAAAAACAAATCCCAGAAACAGAAATAGAATCACTCTTTTGTCTATCTGTCAAAACCCTTATTCTCAGGAATGGGTACACATATGAAGTTGAAATTAATATCAAATACTAAGGTGTACCCTTGGACAGGTGAATTATTCAAACTTCTATGTCAATGCAATCAGGTGATACATTCTTTTGTCACATAATTATTTCAATAATTATCTCACTTTTCAAAACCTATAGGGTAACAAATATTATGGGAAGTATCCTATAGCTTTTGCAAATATCAAAATGTCTGTGTCTGTGCGAGATTACTAATAAAGTCCTCTAAAATAAACAAAATTTAAATAAACCAACATAACTAGAATTTCTTTATTATATTATGCCAGAAGCTCGCTAAATGAGTATTTAAGGTCCCCGCCAGATAAGAAAAAAATAAAAGTCGTTGATCCAACTTGTACCAAAAAGTCCCGAAACTGCGATTAGAGATCGCTCGTCATTCAAAACTGTTGCTAATACTGCTTCGGTCGAGTTTCATAATACCAAACGCCCAACCCAAACGGAATAAGTAAGAAATACGTAAAATGTTTAATGTATTTTTTTCAAGTTTCATAAATACATAGTCAAACAATGAAATATGAAATTGCTATTGTTTATATATTTCATAAATAATTTTCGTGGTATATTTTCCTTTTTCGAGATTACTTATGCTTTCAACTTATCTATACTAATATTATAAAGCTGAAGAGTTTATTTGTTTGTTTGTTTGGTTGAACGCGGTAATCTTAGGAATTACTGGTTCGAATTGAAAAATTCTTTTAGTGTTGCATAGCTCATTTATCGAGGAAGGCTATAGGCTATATAACATCACGCTACGATTAATAGGAGCATAGCATCAATGAAAAATGTTCCAAAAACGGGGAAAATTTATTACTTTTGCGAGCTTCCGTTGCGTGCGCTGCGTAAACGGTTAAAGTTACGCAAAAATCATGTATGACGGGATCGTTCCTCTTAAGTTCTAAAAAAAAGTCCGCGATAGCATATGTCTGTCTTTGAAGGTTGGCTCACTATAAGATTTTTAAGGTAATCAAATTTGTTATAAAATAATGCATTACTTGCGAAGGAGTTTTCATAAACATGGTATTAATCCTTATCCAAATAAATAGTTTCATCATCAAGGTTGATTAAGTACATATAAATTCCTTTTTGAATTATTCAATTCGGACCTTTCGTTTAGAAATTACGACGGGTATAAAAATGCTTAAAGTAAGAAAAATGCGCTTACGTCTATTAGTTACCTACACATTTTATTTTTTTATCGACTGTTTGAACGCGCTAATCGCTGTCACTGCCAGTCGGATTAAAAAAAATATTTTTGCATTATAAAGTCCAATTCTCGAGGAAGGCTATAGGGTATGTAACATTACGCTAGGACCCTTAGACACCGATCAAAAACAAAAAAAGGAAGAACGAGCGCTAAGCGAAAACGACGTAACAGCGCGGGCAGGCGATGTGATGCGACGGGGTGGGTCAGGGGAACAAGAAATTTTACGCGGACCAAGTCGCGGGCGGAAGCTAGTATTTCAATAAAAGAACATGCCATAATTGGATTTATTTATTTAGCTTTAACTTATATTTATAGAAATATACAATTAGTTAAAATAACCCAAGTTTAAAGTTCTTACCAAAAAATGACTTTTTGGGTTATGCCCTCATACTTCGCGCTGAGTGTGACGTCAGAGCGAGTCAGGGGCGCATTATTAATTATGCATCGCGCCCTTCGTCTCGTGTGTCATCCAGTCATTCCAAATCTGGTTTGCGCGTGGAATTGACTGAGCGTAACCCATACTCGGAGCTTTCACACATTTAAATCTCCATATTTGTGCAACGCCACCTGGGGACCAAACCGCCGGATCCATCCTAGGACTTGCGCGACCGTAGCCGTCCCCAACATGGTCACCTGCCTGTGCGTCTTTCTTGACGTCACAAATGACGCTCGACATTATGGAACACCGCACGACATTTCGCGCCGACCCCATCCTTCTTAACCCGGGTAGATGACGGCTGTATCCTTCAGATAGGCCCCAATATTTGCGGCGGAGGTAGTTTGACAGTGGCACTCTATGATATAGAAATGCCTCTTTAATGAAACTCCAGGGCAATGAGTTGAAGGCATTGGCGGCGTCTAGACACACCGCCAAGACGACATCGCCCCGAGCCACTGCTTCCTCCGATAGGACCCTCACGCGCAAAGTGGTTGATAGCATTCATGCTTACCACTGTGAAGCGCCCCCAGCGGATACTTAAATGTGTGCAAATGACGCTTGCGCTTGTTGCTTGCTACTTGCACGGATATCTTCTTAGGCATTGATGTCTATTTCTGGATTTTATTAACTACTAAAATCATTATTGTTATTGTCGTCTTTATAGACGAGCTCTGCTGCCAGTCTTGGCACTTTACTTCCACCGAGGTATAGTGCGAGGTAAAATGTACTTACCACACACTAACATTCAGTAGTAGACGGCAATATGCCGTATTGTTGTAGAGAATTGATTGAAATTATTAAGACGTAACCTGAATTATTTACATATTTTCTCGGTGTGTAAGCATTTAATTTAGAAGAATATTCCTATTCAACGGATATCCTTAAAGGTTGAGAGAAGGGGCTTGGTTTGTAATTTCGCGAGTACTTTCAACTCACCTTTACATAATTAAATATCAAGGACAAAAATCTGAAAGCAGATCTTAGTGTTTGAGTTTGACCTTATTAAAATTGTTGTGTGCACGTTGGTAGTTACTATAGCTACAGCTATATTATTGGTTATCTGTACGTTTGTTTCTATATATAGCGACTGATAATTTATATCCATAGAAAAAAATAACTGTTCAGTCACGGTATGTATTTTATCATTTACTGCATTCGATTCGATTACATTAAGATTGAAGATTTTCCTTGCTAATACAACAATATGGTTCGCGTAGTATAAAGCACTGCGTCGTGTTTCTTTCCCGATCGCCTCGTGTTCCTGTTCTGCGCCGTGTTTCTATATTTAAGCGGTAGTTTGTGCTCAGTTCAGAAGGAAGCTATGAGTGTTGTGACGTCGTCCGTGGAGTGGACTCGTTGTTGCGTCGCGCACATACTTTATTGTCGTACGGGATGTGTTGGATGGTGCACCGCGTACCGGGATCCTGGCCATGGTTGGCTAAAATACGCAGAATTATTCTTACTGTACTTACATATCCTTAAAAAAATAATTGAAATGTAGTTTGCGTGTCGGTGCTATCTTGAGTGACATAAGAGTTGTGTTCCAATATTTGGATTTATGTAGAAATGGTTGCATTCAGGTAATTATCAAAATGTATGGATGGTGCATGGTGCTCTTAAAATATGTGTTTTTGAAGAGATTTAAATTCGAGTTGATTATGTACCCACCGGGACCGTTGTCATTGGCCTACACATATTAAAGAATTATAAATAATATTTATGTCCTTTGTGTGTGGAATATTTGATACTTACATATAATAGCATTTATGTCATTATATAGATAGTGCAATCCACGAAGACGCGCCCCACTATTCCTCCTAACCGTTTATAGTATATGTGTGCAAGCTTCCGTCAATGTTTGAGTGTTGTCGGTACACACTAATTACCTATGAGTGTACACGCACACTACAATGAATAGACTAATCAGGACAGAGCGTCATGGTCAAAGTGAAAGATGCTCTACTTCAATTTTATATTTTTTACCCGACCGCAAGGAAAGGGTTATGTTTATTTTATTTTTAGGTGTGGATATTTTATGTGTTTATTAGTTAATATCGATAATATTACTATTTTTATAATGGGAGGTAATTATAGATATTAATGAAATACGGAAATAGTTTTATTGAACTTTATTGAGAAATGAAAATCGTCAATCACTCGTTTCAGAAATATCTGATTCAGAGTCTGATGTATCACCGACATTTACAATAAAACTAAAATCAAGATCACAATGTCTCATGTATTCGTCTTCTATTTTTTCCACGTGCTGACAAGTATTGAACCAGACATCTTTATTTACTCGATCAAATGCTTCATTTAAAATGGGCATAATCGAAGTGTAATTTTGATTGATATTGCGACTAGCAACATCGTTTTTTACAATACCCCAAATGTTTTCGATTGGGTTTAAATCTGGATGATAATAAGGTGGCAGCCGAAGCACTGTGAATCCATGTTCTTTCAATAATTCGTCAACTTTGTACTTGCGGAAGTTTTCTTTGTTTTTTAATATAAGGTCATATAGTTCAGGTTTTTTGTAGCTTGGTTCAAAATAGATATTTTTTGCATTCAGCCAAGTCTGCATGTCTAATTTGTTGGAGTTGGATGTTGGTATTTTTTCCGAACTAGTATTGTGATAGGCTGCATTATCCAAGACTATCACGGCATCATTTGGGAGATTTGGTATAAGTTTCTCCTTTAGCCACTTTAAGTAATTTTCTGTGTTCATGTTATCGTGGTAGTCTCCGGATTTGATCTCTGCTCTGTATGTCAACAACGCATTTGGTACGAAACCCTCTGCACTTCCGCCATGTACTATAATTATGCGCACTCCTTTTGTTAAGTTTTGTTTTATTGCTGTTTTACAACTTTTTTTCGGCCCAAGACTTTTTTTGCACGTGGTTGGTATGAATATATGATTCATCTGTGTAGACTATAGGTCTACCTGCATTGCGAAAAGACTTTACCTGTTTTAAATATTTCAATCTTAGCATTTGAATATCATGTTTTTCGGTTAGCACCTTCCTGTTATTCTCAGTTTTTCTCCATTTATAACCAAGTTTAAGTAACAATGTTCTTAGGGTTGTTATACATCCATCAAATTGTATACGGTCTTTCAAAACAATATTAAGTCGTGATAATGTTGGAAATTGACGATGTTCTATATGATAGTTTTGGATAGTTCTTCGGACTACACCAATATCAAATTCGTCTAAATTAATTTTTCGTGGTCTTACCCTTCTCTTCTTCATAGGTGATGTAAAAATAGAAGCACTTCTGTATACTAAATTCGAATGTGACGTACTCGCTTCATTTTCAGACTCAATATCCGCTTCCGTAGTTGGCTCTGTTGTACTCTCCGCACTTGGGGCTATAGGAACTATCGCATCCGTCTCCATAGTTATATTCGATTCCATAGCAGGTACTGTAGTTTGCTTCATTATATTAGTATATTCCTTTTCTTTCGCGTAGAATTCTAGTCACTGTGCTTTCAGATACTCCAACAGCCTGTGCGGTTCTCCATCGCGCATCAGTGAGTTTTTCTGCATAATTTTTACTTGCTTCTTTTTTCATAAAATCGTAAACATTAGAAATAATTTCTCTTGCCTAAAATTAAAAAAAAACATTACATAGTTTTACTTATTTGTAAAGATGAAATGAAATCCACTATTACTAAAATTTGCTATTTATTAAAATTAAATTACTTTCGTTAGCTAATTTCATGTATTTTAGTAACTACAAACTTCTTTACATACCTGGCTTTTAAGAACAACACGCTGAGATTTTTTCGACATTTTAAAAATATATAAAGTAGAGCAACTTTCGTGACGAGTCTGGATTTTCGCAGCATAGAGTGTAGTATTCGTGTGCATCGAACCGCTGACGGTTCGCGACTGCCGCTCGGGGCAAACTCCCCGCACCCCGCGATCCCCTCAACCAAAAATTGGTGGGGCGCGTCTTCGTGAATTGCACTATCTGTAACCATGGAAGTAAACAGGAAAACGAAGGCGTCGTTTCATAATTTAAAGTGATTTGGTTCACCTGCCACTCGGCAAAATTATTTCATCAGGTAAAAATACTATTGGTAAAGTAAATAGTTGTAGTGAGACGAATTCGCGTTTTTTGTTTGTTTTTTTTTTTTCAATTTTGAGTTTCGAACAGCTCTTAACATGTTAGCTTCGCCCAATTTTCTAAGGTGTCAGAAATAGGCATAGTATTTGCGCACTAATATGTAATAAGGATAGCTTTTTTAGGGTTCCGTAGTCAACAAGGAACCCTTATAGTTTCGCTATGTCCATCCGTCTGTCCGTCCGGCCGCAGCTTAGCTCAGAGACTCTTAGTACTAGAAAGCTATATTTGGCGCGGATATACATATTAATCACGCCGACAAAGTGGTAAAATAATCATGAAAAAAAATTTTTTAGGGTACCTCCTGTACACGTAAAGTGGGGATGTTTTTTCTTTCTCTTCTACCTCATGGTATGAGGTGTTGTTGGATAGGTGTTTCAAAAATATTGCGGGTTTGTGAAAACAATTTTTCGATAAAGGGATCTGTTTCTGAAATATTAAGCTTTAAAGTGCTAATATTTGTTAGTCAAGTGTGTCCCTTCCCTGCAGCTAAACGGTTAGTTTTAGATAGATATGTAAAAAAATCACGGTAGTAGTACCTATATGCAACGAAGTTAAAAGGAAAATTATCACAGTTATGTAGGCTTTACAAGTTTACGAGCAATAGTCGACCAACTTACATTTGCAGTTGGAATGTATGAGTGAACGTGTTATTCAACTACAATGTTAAGTTTGTTCTTGGGATAAATTCATCTCAACTACGGAACCCTTCATTGTGCCTACACACACTTCCTACACGCACTTGGCCGGTTTTTTTTACATAAGATTCGATGAATTTCAGCCATTGGACCAAGCTGATTTCACATAAATAATATAATGGAACCTAGAAAAGCCTAAACTCAGTTAGGTACTGAGGGATCTGACGGTCCCGGCAATGACCCTCTTAATCCTAATCCTAAGCATGTTTAGGAGGTGAAAACAGTGCAAGCGATATCCTGGAAATGGGTCTTCAACGCACTGAACGATGCTTAAGCTACTGGAACAGAAAATAAGTGACATCAATAAACAGTTCGTTGAGATTTGAATTGAATGCAGTTTAACTCCAAAATCGACGACATGGTTCGGTTCCTTAGAACTTTTACTACCTGTATACTATTTAGTTTCAGATTTTCCCATACTGGTACTGACACATCTCAACTGGTCACCCTGCGTATTGTACCCCCACTTCAATTTTCATATAATACTGTCATTTGGCTAGATAATTCAAAGGCTTGTAACAGATGTTAACCTTTCTGGCTGATTCTTCTCTTTCCATCGGTTCCCGTATGAACTTTGACAAACCAACGTGATGTTCAAAAGAAATTATGTTACTGCCAAAACTGTTGTCGTCAACGACAGTGCTCTCGAAATTGTTTCAGAATATTATGTTTACGCCAAACCTTGCAGTTAGGCAAAATAACTTCTAGATTAATAGGAGCCTACAGCTCCGCTGGGTCGCAATTAAAATAAACTAAGATTATCGAACGATCAAGAGATTCAACAAAAAAAAAAGTTTCGCATCTTTATCGACCTTTTTCACTTGTCCGAAAACTGTTATGGACATGCTATGGAAAGTTCTACAAATTGCAGAAATCAATTACAGGGCCTACCGTTTAACTGAGGCACCGATTTTAATTTAGATTTTTCGTAGAAGGTGTCACAAATAGCAAAGAGAAATCGGTTATAGGTTATGGTGCTTAGTTCCTGCAGCGATTCTGTCTTTATCACTTATATTCGCAAAACATTGACATCGTTATCATTTTAATATCTGGGCGGTCAGCCCCCAATACCAATCTAACTTACCTACTTGCTTATCTTTTCTCTACGGCATTGGTTGACCGATTTTAAAAACCCTTTTTAAATTTCCGTAGAAAACAAGGAACCCTTATAGTTTCACCATGTCCGTCTGTCTGTCCGCATCTTAGCTCAAATACTCTTAGTATTAGAAAGCTGTAATTCGGCACGGATATACATATTAATCACGCCCTCAAAGTGGTAAAATAAGATCTTGAAAAAAAAATTTTTTAGGGTCTCATACGTAAAGTGGGAATGACTTTTTTTCTCGTCTATCCCAGGGTGTGGGTGTCGTTGGATAGGCCGTTCAAAAATATTGCGGGTGTTTGGAAACCATTTTTCGATTCAGGGATGCGTTTGCGAAATATTTAGCTTTTAAGTCCAAATTTTTGTTAGAGTCGAGTGTCCTCCCAGCCAGTGCCAGCTAAATGGTTGTTTTTGGATATGTAAAAAAATTCACGGCAGTAGTATGTACAGAGTGACTTGTAATTTGACGTATTCTTTCCAGGGCGTGATAGTGTGACCCATTTGCAACAATTAAGCATCCCATAAAGCCTAGGTGAAAATTCATGAGATTCGAGAAAACCAAATTTTTATGTATTTGTGAAAATTTCGCAGAATTCGTCACTACATATAAATTTTCTCTAAACTCTCAAATTGAAAGGCTTTCATTGCTATTCCATTGAGTACCTTTTTTTTGGATGGGAAATGATCAAATGACTTCTCCCGCTCTGGGCAGAGCGGGAAGGCGTGTCAGACTTTTACTGACTCAAACCCACCCGTGTTCCTTCAGTTGCCTGTACCGGGGCCACGGTGACTCTTTCGAACATCCCGCAACCCTAGCTGGCATCGGCCCTAGCGGACCCCGTCAATAGTGCTGACATTTCTTTGAGGCGCGCGTGGAACACAAAGCGCATCCTGTATATATTATGTGTGCCAAGTTACAACAGAATCGGTCAACAAGTGAAACTTCAGTAGGTGAAAAATTAACAACCCCTTTTTTGTACGCTTAGGGGTGGATTTTGTATTTCATTTTTAAATGGGACCAACTTCGTAGTATATACCCTTTCAAATAAAAAAAGAACTGTCAAAATCGGACTGTAAAAAGTTACGCGTGGTCAAAAGTGAAAAATGAAATCTTTTTAACAAAAAAAAAAACGACTTCCGAAATTAAAGTTATTTGTCACTTTGTAGTGTTTTTTTTCGAAAGTCGGGTTTTTTTATCATTAGTCGTCAATTCGTCATGGTTATTACCTACACGAGTGCTAATTTAACTTTTATGGCAAAAACCTCAATGAATATTAAAAATAATCTCAAACTTAGATATGGTATCGTTAATTTGCGAAAATCATTTAAACACATGTACACATGAAAGAACTAATCAGTAGATTAGCCAGTGCGTGATATTTTTTTATAAATATAAATGGATATTTACCACAAAATCTGTAGCAGTTTAACAAATTATGACGGTACTTACTAAAAAACTTGGCGCTATAAAAGTTATATAATAAGACTGTTTTTGATTAGACAGCAAATTGTAGTACGTTGTACCAATTTTTCTGTGCATGTAAAAGGCGTAATATAGGTACGTATTTTTAAAAATAAATTAATGTTTCCTGCGAGTAAATATTGCCAACCTAGGTAGATACCTACTTTTCCTCCAGGGCCTATTTGAACTTTCCACCTATTATAATTACCGCTTGTAGAATTACTACGCTTTAAGTTTACACTATATCGCTAATAATGAAAATATAACATCCATGAATGTTATATTTTCTATTTTCAGTCGGGGCCGCTATCGCTATGACGTTAGAGCCATCATGTTTTCAGAGTGACAGAGAGATGGAGCTATTCAGAATGAATAGCACCATTACTTTTTAGCAACAGAAAAATGATGGCTTGAAGATACCATTGCGGACATTTGCGGTGAACTACTTTTTGACCTTATTTCTAAGGTACTAAGGTTGAAAAGTGGTTCACCGCAAACGTCCGCGATGGTACATTGGACCACAGACCGGGCGACGACCGTACAATATTGTACGGTCGTCGCCCGGTCTGTGGACCACCCTGACTGATGCCGAAAACATCGATCGTTCCATCTACGCTACGTCTCGCTAAGTTTGTCATTGAATAGTCGTTTGACAATAAATTCAAACAAAACCTACCACCGTCAAATTCCAGTAATAAATCATATTTTTTTGTAATGCAAGAAAGGTACGAGGTACGTTCAATGTATTCTCATAATCGGCATAAAAAAACGTAAATTCGTTTAAAATTATTTTTATTTTTCAATACAATCCTCATTACCTCAATGCATTTATTACATCTCGAAATTAACTTTTCAGTACCCTGTAAATAACTTCTCTTCATCTCTGAAACATGCGCATTTTTTGCCGCAAAGAGCTCTTTATCGTTGGAAAATCGTTTCTGACGAAAGTCTTTTTTCGAATTAGGGAACAAATTATAAACACTTGGGGCTAGGTTCGGGCTATAGGGTGGGTGGTTAACAGTTTCAAGGGCACTATGCGGCTGTAGCAGTCATAACAATAAAACTTCTATTGTGTCCCGTTTAACGCGCGTGAACCTGATATCTTCGAAACCACGATCTCGCACAGCAGCCTTGGAAACACGTGCCGGGTGGACCGGGGCTTTTTGTCGTGAAGAAGCAACACACCGGCGGTCAGTTTATCCTGTCTATTTTTAATCGACTTCAAAAAAGGAAGAGGTTCTCAGTTCGTCGGAATCTTTTTTTTTATGTGTGTTCCTCGTTTCCTCGAAGATGGCTGGACCGATTTGGAAAATTATTTTTTGTTTGAAAGGGTATACTTCCCAGGTGGTCCCATTGTCATCAGGTCAGGATCTGATGATGGGATCCTGGACAAATCGAGGGAACTCTTCAAATATTATAGGCACACCTATAGCGGTTTGGGAACCTATTTTTTTATAGTAACTCGTGCATTTGCTCTCGGAAAGCACCATTTGGTGAAGTGGAACTGATGATGAAGACCACAGATGGCCTCCGGAACTACACAATAATACGTATTTCACGGGTTACGATTCAATTACTTTAATATGGTTGCTAAGCAATTTATGCTCGTCACAATGCACATGGTGAAGTGGAGCTGATGGTGAAGTACCAGGAGAACTCCTCAACCATTAACGTCCCTGCATCGGGAAAAGCAATATTTTGTAAAAGGTGATGAGCAGTTGACATTAGGCTATTGTAACTTAGATAAATTACAAATCGACCGACTAAAAAGTGAAAAATAAAAAACTTTTACACAAAAAGAACAACCGACTTACAAAAAGACACTACAAAGTGAAAAATAACGAAATCGGTGGCCAAAAACTAAAATACAGATCCAAATACACCGACTTCCGAAATTAAAGTTATTTTTCACTTTGTAGTGTTTTTTTGTAAGTCGGATGTTTTTCTTTAATTGCTTCCCGTAAATTTCGTTAAGTGGATGCGTAGGGTGCTGCGCTTATGGTTTCATCTTTTTTCTCTATCAGCAAAATTCCCTTTGAATCCCAAAACACTGTGGCCATGACTTTTCCGGCCGATGGAACGACTTTGAATTTCTTAGGAGAGGAAGGGGACGGGGGGCAGTACCCTTCTTGTGCCACTATATGGATTCCTGCTTACTTTCAGGGTCATCGTTTCATCTCCAGTAACAATTCGATCGAAAATACTTAATGGAACTTCACCACAGAGCTCTAAAAACTCTACAGCACTCGATTCGTACTTGTTTAGTAATCATTCAACATACGCGCAGGTCAGTGTCTGGGTGTATATTGATTAAATATGATTCGCGACCATAACAATGTGTATTTACAGAATTATAATCATTAGAATCAGTAATACAACTCCATAAGTTAGTATAATCCTCAAATGTCAAGATTTCATGAAATAGTCATTCAATAGAATTACTTGGTCTTAGAGAGTTGTATTGATGGCTTTAATGATTATAATTCTGTTAATATATATTTGTTACGGTCGCGATTCATATTTTAATCAACATACAACCTAATACTGACCTGCAAATTGCAAAAATCGTAAGACAATTTGAATTTCGCGGACCTTACCCTGGCGCTTCCCCCTTAACCACTTTTCCGACGTAGGTAACGAAGGTGCAGAATCTTGGTAAACAGCCACTATCTCATCGTAAATAGTTTTTGACTTTTCCCTTGTTTTTGGTAAGGAATTTATTAACAGCGCGGTGCTCGATTTTCTTCAACATTGTCACGTTAGCCATTCCAGTTTGGGCACGCCACAATTGCGGCGATAAGTCCCCTCTTTGAGGAGTGGCTGGAGAGGCGCCACGGCGTCCTCACCTTCCGCCTGACGCAGGTCCTCACCGGACACGGGTGCTTCGGGAGGTACCTGTTCCGGATAAGGCGGGAGGAAACGCCCGGGTGTCACCACTGTGTGGATCGCCCGGAGGACACGGTGGAGCATACGGTGGAGGTCTGCCCGGCTTGGACGGTGCACCGCCGTGTCCTCGCGGAAGCGATCGGCGGCGGCGATCTCTCGCGTCCGGCCCTGGTCCAGGCCATGGTACGGAGCGAGAGTGCATGGGAAGCCATTACCTCCTTCTGCGAAGCAGTAATGCTCGTGAAGGAGGAGGCGGGACGCGTGAGGGAGAGGCAAGCTTTGCACCCTCACGCCCCTAGTCGCCGCAGGAGACGCCCTGGGCGTCGGGAATTGGCAGCCGATTCCCGGCCACCGTAGGCGCGGGCTTGCGGACGGCGAGCAATGGGTAGCTCGCCGTCCGGTAAGGACCAAGCCCGAGTCGACGGCGCGTCGTGTTCCACGCGCGCCTCAAAGAGATGTCAGCACTATTGACGGGGTCCGCTAGGGCCGATGCCAGCTAGGGTTGCGGGATGTTCGAAAGAGTTACCGTGGCCCCGGTACAGGCAACAGAAGGAACACGGGTGGGTTTTAGTCAGTAAAAGTCTGACACGCCCTCCCGCTGCGCCCAGAGCGGGAGAAGTCATTGTATGATTTCCCATCCACAAAAAAAAAAAAAAAAAAAGCCATTCCAGTTGTTGTTGACTAAGGATAACAAGCAAACTAATGATTACAAGTATATGAAATTTTACCTTTATACCCTCAGATATAATGTCATTAATTATTTAGTCAAATTACCCACATCATTAGTAAATCACCCCCATACCGAGAAAACATTGAACGCCCCTCGTAAATAGACAATCTTATAAACTACCTAGAGCAATTAGGTAAACTTTGTTATTAAAAAGGTTTTAATACAGAGACAACCTTTGCTCTAATTACCTTATGTAGGCTTGTAAGCTTAACAGGAGTCCACAGACTGGTCCTCTACTTCTTGTTAGTCCAAATGCACATTTAACTGAATTCTACATTTAACGTACATATATATACATATACATAAACTCACGCCTTCTTCCCATGGGGGTAGGCAGAAACTACAGAACGCCACCTGCTACGATCCTTACATACTCCTTTTGCCTCGTTTACATTCATACATCTGGTCATACACGCACGCCGGTTGCGAGTACTACGCACCTGACATTTCTGAAGGACATCACCAATAAGTTCATTAAATTAACGTAATTTAAGAAAAATAGTTAAACTGAAAAAACTTTTTTGCAAAAAAAAAACAACGGTTTTCCAAAACAAAAACAATACAAACTGAAAAATAACTTTAATTTTGATGTCGGTGTCTTTGGATCTGTATTTTAGGTTTTTGCCACCGACTTCGAAATTAAAGTTATTTTTCACTTTTTAGTGGGTCAGTTTGTAATTTTTCTTAGTTACAATAGATAGCCTAATGACAACTACTCATCACGTTTTACAAAACATTGCTTTTCCAGGTGCAGGGACGTTAATTGTTGAGGAGTTCTCCTGGTATTTCACCATCAGCTCCACTTCACCATATGCATTGTGACGAGCATAAATTGCTTAGCAACCATATTAAAGTAATTGAATCGTAACCCGTGAAATACGTATTATTGTGTAGTTCCGGTTGCCATCTGTGGTCTTCATCATCAGTTCCACTTCACCAAATGGTGCTTTCCGAGAGCAAACGCACAAGTTACTATAAAAAAATACCTAAACCGCTGTAGGTGTGCCTATAATATTTGAAGATTTCCCTCGATTTCTCCAGGATTCCATCATCAGATCCTGACCTGATGACAATGGGACCACCTGGAAAGTATACCCTTTCAAACAAAAAAAGAATTTTCCAAATCGATCCAGCCATCTATCTTTGAGTAATCGGGTAACACACACGAAAAAAGATTCCGATCAACTAAGAATCTCCTACTTTTATGAAGTCGGTTAAAAATCATTTATCTCATGACAATTCTTATCAGCCCAAACACGGCTAGGATACATTGTTTTATTACGGAGTTCCGGTGCCTACCTTCCGGCTTCATCATTAGATCAGTTCGATGGTACCATTTTCATCAGAACTATTTATTTAAAGGAGATGTTTCAAAATGTATGGAGCCCCGGCCAGGTATTGGTACACCTTACTAAAAAATGGGGAAAACACAATTGAAACAGTTTCCAATCATCCAATTACTTTTAATTGGCTTTGCTTGGTAGTAAAGTACAAGAATGTACAAATGAAATCGCAACACAACAAAAACCCATCATGGCGGTAAGTTGTCATGTTGATTGATTATTGACGTTTGACATGTTTACTTCTGTCATATTACATTGTCAAAGAGAATCATAACATTGTCGTACTTTTAGTCTTTTGCAATATTATTTTAGATCTAATTGTAAAGTCGAAAATCTATTAAAGAAATCTGACAGATTGTAGTAGCTTGATGTACTGGCGTCTGTACATAAAGTATAGTCCAGTTAAACAAACGACAACCTCATAGGTTGACCTGCGATATGCCAAGATTTTTACTTATAGCATAAACGTACAGAATACAAACATTCAATAGTCGAAATATTCACTCAGACAAAAATAATGTAGCGATAAACGAAAGCCAGGTTGTGAAAAATAACTCTAGAGAACAGAACATCAGAACACGATCGACAACGAAAGCGACTGAAGTGACAGTAGACAGTTCACGATCTATGATCAATGGTCGATCTATGGTTTACTGTCATTGGTTTTTAACCACAGAGTACCTAAATTGGCGAGACGCCATATTGAAAGTCGATAAAATAATTGATAAATATCAAATTGTTACAAGATAAATATGCATTTATGCAATTTATCAGTATTTTTCCCGAATTCCACGGATTTTTCTCGATTTTTCGAGGTATTGTACATATTCTGGGCCCATTTTGAAACATCTCCTTTGCTTCGTCATAGTCGCTTAACTATCTTAATGGAGATATCTTATCGCCACCCATGAAATAATTATCATTGAGGAGTTCCCGTGGCCATCTGTGGTCTTCTTCGTCAGTTTCTCTTCACCAAATGACACTTTCTGAATGCAAATGCTTGACTTGTTGATGAAAATACCAAAATCGCTATGCGTTTGCCTACAATATTTGAGGAGTTCCCTCAAATCCTCATTGATTCTATAATCAGAACTGGATTTTGATAAAAATGGGACTAATCTGGAAGGATGTCATTTCAAATAAAAAAAGAATTTTCCAAATCGGTTTATAAATAACGGAGTACTGAGGTAACAAACATTTAAAAAATATATACAACAGAATTGATAACCTCCTCCTTTTTTTGAAGTCGGTTAAAAAGAGAAGACGGCCAGTAGGTGGTGTGATAGGAACTGAAGTGTTTCCGGTCTTTGTGGATGCCATGTGGCTGCAGTTACTAACAAAAGACGCGGTGTGGTGTGTTCCGAATTGGGCGAGGTTGACGGAGCGCGATGGGCGGCCGCAGCGTTCACGCTCGCTCATGCCTACGTATAGTATGGGCGGGCTACGCAACGCAACGTTTTGGCAACGCTCCGACAGCGCTATTTTTAATGAACCTTGAGAGAAGCCGCCCTTGCCGCCTTAATGCAAGTCAACATTCAGTTTGTTGCTTACTATCCATCGTGAAACTATTTTTCCCTCTATTATTAGCGTTACAAAGTTCATCCTTCCATGTTTAGTAATATAGACGCTGTTTCCCGTAGAGCTATTTTTGGTTAACCTCGTCATAATAAATTTACGCTTGGAATAAACGCTTACCTTTTTTGAAAGGCACTTGACCCGTATGAAGGTAAAATGGCATGCTGTAATTTCGCTATTTGTAATAATGAGTTATTTTTATCGGCTTAAGAACTGTAAACTAAACAGAAACAAAAGAGATACGTATAATGTAATATAAACTACCGTTAAATACAATCTATACAAATAAATAAATTTGAAGTGTCTGCTTGTAATGTCAAAATAACAACTTTTTACTAAATGGATATGAAAGTACATACCTAGTCTTGCCATAAATACTGAAACAGAGAAAAAAAATGTTTCTATTGCAAATAACATTTATTACTTTTACAGTGTGTTAGTTGAATATACAATGAGTCTGTACACAGTGTGACGAAAATTAAGGGTGAGGTACAGACCATCAAACTGAACAACTTTCTCCCGGGGACCAACATCGTAATCGCAAAAAAAATATCAGTCGTCTCATACATTTGTTCGAGTAGGTATTGAAGTTTTGTATGGGATGACTGATTTTTTTTTCACGATTACGATGTTGGTCCCCGGGAAAAAGTTGTTCACTTTGATGGTCTTTACCTCCCCTTTAAGTTTTACTATTCCGAAACCAGACACCCTGTATAAGGTCAAATTTTAGTAAACGCAAATATTTTAAGAAATTTATCTACTCATAAGACTAAACAACTTTTCCCAATAAACATGGGTCAAAATGTTAAAAAAAAATTCTAACTCGATACTAAACCAGTCAGCTGGGCGTACAATTTATATGGACAGTCCAAAAAAAATCTTATTACTACGACCCATGTTTATAGGGAATAGTTGTTCAGTTTTATCAGTAGATAAACCCCTTAAAATATTTGCACTTACTAATATTTGACCTTATACAAATATAAAACAATTTAAAATATAAAAAGCTTATTCGAAGTGGTCTCCATTGGCTGCAATACAGTCCTTTAAACGTTGAGGCCAGTTTTCAATAGAAGCACGCACTCTTTCCATGGGAAAATTCTTCACTGCCAATCGTACGGATTGTTTTAGGGACTCCAAATTATCATGGCGTTTAGAGCAAGCCGTACTCTCTAAAACTGACCATAAATCATAATCCAGCGGATTAAGATCGGGACTAGACGACCGACGGCCAGTCTTCAGCTCTGATGAAGTCCGAAACGTTCGTTTCCAACCAAGACTGCGTAGACCGAGCTTTATGACCCGGCGCCGAGTCTTGCTGGAAGGACCATTCTTGGTTATTGAACATGGTGTTGTTAAGGGGCTTCACTACCTTCTCAAGAATGGTACACTTGTGCCAATGTTTTGATACCTTTTTCACAAAAGTATGGCTCAGTCACTCCTTCATAGCTAATACCCCACCAAACCATCACTGAAGTCAGATAGTGCCCATGTTGCACTCTGTCGACTAATTGGGAAGCTTCCTTAGAGCTATGAGCATAAATACGGTCATTTTGTTTGTTAAAATGTTACTCAATTATAAAAAATTTCTCATCCGTAAACAAAATTTTTCTGTGACCTCCCTTTGCGTACGGCTTCAGTAGTTGTTTCGATTTTACCACCCTATTCTTTTTTAAATTATCAGTTAAGAAATGACCAGTACGTCTCTTATAGGCTGCAAGTCCTAAGTCATCTTTTAAAATACGCGACATGGTTCTAGGTGCTATCTTCATCTCCCGAGATAAAATCTTTTGGTTTCGGACAGGATTTCTTCGAATTCTTTCCCTTACTGCTTGACCACCTTTTTCGTAAGAACACTACGTGGACGGCCAGATCTTTTTCTGTCACAAATAGAGGAGGTCTCATTGTACCTATTAATAGCCCGGTACACAAACATTTTACTAATACAAGCGTATGGAGAGTTTTAAAAATTGCATTTGGCTCCATACCTACTTTGTGTAATGCATTCACAGCGATTCGGTTCTGTTTATCACCCCAGTGCATTTTAATATCGCAAAATATTGTACAATGTATTGGCGCCAAAATGAGAAAACTCAATGAACAATCATATAAAAATTACAGATTCCAAATTCAAATGTAATATTTTGTTTATTTTTAATTGTAACAGTATCTATTTATGGCCAGACTAAGTATATAGGTACGGTACCTACTTGTAAGAAAAAAGCAATTTTTAATATTTTTGCCCGTGTCTGTCTGTTCCGGCTAATCTCCGAAACGGCTGGACCGACTTTGACGGGACTTTCACTGGCAGATAGCTGATGTTACAGGGAGTAACTTTTTTTTTTTTTTTGTGGATGGGAAATCATCAAATGACTACTCCCGCTCTGGGCGGAGCGGGAGGGCGTGTCAGACTTTTACTGACTAAAACCCACCCGTGTTCCTTCTGTTGCCTGTGCCGGAGCCACGGTAACTCTTTCGAACATCCCGCAAACAGGGAGTAACTTAGGCTTTACTTTATTTAAGAAAAATATTTAGTATTCCGCCCAAAAAAAAATAAAACCCATGAGTTAGAAAAAATTACATCTTTTTAGTAAGATAATAAGTGACAGGCATAATTTTAACACTAGAAATAGGAACAAATTAGATCAACCACGTTTCAGATTGTCTAAAGTACACACTTCTTTTATGGGGTACAATCTAAAATGTTCTATAATAAAATACCACTAGATATTCTTCAACTAAATGAGAAGCAACTTAAAACGTGCATTAAACGCACACTGTGTAGAGAAGCATAAAGTTGGATGATTATATCGTAGATAAAAATACTTGGCTAAATGTTGGTCCTGCTCACAGCCACTTGGGCTTTGTTAAAATTTTAATTTTTTTGGAAGAAATGCGTCCCCTTTTTTTCTGACATTATGACCTTAATGTTTACTTTTAATTTTTAAGTCATCAAGTTTTATGTTGAATAGGTAATTCAATAGGTAGGATTTTCTTTCCTTTTGGTAGTAAGATTTTATTAATCTTTTAAATACAATCATTCATTGCAAACTATAGTTTTGTATAAAAGAGAAAAAAAATTTCAATTTTGTAAATGTGAGTATCATGGAGCTGTTGTAGGTATGTTGACTTGAAAGAGAATTGCAGTTGAGAGTATGTCATGCTCACTTAAATGTCTCGCTGATAGCGTTGGTGGCGCGTGTGTTGGATCATTCAGTTCCCTACAAAATGATTCAGCTGGATGGTGCTGATCCACGCGTCATGTTCGTGAACGGGCGCCGTCAGTCGAGACTGGTCATCTCTTAATTGCCAGGGCTTATTTTTAATCTTATATTTTGAATTGTTTTTTAAACTGTTCTCACATATAGAAGCAACAAGAACAATGTACCTAGGATTTTGTAACAATTTTGTTTTAAAAGAGTGTCCATGGAGTTTCTTGTCCATTCTTCTCCATAGAGATCTACGTTTTGGAATGGGCGACTAGGCTTCATTTTTCCGACTAACTGACCGACTCTTTGACAATTCAAAAGTGCCTGTAATTGGTTTAATTATAATCTTATTTTTAATCTTATATTTTGAATTGTTTTTTAAACTGTTCTCACATATAGAAGCAACAAGAACAATGTACCTAGGATTTTGTAACAATTTTGTTTTAAAAGAGTGTCCATGGAGTTTCTTGTCCATTCTTCTCCATAGAGATCTACGTTTTGGAATGGGCGACTAGGCTTCATTTTTCCGACTAACTGACCGACTCTTTGACAATTCAAAAGTGCCTGTAATTGGTTTAATTGAAATAAATGCTTTGAGTTGATTTGAAAATTCTTTTTGCATTTGGTAGCCCTATTCTCGAGGATAGTTATAGGCTATTTAACATCACGCTACAACCCTTAGTTGCCGAGCAAAAAGAAAAAAAGTCAGAAAGAACACTAAGCGAAAACGAAGTAATAGCGCATGCGGGGGATCGGGGGGCACGAGGGCGGTTTATTAAAATGTAGCTGTTATTTTAGTATTTTATTGTGTATCTTACGACTGCCACGCGAACGAAGTCGCGGGACACAGCTAGTTGAAAATAACGCATAAAGCGTCCTAGTTATAATTATTACCAATCAGTTTTCTTTACGAGTGTGCTACATAATACTATTGGTATTATCCACGCAGATGAAGCTTTAGTAAATGAAATAAACTAAATATATGAATGAGTAATCAAGTATATGTATTTATATATAATAAGTAATGAGAATGAAGGCGTCGAGGCAAGCCCGCCAGCCAGCCAGCGCGGCGATGGCAGCGCCCGGCCCGCTAGGTGCAGTGTTCTGCCTGCGCCCGCGCCAGTGAAAGGGAGGTTAAATGCGCCGCCCGCAAAACGAATTGCAACAACTTTACTAAAAATGGCGTCATTCATACATTTCACGGTTGCATTATGTTATAAAAGTAATTATCATCAAGGTACGCGGTTTTATTACAAGATAAACAAATGTTTTAATTTAATCGAAAACAATGTACAATGTTAGTTATGTTGACTTCTTGGCTACTTAACTTATATTTAAGTTATGTATTTAGGTTATTATTTTAAATTTATTTGAAATGGTTAGAATTAGAGATTCCTGGCCTTGGCTGAAGTTGAGTCACGCGGAAATTTAGTTTGTTCAAGGGTTTTGATGGAGTGGCTTTTGTGTGCGTTACTCCAGCAGGAAAGTAGCTCCTAGAGTGATTTGAATGGAACGTATAATTAGTGCGTGTTCTGCTGTAAATGTGCGCCAAATAAAAAAATTGTGCGCTTTGTCGTTTTGGAAAAAAACGGAAAAAACGATTCCTGCTGGAGTAACGTTGCTCCAGCAGGAAAATTCTAAACGAATGATCGGAGAGAGAAATATCATGCATGGGCAGAGAGCTTATATTTGTGCAAAATTGTGCACAGAAAATATAATTTGTGCGTCTTCAGGTTTTCGAGATATTGCAATTCCTGCTGGAGTAACGTTTTGCAGAATCGTTTATCTCTAAAACCATTGTATGTGCGCCTGTAGAATAAACATACACGAGTAGCTCTTAATTTGTGTGTATTTGTGACAGAATTAGATTTAAGAATATATTTATAATTTTTAAGTAATCGCACTTTTTTGAAAACCTGAAAAAATGCCGCAGCGCCTAAATGAGAAAACGTATAAGCTCGCTGAAAACTGTATTTGGTCCTTCTTAACGCTTGTAATAACCATAAAAAGTTTCAAAAGTCTACATCCATGCGTTATCGAATAATATTGGTAAAAGTCAAAACGACGGTGTCATAACTTTGACGGCAAAAAATTTGTGCGTGTAGTCAAAAATATATAGTGAAAATGCTTGGAATGTTTCGCATTAAAAGTAGGTATAAACAAAAAACAAAATATGTCAAAAACGGCTGGCTATCCGACCAAATTCGAATGACTACAAAAAAGCGACGGATTCATACATATCGATGACCTTCTTTATTGGACGTATTAAACCTAAGCTGTTGTCCGTACAGTCGCGTTCAAACGTTTGTTGGCAATTATACGACATAATTTTGGGACACGTCAGCGGATGGCGCGGGGCCAGAGGTAAGCAGCGGTGGCGAGGCGAAAAATGGGAATCTTCTATTAGGTGCCAATACTATAATTACTCCAGCAGGAATCGTTTTTTCCGTTTTTTTTCCAAAACGACAAAGCGCACATTTTTTTTATTTGGCGCACATTTACAGCAGAACACGCACTAATTATACGTTCCATTCAAATCACTCTAGGAGGTACTTTCCTGCTGGAGTAATGCACACGTGGCTTTTAGGGATGATGTTCAGTAACTTGACCAGTTCTATCTAAACTACACAAAATCTCAACTTACCGTACGGCTCCAACTGGTGGTTTCAGGTGTTTCCGTGTTGTATACATATTATTTGTTTCCAAGCTTGGGGTTCAGTCAGTGTCCTTATGAGTAGTCTTCCGTTTATTATCAGATAGAGGTAAAAAAACTGTCGTCGATGAACTTTGGGTGTGCCTATCTCTGATTACTAACCCGAGTAAAAAAACACGCGTGTTGTATATCTTTATAAAATTAATGTTATGTATTGTTTCAGTCTCAATGAGTGCTACTTCGCAAACAAGGGTGCAGCAGTGGTGCTGGGCAGTGCAGAGCGCGGCTGTACGAACCCGTGGCGATCGCCGGCGCGCGTGCTTCCTCAGCCCGACATACAACATCACCTGCAGTCCATGTTCTACTTGCTGCGTCCCGAGGAAACGCTCAAAATGGTACTAGCACAGCATACTTAAAAGGCTACGTTCGCACTCATACGATGCTTGCTGAACGCCTGGAAGCATTGAACCAAGTGTGCTACCAGTCCTGAGAACTCAATAACATTTGACATTTTTTTGAAGAGCTAGGCATTTCCCTAAGATATCTGGGCACTGAGTTAGCCACGTTCAGTGCGTAAGTAGCCTTAAATACGCAGAAATATCGAAGCTAAGCTGTATTAATGGAATTAATAAGTAAGAAAACATGGTATATTTATCGTTAGGCGGTGAAACTGGAGAGCGCTCACGCAGGTCGCACCCGGTACCTGGTAGTGGTGTGTCGCAGCAACGAGGCGGCGTTGCTCGGCATCGACTGCAATGAGCGAACCTCCGTTGGCCTCGTCCTGCGCGTCCTCGCTGACACCTCCATTAAGTTGGATGGCGATGGGTACGTTGCTTTTTCACATTCATGTCATCGACGTCTTCATAACTACTATCAGTAACATATTAATATACATTTCTCAAACCATCCGTAAATAAAGTCAAGTAGTCTCAATACTCAATTCATTGACCAATCGCACGGAGCAGTTTTCCTAGCTGAATACTTTTACTAAGCCCAGAACAATAACTAATTAGGGATTCATTGTCCACAGAGGATTCAGTGTATGTGTGTGCAATCAACAACACATATTCAAGCCGGTATCCGTACAGGCCATGTGGTGAGTATGAGCTGAGCTACAGTTACATTTCAATAACAGAATAATTCATAGTATGCTACTTCGTTAGCTTATAGGTACGTCATCATATTACTATACGACAGTACTGTACGTCTAGTACTTGCTTAATCTATAACAAAGGGATTGATTTCATGGCAGTACTAAATCGATGACCATGCCATCGCTTTAACAAAAGAAAGGGTTGCATATGTATTGCTTCCAGGATATTTGTTGCAGCGTTGATGGATAATGTTATTGTTTGCAGGTCGGCACTACAGACTCTGCACCGCGCGAGTGCGCAGGCGCGGCAGATGAACCACTTCGCGGGCGGTGCGTCGCACGCGTGGTGTTCCTTCTACGAGAATCACGTGGACTCGGACCGCTCTTGTCTCAACGAGTGGCATGCCATGGATTGCATCGAGTCCCGCCGCCCACCCTCTCCCGATTCACTGAGACTCAAGTGTGTTTGCAACTTTTTTTACCTACCCTACTTTAAATACTTAACCAAAACAAGTATGTAAGAATGACATGTCGCGTTAAGGGTCAGTACCAGGAAATCGCACTATGGGTTTTGGATAAGTTTAAAACTTAAAGTAGTGGCCACGAAAAAAAAAGGTCAAAGATCAAGAGTTTCACCAGTCAGTGAAAAAATCAGATAAACCTTGTAGATATAAATTGAATATCAATAAAAACGTGCAAAAAGCACTGCCGTATTTTGGTAACTTTGGCGTAATTAAGAAGTCACCACAGTTTATATAATTAGATTCATATTTAGGTAATTACTAACATATCAAAATATCGTCCCTGAATTTCATAAAAATGGCCTTTGAATCACTTGAAACAACTACCCAAAATAAGTTTGTGTATAATAGAATAATGATGAAGCGTGTTCTACCTAGACCTAGTTTATTAGCCTAGAAAAGGATCGAACGCACGCCAATGCGTTAATTAAAATATGTTACTAGCATGCAAAGATGAACCGTTATAGGGTTGCCATCTCCTTGTTTACATTTATAACAAACTACCTGCTGACCGCGGCTTCGCCCGGGTGGACCCTAATTCTTTTTTTTTTCTATAATCAAAGTAGCCTAAGTTACTCCTTATAACGTCAGCTATCTGTCAGTGAGTCCCTTCAAAATCGGTCCAGCCGTTTTGGAGATTATCCGGAACAAACAGAAAGACAAACAGTCAAAAATTTTAAAAATTGTTTGTTGTAAGTACCGTATACAGGGTGGCGATTAGGTTATCACATTAAATTGAAACCACGTATTCAGTACATAATTCTGAACCCCGCTACGTTAAAATTTTTCGTCTGTTATTAAAAAACAAAATTTGCTGCTCCATACATTTTTGCCTACCTACGAGGTCAAAATGTATGGAGCAGCAAATTTTTTTTTTTAATAACCGACGAAAAATTTCAACGCAGCGGGGTCCAGAATCAAGTACTGAATGCGTGGTTTCAATTAATGTGATAACCTAATCGCCACCCTGTATACTTTCATATGCATTTAGTAAAAGCCGGCCAAGTGTGTGTCAGACCACGCATAATGAAGGGTTCCGTAGTTGAGATGAATTATTTATCCCAAGAACAAACTTAACATTGTAATTGAAAAACATGTTCTCTCATACATTCCAACTGGAAATGTAAGTTGGCCGACTATTACTCGTAAACTTGTAAAGCCTACATAGCTATAGCTGTGATAGTTTTCCTTGTAACTTCGTTGTTTACCGTTGTTTTACTGCCGTGATTTTTTTCACATATCCAAAAACAACCATTTAGCTGGCAGGGGGGGACACTCGACTAACAAAAATTAGCATTTTAAGGCTTAATATTTCATAAACGCATCCCTGAATCGAAAAATAGTGAACAGCCTATCCAACGACACCCCACACCATGGGATAGACGAGTAAAAAAAAGTCATCCCCACTTTACGTGTCCATCGGTATGTACGTATCGGTCAATTCTCCTGCAAATGTAAGTTTGTAATCGCAAAAAAAAAAAAATTTAAGTAAATAAAGGATGACTTTTTTGCCTACCCCTACACGTAAAGTTTTGACTACGGGACTCTAAAAAAGCTGTTATTTTGTCACTACAAACAAACAATTCAATTTTATTTATTTGTATAGACTAGCGACCCGTCCCTGCTTCGCATGGTATTTACGACATGTAATATTAATATTAATCTATACAAATAAATAAAATTGAAGTGTCTGTTTGTAATGTCAAAATAACACCTTTTTACTAAATGCATATGAAAGTATATACGGTACTTACAACAAAAAAAATATGTTTTAACATTTTTGTCTGTGTCTGTCGGTCTGTCTGTCTGTCTATTGGTTTGTTCTGGCTAATCTCCGAAACGGCTGGACCGATTTTGATGGGACTTTAACTGGCAGCTATGATGATAGCTGATGTTATAAGGAGTACCTAAACTTTATTTTAGAAAAATAATTAGGATTACAGGCAAAAAAAAATTAAAACTCGTGAAATTGTGAAGAAAATCCGATTCAAATAGGGAAGTTGTTTTCCGACATCCACGCGAATGAAGTCGCGGGTACAGTTAGTATTAGGTCCTTGCATATGAAATTGGCGTTTTGTACGGGAGGAATATAAAGTCAATTTTTTTTTGTAAAATATATTTAATTAATCAAAGTATGCACCATTGTTATCTATGCACTTTTGCCATCTCATAGGTAGTTCATTGATCCCTTTACTAAAAATACCAAGGGGGCGAGAATCAATAAACTGTTTGAAGGCGGTTTGGACTGCCGCATCGGAGTTGAATTTTTTTCCTTGTTAGAAGTTGTCCAAATTCCGGAAAAAATGGTAATCTGTTGGAGCAAGGTCCGGGGAGTACGGTGGATGTCGCAGACATTCCAACTGTAGCTCATCTAAAGGCTCCCACACAAAACTGCGAATTCGCATCGCACGCAAAACTTTTGCGCAAAACTGTGCCTTGTGTCAAACATAACACACGTGCGAGTTCGCAGTTTTTTACGATGCGATGCGAATTCGCAGTTTTGTGTGGGAGCCCTAACTTAGTGGTTGTTTGTTGTGCAGTGTGTGGTCTTGCGTTGTCGTGAAGCAACAGTGGCCTAGAGCGATTGACCAATCTCGGTTGTTTAGCAGCTAGTTCTTCCTTCATGGTTTATAGTTGCTGACAATAGATATCTGCCGTAATCGCTTGGCCAGATTTTAGAAAGCTGTAGTGAACGACACCGGCGCTAGTCCACCAAACACTCACAAGTAACTTTTTCTGAGTCAATTTTCGTTTAGGGCAGGATTTAGCTGGGTCTCCAGGGTTCAGCCATTGCGACGAGCGCTTGCAATTATCGTACAGTATCCACTTTTCATCACAAGTAATGATTCGATTTAAAATCCCTTCATTATTGTGTCGGTTGAGCAAAGTAACACAACAGTCGATGCGTGTTTGCAAGTTCGATTCACTCAATTCATGAGGTACCCATCGTTCAAGTTTTTTTACTGTCCCGATTTGCTTCAAGTGGATTAATACAGTTTTTATCACTCACCCCGAAGCCTGCAGCTATCTCTGAAGTGCTTTGTGATGGATCCGCTTCCACAATAGCCTTTAATTCTTCATTTTCCACTTTGGTCTCCGGCCGTCCACGGGGTTAGTT
The DNA here is from genome assembly GCA_947568875.1 of Fissipunctia ypsillon. Classification (NCBI taxonomy): domain Eukaryota; kingdom Metazoa; phylum Arthropoda; class Insecta; order Lepidoptera; family Noctuidae; genus Fissipunctia; species Fissipunctia ypsillon. The sequence continues at coordinate 13,180,712 of OX387654.1, read as the reverse complement.
CTGAAGGTCGAAATTTCCAGAACGAAAACATTGAAACCAAAAACGTACCGTGCTTTCTTTTGCGACACCAGCGCCGTACACATCATTAATCCTTCGAGATGTTTCTGCAGTACTGCCGTCGTAATTAGAAAAGGCACAACTAACATTTTACAAATGTTGAGAAAATCGAGATTAAAATATTTTATGAATTTCGTTAAAAACAACATGTTTAAAATGTGTTTTTTGAAATTGTGTAAATGTAAAAAATTGCGTTTTTTTAGTATGTATACAACGATAGCAATATTATATTTTTAATTTTAATGAATATAGTTAATAATTAGCATATTTCTTTTTAACTTAACATAAAAAATAACATGAAAAGAGCAATATTATGTTTAAAAGGCACATATAACCAAATATGCCTTTTCAATGTAAAATTTTGAGTAAAAATTCAAAATTTTAAGATAAAAAGGCATATTTTAGTCGTTTGTGCCTTTTTACTGTAAATTATCAAAATAAATTACATAGGTACAGTACTGTAAATATTAGAATGAATTCCTAATATTTATATATTATACTTTGTGAGTGTATTTTACTGTGTCTGATAAATGTCATTGTATAAGAAATAAAATAAGGTAGATGTAAGAAAATAAAACATTTATTTCAAAAAGTTTACACAAACAAAATTTCAAATGTACTAACAATTATAAATTATATCAATAATATTGAAGGACTCAACAGAACAAAAACAGAATTGTTTACTAAAAATGACACTTCAAAATCTCTTAGTTAAAAATTAGATAACACAGCCAGTTAGGAACTTCGAAGTTTACAAAAACAATAATTATCATAACAATTATGTATCAAACAACTAAGTCGGTTACATTTTTATCACAATCCAATGAATGGAATTAACTTCTTATTACTAAAAATGGCACTATGCATCTCTCTATCACAATCTTGACAAGGTTACAAAATAGTAGGAACTTTTTATTATCAAAATTAAACAAAAAAATAATTCTAAACCTGAAAATTAGAAACTTCAAAGCACCTAATATTAATTCTCATAATAATTAAATCGACACTAAAGTGAGTATAAAAAATCAGTCGCATTATTTCAATCTTCTTGGTTTTGAAACAAATCGACTGCTCGATCATTTACAGGTAAAGTTTCCCAAAAAACCCTCCTGTTAGTGGGCATAAGTGGACCAAGCTTTGTGAGTATGGCAGATTTCCTTTCACTGGTGATACCCCTCGGAACAAGTTTTTGTCGTGGAGGTGGTATCCCTTCTTTAATATTTTTTAACTTAAGAAAATCTAGCTCAAAGTATTTGTCAGTACCATGACTGCGTTTATAAAAAAGTAAATTAGATCCTCTTCGAAAATTTGCCTCAGAAATATTATTCATGTAAGCTCGCGGGTTGGAGTTGTTTAAGAGCAGTCTTCATAATCATAAAAGTCTTGAACTCCCATCTTCTTTACCATGGTGCGAAAGCCAGTATCAGATACAGCTTTACAAAAGTCTTCAAAGTCGCAGATACGCTTTTTTGTTTTCAAAGATCGTTCCACTCTGTGATGGAATTCATCTGCAGCCATAAATGTATGACCGGTCTCCAAGTAGCGTAAAGTTATGGATTCAAAGTTAACTTCTACAGAATTTACTAAATATACGAGATATGAATAAAGAGACCAGTTTTTATTCTGTGCTACACAGTTATCCAGCCACAGAATTATATGTTTAAGATCTCGGTTTTGTTTGAAAAAGGCCCCAAAGCAGCTAATGATGTCCTATTTTTTTCGGCCTGATATGGCTTCATGCTATGTAAGACCCATGTCATGTACATGTTTATAGCCAATTGGCACAAAACTTTGGTTGAAAACAATAAGGCGCGGGCAAAACATCACTGTTTTGAATTCCTCCATACGGGGTAACATTATTACCTTTTCTAAATCTACAGCAAAAATGAGGGTGTCAGGGTTATTCTTCTTCTGAGTCTGATTATCAGCGTCATCTTCATACTTTTTTCGAGCTAAAATATACCTCTCATGGTGTTCTTCGTAACTTTTACACTCCTGGCAATGTCTGTGCCTAATAATTTCTCGCTGAGGGTTGTGTATGATAAATTTTTCACATATCTCACATTCTTCTTGGCCTAATTTTGTAAATGAAATGTTAAGTGTTCTTACAAGTTTTCTGTAAAATCCATAAGATACTTGCGTTTGAGGATCAGTTTCACAGTAATGCTTGTACAGCATACGTATATTAAGGTCTGAAGGTAAATACTTTTTATTAGGTGCGTGCTCACGTCTGTAGTGTGATATTGCGGGATTAAATGACATTCTATGATCCGTGATTTTAGTAGGTTCAATTTTTTTAGGATTCGGATTGTGTCCACGGCCATCAGTAACTGCAGATACTGGAATCAATTCACCGCTATTATAGTTACTGTCAATAACATTTCTTACCGCTTTACAGTTATTTTTGGTGTAGCCTAAGGTAGTGAGGAAAAAAGTTTTGCAAACTGGTACTTTGTCACCATTTTCATCCATTAAAAAATATGTTACAGTCTTTTATCGAGTGTAATGTTTACCTTCATTCACATCATTTTAAATAGAAAGGGCATAACTGCCAGTTGTGACTTTTCTTTCTACATTAATTGCTAAAGTGTTCGTATAAAAAATAAAGCACAATTGCCACATAAGCCTTTTTTTATATTTAACGTACGTCACTTATGCCCTTTCCATTAAATATATCAATAATAAAAAGGTGAAATAAAAGTCATATTTCACAATATGCCTTTTTATTGTAATAAAACTTAAAAAATGATGCAGTTGTGCCCTTTAAGCTTATGCTATCTCTGTTTATTTTGTAGCTAAAAATCCACAAAAAAATCAGGCAGATAGGCCTTTTTTTCCGGATTCCGAATATATATATAACTCATTTTGACAAAAAGTGTTAATTGTGCCCTTTTTCGGTAACACGGCAGAGTACTGGTGCCACGGTAGAACTCGTACTCGTAAATATACCGATATTTCATGTTTTCCATTGTGCGGTAATAAGCGACGCCAAAGAAAAAAATAATGAGGGAAAACAAATGAATGACTGTTTTCAAAAATCAAATGTACCAGCTAAATGAATTTATAAATTTGAATTTGGAATTCTTAACTAAAGAGGAGATATTTCAGATCAAAGTGGTCAGTACGACAAAACCTAAATCATCTTAATAAAAATAAAATGCTGTTCGTTGGCAAGCCCATCACTTCATAACGGCTGGGCCGATTTTGCAATTTTTTGTTTTATAATGTTAGTAATGGTCCGAATCAGGTTTTTACGTAAAGAAAAAAATTGAAAAGTTGCCGGGAAAATTCGGAAAAACTGAAAGTGCATTTTCCATAGGAATTTTTTTACGAATTATTGAAATTTGGACAGGAAAATATCTGTCGGGTCAGCTTGTAGTAAATAAATTTTTCATCTTGTAGATGTGCTATTCCGTCTACGTAGGGAGAAATTCCCAAGTATATACGCTTGGCAGTCAGTTTAATATCGACGTTGCTAGTAGAAAATAGAAATGTGCCATCTTTTCGTCGTACGTTACATACCATAAATTATAGAGAGGCACATAACTTATATGATGTTCTTAAGTATTTATTTTCTATTTTAAGGCCTCGAGAGAGGGATGAAACTGAACGCGTAATACGCTGCACATTGAAGGAGATCATGATGAGTGTGGACTTGGACGAGGTGACTAGCAAAGCTATCCGAGGGCGGCTGGAGGAGGAGCTGGACATGGACCTCGCAGAGTACAAGTCGTTCATCGACCAAGAGATGCTCACCATACTGGGCCAGATGGACGCGCCCACCGAGATATTCGACCATGTCTACCTCGGCTCCGAATGGAACGCGAGTAATCTTGAGGAATTGCAACGCAATGGGTATGTTATCATCACGATGAATTTAAACTTTTAACTAAGGTACATTCACAAGCTTTTACATTTTTTAACTAGACACTCTTAACATTATTAGAAGTAGAAGAGGTTCGCGACAGATGGCAGAAAGCAAGCCTTTACCAAGCCGAAAGACACTATGGCAAAATTAAATGTAATAATTGTCTTTAAATATGTAATAAGCAAATAATATCATACAAATCAGCGTTCTCAGTATGTAACTAATAAATGGTTGTTAATTTTAGGGTGCGGCACATATTGAACGTTACGAGAGAGATTGACAACTTTTTTCCTGGTATGTTCGACTATCTTAACATTAGAGTTTATGACGATGAGAAGACTGACCTGTTGAAGCACTGGGATAACACTTACAAATATATAAACAAAGCAAGAAACGAAGGGTCGAAAGTTCTCGTTCATTGCAAAATGGGCATCAGTAGATCAGCTTCAGTAGTGATCGCGTATGCCATGAAAGCATTCAACTGGAATTTCGAAAAGGCTCTGAAACACGTTAAAGCAAAACGGAGCTGTATTAAACCGAATACGAATTTTTTGAACCAACTCGAAACATACCAAGGTATACTCGATGCGATGAAAAACAAGGAAAAGTTACAGCGGTCCAAATCTGAAACTAATCTGAAATCTCCAAAAAACTCATCAAAAGCCGAAAGCAAGGTGATGGAGCCGACGCCGCTGGTGCTGGCGCTGACGGGTTCGTACTCGGGTCGGCCGCGCTCCTGGTCGCCCGACTGCGCACGCGCCCCGCCGCCGCGCGCCTCGCCGCCCACGTCCGTGTCGCTGGAACAGCTGTACGAAACGCGCCACATGCTCATGCCGTGCGCCGGAGGCAGCTACAGCGTGTCGCCCAACCAGATCATGCGCCTCAAGGAGGAGGGCGCGCCCTCCGTCAAGCACATCGTCAACGAGATAGAGAACGCTGGCTCCACTGATCGGAAAGATTTTACTAGGAGATACCAAAGGTTAATTTTTGGTAATCTAAATGAAACCCAAAACAACAAAATTTTAGAGACACCTGCTAGTTTGATAAATCAATCAGAGGTACCGAACAAGCCATTGCAATCCTCTCCGTCAAAAAATCTAAGTCACAAATATCCCCAAACAAATTTCGAAGTCGATAAAATACACACTTGGGACCCGGGGGAGGCTTCGTGGCCGAGAGGCGACGAGAACAGGACTGTTGGTAATAGTGATAATATAGTGAAAAGTGACAGTGGAATTATAGACGTGAAGACCAATAAAGTGACAACTAGTGACACTTTCGCGAATTCCGTGGAACGTTCGAATTTAGATAGCGACGACAGAAGAACCGTCGACGACGACGCGCCGCCGCCGAGCAGACAGAGCTCGTGGAGCTCGTTCGACAGCGCAGTCGTGCTGGACCTGTCGCGCCATTCCTCCTGGGGCTCCTACGACACGCGCGCGTCCAAGCCCGCGCCCGCGCCACGCGACGACGCCAAGCGCAAGGAGCGCGACGAGCGAGCGCGCAAGGAGGACGATAAGGCCACCGAGCCGGGGCCCGCGCCGCAGAAACCGACCTCCGACCTCGGCATCATTACCGAACACACCGAGACGCGCGCGGGCGGCCGGCGGGCGGACAACGAGCGGAAGTTTAACGAAACGTGTGCCATACTGAAGGAGCTCGCCAGCGCGGCCGCGCGCATGGAGCGGGCGCGCGACCGCGGCGCGTCCACGTGGAGCGGCCGCCTGTCCGCGTCCGCGCCCGCCGACACGTGGCTGCGCGCCGGCCTGCGCCGCCGCCGCGCCGCCTGCGCCTCGCACGGCGACCTGCCGCGTGCCGCTCCTCCGCCCGAGCCCGCCGCCGCCGCCGGCCTCGTAAGCAACCTCAAGAAGGAATTCGAGGCGCGCTCCGAGAGCGACTCGCTCCGCCGCAGCGACTCGCGCCGCTCGGCACCCGCTGATAGTCGCGACCGGCCGCCGGCCTCGCCGCCTTCCGGCGAAGACCTATCCGTGAAGGTGTTGGTGGACCGGTACGACCGGCCGGGCCGGGCGCGCTGCGAGTCGGGCTGCGAGGCGCGGCGTGGCCGGGCGCCGGAGGGCTCCAAGAAGTGCAAGCTGACGGCGGAGGGTGAGGCGCGCGCGCGCAGCTCGTTGTGCGGCGCGGTGCGCGGCGAGGCCGAGCGGCCACCGCCCGCGCCCACGGTCGTGTCACTGGCTCCGCTCGACTACGGCGATGTGGTATCAACTGTGATGTCGAAAGCTCAAACTAAAAAACAATTGCAACATGGGAAGACCCATCCGTTGACGAGGCTCAACTTGAATCGGTCGAATAATAGATGTTCAAATCCTGTATATAATACTATGTAGAAGTATTTATGTTTTTTATTTATTATGAATTCTTGCCAAACTCGATATTTTATCTTTCTAGAGTTTTATATACTATATTTACAAAATGAAATCACAGTGTATTTGTCTATCACATAAAATTGTATAAACGGCTGTTTGTGAGTAGAGAAATGTTATAAATGGGAGAATAAATTCAATACAACTGATGTACAACTTTTACGTCAGCGTTTCTTATGCGAGACCTTACCCGACGTGTCCGTGATGGTAGCGTACATATGATGTAATTCACGGTTGTTGTTATGCCATATAAATAGAGCTTAATTAGTGCAAAAATAAAAAAAATTGTGCCTCTTTAGAAATAAAGACCATTTTTATTGTGTACGCTAGCATAGCGATCAAATTAGCGTACACATGGCCGTACTTGAAAACGGCTTATATTAAAGCAATGTAATTTACACACAAAAATTGTTCCCAAATAGAGCGCGCGCCTTTAAATAGATTTTAGTTTACGTACATTTTTTATATTGTTCCACTGCGTCACTGCGAAAACAAAGAACTTGTACTGGCAGGGGCCAAATTTCACGCACTATTAATACATATAGCATTTATAAAAAGTTCGTTTTCTTTATGAACTAATTTTTGTACGCTGCCATAACGCCAGTTGGGATGTTATTCAAAAGTCTTGTTCAATATCGCCGTTCCTTTATGAGCAATCATTAAGAAATTTTGCATAGCGCGCGGTCTATTTGGGAACTATTTTTGTGTGTGAATTCCGTTGCTTTATAGGCCGTTTTTAAGTCGGCCGTGTGTTCGCTAGCTTGATCGCACTACCTTAAAAACCTGTGGACTTGCCATACCTACAAAATTAGCATGCATACCTATAGAACTCGGCAACTAAGATGGCCGCCTTTCGTAGGGTTGTAACTGCGAGTGCAAGAGAGAGAGCAAGCAACCGTTTGACATTGACAGCACATCTACCAATCATTTACCACAAAATTCGGCACTCAACATGGCGACTGGTCACGCATACGCATGATTTTGTCGTCATACAAAAGTGTTGCCGAATTTAGTCCTTGACAAACATTTAGATCTCTCTTTTCATATGCAGCTCTTGATTAGTTAAAAATAAAACGCTTATTGATATGAATGTGTGTGTTGATATGATAGATATTTGTACAACTATTCTTCCTATAGTAGATTAAGCCATCTCCATAGTTTTCCTATCTCAATGCTTGATCGTTATGCCAGCGTACACAGTAAAAATGGTCTATAATTCTTAGAAGCACATTTTTTTTGCACTAATGAAGCTCTATTTATAGGGTATAACAACAACCGTAACATTATGTAGCATACATACCATCACGGACACTTACCCAACTAAAAGAATAAAATTATTATTATTAAAAACATTATTTATTGTCAATACAAACATAATACCAAACATGCACTGCTTGCAATTTGTCCAAATTATTTTCAAGACAATGTGGGGGACCAAATAAACAAAAGTGGTTGAACAGATCTGATATTTAGTAATGAATATTTTATAAATATTACACTTAATGTGTTTAGATTGTTGTTAGTCATCAAAGCATGTTCAAAGATTAATTTACAAAAATGTTTAAAATATTCTTATCATTAAAGTACAACATATCAATGTTATATCAAATACCAGCGAGTCATCCAAAGTCTACTGTCTGTAGTCTTGTTCCAGTTACAAATGAAACACGAGGAATATTTGGTACTTCGCTTACTTTTCTGTAAGTTTTCTCAACTTTCTTTGGTTTTCTTCTAACTGTACCAAAATCAAACGCATAAATGCTGCCTGGGTTATTTCGTATACTACATTCTGTCTGAAAACACAATAAATATCATGTTCTTAAACATAGGTACATTCTTATAAAAGTGTATTTATTTATACTTACTAAAATAAAAATATGACCAAAAGATATAAAATACCTAACCATGGAAAGTGTTGTCGGTAGTACCGTAAAATGTTGCAACATTGCCTGAATTTTGATGTTTTTCTTCGATAAATCTTTAAGAAAGTCGTATGTTTTTTCAATTATAGTTCAATATTGTACTCTTAACTCTTAGCCCTATGATTTTTTTACTAGTCTAGTAAAAAAATCACCTGCACCAAAAAATTGGTTTAAAAATGAAGGCAAACTTTAGGTAAAAACGACAACATTGCCTAGCATAATATCTTTTTAAATGAATATGCATTTTTTTTAACGATGATAGGCAAAGTTGAGCAAAATGTAATTTTCTCCAGATCCGGTAAAAAGTGGGTACCCACACTGACAGTAAAACAGACACTGACAGTTTGTCTATGAAAATTTGGAGTGAAGTATTAACGAATGTTGCCATATTTAACTTCTTTGAATTTAAGCAATGTTGAGCTATGATGGCAAAGTTGCAGCGTTTCACCGGTATCAAAATGTACTAAATAAATAGTAGGTAAAGTTTGTCATTGGACTCGAGGCGGGATTGCAGCCCGAGCCAAAGGAGAGAGCGTAATGTCAAATGCTTACGCATGTGCGATGACGTTTTTCAACACACTTTCGAGGAAAACATAAATAACATTTCATAAACATAATATTTTCTACCAAATGTTTGTGAAAAATGGCTCGTGGATTATTTTTTTGTGCGCCGTGCCTTCGCATTTTTAAGGAAAGGCACTGAGGCACTGATTCGAAGCCGCCAATCAGCCTAGTATAAAAACTGAATATTTAAAGTCACAAATTAATATTAATTTGATGGCAAAAATAAATAATTTGTTAAAATGCAATGTGTAATTATCTTATTTTATTTAATTACAGTTTTTAGGTATATTCACAGAAATTTTAAGCATAAAGGTATGAAGGCTCATTGATGAGATTTAAAACAAGCGTACATCTGACTAGTATTTATACAATGTCGCCCATGGGCCATGGGCATGTGACCGCCCGTAATTTTCTGAATATTCATGAAAAAATTAATTTCGAAAATAAACTTTAAAACGGGGGGTCTATCTATAATATTTTTCATGTTATTCTATTTTTAATTTTTTAAGTAGAGTTAGTAGATTTGCTATTTTTTGACACATCTCCGAAGTTTATTGGTCGATTTGGGTTCTGTTTATTATTTCTAAAAGCTTATGAGTTATTTTAACAGATTAATTAACATTTTTAATAAATTATTTTACATTGTATAGTGAGCCACAGATGTCTGTGGCGCACTCTTTCGCACTAGTGCGTGAATGCAAAGTAAAAATCACGCGTGCACAACAATGTGAACCTAAAAACAGTGCTTTATGAGCAAGTGTGGTGAAAAAGTATTTTTGAAACGAAAGCACTATATCACAATGGATTCGTGGAGTATAAAGCAAGAAGAAGTCGTCTCTTGAGGAATAATGAAAAAAAGAGACAGTTGTTATGTATACCTTGTATTGTATGTAACATATAAAGGCTTGTAAAATAGAATTAGTTAACTTACTACTTTCATGTTTGTATCTACGACTCTTAAAATGTTGGACTCTGATCCACCGCAGACGACCAAGTTAGTATGTGGCACTATTTTCCCGCAATACAGTTTTGACTGAAAGTTGTCTGGTACGATCGTTTCGATTAATTTACATGATCCGTAATCCCATAACTGGATGGCATCTTTCTCTTGCCAAGAGCATGTTAGTATCTTGAAAAAAAAGCTGAAGTTAAAAAGCAGAGAACACACACCACTAGATAGTAGTGTACAACGAAATATCAAACATTGTTTTAGAGTGGTCGTGAGTCGAACGGTCTGCCGAGACAGCGGATGAATGCGCAAGCGGCTCCCCCGGCCAAGGTTTTTGGAGGAACACCGTGTTTTAGCCCCGTGTTTACTGGGAAACAAAGTTGTGCAACTTTATTAAGCAACACATTTTTGTGTTGAGGAAAACATGCGTACAGGTATGTTCCGTACCCGTATGGTAAAAAAGTTGTGCTTGCGCAATTTTTTGTCCAATGAATACGCGGCGTTAGCTACAGTCGGACATAGTACACGTCTTTGACATTTAGAAAGTCAAGTTACTGGCTATCGAGCAACACATTACGGTGTTCGTGCTTCATTCTTACTTATACACACTCACTTGTCTTCCGGGCTTATCAAAATCAAGTCCCTCGCCGCACATATGTACACCGTCAAAATAGCGGGTCGCGTATGGTTGTCGATCATCCCAGCACATAACTGTGTTGTCCCATCCACCGGATATCATCTCATGCTGTGACCTGGGATTGAAGGCACAGGCAAATATTCTTGAAGTGTGGCCGTCCACTACATTCTTCGTGCCACTGTAAGATACAATTTTACTGGTTCAGTTTTAAACTAACATCGTCGACTTTGTCTCTGTCATCTCTGACCTAGACTAGAGTCAAGAGCAAACCTATCTTAAATAAAAAAAAATAAAAAAACCTCAGAGAAATTCCGTCCGTAGAGGCCGTAGAGTACTAGACTGCTATTAAAAAATAGCAGTCTAGTACTCTGTAGCCCAGGAAAAAATAATCTAGTCAAGAATTCTCCCCGGGATTATCTCTAGTTAGTCATTAGAAGTACTGTGCGAGTCCGTTGTTTTAAAGAGTGCGAAAAAAATAGCTGTCATAGATCCCGAAAATCAGTTTATTGCAAAAATTTCATAAAGCAATAGTTTACGTCAATTTATCATAGACAATTTTATTCCGCACAAGAGCTAGCGCGCTCACAGTTGCACTACATTAGTATTGCATCTGTGCGCTAGCTCTTGTCTAAAAAGTATAGTTAAGCCATGGAATTAGTATGTACCATATATGTAGTAGGGTAGACCGGGGACAATTGAAACAATTTTACTTAAACCGTGTGCTGTGAAGTGTCTATAGTAGCCACATCCATCGTAATTATATAGTTGAAAGGATTGTTATCTAGTTCCTTAATTACACATAATGTTTAACTCTATTTCGAATACTTAGCCTACAATCACCTATTAAAGAAGACCGGGCACAGTGGTTCTATTGACCCCACCCCAAGGACGGTTGAAACAGTATATAGGGATAATTGAAACACTGAAAATATTTTAGGAACTACTGAAGGTTTTTAATCAGTCTTAACAATTTAACTTACTGCTAAATCATTTGTTGAGATCGTGACAAGTCCGTCAACGTAACATCAATATTTCGAAAATTATAAATGCAAAAACATCTTCAACATAAACAACTCAAAATATCTCATATTTGTATAATTTTAGTGCTCTAATTTTTTCTATTGAATACTATTTTACATTATTGAAAGACTTAATATCCTATCATGCTGTAATGGCCCTTACATGGGGTAGAAATAAAGGTAATCCAGTCTCATTCAAAACAGCTTGTTTCAATCATAACAATGTTTCAATCATGACAATGTTTCAATCATAAAAATGTTTCAATCATAACAATCGTTTATTGACCGTATAGGTTTGACTCTTGAAATTTAATTTCAGAGAAGATCAATCAATTTGGCCTACATTTGGCACTTAAAACATAAAATATTTTTTTGGGAATTTATACCCTAAAACAAACATAGGTATGTACATATTTAAAAAAAAAAACTAATCTCTATTAAGGACTAATACAAAGTAAAAAAAATAAAAACTTCCAGAAAATACAAACTTACTTACCTATGTACTAAATTTATGAAAAAAACTATCCTCTAGTATAAATATTAGTTAGTGGGGAGAATCAGTCTGAGCGTATCGGAGAAGATGGAACAGCGGCTTCAAGTCCTGCAGCAGACTCTGGCTGTTGTGGTGTCATCAGGCTGGTAAGGTCATGCTGAATTTCCGACACAAGTATGACAGAGGAACTTGGCTGCACAGTCTGTGAACGTTTAAAAACATGTCGCTGACTAAATTTTAGGGTCTTATTTTAGCGACTGTGAGTTTAAAGTGGTTTCATTGGTTAATTTTTTTCATCGTATACGTTTTATTTTAAAAAAAATGTTGCGATTTTATCTTCTATTAGTTATTTATACTCTAGAAAACACAACCTTCTTCTGTGCAGTCGGGTAAAAATGCAGAATATGCGGGGACGTTTGAAACGTTTCAAACGTCCACAGACAGGTTGTTTCAAACATACCCATCTCACATCTTCTACTTTAATACTTAATATTTTGTTTTATATTGACTTTATCATTAATCAACAGTAATAAAAACACTCTTAAACAGATAAACATTACTCTAAAATAAGAAAAACTGTCAAAGAACAATATTTAAATAGGTAAATAACAAAAATTCAAAAATCGTGAATACTTACTTTTTGGCGCAAAATTCGTCGAGGCGTCCTGTGCACGACTGCGTCGCTCGCTCGCTCCAGACGTACTAAACACAAAACCGAACATGCCCGACGAAGCAACGAACGACGCGTCACATACGTAGGTATCATGGTTTTCGAGAAATTGAAGTTGTTGTAATCATGACCTGTTTTAATTGTCCCCGGTCTACCCTACGGTTAAGCAGACTTGGAGCTATTAATAATACACATTAGCTAATCTGTGATTAGGCGTTGTGTTGATCGCTATTAGAACGCGCGACCGAATGTACAGACGCCAGCACATCAAGCTACTACAATCTGTCAAATTTCTTTAATAGATTTTCGACTTTATTGCTAAATCATTAGGTTCAAGGCTGATTGGGAAAATTTGACAGTTTCGGGTGGCTTGATGTGCTGGCGTCCATACATAGCACATGACCGCACCACTTCGCTGTTATCGTTTGTTCAATCATGCACCGAACACGCTGTATACAAATAAATATAATTGGAGTTTCTGTTTGTAATGTCCAAATAACAGCTTTTTTATTATAAGCTTATGAAAGTATAAACTGTAGGTACTTATATTCAATTTTAAAAACTTATCTGTCTGTTTGTTCCGGTTAATCTCCGAACCGGCTGGACCGATTTTAACGGGACTTTCACTGGCAGATAGCTGTGTTAGGAGTAACTTTTATTGCAGAAAAATAATTAGGGTTCCGCGCAAAAAAATAAAACCCATGAAATTGTGAACAAAATCCGATTCAAATCGCCCGCATGGATGTCAATACTTCCCGTATCCCGTATCCACGCAGGCGAAGCCGCGGGCAACAGCTAGTGAGCAATATTTGAAAATCCCTCTAAGAAGCTTTAGTCTCTCATGTGCTGCAGCGGCCCGCATTGCTGCGAGGAACATAATTGTGCACGCGTATTTTGCACAGAATTATATATCGCACGCTATTTTCAACTTTATAGTAGTGATTTTTTAAATCAATTATTAAACAAAGAAAACTCCTTGAGCATCTTGCTGCTCTATCTGCGCTGACCCTTAGTACAAGAGTAGGAGGTTACTATGTTCACAGCTCACCTGGCGTAAAAAGCTCGTTCTTGAGTTTGTGCTTCTTCGTCATACATGTTCAACTTAGCATCGTCACCGTAAGTAACAAATTTACTGTAACGTGGATGGTAATTTAATCCCAAGGTTTGTCGTTTCTCACGAATCGTGTATAAACACTGATCATATTTATATTTCCAGCATTTGATACATCCGTTAACATCTAAAGATATTTTACATTTTTAATTTGCATTAAAATAATAAATTATTGTGGGCATGATCCACCCTACTAGTGTGTAGGTAGTGTAGGTACTTATATCGTAGACAACTGCCTAATTAAATAATACTTTTGTATATAATCCGCTTCAAATGCAATGTGTTCACAATTTCGCGCTTTTGTTCATGCAGGAGTAGGCACTGGCTGAAACGACAGCATGGCAGCCGCGTGTTTCAATACCCAGTCTCTTCTGTTGATAAATGAACATTTTAGAGTAAAAGCCTAAAATTTGAAAATTCGGTATTTTGCCGAGTTCTTTAATCCAGCTACAAAATGAACGTAACGTATCTATACGCAGAACTTCTGGAACCGGTACCTAACCTATGTAGGTACCGAAACGGCAAGAACCGCTAAGTATCGGTACAGAATCTGTAGTTTTGGTAGGCGAAAGCGCCAGGCCAGGGTAGCCCGCCAAATTCAAATTTTCTCACGTTTTTTGCAATTTGCAGGTCAATACTAACGGCACGGCAGGCAGGCGGCAGGTTACGGCTAGGCAGTTGTCATCATCATCATCAACTGCCTAGCCGTTTCCCAATTATGTTGGGGTCGACTTCCAGTCAAACCGGATGCAGCTGAATACCATTATTTTACATGGAGCGACTGCCTATCTGACCTCCACGGCTCAGATACTGGGTAATACGATGTATTAAGCGTCAAACTTAATGGCGGCTCTGAAGTGGGCTACCCGCTGCGCAGTACCGCACCCCTCACCCTCGCTGACTCATGAATTTGTTACTGCGCAGAAGCTACTCGCCTCATGTTCCGAACTGCCATAGTTTGCATCGGGCTGTACACCTTGGTAAGACTTTCGGGCTTCTGACGACCCGTAACTACTGTCAAAGGTCCACAAATGACAGCCGGGACCAACGGCTTTACGTGCTTTCCGAGGCACGGAGGGGTCTTAGTATGTAAAGATAGTCACCATCAAGCGTAGCTTAACCTGATCGACCGACCTGTGCGGCTGTTATTAGACCACTCACGATTAAGTTTACCGTCCAGTTTGCAAGATGCCGCACCAGTTGAAACCATGGCGTTTTCGACGACGCGTTAGCGATCCTAGGCTTATTGCTCGCTCTAACGTCATGCATACTTGACCGCTCGCACACACGTTCAAGTTTACATGACGCTACAAACTTGATCAAATCAGCAAAACGGAAATTCGATTTTTGCTTGAAGTGGACTTGTCATGCACACTGACAGGCACACATCGTCAAGTTTACTGGACGCCGCTTCAAGACCGCTGCAAACTTGACAGTAAACTTATCGTGTATGGTCCGCATTAGCCACCTACTCTCTAGGACCAAGTAATCCTATTAAACGAGTACTTCGTGAAATCTTGACATTTGAGGTACTAACCTACGGAGTTGTATTACTGATTCTATTGATTATAATTAATATGTAAGTAAATACATATTTGTTACGGTCGCGAATCATACTTTAATCAACATACACCCAGATACTGAGCTGCTAATTTGAAAAAACCTTAGGAAATTAAAATTCAATAGGGTAATATGAACTTACACAGTTGTATTGATGAATTTAATCAATATTATAATTCTGTAAATACATATTTGTTACGGTCACGAATCATACACCCTGACACTAACCCGCAAGTTCCAAAAAACGTAATAAATAATAACGTAATAAAATTTGGCGGGCTACCATGGCGCATCCCCTTATATCCCATATCTATTTTCGTGGTCACCCTAAGCTTTTGTGTGGGATAAAAGTACCTAATTAAATGGGACCGTCACAATACTAACAGGATGACAACAACATGTTCGTAATGGGATTCGCTTTGCTGACTGGCCGGTGTTTGATAGCAGTTACAGGTCCGGGATAAGCACGACATTCGTCGTCTACTAAAGTGTGTACACAATTTCCAGTATGGCAACTAAACACTCTCACTGAACCGTCAGTGAAACCAGCGGCTATTTCATTTACATCTTCCGTATATTTACAGCACATTATATCCTTATTCGTATCTCTGAAACAAGAGCCATGACATAATATCTGTATCTATATAAACCCTTTATTAAAACTTCCACGGTGGTCCCCTCCAGCATATAGTGGGGGACACCGTGGCCTTTTAAAAGACCAAACGGGATACCCTCCATTTGCAATGTGCAACGCCTGACCGCCTATTAGGGCACATCCATCTGTACCCGAGGACTAGAACGTATACCCTAGTACCCAGCTGTTGATGTCGACAAAGTTTTAGCAGACTACCTAAAAGTTAGTAAGTAAAGTAAAAATTTGTCACATCAGTGTACCTACATAATCCCGTTGAACTGACTTGTTTTTATACAATCGTCAGCGGCTGCCATGTACTGGGTACCCAAGTAGGTACCTACCTAAATCTAAATACTTACATGATTGAAAGGATGTTTACTTCTCCTTGATAAATTTGATTCTGTTCTTGATCAAAAGTTCTAGTTTCTAAAGCAGGAGTGCTGGTGTGTACGCTGATTATTTCTTTTTTTTGACTTCTAACGTAAGTATTTGTTATTGCAAAACTTTTCTGCGCTTTCTTCAGACTTGAAGGAGCCATTGGACCGGCTACAGTTTTCCTCTGAGGATCCATGGTTACTGTGTAATTATGTTTAATAATACAATAAAAAATTTAGAAATGCTGTACATTATCAATTTTGATTAGCTGTCATTGTTCTGAGCACAGAACAGAACCACAGAACACGTATACTACAGGCAGAACAGAACACTATTACTATACTCTTTGACTATTACTCCTAGCGTAGGCACAGAGCAAAGTACAAAGGTACTTACTTACATTTTTTTTAGTCCTCATAAAAGAGAATATAAGTACCTACCTACCTAAGGTCCACTACATAGGTACCTACTTATTTTAAAATGAAATCCGGTATGGGGAAACTACGGAGGAAGGCATCCAAATCATGTAGGTTTGCGTCGGTAATGCCACCCCTACCCCAGACAGAGAACCTAGTATTAAATAATGTTTTGGCACTGTCTCATATAGGTTAAGTTTGTGGTGGCATATCTACATCGCCACAATGGAACGCGTCACACTGACGTCACGCAAAATCCTGCATCGCGCAATCAGAGTTTACCGTGCGACTGGCATATACATATAGGTATGAAGGAAAATCAAGAATTAAGCAGATGCGTTTGTAAATAATTTATTTTCGAAAAAGTAATGTATGGACGCCAGCACATCAAGCTTACAATCTGTCAAATTTCTTTAATAGATTTTCGACTTTATTGCTAAGCATTAGGTTCAAGGTTGATTGGGAAAATTTGACAGTTTCGAGTAGCTCGATGTGCTGGCGTCTGTACAAAGTAGGCATGCACAGCATTTACAACGTAGATCTTAGTTTACAAGTGCACAGAGATTTGATCAATGATGAATGACCCCTATGCTAGGTGGAGCCTGTGTTACAGGGGTCATCCATTCGTCCAATAAACAAGATTAAGTATAAGTAGTACTTATTTTTTCGGGAACAACCATGTGCTTAGTTGTAGTGTGATGAGTGCGTGTGTATAGAGTGGTCATTGTGTTGGTCACTAGCACTTTGCCCGCGACTTCATCTGCGTGGATTTCGTACTTTCCTCTAAAAAAATTAACACCCTCTCCACCCTCTTTGAAAGGTTTTTTCGAAAAGTAATGTTTACGATCTTTATACAGTGTGAGTCTTTATAATGTGCACATATCGAAATGAGGGAATCTATGCTTAATTTTATCGACGGAAAAAATGTTAAAAAAAATCTAAATATTTATTTATATTTTTTATGGATTTTTAAAAAAAATTGTTTGCTTTTGTGACCCCAGTGTATACAAAACTGTGTAACTTTTAAACTAAACGATTTATCATGATGAAACAAACTCTATAATGTTTGGAAGTAATTAGGTGTCGTCATAAAATAAAAATTATGGAAAAAAAACAGCCACATTTAAAAATAAACATTTTTGTTTGGCAAAAATCTGATTTTTTTTCATTAATTTTTACAAAAATTGTAAAATTTCTCAATAACATGCCCCCATCACCTTCTTTTTTTATAACTTTAAGTTATTCTTCATTGTATTAGGAACCTAACGGTAAAAATTGCATGTTTTTAACTCAACCCCAACATTTTTTATCAAATGTCAAAGAAAGGCCCAACGCATAGATACGCACATTGTTTAGCAGGTAGATAAACTTTTTTTTGTTAACTTTGTTGTGAATGCGCGCGGGTCGTTTCAAAGATGGCACTCCGAACGCGGAATCGTATTGTTCTCATAAGGGTGGTTTGTTTGGGATGATAATTAATGCAAAAGAGTTCAATTGAAACCCATTTATTATTAAATACAAAATTTAATGCATCAGGTTCTCAAAATGTCCACCTCGTTGTTGTAAACACAAAGCCGCGCGAATTAGAATTTGGTGTGTCGCTCTCCTTATCATTTCGGGATCATTGCGAATATCATTCGCACAGTTTATTATGCGGTCACGCAAATCGGCCTCACTGTTGATGGGGGTACTGTAGACGCGTTGCTTCATGGTCCCCCATAGGAAATAATCAAGGGGCGTCAAATCGGGTGAACGCGCAGGCCACCCTACAGGTCCTTGCCGGCCGATCCATTTGTCATGATAATTTTCGTTTAAAAATCTTCTTACATTTGTAGCGTAATGGGCAGGACATCCGTCCATCTGAAGATACATCCTTTGACGCACAGCCAGTGGGACATCTTCCAATAACTGAGGCATATCATCTCTCAATAGACTTAAAAATCTTTCACCAGTCAACGTTCTCGGCAATATGACTGGTCCAATCAACATGTTATCGATAAGACCAGCCCAAACATTTATCGAAAATCTTACTTGGAAAGTAGATGACCGTTTCAGTTTCGGGTTTTCACCTGCGCGGCACCATCTGTGTAAATTTCGACAGTTAGTAATACCGTCTCTAGTGAATGTCGCTTCGTCCATCCATAGTATTTTTCTTGGAAAGTTTGGGTTTGCTCTGGTTTTTCTTTGAATCCATGTGGACATCACACACCTTGGACGCCAGTCTACGTCTTCATGTAGATGTTGCACCCTTTGATAGTGATAAGGATGCAATCCTTCTTTCTTTAAAATACGCCACACTGATTTTTGGGATATTCCGTGACGAAGAGCCAGTCGTCTAGTACTTATGGATGGATCAGCAAACAAATCACTTAATACTGCTTGTTCAGTAGCCGCATCAATAATTACTTGAGGTGGCTCGCGACGATCTCTACTTGATCCAAGTCCAGTGATCGACAACCTTCTGTGAACTTCCTGGAAGTTTCGGGCAGATGGCACTGGTTGCCTGTTAGGATACGCAGCTATGTAAGCCGCGCGCGCAGCTCTGGCACTTCCTTGTCCCACTCCATAATAAAAATGTATGTCGGCGATGTGTGCCGGGGAAAATTCACTTAAACGCGGCATCATGTAGCAGCGAACGAAAGTTATGAAAGTCCAGCGAACGAAAGTACCGAAACACATGTAGCAGCGGCGAATAATTCGGAGCGACTGCCAGTCTGACATCTGTCATAATTCAAGTTCCTTTGGCTGGCCCTACCTCCCCGACCTGCGCACATTCAAAAGAAAGTTTATCTACCTGCTAAACAATAGCTATGCGTTGGGCCTTTCTTTGACAGTTGATAAAAAATGTTGGGGTTGAGTTAAAAACATGCAATTTTTACCGTTAGGTTCCTAATACAATGAAGAATAACTTAAAGTTATAAAAAAAGAAGGTGATGGGGGCATGTTATTGAGAAATTTTACAATTTTTGTAAAAATTAATGAAAAAAAATCAGATTTTTGCCAAACAAAAATGTTTATTTTTAAATGTGGCTATTTTTTTTCCATAATTTTTATTTTATGACGACACCTAATTACTTCCAAACATTATAGAGTTTGTTTCATCGTGATAAATCGTTTAGTTTAAAAGTTACACAGTTTTGAATACACTGGGGTCACAAAAGCAAACAATTTTTTTTAAAAATCCATAAAAAATATAAATAAATATTTAGATTTTTTTTAACATTTTTTCCGTCGATAAAATTAAGCATAGATTCCCTCATTTCGATATGTGCACATTATAAAGACTCACACTGTATTTGTTAAAACCATCTTCGTGTCACTGGTTGACGATCCGGCTGCGAAGGACCAAAAACACGAAGCAGTATTATTTTCGGAGGCAAACGGCGGTAAGTGATTTTCTGGGGCTGAATTTTCTTTCTTGTTCACCTTGTTTCTCTTACTACGGTCTGGAACTGACTGTGTCCACCGGAAAGCCTGCCTCTCTTTTATACTCGCCTGTTTCAGCTGGCCAGCGGACCATTTCCTCACCCCGCATTTTTCTCTTTATTATAATATAATTTTTATAAGGGGCCATGAGCTGGCGCGTCTCTAATTTTCATAAAGGTGTTAACTCTAACTATTGACATATTCACTTCACCTCTACGACGCGACTCCATACAAATTGACGGAAATAGGACTATAAAAATATGATTTCAAGATTTTTGAAAAATACATGATGCCAATATGCTCTCCTCAATAATATAAATTGAAAGTACTCTTGTGGTTTTTGGATTAAACCCTAATTTTAGGAGTAATGTGAGTAAAACTGATTGCAATGTATGGAAAAATATAGTAAAAAAATGTTTTCCAGCGATCCCCGCACATTTTCCGGTTTTGACGCTTCTAGCATATTTTGGCATAATATTTAGAAGATTTCGTCTGAACATACTTATGTCGCCTAGTATCCCCCCTTGGGCATCTCCAAGGGGGTCCCACTAGGGGACATAAGGGGGCGAAGGTGAAAAATTTATTCACTGTTTATTATTTTTCTGTTATAGGTACTATTAGTTCTTATAGTGACAAAGCGGCCAAGCCTCGTATTTTGACTAAGGTGTAAGTAGAGTTTGTGAAGTTAGGGCGTGTAGAGTTAGAAGCTTGGCTTTACCTGAGATCTGATAATTTTTTTGACAGTGGAGCCATATGGTCTCGTCTTGGCAACATTTTACATGAAGTGGTGAAGGTTTCGTAAGTATGCTTGATGGTTTTTGCGTTATTCTCAATTTTTTAATATAAACATAATCAAAATTTTTCACATAGGCATTAAGTTAATAAGAAAAACTTTTTTACAAAAAAAAAAAAAAAAACTGACTCCCAAAAAAAAACACTACAAAGTGAAAAATAACTTTCATTTCGGAAGTCTGTGTCTTTGGATCTGTATTTTAGGTTTTTGCCACCAACTTCCTAAATTAAAGTTATTTTTTAATTTGTGGTCTTTTTTGGAAGCCGGTTGTTTTTTTTTTGCAAAAAAGTTTTTTATTTTTCACTTTTTAGTGGTCGGTTTGTAATTTATCTAAGTTACAATAGCCTAACGACAACTGCTCGTCACCTTTTACAAAACAGTCCGCAGTTTGCTGGAGACTAACAGTGCAATCTGGAACCAGTGGCGTGCCTAAGGATGAAAATTAGGGCAAGCCGACGATTTTTTACGATTAAAAAAAACGGGCAACTGAGGGATTTTCTTATGTTGTTCATGGTTGTTAGTAGTACGAAAACCTTTAAAATACGAAGAGTACATATTTCTTTTATTGATAGGCTTACATTTGTTGTTGTAAATTATGATTTTATTAAGGCAAGCCCGGCTTTTTGGCTTCTATGAAGCTACCGCCACTGTCTGGAACCCCCATGAAAAAGTGTACTTATAGGTAAACTGGTCATCGAAAAGGTTCAGAAGTCTTTTGTCTGTTACCTCTACTTAAAACTTTATGGATATTACCCCTACATGTACCCGACACTATTTGTGCTCGGTATGGTGGGATACCAAAGTTTAAAAGTAAGGAGAAATCTTAGTCTGATAAAATATTTCATCCGCCTAATTCGTGGTAGGTACCTACCCACTTCAATTCCTCCTTACTACAATACATCTCCTTTAACATCCCACTACCCATTGGACACACACTTCGCCCTCGCCAAGGTCCTTTATTCTCAGTACATCAAACCAGTACCATAACCCTTAAGACCAGTCCATTGTACCTAGCTCTCACCCATATTAACAACATTTTGCTATACTTATGACGAATCCTCAGATGTCTTTGCGAATACTGAACTGAGTTTCCTGAACACTGCCACTCCCAGTAGAATCTCCTTGGAGTAAATAAAATGTATTTTGTTTTTTATTCTAATTTATATCCAATTTTGTCTAATTTTATCTAATGTTGTCAAATTTTTAATGTTATTTAATTTTACTTAGGGCTGATTTTTCAATCGTCAGATAACTTTTACCTGAGGAATAAATATGGCGGTGAAAATGTGTCAACATTTTCTGTACAAAAGCTGTCAAAACGTCAAACATATTCCCCAGATAAAAGTTATCTGACGATTGAAAAATCATCCCTTACTTTAACTAATTTTATCTTATTCTGTTTAATTTCATCTTTTGTCTAGTTTTATGTAATTTAAACTAATTTTGTAATTTTGTGATTGTATGGGCCAATAACTTGTATGTGTGGTGCAAACTGTAAATATAAGTTGGTTATTAATAAATAAATAAATAAAACATTGCTTTTCTCGATTCAGGGACATTAATTGTTGAGGAGTTTTCCTAGTGCTTCACCATCAGCTCCACTTCACCATATGCATTGTGACGAGCTTATTGCTTAGTAATCATTTTAAAGTAATCGAATCGCAACCCGTGAAATACTTATTATTGAGTTGTTCCGGTGGCCATCTCACCATCTGTGGTTTTCGACATCAGTAATTCTACTTCACCAAATGGCGCTTTCCGAGAGCAAATGCACAAGTTATTATAAAAAATACCCAAATCGCTATAGGTGTGCCTATAATATTTGAAGTTCCCTCGATTTCTCCAGGATTCCATCATCAGATCCTGACGTGATGACAATGGGACCACCTGGAAAGTACCTACCTATACGCTTTCAAACAAAAAATATTTTTCCAAATCGGTCCAGCCGTCTTCGAGTAATCGGGAACACACATAAAAAATGATTCCGACGAACTGAGAACCTCCTCCTTTTTGAAGTCGGTTAAAAATCATTTCTATCCAGAGTGCATCTCATGATAATCCCAATAAGCCCAAACACGGCTTGTTTGGGCAGGCTACAATGTTTTATTACGGAGTTCCGGTGCCTACCTTCCGGCTTCATCATCAGATCAGTTCGATGTTACCATTTTCATCAGAACCATTTATTTAAATTGGCTTCGTCGTGGTATCTTAATCGAGATATCTTATCGCCACCCGTAAAATACTTATCATTGAGAAGTTCCTGTGGCCATCTGTGGTCTTCTTCGTCAGTTCCACTTCACCAAATGATACTTTCTGAATGCAAATGCTTGATTTGTTGATGAAAATACCAAAATCGCTGTGTTTGCCAATAATATTTGAGGAGTTCCCTCAATTCCTCATGGATCCTATCATCAGAACTGGGTTTTGTTAAAAATGGGACCAATCATCTGGAAGTATGTCCTTTCAAATAAAAAAAATATTTTCCAGATCGGTTTATAAATGACGGAGTAGGTACTGAGGTAACAAACATTTAAAAAAACATACAATCGAATTGATAACCTGTTCCTTTTTTGAAGTCGGTTGTAAATGCTCTAATTTAACTTACGTAGGTATATTTTTTCCAAATCATGAACACTACCCAAATGGGTAGTGTCTACCACACGGGGGTGGGTAACGTCTAACTAAATAGACGTTATTTTCAGTTTAGTCGGTTATCGTCGCCTATGTTACACCTACATTAATTATTCAAAATTCGATTCAATTTATTATAAGTGTGGGCGTTTAAAAGTGGTCGCAAGTGCTACTGCTGAGCATGAGGTCCTGCGTTCGACTCCCGGGTCTGGCAGTGTTATTGGGTTTTTCTATCTGGAATTTCTCAGTAGCAGCCAGGAGTCTGAATCTGTGCCCAGTTATGGCAATAGACTGGCCCCCTATTACATGGGATTTAAACATAACTGGCGAAATGTGGGTGTACTATAGGTAGGTACATCTCTGCCGAACCCTTCGCGGAAACAAGATGTGATGATGTTATTTAAAACCATTTACCTTATACCAACTACTGTCGAAGAAAAAAACCTGTAGTAGAACAGTAGGTTCATTGTTTTAAGTACCTAGTAATAAAACAAAATTGCAACGCTAAATAAATTTTATTTCATGTCAATAGGTTTTTCACACTCAATTATAATGTACAGCTTACACTTAATAACATCGAATCTGTCTAGCATTAGTAGAATTTTAATATCACGGAGCAGCAAATAACAAGGATGTGCATGTTTATCAATAAAATTACAGGTGCGTAAATAATTGTATTTAATTTTGTTATCAAATTACAAAGGTAATTAATAGGTATATATTGTAAATAATCTTTTATTTAAATTGCTGGTTCAGCGTCATCATGGCTGAAGGCGTTTAAAAATAACGTTTAGTAGAGCCACACCCAGTACCTAACGAATAGTGTAGTGCGATTGAGGATTTTAAATGTTATAGGTATTTTATTTACACTTTTTCTTTTCTGTTATCTGTAGCTATGTAATACAATAGAAAAGATAAAGTTTAAAAATAATAACAGGCGCGTCCCTGACCCTTGGCCATATATTTATATAGAACTCACGGTTCATCTAAATTGAGAACGATGGCGAATTGGGGACGCTTCAAGCGCAGGACACACTCGGAACGAAACGTAACGAAGCTGAGAAGTTCGTTTCGCGTCTTTTCATACCTAGTTCCGAGATATACCGGGTAAACCGAAACTTTACATGACCGGCCCCGGTTAAAACTGCTTTAATTTTATCTGCTCGCCTGTCAAAAACTAACGACATTTCCCCGCGTTAAAACGTGGTCAGCGACTAAAGGCTGCCAACCTGCCAACCGCCTAGGTTTACTGCCCTAGCTTTGCGACCTCTTGCGCACAGGGATAATGCAAAATTTGTATTACAAAATTTAGAGCGCGGATAGTAGTGGGTGGCTGGATGCCCTCCACAAACTGCGCCGGTTCCGACCGACGACAGCCGGTGACTTCGGCCAGTTTCTCAAACGATAATGATCGCAAAATTAATGTGAAAAATTGTCAAGCGTGCGTAAACTGCTGCGATGGGCTGTTGAATATTCATTCAACCAATCACAGCAGTTTACATCGCTTGACAAATTGTCACATTATGCCATAACTTTTGTTCGAGAAACTGACTCATAATAAGTAGCTTGCTGCCTACGCATTTTCCAAAATCCTTTTTTTTATTTTACCTGCTCTGTTTAACAATAGTTATTTTCGTAATTTAACCCAAAAACGCCAATCTACCTACTAGATTTCGTTTTTATTTTTACTAATTCTTAGGCAAAATACAATGCAGTTTTATATTCCGATTAGGTATGGGTATATTGTTATCAATCTAGGTATAACAAACTGAACATCACTTGACAATATCCATCTGTTTGATAATAAAATTTAATTCTTCAATAAGTTAAGCTTAATAAGAATATGATTGATTATAATATTATGGACAGGTTCAACCTTGACACATCACATAGGGCGCCAACGAAACCACGAAAATCACGTTGTCACACAACGATACTTCAAATAAATAATTACTCACATTGTCTCCAACACCAGAACACTCATTCTAATAAATAGACAATTATGCTACTTTACAAGAAATTTCATTGCAATCAATTCGCATACTTATATCTTAAATTGTCGCACATGTTGCATCTTGCAAGAGCCATGACGCGAAGCACCTCAAGAATATGTAACTAATAATAATAATTAGTACCTTGCTGGCTATTGATAAACGTTGATTTCTAGCGATTTATTGTTTAAAGGTAAGTAAGTATAATAATTTCACAATCCGTACAGTTTCAATTTATTGTAAATGTTAAGTTAATCCCATCAATACAGAACAAAGTAGGTACTTTTACATAGGTTTAAAATAGTATAGTTTTAAATAAAATAGAAAGGTATGGTTATATTAACTTGGTGGTGATTTACCTATATCCTTGAAACTTGTCCAATAGGTAGGGCAAAGCTTTCGTAAATTGCCCAGTGTTTACAAGTTATACATTTCACAATGAAATTAAATTCCCCTGCCGTCTTGTTGGTATGCTGGGATAACACTAAGATTTAATGCCGTTAATTATCGCATTATTTGGCAAAAACAATGTTTCCAGTAACGCAATAATTAACGGCATTTAACCTTTGTGTGGTCGCGGTATTAGATTAAGGCTGCAGTCTAGCAAAATTCACTTGCGAAGAATTATATATACAGGGTGTGGCGTAAATAGTGGTCCAACGTTAAGCGGTCGATACACCGTATATTCAACTATCACATACCACAATTTGAAACTTTTTTTCCATAGATCTCAAAATAAAATATTTTTCTATTCTTGCTTAAAAGTTTTACGCCTTGCTTTACTAATTGAGCTGTACAGTTCAATTCTTTTTGAATAGAAATGGCTACAACTTTTGTTTAAATTATAGAATCAGTTATTATTATACTGTTTTAGAATCTGCATTAACTAGACAAGTTTTTCAAATAATGGGCACCGACAGTGTAGTACATTTTTTTTTACACCATTCACACCCCAAGTCACACAATTTTTTAAACATTTGAGTTACATTTTGAAATAAACACATTTTTCTTTATTACCTTTATAATTACATTTACAAAATTACTTGCATGTAATAGCACACGTATTCCACAACTATAAACCGAAAAAATAATGAAAAAATAATGTCATTTACAGAAATGACAGCCACATTAGTAAACCAAGGTGTACATTTTTAAAAAAAGAATAGAAAAATATTTTATTTTGAGATCTATGGAAAAAAAGTTTCAAATTGTGGTATGTGATAGTTGAATATACGGTGTATCGACCGCTTAACGTTGGACCACTATTTACGCCACACCCTGTATATATATATACTTATATATTATTTTTAGACAAAAGTAAGCAATATGAAGTAAGTATGAAGGAGTGTATGAGGTGATTTAGGTGCTAGCAGCAAACAATAAAGCAGCAATAAATTAGCACTTCAGTAAAGCAAATACTAAAAAAAAGTTTTTTAGATTTGCTTTATTGAACTCTTTGCATTATAATAATCTAATTATTACATACATAAGATGCATTGTTATTATGAAACAAACCGTTTAGGAGATAAAAAACAGATAATTTTGATGACATTGTGACTTCCGAATTAAGAAAATGAAAGATAATTATAAAAAAAAACTAATCAACGCATTTTGAAGACAAGAATGTTGATCTAATTATGAGCTGAACAGATTTTGTAAATTAATTCTTTATTGCCATAAGTAAGCACACAACCATAACTCGAAATAATGTTGGGCGCGAAAGAGCTGCATTTAACGCTTGATTTACCTAACATAATCCACCTAGATAAAGTTAAAAAAAAAACTAGGTATTACTTATATTATGGTGCAAATTAATAATATTTCATGATATTTCATTACTTTTGTTTAAAAAAAAAACGTTGCGCAAATAATTCGCCGCGAGTGAATTTTGCAAGCTGTGACATTAATGTCTACACGGCACACCTGTAAGATTGCACTTCGTTCACGTTGGCCACACCCTTGTTTAAGTTACTACTTATAGTGATTTCATTTTAGATTTAAAATAATCGCGCCTACACTAAAATATTGTAGAATTTAAATACCCAAATATATTGCACAGAATGATTCCAATTTTTTATTGCGGACGATATTTTGCACGAAAATTATAAATCCTTATTTATAATTTTCGTGCAAAATATCGTCCGCAATAAAAAATAGATCCTTATCTAGGTAGGTATTTATTGCAGTTTGTAAACAACGAAAAAAGCAAAAGGAGTAAGTAATTATCTAGTATCAATAAGGTGAAAGCCCGGGGTAGCCCGCTAAAGAACAATGGCCATTTTAGACTTTGAAAACAGCAGGGCAATTGCGTAACACATATAATAGGAATCGGTCTCACATTAACAGTTCAAAAACATTCATTGCGTTATTTATGATACATTGTTGACAAAATTCGAACGTAAGAAGAAAGGATTAGCAATTTGCTTCAAAATCATTCAGATTGTAATTGATAGTGTGTTACGCAATTAGGGTGCAGAACTTGTTACCGAGATGTCTCGTCTCAGTTCAAAAGATTGACATTATTCTTTTGTAATTTCGGCGTCGATTGTGTTCTATGCCGTCTTGTTTATTTCGCACTCTTTATTATTTTGTGTTTATGCGTATTTCACATACTTAATTAAATGTCAAAAGCATCTCAATTTAAAACGAAATTAAAAATATACCACATTACCCAAAACAAAAAAACGTTTTGCGTTCATAATTAGGTTACTTTATTATCCGTACTTTATAAAATATATCTATTGAATGCATGTAGGTAAATCCAAGTCCAATCACGTTAGAAGAGGTGGCCATTGTTCTTAAATTTTCTTACGTTTTTGCTATTTGCAGGTCAGTTAAGGGCTATGAATATAATTTTTCTGCCAAACTGAAACTAAACGTTTTTAAAGAAAGGTAGATGTTTTCATTTACCATTAGGTACGTTAATTTTGCAGTTTACCAACGTTATTAAAAAAAAGTAAGCAGGTAGTTATCTAAGTTTTTATACATTCTTAAGTTTTCAATGATTTACTGTCAACAGTGTGATCAAAAATAGCGATTAATTAAATTTATTCATTGATATTTAGAAAAACCGCGTGACATATCGACTTTTTGGCGTACATACAATAGCAAAACAAATTCATGTGCACACGAAAACAGATACTAAGTAGGTAAGGTTGGGCCTGTGTACGCGATGCGTTGCGGCGCCGCACCGCAAAGATTTAGCCGTGCAAACGCCGCTATTGGCGGTCACACGTACCTACGACGAAATCTTTACGATGCGGCGCCGCAACGCATCGTGTGCATCGGCTCTTATGAATATTCTACGTTGACGTGCAAATAGCATTTGGCCAATTTAGGTGATCAAGTATTTAATACTTAAGTATTGTGACAAAAAAAAATCTTAGGTAAGTACCTATTAGTATTATTATATTGCTCTACAAAATAATCATTTACGTAAGGTATCTAAGGGTCAAAACCGCAAGCAGCCGGTGCAAAACGTGTTAATCTGAGGCGATACTATCAGGCCAACTTTAATTACTTTTCGCTTTGATCGCATAAATTAAATAAACAGGGAAATTCACTTATGACAATATAGGTTTATTCTTTGTATAGCATTTATGAAAATTATACAAACAGTTATTTACAATTATACTTATTGTGCAAATAACTATGCCACATATCGATAAAAATTGACTCATTGGGATTGTCCTGACTCCGAAAAATATTAATTAGAATGTAATTTGTTGTATTTGACTTATCACACATTAACAATGCTTACTCTACACCAACAATCGACATGCATTTAAATTAAAACCAAACAACAAATGCCCAAACCAAATAAGTTAATAAAATAAACAAGTCAAGCGAAAACATACACAAGAAAACAATACCAATACCTATAGTTACCTATCAACAATATTTTCGGAATATTAATAAATACGCAATACATAAAACACTATCACTTACGGAAAGATATTACAATTTTCAATGCTTCGAGGAAGGGGATGACTTTTAGAGGATGGTCGTACGATGGTTTATTAAAAAAATATTGTAACGTTTACACAGTCAAACGCTCGTTTTACCGTTTCGGTTAGGTACGGAGACGATAACAATTTACCACGGGTACTTTTAGTCGTAAGACTTTCTTTGTGAATTTAGTAGGAAGTAACAATATCCAATACACGTGTGCTATTATTATTAATTGATTTGTTTTAATCATATTTTTTATGTTTTCAGGATTTCATTCAAATTAAAATTACATAACATCACGCCTGTGATCCCCGAAGGGTTAGGTAGAGGTGTACCTATAGTACACCCACATACCACCCATTTCGCCGTTAGTTTAAGTCCCATGTAATAGGGGGCGAGCCTACCTATTGCCAAATTAAAGTAGTCATATTTTAACTTGACAACGTAAATTTGAAGTTAGCAGTATCCCTCATACTAATGTGTTATATTTGGTATAAGTATTAAGTTAAATAATAACAATTCTTTTGTAATAAATTAACAACCTGCTGTTTGGGTGCATTATCTTGTTTGTATGAAATGCTGGAAATTAATATTGAAATCCAAAATGTTCATTGGCTGGGAGTAGTTGCAGCAGAAGGATAAAGGGCCCAACTGGAATACAGCCCACAAAAAAGAGGGAAGGGGTCTAATTATGTTTAATTTTAGATAAATGTTAAGGTTAATGTTAGAATCATTAATAAACTCGAGTTTATCAAACCTAAATTAACATTACAACAATTTGTTTTCGTCAACACTCGCAACGGTCACATTAAGGGCTATTGAAGCACCATAAGATACCTACTTTAATTTTCACGATCTATCCATCCATTGCTTTGATTACATAGTCGAGAAGTCGGGCTTTCAAAATAGGCTTAGACATTTTTTTTATTCTTGTTAAAATTAACGCTTTTGTGAGCAGGCATGCATGTGCTAAGCAAATACGATCCGACCTTTGCACGATTACAAAATAAAAACATTTAATTTAATAATAATATTGTATTATAAATACTAAAGGAGTTATGTAAACTCTTCGCCATTTTTAACAAAGATAGATTTTTTTTTAACAAAATAATGGATAGCGAGGTTTTTAGCTACAAACTTTAGAATAAGGCCCTAAGGAAGTTATATTATTTTAACACAAAGAACTAGATGTATTATTTGTTAGCAAAGACAAAGACAAAAACTCAAACGAACGACAAGTAGGTAAGTGGTAGGCACTTGCCTACTTGTCGTTCGTTTAACTTTCAAGTGCAAAGTTACCCTTATCTTCGACACTATCTGGCTGTTTTAGAAAATGATAATATCTTTTCCGAAATATGATTAACTAATTGTCTGTTAATAATGTAGATAGGTGCATCAATGAAGTATAATATGTATAAGTAAATACAATATAGCATAAAACTACTATACATATAATTTTATACAAGAATTTACAAGAATAAAATGTAATGCAAGTGGAATTAGATTGTCTGTTTGTATTTTTTAACTACTTAAAACATTACCAAGTTCTTTTTGTACTTAATAGTTTGGGTAGTGACAACTACTAATGTTGATATTATGTGATTTTAACTTACAAGGTGTAGTTGAAATAACTGAAAAGCTGAAAAGGAGGCCATTGTACTCATCATTATGAATAACATAAACTATGAGGCCAACAGTAAAATCGCAAAAAGAAAATGTTACTCCATACATTTTTGTTTGCTTAACTCCACAATCTAAGTATGTATAATTAATTATCCATAATATTTGTTTTGTTATTATGCGGATAATATTATAGTAAGTAGTAGTAGTATAGCAATCAATATTGTTAACACTTCTTTTATCTTTATTAGCTGTTTAGGGCAAATTCCCTGAATAAATAAAATAAAATTTAGGGAACAACGGAATGATGATTAGTTTACAATGACCCTTTTTCAGGTTTTCAGCTATTTTAATTACCTTATTTATAAGGAGGTTCACTTTAATGGTTTTATATTGCTCAAGGAGTAGTAAGCACATGAAGCGCTAAACATTGGCAATGTCAATGTTTAGCGCTCTATTTGCCATTTCCAATCGAATTCACCCAATTTGCAAGTTGCGACACGAAGAAAATACATGAAGCACTAGGCGTAGGTTTAGAAAATTGTTTTCCGCGTCGTTGATCGAAATGTAAATGATTTCGAATTCTTAGATTTGTATACTACTCCGAAAGCATTTAAAGAATTGTCAAATCAACAAGTCTGAAACAAATATTGTAAAAATATGTAAAAATAAATATATCTTTTGTTATAAATTGTATTGAGTTACGTTTAATGTTTAACACTTAAGACCAGTAGGTACATTAACGAAATATTTCCCGTACCGTGAATTCTTAGAAATTACCGCTAGCTCTTTGTAAACCATATTTATTAGATTAAAACTTTGTTTTCATAATCAATCAATCATTACGACGTGTGAACCAGCCATAGTATATCCTACTCCAGGTATGAGCAAAGCCCGGTTAATATCTACTCACTAGGTTAATTTTACTTCCTACCCTACCGATACTTAGAAAGTTTTTGAGGCGTTTTGTATTTGATTTTTATATTTTTTTTACTTAGAGACAGCTGTAAGTGCTAAGATTCACCGGATATCATTTCGGTCGAAATGTTGTTAACGATTTTTCAGCAGCAATGAAATCTAATAACGTATCTTTAATCTCCTAAGAGACATAATTATTCGTAATAGATGTTGTATTTTCATCTCATTTAGATATATACAGTCTTGCAATTTGTACAAACATCCTTCCAATTTCTTCTAAATGTTATTTACATTGTCTATTGGATCAGTGCTCTACAGCTAAGTCTATGTATACCCATTCAGTAAACAATCCCACATTGCTTAGTAACAAAAATATTCTAACTATTTATTTCGTCAAAAATAGACATCTGTCTACAATTTTCATACCCACATCCACCTGAGGAAACATACACAATAAATTTATAATAATCAACATTATTTGTTAAACAATGATAACAATCAATAGATTTCTATTTTTTACTATACAATGTATGAACTCTCAACAGTCTGCTGTTAAATCATATCATTAACTATTAATGTACAAAAGCACAGAACACTTATCTCTATTACACTCATAATAGCACTGAAGTTGCGTAAGATCCAATCCAAAGATACTCCGATTTATTGCGACATAATATTTAATTTAATTAAACAAAATATGATATGATTATTAATTTTCCACCGGATTATCTGCAAAATTGTAGATCTAGACAGATTTATTAAAATTTTGGTAAAATATATGTGAATAACGGTTACAAAAAGATGAATTCTTAAATTAGTAAGTAAATAACTATGCAGTGATGTATATATATAAAATTCTATATTTCTTTTTATAACAAAAAAGTTAATTAAGCGAAACATTTGATGGTTGCTGCTACTAAGCTTTTGCCAAATATAAATAAAAAAAAGCTTAATAACCATGACAGCTTGAATTCTTGGTACTGGTAACTTGAATTTTTTTAAAGGCCTCTTCCTAGGTCCTTTATCGAAATATAATCCTTATTCATAGAAAACTATAGAATAACCATAACATAACATAAAATAATTATTTCATGGGCTACAAGATAGAGTACAACTACGAAACAAAACTAATGACAATATTTTTTAAATCCAGATCCAGAAACATGGAAGGAAGCTTATTTTTATTATTATTATGACGTTATCAAATTCTAACCCGTGTTTTTTTAATAGTTTTAAAATGTATGTTTTATGGGATAAATAAATTAAAGTTATCATTAAAAAAACCAGCCTGTATCATTGCATCGATTGGTTATGTTGGCGATAGTAATCAATTCCTGAAACTAAGTAGTATGTAGAAATATAGCAAATTAAAGACTGGTTACTTTTAAACGTTTTCTGTAATTTGTACAGAAATAGATATTTTGATAAACTGTCTTTTTCTCAAAACTTTCTTGTCAAATTTTGATGACGTCATAATAAAAAATGTAAATTCATGATCGTCTTCTTAACTACATATGTATATACTTGAAAAATGTAAACCACATCTTTGTTGGTTTATTCCTTCTCTCTCATCTCATACTACTTTTGCCCATAGTCCTTTGAGTATAAATAATATGAAAAAAAAATACATACTTTCCGATGTGTCATATGCTGGTCAATAGGTTTTGTTGTGACGTGATGTGCAGACTTATTCAGGGGGCCTACTCCGAAGCGTAAATCCGAAGTATCGGCCGAATGTTCGGAAATTTTCTACTAAGTAGGTACACATTTTTCTATTTCTTTCAGTTGGTTCGGATCTAAACGTCAAACTGAAATTCGTTGAAGAAACGTCAAAATGAAGTTCGGTCGGGTACGAACCGACCAAACGAAATAGAATAAAGTGAAGTAGAAAATTTCCGAACATTCGGTTGATACTTCGGATTTACGCTTCGGAGTAGGCCCCCTGAACCATTCGATTCGCTGTCGGATTCGATTGTTAGGTTCGTTTATGAGGAATATTACAAAATAGTAACTTCCATGGTAGAAAATGTTTAAATAGGAAATAAATTATGTTTATTAGATATTTCGTAACGTATGTGAAGACTTTAAAATATACATTTAGTGATTAATAAGAAAAGAAAACCAGCGGTAATTTACAAAATAATATACCTTACGCCAGATAAGCGTGGAATAAAAGTCATTAACCCCACTTGTACTAAAGTCTCGAAACTTAAATGCAAATAAAAAAACATGCCACGTGCATGCGTCAAGGACGCCTCGTACCACGATACGTTTGTTTTGATCGTGTTAGCGACACTGCCTTAACATTTTTTTCGTATCGTTTTGAAATATTGGAATACATTGGTAGAAGGCGGCAACGACTCTTATTTTTTTCATATCTGGCGGGGACTAAAGAATAATATGTTTTTCTTATTTCAAAAAAACTTGCTTCGTAAACAATACATGTATCAAAGGAGTCCTACAAACGCTATTCACAAATCAAAAATGGATAATTTTGTCATTTTCTACCATAAAAGTTATCATTCTTTGAATCCCTAATTCGTAAACGACGCGAATGATTGTGAATAGTTACTGCTGGTCAATGATTGAATTTGAGGTTCAGATTTTTAAAATACCTAACGTAGGTAAGTAATTTTTTTTTTTTTCATTGAAAATATTCCCGAATAGTGTTATTAAGGGGCCTTGCACAAAATCGACTGATTTTGATCAATTTTGTTCATTGTTTGTAAGAAAGAAAGAAATAATTTAAACAAAATTGTGACTAAAAAAGTCGAGCTCTTTGTTTTGAATGTGGCTGAAAGAGATTTTTCAAATAAATGAAGTATTAGTAATATTAAGAGCCTAAAATAGCAATGTCACCACAACAAAAACTTAGGGGCACCTTGTATTCTACTTTTTTTCAAATAAATATAATAAGATTTGGGAATATTTGCACATTACAAAAAAAAAATCCCATAAGCAAAATATGTACTTGGACGTAGCTGATAACAGCCCATTATATGTATTTAATAAAACAACCTTTAATGAACTATAATTCACTAAACCCAAAGAGCTACTACGTGTTTCATAATCTGAATTTAATTATGTATTACTGTAAAAGCCTGATCTGTACAATCCGCATGTAGCCACATTTGCATTTACAGCTTGCTAGCCAGACCCACACACATTTTTAAACAGAGACGAAAATGGAAATTTAGTTGACCAGCATAATCTTAGCAACACATGTCAAATTGTCAATGCAATTGAAATGTTTTCGACCTATCATATTTTTGACCGATTGTATTCTTATTTATACTTGTCAATGAAAGTTAATGTTTCATTAAAGTAACTACTCTGAGTACCAAGGATAAGATACTTTAATGAGGTTGGTAAATCAAAGTGGATAGAATATTTAAATATTATTGTTGAGCCTTCTACAGTAATTAAGCATTCAATTGAAATAACTATTGCACTGATATTGATTCACACAAATAACACAAAAGACAAGATTTAAAATAATGAAAAGAGCTCAAAAGTTGGTTAATTATCATTTCATTTGATTGACAAATTAAAAAAGCACAACAAGAATTATTTCATTATCAATAAATATGTAAATATAACAATTATTTATCTAGTGGTTAATGTAGGATCCATGATACTGTAACTTCACTACTTCATTTATAATTATTTAAGTTTGAATAAAATCAATGAAACACAAGCAACTCCTCAATAAATAAATAACATCAGTAGCAAACTATGTATGTAAACCACTCTCTTTACCATTAGAACAACCCTTTTCTAGAGTGTAGATAAAACAAATGATAAAATTATCTAATTGTTGCTACAATCACAGAAATTATTGTGAGGTTTCAACCAGATGATGGATCAAACAGAGTGGCCTTGGGACTGGTGTCTTTGTCCCCACTGACTAGAGGGTCCCTGTGCAGAGTTACCTTGTTGCATCCAAGAGAGGAAGTTGGGTGGAGCTGGTGGTGCAGAGGAAGCTGGGCCAGCAAAAGCGCCCTGCTCAGAACCACCGGACGGTATGTTGTTGATAAGACCCCAGCCCGCTGCTTGGTTTAGTGCAGCTGCTACTAGAGCCTGGTTCACTGGTAATCCTCCCATTCCTAGTGGCATGCTGCCACCTTGAGCTTGCCCACCTCCTCCAGCAACTGCAGTTTGACCATGTTGTCCTGATAAACTCAAAGCTTGCATGTTGACCATATCCATACTACGGCTGCTCCATGAGTTATTGTTTGAAGCATTATGTGGGTGGCCATCTTCATAATTCCGGCCTGGCATATTGCGCTGATTGGAACCACTTTTGTTTTGTTTGGGTGACGCATTAGATACATTCACAGATACACCTTTAATTATGTGATCCTGTCCACAGAGGCTTTGTGCAACCTCGGGATCCAAAAACGTAATAAAGCTGAAAGCTCTAAATGGTTTAGGAATAAACACATCAGTTACTTCTCCAAACTGAGAGAAATATTCTCTCAAGTCATTGGCTGTTAATTCTTCTGTACAACGACCAACAAACACTTTACAGGGCATAGATGCAACTGAACCTTCCTTAGAGTTAGGTATCCGAACATCACACCATCGCCCATCAATCATGTGCCGCTGAGCTAGAACTCTCATCTGAGAGGTATAAGTAGCAAATCGAATGAAGGCAAAACCTTTCGACATTCCGGTTTTAGGATCTCTTTTTAATTGCGCCATTAAAACTTCACCAAATTTCTCAAAATATTCTCGTACAGTTTGCTCTGTGGCCTTCCAAGGCAATCCCAACACAATCAAGTCAGAGCATAAATTATCATTTCGCTTATTCTTCGTCACAGCAGATTCAGAGTTTTCGCCCGATTTACGCTTAGATTCTTTAGGAAAGCTACATATGTATAAATGATTGCCCCATCCTTCTGGGGGTGGGTACAATCTGCCATCTCTTAATCTGATACCCCTGATGTTTTTTGTTTCGGGGTGACGATATTTTAGGCCACAACAGCCCGGAAATTGCGCCGATACAGTAGTTAACATCAACGTACCATCATCTTCGACTGGTAATTCTATGGGTTCTTCATTTTCGTCTTCAGCCACGGGCAAGTACTCGAAGGACATTATTTCTTATTCATGAACAGTATTGTTAAAAATTGATAAAAGTAAACACAGATATTATACTTAACACTATACAAATGTACAATTTTTATATCATATAAATAAATAAAATTAATTAACGTCACCTACGGGTTATGAACCCATTGCAATTTGCAGGTTGAAAACATAGTTCGACAAATAAATTTTGATCTATTGTAGAGGTGGAATCAAAGGGAATTTTTTAGAGTTACAAGTGTCAAATAATGGTGATCATACTATAATAATAGACAACTTTCTAAAATTGACGTTTTACATTACTTGAATGTTGCCGTTCCTCTAGATTATTCAACGACAATTTATTTCGTGAAATGAGAATGTCTCAGAAATTCACTCAAATCAATCGATTGACCGTCAGCCTATCGCTCTGTCCTGCTGGGCATAGGCCTCTCCCAGGCTGCGCCACAACATCCTCTCCTTCGCCCTCCGCATCCAGTCTATCCAAGCAACCTTCTTAAGGTCGGCGGTCCATCTAGCTGGGGGGCGTCCCACACTACGTTTGCCGATACGTGGTCTCCAATCTCCACTCCAGGACAAGGAAATTCAATGCTAGCGCTCAATTACAGATAACCTTTGGATGGATTAAAGGGAGAAGGATAGCTTGCTACATATTAGTAATCTGTGGAGATGGAGAGACAGTACACTCTTACCAACTTATCTGTGAAATGCCTTGAAATGGCGAAAATTGGAACTACGGCCGTCATGTTGAAATGTCATTCGATTGTCAGTGTCAGGCCCGGTCAACTTCTTGGGCGTTGCGATTATACCTACTGGGGATTGTTCTGTGTTGCCAGCAAAAGTAATGGCTTTTATTTTTTGGCAACACTGATCGACGTATGTCATTTTGATTGTACAAATATGGCCGCCGTTTGTTGTTTACGACTGACGCGCTGTTTGTAGTTTTTACGATTTGCCATTTCTTTTTCTGCTTTTACGTCGAGTTGAGCACGTTCTCCTCCGTAACCGTGTTGAATCAAGTGGTGTTGTCGTTGCTATTTGTGTTACAGACACTTTGTGATACGAGATACTTGTTTTCCGGGTGTGGGTGAATTTCCAATCATGGGAGATAATCTGAGACGTAAATGTCTCAAATGTGGGAGCTCACCTTGTGTAGACCCCAACATTAAATTGTACCGATTCCCTAATCCTGGACCAACAAATGCACAACGGTAAGAGAACATAAATCAATCTTAACATAACCTTAAAATCTGTTTCAAATCAATCGATTTAACAAGTCTTTATTTATTTTCAGATGTGAATTGTGGGCCAAATTCTGTTTCCCGTAAGTTTCCTGTAAGCAGTAACATACGATTTGCTAATTTAATAAAACTATTAAAGAAATACCTGTTTCATTAAACTCTCCTCCCCTCTATCTTGAAAGATTGGGGACTAGAAACAATTCTGGCACTTCCAGATTACTCCAGAAAGGCCAAATTTTAAAAGTACTCGGCGACCTTTCTGAAGTAATCTGGGAGTGCCAGAATTGTTTCTAGTCTATATATTATAAATCACGTGATCTGGTTCAAATTTTCCGCCTCGATTGTTGTACTTGGGAATCACAGAGATGGCGTTAGAGTCAAATAGTTTTTCTTTGTATGAAGTTAACCTTTTGAACGCCACAGCATAAACGCACGCGCGTGCCCTCCACGCCAAGCCACACTTTTTAAACGTTTAATTTCTCTTTTTTTGTCATCAAATTTCTCTATATCCATGGTATAATTTAATTCGTTTCAAGCAATTAAATATGGACAAGAGCTTAAATATTTAAGGTATACAAATAAAAACACACAAAAGTAATGATTTTATTGTTTATTTCGTGATAAAGTGCACCGCATTTTTTGTCACATATTTGTGTCGTTGGCGTACAGGGCACGCGCTTGCTTGTCACGTATATGTGACAATGGCGTTCAAAAGGTTAACATTCTTCCCGTAGGGTAATATGTGTTCTGTGGTCAGTGTATACTACATTCGGGTTCTCTGGTTGTTTTGTCGTGATATTGCTGAATTTATAAAGTTAAATATGCCGAAAGCTATTAAAAGTGATGCTCGAAACATTATTCTAAAGGTTAAAACCTTTTTTGAAGAAGAAGCTCGGGCGGGGTCTCCGATTATTCCATTTAATCAAATATACAAACGAATTTCGGCAGCGACAGGTTAGTGCACAGAACACTAATACTCCTTGGGTTAGTGTTGTCAACTTTCTTGTTATAAATTACCCGATACTGTACTAATTATTCAAGTCCACGAAATATTCGTTTCTATTCTTGCTGCAGGTTAGCGTAACGATAACGTACATCTAATAGGTAACCTGCTAAGTGAGTGAGCAAACTAACCTGCCAGATTTCAAATTTCTACTAACATTTATTTTATTATCTTATATTTCAGGTGTGAGTCAAGAACTAATTTCAAAAATAGTTAAGGAAGGGCACGCAGCAGAAGAAACTGGTACAAAAATTCGGACACCAGGCAAGGAGAGAAAACGTAAAAGTGGATTTGTGCATGTTGATGATTTTGACATGGGAGTTATACGGAGGAAAGTACATGAATTTTATTCTGCTAAAAAAGAGGTCCCTACTGTTAAAAAGCTTCTAGAGGTCTTAAAGACAGAAATAAATTACACAGGACAGCGAGAGAGTCTGCGAAAGCTGCTTCACTAGGTGGAATTTCGTTTTAAAAAATCTCAATCCAATCGGAAGGTTCTTATAGAGCGTAATGAAATATCAGCTTGGAGAGCTAAGTACTCGCATGCAGTGGATAAAAATAATAAATCTCCCCAGCCCCGGCCCATAATTTATTTAGATGAGACCTACATTCACTCTTCGCATATATCGGGTAAATGTTGGCTAGGAGAGGGTGAAGACAGAGTATTGAAGCCTGTATCGAAAGGGCAAAGATATCTTATTGTTCATGCGGGAGGAGATACACAAAAAGTGGTGATTATCATGACGAGATGAATAGTACCAACTTTAAAAAGTGGGTTATTGAAAAACTTGTGCCTAAACGAGAGCCATCCATAATAGTGATGGATAATGCTCCTTATTACCGTATTTGTGTGAATAAAGTCCCAAATACGAATTCCTTAAAAAAAGATATCCAATTATGGTTGACCCAAAATAAAATTGACTACGGAGAGAATTTGACTAAACCTCAGCTTTTAGAAATAATTAAGAGAAACAAGCCTGAACCTGTAGGAACCTATATGAGATTGAAAAATTTTTAGAAGACAATAGACACAAATGCTTATATTTACCACCTTATCACTGTGATCTCAATCCCATTGAACTCGTATGGAGCACAATAAAAAGAAGAGTTGCTGATGTAAATATTGAGCACAAAAATGCTGAAATTCCCCGCCTAGTTAGAGAAGGTTTTGACGCTATTACAATTCATGAGTGGGCACAGCATTGTAAACACGTTCGCAGGTTAGAAGGAGAATACTTAAAACATGATTTGTATTTAGATAAACCTTTTATTATAGAAGTGATAAGTGACACTGAAACCTAAAGCAATAGTGATAATGATGATAGTGGTACGGAAATAAGCGGAGTATGCTCTCACAACCAGAATGAAGTTGTGTATGCAGGTTCATCTAAAGATCACAATTACTGTAAACCTGGTTTTCAATAAATCATTGTAAAGCAATTTGTTTTTTTTTTATTACACTACACTACCACTAGGTACCACTGCTAATTATAAATTAGTCAAATCTGGTGTTAGGGGTTAGGTACGGTCATAACTAAATGCTAGACATCCAGGTACCTCTTGCAAGGTAGGTACCTACTTAACTTCGCATTAAATGAAAGTTGTATCCCCCCGTGGAACATTTTATCTGCTGAATTTCCACTTCATTGGATTACTTTTTAGATAAAGCCATTGTTTATTGCTGAGAGACTAAACTGTTAGCGTACCTACGTAACTGTAAATTATCAAATTCTTTTTATTTATTTTATTATTTTTATACAGGTAATCTCTTTTTATCAGCTAATGTGAAATTGCCTTCTTGAAAACTTACTCAATTTTGGTCACCTTATATTAATTAGCAACGCTGCCTGAATCGACGGTGCCGTCCTCTTTCAGTTCACAGGTAAGTTGGTAGGACTGTACTGTAGGTAGTCAGAGATGCACCATTTACTTATACAATAAAAAATAGGTACCTATGTAATTGGAGATTCTATAACCAGCATTTTCAGATTTAATTATCTGTGGATTGGCGCGAAATTCGAAATTCAAATAAATTTTATTCGAAAGCCGTGTTAATTTAATTTCAAATTCAGTCATTTGTTTTTAGATAGTTTTTTGTTTTTGTGAAATTGTGGTAGTTTTTGGCGCCATGGATAAACTGAAAATTCGTACAATTTTCGAATATGAGTTCCTATGTGGAAATACCGCTGCGCAAACAACACGAAACATCAATGATGTGTACGGGCCTAACACTGCTTGCATAAATACGGTCCATTATTGGTTCAATCGTTTTAAATCTGGAAATTTTGAGTTGAAGAACGAGCCTCGCGGTCGGCCGGTAGCTATTGTCGACAACGACGAATTGAAGGCGATAGTGGAAGCGGATCTAACTCAATCTACGGCTGAGCTTGCTGCGGACCTTAGAGTTAGTGTCAAAACAACATTGAAGCACTTGCGTCAAATTGGAAACACAAAAAATCTAGATAAGTGGGTGCCACACGAACTAAGCGACCAACAGCGAGACTTACGCGTCGAAGCATACATAGCAAAACCCAGCCAGGGTTGCGGGATGTTCGAAAGAGTTACCGTTGCCCTGGCACAGGCAACAGAAGGAACATGGGTGGGTTTTAGTCAGTAAAAGTCTGACACGCCCTCCCGCTCCGCCCAGAGCGGGAGAAGTCATTTGATGATTTCCCATCCACAAAAAAAAACCACTACTGAATCGGCATAGAAACGAGGGAATTCTAAATCGAATTGTTACCTAAAATGGAAAGTGGATCCTGTACAACAACCGTAAGCGTTCTTCTCAGTGGGTGGATCCGGGTACAGCACCTAATCAGTGCGCTAAAAAAATATTGCTCATAGGAAGATGATGGTGACTTTCTGGTGGATCAGTGCCGGAATTGTACATCACAGCTTCTTAGTTCTTACCGAATGGCACAACAGTGACGGCAGATGTCTATTGCCAAGAATTGCAAACAATGATGGAGAAGCTCGCAACTTCAACAACCAATATGGTCAATCGCTCTTCCTCATTGCTTCTCCACGACAACGCGTGAGCTTTCACTTCACGACAGACCATCGCAATGCTACAAGAGTTACAGCTGGAAGCTCTCCGTCACCCACCGTACTCACCGGACCTTGCCCCAACAGATTTCTACTTTTTTTTAAATTTAGACAATTTTCTAAGTGAGAAAAAATTCAATACCCGAGAGGCAGTACAAAACGCTTTCGCTGACTTCATCGCCTCCCGTCCGGCAGACTTCTACAGTAAAGGGATAAACAAACTGCCATCAAAATTTCAAAATAGTGTAGATAATTTGGGCCGGTACTTTGATTATCATCATCTGCCTAGCCTTTTCCCAACTATATTGGGGTCGGCTTCCAGTCTAACCGGATGCAGCTGAATACCAGTATTTTACATGGAGCGACTGCCTATCTGACCTCCACAACCCAGTTACTGGGTAATACGATACCCCTTGGTAAGACAGGTTGTCAGACTTTCGGGCTTCTGACGACTCGTAACGACTGTCAAAGATCCACGAATGATAGCTGGGACCAACGGCTTAACGTGCTTTCCGAGGCACGGAGGAGTCTCGGTATGTAAAGATGGTCACCCATCCACGGACCAACCCCGGCAAGCGTAGCTTAACCTGATGGATCGACCCATGCGGCTGTTATTACTTAGCCACGAGCTCCTGAAATAAATCTTATCTGAAATAAAAAAAAATTACCAAATCAAATCATTTATTTCTTTGCAAACATGGGTATAGTACATAGGTGTTTTTTTATACAATAAGGTTCTTCATGTTTTACCGTCACATAGGCATGCAAAGGTTTACTATTCCAAATAAAAAATGAAAAATAAGTGTCCAGATCATTGGAAATTATACTAAAATACTAAAAAAATGTCAGCGTGGTTACAGCAATAAAAAATAATAAGATAATACAATGAGAGGATCACAATAATTATGTCAAACAGAGTAACAGAATGTCAATCAGTCAGTGAATCATCATTAAGAAAATCATCAATCGTGTAATAAGTTTTCATAATTAAAAAATCGGTTAGCGCCCTTTTAAATTTTAATGTAGTCATATTTTTTACAATATTAGGTACTTTATTATATATCAGTGGGGCAATACCAAAAAAACTTTTTTTCATTAATGCGGTTTTACATTTTACTTGACATAATTGATTGATGTATTGAGTTCGTATTGGATTTTTCCTAAACTCTGATAATTTTTTAAATAGATGTGGGTTACATTTCACAAACAAAGCCGTTTCTATTATATATAAACAAAGCAAAGTAAAAATTTTTAACGATTTAAAATAGGGAACACAGCTATCAGTTGTCTTAAGACCGCACATTTACCTGATGCATCGCCAGTCTTAATACCATAATAAAATTTTTATATGTTAAAATTTTCATACAAATCTCCAATTTCATAGGTAAAGACCTAATATGCATTTATATAAATATAAATATACAGGGTGTCTGAGAAAGGTGCAGCGAAAATTAAGGGTGTGGTACAGACCATCAAACTGAACAACTTTCTCCCGGAGACCAACATCGTAATCGTAAAAAAAAAATCAGACGTCCCATACAAAACTACAATACCTACTTGACCAAATGTATAGGAGGACGACTGATATTTTTTTTCGCGATTATGATGTTGGTCCCCGGGAGAAAGTTGTTCAGTTTAATGGTCTGTACCACACACTTAATTTTCACTACACCTTTCTCAGACATCCTGTATAGAACGTGTTTTTTTTTATATGTCATAACTCTAGGGTTATATTCTACTATCTTCTGCCCACGACTTCATCCA
This sequence comes from Fissipunctia ypsillon, assembly GCA_947568875.1. Lineage (NCBI taxonomy): Eukaryota > Metazoa > Arthropoda > Insecta > Lepidoptera > Noctuidae > Fissipunctia > Fissipunctia ypsillon. The sequence goes on along the minus strand of OX387654.1, from coordinate 13,136,582 downwards.
CGTGAAATTTCTTGTTCCCCTGACCCACGCCGTCGCATCGCATCGCCTGTCCGCGCTCTAACTTTTTTTTCGCTTAGCACTCTTTCTTGCTTTTTTTTCTTTTTGTCCGGCTTTTAAGGCCTGTATTACAGAACGTCACTCAATACTCAAGCATTGCTTAAAACTAGATTCAAGCCATTTGATTGGTTGAAACTTGTTTTAAATAATGCTTGAGTATTGAGTGACGTTCTGTAATACAGGACTAAGTCCCGTGTTACAGAACACTTAATATGTCATAGTCTACTCATACTGTAATACGGGGAAGAATACGGGTCTTATAAGGCCCGTATTCTTTCCCGTAAATTGTACGCAATTTGAGATAACTGAGGGGCAATTCCCGTTATTTTAAGAACGTTCACAGTCTGATCTCAGTCTCAATATGTCAAAAATACCTAAAATTTCCCTACATTTTTGACATTTGATTGTCGCTGAAATGAGATTACGACTAGATTTGGAAGTTTTAGTTACGGGAATTGGGCTTCTGGTGCCAAATTTCATGTACGTAAATGATTTTTGAAAATGGTTGATAAACTTCTTCCTTGTGGTGGCAGCACTTTTGTACGTCTTCAAACCGCCATTGTTGTTTATGTATTCACTGTTGTGTCAATTACAAAATATACGAAAACGGGACAAAAATGTCTATGAATCTGTCTTCAGCTGACGGGTTGACTGGTTTGACTTTAGTAAATGAAAAAATAAAGGGTATAGCAGTCTTCCTCAGCCTTTTATAGATATTTTCATCACCTAAAACAGACAAAAAGGATCTATCTATGTGCGAAACATTCTAAATAACTATGAGATTCAGTGCAGTATATGAGTTAATTTTAGGCAGTAGGTAGTTTGGTATGAGGGTATTATATACAATGCAACATAGCGAATGCTGCTTATATGCTACTTAGATATTATTATATTTGGTCGATTCAAAGATAATCTTATCACACACCTTTAAATAATACTTTTATATAAATACCCACAAGTGCCTGTAGCGAAAACACACTTAGTTCTCTGTGTTATAACTTATGACAAAAAGCATCACCTGCGTATGAATTTCTCTGATAAAAGCCTTCAGGTTTAAAATGGATAGCACATAATCTCGACATATTATTGAAATTCCAATTTTTCTTCGGAGAGCTCTCTCCAACAGTTTTTTTCTTGTAACATCTTTGGGGAATACATGGGTCCCCGAATTTTTGCAGTCAACAGCTGCGCAACGGGGCATATTAATTATTTATGAGTAAAAGAAATTGATTGTTTACAAAAAAATGTATGGATATTGACAGCTAGCTGTCAAATTTTAAGACGGACAATCGTGGCGAAATCTGAAGTCAGCAAGTGGCAATTTTTGTCCTCATTGATGTTTTAAAAAAATTTGGTTACATCGAAAGGTTTGTTAAAGTTCTAGGTATCCAATGGAATAGCAATAAAGGCCATTAGAGTTTAGAGAAAATATATTTAATGACGAAATCTGGGAAATATTAAATGACGAATTCTGGGAAAGGAGATGTTTCAAAATGTATGGAGCCCCGGCCAGGTATTGGTACACCTTACTAAAAAATGGGGAAACACAATCGAAACAGTTTCCAATCATCCAATTACTTTTAATTGGCTTTGCTTGGTAGTAAAGTACAAGAATGTACAAATGAAATCGCAACACACAACAAAAACCCATCATGGCGGTAAGTTGTCATGTTGATTGATTATTGACGTTTGACATGTTTACTTCTGTCATATTACATTGTCAAAGAGAATCATAACATTGTCGTACTTTTAGTCTTTTGCAATATTATTTAAGATCTAATTGTAAAGTCGAAAATCTATTAAAGAAATCTGACAGATTGTAGTAGCTTGATGTACTGGCGTCTGTACATAAAGTATAGTCCAGTTAAGCAGACGACAACCTCATAGGTTGACCTGCGATATGCCAAGATTTTTACTTATAGCATAAACATACAGAATACAAACATTCAATAGTCGAAATATTAACTCGAGACAAAAACAATGTAGCGATAAACGAAAGCCAGGTTGTTAAAAATAACTCGAGAGAACAGAACATCAGAACACGATCGACAACGAAAGCGACTGAAGTGACAGTAGACAGTTCACGATCTATGATCAATGGTCGATCTACGGTTTACTGTCATTGGTTTTTAACCACAGAGTACCTAAATTGGCGAGCCGCCATATTGAAAGTCGATAAAATAATTGATAAATATCAAATTATTACAAGAGAAATATGCATTTATGCAATTTATCAGTATTTTTCCCGAATTCCGCGGATTTTTCTCGATTTTTTGAGGTATTGTACATATTCTGGGCCCATTTTGAAAATCTCCTTTTCAAAAATACATAAAAATCGGGTTTCCTCCAATCCAATGAATTTTCGCATAGGCTTTTAATTGTTGCAAATCGGTCATACTACCACGTCCTGGAAGGAATACGTCAAATTACAACTCACCCTGTATGTAATGATGATGACGAGAGAGGAAGTTTTTTTCTACTAGAATTTTAAAGTGGACATAGATTGAGCACGCCAAGGCATTCCATAACTGTACCACTTGAATCAGCAGCACCTACTAATTCCATGGTGCGTGCCTTCATTGTTTATGGAACATAAATTCTGGGGTTGACTGTTGGAAAATTTATAAAATAAATGCAGAAATTCGTCAGAAAAATAGTGAATGAATTGATGTGCTCTTTTCAATACATACCTTACAAAATTTATTATTGGTTTAGATACATAATTTAAGGTGATCTTTTTTTCAGTCTCTGAAATAGTTAGCATTCATTTTATTAACAAAAGTGGTAATTCTAACATAACCTAAATGTGTTAACAGCTAAAGATTATTTGAATATGATATAGTTTAAAGTTCCTTTTAAAATGTTGATATCATAAATGTTTAATGCATTAAAACAAGATTGCTATGGATGATGACTCTAAAGAATATAGAAGAAATAAACCACAGCAAAAGTTTTATAAGCCAGGTAGTGGACCATTAAGACGATCAAGTTATGGTTTGGATGCAAAAATGGACACAAACGACATAGACGGAGGTTCTAAAAGCCGAAACCAAAACTACTACGGATCTCAAAATTCTATTGCTGACGATATTAACGACACTTACAAAGGGACGAATATGCGTCACAAAAAGCCTGAGCAACAGCTTTATGTGCCTAGATCAGGAGATTCTTGTTCTGATAATGGTAGACAATCTAAACTACCAATGAGGTGTGATAATTCTAGTCAGTACGTCAATAGAAGAATGTCTGATAATCCAGATAGACAGGGTTCAGGGTCTTATTCTAGAAGTGCATCTAAAAGGGACAGAATTTTTGCAGACTATCATCATAAAGATGGTACAAACAATGATATTAATTATAATAGACAATATAGGCAAGCATCAGAAACAAGATCCATTTCACCTACACATATGCAGGATCAAAAGTCTATTGACAGAAATAGAGATAGTAGAAGTATGGATACATCAGCTGGTCGACACATGTCATCTTCTGGTGGTAAGCCACCATCTGGTCGACGAAACTCTTCAGGTTATACATCTGATTCCTCTAGACCGAAATACATGGTAAATTTAGATAATATACCTCCAAGATTTAGAAAGAAATTTTTAGAACAATCAGGCCATCACAGTTTTGATAGTGCTGACCAAATACGCAGAGACAAATATTCTTCAAATCAGTCTGTACAACCATCACACAACCAGGATACTTATTATAACATGACAAACTGGTCCCAAACATTGCCATCAAGAGGAAGAGGCAGATTAAGAGACAATGAAGGCTTTGACAGAGAAAAATTTATAAGTACATATTTGAAAAACTATGATGTTCAGAATTCTAGAAAGTCTACTCCTAGTGGTTCATACTTGAATTTATATGACACAAATTCAGCAGAAAATAAACATTTGAATGAGAAAGTTAACACTGGACCAAGCAGTACTGAAAGTCAGGAATTTCATGATGGTAAGTAGTACCTAGCATAGTATTGAAGATCCATGTCATAAAATTTGAATTGTTAAGATGAAATAAGAAATGTTGAACTGTTTCTCACATTGTCTCTGTATTGTTTTCTAGAATTATTATTTCTACTTCAATATGAAAAAATCTTATTCTATGATAGAAATAGTTTAAATTATTAAGTCTACAATTCAATGTGCAATGTGGAATACTAGATTATAAAGTAGATTATGCTTTATTGTACAAGTAGCTGTTGTCGGCAGTTTTGCCCGCGTGGCTGTCTATTTGAATCAGATTTTGCTCACAATTTTAATTTTATTGCACAGAACTCTAATTCTTTTTCTAAAATAAAAGTAGCCTAAGTTACTCCTTATAAGATTAGGGAGGCAATTCCTGTATTTTTAAGAACGGTTGCATTCTAATTGCAGTCTCAATCTGTCAAAAATTGTATTGGATTTTTGACATGAATTGTCTCTGCAACTAGTTTTTGGACGTTTTTAATTACAGGAATTGGCCTTCTGCTAACTGCCAGTGAAAGTCCCATCAAAATTGGTCCAGCCATTTCGGAAATTAGCCAGAACAAACAGACAGACAAAAATTTTTTAATTTTTTTTTTTTGTTATAAGTACCATAAATACTTTCATATATATTTAGTAAAAAGCTGTTATCGTGACATTACAAACAGAGACTTAAAACCAACAATCATATAATCTGTCCATTCTGTGAAACTGCAATGAGTTCAAGCCCCTAACTGAAATAATTTTATATTAGTAACTAACTAACTTCTGTGTAAATCTAGTCTAGAAATGGAATAAAACATTTTCCTATGTAAGTAAGAAACCTTAACACTTACATCATACACCATACTGAGGTGACCAATGCATTGGCTGAAACTAACAAGTGCAATCAATGCTCTTACTAACATAACATTTTATGCTTTACTGCAGTTAAGTGACAAAGTTATATGGCTGCAACAATTATTTAATTTTAAAGATTATAAACAAATAACATTTTCTAGTCAGTAATAGATATAATGTGATTTTCTATTTGATGTCTTTCACCAAATATTCATTTGCAGGCTGAAATGCCTCTCTATCTGTACTACCAATATAAGTAGGGTAGGCCACACATAAGTAACAAAGCTAAGCATAAGCTTGCATTTTAATCTTTTGAAACTCGGTTCTTCGCTAGGCCAGCTCAAGGTCAAAGTTTTACCACTGATGTGCGGCCTACTGTACAATAGCATGAAAGTAATAAAGTATGCAATAACACATATACCAATATCATCAACAGTTTTTGAGCTTGCATCCAGTATTAACATCTTACTAGAAAAAAAAAATCCTTACTTGAGAGTTGAAAACCCATCTCTACAATTCACCTGTATAAACATTTGAATATCAGTTTTCCACATATTAGGTTAAGACAACATTCAAACCAGCATTGATAGCACTTAGGATGATGGGGCTAAGTTGTACAAACAATGTACAACACAAATACAAACAATGTTATAGTTGTTGTTGTTGTGTGTTGTTGTTCTTATGCACAAATTTTACAATATTATTTATCGTAATATTTATCGCCTTTTCAGCATCACAGAATGGTACAAGCAGTATGGCTAACACTATATCAAGTAGCCAGTTGGAGCAGCAGAAACAAGAGACGGACAATGAGCATGACAGTGAGACAACATCTCAGATCTCTGCAACTTTATTGGACATATCTAATTTGGTAAATATAGTTACAGAATCATGATAAACTCTAGGTTCGATAAATTAATGATTAATGAGTGACTGAAAATCTTTGGACACAGGTTTTTTTGTTTTTTCTAACTCCTCAAGATAATGAATAATGTGGTTTGTTAGAACAAATTTTATGCTTCTAATCAAATTGTATCTCATATTTATAAACTGATCCATCTCAATGATTCATCCTGTATAAATGTTATGTAGGTATACCTATGTAATGAAGTAATCCTAATTAATAAGTTTGGCAACACTTAATATTTATTAGATTAACTTCCTTACTAATAAACATATTATATCAGGTGAATAGTTACACACCAATTTCTCTCTTTCAGTCGTCAGTAATTTGACTTTCGAAAGAACAAGACAAAGCATTGTGTTACTAGACAGACGCTATAAAACGTTTATTAGTAAGGGGGTATGTAACTAAGTAATAAGGGATATGACTAGACTTTTTTATTTAGATTTTTCGAAACCAAGAAAAAAAATTAAGCCCCAGTAAAAATTCATATACGTTTTTGATACTTTAGTTTAATAACCTATTACGAATATTTTTTTTTTAGGATTGGACAGAAGAAGTAGAAAAGAACATAAAACTAGATGATGTGTGCGATACTTCCACCAGTTTCTCACAACCATTGAAAAAATCTGTTCAGGACGATGTTAAGCCTGAAATACGAGAGTCGAAACGCAGCGGAAGAACTCGCCGTAAAGATCGAAGGTCATTTACAATTTTAGATATTTCCTAGCTTTTGCCCGCGGCTTCGCCCGCGTGGATGTCGAAAAATATCCCACGGGAACGTACTGTCGAGATAAAAAGTATCCTATATGCTATCCCAGGTCATGGTCTACCTATGTGCCAAATTTCATCCAAATCCGTTCAGCCCTTTTAGCGTTAAAGCGTAACAAACAACGCACTTTCGCATTTATGATCTACACTTCTACACTAATATATTATTAAGCTTCCGCCCGCGACTTCGTCCGCGTGAAATTTCTTGCCCCCGACCCACCCCGTCGCATCGCATCGCCTGCCCGCGCTAATACTTCGTTTTCGCTTAGCGCTCGTTCTTACTTTTTTTCTTTTTGGTCGGCTTCTAAGGATCTTAGCGTAATGTTACATAACATATAGCCTTCCTCAAGAATTAGGCTATAAAATGCAAAAAGAATTTTTCAAATCCGACTGGTAGTGACAGAGATGACCGCGTTCAAACAGTCAATAAAAAATAAAAAAGTAGGTAACTAATAGACTAAGCGTATTTTTCTTACAATAAGCATTTTTATACCCGTCGTAATTTCTAAATAGAAAGTGCGATTCGAATAATTTAAAAAGGAATTTACATTTACTTAATCAACCTTGATTATGAAACTATTTATTTAGATAAGAATTAATAAGTAGGGATCGTCTAGTTTAAAACTGCACGCCCCTCCACTGCTTTGTGCATACATATTTCAAATGTTTCTACTGAAATTTTAGTGGAGGGGCGTGCAGTTTTAAAATAGTTGATCTCTACCATGTTTATGAAAACACTTTCGCAAATAATGCATTATTTTATAACAAATTTGTTTACCATTAAAAAAGTTATAGCAAGCCAACCTTAAAAGATAGACATATGCCATCGCGGACTTTTTTTTAGAACTTTTTAAGAGGAACAATCCGTCATACATGATTTTTGCGTAACCTTAACCGTTTACGCAGCGCACGCAACGGAAGCTCTCAAAAGGAATAAAGTTTCCCCGTTTTTGCAACATTTTTCATTGCCGCTCCGCTCCTATTGGTCGTAGCGTGATGTTATATAGCCCTAAGTTAAGTAGTTCCTGAGATTAGCGCGTTCAACCAAACAAACAAACTCTTCAGCTTTATAATATTAGTATAGATAAAGCTGAAGAGTATGTTTGTTTATTGGTTGAACGCGCTAATCTCAAGAACTACTTACTGGTTCGAATTGAAAAATAATTTTAGTGATTATCGAAGAAGCATCACGCTACGACCAATAAGAGCAGAGCATCAATGAAAAATGTTGCACAATCGGGGAACATTTATTCCTTTTGAGAGCTTCCTTTGCGTGCGCTGCGTAAACGGTTAAAGTTACGCAAAAATTATGTATGACGGAATTGTTCCTCTTAAAAAGTTCTAAAAAAAAGTCCGCGAAAGCATATATCTATTTTTTAAGGTTGGTTCACTATAACATTTTTAACGGTAATCAAATTTGTTATAAAATAATGCATTATTAGCTAAGGTGTTTTCATAAACATGTACTTAATCAAGGTTGATTAAGTACATGTAAATTCCTTTTTAAATTATTCGAATCGGACCTTTCGTTTAGAAATTACGACGGGTATAAAAATGCAATGCGCTTAGTCTATTAGTTATCTACACATTTTATTTTTTATTGACTGTTTGAACGCCCTAATCTCTGTCACTACCAGTCGGATTTGAAATTTTCTTTTTGCATTTTATAGCCCAATTCTTGAGGAAGGCTATGGGCTATGAAGCATTACGCTAGGACCTTGAGAAGCCGAACAAAAACAAAAAAAGTAAGATAGAGCGCTAAGCGAAAACGAAGTAACAGCGCGGGCTGGCGATGCGATGTGACGGGGTGGGTCGGGGGAACAATAAATTTAGTAAGAAAGCTAGTATTTTATATAGTTAGTATTTATAACCACCATAGATTCACAGTTTGATATATGTATTTATCGGTCAATTGATACATAGTAGAAGACAGCCACATGAACAACTGTCAAAATATGTTGTTGTTGTTTATTGCAATGATTTATAATTGCAGGAGTTCGAGTAGGGGGCTTAGGAATACTGAGAAGAAATCTGAACGCTCCAGAAAAGACAGTACAGCAAGCATTCAGCATGAACCAGAGAGACCTAGGAAGGACAGTAACGTTAGCATACAGCACGATATTATACACTCGGGACTGAAACAAAGAGAGCGGGAGAGGCGAGACAGCCACAGGAGTAATCGGTCTTCTACTATTGGAAACAGCAGAGACGATTTAGACCGCTGGAGATCGTTACGTTCTTACAGTAGAGAACAAAGTACTGAAGGGTTAGTAGGAGTCTAACTTGTTAGCTTTATTTTTGAATATTTCTTTGTTTTCGTAAAATGATTTTTTTTTAGTGCCTTTTTATGTAAGGTACTACCACTAACTCTTGCTTTTTGCTGCTCTTTATACTGCAAAGCGGCATTTTCGAGTGCCTACCTGTTGAAAGATGAGTGTTTTGTAATGTCGGAACCCAATAATCTACATATTTTGAGTAAAAGGCAGATCACTATTATTGACGGTAGACAGTATAATTCTATCTGTCTTTATGTCAGGCCGGTAATACTCCATATTCTCTTATAGATTATTGGGATGTTAAAACCATAGACAGGTTTTTCTATCTCCACTATGGCAAAACTGATAATAGATACATCATAATAGAACAAAATAAAAACATCATAAGGTTTTCATACTCATTGTGTGGTGCTTTATTGAATAAAGTGAGTTCGATTCGTGATCTTGGCGTATTGCTCGACTCCAAACTCTGCTTGGATTTGAATATCGACCAAATCGTAAATAAAGCATATAAAATGTATGGGTTTATTATGAGATCCACTCATGACTTTAAGCGGACCTCTTCGTACCTCTGCCTGTATAAAACACTAGTCCGTCCCCAGCTCGAATATGCTGTTTCCATCTGGAACCCGTACTATGGCAAGTACACTGACATGATAGAAAACGTCCAACGTAGATATCTTCGTGCAATGCACTACAGGTGTCACAAAACTTATTTAGAGTATAATTAGTTACTCAGTAAATACAGACTTTTGACGCTGAGCTCTAGACGTAGGCAATTAGAGGCAATAACATTGTATAAAATTGTTAATGGCAATTTTGGCTGTATAGCTTTAAATAATGTATTGTGCTATGCAGTTCCCAGAACTGTCCATATAAGGCGGGTGCGTGCGGGCAAACTCTTTGCAGTAGGTACTTGCCGATCAAACACTGGTCTCCGTTCACCAATTCGGCGAATGGCAGCAACCTATAACGAAGCATTCGAACACGTAGACATATTTGCATGCACTTTGAAAAGGTTTTCGTAGTCTTTTGTATGAGGCACTTGAACTCAAAGACTAAATTTTTAAATTTTTGTTATTGTTTTTAAATACAATTTTCTTATCGCTTTCGTAACATTAGTGTAACTGTCACGCATGAGCAGTTCACCTCCTAGTGACTGTAAGGTTTTATTTATTAATGGTAATCTGTGGACAGCGCTGTGGGCTACATTATTACTTAAATTATTTATGTTTTTCTGCTTGTTAAATTATATTTTGTAGCTGTTTGTTGTTCCTATCTAATAAAATAAAATAAAAATAGAAGGTTATTGGGTTCGGCCATTAATCAAGCTATAGGCTCATCATCATCTTCCTGCTCTTGTCACATGTTACTTGAGGTCAGCACAACACGTTTTTTTCTTCCATTCTCCCCTGTCAGCCGTCACGCTATAATTCACTCCTTTTTCTTTCATATCATCCTCACATAATCCATCCATCTTTTCTTTGGTCTTCTCTCCCTCTCCATCTATAAATAGCCATATAATGGTTTTCATGAGCCTATAACTTCTTAACGAATATAAATTGATTAAGAAGTTATGATAGGCTCATGAGACGTAAAAAAGTCTAGTTAAGTTGGAAGTTCATCAGAAAATTCCTTGATATGCAGGCGACTACGTCTTCAGATGGCAATTTATTATATGAAAACATTGCCTCATAGCACTTTATCTTTATTTCAGGAGAATAGTTTCACAATGCAACAGCCGGGACACATCAGCTAATCGTGCCATTAGTCCGCGGGATACCGATGGTTTTCGCATTCCATCTGCCATGTCCAAATCTGCCGCATGGCTATCAACAAATCAGGTAATCAACAGTAACAATTATTTATAATTAATTTTTAATTTAAATAATTTTTCCTTTTGGAATGAAGTTCTTTTCTGCGGCTTGCGGTAGGAGTAAACTGGCAGAAATCGTCACGCGAAAAAGCGTGCATACTTGTATGCCCCCTTCATGCGGCCTTCTTCTTTCGAATTTGGTCAAAATCAAATTCCAAGATGGCCGCTGCGAAAAGGACATTGTTAAAAATGGCCTATGAATCAACACGTATGAAGCCTTTACAATAATTACTAGTTTTTTTTTTAATAATTAATATTACAATAATTATTACAATAGAACGGACACTTAAAATTTCGAAAACATTTGAAAAAGTAATCCACTTCGGTCTTATTTTTTTCTTTATGGCAATTGAGCCGATGTCGACTATTCTGCCAGCGCAGCGTCATGTTTAGACGACAGCTCAGTGAAAAATAACTTTAATTTCGGAAGTCGGTGGCAAAAACCTAAAATACAGATCCAGACACCGACTTCCGAAATTCGTTATTTTTCACTTTGTAGTGTTTTTTCTGAAAGTCGGTTGTTTTTTTTTTTTAACAAATTTGATTTCCTTGGAATGAAATGTTGTATGGAACCAGAATGTTCTAGGATATACGTCACAGATGGTCACAAGGTAGTGATTTCAGAAACAGGTTCATACTTACCTGCTTGATATGAAAATATGTTAAGCCTTTTTTAATATAATCAACTCTTTTCTGATTGTTGTAGGGATCTCTGCCATACGATGGTAGTTTATTTCACTTTCAGTCATAAAGCAATGCAGGCAGCAGGAGCAGAAATGAAGTTTTAGTTTTTTTTTTTTTCTAAAAACGGGCTCATGCATTTATTTGACCACTTTGCTCTGCCGTAGTTAAGGTTTTCGCTTTGGATTACTATCTCAATTCGCCTGTTTAAAACCATTATGAAATATCTATAGCACAGCGTTTATTCTAGAAGAAAAACAACGGTTCGTGGGCGAACGGTCGCACGTCGAGCATCGAGCGCGGTCGGCAGTCGCCGGCGCCGAGCCAGGCCAGCGGTAGCAACGCGCCCGCCACCGACGGAGGCCCCGGCCGGCGCTCCCGCAAGCGCTCTGGCCGACGCTCGGAGAACAGAGGTTAGTGGCTCACGTTTTTGAGTATAAAGTAAGAATATCAAAGTCATAAATCATAAGTCATTTATTTCTTAACAACATACAATATACTATATGATATTATATTATTATATGTGATATTTATTTTGGTAGTATACATGTATGTATTTGTATGTACTCATATTTGTTTATTTATTTTTTATTTTTTTGATTATTATATGTGATATTTATTTTGGTAGTATACGTGTATGTATTTGTATGTACTCATATTTTTTTGTTTATATATATACACTTCTGGACACATCTATTGGCTCACCTTGTATTTTCAGTTTCGTTTGGTCCTAGCTAAAATTTTATATTAGGTCGAGCAAAAAGTTTTTATGCAGTTTTGTACCTGGCACATTCACAATTTCATTCAATAGTCTTTTTTTGAATTTCGAACACAGAATTTAAAGAAACAAAAGACAATTTGGAGCCTGTTTGTTGATATCAAACAATCGAATACTAAGAAAACTTGGTTTTATTGGTTTACTTGGATTTAATTCTTGAAAAAGTGATTGATTGGTTTTGCAACAAACATTACTTATTCTTAACATTAAGGTGAGGTTCTATCAATAATCTATGGATACTTCACCTGAAGTCGCCGCCCAAGCTGTGGCACTTATTCAGGCCGGACACAGCCAAAGAAACGTGAGTGCTCAACTTAATTTAAGTCGATCTGCGGTCCGAAATGTTTATCGGAGGTACCTAGAGACTGGCGGCTTTGTTCGTCGCCAAGGAAGGCCACGATCTCGGGTCACAACTGAAAGGCAGGATCGATTCATCGTGACGACCAGCTTGAGAAATCGTCACCTTACCTCCATTGAGATACAAAACCAACTTCGCGACTTCCACGGAGTATCTGTGAGCGCTCGAACTGTTCGGAGAAGGTTAAAAGAACGCGATATGGTACCACACAAGTCAGCTAATGGGCCCAAACTAACGCGAGCCCACCGAACAGCGCGCCTTCATTTCGCACGCAGTCATTTAAATTGGACACAGCAAGATTGGAGCCGTGTACTCTTTTCTGATGAGTCTAAAATTGTGTTACATGGCAATGATGGAAGGAAGAAGGTCTACCGACGTAAGGGAGAGCGTTTCGCACAATGCTGCTTTGAAGAGAGGGTTGCTTATGGCCAGCGACCATATACCCCGTAGACGCCTAATGCTTGATGTAATGCATCAAAACAATTCTGTCAACTAGCTGAGGTATGGCAAGCGGGGTACTGCGTTCTGATTGGCCCTACCAAGGTCATGACGTCTCACTAGAGATGGGACAGGTTAAAATAAAACACGAAGGTATCGATATTTTTGTTAAATAATTGTACATAATAAAATGTTTATTAAACCTATATTTAATTGGCTTTCTAACTTTCTATTTCCTAATATTATTTTAACATGTACTTTAAATATTCGACAAAGAATTTAGTATCGTCCTGTAATTAACATACTTAAAGCAATAACATAAAATGTAAAAAAATAAAACAAAATATCAACGTATTTGTTTAAAAACACATAAGTACATAACATAACGTTTTAAAATAGTAACTTGGAGTTTCTTGCCCATTCTTCTCCATACGAAACTACCTTTTAGAACGGGCGACTAGAATCAAATCTATTTTTTTTTACATTTTGACGTTCAAAAGTGCCTATTTGAAATAAATATTTGACTTTGACCATTATACTAATCATTTTTGAAATGTATTAATTTTGTATATATCCTCCGAACAGTGTGTTTGTGCTGAGCAGACTTTGTAAGAAAAGCTAACCTGGTAGAAATATATTTGTGCATAACACTCATTGACAAATCCACCACATGATTGGTTACTTCAGAATGGAATTGATGGGTACTTATATTAGAAAAAAGTTCCTCGCCAATGAAACTGCTTAAAGTTTTATTGACCAGGACGTCGGTTTTGCGTTTTTGGTTTTTTGGAATTTTTTCAAGGTATGCTTTTATGGTTACTTCAGAACGACGACAAATTTTGACCACAGTTGGTGAAGGGTATATCAAGCCACCTTTGTCTCTGTAAGCTATTATACTACTTTGGTTCTGATTCAAGGAAACTAAAGCTCCAATACATGTCTTGCATTTTATACGTTTGACTAACGAACTAGACACAAACCCCGCAATGTAGTCTACTGCCCTTTCAGCGAAAAGCGACAAAGTAATCCTTTCAAGGGCTCGATTTAAGTCGTCATGACTTTCAGTTTCATCGATGTCAACATCTTGCTTGTCATCCAACGTTGTCGTCATGTTAATTCTACCCAATGCTGATGAACAGTTCAAGATGGTTATATGTTCTAAAGGAACACAGTTGCCAGTGGAGACATCCATTAACTCCGTGTGTATTAGAATTTTTTTGTAAATCGCTTCGAATAGTCGCGGAGTTGGGTTGTCATTACTACCACCGTGTGAACGTATATTGGCAAAAAACAGTTCTATGTGATCTTGGGAAATCTTATTAAAAGGTATATACTTGATAGAAGAATTATTTTTATCTATTATGTCATGAAACATTCCGATAACACTCTGAATTGCGACACAAAATCCTATGAATCCTGTGTAACGTGGCGAATTAATAAGTTTTACGGTTCGGGTGTCACTTAATTTCACAGTTAAGTTAACAATATAGTTTTTACATGCCTCTAGTTTCTTTAAAACATTGGATGAGTTATCTTTATTAAGAGCTCGTTTAAAGCCGTAGCCATGAACTTTCGAGTCCAGTATGTCAAATAAGTCATTGATCATTAGTAACATTTCTACAGTAGCGTCTACGTCTTGAAATTCTTGAAGTTTCAGTTCCGATTTGCAAAAGTTCAAAGCTGTTGCCACGCTACGGCTAAACAACTGGGCAGCTAGTTTAACTTTCATTACGTTTTGTTTAAATTCAATGTGGGAAAGTCTTAATTTGTTTGCTAAGTGAAACTGCTCCCTTTCCTGGATTTGGTGGAGTAAAGTAATGTAGTTCCACTTTATAGAACCCCCGTCGCTATTTTTAAATTCCCTGTAATATTCGAATGCATTTCTAACTAATTTTAACATATGCACTGGGTCTAAGAATATAAAAACGTGGTTATTGGTTATTGGATGAGGAAAAAAACTCTTCATATTTTGTTCCAATAAACTGCAGCCTAGTAATTTTACCATTGCAATATTTGCCGGACATCCATCAAATGTTACGGCTTTAATAGTGACATTGTTATCATGACATAAAGAAATGGCCTGTATCACGAGATTACGCTTTTGTTCAGCATTAGTGCCGTTTGTAAGAAAGTACCCTATAGGTACCTTGAATCGTTTGTTTAGCCCAACAACAAGCAATACCAATGCTTCAGTGCATTCACTGGAGCAATCGGTTTGAATTTCTCCGCCAAAGTCCACATATCCAAAAGTGCGTTGTGTCGAGGGAACGTATTCAACTTTGGATTTTATTTTAATCTCGTCAAATACTAAAGTGGCGTTTAATTCTCCTTCGCATTGAGCAGCTTTGTTTTTTAGAGCGCTAAAAGCTTCTTTGGTGAAGCCTGGTCTACCATCTACGGTTTGGTACCATTTGCTTAGTGTCTTGATAGATGGAAGACACGTTTGGAAAGTTTTCCTTACATATTTGTATGCCTTAACGGAATAGAAATTTAATGTAAGGGCAAAAGTTCTAAGTTCCGGTGAATATTTTTTCCTAATCGTAATTCGTTTTTTATTCGATTTCATAACTTGTCTTTTTACTAATTCCCTATTGGTTACCCCAATTTTACTCAGTAAATCTGCATTACATGAATTGATTAGGTTTTGATTTTCGAGCTCGCTTAAAATGTTTTTAAGGGAAACCAGTCTTTTACGCATGTATCGAGTTTTTTCTCTTAAGTTTTTTATACTTTTATTTTTTTGCAACATCTTGTCAGATAACTCGATAATTCTTCTGCACAAACGTTTTTTGATGGGTGTCGCATAGTCTGACGGACTTCCAGGAAAAGGTTTAATTTTTTTCGGTGTTGAAGTAAATGATGGCGATTTCAAGGAGTTTTCGTTTGGAACTTGTTTTGTGGTACCGAGTGGGGACACTGGCGAATTTGTTTTAATTTGTTTTGCAGTTGAAGTAGATGCTTTAGGTAGATCTTTTATTTTTACCATCACTTCCGGCCTTGACGTGCTAGGCATTGGGACATCTGAGTCAACCGCGTTACTCTGAAAATAAAATAGAATATTTATCTACCTTTTTTATCTTCTACCTACTCTTTAGGCCAAGGTGTTAAACGGAATACTTACCAAAAGAGGCAAATACATTGTTGGTACTGCCGAACTTAGTAGCCGGCGACGGTTTTTCATAGGCATAAAACAATCTTCAGTAAAATGCCGTGAACATATTACACTATGTGTTGATGGGAACCAGTTCTCTCGCTTGGTTGCAATAATCCATTTATTTTTTATATCAGGATCTTGTGGGTACCTAAAATCAATTATCGTTTCACAATTAAGTCTCTATTGTAATTAGTGATTCAAAAGATCTTCGTGTAAATAGTAGGTATAGGTTTTTGCTTTATCGAATAATTTGTGTCATAGGATTTGGTGCATCACTAGTGATGTTTACCAAATAATAGATGAAAAAAGAAAGCTAAAAAATTACATTGAGAAGAAAGGGACGCAAACATAAAAGACATCAACGAGAGTCTTTGCACCTTTTTTCACCTACAAGTATGACCAGTATAAGATGAACTCCGGTAAATAATATCAGAAAATAATTCTAATTATGATTATGTAACTATTAACTTACCGATGAAATGTTATGCCATCTTTCCGGAAACTTGAAGTTTGGCTATTGTTACCACACCAACGTATTGTGCAAGGGGCCATTATAATATTTATTTTCACCAATTTTTATTTACTAACGCGGAAGTGTTTACGGCTCACAGAAGTGGTCGAAACTGAATCGAAATTGTTGAGTGATGAACTATATCAGATCTATAAGTCTGATGTGTTGACAGACATTGGTCGCCTGTTATTAGGCGTCTATGGGTTATATGGTCGCTGCTTATGGCGGTGGCTCATGGACTGTCTGGGGCGGTATATCCGCGAGCGGCAAAACTCAACTTGAGGTTGTTACAGGACCACGGCTGCCAACATTAAATGCTGAAAGGTACATTCGTGAGTGCTTAGAACCTCACGTGATACCATACGCGGACTATGTGGGCCCAAATTTCCTTTTTATGCATGATAATGCAAGAGCCCATGCGGCCGGCATCGTCAGGGAATATCTTCGGGATGTGAACATCACAGTTATGGACTGGCCAGCCAGAAGCCCAGACATGAACCCCATTGAGCACATGTGGGACGAGCTAAAAAGACGTGTTAGGGCTCGTCAGCCAGTTGCCCAGACGATGCAGGAGTTGAAAACTGCCATAGAAGAGGAATGGGAGATGATCCCTCAAAATTTCATAGAGCGGTTGATAAACTCTATGCCTAATCGTATGAGAGCTGTGGTAGATGCCCATGGAGGCAACACGCGTTATTAAATTAAACCTTTATTTGATAAAACATGTTTTTTATTCAAAAATCAATTGCCTTTAACAAGGCGCATATCCGACTTGTTAGGCGTAGCTCCATGTCGTATGGTATTCTGAATTCAAATTTAAAACAATACGATCGAAAAAGATGGTAAAATGTATCAGGTTTAAAACTGCATCAACAGTTTTTGTTCAATCTAGCAATCATATTTCGGTAGGGGCCATCGAAACCTAAACTCTAAGGTGGGCCAATAGATGTGTCCAGAAGTGTATTTGTATATATTCATATTAGTGTATCGTTTGTGATTTTATGTATTTTGTTTTCTCTTTTAGTCTTACACACGTTGTCTACATCTCTTTATCTACTTTCCTATCGCAGGTATGCTGCAAGAGATTTCTTTAGAAATAAGCATCACCTTTGTATGTATTTTTCTGTTCCTTTCTTCTTGTCTGTTTATATGTGTGTACATAAACTGTTAAATAAATAAATAAATACATTGTGTAGAAAGTATGAAAAAATAATAGAAAGATTAAAATAAATAAAATAAAAATATTTAACAATAATATTCACGATTTTTAAACAATAATAAAATTAATAGTGATTTAATATAAGAAATGTAATGTCAAAGATAAAAATATTAAAATCAATATTCACTTGATTACTTGTAGAATACATGTCAATGATAATTAATTAAAAATACAAATAGCAAATATCGCACAAATACATCATTTGTCAACTAATGAACTCCTCAATACTGTAATAAATATGTCCTTAATTTGTTTTTGAATAAGTTTGCACTGGTTATGCTTTTAAATTCTAACGGCAACTTGTTATACAAGAAGACAGATTGATATCTGGGACTATGACGAACCACTTTCAATTTGGGTTGAATTGTGTTAGGTAAGTCCTACGAGTACTATCTCTCGCCTGTCTTTGCTCTTCGGTTTCAAATTTGTGCAAATTCCTAAGTTGGTTAGCAACACAAGATAGCAGAGACATGGCACCGTTAGAATTTTTAGTCTTATGAATTGATCCTTGCACGATTCTGTCTGTTAAATGCGAAGCATTGTCCTTAAAGCTCTTTTTTGAATGACAAATGCTGACTGGATATTGTATTTGTAGCTGTTGACCCAAAACTCATTACTATATCTGAGCCTGGACTCAACCAAAGCGAAATACACCCTTCTAAGTTAAGGTAAAGTTTAGGTCTTCCCTCAGGGTTCTAATTGCATAGCATGCCGAGCTAACAGACTTGGTAATAGACAAAATCTCAACTTTCCAGTTTAATAAAGCGTCAATGTGAACACCTAGGAATTTGATATTATCAACTACTTCGACTTTGTTACCACAAGATACCAGCTCTAACTTAGAGTTATTTCGCACCGTCGGCTTGAATAATACACACGCGTATGTTATTTTCAAGAAGTAAATTACAATAATGTTAGATTAAGTTAGTTTTTCAATAAACTCTCTAAGTATTATCAGTCTTTGTTTATATAGGTTTCAAAAGTGAACTTTATTCTGGCCCACCCTGCATAAATTTGAACCCTGTCAGTCAAAAATATGATAGATTAAAAATATTTCAATTTTGTTGGTGGTGGTGTTAAATTGGTTTTTGGGTGATGTCTCTGAGTGTGGAAATTGGTGATTACATTGTTGTATTGGGTTCCCACCTGTAAAAACAAATTAAGTGATAATGTTGTCATTACCGAAAACAAGATAAGTTACTATTTGTTTTACCATTGTCTATAGAGCGACGCCGCGGAAGAAACTCCGATGCGCAACAACCACAGCATCCGCAACATGCGCAGCATCAGCAACATGCGCAACATCAGCAACATGCGCAACACCAGCAACATGCGCAACATCAGCAACATGCGCAACACCAGCAACATGCGCAACATCAACAACATGCGCAACATCAACAACATGCGCAACATCAACAACATGCGCAACATCAACAACATGCGCAGCACCAACAACATGCTCAGCATCAGCAACATTCACAACACTTACAAAATTCACAGCACGCACCTTCAGTGGCGCCGACGCCACCGTCGTCCTCACACGGCCCTAGCTCAGGAACTCTCAACTGGAGAGAGGAAATTCTCGAGTCCAAGAAGTTTAACTCTCATGATAAGTAAGTAAATATACTGTGTGACTTGCATTTCTAGCATTTTCTTATCCAGTTTTCAAAAATTTCTGTGCTCTGTGTTATAGAAATCCAGAGAATTCCAAATCGCGCAACAAACATACTTCAGACTCGTCCACATCGCAGCCCGGGATAATAATGTTGCCACAGGCTTCGATAACACACATGCAGAAAGATATGGGGTAAATTCCGTTGTTGATCTTGCAGCAGTAACATACAGTGGATGCGTATGTTTTTAATTATGTACTCTTTTCAGGAGGGGAGGCTCAGTGGAGACACAAAAAATATTGTTTGATCATCAGAATCCATCCAAACCTATAATTGTACAAACTAGTCCAAATAAAATAGACATAAGAATGGAGAGAGGTAAGCACAATAAGCAAAAATATTTTACTAGTAGTTATGCAAAACAGGTCAAGCATGAGTTACACTTGCATTAGCACGAGCAAGACTACTGGGTCAAATTTTCATCGTACTGGTAGTTAAATTTCTAATATAAATTCGAAAATATTTTAATCCCTGTCATTTTCGTCATGAACTTATAGACGGAACGTGTTAATTTGCTTTACAATACCTTTTTTCCTGTTTTCGTGCTTGGACCTATCCCAAAAGCTCAATGACAAACATAATAACGCCAACGTTCGTGGCTGCCGCGGTCATAAAAAGCGGGAGTGAGATGACACGAGACTAGAAATTCGTACTTTGCCGTTCCACTCGCACGGTTTATGCCCGCGACTGCAATGAGCCGTTGCGAATAGTGAAACAAGTTTGTCCGGTAGGAATGAAAGAGAGTTCGTCTCGCGGAAGCGCCGGCTACGAGGCCAATGACGCGGCGCGCGCGGTCCGACACCGCGCCCTGCTGCAAGAGGTGGACCGCCTCGACGTCATTCTACAGACGCACATACTGAGGGGCCCGCTCGGGCTTGCGCAACATTGGCCCGATGTCACCGAAACAAGGTACATACAAAAAAAATCTCAGGTTCTAAAGAGTCGGTGTTGAGTGTGTTGAATTTTTATGAACTCCAATGCTGCGCATGTGTTGTATCTCAGCTCACTTTTACATGGTAGCACAGATGCAATTACCTGCGCTAGTGGCTAAAATTGCCATGTTCCATGTATCGTGTACAAGCAACATACTGCTGATTTGTCTTATGTAGCTGGAAATATAGTTTAGAATTGATTGTGGATAAAATTATTTTATTGTTTTCAGGGCTTTGTTACAAAAGGCACTACACCGACTCCTCATGTCAGATCTTAAGTACTGTCAAGCTGATAATATTGAACATCATTTTTGGAAAATTTTATACTATAACTTCATAGAACCCTTAAGAAAGAGTTTTACTCAAATTACGCCAGAAGACAAGCCAGAAATAGTGAAATTGATCAATGTTATTATCGAAGAAGGAAACACATTTTTTGAAAACCTAGTGCAAATGTTGGAGAAAACTTATAAGTTTAATGTTGATGATTACATAAATGATAATCATGTGTTGCCTCCCAAAGGTCTTGGGTACGTGGGTTTGGCTTTAATATCAGTTCAAAAAATTTACGTCTTTTTGGGGGATTTAGCACGATATAAGGAACAAGTGAATGAGACAAATAATTATTCTAAGAGTAAATTTTGGTACACTAAAGCTCAACAAATCAATCCTAAGAATGGCAGACCATACAATCAGTTAGCTATACTAGCAATATATGCGGTAAGTGTTTGATTACTTATTATACTTAGACCACTTGCACGTTTAGTTGGGTTAATTAAATAAATGTAGAATGTGTAAACCCGGAGTTAAGTAATTAACATTTTAACTCTTATTACGCGTTGCGCCACTAAAAAGTAACACTGGGTTAGTTAACCTGACATTTGTGTTTTTGGAGTTGGGAACATTGCAGTTCCATCAACGAAATTTAAAATAGAATTGCAATGTCTGTGCCCTGATAAGTAATCCAATCAAAAATCAATGAATGGAACTTGTATACCCATCTCTTTTACACTTTTAAGATGTTACTTGTATACCCATCTCTTGAACTCTTTTACGATACGTAATAATTTCTTGTCTTTGAATTTTATAACATGACATTTAATTTTAATCATATAATTTCATTATCAGTTATTCTGTGGTTTCCATGGAGATATTGTTTATTGATTGACGAAAACGTCAAATAAGCAAAAATATATTTTAAGTTTTTTTTAATAATTTGTATTTACTTTTATTCGAGTTCATGAACATATGATCTGCTGATCTAGTACCGAATTTTCACTTACTATAACGTCGAATAATATAAAATACAAAAGAAGTTATCAGCGTTACTTCATAACCTCAATTTATTTGGTTATTACTTACACCAGAGTTTAGCAACTTAACTCTCCCACATCGGTGGGTTAAATATTTAAAAGTTAACCCTAGGTTTACCATAACTGTTGGTGGCGCAAGATGAATGATTAATCTTGAGTTAGCTGTTAACTGGCGAGTTATTTAAGATAACCCATAAACGTGCAAGTGGGCCTTATTCATTTAAACCCACTAAACGTGCAAGTAGGCGTTAACCCTCCCACATAGTTGGGTTAAATAGTGCCAATTTCACCGACGAAACTGAACGTGATCAGAATATCTAAACTACGTTCAAGAGCTGTCAGTGTCAATATTCCACAACAATGATGACACTGACAGCTCTTGAACGCGGTTTAGATGTGCTGATCGCGTTCAGTTGCATTTGTGAAATCCGCCCTTAAAAATTAAACCCTAGGTTTACCTCTAGCTCTTGGTGGCCGCAAGATGAATTATTGGATTAACCCTGAATTAGCTGTTAACTCCGAGTTATTTAGGATAACCCATGAACGTGCAAGTAAGCCTTACTAATTAAATACTGCTAATTTATATATAATAAATATAAATGTTATTTTCAGAGAAGAAAATTAGATGCTGTTTACTATTACATGAGAAGTCTAATGTCCTCCAATCCATTTCATTCTGCACGAGAAAGTTTGCTTTCACTATTCGATGAAAACAGGAAAAAGGTTTGTTCTGAATAATACTTTTATAACGGAATGCTAAGCGATGACGTCAACTCATTTGTTTGATTTGATTTGTTTGTGTAGTACGAGGCAGCAGAGCGCAAGCGTCGAGCTGCTTTAGAGGTATCCAAGAATGCTGAAAGTAGTGCGCCGGGCACAGCCACCGCTGGCAACGCAGAGAACACAGCGGGCATGAAGAGAGAGGTGTGGGTGCGGCCCAGCGGACACAGGACCACCACCTTCCGTCCCGCCTCCAGGGACGAACAACTGGCTTCTATGACTTCCGTCGAGGTAAACATCACTGGCAATAAATTATTCTTGAATTACGAAAACCACACTTATTGCTACGACATAAAGGAGCTGTCAATGTAAAATTCTTGGAGGGCCGGTTGACTGTCTTCATAGGCTGCTGGACATAGGCCTCCCTGAAGCACCGCCACCGGTTGACTGTACTATATTTTAATTGCTAGACCATGTGATGCTGAAATTGTTTTCGTTCTCTGTCCTCTTTTTGTTAAAGACGCTCGTTCTCTTTCGATCTCTTTCTCTCACTATTTATCTTTTAATTTTTTTTGCTAATAAATGGCGAAGTATATTGGTATTTTTTTCTCTCATTGTTACAGTTGAACAAAAATTTCATTACCAGTTATCTACACGTTCACGGGAAGCTCATCACTAAAATAGGGTAAGTTGCGTATTTATTAGATATTTTTATTTTATATTTATAATAAGAACATAATATATATTTATCGAATCTAATTGATGCGACCGCTCATGTCCTAATAGCGATAACCGTTCGGATCGTAAATATTTTGGAAAGTATAAGTAAGTATATTACACTCTATTTTAACACCAAGAAGCTTTATTAATAAATTGTTTCAAAAAGACTTTTTATCAATATTATGTACTCCTCGTGCATTGATTATTTTAGCGTGGCCCTTTTCCATTGGAATAAATGTTACCCCTTTCTAAATGTAGGAGAATCCTAAGTTTTTTGCAAATTTAACACGTTCAACGCCACGGAATAAAATGATGAATTTCCATTCAGGCCATGTCGGACAATGTTGGGCGACATGAGTTACCTTCATATTTATAAATATTTCCGCAGTTATGTCAATGTTTTGTAAGTTAAAAATGCATAAATATGCATTTTAATAAATATTATTTATTATTCGTTTATTTATTTTCTTTCTTATCTATTTACATTTTTAAATATTTCTAATAAAAATATATACAAAAAAACATTTAAAAATATAAAAAAATAGAGGTCCGCCGGTATCGGGAGCAGGGTCCAAGCTACCGGTGGTTAGGGCTGCAGAGACAGGAACCTCCTCACAATACGAGCCGTATCGAGGAGTACTGCCTTCTGGATCAGGCTCTTGATCCAACCGCCTAACGACAGCCTCGAGAGATGTTGGTCGAGGTTTTCGGCCATCAGGCCATTGGCCGTTACAACAATCGGCACAATGACAGCCGAGGTCACATTCCACATGTCAACAACCTCGTGTGCTAAGTCGAGATATTTTATTTGTTTCTCTTTCTCAGCTTTCACGAGGTTCTCGTCATGTGGAATGGTAACATCGATAATAATCATTGCGCGGCGCGCTAATCGATCTATCACCACTATATCAGGCTTATTGGCGACAATAGTCCTGTCAGTGATGATAGACCGATCCCAGTACAACGTGACATGGTCATTTTCAAGAACTGGGTCGGGCACATACTTGTAATACGGTACCTCAGAGTCTACAAGTTTGTATTTCAAAGCAAGTTGCTGGTGAATAATCCTGGCCACTTGGTTATGCCTGTGCAAGTACTCGCCGTTAGCCAGACGAGAACAACCAGAGATAATATGTCTGATGGACTCACCCGGACGGTGGCATGCCCGACACACGTCAACCGTCCCGTCCTTCATAATATGTCTCCGGTAGTTATTCGTCAAAATAACTTCGTCCATAATTGCACAGACGAAACCTTCAGTTTCCCCAAAGAGGTCACCGAAACGTAGCCAGGATACGGACGCGGACGCTAAGAAATCTACACTGGGCTCGTGTAGAGCCCGATAGAAGCGTCCGTGAAGCTCCTTGCTTTGCCATACCTGCTTGCGGACATCTGTAGTAAGTACTACAGGTTTGCGCCAGTTCTCTTTAGCCACGGAGAGCGGGGTGAGCCCGTTGTCCACTGCGACCACATCACGGTGCATACCCACGTCGGCGTTTAAAAAATATTCCCTGAGGTTGCACACCTCGCGGTTGTGGAGGGTCTTCGCATTTAAAAAACCTCGACCCCCGCACTTCCGCGGGATGTACAGTCTCATTTATTATTATTATTAAAAAATTAAATATTATTAATAAAACGAAAAGTCGATTTTTAGTCAATTTCAAATTTTTTGTGTGGCTTATAGGGAAAGTTAAATGTCGCCCAGCATTGTCCGACATGGCGTTGAACGTGTTAATAATCACCATCATATTATTCAAACTCGGTAATCATCAAGAACCCTAATATTGGCTAAATGGGAAAGAAGAACCTTGGAATAGAGCATGGAAATTGGTGAATTATGTTAAAAAATATTGGACCCTCACACTGACATGATGAGCGTTTTTACAGTGTGTGTAGTGAGAGTCAATTTCAGCAAAATTATTGCTCAGGAATTTATTATTATTTATTTTATTAGCATTAGTTAATAATTACGAATTAACTTCCACTGCCATTTTCCATTGTCTCCCGAAGCATGAGAAATGCCAATAGACATGACATACGGCGGAAGGAAGTTAGGCCGAAGTTAGAAGAACAAAAGCTATATACAGGGTGGCTGGAACATTGACGTCCAAAAAAAAAAAAATTGGTATCTCATATCTTGGGGTATTCGAATCATCCCCATGCGACTTTTCGTAGTTTTGGAGTTATGAATTTTTTTCTGAATTTTCGAGAATTTTCGACCTGACCAATTTAAAAAAAATTCTAAAAAAAAGATAAAGCCTGTCGAGGTTTTTTTTTTTATTTTTTTGCATCTGAATCTTCATTCTTCTTCTACTTTTATGCATAAAATAATCAGCTTCGTAACTATGATGAAAGTTATGAAAATGTTGGTCTAAAGTGAAAAATTTACGTTCGGTGAATTATGAAATAAATTTTCAAATTTAAATTAAAACTCTAAATAGGTGATTTCATGGTTCCTAAGTAGGCCTCAAAAATGCGCCAGACTCTCAGCTCTTATAATCATTAAAAGTGTAGTACTTAATGGGATACTTTGGCTAAAATCGGCCTTCAAAGACAGCGAGGTGGAAAATTCTTAAAATCATCTGATTAAAAAAAAATTTTTTTGCCCATTTTGTCGTTCAAGTAAATTAGTTTGTTAACTAACCAAAAATGACTGTAGGAAAGCTAAAATTTAAACAATTGGAGTTTTTTTTTTAGTTAAAGAAAGAAGAGTTTTTAGTTTAAGTTTAATGAATTTTGCACGATCCGTTCTCGCGGATTTTAAACGTGGCCGCAACTCTTTTACCTGTAATAACAATGGGCCGAGAGGATATTTTTTTTGGACGTCAGTTGTCCGGCCACCCTGTATAGGTCTGATTTATTGATTAGATTTTATTTATTAATTTTATTATTCTTAAGTACATTATTTTATCCGAATAACCGACCGGCACTTTTAAAATTGCGTCTTTTTATAATTTTTTACCTGTCAGAATGGAGACGTTTTACGAGAGCGCGAGTATGATGCTGCGTCAGTTCCGCGCTCTCCTCCACCGCCAGCCACTGCCAACACCTGCCGCGCGACTGTTGCAACTCACGGCGCTCAATATGTTCGCCGTTGAGACCACTGCCGCATCACTTAAAGGTAATTTAATTTTAACATTATTTAATGGCGCCGTTGTAGATTTAGACCTGAAATAAAGAAAGAATAACATTTATTTGCCAACAATAAAAAAGTGAAATGTTTTAAGAGGGCTGTCGCATTTTGTCACCTCTCTCGCTCACACGGGACCAAATTTTTATGAATGTTAAATGAAAAGATACCTTTTTGAAAAATGTAATCAATTGGCGAACTAATAAATAATATTAATTTAATAGGTAATTTTTAAAAACACATTTTTATTGTGGCAATTATTTATTTATCTCAAAAAAGGATCATAATACTTATTGAGTTTATTAGATAACACAATAGAAATGTGTTTTGTTAATTATCTAATAAATGACTATTATTTATTAGTTCGCCAATTGATTACATTTTTCAAAAAAAAAAAATCTTTTCATTTAACATTCTTAAAAATTTGGTGAGCGTGTGAACGAGACAGGTGATGTCCCCTGGAGTCCCCATTAGGACTTCCGAATTCGGTTATAAAGCGATCGCTATGTCCAGAGACCAGACTGCAGCCCCAGATGAATGAACGAAAACGAAGCAAAAGGAGTATGTTAGGATCGTAGCAGGCGGCGTTCTATAGTTTCTGCTAACCCCCATGCGTTCAAGGCGTAAGTTTATGTGTGTATGATTTTATATATACTTAACTGAGGACTAAACCAGTGATCTTTTTGTCCAAATTTGCACTCGCCCGTATTTTTTTTATTTTACTTTTGTGTCTTGACATGAGATTTTTTCCTATTACAATGTTCTTGAAAAGCTGGAATGGAACTTATGGAACCTGTGCCTTTTTGGGAGAGATCGACAAATCGAGATGGAAATACGTTTGAGGCATATATTAAATCTCATAAATCTAATCGTAATGAAGATCAAGATTTTAATCACGTTTTAGTTATCATTTCGCAAATAGGTTAGGTTAGGTAATAGGTTATTTCAATAAAGTACAACGGTATATTTAACTAGGCACGTAAATCGTTATTACGTGCATTTCTAGACGCCACTGCCTTTTGATCTTTGTCAGAATTTAAATGTTGGTGCAAACTGGCTTCGTATTTATAAATACCGTTGCACAGTTCAGAAGACACATATAAAATAATTGTATGGTAACTATTGCCTTTAGACATCCATGATTAATAGGTCCAACAAAGTATTTTTTAAATCGAATTGTTGAAGCCATAAACCCACTCGGGATAGTTTAAGGGTCAAGTTCACCAAGCTCTGACTGATAGTTACTAAATGCCCCATTAAGCACGTTGACATGCTGTCTGCAGGCTGACGCGGATTTGGGCGGGCCGCACCGCATTACAAAAATCCTCCTACATCACTTTCGTTCATTTTGTATGAACCACCGCTCACTACCAGCAGCGCTTGCACTGGGCCTCGACGCGGCTATAATGTGCGCTTTGCTTTACTATGCAAAACAGTAAAATGACAGCCATTGCACTGAATAGGAGTAATGTTTAAACTAAAAGCGCTTGGCGAACTTTGCCCGTAATCTGCTATAGTTAATTGGTTAATTTAGTCTGAATGTCAACTGTTACTGATTAATTTATTTGCTGAATATCGTAATGCAGATTATATTTTAGATGACCCTTAAACAAAACGGCAATTTTTATTACGAAATTTTCCAATACTTGCGCCCAAAGCATAATGGTAACTCATAAAATTCCCCGCAAGAACAATTTGGTTTTGTTGTTTCTTCTTTCTTTTATGAACCTTGATGAGATTAATAATCTGCTAAGAATGTTAAAATGTTTACGCGGTCGATGACTGGGAAACCTTTTTCGTACTTAAGTATTGTGTTTTTTAAAGTTAGGTAATATATGACTTTTTTTTGAAGAATTGTTTGTTGTAGATAAATAATGTAACACAACGTTTTGAATGCTTCTTGTCATAGCGACAACTAATATCGAGAAAATCTATGACAATTTTGCGTTAAACCTAGATTTGCTTAGTCAACAATGTAAGTCCTTTAGCCTACTAAACTAATTTTAAGTTTGTTATAAACTACCAGTGTAGTACTTTATTTGTTAGGCAAATTGTCAACTATTGCATAAAAATTTAAGTTGGCGGCTTTACCGTTACATTTTTATTTACGTTCGGTCGTTTGATTTGCGCACTTTGAGTAGCGCATGTTTAGTACCAGCAGGCTTTGTCATGATCATGTTTTCGCTGCAATATTTGAAATTACAGATCACATCTTGTTACTTTTTTCGAGAAATTGATAGAACACGTTAGAAACAGAATGTAGATGGTGTTACGGTGACGAAGTGTTGTGTACTGCTGATATTTGGTGGTGGAGTTGTTCTAGCATTTTGTCGGCCATTATTGCTAACTCATTTAATTCTGTTTTCTTGGCTATAGTTTCGCTCACAGCTGCACAGATAGAATGGCGCGTACAGACGGCGGTAGGTGCTTCGTCCATATAACACGCAGCGTGTTCTCAGCAATGTTGTTACCGGCTAAATTTAGCATGTGGCGTAGCAATTGCGAAGGCTTCAAATCTCCAAGTTCCACGTTAGACAGTAGCCGCTCGAGTTTAGTGTGGTCGCTCTCGTCGTAGGTTTGGATGAGCCTCATCTTCATGGTAGCGTATCTATTGTTTTCTGTTGCATTTTTGGTATCGAACATGATGTCTTGAATTTCGTCTAGATCTTGTAGGCGGAGCGGAGCTGAGCGACGAGTCCGAAGATAGTAGGCATGCGCGGCGCTGCTGATCTTGTCAACATAATGTTTTCCAGTTGGTTTTCATATCATCATAAATAAAATTGTTGAATTTGACAGATGTCATTCTTAGTTTTTGGATTATATTTTAGTTTTTAGGTCGAGTTGGCGGATGAGCAGCACTGATAGTTCCTTGTCACTTAGTTTTCCAGCAGACACGATCGCTTCAAATTGCTGGAACCAAAGCTTGATTCTGTTTCTCCATAGAGGCGGTATCCGTTGGTTGTACGAGACGGCTGACAGTTCGTGCGAATCTTTTTGCGGTTATGATGTTTCGCTTCCATCGTTCAGTTTCGAAATAGTCGGGGTCAATATTGCTTCTTGGAGTTTTATCACGTCGGGGTCACCACCGTTAGATGACCCCGACCGATTGAGATGCAAATGCAGGTTGAGTGTGGAATGAATGTATTTCCAAAAATCGGTTCCTTATATACCAAATCTGTTGCAGAAATTAGTACATAGTGGGTACATATAAAAAATTAGTTTGAACACAATAATGTTAAATATAAATAAATACATAAATATAAATAATATATGTTAAATATAAATATCCTACATGCTGTATTTTGCCTGTGAGGATGCTATTCCGCTACAAACATATTTTGATGTTAAAAATTCGGCACTTATATTGTTGAAAGAAGAAAAATCAGTTCGGTCAGAAAATTACGTTTTGGTTTTCGGATAGTAAATCCTCGGTCAAAAAGTAATTTCGTTGTAATAATAATTATTCGTTATATTGATGACGTTTTTATACCGCCATTGATTTGCGTTATTTTATTACAAAGAGGAGGCATTATTAACTCAAGTAAATTCTGCGCAATAATAGTACAAACACAACATAACGGAGAATCCAACATGACGGCTTCGTTAATTGCATTGAATAGGAGTAATAATAGTCACGCGTTTGTCCCGATAAGAAATAAGAGTTTTTTATATGGTCAAAGGATTTTACTATGGAGCAGACTGACAAATTAATTATCTAGAATAGTGAGTCATGGATGTTTCTCATGTGTGTCTGAAAATTGAAGTGTCTGTTTGTAATGTCAAAATAACAGCATTTTAGGGTTCCGTAGTATAGTTTCGCCATGTCCGTCTGTCGGTCTGTCCGCGGCTTAGCTCAGAGACTTAGTACTAGAAAGCTGTAATTTGGCACAGGTATTCATTTTAATCATGCCGGCAAAATGGTAAAATAAAATCTTGAAAAATATTTATTTAGGACGCCTTCTGGGGATGACTTTTTTTTTCGTCTATCTCATGGTGTGGGGTGTCGTTGGATAGCCCATTCAGAAGTATTGCGGGTGTGTAAAAACCATTTTCCGATTCAGGGATCGGTTTGCGAAACATTAAAATTTAAAATGCAAATTTTTGTTAGAGTCAAATGTGCCCCCACACCCTCACCAGCTAAATGGTTGTTTTTGGATATGTGAAAAAAATCACGGCAGCTTTATATGTAATATAACGAAGTTACAAGGAAAACTATCACAGCTGAGTAGGCTTTACAAGTTAACGAGTAATAGTCGGCCAACTTACATTTGCAGTAGGAATGTATTTGAGAATATGTTTTTCAACTACAATGTTAAGTTTGTTCTTGGGATAAATTCATACCAACTACGGAACCCTTCACTGTGCGTTGTGCGAAACGCACTTGGCCGGTTTTTTTTTGCTAAATGCATATGAAAGTGTATACGGTACTTATAACATAAAAACAATTTAAAAAAATTTTGTCTGTCTGTTCCGGCTAATCTCCGAAACGGCAGGACCAATTTTGTCGGGACTGTCACTGACAGATAGCTGATGTTGTAAGTAACTAGGATATTTTTATTTTAGGAAAGAGATAGGTTTTCACGCAAAAAAAAATCCATTAAATTGTGAAAAAAATCCGATTCAAATATACAAGGTGTAATTTTAATTATTGTTAACCTCTTAAGGGGTCATTGTACTCATCGTTATGGACAACTTTTACTATGGGACCAAACCCCAAATCGAGAAAAAAAAATCAGGTGTTCCCTACATTTTGACCAAGTTAAGCGAACATAAATGTAGGGAAAAGCTGATTTTTTTCACGATTTTAGGTTTGATCCCATAGTAAAAGTTGTTTATAATGATAAGTACAATGACCCCTTAAGAAATTAACAGTGATTAAAATTACACTTTGTATATTGACATCCACGCGGGCGAAGCCGCAGGCAACACCTAGTTATAAAAATGTTAAATAAATGGAATTTAAGTTAAAAATATAGAGATGAATTTAAATACTTCTGACCGTGTTTATGTACTCGTAAATAACTTTTGTAGACATTTAAAAAACAATGAAGACGAACTGCTCGTATTCAAGTAAATGGTAAAAACACCGTTTTATTCTGATCATCAAGTCTATAAAATTGCTTAATTTACTGTTCGGACTTTAATAAAAAGTTCTAGATAAATGGTTATTTAAAAAAATAAGAATGTTGTGTGCTATAAAAGGTAATTAAGTACTCGGTTCGCACAGTACGTCGATTTTGTTTTCTAATAAAAAAGATTATTTTATGGTGAACTTAATTGAACGAAACATTAAAATTACATGCAATAACAGGTCAGATGAATTGGAAATTATTATTGATTCATTCGCTGTCGCAAATGTACTTTTTATGTTTTATGAACAGCAATAATATTAGGTAGGTGAAAGGTGGGAAGATGAAGTTAAGGTGCGACTGTTACGGTCTGTCGACGTCGCCAGTGGATATTGGTGGCATCACAACATGTCACCTCATATAATTATCATAAATGTCTCAAAATATGTCATCTTGCAATGTATTTATAATTTATACCGTGTTCACCAATAAAGATTTAATTGACTGATTGATGCCACGATGTCATCGATTGCAATCTAGTTGCCTTTAGGTAGAAAATGTGTAGGTACCTTAATTCATTTTTGATACGATTTTGATAATTTCAAGTTGTAAATTAATTAATTGAATAAACATGTGCACCCGCCAATGCCAATGGAGCTTATAAAAAAATGCAAAATTAAGTTCCTTTCACAAAAAAAAAAAACGGCCCATTACTTGTAGGACCATGCTTAGTGTAGGGTTCCATAATCGGGAATATTGATTTTAAGGACAGCAAAATTAAGTTTGTATTTCATGGTACAGGCGCTACCATGTGCCATGAAATACAAACTTATTTTTGCAAAAGTCATGATGGTTTTCAAAGAATAAATATGACATTTGCACTGACTTTTACTGTTCTTTTGTGTTTACAAATTATATGTTAATTAATGTTCTCGAAAGAGTCTGTTTTTGTGAGGCTGGAAATCTCGGTCATTTACGTGACGTGATGTTTAGTAACTCTATTATCTCCATGAGTTTGATTTTATTATATCATAACAATAAAGATTATTAAATAAAAATGGTCAAAGTTATAACTAACTGCAACCCCTTTATGACATATTATGTGCCACCCTGTATTTGTCAAAGAAAATGTGTGTAAAACAAAGTTATTTTTGCAGTTGTAACCGAACTGACGGAAATCTTGACCTTTTCTCATAAAACATTTTCTTATCTGGGGTCCCATTTGGGATTACAAAAAAAGGATGAAAAAGGTGAAAAGTAAAAATAACAGGTAGATACATAAATTATTCGTAACTGCAATTTTATGAGGATCCCCAAGGATTGCGTTAAGTCAGGAGGTATATCTGTTTAGTGTTCATATTAACTCTTAGACAGTTAGATTTTATGGGCTTTGAATCCACTGAAAGCACTTTATTTAGAACAAAAATATATTCATTAAGTAATGGAAACTCAATGGTGTACACGTATTCGATTTACGAAATTAATATATAACGTGAGCTGTAAACGTGGCTATTTCCTGCGGCTCCGTCCGGGCGCAGTAAAGGTTTGTAATTACAAATTACAAGTTATTGGAGGTTGATGCACTGCACTCCGTCGCCGCCGCGCCGCCTGCGCCCGCGCACCGCACAAATGCACACATTTGATGGCGACAGGTTCAACAAACTGACTCGGCGTTGGCACGGTGACGACCACTCTTTTACGCCATTACTCGTAATGATGTTTTGAATTATTATAGAAAAATTATGGCGTTCGAGACCCTTAATTACGACGTTCGGCAAGACGATGCCCTTTGGCAGCGCTTATGTCCGTAAAAGTTCCTGGAAAGATATATGAGATAACGTTTTGTATGTACAAAAATACGACACATAAATCAGTCGGAACATAGATTTTTGATTACGATTAAATGCTTTTATGTAGTCCTATACATTGGAGAATCGTTTCGAGACTCGAACGTGTAAATGCATAGTCAGTTTCAAAGAAACGTAACATGTAGGCTTAGGTGCGCCTATGTACACATTATGTAACACTATCTA
This sequence comes from Fissipunctia ypsillon, assembly GCA_947568875.1. NCBI lineage: Eukaryota > Metazoa > Arthropoda > Insecta > Lepidoptera > Noctuidae > Fissipunctia > Fissipunctia ypsillon. The sequence goes on along the minus strand of OX387654.1, from coordinate 13,103,158 downwards.
TTGCAAGAATGTGGATTTCATTTAAATAGTTGACATACAGAAACACCTTTTATCAGCACCCTTGTGCTATATAATATATTGCTACGCTTTAATTTATTACGACACGTAACGAATTGTACTTGCCAAGTATTTCTGTTAGCCTGTTTATCCAGAAATTTGTTAAGCAGCATAGTAGGTGTTTTGCGTTTGCAGGTGTAATCCGTGCTCTGTATTTTTAGACGACTATTTATATCGAACCGGCTCGAAGCGACCGATGAGCTGTCGGTGGATGATCCAATGACGACGTGTTTCTATCACTATTCATGCACTTCTAGCTTTGTTCCTATATTACTGCAACATGAGAAATGAATATTAATAAAGAAGAAACATAAAACCCATCCGGTCTTAACCTTAACGAACAGAGAGACTAACACATTTTCAATTATGGTGGATGAAGACAGTTGACCATTCCATGCTACAGCAGCTAGCTTTTGTGGTTAAGGAAGCGGTTCTGCTTAATGTATTAGTCATAGGGATAAGCTACTTTGTTAGCTATTCTGAGGAAAAAAATATGATCAAATGAAGAAAAAAAAATATTGTTTCGGATCACGTTCGTTTTATTTCGACGTATGGACCTGTATTGATTACGGAGAAGGCGATGATTCAACAGGTAGCTGGTTCCGGTTGGTCCCGATCGTTTACTGATTAATGCAAACTGCTTTGTGTGAGGTGGATGAGACTCACGATTGTATGTACATACGTAATTATACTTGTTTGCCCGTAAATATAGACTTGGCTGTCGATTACTCTTAACAAATATTTTAATACATGTTTGGTGTTATATTGGCAGGGTTTTGGCTTCTATTTTTTTGTTAAGGAAATATTTGTATGAATTATAACTACGCTTAAATAATTGAGTCGATGAACTTCGTTGGGTGTTTATCCAAGAGTGTAACTTGTAGAATGAAATATCATGTAGGTTCATTAGATTGTTTAGGCCAAAACAGTAGGGGAAGACCAAAGAAACTTTGAGTGGATTGTGTGGAAGATGATATGGCCTAAAAGGGGGTAACTACTGAAATGACGGCTAATATGTAAGTATGAAAGAAAGAGACATGCTGTACCGACCCCAAATTAATTGGGATAAGGGTAGCAGATTGACGATATGTTACATAATGTATTCCTGTTTGCAAAAAGTTATTTTCTAAAACGCCTTTTAATATTTTGGGACTTTATTATTGTGATTAGATCCGATAGAGGGCAACAGCGGCGAACGTTCAGCGTGGCTGGAGTGCGCGCTGGGCGTGTCGCTGCTAATGTTCGGCGCCATGCTGGAGCGATGCTGCGCGCTGCTGCCGGAAGCGCCGCAGTCGCAACACCACACTGATGCACTGCTTCTGCTGCCTGCTATCAAGGTATATTCAATTTTATACAACATTGCTCGTCTCCCTATTACATGGGACTTAAATATAATTGGCGAAATGTGGGTGTACATATTTAAGGTACACCTCTCCCTAATTCTTCGGGAGTTACAGATGTGATGGTATGTTATGTTTATTACAAAATTTTCCGAGTATAAGGTACCAAGATAGACGGTCAGAAAATACATGTAATGTAGGTACACATGAAGTACCAATTCATAAACAATAAACGATATGAATTTCTACCACAGAAATCAAACTGCATTTAAACTGTTTTTAACATAAACACAATTCATAAGGTGTATCGCTTTTATCCATTTATTCTAGTTCTAAAGAAGAACAAAACCACCAGTTTGCCTTAAGCAAAAAGATTAAAATTCCAATATCGCCCAACAAAATTTTATTCTGATGGTATTTTGTAGCTACCTATAGCGCCGTATCGTTTATCTCTTGATTTGTTGGTTACTGTAATACTGAGAGCCAGATCTTGTTTTTTATAAACGTTTAGAGATGTACAGTTAAAAAAAAACAATTACTTTGGAATTCTGGTGTAACATGTAATTAAGAAAATAGCCGTGTGCGCGCGTTAATTTGATAATAATTTATTAAGTATGACGTTTCATAATAGTTATTTATATTTTAAGGTGTGGTCCGACTGGATGTTATGCCACAGTAGTGTATGGAATCCACCTCCATCATTTGACAGTTTTGAAATCGGGTGAGTTTAAATTTTTTACCGTTATGTTACCTGTATCTGTAAATATGATTTTATGGTTAACTGTTTATTTTTGTTTAGAGCCGATACCGACCCGTGGGACTGGCTTGCAAAGCTTATGAACATATTGGAATCTCTTGATGACAAGTCGATAGAATTCGAAAACGAAATGAAAGAAGGTGAGGATCCATTGTTGTTTGTTTACACTACGAACAACTTTCCATATTAGGTCGGTTTGTGGACTGTTTGTGAGAACGTTTTATTTGTTGAATGTATTTGTCATTCCTATTCGCGTTATAACACTAAGATAAAATACTTCATTGTATAGTGTGTTTATTTTCTATTTAAAGGGTGCAACGAAATTTGGCCACAATGCTGATTTTTCTCGTCATTAAAAGAAGCTATCTTTGTTTAAAATATGTATGGTAAACGATAAAAGGACAGAGTAGACGTACTTAAAATACAATTCTGCCTTAATAACTGAGTTTCTCTTTTCACTGTTAATATTAAAAGCATTAGTTACATTGTTTGCGACATTCAAATTACAGCGATATATATAATCCCGTCACTTTAATAGCTTCGCCGCGTCGGTATCAATCAATATCAATATAAGTCGGTATCAATGTATCTCGTGTTGCGGTCGCCGTAGGTTCCGCTGATCCCATATTAGGATAAAGAGAACGATAGTGCATGTTTATAACTAGTATATCACCTCTGCCCGGCGCCTGTACATGACCAAGGCACCCGCTGAAAGTTTACACTATAATATATTTATTTATTTATTTATCGAGTTAGCAAAGAAAGCAACTTATTTCTTCTTTTACTTTCTTTCTTTTTTTTTGTTGAACTTGAGCATAAGAGGTTAGAATTACTATTTTAGCAAATGTCATTGATTGGCGTTTGTCGCTAAGTGTTGCAGGACTGGTTAATCGACTCTTTGTTAAAAGCCCGAAAAAGAATGAAACTGTTAATCACAGAACAAAAACACAATTTTCAACGCACCGTTGTTACTAAAGACAAACCATACTCCTGCTGGATCGGGACAGCGCACGTCTGGTCGTTGTAGCGTTGCTTCAGGAGGCCTACGGCCAGTAGTGCAATTTTGAACGTCAACATTTACAAGAAAATATTTCCCCCTCTATTTCGGATCAAATATTTCGGATTCTAGTTGCCCCTTCCAAAAGTAGTTTCCTATGGATAAGTATGGGCAAGAAACTCCATAGTTATTAATAGTTGTTAATTATCATTGTTGTATGTTTACGTAAGGTTACGTATGCGTCCGTCTACCGGAAGACGCGTCGCTGGGCGGGTTTACACCACTCATGTACATGGAGCCAGCAGTGGCCTGGGTGCGAGTGGACCAGCTTGGCCAGCACCACGCCGCAGAGCATGCGCTTAGGATCAGCAAACTGCTGTTCTTCGGCACCGAGTGAGTCCACATGTACCTACTATTGAATCTTTAAGCTATTTATGCAACACTCTTAGACTCCTCTTATTAAATGCTAGCGGTGACATCAGAAGGCTAATTCCCGTAACTACAAACGTTCCAAATTTAGTCGCAATCTCATTTCAGCAACAACCAATGTCAAAAATTTACATAAATGTAAATTTGGGATATATTTGACAGATTGAGACTGAAATTAAAATGCTACCGTTCTGAAAAATACAGGATTGCCCCTTTGGCATCATTTTTTTAACTGCTGTGAGCGTTTCGAAGAGTCAACATCAGTACCAAGCATCTTGATGCGGCATACGGTGAAACGCTGTATGCGGGCGTTTACAGACCTCACCATAATAGATATCTGCCGTAGCCACAAGATTTCCAAAGATATCAGGTAGTGAGCTCTTGAAAACCTCGTCCGGGGAAGTATTATTTTACCTCCATACCTATTTCTTTCACTAAGTTGCAATTCCGTGTTCCGGTTTGGTTTGAACTTTACTCGTTCAACTAACTTTGATGAAAATCTCAAAACTTACTAATGTATAAAGTAGAAGAACTAACATGTATTTTGTGTTGGTTACCCAGGTACTTAGTGGGCGTGGAGCCGCCGGTGCTGAGACTGGAGTACCCGTCGGATGCAGCGCCGCGCTACATCAGCGCCGTGCAACTAGTACAGCCGCTGCACGCCCCCCTGCAACAACTGGTCATTTTTTAGATTTTTTTAGAGAATCGAATTCTTTGAGATTTAAACCATTTAAAACATTCTTTTATGTGTCACATAAAGATATAGGTGTATAAAAATCTTTTAGCGCGTGACCAAAACAGGAACTAACGCTCTCATCTTGTTTTTTTCATAAGATTCACAAAACAATTGCACAAATGTTTACCAACAGCACTCCCCTGTCAACGTCATTCGAGCGCCAAAAGATCCCTGTAACAAGCTGTTCTAAGCATGAAATTGGAAGTTACCTGTTCTTAACTTGATCAACTTACAGCTTAACATAAACTACTACAACTGGGGGTGTTAGGTCGATATTTAATATGGCAAACAATTGGAATACTAGCTGGTACGGTCAGCAACAGAAATATATATACACGTGAAATGAATAGACCCTAAATTATTAGTTCACTACTTTTCAGTATTTCATGTAATAGCTAAGAGTTTTTATCATCGGAATTTAACAACTGTCAATTTTTTAAAATTCTTTTGAACATAAATTGTGTTCAAAAAAACTGAAGTGTTAATCGACTTTTGTTGCTGACCGTACTCGACGTGTTGCTGCCGCAGAAGCAATAAGTTGACAAAGTTTTATCGCAATCGGGTTAACGGTATGGCAGCGCATAAAATACGAACAAACAAACATGTGGCGTAAATAGCGGTCCAACGTTAAGGGGTCGATACATCGTATATTCAGCTGTCACATACCACAATTTCAACCATTTTTTTTCCATAGGTCTCTGAATAAAATATGTTTTTAATCTTTTTTTGAAACCTTGCTTTACTAATTTCTATAAATGACATTATTTTTTAATTTTGTTTATAGCTGTGGATTCATGCGCCAGTGATACCGCATGAATCCACAGTGCATTTGCATGTGAATGCAAATAACATTTTAAATGTCATCAACGGCCAGTACTAAATTAAAAATGTGTTTATTTCAAAATTCAACTCGAATCTCTAGAAAATTAGGGCGGGAATGCACATGTCTGTAGCTTCAAAACTAACTACAAAAGTAAAAACAAAAATCTTATTTTGTCCAAAACATTTTGCAATACCTGTAACGAATTTAAATGAAATTGTGTATTGTTTAAATTCAGCTCTTTTTAAATAGAAATGCGTAACATTTGTTTCAATAATGGAATTAGTTTTTATTATACTATTTTAGAATCTGCATTAACTGGACAAGTTTTTAAAATAATGAGCGCCGACAGTTTAGTACATTTTTTTTACATCATTCGCACGAGATTCAAGTTGAATTTTAAATAAACACATTTTATCTTTAGTACCTCTAAAATGACATTTAAAATGTTATTTGCATGTGATAGCACATGTTATCCACAGTTATAAACAAAAAACAAATTTAAACAATAATTTTGGATAATTATGAAGAATACCCTTCTGATGACTTCAAATAGTAGATTGTTATTCAAGGGGCCTAAAATTACCCATTATACAGGGTGTAAGGGACAGCCCTCCGTAGACTGATGGGGTGATTTCAGTATATCATACTAAGATACTAGTACTTGAAATTATTTCAGGAACGTTATGGGAATTCAGTAAACACGATTTGTTTTATTACCTCACACGCAACGTATCGTTACCGTGGCAAAACGCGCGTAGCGAACGGCAGCGCAGCGAGCCTTCGGGCGCCGAGTATTTCAACATCCATTGCTGATTTTTTATTTTAGCTGTTTTATTTACATAAATGGAGTGTTGCATATAGAGAATATAATTTTACATTGAAATAAAGGAATAGTAACTGAAAAAACGATAAAAAAAATTAAAATTTTCCTGAGAATATTTCCGGTGGAATACGATTCAAAATAAGGAGCTGAATGCACCCTGTTAGTTTGCGGAGGGCTGTCCCTTACACCCTGTATACGAGGTAGTTTTGACTCGCGAATTTTAGCGAGGGAGTAAATAGAAACCGAGCTATAATGGGTTTATAGCACCGTGTGATACACTCTACTTTTCACTACAATTACGAGAAAATAAAATAATCCAATAAAATATTAAATAGTTTATTTTATAAAAAATTAAATGTACAATTTGTACAATTCTGGATATTTAACGAGAGGTTTTTTCCCCGGCAACTTAATTTCAGTCCTCTGTGAAGATGAATGTTGAGTTATCTGTGGGGTAAACGTGGGAGATACACGTAGTTCCAGATTTGAGGATCCCTTGTTCGAATGTTCTGAACAGAGAATCGGCTGAGTTGTTGGTTGAGTTGGTTGATGGTCGTGGGCTAGCTGGGAGAATATTGATGCGTTCTGTGATACGCTGGGTGATAAAACTTGTTTTGAATGGAGTTCTTAATAAATATAGCCTTCCGCCACTTGATCGGATCTCCGTCCACCGTGGCGTTTTAGTGTTGTTATATTTGCACCAGAATCCGCCAAGAGAGTGGCGGATGTTCTTCGGAAAGAATTGCTAGTGTACTGTTCCGGATTAGGCAAATTTAGATAGGTGGCGATCTCTTGTCATGTTGCTAAATTATTTTTGCCTACAACTTGCTTTGTGCAATTTCCGTTTTGACAGTTGAGAAAAAATCTCGGCGTGCCCACTCCACTCGGCCGTAAATCTTGGTAGGCTTTGACAATTTTTAGAAATCTCCGCTTATAACGAATTTCTTCTCTTTATTTGGGTATAAGTTTCGACATCTTCCACTGTTAAGTTAGCCAGTTCTATCCCTCTGCAGGCACCGCTGATCCCTAAATTAAAGCAACCTGTAAAACAAAAAATACCCATTTAGTTTGATGAAAATAATATAAAAAAAAAGTTTACAAATGTAAGTAGGTAAACTACCTTTGTTGCCAAGTATTTTTCATTTAGTGCCTTGTGCCTTATTGACTAAATTCTCTCCTCGTGAAAACTTTGGATTTCCTGGCCTTGTAGCCGGTGGATAATTTTTGAGAAAAGCCGTAAAATTTACATATTTCTTTATATTGACATTATGTCTTGTCTGTATAGTAAGTTCGTAAGATTGAATATGTGCTCCAAAGGGTTGAACTTTGATATTTTTTGGAAAGTTCGTCAAAATACGTAAGAAAAACTCCTTCCGTAAGCGAATCCACTCGTTTTTCTGTCCTCCACTTCATGAACTTTTCATAAGTATTTAAATAAATGCTTTGTGACCTTGACGGCAACAGATTGAAAATTATTTCTTTTCCTTTCTCTTCCATGTGCAAATTGGGGTCTCCATTCTCACTAGATGATGACATTTTCACTGTTGTAAAATAAATTACGGTCACCAATTCAATTTGTACGTAGAGAAAAATTCTAAAGATTTCGCGCCAATACCTTTTTTTTTTAAATTTCTTCTGTAGCCGCAACGCAATGCACGCATTCTACCGAAGAGATCACCGCTTTTAGTTCCATTTTCAAAAATAAAATCTTTTTTTTACAGTAATAAGTCGAATCTTTATTCATGATTATTCTACTCATGAATAAAGATTCGACTTTTTCGATTTTGTAGGCTCGTTGGTAACAGACAAAAATTAAAAAAAAAATCCCTTAGACGAAAATGTGCTATTATATCCCCGCTCTGGTACGCTACAATGACGGACTTTTTAAGCAAGAGGAGTGAAAATATAATTTCAGACCTCTCGATCGTGGAGTCACGTCAGCGTCAGCCACTGTCTTCTAGCAGATTGAATTTTACTCAAATCTAACGACTGTATCCCAAATGACTCATTTGCTATGAATATAGAACGTTGGATCTCCGTTGGAAACTATGCAAAATTCGAGTGATCCGAGGTGCGAAATACCATTGTAGCCGAGGTAAACTGTAATGCGAAGGTCCGTAGTCGAAGAAAGGTGAAGTCACTGAGAATTGGAAAAAAAGGTAATCAGAAACACAGCCAAATGATACGTTTTTAACAAATTACAATAAATCACAACAAGACATTGCATGATGCTGTCACACGCAGCACCACAGACTTATAAATAAAATAGAAATCGCAGACGTCTGGATGCATTTTAATGATTGACGTGTCGATAGGTTTGTGGTGATTGCCCAGCGTAACGCACTTTACTTTCTATCGTAATTCAAAGGATTTTGATGGAAATTCCTAATCCAATAGGTGAAAGGCGTTTCACAAAAATCAACAAGGCGGACTTTCGAACACAATAAGTAGGGCTTCCAATCCCGCAGCCTATCTTTAATCTCGGTATTTTTTTAATAATATATAATCAACTCTTTGGCGTCGTCGTAATGCAACGTGACTACGTGATCATCGCAAGTGCGCGCGAATTTTAATCGTACGAATCCGCGATCAAACATACTGATGTTGAATAGGTGTCCTAATTGGCATTCGCGCGATGCGGTCGCGAGACTAAAATGGTTGTAATCTTTTCGCAAGAACTAAGTTCGTATGTACGCGCGATGAAACATATTGATGTCGAATAGGAGTCCTAATTGAATTCGCGCGATAATCGCGTTGCGTTGTCGGAGAGCTAGGTGAGGGGCAGGGCAGGACCTGACCGCGCAGGACGTCGTTAATTCGCGCGATTCGCGTTCTATTAGGACACCCAGTTTTTGTTATCGCGCGACCACGCGATGGTCGCATCGCTTACTTGCGGGATGATCGCGTAGTCACGTTGTATTAGGACGACGCCTGAGTCTGTGCTGGGCCAGACTTTATCCATGTCCTTTCAACTTAATCGGTCCATTAGATTCGGAGCAAATTGGCTGTGACGACGGACAGAGAGACAGACATACGAATGATCCAATAAGGGTTCCGATTTTTCATTTGGACGTACGGGGCCCTAAAAAGAATAAATATTTAATTATTCTGAGACCTATGGAAAAATTGTTCAAATTATTGTGGTATGTGATAGCTGAATATATGGTGTATCGATCCCTTAACGTTGGACCACTATTTACGACACACTCTATTTATTAGATTACGCAGCGAGTGATTGGTATAATACCATACGACCACAGAGGCGACAAGAGAGGATATCGTTCCAGTAGAGCGAAAAGTCATTAAGTCGTAAAACCCTGTTTTGAGTTAATAAGAGTTAAAGTTTTCGAAAATATAAATCGTCATAATTTTGGCTTGCCATCACGTACCTTTATGTTTTTGGCTTTATTTTAAAGGAAATAAAATAAAGTTTATATTATAAGAACTGTAACTCGAGAAAAATTTCTAACTCTTCTTTTTAGACTTGGTGACTTTTCGCTTTACGGGGACGATATACACTCTTCGGTTCAATAAAAAAAAAAGCTAAATCATTAAAGCATATTTCATTAAGGAAATAAACGTGCTTATGGTCGGAAGATTTTTTGTGTATAATACTATTCGTTACATATAATTATTAGGTAACTGGCAAGTTGCACTTGTTGACTGGTTATTGTTGTTGGTCACCAATTATTGTAAATTTTTGTAGAACGTTTTTTAACAGTAAGTAGTAAAGTCTAAGGTACATAGGTTTTCTTTACAAGTTATTCCTCATTTTAAGTTATATAAACTTTTGAGAATTTGCATGAAATATTTCTACGCAATTAAAAACGTTTAGGATGTAGTGAAGTCAGAATAGGAGGTAGGTGGCAATAGGTTCGACCCCTATTACAAGGGATTCAAACATATCTGCTGAAAAGTGGCTGTACTACATATTATGTCCTTTCTATCCCTCCGGGGAATACCTACAGCACGCGATATGTTATGGTACAATAATAAAAATATTTTGATTTGCAGTCTGAAAATTCTGAGGATGAAAACAATGCAAGTGGTACTGCCAGCGAAGTTCCCAGTCAGAGTGAAGGAGTGGAGGCTGAAGGAACGGACGATGCGACCCGCAAGCTACTACGGCGCAAGGAGCAACTCGAGACCAGGAAGGCAACGCTTGACAAACATCGCCTACGTATGCAAGTATGTATAGTTGAAGTAGTTATAAATGTTTTAGTCATAATTAAATTGCCGGTCGAATGCAATAACTTGAAGAAATTCAGCGAAGTAATTAATGGTAACAAAAATACGAGAATTGGCTCTTGCTCGAAACTTCATCCGCAAGGAAAACGGCACTAACACCACCATATACTAATATGCCGCGACAGCGCACGCGTGGATGTGAGAAAATAACATTGACATTTGTTGAATGTACCTATACCTACGCACCAAATTATCTGGGCATATTGACAAAACCTAACTTAATATTATAAATGCGAAAGTGAGTTTGTTTGTTACGCTTTCACGCTAAAACGGCTGAACGGATTTGGATGAAATTTGGCACGTGGGCAGACCATGACCTGGGTTAGGACATATGATACTTTTTATCCCGGTAGTACGTTCCTGTGGGATAATTTCCGACCTCAATGCGGGCGAAGCCGCGGGAAAAAGCTAGTAGCCTAATAAATCAATACAACTATACGTATTACACCAGTCGAAACCATAACGATTTTTTTGCTAGTTTCTAATTTTATTGGTTCGCCCCGCGGTTTCACCCGCGTAGTTTCGATATATGCGTAGATGCGGGGATAAAAGTATCCTGTGTCGCTCTCATGCCTTCCAACTACGTTTCTCTGCCGCTTCACGTGAAGGTAGAACATATCAGAAACTGGCACACAAACACTTTTGCATTCATAGTATTGTTATAATTACTGAGGCTATTTACGTACTTATCATCGATATCCAGGGTGGTGCTTTAACGCTTTCAAGGATACTGAAGAAGGCAAAGACACTATAGCATATTTATTGTTACGACGTCTATGGCCGTTTAGTGTTCTTGAAAGCGATGAGCAGACAACATTTTTATTTTTTTGTATGGTACAATAAAACTTCTATAGTGTTTGGATATCGATATTAAGTACATAAAATTGATTGATTAATGATTTTATGTTATCTATACTGTAATATTATAAAGCTGAAGAGTTTGTTTGTTTGTTTGGTTGAACGCGCTAATCTCAGGAACTACTGGTTCGAATTGAAAAATTCTTTTAGTGCTGGATAGCTCATTTATCGAGGAAGGCTATATATAGGCTATCACGCTACGACCAATACGAGCGGAGCATCAATGAAAAATGTTGCAAAAACGGGGAAAATTTATTCCTTTTGCGAGCTTCAAGTTGCGTGCGCTGCGTAAACGGTTAAAGCTACGCAAAAATCATGTATGACGGGATTGTCCCTCTTAAAAAGTTCTAAAAAAAGTACGCGATACCATATGTCTATCTTTTAAGGTTGGCTGACTATAGCATTTTTAATGGTAATCAAATTTGTTATAAAATAATGCATTATTCGCGAAGGTGTTTTCAGAAACATGGTATTAATCCTTATCCAAATAAATAGTAAAGTAATAATCAAGGTTGATTAAGTACCTACATGTAAATTCCTTTTTGAATTATTCAATTCGGACCTTTCGTTTAGAAATTACGACGGGTATAAAAATGCTTAAAGTAAGAAAAATGCGCTTAGTCTATTAGTTATCTACACATTTTATTTTTATTGACTGTTTGAACGCGCTAATCTCTGTCACTACCAGTTGGATTTCAAAAATTTTTTTTTCATTATAAAATCCAATTCTTGAGGAAGGCTACAGGGTATGTAACATTACGCTAGGACCCTTAGAAGCCGAGCAAAAACAAAAAAAGGGAGAACGAGCGCTAAGCGAAAACGAAGTAACAGCGCGGGCAGGCGATGCGATGCGACGGGGTGGGTCGGGGAACAAGAATTTTTACGCGGACGAAGCCGCGGGTGGATGCTAGTTTTTAATATAAGATGCGTAGATAGAACATAAATAAACAGTTGATAAATCACTTTTGTTTCTAGGAAATATTAAGCGGTGGCTCAGCGAGCGCGGAGTTTGAAGTTCGGCCTCGGCTGTTGGTGCCCGACACCAATTGCTTCATAGACCACCTGACACTGCTGCAGGCCATTGAAGCTGCGCCCGCGCAACCTTACACCTTGGCCGTGCCCGTCGTGGGTAAGTATTATATTACAATGAGTACTATTTAATCCAAATCAATATTATGAAGAAACTGCAATACAACGTCAAATTAGATTTGCTGCTGAAATTTCACAGACCTTATAAGTTAATTTAAGCGCAAATAGCGCAGAGCATCAGCTCTGTGATTTACGACCCCGTCTCAATCTCTCAAGGCGGGGTCGTTGCAAGTTACAAAGGTTATGGTGGGAATATCTAGATGCATTCCGTCAAAACTGGAAGCAGTAAGCGTTGAATCGCGAAGGATGAAAGGAGTAAGTCTTTGCCCAGCAGTGGAACAATACAGGGCCAGCAAAAAAAAAAGGCTTCGCGGCAAAAAGGCGTTCCGTGCAATGTAATATATAGTCATATTATCATATCTTATTTTGACCCGCTCCAAGATGCGGTATTATTATAAGTGTAACGTCCCCAGTGGTGACGGAGCTGGAGGGGCTACGGCTGAGCGCGCGCGTGGGCGCGGCTGCGCGCGCGGCGCTTGGCTGGCTGCACGCGGCGGGCGCGGCGCTGCGCCTGGCCACGTCGCGCGGCTCGCTGTTGGCGTCGCGCGCCTGCACTGCCGAGCAGGCCGCGCGCGCCACCAACGACGACCGCGTGCTGGCCACGGCGCTCAACCTGCACGCCAACATCGCCGCCGACCAAGGTAACTATAGTCTGTTCCAAAACTATCTAATGTAAGTGTAAGCAAACCCTGTTCAGTTTAAATTCTCGTAACATGTCCATTTCTATTTAGAAGGTTTCAGCTTTATATCTCACCACTTTTCCAACAACTTTTGTTTGAATAACATTAAATTGTAATTGAAAATCAGCGTCGAAAATTGAGGTTATAAAATTAATCTCAATTGTCAAATGAAAAACATTTTTAAGGATATTAAAAATTTGAATTTCAGTTTTAAGTATACAAATATTCAAATCAAATCACTCAATTTGTAAGTGGCGCTACAAATTGTCGTGGACAGGTACATATTCTAATCCATTTGTTTACATTGTTATCAAATACGTAACAGACCATATACCGCGCCTACGCGTAAGCGTAACCGAGCAAGTAATTGCTCGGTCGACGTGGGCGCGCCTCTTCTGACGCGCGTTGGTTTTCAACATACTTTACGCATCGGCGCGTTTGCGTCGGGTGGTGGCTGGAGTTTATACTAGGCTAAACTAGGCTGGACTATTGACGACACCACACTATAAGTTTCATAGCTACGCTACCGTAATCCGCTATGCCGTTGGTTCCGGATGTCATTCGTGGATCTTTGACAGTCGTTACGGGTCGTCAGAAGCCTTAAAGTCTGACAACTAGTCTTACCAAGGGGTATCGGATTACCCAGTAGGTATATGTGCTGTGGAGATCAGATAGGTCGCTCCATGTAAAATAAAGAAAGAAAGAAAAATATTTTATTTGGAACACGCAAAGGAAATATAACAATAAAAAATAACATTAAAACTAACAAAATCATGAAAATAATTAAAAAAACAAAGGAGTCCTGTGCGAGGCCAAAAAGGCTCCTATCTCAGCATGATGCTGCGATATTTGAAAAAAAAAAATACAAATACCGCAGCGCTAATATTCTAATAAAATACTTTTTTTTTTTTAAAACGTTGCCCCACTAGGAATTTCTCCCGTGTCGTGGGTGCGTTTACAAACATAGAAACTCACAAACACAAACACCCAGACCCGAAACAACTACTTGTAGATCATACAAATATTTGCTCCGTGTGGGAATCGAACCCGCGACACGCAGTGCAGCAGTCCAATAGCTCAGCCACTGCGCTAACCGTGCCGTCATACTGGTACTGAGTTGCATCCGGTTAGACTGGAAGCCTAAGCTAGGCAGATGAGTATGTAAACTATGCTACCGTAATCGTCCCAGATGCTCCATAGTCCCTGCCTTCAGTGTAGATCACTTTGTCGGCTTGCAGGATTTGATTCTCTTCTCACTCTAGTCAAACCAGATGCAGATGAACTAACTGCCATTTAACTTCTAAAGTACACAGTGAAATGTGTACCCCAAGGTTGCATTAGGACTAATAATACATATCTGACACAAAATATTTTTTTATTGATCGTCATTTGCTAGCTGTAGTCGTAGACGGTTGTAAAACGTAATAAATAATTCTTTTGTGATTTTTTGATCAATGCGTCAATTCTTTGTTTACATTTTTCCATTGGTTAATTTTGGCGGATTTTTAATTTATGATATGCTTTATGAATATTATAGTTTATTTTTATTTTGGGCTGCATTTGTCCGGTTATTCCAATCTCGTCAAGGATCAGAATCGGGCTTCCGTTGCCATTTAAACGCGCGAAAATGTGCATAAAGGGAGTGATCCAAACAGATAAGATTGTACAAGAAAACAAAGTAACGAAATAGGCATAGTGCTACACTTCATACATATGACTTTGCTGCAGGTTTGTTTTTATATTTAGCACAATGCTCATAAATGTGTATTTTCCTGTAAAATAGTTTGCGTATTCTTTGTACTTATTGCGAGTTGCCCGTTGTATTTGGACGGTATTATGCAGTAGCTTTCAAATGCGTGTCGGAGAAGGCGCTCGGCGCGTGCGGCGGACCGGTAGGTGTGTCTGTGTCGACCCAGTCCGAGCTAGACGGTGGCGGCCTGTTACTACATATCTTAGCTCGCGTGAACGGTGATTTTATCTGCGCTGGCGCCGCCGATTATTTGTTTTAATGACGCTTCCTTAGTAGCATTCCGATACGTGACAAAATTGTCTTAGCGGGTATATCGTCTGTCTGCGTATCGTGTTATCGTGTGATTTGTACTGAATATAGAATTCCATAACGTTGTAGATGCTTTGAACTGCCTCGTTGGTCTAGTGGTTGCAAGCACTGATGCTGAGCATGAGGGCCTGGGTTCGATTCACGGGTCGGGAAAAGTGTTTGGGTTGGGGCAATTGGGTTTTTCCATCACGAATTTCACAGTAGCAGTCCGAAGTCTGGATTTGTGCCCGGTTGATGGCAATAGGTTCGCCCCCTATTACATGGGACTTGGGCATAACTGGCGGGATGTGGGTGTACTATAGCTACACCTCTGTCGAACCCTTCGGGGATTACAGGCGTGATGTTATGTTGTTATGTAACTTTCAGATACGCGCGGGGATGACGGCAGAGAGGTGACGCGTCGCGTGCGCGAGGTGGTGCTGCTGACGGATGACCGCAACCTGCGCGTGAAGGCGCTGGCGGCCGAGCTACCCACGCGCGACCTACCCTCCTTCGTGCACTGGGCCGGCCTCAACCGCGACGACGCTACGGTACATATTTTTTACTAATTAACATATTGATTTATGTATTTATCGGTAATTATAGCAAGCTTCCCAGTTGTAGACAGCGTAATAGCGGAAATACAATCAAGTTTAATTTTGTGTTACAGGCTACGCCGCCAACACCGGCTGATGAGACGACTGCCGGACGTAACTGACGTGGGCTCCTCCGGCCCAAATGACAACAGTTTAGCTCATATTCTGATTTACTTTATTGTTAACTTGAAAGCGAGGTGACTTAATGTTGCAAAGATAATAGTGCTTAATAAAGATTAATAACATTCTGTCCCGGGTGCATGCGCGTTGTATGGATCTGAGGTAAACGATTGCGCCTCATTATAGTATAGGAATTGAATAGATTAAGTAAAATTAAATACACCAATAGATGGTTAAAATATAAATAGATTTTGTTAAGGGCTTTAGGATTCCACCTCCGTGTTCCTGGGCTACATTGACTTTGTTATTTTTTTACGTATTTTCCGTTTTACTTGTAAGGTGTTAGATAAATCGGAAATTCAGTGTTGCTGAGCTATTTTTATTTACTTTTTTTTTGTAATATAGCAACAATATTTTTTATTATTTTCTAGTTAGGTGATAGAAACGAAATGTATTGTATTATCTATCTCTAACATCAAGTACAGGACACCTAGCATGTAATATGGTTTATATACAATATTATCAACTGATCCAATTATGATAATTAGTTAATGAATTGACTGCACGTCTGCATATTTTAGATTTTTAGAAATTATGTTTTTGAATGAATATAAGTACATACATTATATACATACCTTTAATAATTTTTTGCATGATTCCATCGGAATGCCATGTGCCATTCATTGCTCTTTCTCGCTAAGCGGCTCAAGGTGTGTTGCCTTTGCCAACTATACATAACAACTGCAGCCACTTTTGATGTATTAAAGTATTTTTAAACAAAAGCTGGATAGCTAAACACAATTACTTGCTGTTTAACACTTTTATATTTCGAGTGAGCAACCGCATCATGATAATTTTATAATAAAATGTAGTACAAAATGTTTGACATTACAAGGACACTTGGTGTTTTACTCAGGTTTGTATAGAACTAGCATAGGATAACACATACGCAAATATTTCATCATTTTTATAATTATCAGCATCGAATTGTCTATCTTTTAAATTATACACTCGAATAGTTTCAATTATTTTAAAAGATAAGTATTTCCGAATAGAGGCTTGCATACATGCCACATATACCAACACCTAAAGCCGTGTGCTTATTGCTAAAGTATGACTACTTGTAGAAGCCTGATTATTGATTTTAAAATTCTATTTTAAATTGTTATCATCGGTTTTGGTACATTGTAAACAATCGATCGGCACATTCATTTTTAACAACAGAATATATTTTACATGTAGATAAAAGTATTGTGTATAAACAAATTTATTATGATAACTATATAGTTAAACAACTATTGTAACAAAGTTTTTCATTTTTGAAACATTTGATGCTGTTACTTTTATCTTGATCATGACGTTTTAATTAAACATTGAATTACTTCAATATAAAGTGTTTATATTTCCTTCCTTTTCTGAGTTAGCAATATTAATGCATGATTTTATGAACGTACAATAAAGTTATTAAATAATAATATACAAATAGCTACAAGTAAAGGTCATGTTTACTTCAGTCAAAAGAAATCTTAAAATTTTATTGTGTGATGGATAGTGAACATCATTACGTCAATTACGTGTTAAGTGTTCATGTCTACGCTAACCTTCACGGCCACTAAACGTATTATGATAAAGTTGGCACCTTTCGAAAATTTTCGTATTTCGGAAAGATCGTGTTTTGAGCTCTTGGCCATGGCTACATCTTTAGGTCAGAAATAAATAGTCTATTTGATGACGATTTCGCTTGCGATTCACAAGTTGTGACTAGATAGGCTTATTATCTTTGATAAGTAAGTGACGACTAACCTAATGACGATTGTTAAACTCGTCATCGAAACGTAAGTGAGAATACGTCAACGTTACCTACTTACGAATAGCTGCCATACAAACAAATAGGTCACATTCTCATAATAATTTGCCGCATATAACTTCTGTGGGTCAGTTTTCACCAGACGAAAAAATCCTCGTGGATGCTCGTGTATTTTTTAAATTTCACTGAATAAGTACATAACTGTGTCATATATTGATACAGAGTTACTTATTCAGTGAAAAAAAGTGCTCGAGCATCCGCGAGGATTTTCCCGTTTGGTGGAAACTGGCCCTAAGGGGTGGGTCAAGTGGTGTTAGGCTGTAGAAAATCTGGAGATAATCTATGTTACCTCTAGATGGGCGATCTAGATGAACCAGAGAAGTCTGCAAAGCACACAGAATAAGCGAACTGAAGTGGAATTCGTAGCAATACGTCCTATATATCAAAACAGTGATAACCGGTAGGCGTGGATTTTTAGTGTATACTGATCAGCAAACGTAGGGTGGCAGGCTCTCAAGGTAGGTGCTGCGATGATCTTCGCAGGATGGCAGAAAGCAACTGGAGCTGGTTGAGACAGGCTCAGAATCGAGCTAAAAAGCGTGCAATTAGAGAGGCATTTGTTCTGCAGTAGACTGCTTAGTCTGATGATGATGATTCAGATGTCAGCAGTGAGCCAAGTGGAATGATACTGTCTGTTCTCAAAAATATACCAACAAGCTATGGTACCCGGTCTATCTGGTTTATGATCCACCATAATTGATCATAATTGAATTGATTATTTTAACTTGGTTGGAGCAGTGAGAAAAGCCGACATGTTGCTTCGGCATGCGATACTACGCCTTTGCCGTTCCAGATCAGCATCATCTGCTAAATCATCCTTAATTTTGAGACCAAGATATTTAAACTTACTAACAATGTTTAGGGCAGTTCCACATAAATTGATCGATAAAATATTATCAGGACCTTCACTAGCATATTCGTTGAAAACAGAGTTACTGATTTATATGGGATACGATGGGTTAAGATGCCTTGAGTCTCAACTCAAGGCATCTTTCCTGAGTCTGTGTGTAATATTTCGCTGTGTGTACCTGCTAAGACGCTAATATGCTGAAATTATGTAATTTTGTACTCTTAATTTAAATTTTAATAATGTAATTTAATTTTAATTATTTAATTTAATTTATTGTGATTTAATATTTTGAGAAGCAAGCATTGTAATATTGCTATGGGTTAATACCTGAATACAAACGATAAATAAAAATAAGAACTCCAAGAAGCAACTAAAGTAAACAACTGTTAAAATAAATAAAAAGTACCTATTGCCCTGCAGTTTTCTCGACATCGGATAAGCTTTTGACAAGGTATGGCATGATGAACTGCTGTATAAATTTAAAAAAATCGCTTCCTCACTCTCTTTTGTACTAAATGAAATCGTATCTTTGTGGAAGGTGTTACGAGGTCAAATAGAACAACGTACTTAACCTCTGAAATGTGTAAAATACTCTCCAGAGTGCCACAAGGAAGCATTCTAGGCCCTATACTACAACTGATATTCACTGCTGATGCCTACCCACGCATCTCAATAACATAACTGCTACCATGGGCGCCGGCAGGGGGGTGCCAGGGGGTGCACTTGCACCCCTTGGGAATCTCGGGATCAACAGGAATTATTGAAATAAAAAACCGTCTGTTGGAAATCATTTTTTTATTCACAATATTTAGTAGGCAGTAATTACACAATTCTCATTTAAAAAGCGATTAATTTCGATTGTCGTGAACAAATAGGTGTGAGCCGTGACGACGGGGTACCTATATAATAAATTCATAATGAATAGTCAGAAATTTGTAAATGTCTCGAACATTCAGACTAAAATTTCACCTTTTTATTAACAATCATATACGGCAAAGATTGTAAGAAAACTAAAATCTGCACCACCTGGAAATTATTTCTGCCGGCGCCCAAGACTGCTACCTATGTTGACGAGACAGTTCTTTTATCAGTACAATTACATGATGACCTGAGCTTGGCAAGAAGAAGCGTTCGTGCTCTACAAACCGGTATAAAAACCACACCATATAAGCAAGCTTGTTGAAGCCTATTTGAGACGCTTTTATTTTCCAGTACTTAGTTTTTCACAGATTTCCATCAGAATGCATAGAGAGTGCAAAAAATCGTCGTGGTGTAGGTATCTAGATTTTGATAGTTCCGATGTTATAGTTGAGTATTTTATCATTAGCTGCAACCTTTGCGAGATCTCTTTGTGCCTCTTCCCATCTTTACGCCATATATGGATTTTTTTTTAGAGTACCACCTACCTATCTATTAGTGGGAAGATTTATACCTTAGCAGGTACTATTACATAACCAGTAAGTTAACAGGACTTTTAGCTGGGTGTAAACAACTAGCTATTAAAAAGTTTATTAACACCAGAAGTGGTAGTTCCTACTTGATTCAATTCAATTATAAATAATAATAAAGCAGTAGGTAGTAAGTAGTGCCTAACTGTAGGCATACCTAAATGATCATTCGGTAGCAATGAAATAAGGTTGCGAGTGAACATTAAGTATAAAACCTTTTGATTATGAAATAAATTTCTGAAGAATTTCAAACTCATATTAATCATATATAATGTAATAAACAGTAAACCTATTCATGTTTTACTGGTGAGAAATTCCAATGTTAAGACTTGAGCAATGGGAATTGGCAATGTTCCGAGGCGAGGCTAGGCGCGCACCGGTGCGGAGGTTGTAAAACCACCGTTATACTTATTTACCGTGCGCATCTTGCTTTAGGCGCTGCTTTAGCTTATTTAAAATATACACGAGATGGATGCACATACATCTCTAACTTCGTGTTCCTAATTCAATCGATACGTTATGATGTTACCTACTTAACTGCTTCTAGGTACCTACCTATATGTTGATTTGGTAGGTAATCTTTATTACTACTGCCACACCTTTTGTTCTTCTCTCATCACATTATCTAAGAATAATAGGTATTGTAATATAAATACACATTAGCCAGTCAGCAAGGCGGTAGGAGAACTGGCTGCCCAGCGTGCGCTGGGCGTCCACGTGAGGTAGGTAAGTAGGTACTTATATCAACACTAGCTTCTGCCCGCGGATTCGTTCGCGAGGAAGTTGTAGGAACCACAATATACAAAAATAACAGCCATATTTTTATAAAACTTCACTGTATAAGTGCTACGTTTGTAGTTTTGGTCTAAGCAGCCAAAATATACAGTCAGCTGGTGACGCGGGAGCAAGCAACGTACAGTTGTCCGTGTGAGAAGCAGCTCGTCCTGAGGTTGACACCCGCAGCCTTCAGTAGCAATTTCCCATTGCTTGCGAAGTTTTTGGTGTTTATATGAACTTCTGCGTTCCTGCATAGTACCTACTTACTACTTAATGGCATAACACTGATACACTGAATGATACATTCTTATAGCTTATTCCTGACGAACGGCTATCATTAAAATAAAAAATTGTAAATAAGTACACGTAATGTATATAAAACACATGTAATAGATTGTAAACACACGGGATTTCTCACATGCACCTAACCATATTTTTAAGTGTACCAATAAATGTAAACAAAAAGAATAAAAAAAAATGACAATAGTTGGGAATCGAACTTGCAACCACTAAAATAGCCGTACTTATGGAACATAATCATGTGATTATTGACTGCTTAGCTCGATAAAGAAATGGCGTGATGATAATGATTTAAAAATGTTAAATCTGTAACTAAAATCTGCAATCTATACTAATATTATAAAGCTGAAGAGTTTGGTTGTTTGTTTGGTTGAACGCGCTAATCTCAGAAACTACTGTTTCGAACTGAAAAAAAAAATTAGTATTGGATAGCCCATTTATCGAGGAAGGCTATAGGCTATATAACATCACGATACGACCAAAAAGAGCGGAGCATCAATGAAAAATGTTGCAAAAACGGGGAACATTTATTCCTTTTGAGAGCTTCCGTTGCGTGCGCTGCGTAAACGGTTTAAAGTTACACAAAAATCATGTATGACGGGATTGTTCCTCTTAAAAAGTTCTAAAAAAAAGTCCGCGATAGCATATCTTTTAAGGTTAGCTCACTATAACTTTTTTAATGGTAATCAAATTTGTTATAAAATAATGCATTATTTGCGAAGGTGTTTTCATAAACATGGTAGATATTAATCCTTACCCAAATAAATAGTTTCATAATCAAGGGTGATTAAGTACATGTAAATTGCTTTTTAAATTATTCGAATCGGACGTTTAAAAATGCTTAAAGTAAGAAAAATGCGCTTAGTCTATTAGTTACCGACACATTTTATTTTTTATTGACTGTTTGAACGTGCTAATCTCTGTCACTACCAGTCGGATTTGAAAAATTCTTGTTGCATTTTATAGCCCAATTCTTGAGGAAGGCTACAGGGTATGTACCATTACGCTAGGACCCTTAGAAGCCGAGCAAAAAGAAAAAAAGTAAGAACGAGCGCTAAGCGATAACGAAGTAACAGCGCGGGCAGGCGATGCGATGAGACTGGGTGGGTATGGGGAACAAGAAATTTTACGCGGACGAAGTCGCGGGCGGAAGCTAGTAATAAATATAAGTAAAACTATGTGCATGCTTATTCACTCGCCGTATCATAAAATTAAAAATAATTTGTTAGTGCAAGGTCATTCGTACCAATGTCTGCATATCGACAAGCAATTTTGTCAGTGTCTATGTTTAGAAACAGTTACCTCTTATAAGTATCTAGGACTAGTAATAGATAACACATTCACATGGAATCTGCATGTTAATAACGTTTGTAATAAGCTACACTCTATTTTGGGTAATTAGGAATTACTTAAATGAATTAAATTAAATTTTAGCTTCATCAAAGTGTCCTCCTTTTTCCTTTATTAGCTTCTCGCATATTCTAGGCATTCTATTAATTAATTTATTAAAATAATCTTCAGCTAATTTGTTCCATTCGCTCTCTAATAGCTTCCACAAATGTTCTGAGCTCGTAGGAGAACGATTTTTCACCCTTCTATCGAGTTCATCCCAAACAAGCTCAATGGGAGAAAGATCAGGTGATTGAGATGGCCCGATGGCCATCTCAATCACCAGGAGCTAGACCACCACCTCTTAAAGCAGTATTATTTTAATCTTACTTAAGTGTGGGAAAGGGATGGAGCTAGGCGTCCTGTATAGCTTCATATCTTTCTCACACTGAAGTAATATTAAAATAATACTGCTTTAAGAGGTGGTGGTTGGCCCCCTGATCTTTCAAACATCATGCAATCATGATGTTTGAGATTTTTTCATCTTTTTTCTTGTTCAAACAGGGGGCCAACCACCACCTCTTAAAGCAGTATTATTTTAATGTTACTTCAGTGTGAGAAAGAGATGGAGCTATACAGGACGTCTAGCTCCATCTCTTTCCCATACTGAAGTAGTAACATTACAATAATACTGCTTTAAGAGGTGGTGGTCTAGCTCCAGGTCTGGCACAGTTTAGAAGAATGCTTAGGATCATTATCCTGTTGGAAAATGAATCCAGGACTAATCCAAATCAAAATCAAAATTTAGTCCACTCGGTACGGCGGAATTTTGGAGAATTTTCAAGTAACCTTCCTTGTTTAGTTTTCCGGTTAGCCTCACAAGATTTCCGGGTTTATTGTTGCCAAAACACCCCTAAACTCCAAACTACAAGCTTAAGCTTATTAAAAACATTACCTCAATCATGTTTGATAGTAGGCACAGTACATGCCTCTGAAGCTCTCTCTTCTTTTGACCGGCGTACAAACACGTCTATTGGATCCGAAAATTTGAAACTGATTCGTCACTCCAAAGGACATTTTCCCATTGCTCTATTGTCCAGTTTTGGTGCGCTTTTGCTCATTCTAGTCTATTTTTCTTATGTCGAATTGTTAGTTTTGGTTTTTTAGCTGCAACACATCCTCTTAGTCCCGCAGACAATAAACGTCTTTTAACACTTGTTTTTGAAACGGGTGATTCTCGCGTTTCATTCAGAGTTGCGGTGATTTGTAGTGCAGTTAAGCGTCGATTCTGTTTAGAGAGAATGCTGATGAAGTAGTCTTCTTGCTTTGTTGTCGATTTGGGCCTACCAGATAAAATAAATAAAAAAAAATCTTTATTGTCGCCAGTTAATACAATCGCCTTATCTTAGAGAAATCTAACATATGCATCGTATTTATGTATTGCACAAAAGATACTGCTACTGATTCCCAAACTAAACTTGAGCTTGTATTTTGGGAAACAGTGTTCAGCCGCAGGAAGTATCACATAATAAATAAAATACGAATACATTAGTTTGAATGTCTTTTATTTATTTATTTATTTAAATAAATAAATAAATAAATAAATAAATAAATAAATGTCGCTGCAGTAGATATACAATACCTACTCTTAGGGTCACTCCGTAATTTTTATTCTTATTCTAATTTTTAATTTTATTTAGGTTTAACAGATGAGTGTGATCTCTGTGTTTGTGTGTGAGGGGTGTTTGTGTGTGTATAGTGTGTGTATGTGAGAGTTTGTTTAGAGGTATTGTATGAAATATGTTACGCAGTACTTGCCAGTAGGTCTTCCGTCTTCTGATAGTATAATAGTTGAAGCCATTCAGAAACTTTACCTTTAAGTTCGTGTCTGCTAAGAGAAGTAATGTTGAGATGTTTGTTTGTGGTGGTGTATAGCTTAGGTACAACTTAAGACCTTGTACTGTTTCCCTGCAAAGGAAGTCTTGCATGGAACACTAGGGCACACAGGCATTTTGCTGCGTCTATTGGGGTTGGGTTATGGTACGCTTTGATGTTTCCTGAGAATAGCTCTGAGCACAAACAGTTGGCGAACTGTTAGGACCTTACATTCCGAGTACAGCTGAGATGTTGGATGTCTGTAGGGCTTTCTTTCCATCACTTTCAGCACCGCTCTTTGTGCTCTTTCTAAGCTCAGTAGATGCGTCTTTGCAGCCCCTCCCCATACAGTGATGCAGTATTGTACAAATATAACATTTGATTTGATTGACATATGGCCAAGTATACAAGTCCGAGTTGTTCCATAGTAGCACTGTCTCTAAGCGTTTTAAATACATGAATGAGTCATCATACTCTGGAATTAACTGTACTTATGTTTTTATCCCATCTCAAGCCAGTATCTATGTGTACTCCTAAATATTTCACACATTCCGTACGAGTGATTTCTTGACAATTGCAGTTGGCCTGTGAGATGCAAGTGTGTGCTTGTACGGAAGACCCTCGCGGTGGAGTCTTAGTTTTGTTGATGGAGAAGGGAACAAATTGCGTTTTGACTAGATTTAGGGTTAGAAGATTATGAATCAGCCAATTTTTCACATTGGATAGTACGAATACTGCTCACTCTTTAACTGTGTGCTAGTTTGGACCCCAGACAAATATGGCGGTGTCGTCTGCATACGTGAAAATGCGAGTGTAAGGGAGGGATATTGTGCAGAGGTCATTAATATAAAGCTGGAAGAGAGTGGGACCCAAGACGCTCCCTTCTGGAACGCCGTAAGAGGCGGTCTCCTCATCACTCATGTAATCCCCAATTAAAACACTATAAAGGTTCGATTCGGGAGAGAAATAGAACACGTACCTTCAGCAACGAATATGATTTATTACTCTTTATAATCGATACTTACATTAGTTAATATACTCTTAGAATCTAGGTATAGCATGACATCATTACATAGGTATTCTTCCACTATACGCCCCACAAAACAGAAAAAAAAAATTACGTTATGTATGTTTTTTTTTTTTTTTGTATACTTAACTATGTAGGATACAATATTAATCTATTATCATTTAATATAAAGTTTTGTCCTGTTCTTATGTATAATTTCGGCTTTATTATTTCGTAAGATTTTAACATTTGGATCAAGATCTTCTAAAACTTTAAAAGGACCATGGTATACATTATCAAATTTATTTCCTGTTTCATTCTTAACTAATAATAAGTCATCTTTGTTATACATCACTGGTTTTAAATACTCATCAAATTTACATTTTCTTTTTAATTTACTTTTGATTAAATGTTGTCGTGCTTCACATTGCGCTTTTTGCAATTTAAATTTTAATTCTAAAGGGTAGCTATCTATGTTATATAAAGGATCAACAGTACAATTTTGAAAATTACTAGGTATATTACATGTCTTCCCGAACACTAGTTCGTAGGGAGTATATTTTGTTTCCGAGTGTACAGAGGTATTGTACGAGAAGCACCAATAAGGAAGCCATTCACTCCAATATCTACTGTTGTTGTCTGTTTGAATTCTCAAATAAGCATTAAGTGACTTATGCGAGTTCTCCAGTGAACCTATCGATTCATGATGATAAGCACTAGCAAATGTTTGTTTGATATTTAGCAACTTACATACCTCAGTCATAGTACTAGAGATGAACTCGGTTCCCCTGTCAGTCGCGATCTCACGAGGGATACCATACCTGAGTATAAAGTTGTCGACGAATGCTCGTGCTAGACTTACGCTATCTTTTCTTACTAATGGATATGCTTCTACATACTTACTTAATTCACATTGCAATGTGAGAATATATGAGTAACTATGATAATCCTTATCTAAGGGCCCAACTATATCTAAATATATTTTATCAAATGCTTCCTGCGCAGTCGTGGTTATTACCATTGGTTGTTTTGTATGCAACGAATGTTTTTGTTTTTGACATTTGTCACATTTCTTCACAAATCCTACAATGTCTTCTACCATGTATGGCCAAAAGTAATAACGCTTTATATTATTTGTCATACGTTTAATACCTGCATGCCCGCTAGTGGGAAGCAAGTGAAAATCATTTAATATTACCCGTTTATCGTCGTCATTTGTTATTCTTATTAAATTCTTCAATATTAAAATTCGTGGACCGATCCAATCATGATTTCTACAACATTTGGTTAACCATTTTATATATTTCTCACTCGTCTCATTTTTAATGATATAAATTTCATCAACTGATATTCTTTTACAGATCTCCAAATCCAAATCCAAATCTCTCACGAAAGCGTCTCGCGCTGAGCATGATCGAGAAATTGGGTCTAAATAAATTGTCAATTTTGATGGTACATAAATAAAATCATTTACTGTAATATATTTAGTGTTATGTTTTAGTATACACCGAGAAAATATTAATGCAGTACAATTATTCGGCTTTTTAAGAATTTCAACGATTTTCGGCTGATCAGACCGACCATCTGTTTTGTTCTTATCGTCCGAAGAATTGTCATCTAACTTCTTTTTTGCCATACTTCGTGTCATGACATTTAAAACATTCTGATTTATATTTTTTAATTCATCGGATGTAATCACGATGCGAGATAACGCGTCTGCAGCCACGTTATTCACACCTTTAACATATTCAACTTCGTAGTCGTACTCGTCTAAGGTTAATCGAAACTTTATTAGTCTACTAGACGGGTTATTGAAACCAAATAAATAAAGTAAAGGTTTATGGTCCGTTTTGATCTTAAATTTTTTACCAAATAAATACGGTCTAAAATATTTAACGGACCAAACAATAGCAAGGAGTTCCTTTTCTATTGTTGGATAGTTTAACTCTGATTTATTGAGCGGCCGGCTTGCATAAGCAATCGGCATATCATTTTTATTACATAATACGGACCCTAAAGCTACACCAGAAGCATCTGTGTGCAATATGAATTCATTATCGTCCTCAAAATTTGGATATTGTAAAATGGGTGGATTGGCTAAACATTGTTTTAACAGATTAAATGAATGTTCACATTCTGTATTCCAAATAAAATGAGCACCTTTCCTGCATAACCTATTTAAAGGTATTGTTATAGCAGCAAAGTGTGGAATGAATTTACGATAGTAATTCGCGAAAGCAACGAAACGTCTCACTTCGTCACTATTTTTTGGCGTGGGGTAATTTTGTATTACTCGTGTTTTTGCAGGGTCAGGCGAAACTCCTTTAGCAGATACAATGTGGCCTAAATACAGTAATTCTTTCTTCAAAAACTGACATTTTTCAGGGTTAATTTTTAGATTTACACTTCTAAGTCGTTCAAAAATATCAATTAAATTCTTATTATGCGAATGTAAATTGCGTCCTATACAAATAAGATCATCCAAATAGACCAGACATTTTTCATGATTTAAACCAGACATTGCTACCGTCATTAACCGACTAAAAGCACTTGGGCTGATTTTTAAACCCATTGGGAGTCGTTTCATTTGATATTGTTTGCTTGTAGTAAATGCAGTGTATTTTCTACTTTCTGGGCATAATTCTAATTGATAATAACTTTGGCTAAGGTCTAAATGGCTGAAATAAATTGCTCCTGATAAAGAATCCAGGATGTCCGAAATATTTGGTAAAGGGAACTTATCGTCTTTAAGATTATTATTTAATTTCCGATAATCAATAACAATTCGCCATTTTTTATTACCGCTGTTATCACATTTTTTCGGCACCAAAAGAACAGGGCTAGACCATTCACTCATACTCTCCTCAATAATATCATTACGTAACATATCGTTGATTTGTTTATCAATCTCGGTTTTTTGACTTTTAGGGAGCCTATAGGACTTGGTGTACACTGGGTTAGTATTTTCTTTTAAATGAATTGACTGTTTATATAAATTCGTAACGCCTAATTTGTCGCCTGGTAAAAAAAATACATCTGAGTACTTGGCACAAATGTTTTCGATCGAAATTTGTTCTTCTTTATTTAAATGCTTTAAATTCAAAACCGAAAATAATTGTTTCACACGATTCGCATTTAAGTTATTACTTTCAAAAGAACATACAAAATATTCATTTAAAGGTACAATATCGGGCGTGAAATAACTTAAACATATGTCTGTCTCTCGGGTGTTTAAAAATTTTAATGGTATTTTACCATTTATAGGTTTTACTATAATTGATGCTAAAAATACGCCTTCGCTTAACTGTTTAGACATAACAACACATTCATCTTTTAAACTTGTCTCTACTAAGTAAGTAACTTCACATCTGGCCGGTATAGTCATGTAAGTATTGTTGCCGAGTTGCCCCATTTGTAATGGGATAACAATAGGTACGTCATGGTTAATTGTCAATATATTTCGCTCAAAATCTAATATGCAATTAAATCTACTCAAGAAATCTTGTCCTAATATACCATCCGTTCTACAAGTAAAGTTCCTAAGTACATAAAACTTATGCTCGAACTCATAATTATTATAATTTAATTTAAGATAAACAAAGCCATCACAATACACATGACCACCTATACCGTTTATTTTAATAATCTCTTTATGGAAAGGAATGTGCAGGCTCTCTAATGCCTCCGGGCTAATTATGGACATTGACGCGCCGGTGTCAAGTAACCAACTACGCGACACTTGGAATACATCTAAATGAATAGAGTTAATATTGTGACAATAAAAATGTTCATGCACGAAAAAACAAGTTATTATTTTGAGTTTCAGTCTGCACTTCAGGATTTTCTTGTAAACGCCCACTACCACTCGACTCAGCTTGCCTAACTTGGTGTTGTCGAGCCGGGCGACGGAACGTTGTGTGGCCACGAAAATCACCGCGACCGCGATAATTGGATGTATTGTTAAAGTTACGTACACGATTGGAACAATTGTAATAACCACGACTGGGATTATTATTATTTTGAGAATTAGAAAATACTCTAGACGCACCCCGGTTAAAACTATTATTATAATTACGATGACCGCGGTTTGACCTACCTTTGTTATGATGAAAACTCATCACCCGCTCTTCACCTCCACTCGATAGTTTCTCGTCCAATGCACCCTGGATCGCGTCCTTCAATGTGCTATAATTTCTAGCTGCAACTATTGTGCTAAGACGACTATTCCTCAGACCATCAGAAAATCGTTTTATAGCTATCCGCTCGTTTATTGGCTTCAAAGTTTGGTAAAGACCAGTGTTTCCGTTGGCTTGAGTAATAGTCAGATCGACGAATAACTGTTCTAATTCCTTACCGTAATTCTCGATACTCTTGTCGTTCTGTTTCATATGCTGCAGCTTGCTGTGGATCGCAGTGTCGGATTTTTTTGGCAGTAAGGTACTACGCATGTCTAGAATCAAATCTGCAACAGATGAATAAGTATTACGCATGCGCAGCTTAGCGTTTTCGGATAACCGTGACTTTAAAACAAATTGAATGAGTTGCTTTTTACCCGTATCATCTATCATAGACTCATACATCTCGATGTTTGAAATTAATTGTTTGGTGATATTTTCATCACCCGTCATTACTGGTAGCAAAGCAATCGCAGTTTTCAACTCGAACTTTTCCATGGTGCTTTTCGTATCCTCTGTAGTATCAGAACAAAGTTGAACTATTTTTGAATACAATTTATTAATACCATCAATTAAGTTTGTAATTATCTGAATTTCACTATCATTAATTTCTTTATTTTTTATACCAATTTCAATAGCTATTTGTATGGAACAAAATTGTTTATATAAAATATTTACTTCAGTAAGTTTTGCTTGTCTTACATTAATTGACCTTCTACTTGGACCTAACTTTGTAAGGTAATCTTTAATATACTTCAATTTATCAAATATCTCTTTAACCTCACTAGCCATAACATCATTACATAAAGTTGCGTATGATTATTATTATATTAGTCATCATGATTATACACAAAAGTATGACAAAATTATTTAAAATAACACACTAGTACTACCGTACTTAATAAACTTTAAAATGCGAGTAAATACATGCATAATATTTAAGATATAAATGTTGTACCTTATACTTGTATCATTACCGTATATTTTTCCATGCCGTTTTACACTAATCGCACTTTATCTTGGGGTGACCGCACTTTTTATTATTTTGTCACAACACTCACACCGGTGAAGTTCCTGTAGAAGCTGCAAAATTGGCCTCCCGTTGCTGACGACGGAACAAGCTCATCGACCTGCGCAGATCGAAATCACGAACACCTCTTTCAATCCATTTTCCATGGCATTTCTTGTAGTAGCGCAATAGCCACATAACGCCTCCAATAATCAGTATTACTGCGATAGTGATCAACATATAAGATATTACACTTGTATGCCGCAACATCTGTTCGGCCCCAGCCGAATTTCCTGCGCCGTTCTGTGCTATTATAACTTCCTGGGCCTTAGATTGTTCTTTGCCCATTTTGGAATTTGATTTTTAATTGAAGAACGCGGGAAAAGTCACAAATTGAGTTCACAGTACACGAACCGTCACTTCGTAACGTAACGAATAAAAATAGACCCATCGTAATTAGTCTTCAAAACTGTCCAAAAGCACTCAATGTTTATAATAACGTCGCCTTTTATGGGACATTCCACTGCGCTGGCAGGGTCGCCATATAAAGGTTCGATTCGGGAGAGAAATAGAACACGTACCTTCAGCAACGAATATGATTTATTACTCTTTATAATCGATACTTACATTAGTTAATATACTCTTAGAATCTAGGTATAGCATGACATCATTACATAGGTATTCTTCCACTATAACACGTTGCTTTCTGTTCGTGAGGTAGCCTTTAAATATTTCGTAGCATGTGCCACGCACCCCCAACGTCTCGAGCTTGGATAGAAGTATGGGGACAGAGACTGTGTCAAACGCTTTAGATAGATCAAGTTAAATACATAAGCAATCACCTTTAGCGTCTAATGTTTTTAGATTACTCAAATCCATTACTGCGTCTTCGGTGGAGAGGCCTGATCGAAAACCATATTGATTATCGGCTAAAATATGAAATTTGTCCAGAAACTTTTTAAGAGAGTAATTAAGTATTTTTTCTAATATTTTGGATAAGGTAGAAAACACTGTTACGGGGCGATAATTATTGGCACAGTCTTGGTCCCCGTTCTTGAAGATCGGGTGAATGACTGCCTTTTTGATGGCTTCAGGGAAGCCACCTGTAGCTATGCCCCGGTTACATATATGAGTGATAGAGGGGACCAGCTCCTTCCAACATTGCCTTACTATCTGGGATGAGATCCCATCCCAACCTGTAGCACAGTCTGGGCGGAGCCGTAAAATTATGGATTCAACATCCATTTGAGTCACCTCAGCAATGACCAGGGAGTTTGGCGGACTTTTAATATGTGTGTAGGCGTTTGATGTTGTGTAGGGGGCATTTGCATTAACAGTACTTGAAGCAAGAATTTTATCAGCAAGAGATTTTCCTGCGTCTGTGGAAAATTTGCAGACATAATTAGCAGACGTCTTTGGGTTATTTGTGGTTTGTAATAGTTTAGTTGGACTGATCTTGCTTTTTCGAGTATTTGTTATTATTTTGCTAGCTTGCCAGAGGGCCTTTGGATCCTTACCCGCTTTTTCTAGTTGTGCTTTTTCGTAGGCTATTTTTAGTGTACGCAATAGGCGGTTACAATAATTGCGATACCTAGTGTAATTAATTTTATGAGTCATGTTAAGTGGGAATTTGTGGATTTTATGTGCAGCTTATCTCGATTCCTGATACATCTAATTAGTCTTGGTTTTTCTTGGTGATTTTGGTTGTAGTTGTATATGTTGCAATTGTGTGAGAGATCATAGATACAAACATATTCGTAGCCAAATTTGCGTCATCAGTTGCTAGCACATTGGTAAAATCTAATTTTCCCAGGTCTGTTTTAACTTAAGGGATGTCTGTGAAGGTTTTAGTTGCCAAGTGTTGTCTAATTCGGAAATTATTTTGGATGTTAATTACAATTGGCTTATAGACAGTGATGTACCCTAGTACTAGTGTCAGGGACAGTGTAGTTGAGTTTATGAGAATGTGATCTAAGCAAGAGTTGAGTCTAGTAATAGTAGTAGTAGTAGTAGTAGTAGTAGTGTAGTAGTAGTATGTGTAGGGAATAAGCCATATGTAGCGTTGAATGTCAGATATTCTTCTCGTAGTGGGTCTGTCAGGGCTCAGTCAATATTTATACCTCCTATGAGAAAAATAATACCAGTCGATAGTTCACGGTAAATGTCATCAAGACTATTTATAAAATGATTAAAGTTCTCTTTTGTTTTTAAAGAGGGGGAACGATACGTAGCTACAATATTAACATTATAACCTATTTGACAGATTAGCAGCTTGCATCCCTAAAGCGCCGCTCGGTTACTTTGCAACTTAGTTTTATGTCGGTATAGATGACGATCCCGTCATTTTGGTTTAATAAGTTGACAGTGGAATGAGCCGTGTAACCATCCAAAACTGGTAGGTTATTTACCTTACGAAGCCAGCATTCTGTAAGTATTATGATATCAAAATGTATGTTTGCCATTGATAAAAGTATGCGAAGTTGGTTAAAATTTTTACTTATACTACGAATATTGATGTGGAGACGGTGTAGATTTGAAATTCTGCTGGGCCGCCACACGGCCGTAATTTGTTCAGTTGCTTTTCAACGCTTGTACTGGGTGTTTGTGTAGTGCAATGGACAGTTGTTACTTTTCTCCTCCTTAGTGAAATTGTTCCAATCTTCGAAACAATTTTCTGCAACCTCTTGCCATGCCCTCTGTTTTAAAAACTTGTCACTATACGACTTTTCTGATAAATTCCACATACAAGGCCGTTGTTCGACTTCAATTATCAATTTTTCCGTGTCTACAAACATAGTGACAAAGATATTAACGTATTAATTCCCACGCGTTCCGTGATTGACTGTCGATTCCCTGCCCCCCCCCCCCCCCTCTCGCCGCGAACTCAATTCTGCTGGGATTGTGCGCATGAGTCGGCACACAACTCATTTTGCGTCGCTGTGTGAACGAAACAGGATTTTTGTATGAAACCGAATGTAGCAGAAATTACGCGACTCACAACTCAAAAAATTACGCTCAGAGGCTTCACCCTTAAGCCTAACGAGAGCGGACCCCTTCCCCGTACCACAAATTGCCCTTCATTGGATAAACGAAATTTAGTTCGTTTATTGTACATCATACCGTGTATTTAACGTGGTATGATATTAGTAAACTTACAAATATCTAAACGGCTAAAAAAAGTTGTACATTTATAAAACTAGTACGATTACTGATTACTGGCATTATAATTCCGTTTATACATTTTAATTTAATTTACTTCTTAATTATTTATAAATAATATGAACTTTGTTGGATTTATCATTATCAATGTAAAAATCAATGATATTGTAACTTCTTTCAGATAACCATGTCGTTATGTCTTTTATTTATTTTAACACAATATTATTTTACATTTTTAAA
Organism: Fissipunctia ypsillon; assembly: GCA_947568875.1. Taxonomy (NCBI): domain Eukaryota; kingdom Metazoa; phylum Arthropoda; class Insecta; order Lepidoptera; family Noctuidae; genus Fissipunctia; species Fissipunctia ypsillon. The sequence goes on along the minus strand of OX387654.1, from coordinate 13,069,472 downwards.
TATTTCATAAAAATAAATATATAAAAAACATTTACAAATATAAAAAACAGTAGCCCACCGGTATCGAGAACGGGTCCTATTATTGTCCAGGGTGTTATTAATTTTTTCAATAAAAAACATTTAAAAAAATGCGACTTGTGCCAACACTAGCGCCTGATTTTCAGAATCCTGTAAATTCTAGATACCATAAGATTTGGATATGATATTTTAAATCGGTACTTCTTAGTGCCAAAGCAACAGCTTGTCTCGATGTTGAATCCAAATGCCATGAAATAAGCCCATAAAAAAATAAAATCGAAAATATGTAAAATTTGATGTTACTCACTACCGGTTAACGATAAAAATGGAGCGTTTGCTTGATAAATAACGTAATTTTAAGCATCAAGTAATTGTAATCAAAGATATGACAAAAACGGATTGGATCTAAAATGATTGCGACTTGTGTGGTTTTTATGGAAACCATAGAAAAAAATAGAAAAAAAAAATCTCCAGACTGGGACAAAATTGTCATACGGGTGTTTCAGTCTTGCTTTTAAAATGACCTGTTTTATCGAATAAGCTAATAAAAAGGGATGTCCATGTTTCGAGGAAAAAATACTGTGGAGCGTGTTGATATAGTTTGTGTTGCTAATTCAACCTCAAAACATGTCTTTGTGGAAAGATTTTTTACTTTTATAGGCCCATTTGTGTATAATAGTGTAAATAGGAAACTAAGAATGTATAATTTAAATTGTTTTAGCTGTAAAAAATAGTACATAAATATTTGCAGAGTATTTCATATCACGAAACTGAGGACTTACTCGTGATATGCAAATGAATTAATCAGCAACATTATCAATATTTGTGTTAGTTAAATAAACTACAATTTGTAAACATTTCTCTTTTCTACTGTCGTCTAATTATAAACTACTATATATAATTTAGATATCTACTGTTTCTTCTGTGATTGTTATTTCTAAGCATATGTAAGCACTTTTAGCCTGAGGCACAGGTTATTACCTAGTTCAGGCAAATAAGCAATTATGATATAATATAATTTATATGACATTTATTATTGTTACGTGACATATTTTCCAAAATAAACAACTTATTATTATTATTTATCTTTACGTACCTCGGGACCCAGGGGTCCCGGACCTTTGGAAGGCGTATGAGGACCGAAGCCAACTCGCAGAGGCCCCTTAGACAATTTTAAACGGAATGAGGCACCAACCGACGATTATTATTTCCTACTGAATGTATGGGAAGTTTTGGCGATTTCTGACTTTTCTAGAACTCAAACCTCAGTTGGTCCTCTAGAGTTTTTTTTGATTCTTTTATGAAACAGGATAGATTGGCATCAAAATTTTTTTTCGGTGAAAATTGCCCATTTTCTTTTATTTCTATTGTATTTTTTTTTTCAAAATCTGAATGGAGATCAAAATGTTTCAAAAAGTTATGAACAGTCTCCTGAGACGGGTTTCTTGTAGCGACAATGCTCTTATTGCCTCTTCTTAAAAATCCGTCCCGTGTCATGATTGACTGCTTAGCTCCATATAGGTATAGCGTGATGATGATCTTTTAAAAGATTAAATCTCTATCTGCAATATTCTAACCTTTTAACTTGTTTTTCTACAATTTGCGGTAAACTATAGAAGAATACGAACAAATTACAATATTGCTTATCTCCCATAACAAATAGCGTGATCATTTACAGCCTACAGATTGACCAGAGTCATAGGGAATATCTACGCAAAATTTGAACAAAATCTATCTGGTAGTTTTGGTGTGGTGCTGGAACATACATTCAGACAAACAGACAAGAATTCAAAAAATCATATTTTTTGGCATTAGAATCATTCCCAGACCTCGCAAAATTACTTAAAAAAAGAGTTATGTATACAGTTTTGACTCCGCTACGATTTTATTATATGTATAGATTTGTACGCTTTAATAGTTTTGCTAGCCCTTGATGTTAATTTAAAATTACACAAAACTCAATAATTAGATAAAATGTAGGTAGGTACGTATTTTACTATGTAGAGAGTTGTATTGATGATTCTAATTATTATAATTCTGTAGGGAAAAAAAGACTTATTTGTTACGGTCGCAAATCATAATTTGATCGACATATATCCAGATACTGACCTTAAACCATTTAACCTACTAAAACCGTAAGCAAAGAATTTCGCGGGATACCTTAGCCCAAGTTGACACCCTAAGTCTATTTGCCCTGGTAAATACTAATTCCATGGCCCTGTTATAGCCATTTCACACAAATTTCAAATAATTAATTGAATACTGTTATTTTTATAGTCTAAGATTAATTTGTTTGTCAATTTAGTTTAATTAAAATAAATATTTTGAGTTTGAGAGTTTGAGTTTGCTTGATAATTAATTTCCCTGACTGTATCTACGTTATCTAAATCTTTATAATTATTTGTAATATCGACGTATACCTACTATTTTCCGAGTAGGTAGCTAGTACCTACCTATTTAATTTGATTATGATCGTTTAATTTCGAGTAGGTATCTAAACAATGTAGGTAACCTACCAGTAAAGTGTTAGAGGTATAAATTATCCGATTTATTTCTAAAGATAAATCTGTAATTACATGTTGTTCATTTATCCTACGACTGGCTAATGCTTATATATTTACCCCTATTTATAAATAATATAGTCTAGGTACCTAGGTATATGTATATAATATTGATTGTATGCAGGCATGTAGGTATTAATGTATGGTAGGTAATTAGCAGCGGCGAACTTTAGCAAGAAATAAGCCGAAGCGAATCCGGTAATTCCGGGAATCCGGAAACTTACTTACATAACAATGAAGTAAAAATTAGATAACTTAAAAATAACCTTTCCTTACTGAAAATTTAACACCATCAATCATCAAATAGCAGAACCAGAAAGACGCTATCACTACACAAACAAAACACAAACAATGTTTTAGAGAAATAAACTCGACTAAATTAGGTACTCATTCTAAAATGATTATAGGAACATATTGCAGCATAACTCTGCATGTCAAAACCTTTTGGTTCTTTATTGTAAACCTTTTTTCCGTTTGTCATTGATTCTGGTCGATTTTTTACCTTTTTATTTCGTGATTCGAATTATTTTTTTTTGACAGATGGGTCCTCATTTTTTTCAGTATGGTGCGTCAGTTGCAAAAAGTTGAGCTGTTGATACTGACCCAGTTAGTTGAAAATTTACGTGTAATTTGTGTAATCGTATTTAATACATTTTTCTTGTATAATAAAAGCAAAGTGCTTTCGACGTCGACTGTCTTTTACTTTTGGTATGTATTCCTGTTATGTTGTTGCCGTCGTAGGATTGTGTTTTTTTTACCTTATGTGCTAATATCCGCTATTTATTGTCATAGAGAAGTTTCTTTCAAGTACGAATCCCATACTCCATGGTTTAAGTCGGGAAGTTAGTCTTAATTTTCCTGGTACGTATCTTTTAATCGTTTTCGTCAATCGTAAGTTCAGTCTGATCACTCTGGTCTTACCCTAATTCATTTTATCTTAGGATTAATCAGTTTAGAACAGGCCGTCTTTCGGCCTCCAGGTTCTGGCCCAAATAAACGCTTGACGTCGTTGGTCAACGTGGAGTAATTGGCCGCATCCAGCCGCGAAGGCCACACAACCACGTGGACCACCCAGCTAGCGCCTACTCCTGAGCTAGAGAGCCAGCTCCTGCTGTCTACGACACCTCGCCGGACGTAATTACGTTGGACAACGATTTTTTACGATATTTTTACATACTAGCTAAGTAACGTAGTTAGTAACTCTCTGCAAATTTTTAATTCGTTCACAATTTTATTTTAAATTTTCAAGCCTGTAAAATGCGAGATACCTTGCTTCTCTGACCTCTCTTCCCTTTACTGTTTATTTTGGGAGCGTTACCTAATAGCGATTGCAATCGACCTGTTAGGACGTCTTTTTTTTCTTTCGATATTCGCGTACTTTACCCTATCAGACCAAAGTTCTCTGCTATTTATCTTCATTTTTTGCATAAATCGACCAGCAACTTTTGTATACTTTAAATATTCATTTTTTTTTACTTTTTATACTAAATTGCAATGTTTTTTCTATTAAAAAAAAAATTACAAAATTAAACGTGTTGCGGCGAAAAAGTGTTTTTCCTTTTATTTTTTTTCGCTACAAAATGGCGCCCGAACAAAAGTAAGTAATTTCTGATGGTTACTTAATACATTTTTTTCTGTTGTTTTGTGTGTGATGCTCTTCGAGCAAATATAATCCCTATTTTTCCTTTTGTCCTTTTTCCAGTGTCTTGGATGGAGCAGAATATGCATTACAGGATACGATTGATGATCACCTTCTAATGTTGAATGTTGTGTGTATAATGTTTATTGTCCTGATTGTACTTTAATTCCATAATAATACTAAATTAATAACTCTTTCATTTCTTCCCAACAAATATATATTAATTCCGAGTTTTATTTTAATGCCTGTATTTGTAGTTCCCGTAGAGTATGCTCGGTGTGTGAATGTCTAGGCGTCGTGTTTCAAAGGTAAGCTTTTTTTGAGTTTGTTTGCTTGGTTTCGTCTTTTTTGGAATATATTTGCCCATAGCGTCCCTTTTCACGCTTTGTTTTTCTAATAGGTTCCTATCTTTCTTTGACTCCTAGTCCAACCGTTTAGCTTGCCGATTGCGTGTCTTTCTATTCATCCACCAGCCATATTACTCGCTAACTAACTCTTTCCAACTACTTGTAAACATACTCGTGGATTGTTTTCGTTTTTCTCATGATTTAATATTGCAGATGGAGGTATTCAATGAGTGAGACACTCTGATATGGAAGTCTTATTATTTGCAGGCCTCTACCTATTTCATTCAGGGTTTCTCTGCATTTAATTTTGTTGAATTCTTCCCTTCCAAATTTTCCTAGGAACTTTATTATGTAATACTTTCTAATTCTATGCCTTTGACATAAAATCATAGAATTAGAAGGTATGCCATAGTAAAGTTCCTAGGAAAAATTGCAATGTTTTTCTATATATTTTTTTAAATAACAAAATTAAACGTGTTGCGGCGAAAAAGTGTTTTTCCTTTTATTTTTTTTTCGCTACAATATGTAAATAATCGAATACAATACAGTTGAAGTGAAAACTAAATATATTGTGCAATATTCCTCCATCTCGTTCTCGCGTTTTTCCTGTATCTGTCTATCGCAACCCGTTGTACAGCGGCTTGCTCTCGTTAATTATCAAGCGGTGCCACGTGACCTCATGACGGGATCGCTATTATATGAATGTTTAGTTCCCGATTCTGACGTTTTGGCGCCGGGTTATTTTAGAACATTTTTTGTTGTTGTTATAATTCAAAGCTAAATAATAATAGGCGTTTTTCTTATTGTGTTGTTTGAATGTTATGGTAAATTAAATACCCGTAGTATAACTACGAACGTGGGGATTGGCACATGAAAAGAGACTCATCCGTCAGCTACCTATAATATGTTAACACCTGGAGATTACGTTTCTATATTGGCGAAACACGACTAATACCTAACGGTCAACGACGAGACATTAGGAATCGGAAATTGGATAGCTTGACGGCATGACACCATTAAACCGATACTGATTGAAGACATCGTTGAGATATCAGGCTAGGGTTCATTAAAAGGCTAATAAAACTAGACGGCGCAAGTTCTGCGACGTATAGGTATCTACCTATAAACTTCTAAGAGTTATTTGACCTAAATATCTACATGAAAGCAGATGGTTGTGACTAATTTATTAAAGGCAAAATTCACCAGGATCATCTCGCGCCATCTTCAATTGGCTACCCGCAACGACGAGGAGTTGAACAAGCTACTCTCCAGTGTGACAATCGCTCAAGATGGTGTGCTGCCGAACATCCACTGACCAAATATCATCGATGTAATATTTGTGCCTATCAGTCTATTATGTATTTATGTCGCTTGTGCGATGCTCCCCGCTCGTTTGCATTCAAAACAAAACGCCCTTTTCAGTGCCACAGTATGATTCGTCAAATATATTACAAAGACAGTTTCTTTATCGGTGTTGTCGTCAAACAAAACGTACTTACATAACTATTATGTACACATAATTATGATTGCATGTTTCACTAGTATTAGTAGTAAACTCACTAAAAACTGTATTGTAAAAAGCTCTATGAATAAGAGCCACAGAAATGCATTGGGACAAACCGACTCTACGAGGTTCTGCAGTGCAATTTAAAATAGCGGAGTTAGAAACTCACGAACAAGCTGCTGCATGCAAGTGAAACGAAAGCTTCTGGCGGAGCATGTGAAGAAACGAAATTGAATGCACATGGCTTGCCTGCATTCATTTCATACCAATATAACGCTTCTAACATGGAATTACTGCAACATCAAGGCGTAAAAACATCTTCTAACCCTGGATAACTGCTGGGTTGTTAAGATGCATGAAACATAGAGACACGCTACACAAAAAATATAAATCATCACCAGAAAATGAAGTACTGAAAGTTACATGCGTGGTAAGGAATTTCTGTAACGTTATTTTAAAGAAAGTAAAACGTCCTTATGAGAAATCAGAGGTCGACAAAACAAAAAATGATCCAAAAATACTCTGAAAGGTATTTAGGGACATCTCTGACATGAATAAAATAACTAGTCATCCAAATGAGCTTCTGAAAATTAATTCTTCGTCCGAAAAATTCTTGAACGAAATAAATAATTATGTCATAAACGTGACTTTGGCTGAAAACTGCTAAAACTTGTAAAATAATGTCAGTTCTGATTTGGCTCAGATGATGTATATAAATAGCTCCGGTCAAAGATTGAACTCATTTGTGATGGAGGATCCCTTTTTTTTTCTTAGGCATATTTTCAATCTATGCCTGCAAACGGTTATTTTCCCATCACATCTAAAATGCTCCGAAGTCCGTCCAATTTTTAAGGGTAAAAAATGAAATCAATAATATTTTTTTTTATTTTTTATTTATATATTTATTTGTGCACAATTAAATATATTTATTTTCTTTTTTTTATATATATTTTTTTTCAATATATTTATTTGTGTACCTTAAGTATACTGCTGACATTACAATATAAAAGGCCACCAGTAACAGTCACAATACGCCCCGTATTAGTTGATACTGTATTATAGTGGGATATTATTCCTCATTGCTGTGACCCGTAGAGTAACAAACGAGTGAAAAGATATTTATAGGCTCCATAAGAAAAGAAAATTAAACAAATAAAAAACTAACAATAATTTAGCAATGAAATTGCTACCCTTAAAACTATTTTGGCTTATCTGTGATTGTGTGTGTGTGAGTATGTTTGATAGTATGTCTGTATGTATGTATGCGTGCATGAATTATCGCCCGATCTCAATTTTCCCCTCTCTAACTAATCAGTTTGGTTTCGGAACTGGTATATCTACGGATGAAGCAGTTTCTACACTAACTTTATAGCTACTAATCTAGATAAAAGGCACCAATGTTTGTCTATATTCCTAGATTTAAAAAAAGCGTTTGATACAATTTCTATCCCCATCTTAATTTCCAACCTTGAGAAGCTTGGAGTCAGAGGAACTCAGCTACAACTTTTTCAGAGTTATCTCACCGGGTGGAAACATAGTGTTCGAATAGGTAGTCAGGTAAGCTCTGATCTCCCGGTTTCCTTCGGTATTCCTTAGGGCAGCACTTTGGGCCCAACTCTCTGTCTCATATATATTAATGACCTCACAAGTATCATCATTCTCCGCAGGTGAGTCTACACTCCGCGTAGTCGCATGCTACGCAAGGGAATCATCAATCCGCGTAGTCGTATGCTACGCAGCGGTGTCTATAATACGCATAGTCGCATACTACGCAGCAGTGTCTACAATTCGTGTAGTCGTGTACTACGTAGCGGTGTCTACACTCTGCGTAGTCGCATACTACGCAGCGGAATCTACAATCCACGTCTACTTACGTACGCGGGGTATAGAATCCGCTGCGTAATATGTATCTACGCGGAGTGTAGACTTGTGTAGTATGCGACTACGCGGAGTGTAGACACCGCTGCGTAGTATGTGACTATGCGGATTGTATACACCGCTGCGTAGTGTTCGACTACGTGAGTTGTAGAGACCGCTACGTAGCATACGGCTGCGCGGAGTGTAGACCCGCTGCGTAGCATACGGCTACGCGAACCGTATGCTCCGCTGCATAGCATGCGACTACGCGGAGTGTAGACTTGTGTAGTATGCGACTACGCGGAGTGTAGACACCGCTGCGTAGTATGTGACTATGCGGATTGTATACACCGCTGCGTAGTGTTCGAGTACGTGAGTTGTAGAGACCGCTACGTAGCATACGGCTGCGCGGAGTGTAGACCCGCTGCGTAGCATACGGCTACGCGAACCGTATGCTCCGCTGCATAGCATGTGACTACGTGGAGTGTAGACTCCCGTGCATAGCATGTGACTACGCGGAGTGTAGACTTGTGTAGTATGCGACTACGCGGAGTGTAGACACCGCTGCGTAGTATATGACTATGCGGATTGTATACACCGCTGCGTAGTGTTCGACTACGTGAGTTGTAGAGACCGCTACGTAGCATACGCCTGCGCGGAGTGTAGACCCGCTGCGTAGCATACGGCTACGCGAACCGTATGCTCCGCTGCATAGCATGTGACTACGCGGAGTGTAGACTCCCGTGCATATCATGTGACTACGCGGAGTGTAAACTCCCCTGCATAGCATACAACTACGCGGATTTGTAACTCCCTTGCGTAGTATGCGACTACGCGGATTGTAGACTTCGCTGCGTAGTATGCAACTACACGGCTTGTATACTGCTCTGCGTAGCCTCACGTCCTATTTAAGAGCGTTGTCACATTTTGCACCTCTCTCGCTCACACAAAACCTAATTTTTAAGAATGTTAAATGAAAAAATGCTTTTTTGAAAAATGTAATCAATGGGCGGTCTACAAAATAATATTAATTTAATAGGTAGTTATTCAAAAACACATTTCTATTGTGTTATCTAATAAACTTATGTAATTAAGTGTTATGATCTGTTTTTGAGATGATGTAAATAAATGCCACAATAAAAATGTGTTTTTAATAATTACCTATTAAACTAATATTATTTTGTAGACCGCCCATTGATTACATTTTTCAAAAATGCATCTTTTCATTTAACGTTATTAAAAATTTGGTCCCGTGTGAGCGAGAGAGGTGCAAAATGTGACCACCCTCTTAAAAGCGATCGTCGCGCGAATACAAAATCGTTCGAACTTTTTCTTCGGTGAATCTGAACGCGTGGTCGCAGGGGCGCTTTCCGGTTTTCCGAACAAAAAGTGACATATGCTCGCGACCGATCGCTTATCCGCGCGACGATCGCTGTTAAATAGGACGCGTCGATTCGACCTATTATGCGACTATGCGGATTGAAGATACCTCTGCGTAGCATGCGGCTACGCGGACAGTAGGCTCCGCTGCGTAGCAGCTTCTTCGCAGCGTCTACGTTGCGTCAACGCCTACGCGAACGTCCAGTGCGAAGAAACATTACGTGTTTTCATTTTCAATAACACATCACAAAATCAAGCCAACACGCGTTTTTAATAATTGCAAACAGTAATGTAATAGGATAGAGTTTTGTGAATTACGAAAATAAACATTAGGAATATTGTTCTTCTTCCGTGAAGTACAATTTTGATATTATATTTAATAACTTTTGAAATTATTACTTTGTAGGTATTTTCGTAACGCTGAAATTGCGGTAAATGTTTTATAGTCAGGGTCTTCGATAATAATGGGGATGAAAAATATAGATTGCGCGAAAATGGAATTGAAAACATTACAGATTGGGATCAGGGTTTCTATTATTTCTAGTCACAAAATAAATGACTGACACGCCTGCCTACAGCTACCATTACAGGAGTTAAGAGCTTCTTCTACTGAGTATTTACCAACCTATCCTAATTACCAGGGAGCGCGTACATGATTGTTTAAGCATCGTTTCCGAATGCGCGGGCGCAGGCAACAGCTCCACGCACGATGTATTAATATAATCCTATCGTGTTTCACACAATGGCAAAGAGATTTTAAATATTTACTTAAGTATGTCTTAAGCCAACGACCCTCGTATGTCATTAACGAACGGCTAATATTGAACTTCATTAGCATTGTAGGATTAAGTTCCATTCATAGGGATGTGAGAAAAAGCTCATAGAGGATAATCAAGTAGGTAACTAACATTAGGCAGAAAGAATGCAAGCGATAGAGACATTTTGCTTATCTCGGAAAATTACGATGTGTCTTGAATAAAGCGTTTTCGGTACGTATGGTCGGCAATTCGGCATCCGCATGATTTTTAAATCTTTAACTTGATAATCATTTTATTTGTTAATACCATCTTCATCCTGAATTTTTCAGAACCTGTTTCTGAAAGTGTTCCACTTAATTTTCTGGCAAATATGATGCTAGATGAGTTTATAGAATGTTATATAAGTAAAATAAGTGAGTTTCAATGTTTCTATGTTTCTATCATTGCGAAGTAGTGCGTAGTCCTATTATGTGCATGTGTTCTTGTGCCTATGTAAAGATGTAACTAACTGCTTAGAAAATAAATAATATAACTATTTCATATTTAAATATTTGTCTCTTGCTTAACTAATAAGCTACATAAATTGTATGCCTTCTTCCAATGTTTGCAAAAAATAGTCTTATATCATAAGCAAACAACATAATATTTAAGTATTAATGTTTTAAAAAGTTATGAGCCTATAACTTCATAACAATAAGTAAAGATTCTATTATAATGTTGTATTGTTAATAATTTATGTTTGGGCTTTTAGTTTGCACGTAGGCCCCGCATAATTTACCTACTTGTGTCTAATGGAACACCCGTCAAGAAATCAAAAATATAATAGATCCTTAAAACCTTCATCCCAATTTTCACAAGTAGCGAATGCAGGTCCAATGCACAATCGTGGTTTAGATTATACTAGTACCTACACAGATGTACCCACTCGAAACATAAACGTGCCAATTTCCTTATAGACGGCAATTGATTTATGTTCAGGTGTATAACCCTTACCGACGTCAGATGTTTAATTGATTGCAACTTTATGGGCTTATTTAATGTTTGAAACCGAGTTTATAGGGGTGGAGAACCGGCACTAACTGTATACTATGCAGATTCAATGATAGATCTCTTATTGGCATCACTTAGTACTTCCCGCATATCAACTCCAGTGCTGTAAAAAGATATTGCTTCACTAACGATTTATCGCTAATGATGCGAGTGGATTGCCTTCAGCGAAAATAAGAAAAGCACAGATTTATATGTTATGAGAAATATTTTATTGCAATTGTTAATGGAGCAAAGAAAACTCTCTGATAGTGATTATTTTTTTAAGTGAACATAAGTTACCGTTATTCATGCACGGCCATCTGCACGTCTCACACAGAATAAAGTGTAGAGATATCGTGTGGTGTTGGAAATAGCGCAGCGTTATTAATAGAAGTAGGTAACTCGTTATTAGTACAGGTAAGTACGCTAAACAGAGAGTAATAATATCTTGTGAAGTTAAATAAAGCTACGAGTTTATTCTTGGCGTCGTCGCTGCGTGAAATTATTTCATAAGTTTGTAGATAAATAAGCACTGTGACATGAGAATGTATAAGTATATGTTGCAAATGATGAGGGCTTTGGAAAAGCTTTTCTCACATAGAAATAAGCCAAAAATAATGCATTTTCGTTGTTAGCTTTCAGTCTTGCAACGGTTTTTGTGCAATATATATAAAATATTAAGTAAGAAAACTTAATAGAATATAGATAGAAAAGATAAAAAATACAATAGCATTATAGATTAGCGTGAAAAGTTGGTACGGATCTGTGGTCTTCGAACACTTTGTCGATACGTGACTAATAAAGAGGTGTAGATACATCTCAGGATAATTTTTTGTATTCGCTATCGCATCGCACTATCATGATAGTCGTGCTTTTTGCGAAGATTAACCTCCTTGAAGACGTCATCCCTGTTGACATCAGCTTACGCTTATTATAAAATTATCTGAATAGTATCCGGTTTGTCTGCCACATTGAGCCCACAATAGTTTCATGAATCATCAGATCCATTTATCTTTAGGGTTCCATCATTCCATAAAAAAATATATTTAAACAATGATGGGAGATTATTTAATAAGTAGTAAAAAACTGTTTTGAATTCAAGATATTGACAGCAAACTAGCTAAATAACATTCAACTACAAAACAAGCGCTATATACATCTTTATTTGGAACTTCTATTCGACTTTGAAACTTTGAGACTTCAACAAAAGCGGAATTACAACGATAAACTTTTTTACATAAATGTACAAACTGATTTATGGACTGCAAATTATAAGGAATTACTTAAATATACGGAAAATAAATGTATGTTACTAATAGGTACGTGTACTGCGCAGTTTTGAGCTGAGATCGCCGAGTTCCGCGGATTGAACGATTGCGTGGTAAAGCTACTAAGTTGTAATATTAGAATTCGATTATTCCGTTGGGAATATTAATTTTAGCCGATGATTGAATTTTTTACAAGGTAATCAATGAGTCGTGCGCTGGGACGGGGCGGGTTAGCTCATCCGCCAAACATTTTGGTGGTTTTTGTGATGGAAGCCGCGCGAGGAAGGCCTCAGCCGACACGATTTCTAAAAACAAATGACGGCATTGCTAAGTTCACCTAGAGGTGGTGCTTTTACCAACAAGTGGTTAGGCATAAGTGCATAGGTACAATTTTATAAATGTACCTGTGTGTTTTTTACTTATCGTAAAACTGGCATTTAAAACAAATTATGTTGTTTCATCTACCAACCCGCACTGGACCCGCGTGGTCGATTACAGCCCATTCCCTCTCGAAGAGAGAAGGCCTGTGTCCCAGCAGTGGGAACATTATAAGCTGATTATGGATGTTGTTTTCATCACTTTTTTTTCTTATCAGCCCTAAGAAAAGCTTTAGCTTACGTCTTATATTATTAATATTATATTGTATAAACTCTGTCTTAAATATGTTATATTGGTTATATGTATATAATATAACTTTACAACACCATAGGTCATAACCCTAATTTCCCATGAATGTCAAAAGAGTTTAGAGAGTATAATTATGATCTTCTTGCGATCCACGGCTGTGTGCATATACTCATAATTTCGAGAAGATATGGTTTCCCTATGGCTTACGTACGTGGTCGTAAAGTTGCCTCAGGTTAAACAGAAATATGGCATGTTATGAACGTAGGATTCAACCACGAGTCTGATCATGACAAGAATGCAGGCTGTGGAGTTTGTTTTTGCTTCATCTTACAGGCTTCAGGACGAACGGCCGGTGAAGTTTAGGCTTTTAGGAGGCTGTTTACTATTATTTTTGACGTTCGAAAATTGCTCGTTAATTTTTAGCAATACGTAGGTAGTGTAGTTACCAGCGGCGAGGTGTGAATTTATGTACGAGAAAAGCGGAAGCGAAGGCGGTTTTGACTTACTTATGTAGGTACTATGAATATAGTTAAAATTAATTTATTAACTTAAAAATAAAAGTCTTTTCTTTACTGAATTTAATATCATCTATCGTCAAATAGCAGAACCAAAATAACGATATCACTACACAAACAAAACTTTAAATGTTTTAGAGAAATAAACTCAACTAAATTAGGTACTATCATTCTAAAATTATTATAGGAATATAAAGAATCGCAACAGGTGAATGTGAAGTTGGACAGGTGAAAACTAAATAAAATGTGCAATATTCCTCCATCTCGTTCTCGCTGACGCATTTTTTCTATATCTGTCTCTATCGTAACCCGTTCTACAGCGGCTTGCTCTCATCCACTATCAAGCGGGGCCACGTGAAACTGCGTCATGACGGGATCGCTATCGTAAGAATTTTTAGTTCCCGATTATGATGTTTTGGCGCCGGGTTATTTTAGTTGTAATTCAAAGCTAATATGTAATAGGCGTTTTTGTTGTTTGAATGTTATGGTGAATGACATGCCCGTAGTGTAATTACATATTTTGGCAATAGTAGACACTATTGACTGTACTATTTTTCAATAGCGGCAGAGTTGCTGATGCGAACCCCCGAAGGGAAGCCGGTAGGAATCCTGTTCTATAGAGCTTTCGCCACTGGTAGTTACCCACAGAAGAAACACTTTTCTACTACAATGAGGCACTTATTTCAAGTTGCAGGGAATTAAGTAGTTGTAATGTTATATTGTAGCTACATAGAAATAAATACATCATTCTTACATTATTTTATATATAAGTAAATAGCACTACGTCTCATAGTACGTCTCCAGTATCTTTATACTTGTGCTTATTTTCATTTTTTTCTCTTGAGCATAAAACGTAATGACCTTAGCTATAAATGGAAGGTTTTTTTGCGACAAATTACTCATTCATACAGTTGAATGTTAAGGCTAGTGTAGGTAAGTAAATACGTAAGTACAGGCTTGTGTTATAATATCACGTTCAATAGTTGAATGGGAATCACGCGCACGCGTATTACGTTCTTTATATTAGACATCAACGCTAGCGCAGCGCTGTGTGCTCGTCATTAAGCTGTTCCACGAACATACGCAACATCACTTTGATGATTAAGAATATGTTTATAGCTTATTGCTATCAGTTCATTCTCAACATTTAATAAATGATGAATATTGATAGATTCAAAAATCTTGGATTTTCAACAAAAACACGGTAAAGCAGCCGTTTGAATTTTATTTTCTTTTAGACACGGATAATCTAGAATAGCTATTTCTTAGTGTAGCTAAACTTTTAATGTTTATATTTTACTGTTAGGTAGTTACCGATATATGAAGCGAGCGGACGAGATGTCTACTTACGTATTACAATCAATTATACTATTAAGTAATAATTATACAATGTTGTGGGGAGCGTCAAGTGAGAAGCGACCGTAGCGCGAGGAGGCTGCGCGCACATTCCCGAGGGCGCGCGCTCCACTCATTAATGAGCTTCGTTGTAAAATAAGCTGAGGGCTCTTAACTGCCAACCTGCGAGATTGCTTTTCGTGGTCGGTATCTATTAATAGTTATTTATAGGCAAAACTGAAAGAATTGTGAAGCACGAGTATAGTTCGTGATGGACGTCTGCAGACAATGCGTCATAGTCGTGCATCATTCGTACAAGACTTTAGGTTCTACTAAACGAGAAGGGCTCTCGGGTTTTACAAAAATGCCTGGTCAGTGATGCAATCCCTCTTGTACCGTGTGGTATCTGTAGCGCATAGGTATAGGCCCCTATCACACTCAATTGTACTTCCTATCATCTTACTAGCCTATCTATTCAATGTAATATATACAATGTATGTAATGTATACATTTTCATGCCATAGAGATGTGCTCTATGGCATGAAAATGACATACCGTACCTAATTTGGAAATGTTGTTTATTTTATGCAAGAGTGAAGGAATTTACAAAATATAAGCAGCAAGTCTTATCATCGGAGTTAGATCAATAAAAACTAACGGAAACGACACACAATCATTTAAAAAATTTATTGCAGTATTTTAATTAACTTAAACCTTATGCATGTGTACGATCTATGTATAATGATGATTGATGACTATGTCAGAATTGGACCTATGAAATTGATTTTAATTTGCTTAATGTACCCGTTTGAGTAATTTGGAATTTTATGGACAATCAGAGAAAAGTAACACATCGGCCATCGCTAAATCAAAATAAATGACTAATAATTATCGATAGGAATTAAATAACAGAGGATAAAGTTTTCTGTTTGGTACTCAATTCTTTTGCAGTTGGTTCATTCCAGGTTTTAATTTATCCGTATGAAATATATATGTTTCCAGGATATTGTTTAGTATTGACTGAGAAGTATAATGTATTCTTTACAGTTCTGTGAAGCATGGTGTGAAATAAAGGAGTCTATTTTAATAATGTAAAATCGATCAGCGAAGCGCACCCAGCGATGACAAATTAGCTAATCCACTAGACGTGAGAGCACGCTAATGACAAAGAACAGCGCATTCACGGCCGGCTTACATGACGCGCCGCTCGTGCTCGGAATCTTAAACTATTTGACAGAACCACCTAATATAATAAATATCCACTTCAACTTATAGTAGGTGCTCGTACACACGTCACACTTGCGAAATTCCAAAACATCTCGTACTCGTTTCTGTCGAGTAGCCAACACTAAATGTAATTTTTCAGAAATTAGATTTGGATGCCGCAGACATATTACCGTTTGGAAACCTTATTTTACATGCGATACGATGTTTTACATTTTGTTATTGAAATATAAAGTTATTCGGTGTCATTGTTTTTGGTAAAATATTGGCTAAAACACTAAAATCAAAATGTATATTGATTGTTACTTTCAAACTCTGACCTTTTCAGGAAAACATGAAGAATGAAGTTCAACTTCCTTAATGCTTTTTTAAATTGTATACTATACGAGAGTAAATGATAGCGCTACATATTTTTTACCGTTCCGTTTATTGGGCGAAGAAATGAAAGGTAATTTTGGCAGAGAACTGTTTTAGAATTATATATCTACAAAAAATAGTTCTTTTTTGGGTAAAAGGTAAGTTGTTAGTAAGTTCGGTCGGTGAGTCGATGGACTAGAGTCGGCCCGAACGCGATGGCATGTAGGCCCGTTCTAGATACCCTTGAACCTAAAGTGGCAGCTCTCGGCCGCGTTGCCAATGACCCCGCACGCAGGCGCCCGCGCCGCGCCGCGACCAACTCGCTCGCTAATTGTTATGTAACAGAGAAAAGTTACGTGCATCGTCCGCTATGCATTCAAATATTCGGTACATGCCAATTTTATGTTGTTGTACTTGCAAGTACATTTAATTGGCCTCCAAAATCCCCACGCCGCTGATATTGGGATACACAAACAGGTTCGGGGAACGCGAATGCCGCTTCTTGCCAATCCCGAAGGGAAGGTAAAGTCACTGAACTTGCACGTCGCATGCTACATCTCGTTCCTTACTTCATAGTTCTTGTGATTGTAAAATATCTTTGTTATTATAAAGGCAGACGAGAATTTGCAAAAGCGAGTAAAACACCTTTGATGTCTTTTCGATTTATGGCTCAAGCATTATGAGTTTTGCTGCAAGAGAATATTTTCATTTTAGAAAATATAGTAACTTAGGTTAGGTATTATTTGTTGTATAAGAAGTTAACAGGGTTATAAAACAAGCCCTGCAGCTGATTGGGAATATTATCAAATATAATTAGATTCAGACAAAACAAAATATGCCTGCCTGTGGAGGTTGTCTTATATATAAGTGCACTTTTGATAGTCATTCAATTGATGAATTTCAAGATATTCCGAGTTTTAGACGTTTTTAGGGTTCCGTAGTCAACAACGAACCCATAGTTTCGGTATGTCTGTCTGTCTGTTCGCCGCTAAACTCAGAGACCCTTAGTACTAGAAAGCTGTAATTTGGCATGGGTATACATATTAACCACGTTGACAAAGTCGTAAAATAAAATCTTGAAAAAAAAAATTGAAGGGTATCTCCCTTGCACGTAAAGTGGTGATGATATATTTTTTCTCGTCTATCAGATGGTGTGGGGTATCGTTGGATAGGCCGTTCATAATATTTCTGGTCTGTGAAAACCATTTTTCGGTTCAGGGATCCTTTTGCGTAATATTAAGCTTTAAAGTACTCATTTTTATTAGAGTCAAGTGTCCCCCCAGCCAGCTATATGGTTGTTTTAGGATATGTGAAAAAATTCACGGCATTAGAATATAATATAAAGAAGTTAAAAGGAAAACTATCACAGCTAAGAAGGCTTTACAAGTTAACGAGTAATAGTCGACTGTCCACCAACTTATATTTGCATTGAAATGTACGGAAGAACATGTTTTTCAACTACAATGTTATGTTTGGTCTTGGGATAAACTCATCCCAACTACGGAACCCTTCATTGTGCGTGGTCCGACACGCACTTGGCCGGTTTTTAAAAAAATAAATAGAAGATAGAATCTACATAAAAATCGTAAATTCACTGACAGACAACGCAGTCTAAACCACGTGTCTAGAAGCATGAACTTTTGCACGAAATCCTTCCTCAGCGCTCACTTTCGTTACATTTATAAAGGATGATTTGTGTATGGAAGATTGTCATTTTTAAAACTAGAATACACTGAAATACAAGCCTAAAGAAGAAAAATAACACTAAAACACAAACGTAAGCTCCTCGATATGGGTCGCTTTGACGAAATGCAACGTACCGAGATGCTTCAGTAGGTACTTTTACTTATTAATAGGCCTATTCCGTGGCCTTACGGATAGTCTGTGATCATGATTAAAAGATAATTTTAGAATGATTTCTTATAACAATCACGAGGTTCATATTATTATGCAGTTACGCCTGGTTCTTATGTCTGGAAACGGATCGTTTTTATTGCCAATCGTAACATTAATTAAGAAATTCCTAACTTGATGCTCTGAAAGACTACCTAAAGGCAATTTTAACCTGAAATGATTTTCAAATAAAGACTAACCTATCTTAGTTATCACGGTGATACGTGATTAAAGTTTTTTATTAACTAGAGAAAAGTATACATGATTCAAAAATGATTTTACTTCGAGTGTACACACAAAAATGGTTGAGAAACAGTAATTTGTGTAGTTATGCGACCAGAACTACCGTTAGCATCAAGTGAAGTAGCAATCTATAACACGAGTTCAGACTTAATAGTTGTTGGGTACCTGCATAGCAATTATATGCATGGTAGTCAAAAACACGTGTGTACCATAAATCCAAATAAAGCACTCAATCCGGAGGTGTATAGCGACCCGGCGCACTTGTACATGTAAGTGTGATGTTGTTAAAACATTTTTCTTCTCGTTTGTATGTTGGGCAAGAGACAGCGCGACTGCCGCGGGCTTTTGTGCTAGAATTTTGATTGATATTTTTTGTCAGCTAACTCGGCCACAATAAGATGACAGCGGTAACAAGAAGAGTGCGAAATAGACGTAGACATCGTAGCTGAAAGTATCAAGGTTAGTCGCTGGCGGGGCGGCCGAAACTCGGCTAACAGTAACAGTACACCCACGCAAAAACTGAGCACCCAGAGCGACTTACACCGACTACTCGCCTAGCACCTTTGTGATCCACCTATTTGATTTAATGACACGAAAATAGTGAATGGATTGCCAAACAAAAACATGTCTCGAGTCAATGATAACGATTTCATTAGCATAACGTACGAACCCGTATCGGACACATACAGATTACTGTGCTTATTTTTTCTATATAAAATTGAGAGAGTCGGTCGTGATTGAAAACGAACGACTAACCGATGAATTGACGAGCTTTTCAATTACAAGTTGGCCAAAATCCAATTAGCATGTTGGTCATCAAATTACTCAAACAATCACGAGCACTTTCGTTTCTGGCAGAGTGGCAGGCGGCGGCGGCGGCGGCGGTGCGGCGTTGCCGGGTGTGGCAGCGCTGGCGACTGCTTGTGTTGAGACCGCTTTCTCGGCCTCATTCTTGACCATGAGTCGGAAGGCGCCGTGTTCTCATAGTCGACAAAACGATGTATCTATGTCGATTGCTTGTAGGCGGCCTTGAGCGGCAACCATTAATTTGTGTGCAGAGCCGCCAGCGCGATACCGTTAGGGCGAGCGCCTGAATCTTATGCCCACTCACCGACATCACCAGATAGACTGGCGAGCTTACACTAGACGTTCGTTAATCATAATCATACACATCAAACACTTCCTGAACTACTAGCGGCTGAACTAACACTCGTAGGCTTGTAGCAATCTCCAGGCTCCACAACTAAGTATTGCTGATCTAATGTTAAGAACGAGAATTCATATTATTTTTAAGCAGAGCAGTAAGGAAAGGATTTCGAGTGAGTTCATTGCTTTAAAAAAAAACTTATAATGACGCATGAGTCTCACTACTTACGATGCGAATGCAAACATTGATCAATTCGAGAGACTCAACAAGCATATTTGATTTTCACACGCGAAATTCTTCACAATATGTTTTCTTACTAAGCGGTGACCTGTCTAAACTACAATAAAATAATTTCAAAAGCTAGCAGGTATTTAAGAACTTATCATAACATAACATCACGCCTGAAGAAGCTGAACTGTAACTGTATTTAAGAACTTTGACTGTTTAAATATCATCCAAGTGTGTTTTTGTGAAGAAGGTGTCCTTTATGTGAACGTAAACATTACATTTTTTATGAGAACAAAAAAAAATGTTTAAAAACACATAAGGCCACTAAAGCACATAAAACTTCAGCATCCACAAGATTGTATACAGAAGCAGTGAAGAAAATCTACTAATGTTGTTCAGTAAGCAAATTTGGTGGTGATGACCGAGAGATAAGTGTACACGTACCGAACTGTCTAAAGTGGCCAAGGCAACGTTCCACGACGCCTCGTCGCCGCGCCGGTGTGATCAGAATTTGTTTAGGCGGCCTGGGAATAGCTCAGCCAGATAGTGCTCTCATTCGGTCACGGAAAATCCTTAGCGTTTTTAAGCGGAACGCTTTGCAACTACGAATGAAGCTGTGCATTTAAAAAAACTGTAGACGACGATTTACATGCGAATAAAATTACGCCATTATAAAATTCTACAAAATCGGCGAATAGCAACAGCGGGACATTTTTATAAATAGAAAAAGCACTTTATTTACTTGTGTTTAGTTAACGATCAGCTTAACTAGCTTAAAAACTTCTATCGAGGTGTTTAGGTTAGTTTTTAAGGTTCCGTAGTCAACAAGGAACCCTTATAGTTTCGCCATGTCCGTCTATCTGTCTGTCCGCGGCTTAGCTCAGAGACTCTTAGTACTAGAGAGTTGTAATTTGGCAGGGGTATACATATTAATCACGTCGACAAAGTGGTAAAATAAAATCTTGAAAAAAAAAATTTTAGGGTACAGGACCCCTACACGTGAAGTGGGGATGATTTTTTTTTCTCGTCTATCCCATGGTGTGGGGTGTCGTTGGATAGGCGGCTCAAAAATACTGCGGGTATGTGAACACCATTTTTGGATACAGGGATCCGTTTTGATTACCAGCTAAATGGTTATTATGTGAAAAAATTCACGGCAGTAGTACATATATGTAACGAAGTTACAAGTAATAGTCGGCCAACTTACATTTGCAGTTTGAATGTATGGGAGAACATGTTTTTCAACTACAATGTTAAGTTTGTTCTTGGGATAAATTCATCCCAACTACGGAACCCTTCATTGTGCGTGGTCCGACACGCCCTTGGTCGGTTTTATTTGCTAGAATTTGAATGCAGCAGATAAAGTCAAAGTCAAATCGTTTATTTCAAATAAGCATTTAAAAGGCACTTTTGAACGTCAAAATTTACACAAAAAAAATAGACATGATTCTAGTCGCCCCTTTCAAAAGGCAATTTCTTGTGGAGAAGAATGGGCAAGAACCTCCACCGTTACTCTTTTAAAATATTTTGTTTACATCTACACAGATCTATACATACATAAACATATATATTATATAATTACTTGTTCTGACTGATTCATTAACGCAGAGCCTAAACCGCTGCGGCTACAAACTTGAAATTTTGGCAGTTGATGCCTTTTATGTTGTAAACATTCACTAAGAAAGGATTTTTGGGTAATTCGATTTCTTTCATCACAAGGTATTTTGTTGTAACATTTAACACAGTACCCCGTAAAAGATTTATGTACTTTCGATAATCTGAAAAATGGTTCATCTATTTTATCTTTATTTCTAGTACTAAAATTATGTCTATCACTTATTTTATTAAAAATATGTAAGGAAGTAGATTTTTTCTTATATCTATCTATATAAATAAAAAAGTCCTGACTGACTGACTGATTCACTGACTGATTGACTGAATCATCAACGCCCAGCCCAAACTATTGGACCTAGAAAGCTGAAATTTTGCAGAGAGGTTCCCTTTATAATGTAGACAAGGAATAAGGAAGGATTTTTAAAATTAAACCCCTAAGGGGGTGAAATAGGGGATGAATATTTGTATGGCAACTCGTCATTTTTGTAGTTTAAACCATGAAAATTGGTATTTAGCATTCTGGTTAAAAATTAAAAATCACTATTTCAACGTTTTTGGAAAATCATCCCCTAAGGGGGAAAATAGGGGATGAAAATTTGTAAGGAAGAAATTGGTATTAAGCTTTTTGTTTAGACATTACAAATGCCGTGTTTTGGCGTTTTTGGAAAATCATCCCCTAGGGGGTTAAAAATCCTTACTAACTCATCATCGGTCAGCCCGATTTTCGCCATCGCCAAATACACTTTAGCAATTCAGAGAACAATAACTTTACTAAGTTCCGTACTTGTAATTATTTTTTTCGAAATTCCCACGGGATAGGGATTAAAGAGGATTTATATTTTCGCTTTAAAGTTCCCTTCAAATTTGACATGCAAGTAGGTAATTTTCCGTCCCGATATTCCGTTACTAATACTATTCGGTTTTAGGATTTTTGGAACGAAGTTCCTTTACGCGGCTTGCGGTAGGAGTAAACTGGTAGAAATCGTCACAAACGAAAAAGCGTTCATACTTGTATGCCCATTCCATGCGACTTTCTTCTTTCGAATTCTTCAATCGGATCGATTTTTTTCGTATTTCTTTCGAATTGGTCAAAATAAAAATCCAAGATAGCGGCTGCAAATATTTTCAAATTTTTCGTCATGGCTGACGTTTTCATAGAGGTCAAAATGTAAATCCAAGATGGCGGCTGCGAAAATTTTCAAACTTTTTGTCGTGGGTGTCGTTTTCATAGTTTTCGAGGGTGCTAGGAGGAGGCGGCTCCTGCCCAATCTGGGGGGTCCAAACGCCTCCTGCCGGAGGCTCTACGCCGGGGTCGTGCGGTCCATGGCCCTTTACGGAGCTCCGGTGTGGGCGCGTTCCGTGAGGCGGCGACCGGTCCGTCGGTTGAACGCGTCCCAGAGGGTCATGGCCATCCGGTTAGCCCGGGGATACCGCACGGTCTCCGGGGAGGCGGCGAACCTCCTTGCCGGATTACCGCCATGGGATCTGGAGGCAAAAGTCCTCGCGCACATCTGGGAGTGGCGCGAGGAGGCAGGACGCCGGGGCGTAACTCCGTTGCCGCGAGAAATCGCGGCACGGCGGACAGAGCTCCGGCAGGATCTCATGGCGGCATGGAGAGTGCGATTGTCGCAACCCAGCGCTGGGCACGCCACAATTGCGGCGATAAGTCCCCTCTTTGAGGAGTGGCTGGAGAGGCGCCACGGCGTCCTCACCTTCTGCCTGACGCAGGTCCTCATCGGACACGGGTGCTTCGGGAGGTACCTGTTCCGGATAAGGCGGGAGGAAACGCCCGGGTGTCACCACTGTGTGGATCGCCCGGAGGACACGGTGGAGCATACGGTGGAAGTCTGCCCGGCTTGGGCGGGGCACCGCCGTGTCCTCGCGGAAGCGATCGGCGGCGGCGATCTCTCGCGTCCGGCCCTGGTCCAGGCCATGGTACGGAGCGAGAGTGCATGGGAAGCCATTACCTCCTTCTGCGAAGCAGTAATGCTCGTGAAGGAGGAGGCGGGACGCGTGAGGGAGAGGCAAGCTTTGCACCCTCACGCCCCTAGTCGCCGCAGGAGACGCCCTGGGCGTCGGGAATCGGCAGCCGATTCCCGGCCACCGTAGGCGCGGGCTTGCGGACGGCGAGCAATGGGTAGCTCGCCGTCCGGTAAGGACCAGGCCCGAGTCGACGGCGCGTCGTGTTCCACGCGCGCCTCAAAGAGATGTCAGCACTATTGACGGGGTCCGCTAGGGCCGATGCCAGCTAGGGTTGCGGGATGTTCGAAAGAGTTACCGTGGCCCCGGCACAGGCAACAGAAGGAACACGGGTGGGTTTTAGTCAGTAAAAGTCTGACACGCCCTCCCGCTCCGCCCAGAGCGGGAGAAGTCATTTGATGATTTCCCATCCACAAAAAAAAAAAAAAAAAAAAAAGATGGCGGCTGCGAAAATTTTCAAACTTTTTGTCGTGGGTGTCGTTTTCATAGTTTTCGAGGGTGCTAAAGCCGATAGTGACGTCAACATGTAAATCCAATATGGCGGTTGCAGAAATTTTCAAATTTTTCGTCATGGGTGTCGTTTTCATAGTTTTCGAGGGTGCTAAAGTCGACAGTGAGGTCAAAATGCAATTTTTTTTTGTTTTAAATCATACATATGTGAGAAGAAACTACATTCCTGACGGGGGTACCCCTACCGCACACGTTTTTTATCGTCCAGCAATCGTATATCAATCCGCGCGCCGCTCCTCGAATATTATATAAGCAGTGCGAGAAGACATTGTTTACCTGGATTAACACATAGGGTACTTTTAATCCCGGTAGTACGTTCCCGCGGGATATTTTCCGACATCCACGCGGGCGAAGCCGCGGGCAAAAGCTAGTACATAATATTTTCATAAATTAATTGGGAAGATACCGTCATAATATTAGAGATTCGCGGCGACGTAGATTATAAATGGCCCTGAATGCTCTCTTTTGCAAAATAATAATGGATTACTTATCAGCAGCCCGATCCCACAGTAAAATGCCATACGACATAATGCTGTGGAAGTAGCTAAAATAGACCAAACGCGTGGTTTCAACCTCTGCTAACCATCTTATCTTTCTAACAGCATAAGCGGGCGAGCTTAGCCGCCCCGCAAGAGATGTTGTATGAGGTCTCCATTGTATTTTCATTGTGATTCGTAGGACAACCGTTTTATTAATAAATTCCAGTTTTTTACCAGATTTAAAATGATTTGACCTGGATAGTGCCTGTGCCTAACGTACCCAGGCAATGTCTATTACGATTGTCTGAAAGTGCACAATGCCTATGCTAAAAAAGTTGCACAAAAGATATCGGAAAGTTGAAAGGCGATCTAGCGGTCGATCTCCCAAGTTTCGATTTAGCCGTTCTAATTTCTACTTTTGTTAGTTTAAGTTGTGGGGTGACTACTATGTTTAAGGCTTTATTATTGAGGGTTGTAGGCGGGTCATAGATAACACAAAGGAATTACGCAGCAAACAGCGTGCGTTAAGGATGCCCTAATACCTATGATAAAGCTTTTTATGTGGTAAGACTGGAAGGACTCGATTGGAAGATTATGAAAGAAATTCAGGCTGATATCGGGGGTACGTTGCGACGGCAACGTGGAGGCCTGGAGGTCGGGGGGGGGGGGGGGGGGGCGCACCGAGTGGTGCGTGCGACACGACGTGACTGCGCGCCCGCCACCGCCGACGTGAGACCATTGTTGCCTTTAATAGATAATTAGTTAGGTGCCGTTACTTAACACGATCCGATCGCCTCCGTCGGCCCACATCGCCAGATTGCCACTAACTGCAGTGTTCTCCACGCCACTGACAAATTAAAGCGATACCGCAAAACTAGAGCACACTACATGTTACTAGGCCTCTACATGTCTCTATGGCAGATTCGGATACATCCATTTTGAGATTTTATGTTCATACTTCTTCTATGTTAACCGTAATTTCCCTCCTCTCCTCTGCTACTCTACCTCTTTCAGTATTTTCAGTAACGTAATAAGTCAATGGTTTTCAGGATTAAATGAAACCTGAACTATGCCTATATACAAGAATTAAGAAATGATTTGTATTTTTTTTC
This sequence comes from Fissipunctia ypsillon, assembly GCA_947568875.1. Lineage (NCBI taxonomy): Eukaryota > Metazoa > Arthropoda > Insecta > Lepidoptera > Noctuidae > Fissipunctia > Fissipunctia ypsillon. Next base: position 13,043,847 of record OX387654.1, on the reverse strand, counting down.
TTTGTTGAGCTTACACTTGAAAGCTTTATTATGTATAAATATTATAAGATTTAAGTCTGCAGGCGGTTTTCATAATTGTTCTGTAAAGTTACAGTTTGATAACAAGCATTGCTCTACAAATTATGATATTTTTGTTAAATACTAGCGATCCGCTCCTGCTTCGCACGGTTTTTTGCGACTTGACAAAACATCGAGGTTTTAAATTTTCTTTTCGTTTAAGTTTAATTTAGGTTTTATATACCTACGCATAAAATTTCTGGAATAAATTCTCTAAATGATGGTGAAAGATGCATCAAAATAAATCGTGTAGAAGAAGTGTTCACTGACCGACACCGAAAGCGACTTTTTTATACTATCGGCTATATCGATACCTACAGAAATTACAACGCTCCTAATCGCTTGGAAATTACAAAATGATTGGGCAAAAATAATTACCTTAAATCTTATAAGCCAAGAACAAACCATTTACTTATTTACTTTTTCGGTTTAACGACGAGCAACGAAAAGCTTCAAGACAACGACGTAAGCTCGGGCTCGGACGCTCACAGCTAAAGCTCCCTTTATTAACTGTACATTGTCTGTATTTGCAATGCAATTCAGTTAAATCGCGTGCATTCGCATACTGAATCGAAACTAATTTGAGTGTTTCTACATTCTCACGAAAGTTTTAAGTAGTAACGGTACATATTTATTTAAGTACGTACTTTATACACTACGTGAACAAAAACCGATGGCGGAAGTAAATAGTTTAGACGTTACGTCGATAAGAGAAGTGATGATCCTAGTCTGTATCAATGTACAAGAAGAAGCGGAGATGTACATATTGAGATAAACGCTCTGATATCGTTGAATAATCTCAATGGGCAGGTACTTATTTCTTATAGTCTCATAACAGCCTCGGCGGTGCTCCGCTGTTATTATTTCATTACAAGTTTTTGAAATGTTCTCCGATATCAGTTATATAGGTACACATAGTATTTATATAGATAATACTATAAACACAATATATCGCATAGGTAATCAAATGTGTGGAAACATTACCACGAATTTGCGAGATTTAGAGCTTTATTATGATGCTGGTCTTTTGTAGTCTATGTCCAAAAAGTTGGACATGTCTAGTTTTTGGTACAACATCCAAACATGCCCATGTTTGCATGGTGGTGATAAGGAAAACCAAAATAGACACGTGTCAAATAAAGACAACTTACATTTTTTTTCTGTAAAAGCCGATAAAATGAGAAGTTCTCATTTCTTTTCAGCTCCTGTTGTATTCGTATTTAATGAAAACCTACTGGAATTTTACATATCGTATAAAATACATTATTTTAATAGAATCAAACGCAAAGGCTTGTTTGTTATAGAAACAAACTAAGTAATGAACCTTCGCATTTTATGATATCACCATCACACTGATTATGGATGTTCAATCACCGTAAACGTCTTTAATGAAAGGAAGGTCGATACGAATACGGATAAACAATATCGTACATACTGCAGGCTGGAATCTTTATTCATATTTGCAACGTGTAGTTAATTTACGATAAGTTACGCATTAAAGGCAGTGAAGGGCAAAAGATGAAAAGTCATCACATTACGCGCCGGTCTGACTCGTAGTCGTACGAGCTGATGTGATACAGGCATAATCATAATCATAGATTAAATAATATCTCGCGATATTCTGAGCCGGATGTGAAGCACAGCATTTGCATTTTACAGGCAGATAACATGTGCAATTCCAGGGATCGTACCAGTTCCTACGTACGCTCAGCTATAAACTTTACTGTTCAAATACAACTGATATTAATTCGAAGGATATGTCTTCAGGAAAAACAAAAATAAACTTAATGCATTGGCCATCAACGAGGGCTGACAACTTGTTTGATAGCTTGCAAGTTAATAATCGTGCTTATTAGGTACACTCCTTACATGTTACTGCAATTAGGTAGAACACAAATTCATAGCGCCTGTGTCTTCGGGGAGTTATTTTCACACTATTTCTATAATAAGCACGTGATCACCTTTAAACCGAGATCAGACAAAGGTTTATTCTACGTTCAATAGAAAGCGTAGAAAGCGCAGAACTTACCTACAGTTTAAGCAGAACTTGGAGCTTTCGGTAGGATGTTTGTTTTTAGGCTTATTATTAGACGTGTAAGTAGTTAGACGCCTTTTTAGTTCCGCCAATTTCGGTATTTCCGTAATTAAGATGGGTACAAAAAATCTAAATTGTAGACACATGATTACGAATAATGCGATTAATGTTAAGTCATTTCGCTAACAGCCTAGTCGGGGCCAGAAAACAAGATCCGTGGAGCAGGTCATGAACGCTAGCAGATGAGTCACATTAAAAGGAAGATCAGCAGGCAATGCCGTCATCTGCACCCGCGCCGCTGCCGCTGCCGTCGATGCTCACGTTTCGACGTTTACAATGAATATAAATTCATTAATTATATCTTCTATATTATCAACACTTAAACATTGGCGAAGTCTTGGATTTGATTAGGCAGTTTTCCACACCCAATTTATCATTATTTTGAAGGTTTATTGTGTATTAATCAAATTATTATTAATGTACGAACATGTCTAATTAGCTGGAATGGTGTGGAATATTTAAGAGTCAGTCATGTAAAGACTATTCTGAGAAGAGCAAGCAGTCTGCCCATATGGTGTTTATTTTTCAGACCGTATGCAGCAACCTCTATAAATAAAAGTATTTCATAGAAGGTGCGCGTGCGGTGCGGCGGTGCCTCCGCTGCGTGTTGTGATGTCATGGTTGATTTATTTTTGGGCCCTAGACGATCCCAGGCCAGGCATTTCTCGCTATTGTTCGTGCGTGACACAAATCCGCACGGCTCTAAGAATCGTTTTATTATAAACATTTTAGTAATGACAGGGAATAGGTATTAATGTTTTGTGTGTAATTTTATTTTACAATAAACATTTCCTGTTACTTAAGCGCGCAATTATTTTTTGTTACTTAGATCAAGTTTCCTCACTAGCGCTCCACACAGAGTGCAAACGTGATAATTTAAGGATTGGTTAGTGTATTACTAGTTCTTTCTATGGGTGAACATGGTAATATTTTAGCAATTCCTAACCCCTCCTTCCTTTCCTTTCCTTCCTTTTTTATTTTTTATTAGTTCTTATTTCCGTGTCATCTGGGCCTTGTTTGCGCTGTTCAGTAGCGCGTCCACTCGCTGCCTACCTCGTTAGCTCCATCATTGTTTTGGACGACTGTTTCCGCCGATTCAGTTGTTATTTATGTCCCAAGTTCTGATCGCTTGATTAGGGAAGTTAGATATTCTTGTAGAAACATCTATTTAACGAAAATGATCTCCGAAGTTCTAACTTATCTCCGTAATATTTTTTGACCTGAATAAGTTTGATTATATTTTGCACTGTGTAGATGGAAGCTATAATGTAGGTAGGTACCTGTATTTTGTTTATAATACTCCTAATATTTGAGAGAAATAATATTTATTTTCGTTTAAAATCTTATCAAGCACATGACTCAAACTTGGGCATAGGTATTCTAGATAGATTTGTTAGTTTACCTAAACGTAGTAGCTACACGTAGGTATAGTTATACGTGATCTATAAGCTACAGTGATCTCTCAGGTTGTCCACCAAGCTAATAGTCTGCTTCATACGTGCCATTCTACGTGCAATTAGTCTCTTGTGAAGATAGGGTTACCAGATACAAAATTTAAAAGTCCGGAGAAAAAGCCTGATTTCCATTGAAAAATCCTGAGATTTTCTCGAATTTTGCGAATTCTTTCGCAAACGAAATGTACAGCTTTGTAGCCCGCGGCACGACGCGTGGGCAGTGCGTGCAAATAGGTACCATCCATCCCTCTCACCGCTCCCATGCACCATCAAGATTTTAACGTGCGTAACATTTTATAGAACAGTGTTAAAAGACAAAAGTTTACTTAAAATGGTATCATCGCAAAATAAATATGATAAAACTGATGATTAGATTAAGTCTCATAGATTTTATGTGTTGATTTTATTTGTGTAATTCACAGGACCAAAGTTGATTTTTAGATTAGTCTCTATACAAAGAAGACTATTATGTGTTTTTGTAATTAAAAAATCTGAAAAATCTACTCTATTTTATTGAAAATTCTAAAAATCCTGAGATTTCCAAAATCTGCACCCTAATTGCGTAACACACTATTAATCGGAATCTGAATAATTTTGAGGCAAATTACTAATTCATTGCTTCATAAGTTCGAAAAATTTGTCTACTCAACACGTAAATAACGCAATGAATGTTGTTGATAATGTGTTACGCAATTGCCCCGCCGGCCGCAATTCTGAGAAGAGCCTAGAAATCCTGAGATCTCAGGACAAATCCTGAGATATGGTAACCCTGTGTGAAGAAGACCCATTTTGTTTCCATACACAAGATAGGTCTTGCACGTATTTTACCGTCATAAGCAAAAAGGTCGTAAGTAATCTGTTTCGAGATGAGATGCGCCTTTTATACCTGATGCAGTTGTGCCCTTTTTGCTTATGACGGCAGTATTAGGTACGATGAGTCAAGTGCTTCGTTTTTATATTCGGGTTTCTCCCGGATATCATATTTTAATATTCGTGACATCTTAATACCTGGCTATTACACGTGCAGTGCGTACTCGACCTAGACATTGATTCTGAAAATATATTATCATCCTATATTATTGTGTCCATTATAAACTCATTAGTGTAGCGGCAACGGCACTCGCGCCGGGCGCCAAATTACCAACATTATCAATTTAAACTCGCCGTGCACAAACAAAAAAGTCGAATGTAGATGGCCGGTTCCCGTTAACAAATTCGTATTGTGCAATCTAGGAGAAAAATTGTAACGCGTGTTTTGGGCACGCTGTTTTTGTGGTTGGATTTGATACCGCTAAGGTTCAAAATGTTTGTACATATACAAGTGCTTTCACTGCGCCCAACATCAATCATCGGGCTGTGCGAGAGCTCATACCGCGCGGCTGCTGCACGACGCACGCGCAGCACCGCGCGGGCGCTACCGCCGCCCCGCCCCGCCTGCAGCCGCCGCCGCCCGCCGTACGTCTATGACACTACAAAACATCGACTTAGTGGATTTTAGACTAGACATAATTCGTTAAGGCTTCAATCGATTTATCTTATCATTGTTCGCCTGAATTTGGATTGTTGTTGTAACATCCAAATGTAGTTACACGAACCTACTTAGTATACATAATCAACAACACAAGTACTAAAAATTAGGAAGTTGGTGTAACTAAACAGTTACAGCCGTTGAATTAATGTTCACGGTATTTTATTCGGATAATAAACAAATACACCCGATACGTATTTAACATAATCGTCTATTCATTTACTAAAATCGTGCATATCTAACAGGTAATGTAATACTTATATTTGTTTGAACAGTTTCAGATGTTAAAGGTTACTTCCTTGTTCTTCGTGCTTCGAGCTTGCGTAATGGAGAGCCTCGTCACGTATCTACGGTTCAGATTTTATACGCTGTATACCATTTACTTACTATTAATAATAGGCAAACGATTGGCCTTCACAAGGACGCAACAAAAGGTCTTTTACGATATTTTGGATTCAACAAAAATCAAATGCGTGACCAAATTATCATATCAAGCTATTTTAATTGGATTTTTTTTTTGTAATTGACTGCATATTTAAGTAAAATAAACTTGTTAAAAAAGCAATTTGCACCGCAGCACTTGTTAACTGCGTCTCGTCTACTTATTTCATTACGCTCCCATCCGCGCTCCCCCTCGCAGGCGAGCGCGGGCGCGGGTCGCGGCACTCCCAAAAACTTTTCTACCTGAATCCCATTTCCCTCAAGTGCTCGTTCACTGCCTTGATCATGTCTCTGTGATCTTTTTTGAACTTTGTGTACTTTAACAGTATTATATCCGAGACAATGCCCTTTCGCAACTTTTAATCATGTTGTCTTTATTAAACTTTTAAAGCGAATCTGTTTTTGTTTTCATATCACAATTGCTGAAGTTTACGTGCTAAATCAATGTCTGCCGTCTTATAGTAGGTACTTTTTGAATAATAGGCGAGCAGCGTAAATATTTTTTACATAAGTAAATGTTAAAAAAGTAACTTCCATTACGATAATATCCTAAGTAACACTACAATTATCGTCTATTCCAATTTGTTTATCTTATCAGACTTTTTGAAATCTAACCTCAATTTATTGGGGTGTTGTTAGCTCCCCTTTACATTCACCCTACACCGCTTTCTCGAGATATATCTACTCTGAACTCAATAGGTATAGTAAGCTCAAAATTATTAACAGGTATCGTTACCTGATCTATTATTTTTTGTGGCTGCGTGAGCGATAATTTCGATATCATCAAATACATTTTAGTCACTTCTGAGGCTGTCTTTCTACTTTAGCCCTGATCCGTATGATTGCATATAATTCAAAATTGCACTTAAATAAACGCGAATGCAGTGTTTATGTTAACGAGTTTTCTTGATTCATGTTCAATTGCGGAATCATGATAGTGGAGGAGATACCTACTTGTGCGGTCACTTCCTCTTCTGCAAGGATCGTCGGGAGTTCGTGATTTATCGCCGACTGCCGTGCCGACCAGTCCGCATCGTTTGATTTCATACGTACACATCGATTTGCACGTTTATTATCGTGATTATACCTATTATAGTAGCAGCAATCACGATGCCACGGTAAACATTCAACAAACGATGCGCTCGAACCTATCTAACATAGATTTGTGAATGGAAATCGAATACGTATCTTAATGCGTAGAGACAAACAAATACAGAGTTGATAAATGACCTCGTTATTGTAACGGTAGGAGCACTGCATGATTTTCATTTCGAGGTCACTATATTTCTTTGTAAAGCATGTTACATGCTCTTTAGGTAGATCATGATTTGAATTTTTTAGCAAGAAATCTGAGAGCCATCTCGTTAAATGTATAGGTATTGTAAAATAATAAAAAAAACTTTTGCAATAGTATTAAAATGGTGAATAACTCTTGATTATAAACAAAATTACGAGTAAATATAAGTTAAGCAATATAGGTTTGCGTGAACAAGGACAGAGATAGAATGAGTATAAAGCCTCTGTTGACCTTTTTATTCAGTCGGTGCCTTCACCTCAAAAATGTTTACTAAGCATTTTCACAATAAAACCTCCATATTATCTTCTAATCAAAAGATATTCACGGGCATTATAAATACTAAGCTCTCGTAAGTTTCGTAAACATAAAGGGTTCGCGCATAATGCGCGTTGTGTGACTCAGTCCTCGGATTCTGACGTTCTCACAAAGGTATTCACAGGAAAGACTCATTAAGATATTATGATACTGTCACCGTGAGATCTGAAAACGCTGAAAGAGCTGCAAAGCGATGGATGTGTTAGATTTGATATGGTATCCGTTCGTGCAATTCAAAATTATCTGCGACCGCTTTGAGTCCAATTATACATTTCATTGAAGTTATTCGTGTTAAAATCAAAATACACGTCGACACAGATAAATAACCTACATATGAACATGCAAGAGCACTCATAACTGTTAGTGTATCGAATTAAATACAGGGTGTGGGGCGCGGCGGGCACGTTACACGATGATGGCTGTGTGGGGCGCGGGCGGCACAAGACGATGATGGCTGGCCGAAAGAAGGCCGCGCCGCGACCTTCCAAACGGTGGGCGCCGAGCATTGACCGGAGCTTTGGATTGCGCTTCGTCACACTCAACTGGCCGAATGATGGCGGGTACCTGGCCATTGGCCACTACCTATACTAATTAAGTATGTTGCACGACCGCATCCGCGTTGCTAATTTCGCGAAATAAAGAATCGTTTTTTTCCCCATAAATACTTTACCAATAGGGATAAAACTGATAGCGGTTTGACGTTCCAACTTTAGCCTTTTCTGTTCAAATATCACAAACATTGGCTCGTCATTATGTTCATCACGATTATTTATTTAATTCGCTTCTGGTTCTATATGGGTTATTAAAATAGACTTGCCTTGTCGAATGGTGTCAATGTAACTATAGACGTTCAGTTTAAATAAAGATCGCAATGATGTAGAAGCATCCTTAGCAGTCCCTTTTGTTTTGATTACACGCCTCTATCCTCTTATAAACAAAACTGGGGGTCGAGCGGAGAAACGGAGCAAAGTTCTTGTGAATGGCGTCAAACTTTATCATTAGGTACTATAGAGTGTACTTAAATGCTATATTATTTAAGCCATTAACTGGAAGTGATTCTTGACAACCAGAATACATAAGTATCTTTAAAGGTACAATTAATAAGCTTACATTCGTATAAGCTTTACACTAAACTCAGCACGCGTTGAAAACTGGTCTATGTAGACTTCATTCACAAAGAATTTATAAATTTTGCTTCGGTGGTTAACCAGCACGCAATCTCTGTGTTGATTGGTGGCAGTGCTCGTCTCCTCTGCCCTAATTTTCCTCTGTCCGGTTAATGACATCAGCTTTTCTGTGGAAAGTTTTTTATTCTCGAATGCCCAGCAATTCCATTAAATAGAGTGTAAGTATTTCAGAAAACCAATTGGGAAATAGCTGCAGAAATAATTCTGTTAAATGTTTTTCTCGTGCAGTGATCCGAAATCATATCCTGAATTGTTAATTGCTCAAATTATTCAGGGCCAAGGAACTGAGAATTACAATAATTGATATGATGTCAGCCGATCAAAATGATGATGGAAAAAAGTGGCAGAAATTTTAATAACACGCAGCCGTTTGATTCCTTAGATATAAATATGACGCATCAGGTTACTGTTTAGAAGATGTTTTCATACCTCAAGTATGTCTACTTACTATATATGTGTATCGCATAGCATTTAATGTTTTTATGTTCTTCCCGTATTTTCTGTAGGAAGACTTTAAAACTTGTTTTCTTGGAAGAAACGAAGTAAAGGGAATAAATAACTATCATTGGGTAGCTTCGATTTCATGGCGGCATAATAACGTACAAGCGAATAGAAGGAGGAACTAATTAAAAAAACATAAATATTGTTACAAATGGCCGCGGATGCAGCTTGCAGCCTGTTGTCACGATAAAGGTATTATTTCAAAACACAAAATTACAAGTGCACCGGTACTGAGGCTTCACATGATCCGCTGTTTGTTTACTAGTCACTAACACAACTTTCTGCGGTCACAAGTTACAAAATTACTTTTGGTCTGGGAAAAAGATATCGAAATTATACATAAGTGTAGTCAAAGTCTCAGACACGAATTGCTATTATTATAATATCTTAATATAAGTCTTGTAATTTGACTCTGCGCGGTCACATTTTCAATATAGCGGAAACTAGGAATTTCTCTATAACGTCTTTAATCATGCACAAAAATTTAGGTTAAAGACGATACAGTTATTAAAAACGTTTTTAGATTTCACAAATTAAGCTATATTTTAATTTGTTTAATCACGAAACCGTTTTCTTAATCGTTTTTTAAATACCAGCTTCTAATTTCTTCTCATTCTTCTCTCGCATGTATGTACTAATGTTTTCTTAAATGGGTTAGGTATATAGGCAGTGACTAACCATATCATTAATATTCCTAAAACGACAACATAATTACTTTTGCATACATGGGAAAGTGAGTAATATGTATGTATGAGCGCACAATATATTATTAAACCGTAAACAAAAAACCGATGTAGCAATTCGATTAGAATGCATGCTTATGCTTATTCTTCACTTTATTGCGTAGAATGACGGCCATTTTATTTCAGTGAGCACCTCTTAGTGAACTTCAATTTAAAAACAGTTAAATGTCTGTACTTTATTACAGTAAGTTAGAATTACAAAGGTCTAATCACAGACTCGCAATTTCCTTGCACATAAACTTATTTTAATGATTTCCTATAAATCACAAATAGAGTTCGCTGCTGAAGCTGCACTGAGAAGTTACGCACCCACAGGAGAGGACCTACTTACACGTATCTACTAGGTACTGTAAGGTGTCGTCTCCATTTTCTTTGCTCATTAGGCACGTGTGAAAATTTTAGTTCCTTACTTGGTGTTATCACCGTTACATTAGCTATTGGCTTTATATATGTGGGTATAGGTGCTTGTAATTATCTGTATTTACTTAGTTAGCACTTCTGCATACCTCTCGAGTGAATTTTAAATTCACTAGCTTGAGCCCCAATCTATAAAACAGATCCCAATAATAGTTTGGAATTGAAAATTATATCTAGAAATCTGAATCTATAAGTATTTAAATTGGCAAAAAATAAGACATGGGATTTGTGGTCTCGAATTCCCCAAAGTCCGAAATAATTGGTCAATTACAAGTTCATTGTATTTGAACGATTTATTTCACGTATTAGCACGTTTTTATGTTCTTTTGTGTGATAGTGTTGTGATAATTAGTTGATTGTCGCGGCGGTGTGACGTGTGAGTGTGTGAGACACGTGTCTGCGCCTGCGCTTATTGCTCTCTGTTTGCTTAAAGAGTGTAACGCCCTTTGTGTTCCTTGTTTTGTTACAAAATATTGAACACCGTTTTATTTAACACCAACTTTCGAATTACTTATACTGTATTGACAGCTAGAGTTCGGTCATTTTCAAAAAGAGGTTACCAAACGTAACTAAATGATTCAGATGGACATGAGAACACTTGTAGCAAAGTAAGTAGGCATGATAATGTTAAATACCCGTACAATGTACATACAGGATAACAGAAGAACATTACTACGCATTCACAGATATGCGTTAACTTCATCTTCTAGGAATTTTAACTACAAAGAAGGTAAATAAATACTTACATAGCGGAAAATATTAGTGTTATACTTATAAATACTTGCTTAGAGGAAAATATTAGTCACCACGTTTGTGGTTAGATCGTTCGGAAGTTAAATTTTCCTTAACTTCCGAACGACCTACCCGTAACCACCTAGTCGTTTTCGTAGAGTTCTAAACTAAGAGGTACAAGATTCTTTAATATCAGTATGTAACTCTAGCAGCGCCCCGCGGTTTCACCCGCATAAATCTCGATCTCGTAGGAATATCGGGATAAAAAGTATCTCATATGTTAATCCAGGTTATAAACTATCTGTGAGCCAAATTTCATCATCCAAATCCGTTCAGTAGTTTTTGCGTGCAAGAGTAACAAACATCCATCCATCCATCCATATGTCCATCCATCCATCCATCCATATGTCCATCCATCCATCCATCCTCACAAACTTTCGCGTTTATAATGTTAGTAGGAAGTAGGATTTATTGTAGCTCTATTTTTACAAATTCCATCTTCATCTGCCTAGCTTTTTCCCCAACTATGTTGGGGTCGGCTTCCAGTCTATCCGGATACAGCTGCATCCTCCAGCTGACCTCCACAACCCAGTTACTGGGTAATACGACACCCCTTGGTAAGATTGGTTGTCAGACTTTCGGACTGTAATTACGTCACACCACCGCGACAATTAACTAATTATCACAACACTATCATACAAAAGAACATAAAAACGTGCTAATACGTGAAATAAATCGTTCAAATACAATGAACTTACACAATTTTTACAAATTATGTTATTTTTTTATAGAAGCGTCCACTTACTTTTTCCTTCGGCTAAGGAGCCAAACAAAAATGAATTTAAAAAAAAAAGGAAATAAACTTATCATCTCGCCAGGTCATAACCATTTGGGAAGGGAAATTAGATTACTTGATGGCGATCGTAAAAAATTAAATGGTGCTCGCTAACTAAATTGTAGTAATAATACGTTATTCGGACAGTTCCGGGATATCAAGTTGGCAAAGCAGGTTAAGCTAGCCTCTTTTAACTCTTAACAAAATTATTTGCAAAACATGCGAAATACCTACGAGAATTTAAAAACTGAATTAGCAGAAAGAGCAATTCAATTCACATGGTACAAGTTTCCAACCTGTCTTTAATAATTAATTCGAACGTTTAACTAATTTAAGTATTGCGAGCTGGTAGTCAAGTACAATTATTTTGTATTTATTCTGTCAACAAACTAATGGTATACCGAGATCATGTTACAACGCTGGGTACCAGTCGGATGGGTTCCTATTGAGCAAACGGTGGTGCGCGAGCGCAATGCACAAATCTACGCAATGGATGCGCCAAAGCGGGAGTGCCAATGAACTTAAGACGGTTATTGACAGGTATTGCGTTAAGACAAATAGAGGTTCCGGCGCTGACACAGACCTCCGTTCACTTGACCGTGTACGAGTGTAAGTACCTATATGACCACAAACCTCCTGAGAACTTCTATGTAAATAATCACCGAGGGTAAATACGGAATTCTTGTAAGCAAGTATGTAAGTACCTTTACTTCCTAACTGTTCTCGCGTGTTCGTCTGCTCGTAGCAACAAAATTTTAAGAAAATTGTCTACACTACACGCTGACAACGAAAAATTATTCTTAAATAGGTAACTAGTGAAAGGAAGTTAATTGATTTCCTTTTCATAAAGTTATAGACGTTTTTTTTTCTTCAACACAAAGTCACATTTACCTACTTAGCAGTGTAATCCTAAAGCCATTGTTAATGTTTTTTTTTATGAAAACTATTCAGTGAGTGTGTTTGGTTTTACTTTCTGTAATGAAACACTTACTTTCGGCGTTGAATGAAAAGTAATACATACACGGATTATGCATGTTCATGTTGTGGTAAATACAACAGAAGAAAGCTCGCCTCATCGAGATCAACATGTACAATTATGTCAAGTACCGTTGAGTGGAGAAGTGGTCGCCCAAGTTTGTTTACCCTGCACGAAGAGATAACATTGAGATATATGTATTTGCGTTAAATTTGCATATTTTTTGTTAATAAATTCATTAGTGGGCGGATTGTTAGTGGTGGTATTACACCTGATGATTAACTATCACCCGATCGGTATCAATTACTTTATTAGTACAAGGAACAGTAGTTTAAAATTACATTACACGATTGATTGTTGGCCGCATGTAAATTGTGAATCATTTTATTCTTTGTTGCTTTTATTGATTATAATAAGTATCAATGCCAAACTTTAAAAGCTTTTTGTTATTTTTAGGGTTCCGTACCTCAAAAGGAAAAAACGGAACCCTTATAGGATCACTTTGTTGTCCGTCTTTCTGTCTATCTGTCAGTCTGTCAAGACCCTTTTTCTCAGGAACGTGTAGAGGTATCAAGTTCAAATTAATATCAAATACGTAGGACTACGGTCCCTTGGAGCTCTAAAAAAATCAAGCTTCTAAGTCAACGCAATAAAAAATGTGGCCATTTATGCGATATATTTTGATACTCGCAAATAAATCAAAACCTATAGGGTACTACTTCCCGTTGACCTAGAGTCATGAAATTTGGCAAGAAGCAAGGTCTTACAGCACAAGTAAAGGAACAAGTACGAAAATGAATAATTTGTAGTTTTTCATTTCAAACTTATACATTTGCAGTTGGAGAATTGACCGTGGCGTATATCGATGTATGGGAGAACATGTTTTTCAACTACAATGTTAAGTTTGTTTTTGAGATAAATTCATCCACACGGAACACTACGGAACACTTCATTGTGCGTGGTCCGACATGCACTTGGCCGGTTTTTTTATACAACCTCTAACGGAAATGCATAATTATTAATTGAAGTAATCTACCATTCTACACAGTCGAAGAGATATAGGGTGTGCTAGAATTATTTACACTGCCAATAATACAAATCCTTATTCGACTTTAATTATAATTTTACACACGAGGTATTATTGCTAGCCCTTTACACCTACCCACTCACTTATTACCCATTTATGGAACATAACATAATGTTTCTCTTACGGAGGCAAATTTTATGATGACCTACATGAAAAGTTGTTTAGGTACGTAGTAGATTACAAAGGAAATGCTTATTTCTTAAAGAAGTCTCTTTCTGCATTTTATTAATAAACATTCAGAAAAGCTGCAAAATATCCTCCGTCACACATTGACTCAAGTTGTAATGTTGAATATTTCCCCAAACATCGCTAAAACGACCGGTTCTGGGTAAAGGGCGGGGGTAATGCCCTAATCGCCAGGCTTAGCAGGTGGAGTAGTGATATTATTATTGTAAGATGAAACAGTTTAACATTAATTTGACATCTAACACAGATGAGTTGTAAGTACCTTATTCCTAGAAATTCGTGAGGCTTAATGCGCGTAGAGTGTAGCACAAAGCTTTGGTTTGTTATAAGCATAATTTCACATAAAGTATTTTTAGGGTGCCCTTTTAGGGCCGTAATTCCGTAGGTAGGTACCTCGTCTACCTAGCAACTTTGATCTATAAATATTTTTTTTACGATAAGACGTCAAACGAAGTACCGTATTTTCCTTCTTCCCTTTTATGTGATATGTAATGTACATAAATATAAATAGCATTACTTAATTTACCCCATTGGCAACGTTTTCCTTTGTTTTATAACACGTAAAAGCAACGTAACATAGAACTTTCCTATTACAGCCGACGATTTAGGTTTCATTGTTCGCATAGACTTGAGGCATTATGTAGGTAGTGGTAATTTTAATAATCACTGCAAGTCTTGTCATAGAACACAACACTGAAGTTATTTTCTTGCAGTGTTAGACTGTGGCTATAACATAAAGTATCAGTTATTTTAAAAGTTAATAAACTAGCTTTTTTATATGACGTAGACAAGCATTCATAATGGCGAGTCCTCTAAGACGTTTCTTCAACCTGCGCTGGGTGTTTGATGGCAAAGAAGAAGAAATAAGCAGAATTCATCAGTCGCCAGTACGGTGGTTATTGATTGTGACACGGTAATGGGGCGTCTTGTGAGCGGTAATAAATCACTCGCACCGAAGACTAAACTGGCGACCAACGGATTGACGTACAACTTATAGACGTACGGCTAGCTACTCGCCTATTTTACACATTTACATAAACGAGTATCCTTTGAAACCCTTGTTTATTATAAAAAGATGACCAGATTTTATCTTTTGCGGTCTCTTCGTATCCTTCCTGGCCGTTATACTGTCTAATAAGGAAGGATGTAGAGGCCGTGTGATTGAGACCAACCAATTTTAATAACTGTAATAGTTATGTGCATTAAGTGTTACGTACGACGTGCTTTAAACCCGGCTCATATTAGTTCTCCTAACTTTTAGTGAACTTTGTTCGATATTGAATTATAAATTGACCAATAAAGATCACACTTTGTAATAAAGCTCACACGAATTAAGTTTCAAAACGTAGGGCTGAAACTTGAAAGCCCACTATAGTTTGATGAACAAAAGTTCTATGTATTAAACGCATGACTTGCACACTAGGTATTGGAACCATTTTCTTTAGAAACTTGTAAATGATTATCATATACCAAAAGATTTGAAACTTGTACGTGAGCTAGTAGATGACTGCAGGAAAAGTGAAGAGCAGCGTGCTAGTTTGTGTCGTCGGTTTTGTAGTACTGTCCGGTGGCGTCGCGACGCACGTCATAGTCGTCTGCTCCTTGCAGCACGTCGGCGTCGTATGCAACAGGGGTCTGCGCCCGCGAGATCGCGCGCCACCGGAATGCCAGCCAAGCGTCGAGATTAATCGTTATACTGCCTAGACTGTAATGCAGTATTGTTAATTTTAACGATGCTGTCGTGTTGATAGAATAAATTTTATTGCTTTCCTGACATCTTCATGAGCCAATGACCTACAGTTACTTACGGTACTTCCTAGACATGTAAGTGTTTAGACTCGCTATGTACCTCCATCCTTAGCACAATATGTGTACTAAGTACACTTGACGAGAGATGAGAAACTGACCTTTTGTCACATCTCCTATATTTATCAACTACATTCATCCTCTATAAATGTGCCTGTTACCTGTACACCTTGTTCAGCGATGTGTGACAAGCTTTTTTTAGAGTAAGTGTCTTAGCGGGTCGGCTTCCCAGGCTGGGATATTTATATCGACGTCTTTCTCGTTGCGAGTCATTTAAAAACATGCAATGGTCTCAAACGTGCCCACGAATTCAGAAAACGGGCTGATATTATTACGGAGAGACCAATAATGATTGCAGAGCATTACCGTTTAATCTCATTAAATATTTGGGTACCCGGTTGGTACAGTTACTTGCGCAGTTCGGTGACGACTTTGCAGTCTGCAAGCGTTATACCTAGTGCTTTATTTATATTCACAGGTTAAACTTATTCAACAGATTTGAATCTTAAGCTTGATATGTAAATTGGCTTAGAATTCTTAAGAATAAGGCAGTCAAGTGCGAAACGTGGATCGTGGGATTTGTGTTTCGAATAATTTGCTTGTTAGGCATCAAACCGCTTCTAACTCGTCTCGCTTAAAATATATAAAGGTAAAATGCTCTCGACGATAATGAAATAACTCTTTAAAGTAATAAAAGTAGTTGCATACATGTAAAATATGATAAAAATAAACGCCTTTATTTCTATTGCATAATCGTAAATAAAAACGAAACATCAAACAAAGTGTGTTGGTAACACAAATGTCAAGTTCTTTCTACACTGTAATAGCATGTAATCTACGAGCCTCATTATGGAGTCGCCTCTGAAGACTTACAACATTCCAGTGGCACGACAAAAAACTACAATGCATCTATTAAATACATTTTATTTATATCAATATACAAATTAAATTACTCTTCGAATTTAGCGTGTCTCGGAATGCAAAGTAAGTTAGATTTTAATATTCTGTGTATGTGCAAGTAAGTAGGTATACCTATTTGTTCAGCTTTAGTCTGCATCGATCGAATTGATGAATGACGTGTCAAATGATTTGTGTCGGCCAGTCGCGACCCTACAGTATTCGATAGACTTCCTTTGATCGAAAATCCAATAGCTACAAAACTCAATTTACAGGACAAACATTATGACTTAGTACAGTTTTTATGACCTCTCGGGATTCTAGGCTAAAAAGTCATTTCAATATGAAACTTTAAGAATGAGCATCACGCTTCACTGGGTGACAATGATGTCATCACAAAATTACGCAAATCATTGAATTATAAAAAAAAAACAATATCCCCTTGTTTGTCCTTCCATTGTGAGACAATTGGTCAAAGTGTTTTATTATAGCCGTGGAAAAATCAGCAGGTGAGTAAATCTCCAGTTTATGTATCGACAGATCGCGATAAGGTAGTAAGTATACCTATACCTACTTGAAATGTTTTGTTCAAACATTTTTGCAGCACATTTTCTTACATTAAATGGTAGAAAAATAACCATTATAGCAAGTTAGGATGTAGAATCATGTCTACATTATAAGTACCTACGTTTACGTAATGTTAACTCTCAATTAACGTACTCGTATTATAAATTTTTTTAACGGATGAACTGAGACTCCCCGAAGAATAAAATAAATATGTATAACAGAAGAATAACTACTTTAAAAAACTAAAAAAAAAAACAACTGACTTCCAAAAAACACTACAAAGTGAAAAATAACTTTAGTTTCGGAAGTCGGTATCTTTGGATCTGTATTTTAGTTTTTTGCCACCACCTCACCACCTTCATCACCTTTTACAAAATATTGCTTTTCCCGATGCAGGAACGTTAATGGTTGAGGAGTTCTCCTGATACTTGACCATCAGCTCCACTTCACCATATGCATTGTGGCGAGCATAAATTGCTTAGCAACCATATTAAAGTTATCGAATCGCAACCCGTGAAATAGTTATTATTGAGTAGTTCCGGTGGCCATCTGTGGTCTTCATCATCAGTTCCAATTCACCAACTGGTGCTTTCCGAGAGCAAATGCACAAATTACTATAAAAATACCCAATTCGCTATGGTTGTGCCTATAATATTTGAAGAGTTCCCTCGATTTCTCCAGGATCCCATCATCAGATCCTGACTTGATAACAATGGGACCACCTGGGAAGTATACCTCTTCAAACAAAAAAAAATCCAAATTGGTCCAGTCATCTACGAGTAATCGGGGAACACACATAAAAAAAAAACATTCCGTTTCCGACGAACTGAGAACCTCCTCCTTTTTTTTGAAGTCGGTAAAAAATAATAAAGGAAAACTCAAAATATCGCATCCATTGCTTGATAATAATCCATAAATCACTCCTAAGTTGTCAAATAGGTTACCTTTATTTCAATAATTATGAATTACTGTATCATATCTGTAATTCGCTGGTCATCAACTATATAAATCGTTCTTATTAACCGTCGTATATCGTCCGTTTTTCTTTTTAATATGTACTTGTTATATGACGTGACGTGACGCTATGATTATTGGGTTATTATGTACTTGCGTACTAATTCGCGAGTGACGGCAAAGCAAGCGTATCGGCTACGCATGGATTTGCGCGTAGCAATTCGTAGCTGATATATATCGTTTTTGTATTCTCAGTCGTAAGAGTTACTGAAGGAAACGAGTTATATCATCTCGCTCGTAGGCGGAGGGCTAACAACCTTGACGACCTAAACGGCGCCCGAGCAATGGTGGGCTGTCAGCTCTTTGTTCTCCGGGTGCTGATTCCCATTATCGAACCTAATTATTGAATGCTCTGCGAATATTTGTTACCAATCCAAATAACGTTTTCGATTCGTTTCTGGGTGAAGTAGTGAATGTGAAGTGTTTATTCAAATTTTAACCGGCCTATCGTGCACTCCCTATTGTCATTCGAAACCAGACCACGAGACTAATAAGTAGCCCATGAGAAAACAAAAAACCGACCACGATTATTACCGGTTGGAATCTGACCACTTCGTATGGGGAAAACCACGAGCGATACCCAAACAAGACTTTGAAAGTTTTTGGAACATTTGTGGATTTATTTAACTGTAAAATAATAGTCAAATTTTATTATTATCTATTATTATTATTTATTGCTTTAATGCGAATAGATTATTGTCACTGCAAGCTGTTCCAACATGCTATATGTAATTGAAAACAATAAATTGCGATTTTAATGTGTTTCGAGCAGGAGCAGAGAAAAAACAAATCCTAAATGTACAAGTGACAAGTTGGACACTGGTTGTTTGTATCGTTCAATTTAATGAGACACGCGGGTGCTGTGAGGCTGGTGGCGTTTTTCATTGGCTAAATTAATTCGTTGAACTGCGTACGACGCATGAGGGCTGACTAAAAAGCGTATGGGAACAAGCGGAAGTGCAAACCATTGCCAAATGTGTGGCTGGCATGCTTCTGAGAAGCCGAGCTTTGTTTTGATCGGCGGCGAAACACTTTTTGCAGATGCAATTTATTATTCGTGCTTTTTATATTTATGTTATTATCAAAAATTAAACTAGCTTTGTTCCTGCTCTGAAAACAATATGTATGAACAGGTAGAAGCCATAATAGGATGGTAGGATGTTCTTTAAATTAAGTAAATGGCAGTGCTTGGGCTATTGTAGCCTCAAATGCTATTTTACGGAGCTGTAATAAAACGTCCTTTAATAAAACTATTTCGCGCACTGTCTGCCCGCGTGCAGATTGCTATCTCAGAAAAATAGAAGTTTCCGTAGAAAACAACAAAATACATAAAATAAGTACGTGCAAATGCAGCTGCGAGCAAACGAGAATATTGCTTATAAATAGTAATTTATCAGTAATTTAAACTTGAGCCTGAAGTGAAGTAATATTTTCTTTTAATGAAACACAAATCGTATGTTTGTTTTTGTTACCTGCACTTGCTTTAATTTATAAAACACAGATGTTTGTATGTTTGCCTATAAATAGCTTTCAAGATTAAGTACAAGTTATTTTTGTCCTTTTCAAAACATGTTGTAATGGTTAGTTGGTCTTACAATTACCTACATTGCATAATTTTATTCAGTGTTTTCAAAAGTATCGTATTTCAGCTCAAGCAGCAAAGTACGAGTAACAAAGCGTAAAAGATTTCGTTGATAATAACTGTAGGTACATCTTTAGTTGTTATAATTAATGAAAATTAACGTCTCTGAGCTCAAAGGGTTTATTGTGTAACGATCCCTGTGAAACCCTAAACATTTGAGCGTAATTAGAATTAATGAGAAATGGACAGAGGCGCCCGTTGACAACGAAACTTGATACATTACTGCCGCACCGACACAGATCAATGAGCTGCTCCTTTTGTATTTCTATGTTTTATTTTCTATATCACAGATGAGTATTCAACTCAAAAGAGAAAATTCCTATTTTATGTAGAATTTACGACAGAGCAGCCGTCAAAAGCTACACCTCTAAACAACTCCCTGTATAAAAGGATTAAAAAGTCGAACGCAGAGATAAGTTTATGAGCCCTCCTGGATGAAAAGTACTTATGAAGCTGTGAAAATCGGTCGTAATTCATCCGTAGTTCACCAACAAACGTGGGATGCAAATCCCGGGCTCGGGTGTGCAGTGTGCTGTGTGCAGGCCGCGAGCCCCAGCACGCACACGGCACAGCCACGCTCCGCACTCAATATAAGAGAACGCCAACTGTACGAGCGGACGCGGAGCGGTCAGCTCCCGTCTAGACGGAGATTATGTAAAATGGAATATAAGCTTATTCGT
This sequence comes from Fissipunctia ypsillon, assembly GCA_947568875.1. Lineage (NCBI taxonomy): Eukaryota > Metazoa > Arthropoda > Insecta > Lepidoptera > Noctuidae > Fissipunctia > Fissipunctia ypsillon. The sequence continues at coordinate 13,023,390 of OX387654.1, read as the reverse complement.
TTTTCACGGCCCTTTATCGCAATAGCAAATTTGCATTACGGACTTGGATATTGACACTCGTTTATTTTTATTGGGATGTTTCCGCAGACTTATGTTTGGTGTCATATTGAAGTAGGTACTGTTTGTGTTCCGATGTTTGGGTTGTTGGCATTCCGCTTTCAATAAAAACATGGAAGGTATTTTTACCCTTATTAAACGTGGCTATTGATTATGTTTCCATTTGGCTAACTTTGAGGATGAGTTTTCTTTCTGTTATTTTTAGGATTATTTATTATTCAGAACCAACATTTTTATAATAAGTAGGTTTAACCTTTTGGTCAGTACCAAACTACAAATTGGCACTTGTACAATAGCTGTATTATTCACATTTGTTGACAATATTGTTTTGTGTTCAACATAAACAAGCAAAAAGTGCGTAGGAGGAACGGCAGATGGCACAAGCAACGATTGGAAATTAGCCCACTAACATCACCCATTGTTATTATTAATGACCGTCGCTCGGTGACATGCCCTTCCAAATGTTTACAAAGGAACACCAAATACGTCGCGCAAATGCTTTCCTCGCTTTGGGAACCCTCTAAATAGAAATTGCGGAAACTTAATATAAATCGAATAATCCATTCTTGTGTGTGCAGGGGATGTTTTGGGAGGATAAATCTCAATCGGGGGTGAGGAGAGCTTGGCGGTGCAGCGCGGGAGGGTCGCAGACGGCGGTCTCGGGCTCCTGGCCGGCCATCTGCCGCGCCATAAAATCGATATTATTTAGCAACCGAGAGATATATCGCCGGTGATACGGCGGCCGCGGCCTGGCGTTATACCGGCCACTCACGCTCGCTGCCCGGACCGGACACTTGCACTCTATTCCACTTCGCAATGATTCATCATGAGAAGACTGATCTGACTGATAGTAGGTATCGATGACGTCTCGAATTTACAAGAATATTCCACGTAAAGCTTACTTTTTGTATTGTGCTGAATTTGTATGATTTTTAGGAAGTTTGCTTACTTAATTTTTTCTTTGTTTTTCACATGATGAATCATCATACTTGCTTACAATCATTAATATACAAAAAAATGCACTTCTTTACATAAATATATCTTACTGACTTTCAATTTTAAAATTAAATTATCCCTCTTGAATATGGACGAGTAGACTAGGTCTGTAATAATTTAATACAGTGATGTTTTTTTTTAAAATAAAGGTACGCCTATTATTTTAAATTGGTAATATGAAATAAGAATTGTTATACGAAGCGTATATAAACCGAATCTAGGCATGTAATTATCATCATACACTTGCATTAGGTACAGGTTTTGTTTTGAAAACATATAATAAGCAGTGGATCAATACCATTGTATTAATAACTAAATTTTAAACAGTTATAGAGTAGTTGGTACTTACTAAGTACATTATTCAAAGAATAGAGCAGGGGAGAAGCTTGAAAACAAAGTTTGGGAAAACGTCTTGGTTCGTCACAAAATAATGGATGAACAATTCAAAATAAATGGATGCATTTTATTTATTCTTTTCTCTCGTACCGTCTCGTACGGTCTCGCGGACACTTGAGCTAAACAAACCCAATCGGATTGTAATGAGTAAAGGCTCCTGCAAACAGGCGCGACACGCGACGCGACTCAAAGGCAACCGCGTCGCGCGACGAGCGGTGCCTTTGTGTCGCGTCGCATGTCGCGCCTGTTTGCAGGAGCATCAAGAATATTATCACAATTAGGTAGTGTTTTTGTTTTAGTCACAAATATTTTCTTGAACATACATAATACATACATTTATAAACTCACACCTTCTTCCCATGGGGTAAGCAGAAACTATAGAACACCACCTGCTACGATCCTATGTTCTTCAAATTATCTGATATTGACTTCTGTATACCTACTGTATACTGACATGTAAATTAACTGTGTATCCTTTATCTTTTTCTGTGTATTCAATAATGAATAATACAAAAACATTATCATGTACTTGGCAAATGAGTATACAGCTACACAAACAAACTATGACTAAGAAGAGGTAAAATGACCCCCAAAACGTGTATGTCCAGACTACCCGGACCTGAATGGGCCCACGAAATCTATATGAAGAATGCCTTTTCGTTAAATTATTAGAAATCCCCAGCCTCTAAATAATTCTAACCACTTTACTCCGGTCGGCGGCTCGTAAAGTTCTTTGATTAACTTTTGGAAGTGAGTCGGTTGAATTCAAGCGTGACATGTGAGCGAAGTGGCCAGTCTCTGCCACATTTCACGCATGTGTGAGAAGCTAAAAAGTATGTTGAGTGGCCTTTTCATTTACGTAGGTACTTTTAAAATAACCAAATCGCTCTCTAATTTCAGTCTTCGTGCGCTTTTATATACCTACATTGTTATATCATACATAGAGCTTAATAGATGTGTAGAAATTATGTGACATTTACGACTTTATGATTCGGTGCTAAATAAAAAGGAAATTATTCATGATCATACAGAATTTTTCAGGTAGGGTTTGTATTAATTGATTAAACTTGAAAAAATAATGCTTCATTTCCGTATTACGATAGGTAACTGATGAGCTATAGTTTGTTATAAGTATGCTGATCTACCAAGTGCGCAAACTTTTATGTATCTTGATTGTTTCGTTCTCCTATCATCCTCGAAGACACAGAAACGTGGGTTTTTTGGCAAAGAGCCATAAAAATAAAAAATAACTTTGTTTAAACTTTGAATATCGATAGGTAAGCTTAATTTTCTATGATTCATCTACAAAAGGAAAATACCTGTCCCAATCAATTATATCTGCGTAGTTATGTGACGTCAACTTGCGTGGTAAGTGGAATGCTTGCAAGAACTCTTGGATCGACGCATTAAGCACGTATTTCCCCAATCTGACCGTGGTGAGATGGCAGGGCGAGTGAGTCACGGGCGGCGGCGGGCGCGAGCGCGCACGCGGCGCCGGACAGCAGCGGCCTGCGCCCGCGCAGCCTGCAGCCGCGCGCCAACATTCCACGCGATCGTTGCCTCCCTGTGTTCGTAACCATTCTGATGCAATATTCAACTTTACTGCGTCCTTGCAATGCCGTAATTCATTACAACAAGTTTAATCGCTGTGCATTCATTTTTATCATTTTTCTCCCTTACAGGTTCTATCATGTCTTATATCCAAGGCCACTTTAGCGACCTTAATTACGGACGGTCTGGAGCCTTGACAGGAATGGCATATATATAATATTGTCGTACAGATTAATTGAGTGTTGTAAGTGGTCTCTACCTAACCGGACTCCAGTCGCTATGTACATACTTACCTACTTACGTACTTACTTACTTACTTACTATACTTACTTACAATAGGTTTACTAAGACATTAATCTTTCATCAACACGCTGAATAGAGGTACTTACCTGTGAAGGCTTTCCATTTGATACTTTATAGAGAATAGCACGTAGGTAATTGAAAATGAATTGAAAACATCGAAGACTTTTATGTATTGGGAACAGAAACCAATATAGTTGTAGTGGAGTATGTTAACGTTATACAAATAAGGTGGCGAGTGTCTGTCATGACGAGTGGCAAATTGGTGGTTTGTGCGTTTGTTCCACGCCGCAGCGCGCCCGACCAGCGCCACGTTCAGCCTTGTGACCATCTCGCCAATATCTATGTCTTTGTCATTTGTTTCGCCAAAGCAGTCACCAGATTCACAAAACTAAATAAATATTAGATAAATAAATTCTTTATTTCACCAAAAACCCCTGCTAACACATAAAATGCTTAATACAAAGCTCAATATACTCTGTCTCCTAACTCCTAAAAAATTCTGCTGATCCATACTAAAGTTTAATACCTACTGTTCTAAACTCTATGGGACAGCTGTTTCTTTTTTCGCGGTTCAAAGTTGGTCCCATAGTAAAAGTTATTCAGCTCGATGGTCTAAAACACCGCGTCTGTTGGGTTAATTTTGAAACTTCTTATAGCTATAAGGTGTGCAAAAGTCACGACGGGGTTTTAAAGTTAATTATGGCATTTGCACGGACATTTACTATTTTTTTTAGCAAATTATAAAATATAGTTTGGAGATTTATCATGGATAATTTCACCGTTATCTAACGTACCAAAATAATAGAATCTTTTTTTGAACAACATCGGACAATTATTCAAACCTAGCGAGCATATCGCCACTATATCCATATGCGTAACTCTCCCTCGGAACCCATGATTCGATGGTTGGTAGCACGCTTTCAGCAGAGAGGTTCAGTATCCGATCTCTTACACCATATCAAGTGAACAGTCTGGTTCGCAGTTACATCACAAAAGATTACTGCGCCCTTTTTTTTAAGAATGATGACGGCAATTCTGTTATTATTCGGCTTTAGATATCGGAAAGTGATTGAAAATTTTTTAACGCCAGCTCGTGTCAACAGTCCAGAGATGTGGGTCCAACAAGATGGAGCCACAGCGCATACGGCTCGAGCCCCAATGACTGTCTTAAGGTAGACTTTCGGCGAGCGTTTAATCTCGAGATTTTCAACAGTTCACAAGCCCGCACGTTCCCCGGAATTAGCAGCGCCAGATTATTTTCTCTGGGGTTTTTTAAGACAAGGTGTGCATTAATAAACTCCGGACAATCGAGCAGCTGACGGCGAACATCCGAGCTGAAATACGGTTGCTAACTCCTCATGTTCTGAGGAAAGTAATGAAAAGTGCTCTCGAAAGAGCCCGTCTTTGCGAGGCTGTAAATGGTGGTCATTTACGTGACGTAATATTTAAAACCTATCTCGAAAATATCTCCATGAGTGTAATTTTATTGTCTGGATAACAATTAACATTAGTAAACAAAAACAAACAACGTTATAAGTAGTTTCGACCCCTTCCTGACTTATGCGCCACCCTGTATTTAGATTTAAAAAAAAATAAAAAAAATATGCGTATGATGAAGCGTGTGTGTAGTGTATATGTAGGTTGTGTGTGTGTGTGTGTGTGTGTAGTGTGTAGGTGTAGTGTGTGGGTGTGTATGTAAACATTTGCAACTAAATATCACTGTAAATTACCCAGCAAAAGATGCTCAGTACCTTCACTACAAATCGGTGTACGGAGTTTACTACTATAACCCGTACATTTATGGTCCTTCGAGCCGGATCATAAATGTACGGGTTATAGTAGTTAACTCCGTACACCGATTTGTCGTGAAGGTTTGTAAGTTCAGTTAGTTTAGAGAAACAAATTCCTCTAAGATGCACTAAGTAAGTTCATTTAAGTGAAGAGTAAGTAACAGTACCAGAGTGGAAGGCGATTATTTCTCTCTGTTTTTGATAGTTACACAGTTATAAGTTCACTATATTAAAATTCGTTAGTCATGTTATCTAACATGATAAATTATGACGCGCATCGTTGGCCTAAAGTAGGTTACAGAGTAAGCAGATAAATACGGTGATGAGACCGTATATATTAGCAACCCCCTAAAGAAGCCAAGATAAGTAAAGAGAGATAAAGAAACGCCTGTACAAAGTCAAACATTAAAGTAAAAGTAAATAGGTTCTCAAAAGTAAAGGCTGAAATGTTGTCTCGTCCTTGAGGTTGAACGTGGCAGTCATCCGTGGGCGCCTGTTGATTTTCTTCTCTGGCAGTAAGCTGCCAAGATCCTATTGGTTAAAGTTCGATGTCTTCATGTGTTTGCTTTCTATTTGTCTTCCTCAGAAATCGCTTGCTAAGTAGTGTGCAGTATTTCCTTGTTATGATCCACAGGAAAGTGATGACAGCGATTGTTAGTAAAACGTTACAAATTGCATATTGGTGAACGTCATGATCTGTGATAGTAGATGGTAGTTTCGGCTCGTTCTCTTGTTGGAACCGCAGCTTTTTGACAATTTCCTCGAACCCGTTTTTCTTGAGAGTGAAGACTTCATGTGGCGCAACTGTGACGTTGACAATGTTGTTTATCGGCGAATTCAGGTTCGTGTCATAGTTCACATTGAAGTTGCTGTTGTACTGATTGTGCGAAATGATGGTGAGTGAGTTCTTTTGACCGCAGTGCGCATCTTGACTCAAAGTTACTATAGCCGCCGATGTAATAGTTTTCGATATTACGTCGTTTTCACAAACAGTACGTAATTTGCACCTTCCGCAACAAACGACCAGCCAGCTGTTTGATTCTTGCAACTTGATCCATGCTTCCTCGCATGACACGCTGCATACGTCACACGGTGACGTAGTTGTACCAGACCCAGTAGTTTTGCTACGCAAGGTGCATTCTTGTTTTGTAAGTTAAACTGTATGTATGCGTATGTTTGCGTTACAAATTAAGTTATCTTTTTGTCTTTTGATGCATTGCTTGAATTCTTCATCTTTTAGTGAGATGTAAGAATTCTTCTCAAAGTTCACGGCAATGTATTCCGAAAATAACTGCAACAATTTGTAACTTGACTCCGCCTTGAATGTCATAGCGATAGCCCGATAGTAGGTGAAGTCCTCATTTGAAATTAAAGGAATGTGAACTTCGAACATAAAGTAGTTATTTGTTATTCGTGCTTTCACGTACAGCAACTCGGAAAGTTCCTTGATATCTTCTCTGATATTTTCTGTCGGCAATGACAGAATCCTCGGCAGTCTGCCCGATATGTCTTCCAGTTGCTGTACTACACTGACTTGTGATTTCAAGTGTACGTCCATATGTCCATTGTAGACATTAGTGAGAGTGTTCAGGAGCATAGTTTGAATTTCCTTAAGATTTCGTAGCAGTAGCGATTCTGTTAGCGAAACGAAGTTGAAGTATCTTGTGGCCACCATTATTTGTATTTCTGATTCAATGCTGCCCAGATTCGTCTTAGTTTCTTCCATGAAGTTTTCTATCACATTCTTCAAAACTTCATTTTGCAATTACATTATCGATGTTTGGTTTTTTGCAAGTTCACGCAAATAGTTTTCGTTATGTTGTATGGCATCAATGTCCTTGTGGTATTTGTCAGCAAACTTCTGGAATAAGCTGTTTGCTACCATGCCTACTCCGTCCTCCGTACTCGCTTCTTGCGCGTAGATTGCTTGTGGGGAGTCAGCAGTATTGTGTTGTAGAAGTTGAGTAGTTCCATCTCGTGGGAAAGTCGTAGCTTGGCAATAACTTTGGTGGATTTTCTGGCAAAGGTCATTTCCACCGTTTATATATTTTCAATATGTTGAACGCCCTGCCAGTAGTTTGTTAAGTTGTAGTACGTAAGCAAGGTCCATTCATCGTGAATGAGTTCAATTTTGCCGATGGTGTCATAATAATCGGTCACTCGGGTTCCAGGTTGGTAATTTGAATGCTTGACCTTAGTTGCGAACCATATGATCCATTTAGTAGTATCAACATTGTGAAAAGAAAAATTAAAATGTTTGTCAGACATTTTGTGCCAGAGTGTTTTGGTGTGGTAGTTTTACCAGTTTTCTCAGCCTTTTGTAAATCCGTTTTACATTCTTTATAACTTTTGTTGCAGGTTGTGTCGATGGGTAGAGCTGATTGTTTTACTATGGGTCGTTTAATGACACCAGTTTGGGTTTTCAGGGTTGTCACTCGAACGTATCCTTCCGTTCTAGGGTGAAGTTCTAGCACCCATCCCATAGCCCATTTTCCTGGCGGCAAATTGTTGTCACGGACTAGTACGTTGTTCTGGGACCTCACTGAGGTTTTTCTTGAGATTGTTCCATTTGCTTCGCGTTTGTAGTTGAGTAAAATAGTCGCTTGATCAATACTTCCAAAATTGTTGGTACATGTTCAGTTAACTGCCATCGTCAGCGTAGGTCAATGTAGTTTTCATATGTGTAGTCAGTGTCATTACCACAAACATTCTTGGTCCCCCAGTTAGAAAGTGACCCGGTGTCAGGTAGTTATAAAATTCTTTGGAGTCTTCAATGAGCTGGCAAGTTGGCCTGCAGTTATGTACGCTTCTATCTTCACAAGCAGGGTAGTAAATTCCTCGTACGTCAGTTTTTGATCTCCTAGCATGCGACGAAGGTCAGGTCGCTAGGAGACTTCATAGACTTGACCGCTGCCTCCCATAGTCCTCCAACATTCGGTCAACCGGGCACATTAAATTGCCATTGTACTCCCATGTCTGCGACGTTATTGAAGAAGTTTGGCGACAAGATTTGCTTGAAGCCTTCAAACTCTTTTTGAAGCAACCTTGATACGCCTATGATTGAATTCGTACCACAGTCCGAGTAGACGTGGCCTGGTGTATCGCGCCTGGAACACATTCTGTGGAAGTGTTATGAAAGTATAATAAATAAATAAATATGCACATATGTAACCCTATGAAGTTCGAACCCCTCTTCATTTGTTGAGTCTGACTTCGACAAGTCCTGTGAAGTCAACTCCCGTGTTGGTAAATGGGTGCGAAGGTGTTACTCGGTGTGGTGGCAGTTCTCCCATGAGTTGGTTTAACGCCGATGGGTTGTAGTGATGGTAGCGCACACAGCGCCGTAGTTCAGCTTTCACCGCTCTGTTACCGCCAACGATCCAATACCGTTGCCGAATGTACGCTGGCTCATCCGTGTAAAGTCGTTAAGTGAGCTTGATGGATCACCAACTCAGTAAGTCGTCCACCCTTAGGTAGAATGATTGGATTTTTCATCTCAAAACGTAAACTGGAATGGTTCAGTCGACCCCCGACTCGGATTAAGCCGTTGTTTTCCAAATATGGTTTAAGTTTGAAAATGTTACTTTTCGTAAAAATAGTTTCTAGTTGGATATATTCTGGCGTAATTTCCGTTTTTTGCACATATTTTGTTATTTGTTTATTTGCATTGTTTAATTTGCATAAACCGAGGCGTCCCGTGTCACATTTCGTTTTATTACGAGCGTTTCAGATAAATCGTTGTATCCATGCAACAATTCTGATCACTTTGGTCAATGAACTGCAATTAGCTAATTTCGCTTGGTTAACGCTGCCTATTTATTTAACAGTTTATGTATACACATATAAACAGACAAGAAGAAAGGAACAGAAATATACGTAAAAAGGTGGTGCTTATTTCTAAAGAAATCTCTTCCAGCATACCTGCGATAGGAAAGTAGATAAAGAGATGTAGATAACGTGTGTAAGAGTAAAAGAGAAAACAAAATACATAAAATATAGCCTATGTTGGTTGTAAATATGCATGTTATGTTTTCTTCACGATTTTGTTCTTGGAAGGTCCTACATTTCTGAATTGTAGGACCTTCCCACCTCAGACTGAATATTGTTAGCTTGATTGGCAACAATCCTCTTGATGCACAGTCTGCAGGGTTATCTTGTGACTTCACACAACGCAGTTGCTCGGCTGGTATGATTTTTCTTATTTTTGTAACACGATTGGCGACGTATTTTAGATGTATACCCCTGTATCCACGCCATGAGCACTTGGGAATCGCACAAAACGCTCGTATTATGTCGAAATCATTCAGAGCTACTCTGATTTTTTCTATGAGTTACGATAGTTCTTACTATCGTAATAATCTATTATCAACAGAAGCATCTTTAAAATATTTTCTAACTCAATCTATTGCATCAATTAATTTTTTATTCACAATTTTAATTAAAATAACTCTTATAAAAAACTTTGAAATAAATAATTTTATCTCTATTATAATAAATTCTTCAATACTTATAAAAATAGGAAGAACCCCCTTCCACTTTTGATTCCCTAATATTATTGAAGGTTTATCTTGATTTAATAGATTTATTTTAATAACATGACAAAAAAATACCCCCATAATTATTTTATCTTATTATTTAAATAAAAATTTTATTATTATTATTATTATTTTAATAAATATTAAATATTATTGGAGCTATTGGAGGATTTAATCAAACTTCTTTACGTAAATTAATAGCTTTTTCATCAATTAATAATTTAGGGCATTTGCGGCGCACTCTAGTGCGCCGCAAAGTTCAAGTTTCGGTAATGTGATCGTTTGTGTACGGTGCTACTCTTGTTTTAGCAGCGAGTAATGTTATTGTTTGCTTGTTATGTTCATATCTAACGCAGCTGTAAACCACGCAGAAGTAAGCCTTTTCACTGGTGTCGCAGAATCCAAATAATTCGGTTTTCTGCTCCGTTGAACGGATCCAGCGCTTGATTTTCATGTGTTTTACATTGGGTATGTCAGCTCTTAGTTTCAGCCACTTATCACGTGTGACTTATGTGTGACGGTAACTGATTATCCCACTCAAGTTTGTTGACCCATACTTCTTGAAATATATTTAAATCTTTGCCACTATAGCTATGGGTGATAGCCAACCCAGCGGATCATAAAGTTGTGAACTGAAAGCAGCCGCTTTTTAGTAATTTCCAGTCGACATTTTTCTTCATATAAACACAAATGTGTCAGCTTGCGGATTCCAACCTAGTCCTAGGGGTTTTATAGATTCCTCTTGCTTGAAGTCTAAAGCGATTCTGCGTGAAATCTGATCATCACTAAAGTTCGCTAACAATGCAGGATCATTGCTGGACCACTTGCGTAAGTTCATCCCGGCTCCCTTTAACATATCGATAAGCGATGTCTGGAGTTCCTGGGCCGCTTCCAGTGAGTTGTGGCCGTTTATGACAACATCGACGTATGCTTCGTTTAGTAGGACTTTGGCTGCAGTGGGGTATTTGTAATCATCATCGTATGCAAGTTGTTTGATAGTTCTTATGGCTAGCGACGGTGCGCATTTAGTGCCATAATCACTAATGGCGTTTAGCACCAACTTTGCACAGTCACTTGTGCAAAGTTGGTACTCTTGCAGTTTCTCTGCAAGTGTTGTTGTTCCGCAGACAGCCAGATACATCGGTACATTTTTTCGATGTCACCTGTAAAGGTGTATTTGTAAGTTCTCCATTTTATGATATATTCTTGGATATCTTTTTGTAGGTTGGGGCCCTTTTCTTGTAGGCCGTTCAGGCTATATCCCGTTTTAATTTTCTGAGATGCATAGAAGACAAGTCTAAGTTTCGTAATTCACGAAGTAGGTACTCCGTGATGTGGTAAGAAACATTCAGTAGTTGAAGATGTTATGGGTTTTGCTGGTTTCATATGGCCTAACTCCAGGTATTCCCTAAGGACCTCTTTGTATAATATTTCAAGTCGGCCATTTCTTTGAAACCTTTTTTCTAGTTACAGCAATTATATATATTGCGATAGTTTTCGATGTTCTGATCTTATTTTTATAATTCGGACATAGAGGCATCTTCACAATGTATTTTCCATCTGAACCACGGCGCGGCGAGTAACTTTCACATTGATCCTCTTGAGATCGGTCAGTGTTTGTGTTGGTGACATCTTCACACTCCCAAAATTTTGATATATCAGCAAAGTCTAGTAGTGTGACGTGACCGTTAAAAGTTTCCCATTTTCCACACAAAATGCATCCAAGCTATGTCTTTTGCATAACGGGTGGCTTTGGTGCGCCTTTTAATATTCCATCTTGTATTATTTCAGCGTATACGTCAGCTCCAAGCAATATGTCAACAGACCTTGAAATGTTAAAATCAGGGTCCGCTAGTTTTAAGTTCTGTAAATGCGACCACTCTGATCGTTTAAATGTGTTGTTCGGTTGTTTATTTATCAGTTTCTTCATAATCAATGCTTCAGTATTGAAAGTAAATTCGGAGTGGATTAATTTGCATGTTTACGTTAAGGCGTCCTTTACAGTCACCTGATACAGTTTCAACTCCAGATATCTTCGCAGTTAGTTTGTTTTTTGGCAGCCTTAGGAGTTGAGCTGCATCTTCAGTTATTAAATTAACTCGTGAGCCCTAGTCTACAAGCGCACTAAGAGTTACGGAAGTCCCCTCTATCGATTGGACCTCAAGTTGGACGGTTGTCAGTAAAACTGTCATCTCGCTGGCTGATAGACTATTTGAACTCAGCGTTTTAGTTTCCCTCGAAAGTCGTTGACCTGAGTGTTGTGTTTCATTGCTCGTGGAAGGTGTGTTTTATTGGAATTATTGTAATATAAGTTCGTACGATGCTTCATATTACATTCCTTACAAGTTTTCTTAGAGTTGCAAGTTTGGTTTTCGTGACTACACAAACAGTTTTTGCATAGACTTTGCTTTGTATCGAAGTCAATAAACTGCTGACATCGCATCAAAACTTGATTGTATTTGCAAAGAGGGCACTGCCCGTATGAAGTGTGGTAAGTTTTTGGAACCCACTTCTTATAATCGAAGTTTTTTCGAGATACATGTTTTTCAGTGGCAGCTGATTTCTCTGAACTTTGTATGTCCTACTTTGAAGTCTTCTTGGTTTCAAATGCCATAAACTTGTTTTGTAAGTATATCAAAAATTCTTGTAGTGTTGGCACCTCTCTGTTATCGTGCAAGTTCTTTATGTATCCATTCTAGCTCCCACAGTCTAGTTTTGTGACATTAGATGGACAATCGTAGGATCCCAACTGGTTATATTAAAACCAATGTTTGTTAAACCGTTTAGACATTCCGTTGTTACGTCATGCAGCTTCTTCAAAGTAAACGTCTGGCTTCTGTATGATAGGCAACTGCAACCTAGTGTTCATGTATGATGAGAATTGTAGTCGATGGTTGTCGTACCGTTGGTTCAGTATATCCCAACACGAAGTGTAGTTGTCGACGCTGATGTTCAAGTGTTGCTGCTGCACCAGTCTTTCTGCTTCACCTTTCAGCCTGGTCTTCAGATGCTGCATTTTTTGAGCATTATCCAATATCGGGTTTTTTTTGTATGGCTTCCAGGAACAGATCTTTGAAAGTTATCCATTTGCTGTATGGTCCTGAAAATTCTGTAATCTTGATTCTCGGTGCTGAATGTTGGTGATGAGCGGTGAACCACGTCTTGCTTTTCAGTCGTTTTCTTGTTTCGTCATATTTGACTACCATGCTGTTGAATCTGTCATAGTACGCATGTTTCGAACCTTTAAGTAGGGCTTCCAGTTCCCAATGAGTATTGTCAAAAGCTTCCTACGAATTCAAGATTGATAGGTGATCGTCAAATTCCCATTTTTCATTTAAGGCTTCAACATCTTTTGCCATAATCCGATCGATGGCCTTGAAGTTGCATTCCTGCTTAGTCAGCAGTCTTGGTCTTCCCATCAGGTTCTCCGTTCGACAAGTCTGTCAGGTCGAATTTGACATTTTCGTCATTAGTTTACAACATTTTACAACAACGTTTCGTACAAGGTCTTTATAGACATACGTTATACAGGGTGGAATTTTTTAACCGCACCTGGAGGGAAAGTACTCTAAATACTGGAGATAGCAAATGTTACGCAAAGGAAACATTTCCTATATTTAAAAAAATAAACAAATCTGCATTCAAAGATTTTTGAAAATTCGCTTGTCACACGCGGGAATCGAACCGGCTAAAATCCGAAAAAATAACACCCTTTACTTTTATGGCATCAATCGATACGATCAATCATAAGGATCAAATATTTCTAACAAACATGATAAATGAAATGAAACGAAAACCATAAATTCTTAACTTATTTTAATTGAACGAAAAAAGGGTAAACTACTTTTTAATTAGTTGCTCGCAATGAGCTCCATTTTGTTGGATACAGTAACTTTTCATAGCGAGTTGTAATTAATATTGAAAATCGTAGTGTAAACCTCAATTCTTAACTAGTTTAAACCAGGGACACCTTTTGGCTTCAGCGAAATCAGCAGGTCAAGGGCTCCCAAACAAAACTACGAATTCGCGTTGCATCGCGGTTTTGTGTGAGAGCCCTAAGGGTTAAACTCGTTTACAGTTGCATAGGATTTTTGATATATTTGATTTTTAACAATCCCCATAGAAAAAATGTAAAGGGGCGAGGTCTGGTGATCTCGCAGGCCATCTGATTGTGCCTTTCGTTTGTACCAATCCAGCTACCTATAGTAATGGTTATTAACATAACATTATCATGATTTTCCTTTCATTTAATTTATCATGTTTGTTAAAGAGATTTGATCCTTATGATTGATCCTATCGATTGATGCCATAAAAGTACAGGGTGTTATTTTTTCGGATTTTAGCCGGTTCGATTCCCGAGTGTGGTAAGCGAATTTTACCAAAAATCTTTGAATGCAGATTTGTTTCTTATTAAAAATAAAGGAATATTTTCTTTGAGCTAAATTTGCTATCTCCAGTATTTAGAGTACTTTCCCTCCAGGTGCTGTTAAAAAATTCCATCCTGTATATATTTCATACAACTTCCACAAAATAGTTTATGTTTCTGTCTACAATTTCTTGCAACAGCAATGTATGCCGTGCACCATCCATTGAGCTTCTAACGAGGACAGCCGCTTGTTCAAGTATTCCGTTGTTTTTCTGGTTTTGCTATCCTTGTTATAGTTGACGCATAATGCTTTTGATGTTTTTAAAACATATTGAATGTAGCGATAGCTTATTTATCTTGATTATGGATGGTAGCTTTCTTCTAGTTTACAAAATACCTTTTCGAAACGAACCCGAAGATACTCTTTGTTGTTGAAGACTCTTCTGGTTATCGTCAAAGGCTCGTCCAGTAGAAAGCTCTTCCAGTAGTTGTAGTTAGTTCCAGTAGTAGAAGGCTCTTCCAGTAGTTGTAGTTAGTTCCAGTAGTTGAAGGCTCTTCCAGTAGTTGTAGTTAGTTCCAGTAGTTGAAGGCTCTTCCAGTAGTTGTAGTTAGTTCCAGTAGTTGAAGGCTCTTCCAGTAGTTGTAGTTAGTTCCAGTAGTAGAAAGCTCTTCCAGTAGTTGTAGTTAGTTCCAGTAGTCGAAGGCTCTTCCAGTAGTTGTAGTTAGTTCCAGTAGTTGAAGGCTCTTCCAGTAGTTGTAGTTAGTTCCAGTAGTTGAAGGCTCTTCCAGTAGTTGTAGTTAGTTCCAGTAGTTGAAGGCTCTTCCAGTAGTTGTAGTTAGTTCCAGTAGTTGAAGGCTCTTCCAGTAGTTGTAGTTAGTTCCAGTAGTAGAAAGCTCTTCCAGTAGTTGTAGTTAGTTCCAGTAGTCGAAGGCTCTTCCAGTAGTTGTAGTTAGTTCCAGTAGTAGAAGGCTCTTCCAGTAGTTGTAGTTAGTTCCAGTAGTTGAAGGCTCTTCCAGTAGTTGTAGTTAGTTCCAGTAGTTGAAGGCTCTTCCAGTAGTTGTAGTTAGTTCCAGTAGTTGAAGGCTCTTCCAGTAGTTGTAGTTAGTTCCAGTAGTAGAAAGCTCTTCCAGTAGTTGTAGTTAGTTCCAGTAGTCGAAGGCTCTTCCAGTAGTTGTAGTTAGTTCCAGTAGTTGAAGGCTCTTCCAGTAGTTGTAGTTAGTTCCAGTAGTAGAAAGCTCTTCCAGTAGTTGTAGTTAGTTCCAGTAGTTGAAGGCTCTTCCAGTAGTTGTAGTTAGTTCCAGTAGTAGAAAGCTCTTCCAGTAGTTGTAGTTAGTTCCAGTAGTTGAAGGCTCTTCCAGTAGTTGTAGTTAGTTCCAGTAGTAGAAGGCTCTTCCAGTAGTTGTAGTTAGTTCCAGTAGTAGAAGGCTCTTCCAGTAGTTGTAGTTAGTTCCAGTAGTAGAAGGCTCTTCCAGTAGTTGTAGTTAGTTCCAGTAGTAGAAGGCTCTTCCAGTAGTTGTAGTTAGTTCCAGTAGTTGAAGGCTCTTCTAGTAGTTGTAGTTAGTTCCAGTAGTCGAAGGCTCTTCCAGTAGTTGTAGTTAGTTCCAGTAGTTGAAGGCTCTTCTAGTAGTTGTAGTTAGTTCCAGTAGTCGAAGGCTCTTCCAGTAGTTGTAGTTAGTTCCAGTAGTTGAAGGCTCTTCCAGTAGTTGTAGTTAGTTCCAGTAGTAGAAGGCTCTTCCAGTAGTTGTAGTTAGTTCCAGTAGTAGAAAGCTCTTCCAGTAGTTGTAGTTAGTTCCAGTAGTCGAAGGCTCTTCCAGTAGTTGTAGTTAGTTCCAGTAGTTGAAGGCTCTTCCAGTAGTTGTAGTTAGTTCCAGTAGTAGAAAGCTCTTCCAGTAGTTGTAGTTAGTTCCAGTAGTCGAAGGCTCTTCCAGTAGTTGTAGTTAGTTCCAGTAGTTGAAGGCTCTTCCAGTAGTTGTAGTTAGTTCCAGTAGTTGAAGGCTCTTCCAGTAGTTGTAGTTAGTTCCAGTAGTTGAAGGCTCTTCCAGTAGTTGTAGTTAGTTCCAGTAGTTGAAGGCTCTTCCAGTAGTTGTAGTTAGTTCCAGTAGTAGAAAGCTCTTCCAGTAGTTGTAGTTAGTTCCAGTAGTCGAAGGCTCTTCCAGTAGTTGTAGTTAGTTCCAGTAGTAGAAGGCTCTTCCAGTAGTTGTAGTTAGTTCCAGTAGTTGAAGGCTCTTCCAGTAGTTGTAGTTAGTTCCAGTAGTTGAAGGCTCTTCCAGTAGTTGTAGTTAGTTCCAGTAGTTGAAGGCTCTTCCAGTAGTTGTAGTTAGTTCCAGTAGTAGAAAGCTCTTCCAGTAGTTGTAGTTAGTTCCAGTAGTCGAAGGCTCTTCCAGTAGTTGTAGTTAGTTCCAGTAGTTGAAGGCTCTTCCAGTAGTTGTAGTTAGTTCCAGTAGTAGAAAGCTCTTCCAGTAGTTGTAGTTAGTTCCAGTAGTTGAAGGCTCTTCCAGTAGTTGTAGTTAGTTCCAGTAGTAGAAAGCTCTTCCAGTAGTTGTAGTTAGTTCCAGTAGTTGAAGGCTCTTCCAGTAGTTGTAGTTAGTTCCAGTAGTAGAAGGCTCTTCCAGTAGTTGTAGTTAGTTCCAGTAGTAGAAGGCTCTTCCAGTAGTTGTAGTTAGTTCCAGTAGTAGAAGGCTCTTCCAGTAGTTGTAGTTAGTTCCAGTAGTAGAAGGCTCTTCCAGTAGTTGTAGTTAGTTCCAGTAGTTGAAGGCTCTTCTAGTAGTTGTAGTTAGTTCCAGTAGTCGAAGGCTCTTCCAGTAGTTGTAGTTAGTTCCAGTAGTTGAAGGCTCTTCTAGTAGTTGTAGTTAGTTCCAGTAGTCGAAGGCTCTTCCAGTAGTTGTAGTTAGTTCCAGTAGTTGAAGGCTCTTCCAGTAGTTGTAGTTAGTTCCAGTAGTAGAAGGCTCTTCCAGTAGTTGTAGTTAGTTCCAGTAGTAGAAGGCTCTTCTAGTAGTTGTAGTTAGTTCCAGTAGTAGAAGGCTCTTCCAGTAGTTGTAGTTAGTTCCAGTAGTAGAAGGCTCTTCCAGTAGTTGTAGTTAGTTCCAGTAGTCGAAGGCTCTTCCAGTAGTTGTAGTTAGTTCCAGTAGTTGAAGGCTCTTCCAGTAGTTGTAGTTAGTTCCAGTAGTTGAAGGCTCTTCCAGTAGTTGAAGGCTCTTCCAGTAGTTGTAGTTAGTTCCAGTAGTAGAAGGCTCTTCCAGTAGTTGTAGTTAGTTCCAGTAGTTGAAGGCTCTTCCAGTAGTTGTAGTTAGTTCCAGTAGTCGAAGGCTCTTCCAGTAGTTGTAGTTAGTTCCAGTAGTCGAAGGCTCTTCCAGTAGTTGTAGTTAGTTCCAGTAGTCGAAGGCTCTTCCAGTAGTTGTAGTTAGTTCCAGTAGTCGAAGGCTCTTCCAGTAGTTGTAGTTAGTTCCAGTAGTCGAAGGCTCTTCCAGTAGTTGTAGTTAGTTCCAGTAGTCGAAGGCTCTTCCAGTAGTTGTAGTTAGTTCCAGTAGTCGAAGGCTCTTCCAGTAGTTGTAGTTAGTTCCAGTAGTAGAAGGCTCTTCTAGTAGTTGTAGTTAGTTCCAGTAGTCGAAGGCTCTTCCAGTAGTTGTAGTTAGTTCCAGTAGTCGAAGGCTCTTCCAGTAGTTGTAGTTAGTTCCAGTAGTCGAAGGCTCTTCCAGTAGTTGTAGTTAGTTCCAGTAGTAGAAGGCTCTTCTAGTAGTTGTAGTTAGTTCCAGTAGTCGAAGGCTCTTCCAGTAGTTGTAGTTAGTTCCAGTAGTCGAAGGCTCTTCCAGTAGTTGTAGTTAGTTCCAGTAGTCGAAGGCTCTTCCAGTAGTTGTAGTTAGTTCCAGTAGTAGAAGGCTCTTCCAGTAGTTGTAGTTAGTTCCAGTAGTAGAAGGCTCTTCCAGTAGTTGTAGTTAGTTCCAGTAGTCGAAGGCTCTTCCAGTAGTTGTAGTTAGTTCCAGTAGTTGAAGGCTCTTCTAGTAGTTGTAGTTAGTTCCAGTAGTAGAAGGCTCTTCCAGTAGTTGTAGTTAGTTCCAGTAGTAGAAGGCTCTTCCAGTAG
This sequence comes from Fissipunctia ypsillon, assembly GCA_947568875.1. Lineage (NCBI taxonomy): Eukaryota > Metazoa > Arthropoda > Insecta > Lepidoptera > Noctuidae > Fissipunctia > Fissipunctia ypsillon. Next base: position 13,005,317 of record OX387654.1, on the reverse strand, counting down.
TTGTAGTTAGTTCCAGTAGTAGAAGGCTCTTCCAGTAGTTGTAGTTAGTTCCAGTAGTCGAAGGCTCTTCCAGTAGTTGTAGTTAGTTCCAGTAGTTGAAGGCTCTTCCAGTAGTTGTAGTTAGTTCCAGTAGTTGAAGGCTCTTCCAGTAGTTGTAGTTAGTTCCAGTAGTCGAAGGCTCTTCCAGTAGTAGAAGGCTCTTCCAGACCATACGCGTTAGGACTCCTGGTTTATAGAAATAACAGCAGCAGTTTGTGATCTCTTATGGGCGATTCGATAACCAAACTAGAAGCGGATTTGTTTGTTTTTAGTAAAATGTGGTCCAAACAGTTTGTGAGCCATGTCGGAAACAAATGAGCTGGCTGTAGTCCGTTTGAAGCAGCACAGGTTAGATACGTCAACCGAGGGACTGTCAATAATGTCAACCATAATGTCGATGTTGATATCACTGATTAAGATCACGGAAGGAGTAGTTATTTTGAGTGCATTATCGAGACTCTCAATAAAGTTCTTTATGTTTTTTAAAAGGAGGGCGATAAATAGTCACTATTGTAACGTCCTCTATGCGACAGAAAAGTCAGTTCTCGTCAACGATATGTGCTTTCTTAACGTCAGCTTTAATGGAAGATTTAACGTAAATAGCGCACCCATCATTTATTATATGAGTTTTTAGTAGAGTAAGACTTATAGCCATCCAAGGTCGGCAGGTATGAGAGTTTCTTTAACCAACTTTCGGTGAGTACAAGCACGTCACACCGGAAACCTAATAATTGCATTAGCACTGGAACTTCATCGAAATTTTTTGTAACGCTTCGTATGTTTAAATATAATATAATATTTTTAATCCTTTTGTTGGGTCTCTCTCATCTCTGTCATCTGCAAGTAACAACTTGTTTGTGGTTACTAAACCGAATCGCGGACACCTACGTTGTTTTATGTTTAAACCTTTTTCATTTTCCTATCACTGCACGTTATGGTCAAAACAACACTTAAACGTAATGTACTAAGCGTTTTTATGAAACACTCGAGCAATGACAGTAGTATACCTATATTTATTTTGCCAAGTTTATCCATAAGCAATTTCAATCGGAAATTCTTATAGGTACCATATATGTGGTTATCTCTTTATAGACAGCTCGATAACCGATAACCTCTTGGCACCGTAGGTACCTGAGCCGATAGCTCGGTTAGAACTGCCGTTACTTGTAAAATCACACGCACAATCCTCCTGGCATTGTGCTGCGGCGCTTACCAGCCAGCTATCGATGCATCGGGAATTCTATTTCTAATTATAGATATACAAGTGTTAAATAAAACTCGACTTAAAAAGTCGATCCTTTATAAAGTAAGTAACTAGACTATAGAGATGAATCATTTTGGAAAAACTGTGTCCACATTTTGCCTACAAAGATTCCTTTGTAGTTAATTTTGCAAAAAACGGCAGGATGCGGAGTCGGAGGCGTGTCGAGTAGAGCGGCGACGGCGTAGGGCTGCGCCCGCAGGAAGACACGGCCATGCTATTAGTAGGCACCTGGAAACTATTCGATTCGAAAAGAGACTTATCAATATGTGAGGGTGAGCAATGCATCCTCTCCCGTGTTAGACGCAGAGAACCTGACGTCTTATTAAACTTGTCAAATGAATAGCGAAGAGAAATATTCGATAAGTGGATACATTTCCTCAGAGCTAAGGAAAAGCTTAGTGGTGGAGGCAGCCCTGTGCGTGGCAGCGACGGAGGGTGTGGTGCGGCGAGCGCGGGGGGTGCGGCGAGCGAGGCTGCTGCGAGTGTCCGCGGCTGTCAGGCCGGACTAACCCGTCGCTCCAGGTCAGCGCTCCAGCCGGCTATTTATAGAGGTGCCCCTTAAACAGAGTAATTATTCATTGATTAGCACTGCGAGGAATAGGGGATTGCGCTTCTGATAGCCATCGCGCAAACGAGAATCGTCGCCGGCGCCGCGCCTCGCCCAGACTGCTCCCTGCAATATACCAACTACATCCATAATAAAAACTTATGACATCTTATCCCAAGCGGCATGCCAGGATAAAGTACCACAGGCATAAACTACTAGTTACTTAAATATCTCGAGATAATTGAATATTCTTAATTAAATTGCAGTCATGTCTACGTGCGGTGATGTTTATTTTTGATAATTTGGAAACAGTCATAATATTCTTCGAGAGACTTGCTCTTGAGAGGTTTTCTATCGTTTATCTATAGGGATATGGTACCTACGTGACAAGACTCGCATACTCGAACAGATCTAATAATATAAACCGTATAAATAAACTTCGTAAGTAGAAATAGGTCCCTACTTAATCCGATTGTCAGAACCCTCGAGTGATCTGGTATCTCAGTAAATGATAAACATTCACATTACTAATTTGTTTATTGAATACCAATAATTTGTAACAGTAAATACAAAAATCAACTAATTAAAAAAAAAACACAAGATTTTGCCAAATATTTTAGGTAGTTATCTGATTATTAATTTATTCAAATAAATAACAGTGTAGATACCTACCTATAGGTACCTACAACCAGCTACGAGGGCTACGACATAAAATATGTGAGATGTTTTAGTCTACAATAGGTGTAATAAAAGTTTTAGTGAGACTATTCAAGTAATTTTAATTAGGACACACTTAGACGTTGTTAAATTTATAAAACGGATATTAGTATACTCGGCATAGAAAAATAATCGTCAATTTAGAATACTTAGGTATATAAAACCGTAGAATACCGTAAACTCGGATATGGTAACCGAGTTTTCAAAAGTGTAATGAAATGTAATAATACAAGAAGAGGAAAGATAGTTTAGTATTAGATGGAGTATATAATTTGTCGGTTTTTTCTGTCACTTGTGAACAGATGTCATTAATTACAAATTGCTCTGATAATAAGATCACTCATCTCTACATAAGTTTTTTAAAACGCTACACAATTCTGATCGCTTTGAACTATCAATAAAGATTGGCTTATAATAAATTAATTTCTGTTGGGGATGTTTTTATTAGGTATATCTATGTATTTACGATAGGTACAAGAAACATGTGCCTACCACAAAGATTCACATATTCTGTATATAACAGCGGGTAACCTTATATAAAAATCATTGACCGAATGTATTACCGACTAAAACTTTTCAATACTGTACTTTACAACTTTGTTTGTACTACTGGAAAAGTTCTTAACCGAAAATTAATAATTTTAACAAGTTATGCAGCATTTTCAAGTTTTGATAATACTAAAAGTTAACTTGACAGCAAGTTTTTACATAAATTGGTATTTTAGAAAAAGAATTTGAAAGAAATATATTTGGTTAGATACTCTTACTAACAATTAAATCCCTAAAAAATAAAAAAATGGGTTTTTTACAGAACAAGAATAAGGATAATATATTTCCGAAGAATATTGAAATTGTTTCCAAAATTATAATATTGCACAGTAAAAGCTTATTTTTATGAAGTATCTAACTTTTAACGATTTACATTATGCTTTCCGCACAAGATATTAATTAAAATACATTGTCGTAGGGCTCCATATACCTTTTTACAGGAGTGATGTTTATGTTGCAGTTTCATATTCCACTTAAGTACAGGTGCAAGTGTATCTGAAGTTTCCATAAAATTTATGTTGCAGCTATAGATGACTTCGCCGGCCTATTAATACATCGATATACACTCGGGTGTTACACTTTAAATGAGTCATAATAAAAATATTCCAGTTTCACAAGTAACATCGTGTATGCAAAGCGTGAGAATATTCTTTAAATTGGGTGTCTACGTATTACTTTTGCTTCAAAAATAAGGAAACCCGTTATAATTTAGCGTTATGTAGAACACTGACAAGTTTTTAAAGGAGAATAAAATTCTCGGTTTCAACGGTAAGTTGATGACTAATTCGATAACAAAAAACGAAATCAAAATCAGTATTCCCAGCTACTCTCGGGTTGGGCTAGGTTTAGTTAGGTACCGTATTAAGTTTATTGTTCAATTTATGTTATCCTTAACCGTTGACAATATAAGCCTATTTGATTGGAGGAGAGTACACGCAGCTCATTTGGGATTAAAACGGAACAGTGCGCAGTGACATTGCCCTCGTATCAAGACAAACATACGAATTTTATTTCAATGAACTGTGTAAACAAAAATGTTTGCTAACTATATGAAGTAGTAGGCTGTTTCATAAGGAGGTAATGCGCTAACTGTTTTTCAGAAACGAAGTTCGAACACGTATCACGTTTCATCGAGACATCGGTGAACAATTCCCAGGCTTGACCGGTTTTATAATCGGGAAATTCGTGGAAGGCTCGCGGCGACCCGCTTGGCTTCGACTGTGCTCACTCTCTTCATACATGCCATCTTATTGCATACAGCGAGGAAAATCGACGTAATACTTACAGATACCTGCTTGTATTACTCACACAGTTTACCATACTGTAATAAGCAGAATTTCCAAGCGGTGTCAATAACATGCATGTGTGTTTACCCACCAAGTTATAACAGAGCTAAATGTATTTATTTAAATGTTAATAATAAATAATTCCTTAAAATGCGAAGACCCTCCACAACCGGGAGGTGTGCAGTCTCAGGGAATATTTTTTAAAAGCCGACGTGGGTATGCACCGTGATGTGGTAGCAGTGGACAAGGGGCTCACTTCGCTCTCCATGGCTAAAGAGAACTGGCGCAAACCTGTAGTACTTACTACAGATGACCGCAAGGCGGTATGGCAAAGCAAGGAGCTTCACGGGCCCTTCTATCGGGCTCTTCATGAGCCCGGTGTAGATTACCTAGCGTCCGTATCCTGGCTACGTTTTGGTGACCTTTTCGGGGAAACCGAAGGTTTCGTCTGTGTAATTATGGCCGAAGTTATCTTGACGAATAACTATCGGAGACATATTATGAAGGACTGGACGGTTGACGTGTGTCGGGCATGCCACCACCCGGGTGAGTCCATCAGACATATCATCTCTGGTTGTCAGAGAGGTCTGGCTAACAGAGAGTACTTGCACAGACATAACCAAGTGGCCAGGATTATTCACCGGCAACTTGCCTTGAAATACAAACTTGTAGACTCTGAGTTACCGTATTACAAGTATGTGCCCGACCCAGTTCTCGAAAATGACCATGTCACGTTGTACTGGGATCGGTCTATCATTACTGACAGGACTATTATCGCCAATAAGCCTGATATAGTGGTGATAGATCGATTAGCGCGCCGCGTAATGATAATCGATGTTACCATTCCACATGACGAGAACCTCGTGAAAGCTGAGAAAGAGAAACAAATTAAATATCTCGACTTAGCGCACGAGGTTGTTGACATGTGGAATGTGAGCTCGGCTGTCATTGTGCCGATTGTCGTAACGGCCAATGGCCTGATGGCTGACAGCCTCGACCAACATCTCTCGAGACTCTCGTTAGGCAGTTGGGTCAAGGGCCTGATTCAGAAGGCAGTTCTTCTTGATACGGCTCGTATTGTGAGGAGGTTCCTGTCTCTGCAGCCCTAACCACCGGTAGCTTGGACCCTGCTCCCAATACCGGTGGAACTCTATTTTTTTATATTTTTAAATGTTTTTTTCTATTTTTTATTTTAAGAAATATTTAAAAATGTAATAACATAAGAAACAAAAATTAATAAACGAAATAATAATTCCGATGTATTGACATAGACAGAGTGCCTGTCCATTATGATAATGATTAAGATACAATTCTGCGTACCTAGCGTAGCAAATTACTGTCATAAAAAGTCCCTGAGTAAAGTCCGAAATACATTTTGAAGAATTTCTGATTCATAAGGTTTGATCCTGCTCAACGGTTAACCGATCAACATTTGTGTCATCAGAGAGTTGTTCCTAATACATAGTTTTTTTTTAAATCACATGGAAAACCGTGGTTTCTGAGAAGATTTTTAGTTTTTGACCAAACAATTCCCAGGCAGCTCCAAATATCCACCGCTGTCTGGCTAATAGTAGACTTTTTATTTGGTTGTGCTGCTGCAACCTGTCGTGTCTCTGACAATAGGCATATGAGCTTCCTATTATAACATTTTTCAACAATTCAACTTTCCATGTGTATTTCCAATATGTTCTATCTTCGCTGACGCAATTCGTAGTAACCATAGACTTATTCCTAGTTGGTAAAAGGGGTTTTAGTTTGGGGTTTCTACAAGGTAGCATGATTGGGCCGGGCCTATTGTGTATTTAATTGGAATTGTTGAAGTTCCTACAAGTACTATATCACTTTAATAGTATTTCGCAATGACTGCTTAGTAGCCCAAAAAAGCTTTATGATTGTATGGATTGAAAGGGTACCTACTACGTACCGAGAATAAAAGTAAATGGAACCAAATTATCACCCATACATACATACACACACACACACACACACACACACAACATACCGCCAGCATTAGGTACCGCGCTGACATTTACCGTCAGCATCCTTTATAGGTACTTACGGTCCCATACTCACGGTCCTCGAAATTGGTTGTGTTACAAATTAATTAAAGCTCAGAGTGAAACTTACAAAAAGGCAACTTAAGCTTGAAAAAAATTACAGTCATGAAACAAATTGAGCAATATCCTAACATCCTGGGAAGCAATCTGCTTAATTTGCTTGCAAATAACCCTAGGTAACCACATGGCAATTAAAGGATTTAGGGGTGATCCGTCTCCCCTAATTCCTGTGACAGCAGGTATGTATCTGACGCAACAGTTACTTAATACCTTTACTTAACTGTAGATTGTAGGAACAGATGAGACACTGTATTATATATAGATATTATAGAGCTATCTTCACTTCACCCCAAAGATCTAAGGCATTTACTAAAATAACTCGGGTAAGCTTGGGTCACTCGAGCTTTTAACCTTTTCCGTAACAAATACTTGGTACCTGTCTAAGGTACACTCACCTACTTAATTTGATTTGTTTATTATACGTTTATAAAATGCTAATCCATTCCAACAAATTATATTAAAAAAAAAACATTCCAATCTCTAAAAGTCAGATATTACTAAAAACAAGAATAAACTTTCAATAAACCAAATACTGTTCTCCGTAAGCTGAACAACATTCCCTACATTGTAAATGATTTACCGTCTGGGACTACGAAGATAATATTATGGAAGCAGTCAATAAATTGATAATAATAGATGGGTAATAAGTGTTAGGCAGCGGAACTGGATGCAGTCGGCGGCTGTGCGGTCTGGGGTGGACAAAATCAATAGTCGCTACCTACGAATAGCTACCACTACATCCGTGAAATCTGCACACATCGCGATTCTTTATTCGGCTCGTATCCGCCCGAACACACGCCCGAAATGATTGTCTTCAAGCAGGTGGCGCTTATGATGAACATAATATTGCGGCTTCCATCCGTATGCACGTTTTTATAAACTTACACCAGCATGGGGTGGCGTATGAGTCTCTACGTAAGAGGCTTTAGGAGCCTTCACGTTTTTACTTGTTTTACTTGGATAGCGGAGGAATTAGGTTACATAAAATATTGTAAATTGTGTTTGCACTTTTGTTCTGTTTTTTAAGATGTGGGATTTCGATCAATATCTCATATAGCTTAAAGTATCGTGGATGTATCTCGGAATAAATAAATCAGTCGCTACCTATCTCTAACAAATAATAAATTACATTTCTAAATCTTACATTCAGATAAGATGTCGTGTATTTGGCCTTCTAATAAATATTTTGATTATTCAGCTGTCCCTCTACGATTAGGCACACAGATTAAGATTTGCACACAGAATGAGCATGCAGAGCTACGGGCGACTGAAGCGTACTTGAACGGTCAACTATCAATCATATTTCCGCTACAGTTAAGTCTTAAAAAAAATGTATGTCACATTGCGGATGCCAAGAAAATACCCTAATAATAAATTAGCATAGTAATGTTTGTGGCCGTTATGTTAGGATTGAGAGCGCTTTAATTAATATAAAAAAGTGGCGCTACGCAGTGTCACTGGCCTTAGCACACTCGACACTAACCATATCTCGTATTGAAACGTTGATAAAAAAAATTGTTGTTATTAATATACACAGGACGTAAATGCAGTTTCAAATTCATGTTCTATGCCGTTATTAGTCTATCCTTGCATTACTATCAGCATACACTAGGTATTCAATCCACAAACCGAGAATGAAGCGTGTGTATATGACGGTACAATACTTAATACTTAGCACCTCTACGACGAAAAAATAAATGAAAATATCAACCACCTGTGTGTGATTTCTAGATCACAACACTAGAATATGGTAGGGAATAGTACTTTTCAGTACACAGGCACAGTATCTATCAGATAAAATCTGGCAAAATCACTGTATAGTGAAATTTTATCCTTTTCGAAGTGTCCATGTTGGTGCCAAGTAGAGCTTTGGCACTAAATATAACAGTTTAACCCGTTAAGGATAATAATACCGATATTATGTAGATATAGTCGTAATAGATACCGCACATGAGATAGCTGGCTGGTTCGCGCCTACTGCGTCCATTCTACTCCATTTCCCTCCGTTGACTCTAGCTATTATGACGAGAGTGTAAGTAGAAGCACACACGATATGTTTTTGTTGAATTCCCCGATTATGAGCATACGAGTGTTACTTTTGGGTTTGAGTCATTCTTAAAGTTCTTTATGAATGATATTTAGAAAACTAGGGATTGTTTAGAATTTGTTTGAATAGCATGTGAATGCATATTATTTAGTAATATTTATCAATAATACATTTCATGTTTAAAAATGATTTTTATTTGTCGTGTTTAATTAAGTATTTATTTAATATTTTCTTTTTTAGAAACCCATTCAAAACATGGGTTACAGTTAATAATCTGATTCCTTATGTTTATTGATCGTTAAATTATAGTGTTCAGTGACTAGTTGAAAGGATGGAACCAGTTATTTAAATTCGATAATGATGTCGATACATAATGAGGAATTTGTAAGAATTAATTACTGTCCTTCCGGAAAATATAAATGTCTTAATTAAAGAAACATTTCTCTTCTAGTAACGGTGATTATTTCCTTTGACATTACAGATTGCAATCCGGACAGCTTAGTAAAATACCGTGATGTTGACCGACGCCTACTAATATGGTATAGCTTTGCAATTAAACATTTATTACCTAACAGTTTACACGGAAAATAACGTCGGATACCCGATTGACCACCAACCATGCTGCTGAAGTACAGATGACGACACAGCCTTAGGTACAACATAATATTATGTAAAAAGTTATATGTGCTCTGTTCACTAAGTTATACCCATTATTATTAAACGTAAGCACAAAATGATATGTAAAGCATTGTTGAGTTTATTTTATCCGTAGAAGGTACTCGTAGTGTAGGTACTCAAATATTCATAAATTCTTATAAAAAGAAGAAATAAACACAATATGTGCAACTCGTTTAAAATTAAAGTGAGCATAACAATCACTCCGATAATTTTATTGTGTTACATTGATCGAAAGTGTACACTATGGTGACGCGTCTGTTACGTGATTTCCCCTGAAGGTGACAGATCCAAAAACAATCACCTGTGCTAACAATATTCAAGAATTGTAGGCTGTATTGTTTTGAATCACCGCGATTAACAAATTATTTACAATAAATTGTAGGTTAAAATAATTTACCGAAGCAAATTAAATTTAAAGTATAAATCATAAGTTATTTACAGTTCTGCAATATTTTACGAGTTAATATTGAAAAGCAAAAATTAGGTATTATCTATGAATATTGCATTTTTTTTTTTGGAAATTGCATACGAAAGAATGACAAGAATATGTAAATATAGATATATTTATATTTCTATAACTTATTATTAGCGCTGTTATATAATCCTCAGAAATTGATTGCCTAATTAGTTGCATTAGTTCTTATGTCACGGTGAATTCAGAACACGTGTTTCATTAGACACCGTACGTAGTTTTTGTACCGCGTCCTTTCAGTTTTCCACTGTAATCTTGATAAATTTTTATGAACGGTTATTTGTCAGCATCAAACGATTTTGCCCTGTGCCAACTTAGATCAAAACATCTTCAGTCAAAGTTTACATTATAATTTATAAACAGTGAATTAACATGCTGAAGTTGTTATTTTGATTAATTTACTCTTTCATTTTACGCGTGTATTTGCATTTTTAATGCGGTACCTTGAGAAGGTACTTTTTATGAAATTATGACAGAATAAAAAGGATGAGGTAATTGGTGTGTTCATGCGTGTCGAATGTTGTGGAGCTGCATGTGTGCATGGTCGCGACGCGGCCTCGTCACTGGCTGCACATCTTAACTCATTACTATTACACTAGAATTGTATAAGGGAGCAGGGTGCGAACTTTTGGTTTTGGAAAACGATTTATTGACACCTGCAAGTATTGTTCAATTACCTTCACATAGAGTCGACATGAGTTACACTTACCTAATTTTTCTTTCATGAATTAATGTGTGACCAAAACTAAAAAGCTGAAACGAAGAAAACCAGCTGAAAGAGTTGACTATTTTGTTCATCACTTATTTTACTTAATAATTATTATAATAATAACAATTATAACAGTAGATAGATCTGATGATAAATGTTAATAAACAAAGGGGTAGGTGCCTCTTGTCATTAGAAACATGCTTGGGTTGTCAAACACACACAATCAGTATGCTCATGGACTCATAACATTGTCAGTAATGTTCGTTATCTGCTAAATAATAATTTATACGTAACATGCGCATTGATTACGGAAACGGCAACTATGGTGCGAACTTTGCTAATTGGCTATATCTAATAGATAAGCAATAAAATCAATGGGGAGGACATCGGCTGCATCTTCAATTTATGCCGATGTGGATTCGCGATGCGTCGGGTTCCGACGCCGGCCCCCGCCACCGGACCTCATATTTATACGCTAAAGCGGACGCCGCTAAGAGTTCAAACGTGCGTCGGGCGCTCGGAACAGTAGACGATCGAGAGAATCGCAACGCGTGGGTAGACGAGGGCGAGTGCAGTGTGCAGTGCGTGCGGGTCTTGTGTCTGAAAGCTCGCGCCGCGAAGCCTCCGAGAGCGGCGGCATCGGGCGAGCTCCCGCTCCGCGTCAGTGCCGGCCCGGCCGTGCCGATAGCACCACGCTCCGGCAACGATACGATCTAACTGTTAACTGCTGGACACTGATACACACTCTGTATCAACAACTTTGAATTATACCCTGCCGGCCGTCTAGTGTACGAGAATATATTTATTGTGAAAGACTGGTGAGTTTTCTTGTCTTTTTATATTTTTAACTTTAAAAGTAATATTTTTGTACATTTTAAAGTTAAAATGTTTAGAATAATAAAATAAAAAGTTAACTTGGAATAAGTACCCAAAGAAGAAACGCGAAAGATTGAAATACATTGATGCGCAGCGCGCACAAGCGCGGCGTCTGAAAAAGCCGGTCTGTGAGCTTTTCCACTGTTCAGGCCAGAGAGTGTATTACCGTGTGTGTTTTAGGTGATACATTTTCCATTAAGGTTAGGTACACATTTTTAATAAAATATGTGTTCTACTAATAGTTAACATTGTTTTATCAAGTAATAGTTAAACTTTAATTGCATTTTTTTTCCTATTTCTTTATTGAATATTTGTATGTTTATAATAATTCATTTTCCATGGTACATTATCAAATAAAAGGATAAAATACTGCGTAGTTAACCCTGAATGTTGTATATATTTATTTATAAGTTTAGTTAGATTTTGTAAAGAATTTCCGAGTTCATTTTTACCGTGTTTTCAAGAATTTACATTTTCAAGTAAAATTGTTGCCCATATTTAAGTTAATTCCCGCAATAATTCGCGTATTAAATGGAATGATTAGATAAATAATTGCATGGACAGATTACTTAATGTAACTTTGCTGAATAACTAATGATATATAAATTGGCGTAATTTAATAAAGGTGAAATACATAGTACAGCGCGAGTGAATCGGATACAGCCGCGTGCCACAACAACGAGCGTGGCGGATTCAATATTTCACAGTCACCACCACTAATCATTCACGATTGTACTTACAAAGTAGATTGAAATCAAATCAAGCAGTGGTTGCATACAAAGGGTATTTTTCACAATTGAGTTATACCAATAACATCACAACTAGACAATTATTTAAACAAAATCAGAAATATTTAATGTTGCTGTTTTAGTATTTCATATAAAAAGATTATAATAAATTAACACGCAAATAAGACAAAGTTAGTAATACTATGCAGAATTAATGGTAAAAGTAGGCTTGCTTCCCTCATCTCAACAAAAGTTTCCGGAGAGTTCGACGTCACGTACACTTGAAGAAGGAAACGCTTGCTCTTGGCGCGAGGCACCCTTTACTTTAGCCCTTCACAAACTTCATAGTAACTGATGTTTTTTGTAACTATGTTTTTATACTTTCTTTCTGGTCTTTCTTATATATGCACATTTAATTATTTTAACTTATTCAGACAATGACGTCTTTAAAAGTTTTCAAATTGTGTCTCTTCTGCGGTTTGGTTTTAGATTTTCCTTCTTCAACAAAGTTCCAATACATTTCTTTCATACCATGTATATTTTAATCTGTCTTCCCTAAGTTAAGAAGTCGAACGACTGTTTCCCATTGCTCATGTTTATCTTGAGTCGAGTTCGTTGCGGAGTCCCAGCCCCCTCGGGGCTCATTTAGCAGCGAAATTTATTATTCGGGGTCAGTGTGTTGCCTCTGCGAATTCTGACTCAGAAGTTACACTGGCTGGAATAATAAAACCAAAGCAACTGCCGGTCGGCTACGTAGATTTTCGTGAGTTGATCGTTCATTTTTATTGCAAGCAGTTTTAGGGAAATAATTTTCCGTAGTAAAACTCGTGCGAAGTTGCAAATGTTATATTTCCCTGAAGACTCTGTTGGCTTTTCCTTGAAGTTAAAGAATTTGTCTTTAGGGATTTCCTCATCGTATAAGTAGATACAAGGTACTGCGCCTACTTCCGAAAATTGGTAACGTAAGTCGGTGAATGTGGTGTACGAATTGTCGGTTTCGGTTCGGTTGATTGCGCCGGCGCGGCGGGCGGCGCGGGTGGGCTCGCGCACCTCGAGTTCAAGTGCAGGGTGAAGGTTCCGCGGCTGGCGAGCGCCGCTACCGACGCCACCTCCACCGCCGCCACCACCGTCCGTCCGCATCCGTGCTTTTGTTAGCTACATAGGCATCCTACTTTATTTGCAGTTCTTCTTCCTGTTCTATTGAAAACAGACCCAATTTACATGTTGCGTGATGAAACGGAATTTTGGAACCATAAGCTTTCTTGGCATTCTTGGTACCATTCTGGTCACTTTGGATATGCCTACTTGTCAGCGTAGCCATTGTTAGCAATTTTTTTCTGTTTCTTTCTGTCGTTTCTATCGTGTTACTGGTCAGTACTTGATTCTTGGCACAGATACCTAGAGGTTTTTGCGAAAGTGTTAATTATTTCATCATTTACTGAACATTCGTTTTTTTTTTGTAATGTCCCTGCTATTTTAAAGATGCTTTTTGATCAATTATATTACCAGGCATTTATGAAAGTAACCCGCTTATATTCATTTAGCACTATGCCACAGTAAAATAATTTAATAAAAGGTTACATAAACTTAACAAAAACTTAGAAAATAATTTTATCTCTCAGTGAAATCAGTCATAAAGTATCGTATGGTCTCCCGACAGGTGTTATATTGCAATAATAATGTAAACGATAATAACTTTTCGTAAATTCAGCAATGTTTTAAACGTACAAAGGAAACAAATAAATAAAAATGATTTTGCATACGTGACGAACATAAATTAAATGGCAAATCAAAAGTAAATAGCCGCAATCATTGATGATGGTACCTACAAGGTCGGCGAGCTTCCGATTCTTTTGTTTAGTGTTTAGCACTTAGAGCGCGGAAATACGCCTAGTTGACGGGAGCTAAATGACTGGATGACGCTCTTCCTTTAAATATACCTAATGGCCGTGATGTTAACTACACTTTTTTAGCAACGACAAAAACAATAAAAATTCTAACACTTTAAGTTCATGGATTTTAACGAAGGTGGCTACACTAATTACTTGCATACCTACCTACCAAACCGTGTTAAAATCCGGAACTAAACCCGTAGACTATAGTTTACAGCGTTTCTCCTCATCCATTCTAAGACAAACCGTTATATGGAAGGCAGCTATAAAATTAAGCATCCTTAAAAGTTAGCAACGTCTTTGGCGACTCCAGTGACTCCGCATTAATGAAAGCGCGCGTCAATATGCGCGCGCGCAGTCCGCCGTGACAGAATGCGCTCGCGGCGTCGTCGACAGAGCTGCGTGCCACGCGCCGCCGCCGCTTCCTGAGAAAATGGCAACTTATGGGGAACTGAATCTGGGCCTCGCAGGTGCCATTGACCCGCGCAACCTGCCACACTCGACGCACATGTGTTGCCATTCACATTTAATATTTACCCACATACCTCCACTTTATATAGGTTTATAGACTCGTAAGAATCGAAAGCCACAATGGAGCGGAATAGCCAGTGGTTTTAATGATTGCGGTGGATCGATTCCTCACGATCTTCACTCAAACGTTTATTTTCTTAGTGTAGGATGCATATAACACATACCATAAATGACAGTTTTAGAATCTTCTTTGCTCTACAAACCATGAAAAGAATTGAATTGTGACACAATGAAATTCATATCTGGTGCTAGAAAATGAAGTGGTGTGTTCAGAGCGCGGTAGCTATGTAGATGGCGTCGAATCCCGGAGGTCGGCGTGAGCGCAGTGCGTCCGTCAAGACGCCGCCGCCGTCGTCGGTGTAGGAGCTGAAACCGTTACCGAACAACAAAAATGTCGCAAAAAGCTCGTAAACCGTTTCTGTTTCACTTGTTATATTGTAATTTTGTGACGTGACTTTTATTTCATGGTATATTTAAGGAGATTTAACAACAATAGACAGCTCTCGTGTACTATTATGCAATAATCAAAGCGTGTACTTCGTGATTTTGTTAGTGTAAAATTTAGCGTCATGAGCGCAAATGAGGTTTTCATTTTAAGCATTTTTTTTATTGTTGTACTGATACGTACAATCATTTGATTATATACCTATACATGATTTTAATTAGATTTGCAAAGCTGCAAATATCCGCGCACCTTGGCGACATACCACGTACCGTATAAACGCACAATGAAAGTATTGTTCTAGTACAGGATGGTTATTGGTTTCCGATGTACATAGCGCTGGTGCAAGTGTACAAGAAACCTCGCGTCGCGTCGCCGTCTGAATATCAATATCAGAATATAGCCAAGCCGCGATGCCAGTCACAATGACCGATAAAAGAGAAACACACGAATATGGCCCTACACCAAGTTTGTTTAAAATTCACATTCAGTGTTAACACTTCGGTTGGTGCTCGGTGCCACCAATCGGAATGTAGGTTATGATGTTATTTAGCCCAAGTTTTTTGCCGGCACAAGTTTTTATATTACTTACAATGTAATAGTTATCTATTTCCATGCCAATCAATCTCATATAAGGCGTGAAAGTATTGAAGTCACTGTGCTAAATTTAGTGGCTCAATGAGATGTTACCTGCGGCCATGTTATTGAGATCACGCCTTCTAAGCTTTTGTGTATCTGTATTGAATTAGGCGCCATTTTAACCAAAGGACTCTCTCTTCAATGTCTGTTGATTTCATCCATGATTTGTGCTTCTTGTATTATAACAATCTATTATAAATGCCAAATTTAACATAAATACCGACGTTCAGCAAAAAAATTATATTCCATTAGGTACGTTTTCCCTTTTATATTTGAATATGCAATTTTAAATTACTTCTGTGTAAAAAATTATACGCAATGGTTGGAATTCCCAACAAAATTATGATTTATAATAATGCAAAAAGAGCCTTTCCAAGCCAAGTTTTGCTTCGTCGAGCTTTGTCAAGCAGACATATTCATACGTGGGTCTAACAATAAGATATGATAATATCGGTGCTTGCTAGACTGCTCATTTCATTTCCACATTTCGCATTCTCACAAGTATCGCTTTAAATTCACGTTAACAATAAAGAATGGAGTAGACGTATACTACTGACTAAATTTATAACCAGAGCGTAAATTTATCGTGTCGATATTCTGGCTGGTCTCGGGTAAAGCGAAGCATTAGCTACCTTCCCTAAAGAGTATCTGCTCGGTGCCCACGCTCATGGCACCCACACTCTAAATAACAAGACAAATAGACATGTCCACTTTACCATTTACCGAGTAAAAATTCCCATGTATTGTTTGAATAGGTCTTTTACCAATTAGTATTTATACCGACCGATATATGAAGGTTAAGGTTTGTCTGTTGCGCTCTCGGAACACTGTAGTGACCGCGACCCTTGCGTGTCGATCTAAAGTGTGAGAGAATGACTCCACGACTAACAGCCCATTGTTTATGTTCAAACACCATTCGTTTTGAACTTTCATGTAAAATATTAAAGGATTATGACGATCATAAAAGGATTTGAATTTCACAGAGGTTTTTGGGAGGAATGTAAAGGCAATGACAAAAGAGGAAAATCGTTGGGCTATTGGAAGATCAATCGCCTTTAAAATATAAATTGTTGTTTCACGTCTTACATTTCAAAGAACCTTTACCTCTTTTCGTGACCAACAGACAAGATGCTTTTGAGTTTTTTATTCTCTTTGTGTCATTGGTATGAGTACCGTAAATCCTGCGTATCATCGGTAAATGTTCTGGAGTACTTAGTAAGTAGAGCGTTCGCAAAATAAGCATGGAAGTTTTAATGACGCAATTATAAGTAGTGTCTACATTTTTACGCCAATAAAAAGGCTCGGACAACTCTTCATAATGTCCAGGTTGTTTTATGGTGCGGAACGTGCGATGTCATTGTCCTACGAGTGGGTAAGGCGCATGCAGCTCCGCCGCGCTCGGCCGCTGCGCCGCCACCAGCGTCGACTCGCGAGCGCCTATCAGCGCCAAAGCTTTTACACATTTTTATCTGTTCAGCTTAGAGCTGTTACATTTTTATGGCACGCAAACATTTTCCCGCGGTTCACTTCTAAACAGAATAAAATATAAATCTAAACCGTAGCGTACAGTACAACGTACAGTGTTCACGATCTCAATAAATTAGCATTTTTTACTTACTCACTCTTAACTGGATTCTAGGCTGTGTTTATGTTGATCCAATCGAAACGGTTCAGTAGTTTTTGTGATGAAGCAAAGCAGCAAACAGTAATTAATAAGTAAAGTCTCCTGCAAACAGGCGCGACACGCGACGCAACACAAAGGCACCGTATGTCGCGCGACGAGCGGTGTCTTTATGTCGCGCGCGATTCCCGTCGCGTGTCGGGCCTGTTTGCAGGAA
Source organism: Fissipunctia ypsillon (assembly GCA_947568875.1). Classification (NCBI taxonomy): domain Eukaryota; kingdom Metazoa; phylum Arthropoda; class Insecta; order Lepidoptera; family Noctuidae; genus Fissipunctia; species Fissipunctia ypsillon. Next base: position 12,987,946 of record OX387654.1, on the reverse strand, counting down.
CCTTAATGTGTAATGCATTTTAAATCGTATTTTTAGAATGAGATATTCACCCCGTAACGATTTGCATGAAGTATACCTACCTACACACTTACTCTCTTTGTTTTCTTTTAATCTTGAGAGGGTCTCGGAAGTAATATGTCAACGAAGGCCCCACATGAATTATTCACATTAGAAGAATGCCCAAAGGAAACGAATACCGAAAAATCAATAGCAAATTCTCGAGATGAACAGTTTCTAACGTGAAGATCTTTTGTATAATATGCGGGCTAGCACAATAAGCTATTTATTATTTCACATAAAATCCACGAATACATAGCATAGTTAAACTTTATCAAAACTAGAAAACCTCTGTAAAACAATATGTTAAAGGCACAATCTCAAACTCAAAGTATTTATTTATTTAATACTTCATGCACAGAAAAGTACAGAGGCGGACTTAATGCCATAGGCATTTTCTACCAGTCAACCTTTGGGTGATGCAGAGACAAACAGTGGTAGGTGCAGTTATGAGAAATTGTGGAATACATATTTATTTAAATATAAAGATACACATATACCTATTACAAACTATAAATATAATAATATATACCTAATTATATATAAATAAGCGCAAATAAATATATACATAAATACACGAATATACTAAAGCAAATAAGACAAACAATGGGAAAACGTTAACGTTGTGATGATACTGCCAGCTTCTTACGAATGTGCTCGCGAACTTTTATTTCAAATAAACCAATTACAGGCACTTTTGAATTGTCAAAGAGTCGGTCAGTTAGTCAGAAAGTTGAAGCTAGTTGCCCATTCCAAAGCGTAGATCTCTATGGAGAAGAACGGGCAAGAAACTCCACGGACACTCTTTTAAATCAAAATATTGTTACAAAATATTGGTTATATCATTCATGTTGAAATTAAGTATGTGAGAACAATGTAGAAAGACGTGCACGTTAAAAGCGTCCGCAACAAAAAGATAAGAGTCAAAAACGATTCAAAAATTAAAATAAGCCATGGCAGCTAAGAGATGACCAGTCCCTACTGACGGCGCCCGTTCACGAACATGACGCATGGACACAGTCATAGCGAGTGTAGAACACTTACACCTTTTTACTTAAAATACTTACAGCATCTCACCATTACCTCTGTACATAAAATCGTAATCAAAATAATTCACGAAATAAACAACGTTTAATGTATCTGTCAGAGTAACAATAGTTGTCATGTTTATTTATTTACGTAGCTCCGTGTCTACGCGTCCAAATGATCATTAGGTCATTAGTATTATTTGTGGCGTGGTACTTCCTGATTCGTGGCGCTTCCCTGAATTTGCTTTTAAACATTCGTGCGCCGCATCTTCACCTTGAAAGAACATAGGCATTTTTTTCACGTCTGTTTTTTCCATGCCAATAATGATCATTTTTAGAAGTATTCATTCAATATCTTGAGGCTGGAGCTAATCACGAACATCGCTGTTCTTAGAAGATTTGAAAAAAATCATCATGCGTGATGGTGATTATGGAACATTGTTATCTATAGGTCTGACGTAATATTTTATACGCTTCCTTACTTTGATTACTTTAATTTTTGTAGCCAATCAATCACTTTAAATCTTTTACATGATATTGTTATTAAACTTGCATTTAAATAAACAATTTTTTGATTGACGTTTATTATAAACTTCTGGAAAAAGAGTAATCCATACTCTCGATACGATAACGTAAGCTTTGATACAGAAGGTGGTTTTGATGTTGTGATGTGTTCTATCACTATGTCTGAGAACACATATTCAATAATCAATCTTATACCTAAAAAGAGTCTAGTACAAATAGTCTTACTTCTGAAATGTTGGCAATAATAGTCACCTTGTTTTAGAAAAGCTGAAAACTGAAAAGCTCACTTTTGCCAAAATATCTGGCCCTTGTCATCGAATTAAATTAATTTACTTAACATAACTTCGTTGTGCAGAGGAGCAATGCCCAACCCTTCGGGGAATGCATGTTTTAGTCCCCTGTAATAGGGGGCGAGCCTATTGCCATCAACCGGGCACAAATTTAGACTCCGGGCTGCTACTGAGAAATTCCAGATGGAAAAACCCAATAACACTTTGCCCGACTCGGGAATCGAACCCAGGACCTCATGCTCGCAACCACTAGACCAACGAGGCAGTCAACACCAACACAGGCAGTAACTTAATTAACTAACAATTTATTTGTGAACAGATCTGTCTGCCTCCAACTTTAAAATGACAAGAGGTCAACAAAAGAAACTGTGACAACAGTTTGGTTCAGAACTATTAAGATAGGCGGGCGAAGCCCCGCAGGTTATTATTTCCTTTATTTATTTAGCAAACAAAAGTATTTAATTTACAAATAAAAACAGTTAAAATGTAACTGCAGCTTTTGATACTAGCATTAAAATAAAATATAACGTGTTATCTTTTTATGCCATCATTTTTTTACCAACTACAGCAATTCAATTTTATTTCATTGGCAGTTTTTCGTTTATACGTCTTAAAAATAACACTTATTACACATAAATGCACATCGTCTCAGTAAGTGGTTATTTTAAAACTGTGGCATTGCTGTAACGGTACTAAACTGCCTCAATTTCGGACTCGTACAAGTAAAACAAGCTAATTTCCTGCATTGGACTGACTTTTTCATGTTCTCTTGATGGTCAACATTTAATGTGAGCCTCGTATGAATTTGTTGCCACACTTTATGAGGACACCTCAACTTTGTAAGCTTTCAACAAATATTCAGCTTTGTTAGCCTTTAAGCATTCAAAATGGAGTTTACGGAATTCAACCGTAACCGAGAGTTAACAACTTTTTAAGTGAATTCGATCGATATATTGTTAAGTGATGACTCAAAGCGTCTGAAATGGCTGCAACTATATAATCGACGGGTAAACACGATACTCCCGCTGGTCTCCGGACGCGGTCATTGTACCGATTTTGATGCTTCAGCCTCGACTCGCTTTGTGATAAATTCAAATTGAATATTTCTTTAAAAAATATTGAATTTAGGTATAAGCACCTACTTACAGTAAACAACTGGGACTACGTCTCTGGTAATACTTGTTCCGCTGTAAAAACAAGCTCTTGACCCTTGAATAAATATTATATAAGTTATCCCGTAAGTGAACCAACCGTGAGAAAAATCAATGATTATTTATTTAACATTGATTATCTCAGTTGTATGTTGGTGAAAGAACGTTCGGAGGAAGGTGACCGGCGCGGGCGCAGCGCTGGGCGCAAGCGGCCGACCGCTGCCATTGTGGCTCCCACTTACTAAATCAATATTTGCGCAGATGTCGGCGCAAGAGCATGCTATGCTTGTACCGACCTAAAATTCATACAGCTTATATGGCAATGTTAGCGGTAAATTTTCTCGGCAGCTACTTGTAATCCTTCAAATGTGGGTCGGTGCCGCACGCATTAGTTGACCCCGGCCGTGCTGTGCTGAAGGGTAATTCATTCAAATTGATCGCGCATCTCAATACGTATAACATAGTGGAGTTCGAAATATCAGCCTCGATGTATTTAAGGTCATGGTTTCGAGCCGCCGAGTTCGTGAATCGAATAATTTCACCCGCTATGAACATTATTCTATGCCAAACTTTTTTTCTCACGAAGTGTATTACAGCGTAACTACACTCCCACAGTTCTAAGCTATCACACATGTGCAATTGCTTGCCCAGCTTTTGCTATCATGTATATGATAATTATCCAAGTGAAGAAACGGGACGAGGGTCACGTTCCCCTTTGCTAGCTTCACCTCAGTCAAGTTTTTTTATTCAGACATCATTTTTTGCCCTGTTGTGGTTTCCAAGTGAAAACGAATTGCATAATTTTCTAAGCGACGACCACGATTCCCGTGTAATATGATAATGCGATGTATAAATATTTCATGTCTAGGGCTCTTTATTATCGTTTTTCCGCAATAACCAGTTCTCCACAATGTAGTTCCACAGTGAAAACAGGTGCCCTATAGCTATTATTGTTATTTTTGTAGTCACCGCGGTGCGCGTTAGATAAGTAAGTTTATGCTAGTGCATTCATGTCCCTTCATGGATTTAGTGAAGAACTGCTCCCGTACGTTAGGTAACTATATCATGTTATTAGTCTCAGTAGATTCAAACAAGAGTTTCGTCTAAACAAAACAAAAGCTGTCAAGGTTTTCTTGAAAATCATGTTTCAAGCCATAAAACAGTTAACGGGGAAATATCCGAAGACTTTAAACCGTACTACGTGCCTGTGCTCACTCGTTTAAAGCTAAACTCTGAGGTTCGTTTGTAAGTACTTGCCATTCATTCCTTACATAGAGATATGGCCGGTAATGACTGGCCGGTCGGTCAGCTATCGCCAGACGCTCGTAAACAGTGTTCGACACGAAGCATTCGAACATGGCTGCGAATACAAGTCAATAGACATCATGCCGAGGGCGCTCACTTCCTGGTGCGAGAGCCTAACTGTTATGTCCCACACGGCCATAGAGCCCACACACCCCGAGCGGCGATGTCGTAAAAGTTCAGCTGAATTTAATTATTTCTGCACATAAAAAGGATACGGAACTCAAAGGTCACTGATTTAGTGGCCAATGAGACACACACGGTATCCTCGTACGTGTTAGGGGTGCGGAGTGGCACGGGTCAGCGGTCGCCCTAATAGCGAGTGTCAGAGAGCGGTCGCAGGGCGGCTCGTGAGGGCGGCGCCGCCGACATGCGAGGGTGCAGCGACATCCCATCACTCATCTCGCACTCTTTTCTTTCATCGTTACATATCTTATAAAATAATCATCTTTCTAACCCAAGTCATTACTTTAAATATATTCGAAGGACGATTTTATACAATATTAAAAACGGCTGTGTAATAGGTACATAATTCTTCCCCAAGACTTTTTTCATAAAAGTACACTGTAGTTAATTACATTACTGAACACAATGTATATAGTTCACCGTGAGAGGTGTCAGTAAACGGCAAGCTGGAACGTAGCTGAGTGGAGTTATAGCTAAGTAAGCAGCAGGCGACGTGCGGGGGCAACGCTCATCGTGTGAGCGACGCGGCCGCGGACCAACAATCGCGAATTCAAGCTATGCCTAGCAACAGCCACTCACACTAACGGTGGCTTTCTTCGAGCACACAGGCATAGAATGTACTTAAGAGGTTGGAGCTTTGATGGTCTTTGTGACATTAAAAGTGAGCTTTCCTCGTAAAATAAATCTTAGGAACACATTCTGCAGATTATATGTCGCCGCGCCATCTCGGGACCGTTGTCTGAATGCGTTTGAAATAATGATAAAGAAAAAGTCACACAAAATAGATGGATATTTCTTGCAGATCGAATCGAAATCACGGAATAGCATGGAACTAAGATAATTCGTAGGAGCGCCTGAGTAGAATGTTAACGAGAGTGTAACGGTGACGGAGACGTCTAGAGCGGATTTACCTAAATTATTCGTACTACGTTAGCGATGAATGCGTGCCTCCGTGCACGATCTCATATTCTATTAAAATAGCTTTCCCTCGGATCCTTGCACAGATCTGACATGGCCAAGTTATTTGTATTGCTAAAAATATCCTTTTGTTATAACGCCATAAGTATTGATTTGGCATTTAAGTGATGTCTTTTAGTGGGTCCTTTTTTCTTGCAAATGCGATTGAAACTGCTTAAACTTGTCTCGTACTTCTCCTCTTCATCGTCCTACCCTCATAATGACCCTCATGTCAATGAGACTGTTTAGACCAATCCATACATCGGCCTTTTTTATCTTAGATCTTTTATTTCGTAAAAGTGATGGTTCCATAACGTTAACTTAACGTGTACCAAAAAAAGCGCTGTTATATCTTGATAAAGCGGTCTAGATAGTTTATACTTATGTGTATCTCCTGGCACAAAATTTGCGCGGGTCAACGAACTGCGAGTACCTCATGAAGGAAACTAATATTTGCTATCTTCCTCCCGTTCCCTGGAGGCACACCAACCCTGCCACGTTGAGTTACTTCCACTACACTGTGCTTCTACCTTTGTAGAGAGGATATACCCGTCCTTTTTCGATTATTACCATCTGCTCATCGGTATAATATGATCCGTATTAAGTCAGGAGAGGCTGTTTGATACACCAATAAAAGTAGTGTTTATTGAAAATATTTGTAAAGCATAATGTGTTAGTATATCAGGTAAATATTTATAAATAATTGCTATAAACGAGTTAGTACATTACATGCGGTATGCGACGTGCGCATGCGGCTACTTAGTATGGACGTGGTCGCCCGCGTCTGCCGTTAATCGACCGCTACACTTCAGTGACAATTATCGCCTAATAACGACGTAGTGTCGCTTGTAGCCGAATCTAATAACGTCGCTCCGTCGCCGTGTACACGACTTCTATGCTAATTACTTGTAATTTACGACGACCGATAATCGCGACACGCGTACGTGAGCGCATTGTGCGAACGGCGCGCGCGCCTTGGATATCTGAGTGCTTCGCGAATATGTAGCTGCGCTTGAACGTTAGACCTGTGAGAACGTCCTGTGAGAACTTACAAATCGATACAGCTATTCTACAATATAATTTTACATGCACAGGTTTTAGATTGCTATCTAAACCGAGAATGTAGAAGTGGTATGGTACGTGCGCAGCATTCGCGTCGGAGGCGGGGGAGTGCTCCGTGACTCTGTGTCCTCCTGCTGAGTGACCGCCTGGTCATCGCGGAGGAGACGGGTGTGCTCCGTGACTCTATGCCGTTCTGCCAAGTGACCTGCCGGTCATCGCGGCTCGCATCTAGCACGTGCCTCTTACTATACGATCCGGGTCTAGCTTACCACTTTTATGGACAAATATAATGCATAAATCAGTATTTTCATAATTTATGGAACTTCAAATATTTAAGACTAGCTTTGGGTTATTTTCGGGAATACAAGCCTAAACAATGTATCAACCGAGAGTTCCACATATTCTCAAAAATAACAAGCGATTTAAACATATTTCGTTGGTGCTAAGAATATAAGCTTTTGATATAAATAATAAATGTCCCGATCACTGTCGCACCACAAGTTTGAAGTAATTTATTCAATTGCATTTTACAAAATCTGATATAGTCGGGCAATAAAATAATCAAATTATTATCATCCACATAAGCATTATAAGTTCAAATAATAATGTATAAGATTCCCGATCTCAAAGCAGTTGTTCAATGTTCAAGAAATTGGTGTCAATGCTCGCTGCGGTTGCAGTGTTCCGAAATAATGTGTTGGGCAACATCGCAACGCGGACATGCCGCTCCGCGCCCAATCGCCGTATGCCCAATACGCCCTTCTGATCTGATTCAATCACTTTACTTATTCCCCGCCATAATAATAGTGCACAATCCGTAGCATTCCCTATTACAATAACGTTTGCAATGAGATATCGATTTTACAAATGCATAAACGGTATTTTATATTATACAGGCTTTCCTCTAGAATCTAATTTAATACAATTCAATTCAATTAAAACAAGAATATTCAGTTATATTACACACTATCTGTTGAATTTATATTTGTTTACAATTACAATTAGAAATACTATACACAGTAAAAGTGTTCACAAACTAACAAGAAGCGTAGGCTTCAGATCGCGTAGCGCCGCGTAGCTCTTGAAGCGTTGTAGATGAGTGCGCTTGATCAATGACTGCGTCACCACTCGTCTGAAGCTCTGCAGTTTCGAGTTCACAATAACAATTAAGTGCGGCACATATTTTGTGGCTTTCCAACTGACTGCGTTTCAAATTCAGGTTTATTTTAATCAGATTAACTGTTACTTGTGACGTCCGCTGGAAAAAACGGTATGCCAAATTATGCTTGAGAAGTGGGTTCCTATTGTGTACGATGAAAGAACTGGAGCTCCCCGACACAAATATTCGTAATCACAACATTAGCTTGGAGTTAATTATTTCGGTACTCGCATACATTAATGATGATCTTCAGAGAGTACGAGACACTTTGTGTCGCTATTTACGAACTGACATAGTCAGAAAAAATGTCGAAAAAAGATATCAACACGACATTGTGAATAGCTCTCAACGTCCGGAACACGTGGTATTTTAGTAAAGCAAATAAATAGATAGTGGTGAACTCTCCGCACCCTCACCCTCTCAACGGAGCTGCGTAGGTGACTTGCATAGAGTGTCTAGACGGAGGGACCCCTACAATAACCATATAGATTATATCTATAGATATTTGCGCACCTTTTACTAAGAGGGTACTTTATAATTTGATGGAAATAAAGTCGTCTAAAAAGGTTTTTCAAGAAAAATACGAGAAGACAAAGAGCTATTACCTAAGGAAGCTTTATGAGAGGCACTTACGTAATCACTTATACATTGTACACGTGTTGGTACAGGTACTCTCATGACAAGAAAAAATAGAGAAAGCTCCCCAACGACTGGCAGAGGAGGCAAGGGAGGTTGTTGAAGAATGCGTGTAAGGTGTAGTGTGTGTAGCACGTAAGGAGTGGGTGTGTGTGTGTATGGTTGTGTGCAAAAGTCGGGCGCGGATGCGTTCCCACGGTAACGCTCGCCCTACGCCACGGACCCTGGAGTTACAATAATGTGCTCCACACCGATTGACTGTTTCAGCCGCGGACCGTAAATACGAATACATACCTTACCGTTTGATATAAGCGGTTACTTTTGTATTGATCGAGAACAAACTTTCATCACACATCTACGTTTTACCTATAACCCTAAATAATTTAAAATTACGCTTTTAAAAATCCATCTTTGTCGTACAATTTTTGCGAGGGTTCAATACGTAAACCGCAAAGGCACAGCAATAATACAGAAAGCGTTTATTTTGTATTGGTATACCAAGTGTAGGAGCTAGAACAGTAAGCCTATGAAGTACATAATATGTGGTGGTTAACCGTTCTTTGAGGTGTCAGAAGTGGCCATTTAATATTCACAGCGGTTTCTAGACATATGTCGTATTTCATCGAAAATCCTTTAAAAGTGCCCACTACTAACATTGTTTTGAACTGCCGCCGTCCCAGCCGCTCTGAATGGACAGTTAAGGTTCCCATTCACTCACAGCTAAATGGGCACATTTTTGTGCGAACCTCACGTTTCCGCGTTCCTTGGCCTAGCTCTGGGCTAAAATGTACCGTTGAACAATACAAAGTAGAATTCTTAATTACCGTTTTATACGATCGACGTTACAACTTAGATAAGATAGCAGCGGGATGTAGGTAAATGTTGACGTTACCTCTTGCAACTGTTATGTTTATGGCAAGCTGAAGTCTAACGATATGTAAGGAAACTACTTCGCATCGGATGTCAGGAAAAATAAGTCGGTATGTGCAGGAAGTGTTGGAACACGCGCAGTGATCCTTGATCCTAACGTTACTCCCACTCAAGCACGCGTCGCTACGCGGGTATGCAAATACAGTCACTCTTAGACCATATTATATTATGATTGTTATTGCATACCGATCACATTACATTGCTGCATAATAATATTTTATATCCCCTTACCTTACCCTGTATCTAATCAAATAAGTGGATCGGTTACGCGCTCTATCTAGCCAACTGAAAACCTTTAGCGGAAAACAAAAAGCAAAATCAAATTAAATGTGTCTGCAGTCCGAATTGTTTGATCCATCATCGTTTTTATAGGTAGTCCGCGTTATGGAAATAAAATAATTGTTTTTTTCCGCCTCATTAGGCATCTTTGCTCCGGCTGTTACCTAGTTCTTATACGAAAAATAAAACTCTTTTAACTATGGGAAGCTGTTTTTTAAAAGATCGGTTCTTTTAACGATTTTGCATGCTCTAACTAAATATAACTTGGCGTGTCTCTATTATCGGAACTTTATTTATTTTTGTGATGTCGTAGACGGAGGAAATGAATCGTACTAATCCCTGAAATGTGATTGTGGCGAGAATGTAGGTGGAGAGGATCGGACGCGACAGTAATTGAATGTTTTGTTTGTTGCAGAGGACGGGGTCAGATGGATCGGCGAGCGGCGGGAGCGCTGCTAGCGCTGGCCGCGTGCTTCGCGTGCTCAGCTGCGGGTGAGTGTCACAAGCAAGGGTTCATGTTGATGTTCTGTAGGACTACTCGCATTGTTTTGCCCTGCCCACCAATAACGTAACAAACTTTCTATCACAATCCGAAGTATTTGATAGAAATTCCTAAATCATTGCTTCATTTGTTTGAAAAATTCGTCTGCTCGAGTGCTCGACAACGTAAATAACGCAATAAATGTTGTTGAGTTGTCAAAATGATAGGCATTGCAATTGTTAATGTGTTAGCAATCACCCCGCAGTTCTCATGATGGCACCAAACTGCTACTACTCTCGGATAGAGAAGAACTAGACTAGTAGTTTTCCAAACAGAAAAAATGTTTATACGTACCTACTTCATTGCTGCGTCAGGACGCTAAAAACTTAACTTTACTTCTTTTTCTTTCTTTTTTCTTATTACTTTTGCGATTAGATATAAAATGCATACAAATTAAAGAAACACGTGAAAACATAAGCACAAAAACTACAATTCCATTGCGTGATTCAGTAATTTCAGTTTTTCACATGACGTGTAAGCTCTTTTAATGTAAATAGATTGTTAAAAATTTTTGTTCCTTTGTCTAGACTCCTATAACACCTATGTTTATTAAAAGTAAGTGGTAAATAATTCATTTAATTGGTAACTATAAAATGATTCGATGGACACACTCATCTACATATCATTATTATGCAATCCACGACGTTATTTAGTCTTCCTTTCTTCTTGTTCATTAATATGTATGTATTTATAGTACACCTAGTTATTTATAAGCCTGTAAACATATGAATTGCAAATACATAGCATATCAATAATATTGAGTGCTGAATTTGTGATTATGACATGTATATTACTAGGAAAACATTCCAACGGTAGTAATATGCTAATATTGGTTTCGGCGTTACACTAATTCTTATTTATTATATTTTGATGGAGCTGCTAAACTAGTATCTACCGTTGCATAGTCTGTGACCTAGTGACTCTTTACTGACTCATATTTGATAGACTTAAAAGTATCTCCATCATAGAAATATTTCTTATTAATTTTTAAAGATTACTCGAAAATTGTATATTCAACAATGAAATACGAAAAAGCTTATCTGTTTTGAGGTCTAGGTACCAAATAATTTATTAAGAGCTCACAAATTATTCTAGAATTAAAGTGCAATAATGTGTGTACCGTTTCATTACCATCTCGAGTTACCTATGGCATTTTTATAAGCTGCCATTAAATTGTGCCGCCGTGAAGTCATCGTATTTTCTTCGTTTATCGAATAATGTGATTAGCCTTCCTGTACGAATATGATTGGCTGTAAGCTCGCCTCTCCGGCTCTCTCCCGCAGGAAGGCCGCGGTCGTGACGGTATCTTCCCGTACCCGCAAGTAACAGTACAAAGGTCTGTGCGTGTCTGTTTCGCGATGCATGTTATTAGATGAGGCTATTTTGGTCCGCGCAGATTTAGTATCCGCAGCACGGTTCCTTCAAAGAATTCGTATTGAATTTATGTTATACATAGGAAGTATATTTAAATGCGGCCTACAATGTTTAGGTCTACCCGTGTGAACTTCATCACGCATGGCGACCACGCCGACATTCATTCATTGAAACAACAATCCATATTAATGTAGTGCAAATTTTAAATTCATGCTGGCTCCTCATTTCGATTGCCTCGACCCGTGTTCCTAAGCGCACGATTTTGCATTAAGTAGATTTTTGTTCATGCAAAGCCATTTATAACGTCACACTTATACGTAAAAGCGATTCATTAGGTATCATGGGAATTAGAAATGCTACGTCACGTACTCGAAAACTCAGGTTTGATTCGGTACTTATTATTCAGTCAAGCAACTTGGAATTTGGACATTTCGTCGCGCATCGACACTCTCTCTACGTGGGAGTAACCCACTTTGTTTAATTCGTTTGAAAAATCAGGTGATATTTTAATTATTATGTTAAAAATAATATTCAAAATATCCTGTTTGATTTAATCCATTACGACTTTGTTCCGTTGTTTTTTTACGATCAATTTAATCGTGAGAGTGGAAATAGTATAATTGAAATCTCGGTTGGCAACTGGATGCTAACGACATTCCTGGCGACCGTTAGGTGGACGATCTGGCTGCGGCGCCAGCGCACCCGCCATATACAGGCGCGCCGAGCGCGGCCCGCGCTAACGGTGCCGCCGCCGCCATGCGCCGAGAGCTGATAAGCACAACGCATACTGTAGTCACAGACGTCATCAATTATACAAGATGGCTTTTGCTCTTCAAAATCTACTTCTATTCGCGGAAAACATTTACTTTTCATGTCTCGTTTTTTCTTTATTTCTATTTACTTAGTTATTTCTTGGTTTTGTCTTGGTTTGTTTGTTTTGGTTTTTGTAGAGTATATACCTATTTACACACCGTATCGAAAAATGGATTAATTATTATTATTATTATTAGCCTAAATTCATCCTGTTGACATTTTATTCTTTAATTTCTTTAGAATTATTAGAATTAAGCAATCTTGGCACTACCATTTTTTAATTTCTATGCGTTTTCTGGGAGCAGGTACCTAGATAGATAAGTTCTACAAATCTTTTATTATTCTTGCAATTATTTTTATTAGCACGTTACCCTGTAGATTAAACTTAATATCCGCTTCTAGATGATTATACGAATACACATTTCCACTGTTTGTGTTATGATTTAGCCCTAAGTACTTACCTACAATTGAGAGAGAAGTCGCGGTTTCGGTGTTAACGACACTCTCCGTTAGTTTAATTACAGCTTTGTCGCGTCGCCGCTCAGCTTCAGTAATTATACGCAGTAAAACGGATATGTAAAACGACTTTAAGACGATGACCGATCACGGGTCTCGAGCGATTTGCAGCTAATATCCTGCCCAGCTGTAACGTGCTTAATAAGTCAGTCGTAAAAACAGCAGTAAAACATTCGCAGAACGCTCTGCCTTTAATGTCTGTATCGATATTTTTCTCTTAACAGCAGTTGATGTTCGAACGAAAATATCAACACACAATATAAACCAAACAATAGAATAGCTTATCTTTTGTCACATTTCTGACAAAAACAACAGTACGTATATGAGGTGCAAGACTTGGCTAAATGTTATTTTTCGAATCGGCATTGAGCACGTGAAATAAGATTGTTACTTTTACAAGGGTTCTCTGTAAGTTAACATGACATTGAAAATGATTGAAGAAAAAATATAATCCGGCAACAAGCAAGCGGAACATATTTTACACGAGTCGCTTTACAGCGAAATCCGATAAGAAAATTACGAGAAACTGAAAAATTAAATTAACACAGAGAAGCAGTAAAGAAACGATCTTAATTAATGATATAATTTAAATATGAAAATTAAATAATATAAGAATGTACGAATTTTATATAACTGACATGTTTTTTTTTTACTTTCAGCTCCTACAGCAAGTAATCAGACAGCTTTAGATTTGTATGAAGGTAAGTTGATTTTGGACATAGGTATTTTGCCTAATAAGAAAGTCTTGATAGGCTTTCTCTTCTTTTTTTTTTCAATTGAACTACTTATCTCAAAGATTATTAAGAAAATACTAATTGTATTTGTGATACACTAATTTTACTACGTAGAGCGATGTCGTGGCTTTAGAAACTTCATAGACTGATAGACGGCCGCTCTGCGTGGTATAGCTCTGTTATGTATGAGCCGCCTAAGTTTTTTTTTGACCGTTAAATAGTTGATTTCTTCAGCTGAAAAAATATGTAATTATTAAAAAACATGTCATTTAGAAGTAGATAGACGTTGACGCGACACCGTTCCTGTCTTCTGAAGTCGCACAACTATTTTTAAATGAAAAGATACCAAACAAGTTAAAATATTTTTTGTATTGATAAAATTTCAGGCGCTCCGGAGGGTTGTTACTACAACTTCCAGCATTATGGCGAGGGCGACCGAATTATGACCAACGAACCATGCCTCAACTGCACCTGCCACAACCGAATGCTGATGTGCTACCTAAGGGTCTGTCCTTTCACCAAGGCCATCGGCCAGGACTGTACGGTCGAAAAGCGAGCGGACCAGTGCTGTCCTATCGTTACATGCCCTGATGGTAAGTTGATCAAAACTCTATATCTCGCAACGAAGGTTATATTCATACTGCCTTTCGTTTATTCCAATAAGTATCTAATGTATTGTTGAAGAAGGATAAATAATGTAAATAAGTAAGGTTTGAACTATTAGACTAACCAATATTTCGATAAACAGCCATGTTAAACCAATAAGTCTAAAAAAAACCAGTCGTTTCGATAGAGGTAGGCACACATTACATTTATGCATTTGCGCCCAAAATAAATATCGGCTATTAATATTCTTTAAATTATGTCCACATACTTTTTCACTGCCTTTCACATCGTCTTAGTTGAATTGGCGCATGCGCAAGCGGCATGATTTTAATATTTATTTTATTTACAGTTCCAGTTGACCTACTCACATCTACGTCAACCACGTCTCCAGCTGAATATGGAGCAACTGGACTTGGCAAACTGGATAAATTTGGTTGCAGTATCAGCGGAAAATATTTCCCCGAAGGATCTAAAGTACCCCCGACACCGAACAAACCTTGCGAACATTGCTACTGTATTCGAAATATGACGACTTGCGTTATGCAAGAATGTACTCTGCATGTGGATGGTTGTACGCCTATTTACCATAAAGACGTCTGCTGTCCGGTCCGTTATTCTTGTGGTGAGTTATTCTCTTTAATATTTTTTTAGATTACATTATTATATTGACTAATTTGTACACATTTTCAAGTATTACAGGCTCGTTTCATACAAGAAAGTAATGGAAATTGAAGCAATAGATACAGGCACGTACTCTACGTGGCCAAAGAATAAAAATAAAAAAAAATCCTTATATCTGCATACGTTTTAGATGAAAATGATATCACTTCATTATAATTATTGTGACCGTTGTCCATATATTTATTTAAAAGTTGTAATTTTCAGATCATCCCGAAGACGAAGTACCTCTTTTGGACGACATGTCAACTACCGTGCGACCGACGCCAGGATTTTTACTCACGACTACAACTATCTCACCAGTTACACAAATGTCACAGGATTGTGTTCACGATGACCGAGTATTTTCGGATGGTGCTTTAATAAAAACAGAAAAAGCATGTGAACATTGTTACTGCATGAAAGGAGATATAGTTTGTGTTGTACAGGAATGTGGTGCACCAATGGAAAATGAAGGCAAAAACTGTTCCTCACTGCCACCTCGTGAAGGTCAATGCTGCCCAGACACTTACATTTGTGAAGGTGATGAGCTTCCCTCTGACCTTCCAACTGAATCTACGACTGAATCGATGATAGAAAAACTAACAACTTTGTCGCCTCCAAGGAGAACTAGTGTCGAAGGTAGTGGATATAGGAATGAACCTGATGAAGCACCATACACAGATATGCCAATTACAGAACCTGAAGTAGAAGGCAGTGGTGACGAAGAAGAAACATTAAAACCGCTTGGACCTGACGGAATAATACCGACTTCTGGAGATGATGATCAATATATTTATGTTACTACGAAAGGTCCTGCTTATGAAGAACATGAAAAAACAACAGTAGCAATCGATAAAATCATGATTCCAGACATGAAAGATAAAACTGTTGAACCCATTGCTTCGACAAATGCCCCTATTAGTGAAGAAGTTGAGAAACTTACTACTAGCAAAACGATAGAAGAAGAAATTTTAGAACCTCATAAGGATGTTCCTGCTACAATGGCTCCCGAAATTTATGAAAGTGCTACGACTGAACTAGGAGACTTACAAAATACAGTCCCTGACGTTATTCCTGACGAAGAAATCGCTAAACCTCATGGCACAACAAGCGCTCCTATAAGCGAAAGTGTAAACCTACCACCGAGTGAAGGTGAAGATAATAAACTCACAACATCACAAAAAGAACAAGATGTTACCAGTAGCCCAACTTCCGAACCTGAATACAGCATCACTAGCTCTAATACTTTGGATGAAATTGAAAAAGAAACCACTACACCAGCTGATATATCAATCGTTACTCCCAAAGTAATGACTGAAAAAGAATATTCTGATGGTGATATTACAAGAACAACAAGTGCAACTTCAGCAGAAGAAATCCCAGCTGAAGGACACAAGGAAACTTCTAATCCTGAATTATTAGCTCTCAGTACTACAATAAGCCCAGATGTAGAAGAAAAAGAAAGTTCAAAACCTGAAGAATTTGCTCCTAGTATTACAAGTAGTCCAGCTGAAGAAGAAAAAGAAAGTTCTACGCCTGAAGAATTTGCTCATAGCACTACAAGTAGCCCGGCTGAAGAAGAAAAAGAAAGTTCTAAACCTGAAGAATTTGCTCCTAGCACTACAATTAGCCCAATTGAAGAAGAAAGTTCTAAGCCTGAACAACTAACTCCTATTGCAACAAGTAGTCCACTGGAAAACGAAGAAAAATTAACTACGGAACCAGACCATGCACAGAACACGGTTGCTGTTGCTGAAGAGGACAGTACTCATCCTCATTCACATATTTCAACCACTATGGCATCACTTGCGGTTGAAGAAGAAAGCACCACTGTTTTCAATCTAAAACAAGACGATGTTACTGATAAGGTAATTAAAGAAGACGTTCCTGCTCTAACTGAACACGATACAACAGCAGCTCCCGCTGTGAAAGACACTGAATTCACTACTTCAGAACCTGATAGAGGATTAAACACTATTCCAAGTGAGATTTATGAAGAGACTAGTTCCGAGCCGTCTCTACCAGAAAGAACAACGCTTTCTGAGGAAACCAAAGGAACTGAACCATTTATCATAACTGACGAAGTGCAAACACAGGGCGTTGATATTAAATCAACAAGTGTCTCTGATCTAACGACACCGCTTCCAGAGGGCATTGTTACTAAAGGTGATCAATTCACTGTCACAACTGAACCATCATTCAGAAAAGAAGACGAAGGTATTATTTCTACCGAAAAAATAAAAGAAATTGAACTAACCACAGTTAAGTCTGAGTTTGTAGATGAAGGATTGATTCCCACATCGTCGCATGATGACAAGGTTGGTACAAGTTCCGATGTTCCAATAACAGAAGAAGAGTTTACTACTACAGTTCCGGAATATATTACAGAAATAGCAGAAACGATTGAACCCAAACAAACAACGACTGAATCGCCTAAAGAAACTTCTGTTGTTACTGAAATTCTACCCGAAAGAGTTTCTGAGCCTTCATCTGAACAGGATGGTGATTTACCATCTAGTACAGAAAAGTTGACAGAAACCACACCTCTCGCTGATATCCATGAAGAACCAAGCCGAATTCCAGGTGAAGGCGACTGCCTCCTGAATGGCGTAACATATAGGAATAACACAGTGGTACCTAGCACAAATAATTGCCATACTGGTTGTAGGTGCGCCAGCAGCATTATCAAGTGTGACCCCATTATATGCAGTCCACCACCTGATTACATGGATAACTGCCAGTCAATATACGACTCGCCTGATTCTTGCTGTCCCACATTTGTATGTGATCATCCAAGAGAAACAGTACCACCTCAATCCGATAACCAGATGTCTGGAACAGAATCTCCCATGCCTTCTCCTACCATTGAATGCCGTGGCGATCAATGTGAAATAAGTGAACCAACAAAACAACCAATAGGACCATCTGGACCCTGTACTTCTGGTAGTTGTTTAACTGCAGATGATCATAAATCTGAAATTGAATGTGGATCAGGAGGTTGTGGTGATGTCTCACTAAAACCAGACACATCAGTACCTTCTGTTGAACATACTGAAGAATGCTCTGACGGTAAATGCAAACCAGAAAGTTGTGCTAACGGTGAATGTCAGTTACCACAAACTCAAGTATCTCCAGTTACACCTTGCGAAGGCGAACATTGTGAGAAAACTGATAAAGTTGTATCTGAATCGTCACAGCAATGTAAAAATGAAGAAGATTGTAAACCTTTAGAAATTCCTATCATTGAAGCCACTCCTTGTGAAGGAGAATCATGTAACAAAATTGATTGTGGAGATGGTGGTTGTAGTCCTGACGTTATTGCATCTCCACCAGATCATCAACTGGAATCATGCAAAGAAGAAGATGGCTGCAAACCTCATGACATTCCTATTCCTGAATGTACAGGAGACGAACCTTGTCGAAGGAAAGAAGTACCACCTAGTGATACCAAGCTACCAACTACTTGTGAAGGTCCTAACTGCATTAGTGAAAAGGAAACAACAGTTGTTCAAGGTGCTGTTGATTTAAGTACCGAGTTACCTAAAACAGAGCAGACGCCTTCTGAAGAAGCAACAGAAATAATACCCGCTGACGGAGAGATGGCAACGGAATTACCCGATGACCACATTTCAAAACCAGTCGATGAAAAGATTCCAGTGAAAGACACACAGGAAACGGGAACGTATACAACTGAAGGTCAAATTACCGAAGCAGTTACAAATGCTGAAATCCAGAAGGAGAAACCTATAATTGAAGGTGAAGTCACTAAAAAACCAATGACAGAAGAAGAGAAAGAAACAGAGATGCCTGCTATCGTAGACGAGGCCGGTAAGAAAAAACCTGTTCTTGAAGAAGAAATCACACAGAAACCAACAATGATTGAAAAGGAAGGAACAGAAACTCCTGATGTTATTGAAGAGGAAACAACTAAACCCGCCATGTTAGGTGAGGAAGTTGAAGATAAACCTACAGTAGACGAAGAAAAGGGCACTGAAAAACCTATTTTCGATGAAGACAAAGGCACGGAGGTACCTACCTTGGTTGGTGATGAAGGTAAAGAGAAACCTGCTGTTACTGAAAAAGAAGACACAGAACTACCAACTATCGATAGTGAGGAAGGTACAAAGAAACCTGCCATAATTGATGAGGATGGTAAAGAAAAGCCCGTTATTGACGAGGAAACCACAAAAGAAACTGCCATGATTGATGAGGAAGGTAAAGAAAAGCCGGTGATTGACGAAGAAAGCACGCAAGAACCTGCCATAATTGATGAGCTTGATAAAGAAAAGCCGGTTATTGACGAAAAAACTACAATAGAACCTGCAATCGTTGAGGAGGAAGGTAAAGAAAAGCCTGTGGTTGACGGGGAAAGCACACAAGAACCTGGCATAATTGATGAGTATGAGAAAGAAAAGCCTGTTATTGACAAGGAAACCACAAAAGAACCTAGTGTCATCGTTGATGAGGATGGTAAAGAAAAGCCTGTGGTTGACGAGGAAAGTACAAAAGAACCTGCCATAATTGATGAGGATGATAAAGAAAAGCCTATGGTAGCCGAGGAAATCACTAAGAAACCAGATCTAGTTGAAGAAGAGGGCACGACCAAACCAGTATTCACTGAAGAGGAAGCCACTATAACAGTTTCTGGAGAGAAAGCCACAGATATACCAGCTATTATTGATCAAGTAAGCACTGATATACCAGCTGTTGCAGATGTAGACACTGAGAAACCTTCATTAATTGATGGAGATAGCAAAGATAAGCCCGTGGACATTGAAAAAGATAGCACAGCCAAACCTACTATTGCAGAAGACGGTACAAAGGAACCCATTATAGTTGATGAAGAAGGAAAACCCATAGATATTGATATGAAAGGAACGGACAAACCTGAACAGGAACCTATTGAAGAGTTTGGCTCTGAAAAACCTGCCCTTACTGACAAAGAAGGCACAGATAAACCTGCTGTTGAAGTGGAAGGTACAGAGAATCCTGATGTCATAAGAGAGGAAACTACTACAAAGGCTGTCGTGACAGATGAGGACAAAAAAGAAAAACCTGGTTATGGTGAAGACGAAGTATCAGAGAAACCGACTGATGTTGGAGAAGAAGACACAGAAGAACCCGCCATGGTTACTGAAGATGGTGACAAGAAACCAGATATCACTGAAGAAGGTGACAAAGAAAAACCTGATATTATTGGTGAGAAGGGCACGGAAAAGCCTGCTATTATTGATGAACAAGACATAGAAAAACCAATTGCTGAAGAAGACGATAGAAAACCTGCAGTGTTTGAAGAAAAAGACACAGAAACACCTACCGCTGTTGACAAAGAGAGCACCGAAAAACCATTAGTTGAACAAGATGGCAAAAAAGAACCTGCACTGGTTGAGCAAGAAAGCACAGAAAAAACTGTCACATCTGATGATTCAAAATATGAAAAATCCCCGGAAATTGACGAGCAACACAAAGACAAACCTTTAATTGTTGAGGGAAGTACAGTAAAACCAGATTTAGTTGATGAAGACAAGAACTCAGAAACGCCGGATGTTGACGAAGGAACAGAAGAACCTGCTATCTTTGACAAAGACATGGAGAAACCTGCCGTGGTTGATGAGTATGACAAAGAAAAACCCAATGTCGTTGAAATGGAAAGCACAAAGAAGCCTTTTGATATTGAAAGAGAGGGTACAGAGCTACCTGTTATTGTCGGAGAGGAAAATACCAAAAAGCCTGATATAATTGATGAGGAAGGCATTAAGAAACCTGTTACAGAAGAGGACACCATGAGGCCATTCATCATTGAAGAGGAAAGTACTGGAGCACCAGATATCACAGAAAAGGAAGACACAGCTAAACCAGTTATTATTGATGAAGGTACAGAAGAACCTACTATTATTGAAAAAGAAGACCCTATGAAACCTGTCGGAATTGAAAAGGAAGGCACAGAGTTACCTGCTGTTGACGGAGAAGAAGGCACGGAGAAACCTGCAATAACTGATGAGGAAACTAAAATAAAACCTGACTTGACTGACCAAGAAAGCACAAAGGCACCTGCTGTAGTTGAAGAAGGAACTGAAATACCAGAAGTTCCCGAAGAAGGCACGAATGGACCTTCAATATTTGACATTGAAGGCACAGACAAACCAGTTTTGACAGATGAAGAAGGCAAAGTGAAACCTGCCGGCGAAGATGATGCTAAAAAACCTATTCTAGTCGAAGAAAAACCTGTTGCGGATAAGGATAAAGAAGGAGAAAAACCTTTGATTATTGATGAGGAAGTTACAGATAAACCTGCTGAAAATGAAATGTTGAGCACAGAAGAACCCAAAACTCATGAAAAACAACCGGGCGTTGAGATACCTGAAGCACCGCATACTTCTGAACCTGAAGACGAAGCGAAATCACCAGAAATTACTGTGCAACCCACAGAGGCAACAGTAACGGAAATTGAAAAGACTACCAAGACACCTTATTCTGAATCTCAAGTCACTGTTACTGATGAAGTTGCACATACTACAGAATCAAATGCTGCAGAGCCCATGGATGTAAGCACAGCACCACAAAAAACACCTGAAATAAAGGTTACAGAAGCTGAAGACGGTTATAGTAAAGAACCGGCTACCCATGACCATTCGCGCACTCCTGAAATCACTACAGAATCTCTGTCCGAACAAGAAATAACTACGAAAACATCTGTATCAGACCATGAAAAAGTAACTATTTCTGAACAAGACATTGAAGTAACTACCTTGAAAGTAGATACTACTGATGTCAAGGAAGAAGGCAGCACAATAGGACAGGATTTGATTGGTAAGGAACCAGCATTGACCACTCAATCTCCGGAATTACACAAAACGTCAGAGTCTGTTGAAAAAACAACTGAAACGGGATCGATAAGCGAACAAGAAGAAGTATCTACAGATACATCAGATATTGAATCCCCGACAACTAAAGCACCTGGTACTGGCTCAGTTATTAATGAACCCCAAGAAGGTATAGAACCCGATAAACCTGAACTGCACGTTACTAGTAAATCGGAAGATGAGAGTACGACTAAAGTATATGAAGAAGATAAGATTAAACCTATACCAGAGTCACATGTAACAGAAGTTTCTTCTACCTCACCTTCTGATGGAGTCACTGATGTCTCAGAAATTACAGATGAACACAAACCTGAACCCGAATTACCTGTGCATAGCACTGAATCAGATGGGAAAACTACGCAGGTTCCACTTGTCGAAATTAAAACAGATCATCCTGAGATACACAGTTCTGAAAAAGAGGAAACAATAATGGAAACTCCAGAATATCCTGTTACTGAACCTGTAAGAAGGTTTACAGAAATCGAAGATCCATCCGTTACCGGACAAGAAGAGATAGCAACTGAATATCCTGAAGAAACAACAGATCATCATGTACCTTCCGATACCGACAAAATAGATGAAAGTGGAGACGTTGGTATAACAAGCACAGAAAAGCCACTACTAACAGATATGGAGTCAGAATTACCTGAAAAGAGTTCAGAATCTGATAAACCGGTCACAAAGATGCCTGAACAAGGTTATCAGACACCAGCAGCTGAAAAAGTAAAACCGACTGACGAGTTTGAATCACCAGCCACAGAAGTACCAATTTCGGTTATTACAGAATCTCAACAAACCTCAGAAGTCCCTGAAAAGGATGTTACTAGCTACGAAGAGAAGACTACAGTCATCCCAGACTTATCGGACCATAAACACAAAGCTACAACTCCACCAGAAGAATATACAGAACAACAAGAACCAGGTACGGAAATTCCTCAACATCATGTAACAACAATGGAGGACGCAAATAAAGCAACTGAACCCTCTGTGATAGAGCCACATGTAACTGAACCTCCAGAAACTAGCACAAAATCAGTAGAACAGGAGGTAAAGGATTCTCAAACAATAACAACAGACATCCCAATAACATCAGAAAAAGAAGGAGAGGCTGAAACAACAGCACCAGAACTAATGCATACCGAATCGCATGATCTAGACAAGAAAGAACCATCTATCACGGAAGTACAAAAACTATCTACTGATTCGCCGACTGAAGATGTTCATACAGAATTGCCAGGTGTACAAACATCAAGTGCAGATCCACAATCACTTGTAACTGAACAAAAAGAAGGTCTTGGTGAACAAACGACAGTTTCAAGCATACCAAAAGAGGAATCAACATATAAACCAGAATTACTAACAACACAGTCTGAAGAGATTTCCAAAACTCCAGAACAACATGTTCCAGGACAAGGAGACATTCAAACAGAAGCACCCGTTCTTGTAACTGAACCCGTAGACGTAAGTACAAAAGAATCTGAACAAGATGACAAACTCGGTCACGTTTCCGAGGATACTGTAACAGAAAAACCAGATACTGCCACTACATTGCGAGAATCACCCGAAGTAACTGAAGAAATTGAACATATTGAAGTTATGAAATCTACAGAACATACATCTGCTCAGACTGAATTCTCAGAGACGACGCCATATTTGATTGAATTAGAAGAACACACTCACAAGATTGTAGAAGACCTCACAACAGTGTCGCCTACCGAAGAAGAACAATCTTACAAACCTGTAGAAGATACATCAACATCATCACCTTCTGAAGAGGAGCACTCGCAAAAGCCTGTAGAAGAAATGTCAACGTCATCTCCGTCTGAAGAGGTACACTCTTACAAGCCAGTACAAGATATCTCAACATCATCACCTACCAAAGATGAAGATTTGCACAAGCCTGAAGAAGACAGCCCAACATCGTCACCATCCGATGAGGAACACTCGCACAAGCCTCTAGACGACATTTCAACGTCATCACCTTCCGAAGACGAGCACTCTCATAAACCTGTGGAAGATATTTCGACATCATCACCTCCCGCAGAAGAATTTACCCCCAATATTGAAGAACATGTGTCGACTTTGTCACCTCTCGACGAAAAACCCACAACTGTGCAACCAGAGGCTGGACAAGAACCTCAGGTGTCCGAACTAACCACTAAGAAGAGTGATGAAGAAATTGAAACCGCAACAAAGGAAACGGACGGTACTACTAAGTCCAGTGAAGAGCCTTTGCCTGAAGACGTGTCTGAAAAGGTATCAGAATCGGTACCAGTAGAAGAGACAACACCAGCTGTTGTTCAAGGCGAAGATACTAAGTATACTGCTGATCATATAGAATATACAACTGCAGCACCCACACAAATTACTGAAGAATCTACGCCTGTTCTTGTCACAGAGCCCGAAAAATTACCAACTTCTGAATCAGACATCGCAGTAGTCACTGAAAAGGAAATTTCTACCAGCGAGAAACCATCACATCCAATTGTATCGCATGAATCCACCACACCAGAGGAAGAATTTATATTCTCCACAACCAAAGCAACAACCATACGCCAAGAAGAGGATATTGCGACTCCTGTTCCAGATGACAAGCTTGCTAAACCGGAAGAAAGACCTAGTGATACTAGTGAAGTTTCTCCATCGAGTACGACAACTGAAGTTTCGAAACCAAGTATTCCAGATTTGCAACCGACAGATGAGGTACCAGTTCCCGACGAAGATGGATCACTCCCTCCAAGTGGAACTAGTGGATATGGTGAACCTGATTATGTTGAAGAAGATCAAGCTTTCGGACCGGGAACTTGCCGCTACGGAGGCAAAGTGTACGTTTCGGCCCAACAGATACCAAGAGATGACCCATGTGACTTCTGCTTCTGCTTCAGAAGTGACATCATTTGTTTACAACAAAGTTGCCCACCTCCTATTCATGGATGCCACGAAGAACCCATTCAAGGCTTCTGCTGTCCGCGATATGAATGTCCTGTTTCAATGGCAACCACTGTCAATGTTACAACGACGACGACTACAACAACGACTACACTGCCTCCTCACTTCCCGACTCACTCATACAAGGGTGCGGCACAAAGGAGAGGCTGTCAAATAAAAGGACACACATACAAAGTAGGAGAAGTCGTACGCTCATCCTCAGGACCATGTTTACACTGCACGTGAGTAACCCGACTATTCTTAGCTTTATTAAAACGGTTTTAAAAATGTTGTCAATGCCTTAATATATAACAAAGTAGAATTTGAACATGGATCAAATACTTATACTTGTCTTAATTTACCTGCTTTCAGATGTGGAGGAGACGGTCAGATGAAATGCGATCCTAAGGCGTGCACCCCAGAGCCGATGTTAAGACAAATGATAGCAGCTGCTGTGTCCGCCAAGCGACGAAGGTGAAGCCCTACGAGAGATTCCAATGTGTCTCGTACACGCCGTCACAAGGATGAAGCGCCTATGTGATAATTAATTCCATCTACTCTTCTATGCACAAGAATAATGCTCAACTCAAATTATCCCCATGGAGTAGTTTAAGATTTCGTGTCATATGTAGTAATCTATGTTATTGATTTTTTTTTACTTTTCATAAAATGTCGTGGCACGTGCAACTCAATTATTAAGAAAATATCTGTTCATGACTGTGATTAAAATATTAAATTTAAATGTTAATTTCTGAAACTAAAATTTTAACGAATTTTGAGTCTTCAATTTAGGGCTAATTTATTATATTATTTATCTTTTCTAACAAAAGTCAGTGCCAAACGATAGTGCTAAGTTGTAAACGACTAAGCCTTTATGATAAAAAGTTCAAAATTATCAAATGTCACTCATAAATTAAAATTCGTATTGACCAAAGCGAAGCTAATATACTCTCAAATAAATAAATTTCGACCAAGATCAAGCTTCACAGGTCATTTAGATCGCCGAAATCTTGACCATTTTAAATGTAAACTTAATTGTTTTACCGATATAAGCTTAGTCAATTTCTTTGTTTTTACACAATGCTACTGGAAGCACTCTAGTATCGTGTAAATATAAAGTTATCTTAAGGATCCCTGATGTTGTAAATGCCTTACTTAATTTGTAATAATTTATATATTTTAGGTGTATAGTACTTAAGCCATGTTTTGAGACCAGTGACTATTATAATTTTAGAAGTAAAAAGGCCGTTTACTATAATAGAAAAGCGCCGGTCGACGTGTTATCCTTGGCCGGTGCTTTTCCTTCTTTCACGTCTTACAGAAAGTGACTGCTCTTGTTTTCTTTAATTCGTGGAAGACGCGTGATTTTTACTAGCACTTACTCAGTGATAGTGGCCAATATTATAATCATTTTGTAAAAAAACTTTACAATATGATAACATGAAACATATTGTAGGATCTTTTGTAACTTTTGATATTAAAGTGCTGGTAGGTTTATAAATAAAGCAGATCGAGGTGGGTACGAAAGTTTAGAAGACTGTTGCGACCGTTTCCGCGCCCGGGAGGTGCTCATAACGCCAGCTCGCATTAATTCGTACCAACCTCCATCTGTACGCAAGTTGTAGTTATATTTCTTCTTATTTATTTAAAGTCGTAGCAATAGAAGTATTGGTCTAAAAATTTTATTGTGAATTGAATATTTCACCGATTTTTTAAAGAAATACATTCAATCACAACAAAGTATATCATTAAAATCATATTTTATTTGTTTATGATATTTTACGAAGACTAGCGACGATCTAGCTGTCTGTACAACTGTGCGAATGAGTTTTGAATAAAATATTTCAAATGAAAATTGTTTTGTTAATTCTGAACCCATTTTAACCCTCAATCAAACACAAATTCAAAGTTCGTAACTTATTAGAACCTATACTGGTCAAGTTGGAAGCTTTTTATGAAAACTACATTATATATGTGTTAAGTCACCTTAAGCGTTGATGAAGCTTGAGATGTGTGACAAAATACCGACCCGCCGAACTTAAAAGTAACAAAATATTGGAGTCCGCGTATCACTGGTCAGTATCCCTCAGTTGTCAGTTTATTTAATTCGCCAGTCACGTTAATTAGTCAGTTTCACTGATTGGTCAGTTTTGCCGATTAGAAAGTTGCGTTAATTTGACAGTTTCCAGTGTTGGCAGTTTTTGTCGATTCGTCAGTTTTATTCAATTCGTCAGTCAAAGTACAGTCGGTAGAAAACTGCAAACACGTTTGCTAATTTAAATATGGTTATATTAAGATCTATTTGATAACTATTAGCCATATTTATGGAACCAGCTATGCCTCACGACTTCGTTCGCGTGGAAGTCGTAAGATACACAATATACTAAACTAACAGCCACATTTTAATAAAACTCCTTGTCCCCCGACCCGTCGCGTTGCATCGCTCGCCCGCGCTATTACGTTTTCGCTTAGTGTTCTTTCTGACTTTTTTTCTTTTTACTCAGCTCCTAAGAGTCGTAGCGTGATGTTAAATAGCCTATAACTATCCTCGAGAATTGGGCTTCCAAATGCAAAAAGAATTTTTCAAATCCGACTGTATGTTCACAGTTTCATGGATTTTAATTTTTTTGCGCGGAAACCTAATTATTTTTCCAAAATAAAAGTCGCCTTAGTTACTACCTGTAACATCAGCCTTCTGCTAATGATAGTCCCTTCAAAATAGGTCCAGCCGTTTCAAAAATTAACCGGAACAAACAGACAGACAGACAAAAATTTTAAAAATTGCGTTTTTGTTATAGGTACCGTATATACTTTCTTATGCATTTAGTAAAAAGTTGTTATTTTGACATTACAAACAGACACTTAAATTTTTTTTATTTGTATGCATGTATATATTGTAGCGAAAAATAAAAAAAAATAAAACACTTTTCACCACTTTTAAATATACGTATAATTTTGTTTAAAAAAAAATATTAAAAATACACAGATTAACTTTAATATAAAAAGTAAAAAAAAAGGGAATAATTCGAATATGTAATAAAAAAAACCCCCGCTTAACCCTAACCCCCCTAACCCTTCGCCTAACAGGACCCAAACTTTTTTTTTTTTTGTGGATGGGAAATCATCAAATGACTTCTCCCGCTCTGGGCGGAGCGGGAGGGCGTGTCAGACTTTTACTGGCTAAAACCCACCCGTGTTCCTTCTGTTGCCTGTGCCGGGGCCACGGTAACTCTTTCGAACATCCCGCAACCCTAGCTGGCATCGGCCCTAGCGGACCCCGTCAATAGTGCTGACATCTCTTTGAGGCGCGCGTGGAACACGACGCGCCGTCGACTCAGGCTTGGTCCTTACCGGTCGGCGAGCTACCCATTGCTCGCCGTCCGCAAGCCCGCGCCTACGGTGGCCGGGAATCGGCTACCAATTCCCGACGCCCAGGGCGTCTCCTGCGGCGACTAGGGGCGTGAGGGCGCAAAGCTTGCCTCTCCCTCACGCGTCCCGCCTCCTCCTTTACGAGCATTACTGCTTCGCAGAAGGAGGTAATGGCTTCCCATGTACTCTCGCTCCGTACCATGGCCTGGACTAGGGCCGGACGCGAGAGATCGCCGCCGCCGATCGCTTCCGCGAGGACACGGCGGTGCTCTGCCCAAGCCAGGCAGACCTCCACCGTATGCTCCACCGTGTCCTCCGGGCGATCCACACAGTGGTGACACCCGGGCGTTTCCTCCCGCCTTATCCGGAACAGGTACCTCCTGAAGCACCCGTGTCCGGTGAGGACCTGCGTCAGGCGGAAGGTGAGGACGCCGTGGCGCCTCTCCAGCCACTCCTCAAAGAGGGGACTTATCGCCGCAATTGTGGCGTGCCCAAACAGGACCCAAACTTGGAGGCTGAAAGACGACCTGTGGTGCTATTCTGTAAAGATCCCACCGTGAAAATTTAGGTGAAGTGAGCGTGATGTGAACTGTCATCCCACCTTACTCTACTAGGGATTGTGATCACTTCAAACTCACTTCACCTAAGTGCTCACGGTGTGATGTTTACAGAATAGATCGGCTGTTCTACCTGATTTATCGTAAGACAAATGAATTAGGGTTAAGCCAGAGAGATTAGACTGAACTTTCGATAGAGAAAAAAGATTAAAAGATACGTACGAGGTTAGTAAAAATAAAATTAGGTTTATTCTCGTTCTAAAACTTGGATGGATGGGATTCAAGCTTGCAATAGTCCTTCCTATGACAAACAATATCGGATATTAGAACAGAAAAAAAGACCATAATTTCCCCACAGCAGCAACTAAAAGGATTACATACCAGAAGTAGAGGAAACGCGAGGCGGGAAGCAACCTTGCTTGTAATATTAATTAAATTTTCCAACAACAACGATATTTTCTTAGGATTCCATGGCTGGTGTAAAATATATCAGACGAAAATTTATAACATTATTCGATCGAACTCAATCCATTGTCTTTTTGCAACTAACGCTAGCTCTAAAAAAATGAAGAACAATAGAACAAAAATAATAAGAAAAATATGTCAGAAAAACTATTCAAATTTATTTGAAAATTACTAAAAAGTAAAAAATATCGACCTGAACCTGAGAAAAAGGTTGTCATAAGAAAACCAAAAAGTTTTTTTTGAATGCAGTGTTACGCTGCAATACCCCTTTTACGACAAAAAAGAGAGAAAATATAACCAGAAATGTTGCTTTCTTATAGGGTTATAAGAAAGTGACAACCCTACAAAAGTAACGATAAAACAAAAAAATTATTAATGAACCTACATAATCAAAACTAGAACCTAGAAGTTAATGTAAATAAATCTAAAAACTAACAAACCAAAAGACTAAGACTTAATACTAAACAAATATACGATGCACGTCGTCGCCAACATTCGCCCCCTCAGTGCTTTGGCACTCCATGTCGTTGAGGCAACGTTGCCGGTACGAGCACGACGCCATAGAACGCCTGCTGCAGTCTGGACGTCGATAATCTTGGTTCTTTCATCGGGTCCCGGATACACTTGCTGAATTCTGCCACGTGGCCAAGTGCATCTTGGCAAGGTGTGGTCGACGATCAACACGATGTCTCCGACTCGCAGGTCTGTGGCGCCGATTCTTCCAGTAATTTTCTTCAGCAGTAGAGTGGGCAGGTATTCTCGCAGCCAACGTTGCCAAAAGTGGTCGGCAAGTTGCTGCGTAGCCTTCCAAGTGTGCCTGCCCACAAGCTCGTTGTCTTCGAAGCTGCCGATTCTCGCCGCGCCGCATGATCCGATGAGGAAGTGATTTGGTGTGAGTGCTTCCTCCTCAGGATTCTCGGAGAGGTGGGTGAGAGGCCGAGAGTTGACTATGTGCTCGGCCTCTAGGAGGAGGGTGTGAAGTACCTCCTCTCGTGGATGCTTTTATTTGAGTGTGGCGTTTAGTGCGGTTTTTATGGATCGCACCACACGCTGCCATGCGCCACCCATGGTTGGTGCGCCAGGAGGGATGAACTTCCACTGCACGCCGATCTTCTCTACTTCTGAGGTGAGTTCATCTTGCTTCATTTCGTCTAGCGCTTCCTTCAGTTCTTTGTTTGCGCCGACAACGTTGGTCCCGTTGCCCGTGTAGATCATTTTAGAGCTGAAGACGATAAGAATGAAGGATATTTTACAGGTCAGAGTATTAACCTAATGTATTGAACGCAATATTTATAGTGCTAATGTTAATCGAATGTAACGTTAAAAGTCTATTGTAAAGTAGTTCAATATCACAAAAAAATATATATGTTTGAAATTCTTAGCATGTTTTTAACCTTTTGTTACTATTTTAACCTAGAATTATAGTAAAAAGGTTGAAATAAAGCTGAAATAATATTGAAAAACGCCGAAAAATGTTGCCACTCGCCTTTGACAGTTTGCTTTGTTTACTTCATGTCCATGTGGCACCATCTGCTGTCTCAGCTTTGCGTAATATTCCCTATTTACATTAAATTCATCCCCACTTACAAACGATAATGGAAAGCAGAAAAAAAATGGTGGCAATGGAATTTGAATCCTGTCGTGTATGTGATTGAGTTTGTTGTTCCACATTTGACAACTATCTCAAATTCCGATTTCAAATATAGTTATGTGTAGAGTGTAAGTGTGTGCGTTTGTTTGTTGTGTGTGTGTGAGTGAGGAAGAGAGAAAGGGAAACCAAAAGCGTATTCCTAGTGTGAAGGATGTGGTGGACAGACAATTTATTTAATTAGTTCGCGTTTTAATTCATTCATTGTGTAAGTTATGTTTTTTATACATAAGATTAACTGGATTTAGAAGTGCCTCAGTTTCTTCATAAGTAAGGGATTTTAGCCATTCAGTCAGGGTTTTCTTGCATTCGTAATGTGTTTTTCAGTAAATAGGAAGTTTTTTTCTAATGGCGTTATAAAGAAGAGTAGTTTGGGCAGTATATTGCCTCCTTGCGAATGTAGTATGAGCCCTAACCCCAGTTATATGACCGTACCTTCTTCCTTTCCTGAGTGTACTAGCATCTAAGACAGTTGTTTTATGCAAATTTAGGGTAGACATCAGAATATATGTATGACTTTCTTACAGTTAAAAGGTCACATAGTTTGTTAAGCTCCCATGTAGAAAAACGAAACGGTTTAAAATAAATAGTTTTGAGAAGGGCACGCTGTGATCTTTCTACATCTAGGAATTTGGTTTTGGAGGCAACTCTCCAGATAGGAATGCAGTAGGTTAGAACGGATTGGGCTAGGCAGTGTATATTTGTTTAATAAGATTCGCTGAGGCAACATGACTTAGTAGTTTGAAGATCCAAAGCAGTTTTCTAAAACGGTCACTAACCAATTGCGTGATAATGCCAAGAGAGTCGCTGGTCAAGTATATTTATCCAGGTATTTCGTCTTTTCCACCTTATCGATAGTCGAACATGCGCACTTAGTGTCCTGAATATTATAACATTGGTGTATCTTTACACTAAAATTAGTACCAGGCTGTGTTCTATTACTTAAGGAAAAACACATGTAGATAGTCTTCCGGCTATTCAGAGTAAGTAGGTTAGTTCTTAACCAGTAAGCAACTCTAGATAATCCCACTTCCGCGTATCCTTCCGTACTGAATTCCAGTTATCGTAGAAAAAGACCAACGCTATGTCATCGCATAAGAGAAGACCCGAGCACCACCTGCCTCTAACTCACATAGGTCATTGATGTAAATTAGGAACAAGGTGGGCCCGAGGACGCTCCCCTGTGGCACACCGAATATTATATTTGAGTCGCTGCTTGCATACTGGCCAATTCTAACCTTTTGTGTTCTATGTGTTAGATAACTTTTGAATAATTCAAGAGATGTTTGTCTTATTCCTATGTATTCTAGCTTGTTTACAAAAATGAAAGCCTTTTTAGATCAAGGAAAACTGAGAGACGTTTTTTCCATGATCAAGGTTTTCAGTAATGAGAGATGTTATAACTGTTACAGCATCTTCGGTGGATCTTCAGTGGATTTCCATAATGTAAATCAGATAATATTCTATATTTATTAAGGAAGTCTAATAATCGTTTGTTTAAAAGTTTCTCTAAAATTTTTGATAAAGCAAGTGATATTGATATAGGTCTGGTTACTGACATCATCTTTTGGCAAAATCAATCAATCTTTGGGAAAAATCTACAATTACGCCTGTGTACAAAGGCGTAATTGTAGATTTTTTTAAGAGCTTAGGGAAGATACCTTTATTAAATCACAAGTTAACTAGGTAAACAATAATTGGGAGAACTTCATGCTTAACTAATTTGAGAAACATTGTTGGGATGTTGTCCCAACCAGGAGCGCTACTTGATCTTAAACTCATAAGTAAATAATGCGATTCGTCTATATCTGTACCCAAGAGAACAAGTGATGTTATTTGAGTATTAACTGCTCCTAAGTCAGTCCTAGCATCCGATCTAGTATCTGGCAAGATTTTTTCTGCAAGTTGTTTACCTATTTCTACAAAATAATCATTAACATGATTGACTACCTCAATTGGCAACGACTTTTCTTCTGATAGTTTAGTGTTATCTGCTTTGGTTTGCTTCATATGCGTTATCTTTTTTAATATTTGATAATAAAAATTGTACTACTTTCGGTAGAGTTAGCTAATTGTTTCCTCTCGTTCCGATGCTTCAGTTTTTTAATTAATTGATTGCAATAATTTCGATATCTTTTAAAACTAATTTTTAATATATCATTGTGCGGGTCGTTTTTTAATTTATTTTGCATTTTATTTCTATTTTTGATACATTTTAAAATGCCGGGAGTTATCCAGGGTTTTATAGTTCGCTTAGTTTTAGGGACCGTAGTCGTAATAGTATTTTCCTGTAAAGATTCCGAAATTCTTTCAATCAAAAGTTTTACTACAAGGTCAGGGTCATTAGAAAACAGTAGTTTGAAAAGATTTTTGTCTACTAAAGATTTCAGTGCCATATCTGTATTAATTTTTATCTTCTGGATTTTATTTTTTAGCTTGATTTTGGATAGGTTTAGGAATAATAAAGAATGATCACTAACAGAAGTAATTAATACAGAATTGTGAGCTGATAACTTTTCCTTATTAAGCTTTATCATAAAACGGTTAAGGCAATTGTGTAGTCTAGTAGGAAAAGCGTGTCCAGCCAACAGTCCGTGCATAGTTAATATTGCAGAATAGTTTTGCCTATTGTTACACTCCTGGGCTTGCTCAGATAGAGTTGGTGTAAGATTTATATTTAAGTCCCCAGGCAAGGTAACACGGTTACAGGATTTTATGGAGTTCAAATATCTGTCGCGCGAGTTA
The DNA here is from genome assembly GCA_947568875.1 of Fissipunctia ypsillon. Taxonomy (NCBI): domain Eukaryota; kingdom Metazoa; phylum Arthropoda; class Insecta; order Lepidoptera; family Noctuidae; genus Fissipunctia; species Fissipunctia ypsillon. Next base: position 12,954,565 of record OX387654.1, on the reverse strand, counting down.
ATAAACATGTCCGCGTTGGTATTTGACGGGGATCGATGTACCTCTAGTATAATATTGTTATTATTAATTTAATATCCCTGACATTTGCTGCAATATTATTAGTGACGTACACAACTACTCCGTTGTTTTTATTTTTGTGTGTGTTTTTGCGTGTTTTGTTTGGAAGGCTGAGAAGTTCGGAACACTGGGTATAGGTTTAATAGGATTAAGTTGACTTTCAGGCAGAATCAGGATATACGGCCCGAATATTAGACAAGACAACGTCAGTTGGAGATCATCTATAATTACAAACGCTTCGTATATTTTGGCAGAATACTTCGCAGTCATTCTTTTGTACTTGCATGTGTTTAGACAAATCTTCAATATCACAGCCTGAGCGATATTTGAATTGTCTTGACTGTGTGAAGCGAACTATCCATTAAAAGGATTGACAGGTCCGAGAGTGAACTTCGAAACATATTTTGTTCGCAAGAGATGTATACAGCCGGCAACATACGTTTGATAACCGCGGAGTATAATATGTATGCTTGTTGTGAGGTTTCTAAAAATGTGAGAGTGTATGTTTGAGAGTAGATTTCGGTTGTTGTGGTTTTATGCGTTAAAGAGAGTGTATGTGTAGTAGTACAATTATTTATAACAAGGGCAGTAAAAAGAAACATAATTCCTAATAAAAACAAATGCATTGAAAAAGGTGAAACACCGTGTAGAGTTAAAATAAGGTATACATATACGTGCTAGTCAGGTACCTTGTGTAAGCTGGTGGATCTGCGCTTCAGACTTGACCGTTTATCTTTGCGATGTTTCATCTTTTTTTTAATATACTTTGCCGTAAGCTGTACAGCAAAATTTAAATTTCTTAGCCTTGACTAGATCACGCGCAAGAAAGTGCAAACGAGAGCCTTACGCAGTAAGCTGTTCTGACACAAAGATGGGAGAATCGGTATTTGAGCGGCATCCAAGATGTTTGGTGGCAAGCATGCTATCGTAATTAGTATTAAAATACTTTTATATCTTGAGCAGTTCAGTCTTCAAAAGTGTTGAAGAGGTTTTTACAATGATGGTACCATTTTGTTCTTCCTTCTTGCTACTCACTCCATACAAGTCTTTGATGCCACTTTTCTCAATTTTGCAGTCAACAGTTTTAGACAGACAGAGTACCATCCCAATCAGGTCTTCTTTCGTTTCTCCACTCGTCTTTGGCACGTTACATGTAGGAGTTTTACATTGAAGGCAAAATACTGTGTAATAGAAAATATAAAAACCACTTCCGAAACTATTATAAAAATGATTTGATAAACTAAACAAATACCGAGGCTAAACTATAAAACAAAACGTGTGCGATCGGGGACCCCCGGCAGGAACGAAGTTCCTTCTCACGTATGATTTAAAAAAAAATTCGCAGCCGCTATCTTGGATTTACATTTTGACCTCACTATCGACTTTAGCTCTCTCAAAAACTATGAAAACGACCCCCATGACGAAAAATTTGAAAATTTTCGCAGCCACCATCTTGGATTTACATTTTGACTTCACACTATCGGCTTTTGCACCCTCGAAAACTATGAAAACGACATCTATGACGAAAAATTTGAAAATTTTCGTAGCCGACATCTTGGATTTTCATTTTGACCTCATTATCGGCTTTAGCACCCTCGAAAACTATGACAACCATTACGAAAAATTTTAAAATATCCGCAGCCACCATCTTAAAAAAACAAACTAGTCTTCAATGTAACCAAATTTGCGTGATGACGTATAGTTGCGCGCGCGTTCCGCTACAAAATCAATATGAAACGGACGGCACAGTGATGCCACGTGTCACGCATATGCGGTATCTTGGGGTTCATATGATGGCCGAGTTGACATTTCGCAACCATATTACAGATTTGTGTAGCAAATCCTTTAGAAATTTGGGTTTTATATTAAGACAATGTACCGATTTTAAAAGTATAGCAGTAGTTAAACTATTTTATAATGCTTTAGTTCGTAGTCATCTCGAGATAAATGCCATTATATGGAATCCACATGAGGACAAATATAGTCTCATGATTGAAAAAATACAAAACAAATTCACGAGGTATTTATATTTAAAGCAATATGGGGTTTACCAATTCTACCCGTTGATGTCGTTGTTTGTGTTGGGCATGGTCGGGTACACTAGGCTGGCGGTTAGGAGGGACGTCGCGTTAGAAAAGTACGCTGCGCGGGCTGGTGCACCACCCAGATGTGCTGTAGGCACTGCGGCTGCGAGTCCCGGATGAGTATGTGGAGGCGCGCCGCCACCCGGCTTTGTTAGAGGTGCCAAAGGCTGGGACAAATTTACTGAAATTTGCCCCTTTGTCAAGGGCCACGCGTATTATAAATAATAATATGCCGTCGGAAAATGTGTTCGACAGCGGTGATCGTCTGAGATGGTCTCTTCATACGTTTCTAATAGGACTCAGAGGGTTGTGATAAATGCTTTTATTTCCAGCACCCTGAGTGTTACTTCTAGAGTGCCTCAGGGCTCCATATTGGGACCTCTTTTATTCATCATATTTATAAATGACATCAATACATGTTTTCAAAATTCAAAATTATTGCTATACGGAGATAACCTCAAGATCTTTAGGCCTGTTAAAAACTTGCAAGATCGTCTACTGTTACAAGAACACCTGGACAGATTATCTGCATACTGTTCAATTAATAAACTACAACTTAGCATATCTAAATGTTGTTGTATAAGTTTTACTAAAAACAAAAATATTATTATGCATTCTTACTCTTTAAATAATATCACTTTAACTAGAGAAACACTAGTGTACGATCTTGGAGTTCTATTGGATGATAAACTACACCTTGACGTTCATATTGGTAAAATTATAAATAATGCCTTCCGTATGTACGGTTTTGTGATGAGATCAGCCACAGAATTCGTTCGCCCCTATACGTATTTATATCTTTACAAATCGTTAATCAGGTCCCAGTTAGAGTACGCTGTTGCGGTATGGAATCCCTTCTATAGTAAATACTCAGACGCGATTGAAAAGTTCAAAGTAAGTTTTTGAAAGCCATGCATTTCCGTTGTTTTCATACTTATGCATCTTATAGTGATCTCCTGAATAGGTATAAGCTACATAATCTTAAAGCCAGATGTATTATTTTAGCCACAAGGTTTTTGTTCGATTTATGTAATAGCGCATGTGATTGTATGGATATTACGTATAGGATTAGCTACGTAGTACCTAGAACAACCATAAGCCGTGGGGTGCGCGCACGATCTCTACTTGCCGTTTCTTCTAGTCGTACGAACGCTGGCTTACGAGCACCCTACGTCGCCTTACTGGTCAATATAATAACATCTTTAAAAATATTGACATCTTCGCTTTTCCAACCGGTAAATTTAGGGGCCTTGTTTGGCAAACTGTTTTGGATATTACTCCATAATATTTAACTCTTAGACTGTATTTTTATATTTTCTTGTTTTTATTTATTATTTTTATTGCTTGCCTTTTTAATTTTATCATTAACACATGTAATATCATGTGACGATGTGTGTGATGTATGTGTATGTGTCATTTTATTATACTTATCAAATTGTAAGCGCACATCGCATTAATTTTATAATTTGTTTTTGTAATATGTGGAAAATGTCGTGGGTTATACATTTACTCACTCTTTAACTCAATTTTTGTGTAAAACTATAATGTGTAACTGTTTATTTTCCAAAATAAATAAAATTAAAATAAAAATTGTATCAGGGGCACAAAGGTGCATTGAAGGAGGCATACAAAGAAAATATTTAGATTTTTATTAATTTAGTTTTATTTTTATTGATAATTTTTACTTTTAGGTATATTTTATAAGATACAGAGTGTATAACATCGTCTGGGAATATTGTAAGATGTTGTACTTATTGGTGTGTGAAATAAATAAAATAAAAAAATAAATATTGGATTTTCATTATGACGTCACTATCGGCTTTAGCACCCTCGAAAACTATTAAAACGAGACCCATGACCAAAAACTTGAAAATTTTCGCAGCCGCTCTCTTGGATTTTTATTTTGACTAAATTCACACCTTTATTTTTTCCTTCAATCCAGAATTGTAAATTCATAGCCTATATCACTTGAGTGAAGCCGCGGGCAACCGGGCACAACTTCGAGACGGAACCCTCAGGGCACTAGGTCTGCTCGCACTTGCGTGGTTTTTTAATCAATTCCTACTGACAATTAAACACCAGAATAGAAGATAATAATTAGATTAAGGTAAATAAAAATCACACCACCTACATCAGTAACAGATTCACAGATATACAATAATATTAAATAATGTAACTATGTACTTGTACACAGCGATCATACTTAGGTATATTAAATAGAGCCGCTTCATCTGATTATTTTGTGTATAATTACTACAGAAGGCGGCGGCGGGAAGAGATTGCGATTTGTTTTCGTTGTGTTTGATGAGAGGGGTAAGCAAGGAGGCCAGGTTGAAACTTGATTTCTTTCTGGCTTTGTACGCTCTCTTAAGTATCACCACTCATGGGAGTTATACGAAAGAAAAAAAGGAATGTTAAATTATTACAAATAATTTTCCTTCACGAGTCTCTTAAACACGGGTAACGATTGCGCGAGTTGTAATGCATTCCACAAACGAGTGGCCTGGACAGAAAAGAACTTGTCGCAGAAAATTGTGGAATGCATTGGCATTTTAAGCTTCAAGTTATCTGATGACCCTAAAAACGTGCGGGAGTCGCAAAGTAACGTTTCTTGAGATAGAAAAGGGTGGAAGGGGAAAAGAGCACATTATACAAAAGGGATAGAATATGAGCACTCTGGCGAAGGCGAATTGGTAACCACTTGACCGTCACACGAAGTTCGGAAACATGGTCATATTTGCGCAAACCAAATATGAACCTTATACAAACATTTTGAAGCCGCTCAAGTTTATCTAGTCGGTTTTGAGTACGGTCAAGATAGCTGGCATCAGCATAATCAAGGATAGGTAGAAGAAGTGATTGAGCAAGCTCAGTCTTGGTGGCAGTCGGTAGAAAATTACGCAGTCTCTTCAAAGATCCAGCGGATGCAAATAGCTTGCGACTAACTTCCTGTAGCTGGGCAGTCCCAGACAAGTTCTTGTCAATGAATAATTATCCCCAAGTTTTTAACTTCGGTTTCATAGCTACGCCGTAGCATTTTCGTAGCGATTTCGAAGCGTTTTTCCGTAACGTCTACAAAGCGATTGCGTAGAATCTCCGCAACTGTGTAGCGTATTCGTAGCGGTTTCTTAGCATTTTCATAAGGTTTTCGTACCTACCTCAAAAGTTTACGAAGTGGGCACGTTGCGTCTTCGTAACAGCGTAGCGTATTTGTAGCGGTTTCGTAGCGTCTACGAATTGTGTGCGTAGCGCTCTCGTAGCTTCGGCGTAGCGATTTCGTAGCGTTTTCATAAAGTTTTCGTAGCGTATACAAAGGGTTTTCGGAGCGTCTACGAAGTTTCTACGTGCCTACGTCTACCCTAGATAATGGCAGACATAAAAATGCACATCACTTTTATTTTGTTCTTACTGACGAACAGCTAATGAATGTGTTTTTTACTTTTAATTACGTTAAACTTCATCGTTAACATTGGTTTTTATTTCAGCTGCGGGTCTAGCCTAGTAAAGTAAGTGTTTGTAAATATTTTCAGCATAATCATAAGAAAAGCCAAATGTATATTGTAAAACATTTATTTATTTATTTTCATTTATTTATAGTTTATTTTGTTTTTGTACCTAATGGGAATTATATTTAGAGACAGATTTTTTTCACATTAAACGCTTTAAAGAAAGTAGTAATAGTTAGAAGGATTACTAATTATAAATAGAATTAAAGTGAACTATACATCAATAACAACTTATACCTAGTTAATTAATTAAATACAAAATATAATATCCAAAAACAAAATATAATAACTTAACTAAAACTATTAACAAACTAAAATGTGGCGTCGAAAAATTCCTCCGCATCGCTGTCGACTGGTGTGCCCTAGAAACTGGCGTCATTGCCACGTTGTATGGTAATGCTTAACCTCTGGCCAAGGTAAAAGCAGCCGCAGCAGCAGCGCTAGCACAGCACGCCGAGCTAGGAAGATGAGATGGCGTAAGAGTATCGACATACGTTGCATCCCACACTAAAAGCCTACCCACCTTCCATGGAACTAGAGACATGCCGTCCGGTCTCTTGCCATCATCGCGTGCCAAACCATTGGGTTCTAATACAGCTGGAACGCCGACGGTAATAAGAGCTCGTCGGATGATGTCATTAATATTCGCGGCCCGCACTTCGGCTGCAAGACAGGCCGTGGTGTCCGAGGCTGTTGAAAACTTCGCCACAGTGACAGCAATGAGGAGAACAACATGGAGCTCCTACCTAGTCGCAGTAGTGTCGTCGAACGAAGTACCTATGTTCAACGACAGTAGTGTCTGAAGCCAAAGACCCGACTCTCACTTATTTATTTGTTTTTATTTATTTATCATTTATTCTCTCTCCACAAAGCTGACTTAAAGTTAATGTATACAAAAGATGCCTCAGCTGTATTCCACTTTTGTGAGAGACTGATGCCTGATATAGGTTCTTGGGAAAAACCTGTGTTACAGGCACCAGCCCCCTTCCACGGCTAGAATTAGCTTTTACAGAGACTTACTTTCACTTACCCACAGCTAACAGGCGCGCACGCTCCGCAGTAGTAGCAGACGTGTCAAGTAAATTGTTCGGTACTACTCTGCAAAGCGAATCATCCCATCACCTCTGGGAAGATGAATTGTAGGGTGGATCTGGATAAGGGCAAGCGAGTCTCCAGGTATCCATAGCCTCGGTGAAGCACGGCACATCAAAATTAATCAGTGTGGAGGGTAGGATTTTCCTGATCCATTTCTCAGTGCACCGTGAACCGAGGATATGAAAGCTGGTAAACTAATAATATAATTTTTGCGGACGCTGAGACCTCCCTTACGAATGGGAAGAGTAGCTTGAGCCCAAGCTCGGTCGTCCATGGTCCCATTTAAAATCGAAAATAATTGATGTATAATTTGGTCTATTTTATCTAAAAGGTGAGTGTGCTTCCACAAATGTAAAGCGCGAAGGAAATATGTTAATTTATGGCCGATTGCATGTTAATTTGGAATAATCTTTTCGAAACGTCATTGAAATTTTATATTTAATTTTCTCCCTCAATAAAAACGGGAAAGGAATTCTCAAGGATTGAAGATCCAAGGAGGCGAAGAGAACTATTTTCAATAATTTTGATTTCTGCTTATTTCGTTAAATTTGTGTAGTGTAAGATGTCTGTCAGTACTGTCCGCTAAATAAAGTTCACATTTCGAGCGGTCAATCAAGACCAATGGAATGAAGTTCATTTTTTAAAAATTGTAGGTAATTTGAAATAGTTTCTACATCGCCTCCCAATGTTCCATCATCAAGACACCAAACGCAAAATTTGGAATTTAGCTGTCGAATAATATTGGGTGTATGTGTAAACTAAAAGGCTACAATGGATTACTACAATTCAAATTCACGTAGTAAATAGTGCACAATAAAGGGAGAAGTATTTCATTTGTAGTTCGCCTGCTAGTAATGACAGAGCAAGAGCCCTGCGCATGCACTCGAGCGAGTTTGTAAGGGGCCGCTGAGACCGGACCGGGCAGCCGAATGAAGCGGGCGACTTACTTTGTCAATATTTTTGATTCCGAGTTTATTAATTTATTAGGCTCTTCAACAACTTATTACTTTACAACTTGTACATTGCAAACTTAAATCTAAGCGCCCCACTTAAAGAAAATTTTATAAATATTTTATGCCAATCTTCTTCTTAGCGTGTCAATGGCAAAAATTGCCAAAGTTCAATTGATTCTTTGTTAAACACCGATACAATAACTAACTTTCTATGAATTGTTTTAATTAATTAATTATGTTATTATCTGCTCATAACGTAGTGTATGCTGTGCTAAGTAATAACAGACGCACGGGTTGATCCATTAGGTTAAGCTACGCTTGCCGGGGTTGTCCGTGGATGGGTGACCATCTTTACATACCGAGGCTCCTCCGTGCCTCGGAAAGCACGTTAAGCCGTTGGTCTCGGCAGTCATTTGTAGATCTTTGACAGTAGTTACGGGTCGTCAGAAGCCCGAAAGTCTGACAACCAGTCTTACCAAGAGGTATCGTATTACCCAGTTACTGGGTTGTGGAGGTCAGATAGGCAGTCGCTCCATGTAAAATACTGGTATTCAGCTGCATCCGGTTAGATTGGAAGCCGACCCCAACATAGTTGGGAAAAGGCTAGGCAGATTGATTGAACGTAGTGTATGCTGTGCTTTTAATAATAACGCTTTATTGCCCTGTCACCTACACTCGTGAGGTCCTAGGTATTATAAAGGCTGGATGAGCAAACGGTATTATCGTTGCTGAATGTTGGGGCAAACAACTTTATAGAATATATATATTTTATGTTGACAATGTTTTATTTTGAGACTACGGTTACTCGTAGAACTGCGTGGCAAATCTGTACAATTAATAAAATTATCATAATTTCAATTACCTTCACCTAGGAAGGTTTGCAGTGAATATGACTATCAGAGATAATATGTCACAACCCTTATCTATGTTGTGATCAACAGAGTGATGCTCAATGTTCGAAGTCTGAGGCTGAAGTATTTTGTGTACCTATATAATGTCCTTCCGAACAAATCTAGCAATTACACAAAAGCCAGTTTCTGTAGTCTTTAATTTTATTTCGCTCAAAAGGGTCCGTCAACCTAACTATATTCAATGTTTTGCTACCACGCCGTGAGAAAATACGGATACCTGTGTTAACTATTTCTCTACTACCGAAGCTACCATCGCACGGAGAGTTGCAAGGGTTCTTTGTAAAAACTCAAGAGAGGTACTTACGTACCCAGTAGAATGAGCTATGAACTATTCTTATCAATGAAGCAGCTTAAGCATAGATGGCTCCACCATCTGCGTAGATTCCTCTCCAAATGTTAACACACAATGTGGCCGGTAGGTGGCGGTCAAAACCTTACAAAATCTACTAAACTATAAAGAGCTGCTGCCGGCTTTTATTTCTTTAATTATTTAATTAATCATCTCAGTAAAAAAGACTTTTTAATTTTGAAATATACACGGCATTTTGGTTTAAATTAATAGCACTAAGTGCTGGAACGATGTAGTCAATCTATGAGTAATATTGAAACAATTAAGACATTTATTAGTGTAATTAAATAATACACGTACTTAAAATTTAATAATATTAAGTACGTGTGATATACATGACGGTAGTACATCATGAGTAGTATAATTAAGTACATCATGAAATCATGTTTTCTCGAAATTCTACAACACGACAGTGTCTAGTACTAATAAAAAGATACAAAACGATTAGTTGATGAAACGATCAACGCAGGCATTTGTCAAATTCCACTCGTAAAACGGTTACGTGATACTTATGATGTTACACATTTACTCAAACTTTAGGTTAAAATTTGCCAACGGCTCATACTAGAAACTCACAATTCCACGATTCGTAAGCATCTTGTAGGTAATTTCAAAAAGGTATATCAATAAAGTCGATTCTCCTGCAGCAAATAAGGGAGAAATTGGAAATACGGCAACACATTCATTCCTTCCTCCTATTCATTGTTTGAACTGTTACATTCCTTCAATCCAATGTATATTTTACAATGAAAACACAGATTAAATCATATTTTCCTTTGACAAAATTTCTAGAAAATAATTTGAAACTACCTGCACAACCTACATATTCAAACAGTGTAAATACCTGTTCTTGAAGTTGCTCCTGCAACTCTCTTCAACTTTTCTACTTTTTGTTCAATAATCATAACGTGGAAATACCGCGCTGCCAGCTTAGATGTGATCACAATTTATTATACAATATTTACTAACAGATGTGCAGTGTGCACTTACGAGTATCATCGTAATATTCTTACATTGTCCATGTTTGTGAAGAAATAAATATTAATTGTTTACTATTCTTAATTATTTTGTTATGAAAAATCCATAGCTAAACTTATATGGAGGAAACCCATAAGTGAGTTATTTTTTTTAAATTTCATCAATGAACTACATCATAAATACTCAATCGGTATTGCTTGATAAGGTTAAGCAATGAAATTAATAAACTTGTCCACAATGTTGTAACAAATAGAATCGATTAAGTACAAGTAAAGCCTTATAAAGTAGATGGATAAATATTTTCTGTATAGACGTTGTCGGTGGGAGGGCTCATTCCGCGTGATAATAGCTTATTATTCCGAACCGCATTAATGTGATGCTTAACGTTGAATCGAAAAAAATATTTATTGTCTATAATAGGCACTAAAACCAATTGCATGCCATTATCAGACATCTGTTTGTAAAGATTTTAGTAGGATTCAACGGCGATGTACCTACACGCTCACCAAGGCGTTCGTTTTAAAAACCACGTTTAGAAAGGGCTTAACGCCACTAGCACTAACCTTGAGTCATAAATAAAATGTAGGTTATTTTAGTTATAGTTCATAACTAATCTGAAAGTCCGCAAATGGAATATCCATATTTTTCTCAACAAGCTATTTGTTACCTATGTAGAAATATGTACCCTCAATTTGAATAACTCCATCTCTCTTGCACAACCGCCCGCCTGGATCTGCCCTCTCACTCTATCCCATTACTTTTATATTGTTCGCTAACTTTCTTGTTTGTATAAGCAAATACACGTATTTGAAAGTTTGTATATTTGTAGATGGTATTGTACAATGATAAGTCGATGTCGGTACGTACAGTTTTAAATATTTCAATGTTTTATTAGACTATTTCGTTCAATGGCTTTCTTTTATTTGATGACTTCAATAAAGAAACGTAGGTAAGTTTATTGGTCATCTTCACAAAGTATACCGCACCGCTTATTAGCTGTCGTTGATTTTCCGATAAATGCTTACTAAGGATAACTATTTCAAACGGCGGCAAACTTCTAGTCATGCTAATCTTGTTTAAGGTAAGTTAACAGCTTTCTCAAACATCATCAGTTTTTCCAGGCGTTTCGTACCGACACGATATGGGAAGAGGTATTTGCCCTGCAGTTGAACTATTAAATGGCATTATTGCCTCGATTTAATACACAACATACATACATAAACTCACGCCTTCTTCCCATGAGGGTAGGTCGAAACTACAGAACGCCACATACTACGATCCTTACATACTCCTTTTGCCTCGTTTACATTCATACATCTGGTCATACACGCACGCTGGTTCGATTTAATTTCTTTAAATTTTAGCAAGTGTCTGCACTCATACATTTCAAAAGAACCCAAACAATTATTTTACATTTAACAAACATTTAATAGTAACGGCGGGAGTATACACATAAAGTGTTTACATGAAGGAAAAATAAGCAACTTCGAATTCAGTGTTCTCCCTCGCTTTGTATTCCCTCATTACGTATTGATAACTTAGTACCGTGGAACGGGCTTTTATCTCCTTGTGTCTAATCTTTCAGTGAGCTTTAAATATCAACTTATCTTTTATTTATAAGTTAAACACGCTGAAATAATGTAACTAAATGGGTACAAAAAAAAACGTTAAAATATTTCTTCTTTAAAAAGTAACAGAAGCTTATTTTCATAATATTTATTTACTTAATTCAAACGAAAACCAAGAATCTACAAGATTTAAGTTATAGAAATCATAGTGATTATCCTAAAACCACTGTTTAATAAAGCGGGCTTCTAACTAATCGCCTTTTCTGAAGAATCGACAACTAAGCTTAATACAAACAAAGATTGGGTCTATCCCTACGTGCCAAAAATAATTAACAACCGAACGCATCGTTAAAATACACACAAACCCGCCTCAGAAGAATTGCTCACATTTGGTCTCAAAACATCTATTAAAACCCTATCTAATACACAAAATTATGATCAAACTACCGCTAATTTAATACTGTATTCATAAAGAACGTTGGTTACCCACCAACCATCGATCGACTTATACGGCACAAAGTGATAAGAAGACTGTCTAGTCAGCCTTAAACCACCTCCCCATTGTGAATATCCTTCTTACATGTCTCTTTACAAGATACCACAAACTACTTATCTATTTAAAAACCCAAAACAAACAAGTTTATAACCTATCCAATATAAGGGAACAGGAATAGTACCCCTAATATGTTTGCATCCCAACCTCACTCAGAACAGAACGTGTCCGTCCTAAGCTTTAACCCGAATAACGCGATAACACGACGCATAGTCAATCCGTTTCAATTCATATAGTCATCAATTATACGAAACTCCTGCACTTACAATACATAAAAGAGAATAAGATACAATATTCTATATTACAACTAAGGTGAACACAACAAACTTCTGGTAGTCGTCGCTGCGTAGAAAGAGACAAATTGACACTCTTCATTCTCTAAAAGAGATCCTAGGACATACAAAATCATAGATGACGCAAAACTACGACTATTTACTTCTTTCAACTACCCTCTTACTTAGATATTTCCACGGGGCAATGACACAACCTTAAAAAACATTGCAGACTGTAATGTCTACCACGTCTGATGTAGAACTATGAATGTATGAATGTCGCCCATATTATGGGTGGCTTTCAAAATGAAATAGTTAATGAACAACAAAAGAAAAAATAACATTCAAACAACTAACGCTAATTGAACATAATTAAGCGTTTGGAAATATTAGCTCCAAAAACCTTGCATAAATGTATGTACTTCTCTCGTCTCTATCCAAACTATACATTTAGAGAACATTTAATCGAAGGAAATCATCACGACTGTCTGTCTGTAACTAAGTTTTAATAACTTTACATTACCATAAACTTAACTACGAGTACGACTAAGCAAAGACTCTTCTTCAGGAATACTAATACTCTCCAGAAGAAATAATACAAACAAGAGATATAATTTTAAGAAATCTTCAAAATGGCAATTTTTATAGACGGATTTGTCCCAAATAAGGTTGTATCTATTTTTTCATTTGGCGAGGGCTCGCGGCTCCGCGGAGCGCCGTGCACCCACCATCCGAAGCCGCGGCGCCGCCCCGCTCCGTTCGCGGTCTCCATGGCGACCAGCTCAAATGACGTATCGATCCCGCGGAGGGGGCGGGGGGAGCTCGCGGGGTGGCACCGCTCCACCCGCCGCGCCGACCCCCCAGCACCCCTGCCACCGCCACTCGACCGTTGGCCCATGCAAAATGACGGATGTAAACTTTGGATATACCTCCTTGGAAGGAAATGATATTTTCATTAAAATGAAAATGAGGTTCATGATTTTATCCTTTTAAAACATATGTGGTTTAAGCTTACCCTAACATGGGTCTTAATGAGCCATCGTCCTCGTGTGTTTTTATTCAAAAGGAGATGTCGGAATGCATACACTGTGATTACAGAGAGATGTGAACTTTATGTTGGAATATCTTCAACATGAAATACATGAATAGTTAGCACCGAAAAAATTTGTATACTTACATTAAAAAAGTAGGTATACGCATGCAAACCACAACCAGAAGCTCTAATGTAAGCAGTCTTCACAAAAACAAAAGGATACGTAATAGGTACCTAGTTAGAAATAAGAAAACAAACTAGATAGTTAGACACGGCTCGTGCTTCGGAAACACCGACTAAACTTTGATTAGTTCGAGATATTAATTTCCCATCTATACTAAAATGCAATTAAAGCTGTGCAATGTTACTTTAGCTTGATGTGTTTGTATTTTATGTGAGTTGGATATAATAATAACGTATGTTAGATTTACTATGATTGTGGGATACCTAATTGTAATTACACATCTTTGCAGGGAATTATATCAAGACTATGAGTGTCACTAAAGTGTGAATTGTGACAAAAATTCCTTAGATACTTAAATGATAATTCTTTTAACACCAATTAACTCAGCCAAACCATCAGGGCCAAAAGGCCTTTATAATGGAACAACCGGGTTTCAGTTTCAGGAAGATAAAAAAACACCTAGGTGGACCGTGGCCGGATGGCCTACATTGATATTGTTGATCTCCATATAAAGCAAAACCTGAATGATATATACCTAATATCAATACATAACTATTTTTAAATTAAATCATTGTCGTGTTTAAACGTCTCTTCTAAAATTTTGTTTCAAACATTAACATAATTAAGTGGTTCTCAAAGTTTTCCCATTATAAACTTAGCGAGAAATTTTATTTTTCCCTCAAGTCACGCGCGCTTGTGTGCGAGCGTGTGCACGACACAGCGAATTGGATTTTCCCTAGTGTGAGTAAACCTACTTTTGCAAAGAGAACAGGGAAACCTTGGAGATTCATGAAATATTAATATAAAACGACTCAGAACTTATTCCTTAGGTAATTTAAGCTTATGTTGCCAAAATAATTTTGAGAATATGGTAGGTTCTCATAAGATGGTACGTATGTCTTGTATAGTATATGTATAATACCTGCTATGGCGATAGGACACACCGACATCGGTTATACACTCATAGGTAGTATACATATACTGGTAGGCGCGGACTAGTGCGAAGTTACAACTAAGTACATCCACATTTATTATTATTATTAGTATATTGAATGGATATGGTGCACCCACCTCCTCTATCAAACCCTTCTTTTCAGCACTGAGTCGATAATTATATAAGTTATAAATAAAGTTATTTGCATTAAAAACATCACCATTATACAAGATCACTTAGGAAATTTAAGGTTTAAATTATTAGTAACCCTCTATAAACACAAGGTCACTACTACTCACGATTTACCTGATATCAAATTATATAAACCCGAAAAAAAAATCCGAATGTCGAGTAGAAAAAATAGTTACTCAAAACGAAAATAGTGAAACACTATTCTACCGATTTAAGTTTCAGTCATAACGTCTTCCCTCGATGCGAACTAAGAAATATAGATTCTCGCGAGCAAAACCTGTACTAAATCACTAGTCTGCATTATTACGTACATATAATCTTACTGCAAGCTAAATAAATATAAACCATTAATAAACAACACGTCTTTACAAATAGATAATTACAGACGTCGATAAAAGTCATATTATGTTACACTCTCCTGGAAAAGGAAAATTATGTCATTATTGTATTGTATGATTGTGTCCGATCTGAAATAATCTCTTTGAGATCTTTTACTTTTAAACATATATATGATACTTAGTTTAAAGGAGAAGTATGAAACGCATATTTTAACAAAACAACGAGTTAAATAATCTTTATACAATATTCCGTAATATGTGTTTAGTTCCGAAGTCATCAAGTACAGTTAACAATTTCTCTTACGGACCGGTTCTTAAGTTTGAACAAACTTACTTATGTACGCTTTATGACTTGGGACTGGTTAATTTTAAGTAAGTTATAAAGATATTATTATGTTCATTGACCTACCTTTAACGTTCAAAAACCGAGTAAGCAAATTGAATTTTGATTGATTGATGAATAATATAGCGAAATGTGGGTGTACTACAGTACACCTCTACTTAACCCTTTGGGGATTACAGGCGTGATGTTATGTATATGTTGAACAATAAAGACGCGTAAATTGTACCTAACAATTGAATTAATTAAATTAATTTTTCATTTCTCATACTTTGAAAGTACGCTTGATCAGAGGGATGAAAACAGTACTTTTTTGTCCCTGGGAAACCATTTTCCTTGCTGTCAAAAAATTCAAAAAGAATGCAAGCCATGTCCCAACTTTTTATACAGCCACTCTGTTAAATCACGGCGTAAAATTGTAATAAAAATATTATTAAGTAACACTTTTGTAACATGACTTTAAATCTATAATTTACTTTTCACTAAATTATTATTTAATTTACATAGATTTGAGCTAAATATTTACCATCATCAATGATAAAAAATAGTGATCGGTAGAATGCCACAGAAAAAGAATCGTAAAAAAGGCAGGAAAGCGGCAATTCGATCTTCAGTTGTTTTGTCAGTGGTAATTCTTTACTTTTATAGATATTTGTATAAAATGAGTTCATTAGACTCGGATATGGATTTAACGCCTGATTTCATTAGAGAAGAGGCTAAAACAGTAGTGGAAAACCTTTTACCGCCAAAATCAAAGGAAAGATACTTAAAATGTTACGATGTTTTTATGACATGGCGCGCTGAAAAAAGAGTCAAGTCTTTTTCGACAAACGTGTTACTAACATATTTTAATAAATTATCTGAAAATCATAAATCTTCAAATCTATGGAGCATGTATGTGCGTGTACGTGTTATAGATATTATCTTACCAATACTTTTGACGCCCTCGTGCCTAAATAGGTCCCTTTCTTCCATTGTATATCAATCTACTATAATAATTAAAATACTGATAATTAGCACAGGAGAGGTTTTTATTAAAAACACGTTGATCTTCGATAACACTAAAACATTAATGCGAAAAGATGATGCACCTTCCTAAAACTATTGCTCAACTCTTAAACTCATTCCCCCTTTCAAATATCAGTTACCAAAGTAAGTAACAACGTAAAAATATGTGCATCAACAACTTTCATGTCAGCCATTTGTACCTACATATTTGTTTACCTACAATAGATTTTTAATAGGAATTTAAAAGACAGTTGGCTTGTTAATGAACCGCCCGCACTCAATCTAGTTGAATACCCACTTACCTACATATTATTACGAGTTGGGCGCGTTCCCAACATCGCTGAACGAGTTTCTCAAGAAACCTGCGCTGCGATCCCGTCATCAACGGACCGAATTCAAAAACAGATTTAAAAATTGTCTAACGAAAGTTTAAGTGAAGATATTGGCTTTTATAGAAGACTAGTTCGGTAAACTGCTTTCATGACTAGGAAGCTTTTATTAAATAAGGCAAGCTTCAAATTCTTCGGCTATTTAACCAGTAACCTCAGTTTAAAACCCTTATTGGTTAAGTACAGACTACGCTATGTTAGGGGTAGTCTACGCTCTCCTGCATTACCATCACTGAGTAACGACAAGAGATAAAGCAAGGCAGATATTGTTGTTATTAACATTATGTACTTAATTAATAAGTTGGTGTCCGGGAAACGTCGACTTGCACAATAGGATAGGACGGGACACGTCGATCCCACCCCGCGCCCCGCGCCGCCCGCCGTCGGCCCCCTCGCCCGCCCGCGCTGGAATGCCCATTGTCCCGTCGATATAATGTTATGCCAAGTATTGCCAAGCCACTTATGTCAATAGCTACATTTGTTTGTATGAACTATGATTTTATTAATTCAAACATTCTTAAAAATGTTACTCAATAAACTCGTTTTAGTTTAAGGTTTTTGGAAATTTCAACGATATTTTACCCAGTCCAAGAAGAACTTTAAACACGTTACAACTCACTATAACATGCACATCACACATTCGTACTGAAAAACATAAATAACGCTAAAGCACATCGGAAAATGTGTTCTCTAATTTATTACACATATTTCAATTACTTTATATTTTTTTAAATTATTATATATTTTTTATTATATATATTCTTAATGGATTTCATAATTCACATTACATTATTAACCTTTGGCTCTCTCCTGTCTAAGTAGGTTCTTTTGTACCTACTCGTAGGAACTACAACTGACAACAATTTAACAAAATTGCTAAGTGCGTCTCGAGCACGCATTAGTGTGTAGTTCCTTGGCTTTTAATAAAGACTGATCGTTCTGCATAGTATTTGCTAGCGTAATACAGGCTGGCCCATTTATAGTGGTTTTTTTTTTTTGGGGCTAGGACATCCCAATGATTCATCTAAACGCAACATATGTACCTAAGTTCCTCGAAAATCAGTAGTTTAGAAGTTGCAACGGTTTATACATTGAAAATCGAGGCGGACATTTCGAAAACTTATTGTAATTACTTACTTAGGTATATTTTTTTTCGTTTTGATTTGTTATTATTTAATAAACTCTCTTTCTTTAACAAACTCCAGTGTTTTTCTTTTAATAATTAAGCTAAAAAAATTTTTTTATAACAACTTCTAAACTACTGATTTTCGCAGAACATAAATGTTGCGTTTAAATGAATCATTAGGATGTCATAGACCCAAAAAAGTTTTTGGACCACTATAAATGGGTCATCCTGTATATGCCTTCCCTTAGTTGTATACAAGGTGTAATTTTAACCAGTGTTAATCTCTTAAGGGGTCATTTTAATCATAATTATGAACAACTTTTACTATGGGACCAAACCTGAAATTTCAAAAAAAAACTGATTTCTCCTTCCGAAAAATCTAATCGGGTGGTGTGGGGATTTTCCAGAGTTTAAATATTAGTGCTAAACTATGTTTTCTATTTTTTCGACTTATCTATGTAAAGTAGGTACTTTTTTTGGATGATGCACTATTATGGATAAAATTTAAAATGAAAAGGGGTTCTAGCTATAGGTAGAAGAGATAAACAAATGTCTAAAAAGATTTTATCAGATTTGGGTCTCAAGTTCAATATAAAAAAAGCATTAAGGTTTTTTGTGTATGCGCAGATGGTCCTACCGATATAACAAATCATAAGGCTTCGGGGCCTTAAAATCTGTAATTTTTGAAATATATAATTTAAGTACGCTATATTTTTGTGATTTTCCATGGTTTATTCTACTGCTGTAAAATGTAAACACAGGTACAAAATTATGTATACGTAATGCTAAACATTAATAACAAAACGTGCCTCAGCAAGTCAGATAAAAGACTTATAAGAGCTAGTACCTCGCTACAGTCGCCACAGTACAATTCAACACCATAGTTTATCGTGAAGACAAATGTACAGCAACAAATCATGTTTAGACGAGAAGTTGACTGTTCGGTCGCGAGCGTGTATGAGGATGTGAGCGCATGTAATATAATGTAACGCATAGTTGCATCGAGAGCATTATAATGTTATAGTGAAGTTATTAGTGGTTGAATCAGCCGAGAGGCTCACGTTGGACGGAGTGAGCGCAGCTGTCAAGGCCAACTGAGGTCAGTCCTCCGACGCTCTCCGAGCCACGATACCCGGGACCGGTTCTACAATTTTTAGTCTCTTTTTATTTTCATTTTTGTATACACGACGCTGAGACTAAACAATGTTTATACGAGTCAGCATCGAATTAACTTTTACTGCGTGGTCAACTGAAATAATTTAATATGAATTTTTATGTTATTGAGTTTAAAATTAGATTTAAATGTAGGCATTTTATTACAACCTACATTCAAGATTCAATATAGAATTTTATAATAGTTCAGATATATCTAGGTAGAAACCTCTTGTTCATGAATTATTTAACACCTTGCTCGAGATTGAATAAATTGCTGGTTATTAAATCTTTTAACCCATTCAAAATGCAAAGTCTTTTTCAATAAAGACATGAATCGACAAATTTTATGTTTCTATTTAACTGCTTGTATAGCACATCTATCGTTGTATCAAAGCACATCTTCCTGTCTACCATGCCCATAAATGTAATACATCAAAATATAGAAATGGTTTAAATTCAACAGCTCTGTCTATTTATGATACCTACGGCGTTTATTTATTTTTACTCAAAGTTTATTTTTTGTGGAATGGTTGATGGCCACCAGATGGCGTGCTATAGTGTTCAGTGTGTTCACGCCGTGGATACTGTATGGTTTCATTTCTTAACAGCTATAAACATGGCACCCTCTTCTCTCGCTATGGAATTTTACACACATACACACACAGACTGTAAATAGCCCCACAATTTATACAAATGTAGTCGTTAAGATTGTTGTGGGGTTTTCCCGATGAAACACAGGCAATCGTAGAAAAGATAATTACACTTTTTGCACAGTTTACATTTACATATTATGAAACGAAATGAAATTTCGTTTCATGCTTTAAAGTTATTGTTATACTTAAACCTATCCAATTTTAATTTATTACCTCACTTGAGTTACCTACCTATTTAAATAATTATCTATTAATTTTGCGCTTCATTATAACTTCATGACATATTTTCCTAAAATTTATTAACTATAATAAGTTAAAATAATTTGCGGGGTCGTCAGAAGCCCGAAAGTATGACAACCAGTCTTACCAAGGGGTATCGTATTACCCAGTAACTGGGTTGTGGTGGTCAGATAGGCAGTGGCTCCATGTAAAATACTGGTATTCAGCTGCGTCCAGTTTGACTGGAAGCCAACCCCAACATAGTTGGAAAAAGGCTCGGCAGATGATGATGATGATGATGATATAGGTTCCATAACTTAAATTGCAAATAATCATATTTTTGATATTAATTGCATATCTTGATAAGGCTTTTATGGTGTTCTGAAATATTATAAAATATTATTTTATAACTAATTGGTAACCTTTCAAAATACAAGGCCAACTTTTCTAAAAAGTTCCTTAATAAAACCCCAATATGCCCGGACTAAAGTATAATAATAATATTCTAACACCTCGCTTGTCCCTAGAGAAAGTTCTGAAAACGTAATATAAAAACTACTTTAGAAATATAGATTTTTCCGGAATTTGAAGTAAAAATCTTTTTATAAACAAGCTTTTATTGACCAAAAAGGTACTAAATAAAACTTACGTAAACTTAGAACTTTAAACCCGCGTGAACGTCCTTCTTGCACTTAAAGATAAGCCTCAAGCTTTTAAGAATATATTAAAGTTCCAAGAACACAACGTTCAGCGTTCATTGTTGTAAAAGACAACGGGGCTATCTTGTATAGTTGAGAAGTCTCTATAGCCACCATCTGACTCCATCATCAGATCCTAGACTTCGCCTTGAGCTAACGTACCTACTTGTCAAAATAAATCCAAATGGCCGAAGCACAACGGGGCTATCTTGTTTATTAGAGGAGTTGCTATGGTGATCTTCCGGATCCATCAAGAGGCCCTGGACTACACCTTGGGCTATAGTACTTGGCAAGACAAAACCAACGACCGCAAACACAACAGGGCTATCCTGTTTAGTTGAGGAGTTCCTATGGCCACCTTCCAGCTTGATCATCAGACCCTGAACAGCACCTAGAATAAAAGCACTCGGCAATACATATCCGATGAGTCCAAACACGATAGTGTTATCTTGTTTGGTTGAGGAGTTCCTCTGGCCACCTTCCGGCCCTGGATACTACTTTAGGCTATAGTACTTATCAAGACAAAGCCAATGAGTCCAAACACGATTGTGCTATCTCGTTTTTTTTCAGAAGTTCGTATGGGCATCTTCCGGCTCCATCATCAAATCCTGAACACCATATTGTGTAATAGCACTTGTCAATACTGTGCTGTTGACCGCTGAGGACATCTTTCATGTGGAGCCAATTCTGTGCGCAGCAGACAGGTAGTGTATGAATTCGTATATAAAGTGTAATGTCTGAACTGTTGAAGAGTTCCCTGGTATGGAACCAATCCTGGGGGTAGCAGCCAGGTCATGGTGGACTTTAGAACGGACCATCATAATTAAAGCGTATATAAAATGTTGTGTCTGTGCTGTTGACCGTTGAGAAGTTCCTTCGTCTGGAGCCAATTCTGGGTGTATAATCAGGTCATGGTTATCATAAAAATACATTGTCTTTGGAACTGAATCAACACGTAAAATGTCAAGATTCGACCTAAACAGACTATACCCAGAAATGGAATTCGAGATCAAAAATGTAAACAAAGAAATGTCATTGTCAAAGTAACAGTTCAGGGGTAGTCAACATTTCCCTAGTAATTCAAATTATTATTTTTTTTTTTTTAATTTTGTGTTTTTGGAAGAACGCTAAAGCAGCGTGTCAAAATTAAAAATATGATAGCCTAAGGTAAGTCCTAATATTATAGGTAAGGTAAACGAAATGAAAGTAAAAGAGTTATATTCTTATGAACAAGTTGCTCATGTTTATTTGAAATTAGGATTTATATAATATTATAACGAGATTTTCTAGATTTTTATTAGTTCGCCAATAAAAAATATTTTACATAACAACTTATACTTAATTAATTAATAAAATAACAAAATTATATCCTAACTTAACTAAAACTATTCACAAATATATATATATATATATATATAATATTATTATTTATTCACTTAGTGATTCGGACTCTGATGAGCTTGATGAAGAGTCCGAATCAGTTACACTAATTATGAACTGATCCGTCATCCTGTCTATAATGTGATCGAGATCACACATTTTGTCCTCTTCTTTTATTACGTGTTTAATGCAAACACTCCACCGCTGCGGCTTCACCTCTTTTTTTTTTGTTCTGTTCATAATAATGTCAGGACAAGGTTTGTGTGTAAGAAAATTCTCATTTATTTAATTAGTAAAAAGCACCCATGCGAAGCCGAGGCGTTTCGCTAGTAGAAAACACTAAATGAAGTCCAAATGTTTAAGACTACTGCCTTATTGCCAGTAGCATAAAAATAATTTGCACGATTTTATTTCAAACAGTTATATTTTTTTTTAGATCGTAGTTTACGTCACTTTAAAGTTGAAAACTGTGCAATATTATATTTTACCTGTTTAAGATATGCCTACAATTTTAGCACTATGTTATAGTACTTTTCGGTAAATTGCACAATTGAGGTTATTATTTAAAATTGGCAACACCTTTGTGTACATTTTTCATCTCGAATTCGATTTCTGGGTATAACTAACAAACAAATATTGCAAATTAAATAAAAGCTTGTAATAATAAATACAGTCTCTAGATAAGCACACTGCAAAATCAAAACTTGTATAAACTATTTAAGTCTGTTCTAACATTGTTTAAACATTGCCTCATTCGCATTAGCCTCCAATCACAGAATTATACTGCATAAACACTAAATTGATTTCATTTTGTATTTCATTTAGAACACCGTCTAGAAATATTTATGAAGTGAGCCTTGATAAGTCGGTAGAAAAATAATATTAGTCCTAAAATGCTTCCCTGTAGGGAGTACTACCATAGTGCCTATAACAATTCACAAATCGTTAGTGATTTCAGCCAAAAGCTCGCTTCAAGATTTTAAAACTTTTTATCAAACACAATACGAACACACAGAAGATTATAAAACCTCGCAAAGGGGATAATACCGTATATGCACAATTGCTTAACATTATGAAATTGAACAAAGGTCTTATTAACTTTATTTGAGACTAGCTGTGCCTCGCGACTTCGTTCGCGTGGAAGTTGTAATAATAAGATACACAATATAATAAACTAACAGCCACATTTTAATAAAAAGTGTGTGTGTGTCAGCTCCGACGCACGACTGAAGTTTACCCCGCGAAAGGTATGCAAGGTATGTTGCGTAGAAAACTTAACGCTTTTGAGTTAACGCTTGTATTAATTTCACTCCCCATAAAATTTCCATACCGGGAGCCTTATATGAAAATCAATTCTTAACGAGTAAACTCTAAAACTCCCTCGTCCCTCGCGTCCGCGTGGCATCGCTCGCCCGCGCTATTTGTTCACAATTTCATAGGTTTTAATTTTTTTGCAAGGAACTAATTCTTTTTCTAAAATAAAAGTAGCCAAAGTTACTCCTTATATAACTTCAGCTAAGTATCTGCCAGTGAAAGTCCCGTCAAAATTGGTCCAGCCGTTTCGGAGATTAGCCGGAACAAATAAACAGACGGACAAAAAATTTAAAAATATTTTTTTTTTGTTGTTATAATTATAAGTAATAGGTCTTTACCTATGGAATTGGAGATTCTATAACCAGCTTTTTCAGATTTAATTATCTGTGGATTGGCGCGCAATTCGAAATTCAAATAAATTGTATTCGAAAACCGTGTTAATTTAATTTCAAATTCATTAATTTGTTTTTGATAGTTTTTTGTTTTTGTGAAATTGTGGTAGTTTTTGGTGCCATGGATAAACTGAAAATTCGTACAATTTTCGAATATGAGTTCCTACGTGGAAATACCGCTGCGCAAACAACACGAAACATTAACGACGTGTACGGGCCTAACACTGCTTGCATAAACACGGTCCATCATTGGTTCAATCGTTTTAAATCTGGAAATTTTGAGTTGAAGAACGAGCCTTGCGGTCGGCCGGTAACTATTGTCGACAACGACGAATTTAAGGCGATAGTGGAAGCGGATCCAACTCAATCTACGGCTAAACTTGCTGTGGGCCTTGGAGTTAGTGTTAAAACAACATTGAAGCACTTGCCTCAAATCGGAAAAATTAAAAAGCTAGATAAGCGGGTGCCACATGAACTAAGCGACCAACAGCGAGACTTACGCGTCGAAGCATGCATAGCACTACTGAATCGGCATTGAAACGAGAGAATTCTAAATCGAATTGTTACCTGCGATGAAAAATGGATCCTGTACGACAACCGCAAGCGTTCGTCTCAGTTGGTGGACCCGGCTACAGCACCTAATCAGTGCGCTAAAAAAAAGATTACTCATAGGCAGATGATGGTGACTGTCTGGTGGACCAGTGCCGGACTTGTACATCACAGCTTCTTACTGAATGGCACAACATTGACGGCAGATGTTTATTGCCAAGAATTGCAAATAATGATGGAGAAGCTCGCAATTCAACAACCAATACTGGTCAATCGGACGTAGTTACACGAAAAGGATCCAATCCACACAAAGTCATGTGTGGATTGGATCCTTTTCGTGTAACTACGTCCAATCGCTCTTCTCCATTGCTTATCCACGACAACGCGCGAGCTCACACTTCACGACAGACCATCGCAAAGCTACAAAGATTACAGCTGGAAGCTCTCCGTCACCCACCGTACTCACCGGACCTTGCCCCAACAAATTTCTACTTTTTTCAAAATTTAGACAATTCTTTAAGTGGGAAAAAATTCAACACCCCAGGGGCAGTACAAAACGCTTTCGCCGACTTCATCGCCTCCCGTCCGGGAAACTTCTAGAGTAAAGGGATAAACAAACTGCCACCAAAATGGTAAATTTGTATAGATAATTTGGCCAGTACTTTGATTAGCGGAAATAAAAAAATTACCAAATTTTTTATATTTTAAATTTTTCATACTAATCTCCAATTTCATAAGTTGTGGTATTCCGCTTCACAGAAATGGTATGGTTGTGGTATTCTTCTTCTTTAGTTTATTTATATATTTTGCAGTAAAAGGGATTTGTGTTCAATAATTCTTGTTACCTATATTTTCAGATATGAAATCTCTATTTTTGTAAAACACATAAAATATTTTCATTCATTGACATTTTCATCATAAATTTGTCATGTGCCCTGTTTCTTTTCTAATGTTCTAAAAATGTTGACAAACCTATTATAAACCTAGTGTTCAAGGTCAAGTCCTCACTGTAGCTGCCTTAGATGTTTCTGGCCGTCAATAAATTAAGAAATATGTTGATTTAGGTTCAAATAAGTTTTACGAGTATTTGGGGAGAACGCGAGAAAGTCTGGTAAAGCGGTTTAGTTTTGGAACCCAGTCTTAAATATGTGGAGTTTTCTTAATGTTAAGCCCTTATTTTAAAACGACATTATGTAACTTAAACTGTATCTTAAAATGAATTTATAACATTGTGAAGTGGAACTTTTCCTTTTATCTCCCACCTCCCTTCGCAAGACTGGACTGGATCGACTGGACGGACTGGGGGCGTGGCGTGTGCCGTTGCCGCGGTCCTCATAGAGCTGAGGTGTGACGAGGCACCTCCGCTAATCTTACTTTTTTTTTAAACATATCCTCCTCTGGACAGGGATATCACCGCATCCCCGTTCATCGAGAGGCGTAACCATCCTTCGGCCTCACCAACTGCACGTCTCTGCTCGACTCCGGAACATCATCCATGAGCTCCGGTCGACTACTCTACGGCGGGAGGCCAATGCCTTCCTGAAGAAGCTGTCTCCTGAATTCCACTAATATAATTTAATTACGTGTGACCTACAGTTAGCCCCAGGCTAATTGTAACGTTACAAGGTAAAGACCTATTATATGCCGTATATAACATATATTTCTTAAGCATTTCAGTAAAAAGCTGTTATTTTGACATTACAAACAGACACTTCAATTTGATTTATTTGTATAGATATTGACTAAGTCCATTACAAATGCAGCTAAAGGTTATTATTATGTTACGTTTTTACCTGACTGCAAAGAAGGATTATTAAACCTCAACCATGAAAGTGTTAAATTGACTCCGTAGTCACTCATCACAATCACATCACAAACATTTGAACATAGCTTAGATATACCTAATTATTTTACTAATCGGGTACAAGGAGAGCGCTCACCGAGGAGCATTTTTTAGCATTGGCTTTTGTAACCTCTCGACGACGCTGAGCACTTGTCACAAACTGCGAACATTCAATAAATGTACATACTCAAAATTACCATTGCTATGATCAAAGTTGTAACATATCAAGTCAGCGCACTGTCAGTAAAGTTCAAAGTCGAGCTGATACATTTCAAACGAATGCTACGGTTGACTACGATATTCCACAGTAAAACATCCAGCAATTAGGTCAGTTAGGTGTAAACTTAGGAGATCAGAGTGAGTGAAGCAAATCTTCAATTCTTCGAAAATAACGATTTTTCTCTAGAGCACGTTTGGTTGGATCGCGTCAGTATTTGAAATTTGAATGTCCAACAGACGCATTCTCCGGCATTTGAGAGTGCCTTCTAAACTGCTGACTTACTGGATTTCGTGACCTGTTCAAAATTCTTGCATAATGCTTTTGTATTGAATTATGCTTTATATCAATAATGATTGACAGATTGGGTGTAGGAGATAGCGAAATAGCAAGACCAAGTTGGAATGCTAAATTCCAAAAAAAACTCATCGTGAAGGAAATAAACTAAATTCTATGATACAAGTTAAATATACCTTAGTACTTACGTCAACAAAACTTAATAAAGTACCTACCTACACGATTGGATGCAACATATAAACTTACATAGATTGTTAAATGGTACGTAAGTGAACTGAAAAAGAAAATTGATTCAAAATGAGTATAATGTAACTAGTTTTAAAAACAAATACGGTTTTTATATGGTATACACATAACATTGTTTTAGGCTAGAAGACTACTTTCTCGTATTCATAGAAACTCATCTAGCTGTTTATAAATCTGTAACTTCCTTACAGCAATATAAGTATATTCATAAAGTACTTAAAACCGAAATACGTGCATTCCTTCTTAACTAACAAAAGTAACTTACCTACATTATTATTCTCAACCAATGTTTCTGATGTTATATAAACGGAAATATGTAGTTAAACCAGCCCTATTATATAATACTCGTTTACTATCGCCAAGTAAGAGATCTCGAATGCGAATAAGATCAACTTGAATATAGAACACTTTTACTGGCAACACAATGTGGTTTGATTCCACACTAAAATATTGGCTAGTACTCGTAATGATGCTGAATTGTAAATTCCAAAACAAATATTACAAGTTATATAAAATCGAACATTGAATAAAATATTATAATAATTCCAATGTACGCAAAAACTTGCTAAGTGCCCGCGTACTCGTAAAACGGTGGTCAGACATTTAATTGCAAACCGTAATATTGTTTTATGGTATTCATGCTTCGCTAGGTATGTGTATCACTTAAATAGCGTCCAAGCGTTGGAAATGCTGGAGAAATATCAACGAACTGGAGAACAATGGAGTATTATGTGGTAATATTAGAAATATATTCGTTTGCTTATGCGTTGAAAAAAGTATCTAAACAAATCGCAGCATTGTTATACTCGACAGGGTCGAGACCATATACATGTGAATAATGCGTATCAACAAATATACCTTTGTTGCAAACCATTATTCATTTTACATAAAATTTCATCCCGCCGATCGTCATCCGCGATATAGAGCTCTTATATTCGTATAAAATGGAGGGAAATGCGTCTTAAACAATGCACACACATGTATAAACACAAACTGAAGTGGCTAATTGTTTAATCAAAGGTACGTGTGACAGAAATCAACACTTAACGTCAAGATATTTTTTTATCTTATCCTGGTTTGGGACAGAAAGGATCGTAGTCGGCGGCTGCGGCCAGGCTAGACGGAGCGCGGCCCCCCCGCGCGGCCCGCTCGGCGCGGACATCGCCGGGGATGTTTCAACAGACGCAGGAGCTTTTTAAACGTGGCTGTGTTCGAGGCTTCGAACAAGTAACTTGTCGGGGTCATAACCTGTTTGCGACCCCTCCCTGCGGGACCGCGGGCGCTCCGTGTACTCTAGTGACCCGGGCTCCAACTGGTGAACAATCAAAATAATAATTTATTTTGAAGCCTCTTTATACCTACTCACCAGAAAAATAACAAAAAAGTACAACACATGGTTAAGAGCACATCGTAATTAGTTATGTACGGACATTAATTTTGATGATGATAGTTAGGTGCCTTCTGAAACTAAATATAAACCCAACAAACAAATAATTCTATAAGAATTTATTTTGTTGGGCATATACTCGCTGCTTTTTTATTGGCTAGGGAGCTGCCACGATTGTGTTGTACTCATCATTATGAACAACTTTTATTATGAGACCAAACCTGAAATCGCGAGAAAAAATCTGCTGCTCTCTACATTTTTACAAGTTATGCGAACATAAATGTAGGGAGGGAACAGCAGATTTTTCATGATTTCAGGTTTGGTCCCATAGTAAAAGTTGTTCATAGTGATGAGTACAACACTATCGTGGCAGCTCCCTAGCCAATAAAAAAGCAGCGTGTATAAACCTTCGCAATTAAAACTAATACACATACAATCTAATTATATAATGCTCACATAACAATAGTTACCGACTCATTCGTTATCATGCGTAGAAGCGTCCACTTCTAGATAATCTGCTGCAGCGACATGTCGTAGCAATTTCATGAAGACCAATAAGTTTACCCTGTACATAAAGGATTTACCGAATGTTATTGTGTTGATACAAATATATGTATATTTCAAAATGTCCGACTATATCTGTTTAGGAACATGTTATTCCCGTCGCCGTGCCTGCTTATAGGGAGGGCATAAAATTTAAATTGGCTGGAATTGTCGATTTGAGTTTGTTTGCGTAGGGTATTTGATTTGTTGAAATGACGTCGTAGACGTGTTGTATTTATTGTGTAGTGTTCTGTGGGCCTGTGGATATTGTTAAGGCACACAATGCGAGTGCAGCGGGCCGTTGTGCCTTGTGAAATGTTGCACGACTACTTTTTTCGTCTGGATTCTATACTCACGATACTCGTTTTTTAAGCCGCGAGCTCGAGATGTACAGGTTTATCTGTTTAAAATTTATTAACATCGAGAAACAATTTAAAACCCTTTCTTTAGACGGCCCATGAGCGATTCATGATGAATGGAAATGTACTTATGCTATTATAAAGTTATTGCTTGCCCATAAAAGATGCTTTTAATGTTTCTAATTTAATATTCTGTGTATTTTATTTTATAATGTAATTGAAGTATAGTGGTTTTGGGAAACCTTTTTGATACCAGATTGTTTTATAACTACCTACTAAACATGCTATGTTATTATTACTCATAAATTGTAATGCTTTTTAAATAATGGTTTGAGGCAATTATCTGTGGTAATCTCGATTGCATAATTTAAAATTATCACTTAAGTTATTTAGCGGTATCAGATTAATCACCGTTAATACACAAGAAGTAGACAAAATAGTCTCTTTAATTATAGCTATATACAAGGCTGCAAGGTTAAAATAACGAGCTTATAGAAAATATTACATTAATATAGGTAACAGTGTGTTGCGTTAACCTTGACGTCGAAGGAAAATAATACAAAGCCTCTAGGATCACGTCGTAGGTACTGTGAGTGTGTGTGTGTGTGTGTGTGTGTAGGGGGGGTGTAGTTGTGTGCTGTAATAATATCTGTTTAAATTATAAAAACTAATAATTTCCTTACACGATACTAAGACGCAGTATGGAGCTGTATGATTGATACCATTTACCGAATAATAGATCCCTAACACCAAATCGACCACAGTACCGGGAATAGATGTGCTAAGTAAATAAGTTCGTGTTGGTTTATTTCTCTTAAAAAAAGGTTAAGAAGAATCTGAAGGTAAATAACGTGCAGTAACTATGGTCCTAAATGTCAAGAGTGTTGCCTGCCTGAATGGTAATCTACTTATGGCTAGTACCAATAGTGATTATGGCAGGATCTCTTATTATTGCTTCAGTGTTCATACAGAGACCCATAGCCAACAGACACTGTGACTTATTTGAATAGCTTTTATAGCCTCTCCAATTTCAATGGATTTGAAAACCTCGTCTCGTGGTCTACGTATACGACCATTTGATGGAACTCCTTAGTATTTTTACAATTTCAAATACTACTATTGTTTATTTATAATGTTATTCTGTCATGCCTTTTCACTAAGCGTGTGTCAACAGCTGAAAACGTCAGTTTGTTTGGTTATGACAGACCTGCACCCTAATTGCGTAACAAACTATCAATCACCGTCTGAATGATTTTGAAGCAAATTGCTAATCCATTGCTTCATATGTTCGAAAAATTTGTTTGCTCAACAACGTAAATAACACAATGAATGTTGTTGAATTGTCAAAATGAAACCGATTCCTATTGTAAGTGTGTTATGCAATTGCCATTCTGAACGAACGTAACTTGTAAGAACAGTACGTCCACAACAATGTTAAATGATAAGGGTTCACTTACCTTGATTGACAGATGACCTTAGGATGAAATAAGCTGTCATTGATTCAGAACCCCCTCAGCAAGTACTCATACAACTGATTCGAAGCTACTCCTTTTAGCTTATCTCCTTAAGATACAGGGTTTACCTACACAACGGATGTTTTGTAATCATCCTTCCTAATTAGTAGTTTTGCCATGTAAAATAAGGTTTTATTTTTCTTGTCGAACCTCTATGTTAAGGATGGGCTACTCAGCTATTCACTGTTGCAGATTTCATCAGTAAGGTCCTGTCCCATCTACTCAGCAATCGCCTCCAAACCCTTAACTCTTCATCTGTTTCATCGCAGGACATTTCTTCACCAGCACATTCAAGAATTAAATAATCTACTCCGTTTCAAGTTGCTCCTCTCCGAAATATTTAGTGAAACTGGACTCAAGACGGAGAACCGTCTGTCCATCAAGTGGCAATGTGGGTAATTCCCCGTATCTTAAGGAGATTAGCTAAAAGGAAAAGCTTCTAGTCAGTTGTAGGTTCTTGCTGGGGGGGTTCTGCAATGATCACAGCTTCTTTCACGCCCTAAGAACACACAAACCCTCAGTGATTTTTGCACGTGTAGCCCTTTGATTAGTGACTGACTAAAATCCGACCAAGTGCGAGTCAGTCTCGCGCGGTAAAGATTTCAACCACCAAAACTATTATATTTGCCCTTCTTTTTGCCATGTCAGTGGAGAGCTAGTCACGCGTATTTTGTGAAAGGAGATTGCTCTAGTGTCATACATTTTTATCCTAAGAAACAACAGAGTCACAAAAATACTTTCTGTGTTATAAACAGTGATAGGATATTAGGAATCATATTTACCTAACGGTCAGGTGTTGACTAATATGGAATGCACTTTAGTATCCACCATAAACATCTCGCGATTCCGGAATTGATAAATTTAGTGCTTTTTGACTCTAGAATCGACACGCACTACCCTTCTTCTTACACCCTACATACACATATATTTGCAACGGGGGTTAAAAATGAATTTCAAGTTAACAAGCATAAGAATAATTATGTAATCCCGGTGTCCCGGTATTTTTTAAATAAATAATACCACAAATTTACGAAGTCGTTTCTATACCATGTATCCGAATAGTTGTGCATTCTCGGATTGTCTGGAATCCCGTGATTTAAATTAATAAAAAAAATAAGAAGTCACTTCCATAATTTCTTAGCCAAAAATTAACTTTAAGTAAATATGCATCCGATTATCCGATGTCTGGTTATAAATTATGACAAAGTACAATCAACTAAAATGAATTTAAAATAATAATAACCCCATCGCCGTATCTCTACGTTGACGTCGTTGTGGGGCTTGCGCGCTCCGAACTCTAGGTCTGTGCCGATAGAGTTTACTTTGCCGGAACAGGCCTTGGATGAGGAGCCAGACCAAGAGAGATACAGAAACCCGCAGGGCATCATGCGGCGAGCTGTTGGGCAGTAGCGACCCCACGAACCCTATCTCTCGGAAGAAGTCATGTTACTCATCTCTGGCTTGCCTTTATTGACCGGCTGGAGTGAACACTGACGAGGAACAGAGCTCTCAACTCGTTCTTGCCTTTATTGGCCGGCTTGAGTGGAGATTCGCAAGAGTAAACGTGCTTGGAGGAAGAAAGTATTCCAGTAAGTGCTGGTAGGTATCTTGACCATCTCCCGGGCTCTGGGATTGTCCTGATAGCCGTGGAATACCTCTCCACTCCTCAAGCACCTCAGAATGTGTTGCCCCCTTGTCGCTACGTCAGTTTCCGGAGGCCCATTATTGAATGTGCAAGTCACCCCCTGCCATTTTTTCCGTGTATAATAAAACATTGATCAAGCAGGGGCCATAGTCCTTTCACAGTTCTAGGTTAATCTAGGTAACCAGTCCACTTTAGCCATCCAAACACATATTCCAATATCCTTCAACAGTCCTGTACCAACCGGGGGTTGTCCATGGGTGCACTTACATAGTGCGTACAGGGATAATCGTCGGTTGGTGCCTCATTTCATTAAAAGCGTCTAACAGGCCTCTGCGATTTGGCTTCGGCCCCTCGTACATCTTCCAAAGGTCCTGGACCCTAGGGTCCCGAGATATATCAAAAATACTTTAAATAATAACAATATTAACCCCACCGCAGTATCTCTACATTGACGTCTTCGTGGGGCTTGCGCGCTCCTGAACTCTAAGTTTGTGCCGGTAGAGTTTACTGTACCGGAACAGGTCTAGGGTGACGAGCCAGACCAAGAGAGAGAGAGAAAAGCTAACGGGCCTCTACGAGTTGGCTTCGAACTCTCGTACGCCAAACAAAGGTCCGGGAACCCAGGGTCCCGAGAAATGTCAAAGACAAAAAATAATAATATAACTTTTATTTCAGACTAGCTGTGCCCCGCGACTTCGTTCGCGTGAAGTCGTAACATACACAATACACTAAAATAACAGCCACGTTTTAATAAAACTCCCTCGTCCCTCGACCCGTCGCGTTGCATCGCCCGCCCGCGCTATTACTTCGTTTTCGCTTAGTGTTCTTTTTTACTTTTTTATTTTCGCTCGGCTCCTAAGGGTCGTAGCGTGATGTTAAATAGCCTATAACTATCCTCGAGAATTGGGCCACCAAATGCAAAAAGGATTTTTCAAATCCGACTTTATGTTCCCAATTCCATGGGTTTTAAATTTTTGCACGGAACCCTAATTATCTGCCAGTGAAAGTCCCGTCAAAATCGGTCCAACTGTTTCGGAGATTAGCCGGAACAAACAGACAGACCGATGAAACTTTTTAAAATTGCTTTTTTGTTATAAGTACCTGTACGAGTATCAAAAAGTAGTGAGAATGAGATAGAATATAATGACTATTGATAACATAATAATTTAGTTTTCTACATAGTCTCCGAGTCTCTCTACACACCGAGTCCAGCGCTTTTTCAAGGCTTCAATCCCTTTCAAAATAAAAGTTTTGTCTTGGTCCTGCAAAAAGCTCTCCACGGCATCCATCACCTCGTTATCGTCTTCGTACCTGTTTCCCCTTAAGTATTCTTTCAATTTGGGTAACAGATAAAAATCGCTAGGCGCCAGGTCTGGTGAATAAGGGGGATGGTCAACCAATTCGAAGCCAGCTTGCTGAATGGCAGCCATCGCAACTGCCGACCTGTGCGCGGGTGCGTTGTCGTGATGAAACAGCACGCCCCTTCGAAGTTTCCCTCTCCTTTTTTCTTTGATGGCATTCCTCAACTTGGGAATTAAAGCTGCATAATATTGGCCTGTAATAGTGGTTCCACGCTCCAGGTAATCAATCAACAATATCCCTTCTGAGTCCCAAAATATTGAGGCCATAACCTTGCCAGCCGATGCTACGGCACGAAACTTCTTCGGGGTCGGTGATGATGGCCGTTTCCATTGCGAAGATTGCTGTTTTGTCTCGGGATCAAAATGATAGACCCGTTTCGTCCATTGTTACGAAACGATACAAAAAGTTTTCAGAATCTTCTTGAAACTTGTCCAACAATATCTTCGAAATGTCAAGTCGATTTTGTTTCTGACTGTCGGTTAACATTCTCGGCGCCCATCTTGCGAAGACTTTTCTCATATTTAAAGATTGTTTCAATATGGATTGAATACTTCCATATGAAATGCCCGTTTCTTGAATTAAGTATCGGATGGTAACTCTTCGATCGCTCAATACAATTTTCTCGACTTTCGCAACATTTTCTTGGGTGACTGACGTCGATGGACGGCCGCAACGATGTTCGTCTTCCGTGCTCGTTCTCCCTACTCGAAATTGAGAAGCCCTTGCGACAGTGGAATACGGCGGAACAGACTTTTCTAATGTTGCCTCCAAATCTCAATGAATCTCTTGCGTCGTTAACTTTTTTAAACAGAGGTATTTAATAACGGCTCGCACTTAATTTTTCTCCATTTTCGAGAACACGTTCCGACACGAAGCAAACAAATGACTACATTCAGAAAAAAACAAAAGAGAATCGAAGATTTTTTTCTTTATTAATATTACAAATATGTATCTGAGCTAAAGCTATGCCTGCCAGTATATTTATTTTTTTTCTTACCAAGGAGTATGTCGTTCTCACTACTTTTTGATCCCTCCTCGTATTCTTATGCATTTAGTAAAAATTTGTTATTTTGACATTACAAACAGACGCTTCAACACATAACATAACATCACGCCTTGTTTCCCCGAAGGGTTAGGCAGAGGTGTACCTATTATAGTACACCCACATTTCGCCAGTTATGTTTAAGTCCCATGTAATAGGGGGCGAGCCTATTGCCATCTACCGGGCACAAATCCAGACTCCGGGCTGCTACTGAGAAATTCCAGATAGAAAAAACCCAATAACACTTTGCCCGACCTGGGAATCGAACCCAGGACCTCACAAGCTCAGCAGTAGCGCTTGCGACCACTAGACCAACGAGGCAGCCAACAGACACTTCAATTTTATTTATTTGTATACTTAGATGTATAGATAACATTTACAGTCCATATTAGTACAATTTAAGAACTAGCACTACCTAACAATTTATAATTTGCAATAAGTGTACATTACAAATAACGGAGATTAGTTAAGTATCCAAAATAATGTAAGATTTGAAAGTTAGTTCGGCGAGTTAGCGAGCAAGTTATCATCCGTCACTATTAGTAATATGTAGGTTTACTATTGTACTATAATCAAGCTCGAATAAAGTACGATGCACTATTATAGCTTGACAGTTGATGCTGGCTCTCGCAATGACGTCGCTCAGCGCTTTCGAGCACTTTAGCGCAACATGCATATGTTTGAAACAAAAAATCTAAGTAATGAAATAAGCTCTAATAGTAATGGTTTTTTTTTGTAATGATTCTTAGATTCGTTCAAATATGGCGCTGGAAAACATGATTAAGAATAAAATCGTGATAAGTACCACTGCTTAAAATGTTTACGAGATTTTGAAGTATCCGCGCAATTATGATAATTGATATATAAAGCATGAAATAAATTAGGAATTATCGTTCATATTTCATACGTATTGATGTTGATTCATTGTGTTGAACTGGGTAAGTACCTATTGACAAACAGACGGCGTAGGTTTGGTACCTGTTGGCACCCTTTGCGTACGGAATCCTAAAAACGACATATATTGCAATATATTGTGATATATTACAATTAAATGAAAGAAAATTTAAAACTCATATTAAAAGTACACTTTGTAAACAAGCATATTACAAGATTATATCATAGATAAGAATGCTTGGAAACATGCTGGTCCTGCTCCATAGGGCATTCTACGAGTAGAATCTAGACAAAATCAAACTGGTTGCTATGTAATTAAATTGTATAATTTATTATTTTTTATGACACTGCTTTTACATTCTGTAATTACTTTAACTCACACACTGACTTATTACTTGTTAAAATTTTAGGAAAATCGTACACTTACAATGTTTGTGAATAAGTGAGCAACGTGTATCTAACACAATATTTAATTTATTTGGCATTGCTGCATTTTTAATTGTGTTTCCCTTTTGTGGTATAGTAATTTTATTCTAGGTGTATCGTCTTTACATATAATTATATAATAAATGTACAAAGAGTAAAAGAAAATATTGTAAAACATTTTAAAAGAGTAACGATCCAAGATGACGAAGCTATTTTAGGTCTGCATGGATCAGGAATACGCAAAGTACGTGGTTCTCGGCTATTGCAGTTTGCCTTTAGACAGAGTATTTTTGTTGCCAATAATCTATTCAATAAAAAACCCCAGCGCCGAAGGACATGGATATCACCCAATAATTTGGTTAGGAACAAAATAGACTATGTATTAACTTCCGGCAACCAGATTATAAAAGACGTAGGTGTCATTATAAGATTAAATATAGCTCAGAACACAAACCGTCACGCGCAAAAATCAAATTTAACTTTAAAATCCACCGCGCAAAAGCCTTTAGGATGCCTATCAGAAATAAAGATACCCTTATTAACAATTTTGAATCCTTCAATTTAGTACTATCGAACCACTTTGAAAGCCTAGACATAAATGTCCCAGATGTAGACGAGCAATATGATAGGATAGTTACAGGAATAAGAAAAAACAGCAGCATAAAAACGAAGGGGATGAAGAATACAATGCTTACAACAAGTACACGTTACTTGCTTGAACAGAGAAACATGCACAGAATAGGATCCGAACAGCATAAATTCATAGATAAACAGGTTAAGAAAGCTATAAGAACAGATATAAAGAACTTAAATCGCCACTTAGTTAAAGTGACTTTACAAAAACACCATTCGATAAGAGTAGCAAAACAGGGAATCTATCGAACCAAACCTTGGATTATTATTTTACTGGACATACATGAAACGAAACATGACAATAGGCAGAAAATTATAGAAATTTGCACAGAATTCTACAGCTCTCT
Organism: Fissipunctia ypsillon; assembly: GCA_947568875.1. Taxonomy (NCBI): domain Eukaryota; kingdom Metazoa; phylum Arthropoda; class Insecta; order Lepidoptera; family Noctuidae; genus Fissipunctia; species Fissipunctia ypsillon. Next base: position 12,917,580 of record OX387654.1, on the reverse strand, counting down.
TCATTCAGGTAATTCAAAACTAGAAACAGAAAATAGATACTGTTGTCCAGAGAATATCCCTCCCATAACGGGATACGAAGTAGACAAAATGCTAAAAACAATGCACTACGATAAGAGCCCTGGCGAAGATAGCGTCACAACCGAAGCTATGAAACTAAGATCTGCCACACTGCTCCCACACCGTACTAACTTATTTAATGCAATTTTACAATCAAGTAAACTCCCAACCCAGATGTGCCACTCAAACATTGTTATTATTCATAAGAAAGGAGACAAGTCCAATATTAACAACTACAGGTCCGTTAGCTTAGTCTCACATATTTATAAGGCATTAACCAAGGTCATCCACAATCACATAGATAAAAATTAGACTCGCATCAACCACCCTAACAAGCCGGATTCCGCCCAAGTTTTTTACCACAGACCACCTTCAAATCAGTTAACAGAAAAATACACAGATTTCGAAAACCTCTATATCTGGTTTTCGTGGACTACACAAAAGCTTTTGATAGCATTAAACACAGTGTAATATTTTCAGCTTTACGAAGTCAAGATATAGAGGACTTATATAGAACTACTAAAGATTATTCATAATAATAGCACGGCCAACGTTAAACTAGATTATATAGGCATAACATTCAAAATTGACAAAGGGGTAAAACAGGGTGATCCGCTCTCTCCTAAGCTTCGAGGAGGTATTAAAGAAACTCGCAGACACATGGGCAACAAGGGGCAATCCAATTGGCGATAAAATGCTATCAAATCTTCATTTTGGAGACGATATCGTTCTTTTTGCATCTACGCCAGATCGATTGCAACAAATGCTTCAAGAACTGAGCACTGCAAGCCTCGAGGTAGGACTGACGGTGAGTCGGTCAAAGACTAAAGTCCTGAGCAATGCCGCTAAATAAAAGATCGAGGTCGATGGGCGGGAAATACACTATGTCGACAAATATATCTACCTGGGCGAGCTAGTTTCCTTTCACAACAGACATGACAAAGAGAACGACCGTTGAGTCGAAAATGCCTGGAGGAGCTACTGGTCCATGAAGGCGCTAATAAAGGGCGATCGTCCTATCTCACTAAAGCGCAAGCTCGTCGACGAAAACGTCGACCTCTGCCTGGGTCGTCGAGTCGTCCAGGCCATCGACGCGCAGCTCTACAGTCTTCAGCGGCCTGGATACCCGGACGTCCTCCGGGTTGAGGACCGCCCTCAACTTAGCGGCCATGTCTTGGCGGAATGTCCGCCTTTTCCCCGCTGGAGGCACCCGACACCTCAAGCAGCCGCGCCCCCGTCATCGCCGGCTTCATTCTGAAGCCGGACGGTGTGCCAAGGTCGGAGAACGTGACTTTGACTTTAGCCTCCGCCAGGACCGCCTTATAGATAACGCCCCTTTCGACGGCTTCGGGCTGCAGTGTTATCACTACAGCCACGGAGCGTGGGGCTTTGACCTTAGGCGGTCCCTTTACCTTCTGGGGTGCCGGTGCTCCAGCGGGTGCTGGTGGCACCGTCTGTTTTTTCATGCGGCCCCTCTTAACGACCGTCGTCCAGGCCCCCGTCATAGGCGCGGCCGCTGGAGGCGCCGCTGGAAGTGCCGCTGTCCGGGAGGTAGCCGTATAAGGCGCGAGCTTTTGGGCTGTTCTCCCCTCGGATCGGCCCGGTTCAGACGCCGCGGCCGCCGGGCCCCGTCTGTTGGACCCCTCCCTCCCGCGCCCGTCCCCAGCGAGTGGAGGGCGAACGGACTCTGCTGGGAGGAGCCTCGCCTCTATGGCCTCGAAGCGGGCACCCACCATGTTCCCACACTGCATCATGCAGATGCGGACGATCTTTTCGACCTCCGCATCCACAAGTGCAGGCGTCAACGAGGCTGGTGGTAGAGCCGATGACGGGGCCGCAACGGGTGAGGACACGGTGGCCGCGGGAGCTGTCCTCTGGGCGGCAATCTGCCACTTGAGGTCCTCTAACTCGGATCGGAGACGGCTGTTCTCCTCCCACAGCTTCACCGTCTCCTCCGAGGTCGTACGATGAAGGAGACTCTCCACCACCTCCCTGATCCCCTCTGCCGCCTCTTTAAGGGCGCCCGTGAACAATCCCTTTAGGTAGCCGGACTTGGTAGCAACCTTCAGGACAACATCCACACCGTCCAACACCTGGTGGTTGAGAGCCTCTGCCGTTAAGCTCTCCCCTGCAGCCGCCTGGGCAGACCGCCGCTCCCGGGCCCGACCGGCCACTTCAGCAACCACGTTGGTCGCGACCGCTCTACTTTAAGCACGCTTCGCGGCGTTGGCCTCCGCCTTCGTGCCCACAAGAGAGACAGTGACCCCTACCGGCTCTTCAGTTGAGACTCCGGATGAGACCCCGGGGGTCACTCTCCCTGCCGATTCCCGGCATATCCGGCCGCCTGAAGCGACCCCGAACGTCGCGCCCTGGTATCGAAGCGGAACCGCCGCCCACCACCACGCGACCCCGGCCTCTCTTTGCTGTCGCCACTTTAGCAGCCGGCAGGTTCTCCTAGCTTGAGGAAAGCACCATCGACCCCGCTCGGTCCAAATCTTCGCCGCGGGTACGCTTCCCCCAAAATTTTGAACGCCCACGCGAGTCCTGGTTGGACATGCTTATGTCCCCTGAGGAACGGGAGCCTCCTCGACTCTTGTTGACGTCACCGGCAAGCGGTACCTCCGCCAATAAACTTAGCACGTCACTCACTTTTTTATTTTAATTGTTTCCATTTTGTTCCCACGAGTAGTGAGGAAATAAATGTCCGCCTAGGCAGAGCCTCTTGCACTAGGTAAGCCTATATACTGTAGAGTGCTACAGGGGAAGCGCTAGCGACTGGTCCCCCACCAGCCACTCATCCTCTCGCCACGCTTCAAAGCTTAGGATTAGGTGGTTTTTTTATCGTAGAGGTGTCCTTCCTCTAGACCGGGTGGTTAAGCCAAGCCCCCGACGGCGGCATTAAGCATGCCTCCGTTCGCAGTCCGGCTAACCCGACTCAGTGAACCCGTCGAAAGTTTTCTCCTCAAGCATGCTCTTGAGGGAGAAACAATAGCCACGTTGGTGCGCCTGCACCGTGGTGGCAAGGTCACATCCAGCGTCAATCGACGAACGTTGATCGATCAGGAGTGACCCACTTCCCTTGTTCCTCCACTGTGCCCTCTGCTAATCAGAGAGACACGTGGAAGAAAGACGTGGAGCATACTGCTCCCCCGCCCGCAGAAATTCGACACAAACAATACTCTCTCCGAAAAACTCCTAGATACCTTTTGCAAAAAGAGATTATTGTCCGTGCTTAGGGTGCACCGGCCCGACAACTGCTCTTCCCCTCAAACGTATCCATAAGGGACCAGCAGGTATCAGGCACACGAGGAGGCTTTCTGCACACACCCCTGTGTATCCTGCCTATCCTAATCTATGGCGCTCAGACTCGGTCTTTGACCGAGGCTCAGAACTCCAAACTCAAGGTTTGCCAAAGAGCGATGGAGCGTAGCATCATAAAAATCAAACTCACCGACCGCATAATACGCTCCAAGACAGGTATCGCCGATGTTGGTGATAAGTCTGCGAGGTTGAAATGGGACTGGACGGGTCACGCTTATAGGATGCATCCAGACAGATGGGCCAGGATCGTCACACAGTGGGTGCCTGAAGATGGGCGTCGTCACCGAGGCAGGCCTAAAAACGCTGGCGTGTTGATTTGGACTCGTTCCTAGCCGATTGGACGGAAAAGGCACACCATAAAGAAAATTGGAAAAATATGGGGGAAGTGCCTTTTATGTGCTATTTGAAATAAATTATTTGACTTTGACTTCGACAATACTGATAGAACCAAATGCTCAGTCGGGCTTGTAACCACTCCATCTACAAGGGAGTCAGTTTTTGTTATTTTAACTCAGGGCGAAAAATCGATCACAAAATTGAACAAAATTGAATTGAGGAAGTTGTGGGTGTGAAAACGCACGTTCAAAAATAAGTAAATTGTTTAGCAATTTTTCCACCATAAGCACGGAGGATTTTCTATCGCGCACTGGATTTTCAACTCTCGACTGCACTGCGATGAAAATCCAGTGTGCGGTAAAAAATCGTGGATACGAGGGCTAATCGCAATTTTGCTTCCCAATTTCTGAGACTGGTATAACCTGCACTTGGACTTCAATAATTTTTTTAATTATAATGCCGTTAAGTTCTTATTATTTATAGAAACATGGTTTTAGAAACATTAAACAGCTTATTATTTCAAGGTTTTCAAGAACTGTTCCCAATAAAACCGTACTAAAACATTATAAATAAATAAAAAACATAATTAATTACGAAACAAAAAGCTCTTAAAAGCTTTCCTTTTCAAACTCGGTAGGGTTGGGGTGGCGCCCCTCAATTATTATACCTACCAAACTAAAATATATTCCATTCTGAGTACTTATACGTTGTAGTTGTTGTATATCTGTGACATTTTATGTTTTGGATTCCGTCATACGTTTAGATTGATACAATTAAAGACCTCTGCTTGAACTCCGTATGAAACAATAAAACGATAGCTTCAATAAATGCGAGGCACTAAAAGTAAAATGTGAAAACCGTTCAGTTTTACAAGACGATGACTATAAAAGTAAACGGTAACCATTTCAGTAAAATACAGAACACTGAAATAGTACTAAATAAAAGACCAACCAGAAATCGCTGGACAACTTTATAACTTGACATAAATCCCGCAAGTGTCGCAAATGTGGTAACAAATGACAAGCGTAGGAGTACATACTGACGGAACGAAATGTTGTTTCACAGCGCCAGTAATTAGTTACGCCTGAAAGACTACAGATAAGGAGGCTTTCAAGAAATACTTCAATCCAACTTAACACTGCGTTTAAGCATCGTACAGTAGTACGTCGGATTCAATCCCAGGCCTAATATTAAATTTAATTTAGGAAATGTTTGTTTGAAATTTTTTGGTTGTAAATTGGAGTAAAATGAAGGAGCGTCCCGGCGCGGGACGGAGTGGAGAATAACACATGGGGTGCAGTGAAGGGTGCGGCGCGGGGCGGCCCACTGAAAAGTGCGCGGGTGGGGCTGAACAAACTCGCGGGGACATACAACTGCGGCCGCCGACTTTCAAATATCTTATACACTTCCAATCAATACGAAATATCATTCAAATGGAAGCGTTAGTGGTGTAGGTAAACAGTGTTGCTAGTAAATCATGTCAATCATTTTTCACTATAATAATACTGGTCTAATGTTCTGTAAGGTTATAAAATATAAATGATATAAAAAATAACTGCACTTAAAACAGAAACGAGAACTCTATACTGAAAATTGTAAGCACTTTACTTGGCTAAGATAAAATAAGTCTCTTTTCAACAATTTGTGTCATTAACACATTCAAATGTTGTATAGCCATGCTAATAACAATGTTAATAGCGATTTGAGTATTCTTTCAAAATACAGTTATTGTAAAAACAAAGCATTACAATAGCGCCACTAAACTAGTTGTTAAACTACAATACAGATAAGAGTGTACGATAGAAAGTGTGTCACATTCACGTTCCAATGAAGACGCATCCGGTCGTAAATCTTACGTAAAGTATTCACGATAAAGTAAAAATATGTATTAAATGAATAAGAAAAACTGAACATTATCGCGGTCGCAGTTGAACGTCCCTCCAGCATGTACTCTCAAATAGGGGAACAAGCATTTTAGCATTACCCCCGTGCACAACTCTTCCCGCGGGGGAGGGGGTGGGCCCACGGCGACGTAAAAATCAATATGCTGGAGTTGTTAAATCACGCTTATAAACGAGCACTCGTCTTCGTTTCATTCCTGAAATTGCTCAAGTATACGAGTTTAGTTTTCATTAAAATTCCCGTGTACAAGCGACAAAAACAAGAGTTAAAACTGCCTACGCACCGTAGATTGTACATCTACGTGGCGCGTCATTGTGTTTTCCACACTATTTTGGATCCTCGTGTTTTATAGTATACGTTTATTTAATTGATAATTTCTGCATACTTCAACAGGAGAGCAACGTTATTCTATGTGTTACGCTACTATCTAAATAGCGGAGAATTCTATCTACTATATTCTAAGTTGAATATTTATACTTTTTTTAGCATACATTAATTACTTCAACCTGAAGATATAAAACTGGTCAGCTACACACAACACAGTTAACAGACGAAAATAAAATAAGCTGACATTTAGTAGGTTAATCCTTTTTTTCTCGGTGAGCAAACTCTTCCCCTTGGGGAACAAACTAGGGGTCTGTTGACTTCTAGATAAGATTTTTTTGTATTATAAACTCAGAGTTCGTTTTAAATTAGGGTTTCTATTTAATCTAACTCACGTTTATTGGTTTTTAAATAAATTCTTAACAATATAATATATTAAAAACCGGTAAGTTTAGTTTTCCCCAACCACATGGAAAGTTTACAGTGCAGCTAAGAGGTGTTCAGTAAATGATGAAATAAGTAAAATATCCCCGATATTATCTAGCAAGGAAAAATTATAATGTAACCGAGTACGTAGGTAGATACAAACATAGATAGAAATTCTATTAGTAAGATAAAGAGCAGAGTATTCAGAGCAGCAATTATAGCAGGCACACGATAAATAAAACATTGTCGTACCGACAAAATATACTGCTTTACTTTGGTGTCGATTATCTGATAGCAGGAACCCTTTGATCTCATTAATTGAGCTGAGTGGAATTAATTAAAAAAGGTCAACTGCGCGACAATACAAAAGCTGTCGCAATACGGCGGTATATACTTAGCTGTCTGAATGTAGATATAATATAAATAATTACTAGATAAAAAGTATTACATGGTGTAACCTAGTACTATCGTTTTCATTTTACATAAATCCGGCAAATTTTCTTGTATCATACTTACCTATAAGTATCTTAAAAATAGTCAATAAAATACAAAACAGTCCCTAAAGACCGCACGAGCTCACAAGTTCACATACACAGTTTATTCGCTTTGATTGGATCAATTATAAAGGTTGGCACCCAATGACCCAACACACGTCGCCACGACCGCCGGTTATCCGCGCGACCATTCAATCCGTTTCACGGGCCTATCATTTTTACAAAACACTGTTCACCTTATAAGTAATTTCAGTAAACCTAATAAAACCCTAAGGCAGACTATATGTATTACTATAATATCGAAAGCTTAGCCCAGTATGGAGGAATAAGGAAAGGAATAAAATAAAATTATATTACCTATAGCGATAGGCGGTTTAGCTTTAGACTGTTGGGTTTAGCTGTGGACTCTCTATATTTCTTCAGTGGTTTGAGGACAGACTCTTTCTAGAATGTCATACTTATTCGATGGAAAAGTTTGGTTTTTACTTTAATATAAAAGTATACCTACAAAAGTAGATTTTTAAGTAACATTAAAGTTCTGCTGCTGAGCGTTGACCTTTAATGGGTTTATGATACCAGTACATTTCGTAAGTAGGATTTTTTTTAATGTATGAAAATTTTAACATATCTATGTAGTGTTTAGCTAGCAAACTAATCATATAAACAGTACAGATACGAAATCTGATCGAGAATTCTCAAAACAACTCGACGAAAATCAAAATCGTAGTAGGTAGTTGAAGTTTTTATGTAGCATTGCAAATCTTCTGGAAAAAACGGTTCCAAGTAAAATTTCTATGATAGAAATAATAAAACTACAAGTTTAACAAGTTTAATTAATAAGATATCAATATAATTACCTAGTGACTGGTAGCAAAAAGAACTGAATAAATCAAAGGTTTAGGTAGACAAATAAAAGCTTACTGTGAAGGACGATCAAACCATCTACCTAAACACGAGTTTTAGATTGATAACCTTCCTACAGCCATCAAGTCTACACAGTTGTATTGAAAACACGGTGTATTGCCCTGCGAATAGCAATTGGTAGGAGCAGTCAGAAGCCCGAAGGCCGAAAGTCTGTCTAGGATATCGGAATCTCCCAGTAATTGATTTTGCGGAGGTCTAAACAGCATCATATAAATTCCTCTCATTATAAATTCTTTAACCTATTCTAGATGAAAATAAATTACTACTCGACTAATGAAGTTATTTTAGCATTTTTGTATTAAGGTGAAAGCGCCAGGGTAGCCCGCGAAATTCAAATTTTCTTACGTTTTTTGCAATTTGCAGATCAGTATTAGGTTGTATGTTAATTGAAATATGATTCGCGACCGTAACAAATATCAGTTTACAGAATTATAATCATTAAAGTCATCAATATAACTCTCTAAGACCAAGTAAAGTTTATTGAATGACTATTTCATGAAATCTTAACATTTCAGGATTATACTAACTTAAGGAATTGTATTACTAATTCTAATATTATAGTTCTGTAAATACATATTTGTTACGGTCGCGTATCATACTTTGATCAACATACACCCAGACACCGAGCTGCAAATCGCAAAAATCGTCAGAAAATTTGAATTTCGCGGGTTACCTTAGCGCTTCCCCCTTAAACGCTCTGTGGAAAAACAAAAAAAAATATTCATCAAATGAAATCAAAATATCCTCGTGACCCATAAAAAGTTCTGTTCATCAAAAATGTTTGAAAATTAAAAAGCTGCTTTAAGTCCCGACTCTCAGATTGGGCGCAAGGGACCCCTCTTTGAATCCATTACACGAATGCAAGAGTTTTGAGTGTACATTTACTGAATTTATGAAACATGTGTTTCTGTTAATTAAATATTGATGTTGTAATTAATTAGTTGAGCTGTACGATTACTGACATGCTTGCACTGACTGGACAGGTCCACTCAATCTGTGTGGTTCTTTCCTCAAAAGACCATTTCAGACACCAACCTACATGGTCTTCACATGATCTGACCAAGATTATGTCTGGACTTTAAAAACTTTTTAGAGACTGTGACCTCTGAGTTTGTTTCGGCCTTTCTTCTCAGAGTAGTCAGATAGGAAACGCAAAAATGTTTGACGTGTAAAAGTGTTTGTATAAACCTACTTACAGAAATAAAATCATTTATCATAATTAACAGTTTGTAATTTAAGATACTAAAGTGTTAATTTAACAAACATCTTCTCCTAGGAAGCCAGCTCTAACTGGATTCAACTGAATATAGATGTTTTTATATATTACCTTCCAAAATGCAAGTTCCAATTATATAGCAAGCAAGATCTACTGTGGAATTTCGCGGGTGGAAATGTGGGCGATCATAATAATTGATATTATTAATTCAAACAAATATTCATTCTGTTACGCAAAACAAGAGAGTGCGGAATAACCAACATAGATACACTTATACTACGTTCGTGTGTATGACAACAAGCTACGTCAATAACACATAAGCTCGTATAAGTAAGCATACAATTTGTATAGGCATTGTGTTCGTTTAGATCACACGTACGATTGCTTTCAATGCTTTCTTATTTTTCCTGCGCATTGCTAGTTTCGATTTTTGATTGTTTGGTTTGATAATAATTGAAATAACCTCTTGTAGAAACTATCTTTTCTTATAGTATTAAAACTGCCTTGTCCATAACGCAGATTTACATAAAGCACTAATTGAAAAAGTTAAAAGATATGAGGAAAATGAAGTTACGATTATGTTAACCGGAAACCTATTTTGTTCGATATTCCCAGTCGTTCATGTGATGTTTGTAACGCGATACATTCATTTAAGAAAGGGTAAGGTTATACAATAGGTAATATATGTTATTATCGCGATAAAACATGAAATAGTTGCCTAAAAGTAAAAAGTAATATTACTTGTCCCGTTAAAGTGGGTCACCCCCTAGCGGGGGCGAGCGGCCCGACCCCCGCCCCCGGCGCCGTCTCTCGTCCGCCTCGCGACTGTCCCCACTACCCACACCACCCCCAACATTCATTGTGCCGCAATATATTTCTTTTTATGTGCAAACAGAAAAGTCATTTATTTAAATTTTCTCACGAATTCGTATCGCAATTTTATTTTATTATATTATCTGTATCACATTTAGAGTGCTCTGTATGTGTATCGCTGTATGAACACGTCGGTCGGTACAAGGCAACTAATGTGTTTGTATGGAACTGAATTCGTTCTAAAGACGCACTTAGCCTTGATTAGATTAAAATATTCTCTATAATGAGGGACCCATTACGTTTTGACTATTATTTAGTACAAATCCCCGTTTGGTAAATATAACAGAATTTTGTCTACTTCTACCAAGTCTGCGTTATCGCTGTTGTCCCCATGTAATTAAATTTAAAGCTCTCAACGTGGAAGGGAATAATATTAAACTCAATTGCATTGCAAAGATCACAATTTTCCGACTTCAGTCGAGAAGAAGTTCGTACACAAAATATTTAGATGAAAGGAACAAATAGGTACTAATATTTTTATACGTGTGTTTAAGTTCTTGTTACGTTTTATTGATGTCATTAAATAATTTTTGTACCATATTAATACCAATCAGCATAGCTTATCGTGGTCCCGATGATGTTGCTTCTGATGGTAATAATACTCTGCCAAGCATCGATCACTAATGTTTTTTATTAGTGATCGATGCTGCCAAGTGGTGGCTTATTGTGGATGATTATATCAATACCTACTTCTTGAGTAATCTTCTGGCGAAATGTACATTTCTGCCTTTTTTTTGGTGGGAAATCATCAAATCACTTATCCCGCTATGGGCGGAGCGGAAGAAGTCATTTGATGGCGTGTCAGACTTTTACTGACTAAAACCCACCCGTGCTCCTTCAGTTGCCTTTGCCAGGGCCACGGTAACTCTTTCGAACATCCCGTGACCCTGGCTGGCATCGGCCCTAGTGGACCCCGTCAATTAGTGCTGACGTCTCTTTACTACGCGCGTAGAACACAACGCGCTGTAGACCCGGCCTGGTACTTACCGGACGGCGAACTACCCATTGCTCGCCATCCGCTAGCTCGCGCCTACGGTGGCCGGGAATCAGCTCACAATTCCCGACGCCCAGGGCGTCTCCTGCGGCAACTAGGGGCATGATGTCGCAAAGATTGCCCCTCCCTCACGCGTTCCGCCTCCTCCGCGAGCATTACTGCTTTGCAGAAGGAGGTGATGGCTTTCCATGCACTCTCTCTCCATACCATGGCCTGGACCAGGGCCGGACGCGAGAGATCGCCGCCGCCGATCGCCTCTGCGAGGACACGGCGGTGCTCCGCCCAAGCCGGGCAGACCTCCACCGTATGCTCCACCGTGTCCTCCGGGCGATCCACACAATGGTGACACCCGGGCGTTTCCTCCCGCCTTATCCAGAATGTCAGGTGAGGATCTGCGGCGGGCGGAAGGTGAGGACGCCGTGGCGCTTCACCAGCCATTCCTCAAAGAGGGGACTTATCGCCGCAATTGTGGCGTGCCCAGCACTGGGTTGCGATAGTTGCACTCTCCATGTCGCCATGATATACTGCCGAAACTCTGTCCGCTGTGCCACGATTTCTCGCGGCAGCGGAGTTACGCGCCGGCGTTTGCCTCCTCGCGCCACTCCCATATGTACGCGAGGACTTTTGCGTCCAGATCCCATGGCGGAAATGCGGCAAGAAGGCACGCCGCCTCACCGGAGACCGTGCGGTATCCCCGGACTAGCCGGATGGCCATGACCCTTTGGGACGCGTTCAACCGGCGGGCTGTTCGCCACCTCAAGGAACGCACCCACACCGGAGCCCCGTAAAGGGCCATGGACCGCACGACCCCTGCTTAGAGCCTCCGGCAGAAGGCGTTTGGACCCCCTAGATTGGGCAGGAGCTGCCTCAAGGCAGCCCCGGCCCGCTCCAGTCTGGGAGCCAAACTTCGGAAATGCTCCACGAAGTTACACCGGCTGTCGAGGTGGCTGTCCCAGGTACTTCATCGTCGACTCGATGCCGAAGTGAACCCCTCCTACCGTTATTTGGGAACCCGACGGTGGTGCGTTCCGAGAACCATGAAAACACACGGCCTCGGACTTGTGCAAGGCCACCTCGACTTCCAATTGGCGGATCCTCTCGACGTACATCTCTCCCTAACCTTTAGGGGATTACACGCGTGATGTTATATCGTGTTCTTGGGAAAGACGGTTTTCTACAATCTGCAAAGTGACCTCAGCGCTTGCAAACTTATTAATTTATTTTTTCTAGTTCGTATAACGGTCATCAAGTTTAATTCATCATTTCTTAAAATTTTCAAAATTTGATAGACGTAAACAAGGCTGTCAATAGGGAATATTACGCAAAGCTGCGACAGCAGATGGCTCCACTTTGACGCGAGGTAAACTAAGCAAATGTCAAATGCACGCGGCAACATTTTTCGGCGTTTTTCAATATTATTTCAGCTTTATTTCATCCTTGTTGCTATAATTATAGGTTAAAATAATACCAAAAGGTTTAAAACGTGCTTATGAGAATTTCAAACATATTCGTTTTTGTGATATTGAACTACTTTACAATAAACTTTTAACGTTACATTCAAGTAAATAGCACTAAAAATATTGTGTTTTTACATTAGGTTAATACTGTGACCTGTAAAATATCCTTCATTCTTATAATCTTCCAGGGGCGCAGCCTTCATACAACCCGATTCCTATCGGCTTCCCTTCGGAAAAAACCACTCTTGTGAATGTCTACTATTGTCAGATAATATAGTACACCTGTGTGTGTAACTGTGTATCACATTATATACATTTAATACCAGTTTAATACGGTCATCATAAGATTAAAAACATTACAAAAATACCTACAATTTTTTATCTGAGTTTATAAGAACTGAACAATTTTTTCTTCGGCTTCCCTCTTATGATAGTTGTAGCTGCGCTACGGTAATCTTCAGCTCTAAAATGATCAGAACACAACCTTTAATGTTCTGTGACTGTAAAATGCTTGTAACGTAGCAATTTACCACTGCTTGGAAGTTATCGGTTTTTAGGGAATTAATGAACCTTCGTTCCTGCATATACTACCTAATGGCACAACACTGATTCACTGACTGATGCATTATTACTATCTATTACAGAATATTCCTAACGAACGGATATCACTAAAATAATATATCAGTAGATTGTAAGCACACCGGATTTCTCATTAACAGTCATCTAACCATAGATTTTTTTTATAACCATATATGAAAGAGGAGGCCTAAACATGGAGTTTATTTTTCTGTTTACGTCAGTTAGGTTCCCTATAGGGAATCTTACGAGGACGCACCTGCATCGCTTGGTAAACAGAACAACATGGCGTCCGTCTGTGGTAAGACTAGGTAACAAAAAGGTTTTAATAAAAAGGTTAACGATTCCGACCGCGAAACTTTAAAAAAACCTTCACACGAGACTATCAACCGATACTACTATGTATTGTTACATGGTTTTTATTATTAGTTTATTAGTTAATTTGTGTTTTGTGAAAGTATGAATATATATCAGTAGACTGTTTTGATTGCAGTGTATTCTTTTGCATAGTCTACAGTAATGCCAACAATACTTTTGAAAGAAATGGTTAATAGATAGGTACCAAGTGTTCCAAAAATTTGTTAATATGGGTAAAATTATAGGATATGAAAGAAATCTTTTTAAATATTTAAATGCTGGAATTTGACAAGGTTTGACCTTATGACCTCATTAACAGTAATTAGTCTGAAAAGCGCTTTCAACTGAAACTCAAACTTACAAGTCGCTCTTAATCCTAGTGATTCGAAAGTTTTGATGGATATTGGCTTCCTAAAACTTTGTAGCAACGCTATGCTTCTCTAATACCTACCTCCAACAAAGCTTAGTCATGATATTTAAGAAGAAAGAAATAGGAAAAAAGTATCAAATAGCCAAACTGAATGTTGAATTAGGTTTTAAGGTAAAGTTTAATTAGTAAAAAAATTAAGTCGAAAATTTATAAAATTCGACTGAATTCAATTCGTATTTTTCTGCAACTGAAGTTTTCCAATAAAAATAGGGAATATTACGCAAATCTGAGATAGTAGATGGCGCCAGTTTGATGAGAGGTAACTTAAACTAAACTTTTAACGTTAAATTCAAGTTAATGGCACTTGGGCACGCCACAATTGCGGCGATAAGTCCCCTCTTTGAGGAGTGGCTGGAGAGGCGCCACGGCGTCCTCACCTTCCGCCTGACGCAGGTCCTCACCGGACACGGGTGCTTCGGGAGGTACCTGTTCCGGATAAGGCGGGAGGAAACGCCCGGGTGTCACCACTGTGTGGATCGCCCGGAGGACACGGTGGAGCATACGGTGGAAGTCTGCCCGGCTTGGGCGGGGCACCGCCGTGTCCTCGCGGAAGCGATCGGCGGCGGCGATCTCTCGCGTCCGGCCCTGGTCCAGGCCATGGTACGGAGCGAGAGTGCATGGGAAGCCATTACCTCCTTCTGCGAAGCAGTAATGCTCGTGAAGGAGGAGGCGGGACGCGTGAGGGAGAGGCAAGCTTTGCACCCTCACGCCCCTAGTCGCCGCAGGAGACGCCCTGGGCGTCGGGAATCGGCAGCCGATTCCCGGCCACCGTAGGCGCGGGCTTGCGGACGGCGAGCAATGGGTAGCTCGCCGTCCGGTAAGGACCAGGCCCGAGTCGACGGCGCGTCGTGTTCCACGCGCGCCTCAAAGAGATGTCAGCACTATTGACGGGGTCCGCTAGGGCCGATGCCAGCTAGGGTTGCGGGATGTTCGAAAGAGTTACCGTGGCCCCGGCACAGGCAACAGAAGGAACACGGGTGGGTTTTAGTCAGTAAAAGTCTGACACGCCCTTCCGCTCCGCCCAGAGCGGGAGAAGTCATTTGATGATTTCCCATCCACAAAAAAAAAAAAAAAAAAAAAGTTAATGGCACTAAAAATATTGTGCATTAGGTTAATACTCTGACCTGTAAAATATCCTTAATTCTTATAGTCTTCAGCTCTAAAATGATCAGAACAACCTTTAATGTTTTGTGACTGTAAATTGCTCGTAACGTAGCAATTTACAACTGCTTGCGAAGTTATTCGTTTTTAGTGAATTAATGAACACCTTCGTTCCTGCATATACTACCTAATGGCACAAAACAGAGGGGCAATTCCTGTAATTTTAAGAATGTTCACAGTCTGATCTCTGTCTCAGTATGTCAACAATACCTATAATTTCCCTACATTTTTGACAAGTTTCTGACATTGATTGTCGCTGAGATGAGATTGCAACTATCAGAGATATCACTAAAATAATATATCAGTAGATTGTAAACACACCGTAGTCATGTAACCAAAGATTTTTTTTTATAACCATAGATGAAAGACGAGGCCTAAACTTCACGTTTTCCTGTTTACATTATATATTTAATTATTTATTCCCCTTCTAACTATCGTTACAAGTTACATTACCCAATGCGATAGTACGGTTTCATAAAATGCATTTATTATTAAAATTATTTACAATTTAAAATCATTAAGAACTTTAAGAAAATAAAATTGTTGGATAGAACCCTAATTTGACATGCCTTGAGGCTCCCCGGAACCAAGGGTAATTGTGTGGCCCATGCTTACCTATTTAATTCCTTTGGAAGCGCAAATATGTAATGACTTTTATGCGTATGAAAATGATATGTTTTTATAATGTTTGAGATTAAAGTTATTAAAATGTCATTTTTATTATATGAACTTAGAGGACTAAAAAATGAATCTGTGTAAAAAATGGAGTCTTGAATCGAAGACGTTTTTTGAAGAAGAAAATTTGACTAAGCACGTATTATTTTGCTTTTCCCAAAAATTATCAAAATCTAGCGTAGCTAGTATCAAGAAATTTTGCCTGCAACGGTTTCCCGAATGATTCATTCCATATTGTGGAATCCGTATAAATAAAATCAGAATTTAAATTGCGAATATACATTTAATTGTGTTTAGGTGAAGGGGCGCGACTAAAACCTAACTTAGAGGGTCGTTCGGTGTCTTATGATTAATCGCGAACCGAATTTGAACGATAAGGAAGAGGATAGTGATATCCCTAATAAATACAGTTGAGATTATTTTTGTAATCAGATAAAAATACCTGTTATAAGTAAATATTTAAAGTAAGTACGAGAAATATCTTAGCTCAACGTTTAAAACCGCAGACTATCGAGTGAGTGGTTACTAGTTTGAAAACTACCCGTGATAGGCATTGTACTAATAATCTATTAAAGAAAAGATTACTTACTTTTGGGCTTCGCCGCAGTCAGGTAAAAAATAATGATGTCTTCATATTCATCATCCTCAGTTTTAACTGCCTATGTTGGGCGATCCATCGTTTACCTCACTGCTTCCAACAGCTTTTTTACCAAACCATCAAAATGTGATGTGTTGATTCCATACAATTCCAACGGTAGGCATCATTGAACAGCTTATTTTTTGAATTTCCTCTCGATTTCATATATAGATGCAACACTATCATAAATTTGATCGCCCACTTAGTGCCTACTTTTGGAATAAAAATATATTTTAGCCGAGTAATGGATGATGGATTTCTAAGAGCCAGTTCATGTCAAACCTCAACCACACGTATGTAAAGTACTCATTATATCGTCGTATGTCATTTTATTTTTGTCGTTGTTTACTAACATCGTTTTTAAGACATTGTTACTAATACCATATGGATTGTGTGTACCTGTATGTTTAGTCCGAAATAAAGAATATATTATTATATTATATTTGTGTCTTTGACATATCTCGGGACCCCGGGAGTCCCGGACCTTTGGAAGGCGTACGAGGGTCCGAAGCCAACTCGCAGACGCTTTCAATTAAAATGAGGCACCAACCGACGATTATCCCTGTACACATTATGCAAGCGCACCCAATTATTGCAGGATATGGAAACAAAGATATTGGACTATGGATTTGGGTGGCTAAAGTGGACTGGTTACCTCAAACTATGGAATGGCTATGGCCCCTGCCTGACCAATATTTTATACATACAATACACGGATAAAATGGCAGGGGTTGACTTGCACACTCAATAATGGGCCCCCGGAAACGATCGCTAGCATATAGTGTCCTAGCGACAAGGGGGCAATTTGTCCTGAGGTGCTTATGAGGAGTGGAGAGGTATTCCACGGTTATCAGGACAATCCCGGAAGTACGGTCAAGATATCTACCAGCACTTACTGGAATACTTCCTTCCGTGAGGTCAAAATGAAAATCCACGGCTGCAAAAATTTTCAAATTATTCGTAATGGGTGTCGTTTTCATAGTTTTCGCGGGTGCTAAAGTCGTCGGTCAAAATGTAAATCCAAGATGGCGGCAATTAAAATTTTATTTTTGTTTTAAATCATATACTTATGAGAAGAAACTTCGTTCCTGACGTCCCCCGACCGCACACGTTTTTTATCGTCCAGCAATTATATATCACTGCCTCGTTGGTCTAGTGGTCGCGAGTGCTACTGCTGAGCGTGAGGTCCTGGGTTCGATTTCCAGGTCGGGCAACGTGTTATTGGGTTTTCTATCTGGAATTTCTCAGTAGCAGCCCGGAGTCTGAATTTGTGCCCGGTAGATGGCAATAGGCTCGCCCCCTATTACATGGGACTTAAACATAACTGATGAAATGTGGGTGTACTATAGGTACACCTCTACCCAACCCTTCGGGGAAACAAGGCGTGATGTTATGTTATGAAATCATATATCAATCCGCGCGCCGCTCCTCGGATAATATATAAGCAGTGCGAAAAGACATTGTTTACCTGGATTAACACATAGGGTACTTTTAATCCTGGTAGTACGTTCCCGTGGGATATTTTCCGACATCCACGCGGGCGAAGCCGCGGGCAAAAGCTAGTATAAGATAAGATATTATTGTTAGTTACTTTATAAGAAAATAAGTGGAAATTAAGTGTCCGCACTAATGTACATATATAGTACTGTTTGGTCCGTGCCCACAGGCAAACCGTGAAAACAGTTTTGCGGGGCATAGTTCTTAAGTTAACATTTTTATAAACTTATTTTTTTTTAATAAAAATAAATAATAATAATGCGGGTTTAGATGTCTCTCTTGGTCTGGCTCTTTACCCTAGACTTGTTTCGGCAAAGTTTTTACCGGCACAGACCTAGAGTTCGGAGCGCGCAAGCCCCACCTCGACGTCAACGTAGACATACGGGTGGGGTTATTATTATTATTATTTTTTTGATATTTCTCGGGACCCTAGGGTCCCGGACCTTTGAAAGGCATATGAGGGGCCGAAGCCAACTCGCAGAGGCCCGATAGACGCTTTCAATGGAAATGAGGCACCAACCGACGATTATCCTTGTGCGTACTATGCAAGTGCACCCAAGGACAACCCCCGGTTGGTGTAGGACTATTGCAGGATATGGAGACAAAAAAAATATTGGGCTGTGGGTTTGGATGGCTAAAGTGGACTGGTTATCTAAAACTATGGAAGGACTATGGCCCCTGCCTGACCAATGTTTGATAAATACAATACACGGATAAAATGGCAGGGGGTGACTTGCACATTCAACAATGGGCCCCCGGAAACGGTCGCTAGCACATAGTGTCGTAGCGACAAGGAGGCAACATGTCTTGAGGTGCTTTAAGAGGAGTGGAGAGGTATTCCACGGCTATCAGGACAATCCCGGAAGTACGGTCAGGTTCCCTACCAGCATCTTACTGGACTACTTCCTTCCTCCGAGCACGTTTGCTCTTGCGAATCTCTACTCAAGCCAGCCAATAAAGGCAAGAATGAGGTGGGAGGTCAGTTGTCGTCAGTGTTCACTCCAGCCGGCCAATAAAGGCAAGCCAGAGATGAGGAACATGACTTCTCCCGGGAGATAGGGTACGTGGGGTCGCTACGGCCCAGCAGCTCGCCACATGCTGCCCTGCGCGTTTCTGTATCTCTCATGGTCTGGCTCATCATCCTATTCCCGTTCCGGCAAAGTAAACTCTACCAGCTCAGACCTAGAGTTTGGAGCGCGCAAGCCCCATCACGACGTCAACGTAGAGATGCGGCGATGGGGTTATTATTATTATTATACCTATCATTTAAAAAAATCATTTTACTTTACTAATATCAGTTTTCTACGCCATTCATAGTTTTTATTAAACAAAAACTCTTATTAGTTTACTAAACGTAATATCTACAAAATAACGCTGAATCTTTCAAACATTTACACTATGTGTCTATTGGAATTTTAATAAGAAATTTTCTGAATTTGATAGATTTACTTGCATATCTTTAACTTTGAGTGAATTAGAGAGCCTCTACGCCATCGTAGGCGTGACGTAGCAAGGTCTACACAACATAAAGTTAAACATATTTTTTGAAATTTCTTGAAAGGAACTTTCTGCAGATATTTCATTGAAATATATACGAACAGCTCGGCCCAACCCTTCAGGAAAACAAGGCGTGATATTATGTAATATTATTTCATTGGAATTTTGAATACTATAATTGGCACTATTGTAATCCAATAATCGAAAGTTAAAATCAGCCAGACGAAATCACAGATAAACATGGCGTCGGAACCTAAAAGCACAGATTTTAAAGAAAACGATAAATATTAACACATTGCCATTTTCAACAACATATTGTTAAAAGGCGAAATAACGAGTAACCAACAACATTTTCCACAGAATATATCGTTACAACACCTTCCATATAATGAGATTTTTTGTATTTTAACTTACACACTACTACAATCAAATACTGTATGACTGAATGAATGGATAACAATACATACAATAACACTCAATCAAAGCTTACAAAAAGAGTAACATGAAGCAGTGGCCATCGGCACAACATTCCCGACCAAAAGCCAAAAGCCACAAACACGCCTACCAAGTGTCAAACAGTTGCCCGACAATCAGCCAAATACATCCAATAGGTACTATCGAGGAAACTTACATCTGACCAATTTGAAAACAAAATCCCGTGCACACGATGACCACATCTGTTAGCAAGCGTTACTATAGCGGCCGAGCGCTGCAAGCAAGAATATTTCTTACGGTGTATAGATGTTCGTTTCTCCAATTACTTACGTTACCGTTTGTATGTGATGTATTACCAGTTTAAGCTTATTATGTACCTCATTATAATAGATTTGTGAATTAGTAAACAGTTTTTTCCACATTAGGTATATAAGCGGCATGAACATTGTTTCCCAGGTCGGCAAAGTGTTATTGGAATTTTGTATCAGGAATTTTTCAATAGCAGCCCGGAGTCAGGATTTGTGCCCGGTTCATGGCAACAGGCTCGCCCCCCATTACATGGGACTTAAACATAATTGACGAAATGCTAATGTATGCTAATACTAAGGTACACCTATGCCTAACTCTTCGCGGATTCCAGGTGAGATGTTAAGTATGTGTATAATAGTTTTGTAAATTAACTAATAGCTTTTTTCACCTTATATAAGCGGCATAAATATTATAGATGCTTCGGAGCTCCCATCCCGACTCCGAAAGGTTGGAACTTCTGATTGATTTAAAACGTCAGAGTCAGTCTCAATAAAACCACCTCCATGTTAAACATGGATGGTCAGCACAGCACATCTCACGTCTTCACTCTGCCGATTACATCAACATAACAAAAAGTTTGGCACAAAGTGATGAATTGGACATTACTAATATTGTGGTAACACTTCAAACTAAGCTAAATATGCCTGTGCGAGTTTACGTCAATCGTGCAAAGAGCTGCTGGAGGCTGCTGGAGCACTTGTCCAAATGTGGCTCAAAATTGACAAATTTAGGAGGCATGGTCGACTGGTCCTAACTCAGCTCGAAAAAACGACGAAGCCCGGCTATCCCGAAGTGTTTTATTACGTATTATACTATAAGTTGTCCGTTAGACCTTTATTGTAAAAACGGTCGTGACAGTTACTCAAGACCGTTTTTGTTGAACTGCACGTAACAACATGCAGTAAGTTGAGTTAAGTCTGTAAGTTGTTTTTACATACGAGGAAGCTGTTGTCCATATAGAAATGTTAAATCCGGGTTAATTTATATTTAATCGTTGTAACAATAATGTTATCCCAAGAGACTAAAATCTTTCAAGCCCATAAACTGTCTACATATTGACATCGAATACAAATCTTGTAAAAGAATTCCAATCCACATCACTTTTTATTCCCCTAGGAACAAAATTGAAAAAACCTGTCATAACGTCATCAAGTGAGACAGGCTATAAAACGCCTGTGATAATAAAACCGGTCAACTCTGAGATGGACAAAGACACTGACTGGTTCAATCTAGCTTTTATAAACATTTATTCGCTATACTTGTAGTACAGGTATCGGTGGCCATGTCTTCATACATTATCAAAACGTCATTTACATGTGTTAAGAAAGAAAGCATACTTCTTTATGATTCGATTAGAAGTGTGTTACATAGCCAAAACATACAATTGACAGATTTAAATAAAGTTATTGGGCGAAATGTAGGTGTACTATAGGCAGATACGTCTCTGCCTAACCATTCGGGGAAAACAGGCGATATTGTGTTACATGTTAAAATATTTAAAAACCAAAAAATCATCCATGCATATCGATCATCGCTCTGCTATTGCTGTTGCAATTCGAGATACCAATTTGATTCAGATAGCGTTTCTAGTACTCAAAAAAGTAGTAAACTAGCGAACCCCCCCCCCCCCCCCTGCCCCTGCATTGTTTTAACGTCTTGACAAAACATCGAGATTTCTTTAAGTTATATTCTAATCTACTATACACATAAACCTTCCGGAATCAATTTTCTATATGATGGTGAAACCCGCATCGAAATCCAATGCGTAGTTAGAAGAACAAAGTCGTCACACAAACATACACGCAAAACAAATTTAATTTATAATATGAATAGATAAAGATATATTTAACACATATGACAGTTTATGTAGTGTTATAAGTTGAAATAAAAAAATAAATCATAATGAATAAGAATCTGACCAGTACTACGCCGTAGCAAATTCGTAGCACTCGGCGTAGAGCCAGAATTACGCAGCTGTTGCGATTGCGATGCATAATGTTAAGTTTATAATTTCTGTAGTAAAGATGTTTATCATAGCTGATTATCACATTTGTTACCACGAATATGAATTCCTCTTCATAATATGATTTGTAACTGTTTCATAATACTATTTTGTAGAATAATTATTAAAATGTTCAACGAACTAAATAACTTGTGGTAACACATTTTCTAATTTCTATGACAATTACCTACAAAAACTGTGAATGGACATAGTGACTTCAACCACGTGTTAACGATATTAATTATCATAATTATGTACCTATTTAACTTTAAAACATTTAACCTACCTACCATACCCAACATAGGTACAGCTTTTTTGCTATAAATAAACAGAATGCTTCACGCCTTAATTACCGACAATAGTGGTCAATCAAAATGATTGGCATATACAAACAAGCAAATTGCAGTTGTCCGAAGCTAAACCGTCACTTTTGGTACGAGAAAATGGCGATAAAAAGCAAGTTAGCGCGTTCATTCATGGTCGGAGCGGCTGGCGCGGCGTGCCGGCGTCATGCCTGCACACAGATCGTGTCACGTCACACGCATTCTTTGACAACTGTTACCTCGTCGATTATTACCTTTGCATTCTTTCCGACAAATGCCACTACCCGCTGGAATATTTGTTCGCTATTCAATTATGAAAACCTGTCGGCGTATTTTGAGTTTAAACTGCTAAGGTACCTATAGGGTACCTACGACCTACGTCACATCAAATGTCATTATAATTAGTCCTTTAATTTATTGCCGATATCATTACAGAACTAAGTAGAACAAATTGTGTGATAAATATTTTGTAACTCTATGTCACGGAATGCACATTGGATTCCATGACTACCACCACTAGATTATTTATGAATTGTTGTAACATGTTTTAGCATAAATGTCGTGTTTTAATGGGATGATTATATATAGACATGAATTTGCAAGCCATTAGAATACATTATGCTTGTAAATGCATTATGTTTGTGAATGCACGGAATGACGAAAAATGGGAAGCTCCATCGCTTTCGTAGCTGCTTTGAAAAAGCTTGATGGATGTCGTCAAATCTCGCGGTGTTACGAAAAGTCAAGGAAATGACGTCGCTTTTATTTTCATTGAGATGGGATATAAACAAGGCTGTGGCGCACGAGTGCGGGCGGGGTCACTTAAAGTTAGTGTCGGCTCGTAAACGTATCGGCCAGGCGGGGGCTACTGAACGCTCGCCGCCGCCGCCGCCGCCGCCCCGCGGCGACCGCACTCGACACGCTGCCGCACGTCGCCGACGCTCTGAATCGCACCCATTCACACGCTATCTTACGATGGATATGCCGACTAGATATTTACTCATTTATAAATTGTGTGACGCCATTAACTTCGCCGCCCTACGAGAGCTACAACGTAGGGAACGTTGTAGCTCTCTTATAAGTGAGTAAATAATAAAATAAAATTGTATTTTAAAATATAGGGAGGTACTAACACTGACAAACCGATTTATCATTTTTTTTTTTACATATTCCTACATTTCTGTGAATCCAATCGACCGAACGATTGTCGAATTGATTTCTTGTCTTAGGGGTTCAAACATAGACTAGGTATCAGTTTTGTCCGTATTGACAAAAATGTATTTCAGGCTAATTTCAGGCTTGTTATAAAAATCATGTAGTTTGACTTTCATTTGATCTTAAACATATACTGCAATAAAATCCTAAATTAAATTCTGGTTAATACTAAAGATTTGAACAAAGAAAACTATGCTAAAAGATGCACTTAAAACCAATAACAAATAACGGTATCTGTTACAGGGCATGTCCACAATAGGCTCCCCTGGGAAAGGCGGCGGCGGCGTTCCGACAACAGACAGCGGGTGTCAGCCGCCACGTGCTACCCAAGGCCACTCGCTTAGTGTCAAGGTCATTGCCACTCCAGCTCAGTACACGCGGCACCCACGCCTCTCCTGTCACCACAAATAGACCGACCTACTCTACACCACTGTGATCTACCGCAACAACTCGACACGAGCCCACTATGGCGCCGGCACTACGCACGACAAGTTTTTTTGGCGTAGGAGACAGGACACACTTATCTTGTTCCACACCGCAGCGTGATTAAGCAACATTTTAAAGCTGCTCGCTTCAATTTGTACGACAATCAATTTCGTCATAAATCTCCTAAGTTCTGCTGATCTACACAGCATGATTTCATGTTATGCAAGATCAATTTTATGCAACATCCATCTCAATACTCATAATATTTCCTAGCATAGTTTATATAAGTTCGCGTAACACCGCGCCCTGAGGAGATAATCAAGAACATTCATTTATGGAACCATTGCAGGATACCTACATGAAAACATTACACATTTTCAGAAATATGATCTTGATCTCTTTGTCTAGCAGGTAACATCAAAACCTGATTCTATCAAGCAATAGTTAGAGACGGTAGATTCTTCAATCTTATTTTGGCCCCGGACAACCAAACTGTCTAACGACTATCAGACATAGGTGTGACTAAAGGCACATAGGTTTCATTAAGTTCTACAAATCAAAAAGTGTTCGTACTAAAATAAATAAAAAATCCCGATAGTATAATATACTTGATAAGACTACATAATTAGGTACATGCTTTGTGCCCGTGGGAAATTAATTTTCTTCAATGCTCTTAACGTTTCGTTACTTTCTTAGGTTCTTCTTTTCATGCTTTAAATGAAAATTTTCAGTCACTTTCATATTACTACATCATTCCAGTATCCGAGTTTGATCGGAAGTTTATTTCTCAATGTGGTC
The DNA here is from genome assembly GCA_947568875.1 of Fissipunctia ypsillon. NCBI lineage: Eukaryota > Metazoa > Arthropoda > Insecta > Lepidoptera > Noctuidae > Fissipunctia > Fissipunctia ypsillon. The sequence continues at coordinate 12,892,917 of OX387654.1, read as the reverse complement.
TACTGTAATGATGATGAAAGATCGCAACAACTATTAACTCACACCTTAAATTCCAATCTATGTACGGAAATTTTCCAAAGCTAAGATCGAAACGAACAATTCCTGACCACTGTAGGAAAATCTTTAGTTTTCCTTCAGGGCCCGGAATTATTTAATATGTCTGTATTTTGTTGATAATTTCTTTCATTATTAAAAGTTTATATTTTTTAAATCATTCATAATAGAGACACACATATAGATATAATATTTTGCTGGGTCAACTTATTCTTTCAGCCCGTCTGGGTCAAATCCTGTTTCAGTCATAATCATTACTACCTATTTATTATTAGACAATATATAGTAATGAATGAATGGTTTTTCTTTTATTAGGAAACTTGAAACAATGCAACAACCTAAAATAGGTAACAGAAATATTTCGCATTCGTGAGTAAGTAGGAACCATGCTTTTCAGAACCTTGAACTTTTAACATAGGTATTATGCCATTAAAAATCAGGTCCATTTTATGATTATTTTAAACTAATAAATAAAATTACGTCCCTGGCATATTTCATGTGTAGTGAAACATTCATGAGTAAAGAATGTATCATCATCTTGCATTAAAAGAGAGACATGAACATACATTCGGTGGGTACCGCAATCCCTTCGTCTGTTTCACAAACGGGATCTCTAATGAATGACGTCAAATTAAGCTCTAAGCTTAACAGAAAACATTACTGGAACCTTAATTCTCGATTAAGGCAAACATAGTGCGCGGGGTGAGTGGTGGTGTGGAGACGAAGGCTGCGGAGTCAGTGCATGTGCGGGTGTGTGGCGCGGGGGTGCGCGGGGCGCGGGCGCGGGCAGGCGCGCCGCGGGCCGCCACTTCTCTGTACTCGAGGAGCCCCGGTACACCTCGGTTTCCGGCGGGTGCTCCCTCGCGGATTCGCAAGTGTATCCCGCCGCGCCGGGCCCGCGTGCCGGCCACGTGGCCTCCGCTCACCTACTGGCGACACCCCGCTTTTTTACGCGTACTCCATTGATAAAACACTTCTAATTAACTATCGGCTATTAAAGTAAACCACACTTTTTGTACTTAAGTGCACTTTTTATTTATAAATTAAAAATAACATACTTAAGATTACGTAATAATTAAATTATATAATAGTGCTATAAGTCCTCATTAAACATTATACAGTCGCCAAGAAAATAATCCCTTTATAACGATAGCTTTTAAACTTAACGCAAACATTAGCAAAGTTGTTTCGACAGAAAAAAAATATCGTTGTTTGTTTAAATGATCCCTGATGTTAATTCGTATACGGAATTGGTCCATACCATTGAACTATTTACCATAGTGGATAAGGTCGCGAAAGTTGCCGTCGGCAATGTAAAACGAATCATACTTTGCAAATCTTAAAAGGGCCCTAGCACTACCTGGATTTAAAAAGCTAGTATTTGGAGAATATTTGATAGAGAAAAAAGGGTCGGTAAGTAGTTTGATGAGGAAATAGCTACCTTATTTTTAAGTAGTTATAGCACAGTTTTGTTTCTGAATATAATATTATTTTACGAATGCTAATAAAGTCTTTTTAAATTAATATTATTGGATTGATTTATTATTTGATTGATTGGATTGACTGATTGGATTATCTAGATAAGATTAGACTAGATTATTTAAATATTATATTTATATGGATGCACACTTTTAATAAGAATTATATAATTACCTAATTCACACCAATCACAATAATATTTAACATAATAATGAATGCAAGAGCAATCATTTGTATTTTTAAAGGCCTGTAAGACTAAATAGTCGTATAGATCGTTAATAATAAATAACGTTACTTCAGAACAACAAGACCGAGAATTATAGTGCAAGAACTGTAATCTGTATAAAGCAGTAAATGGACCGTCATTATAACGTTTTGGATTTAGTGGCCGATTCCGCAGTCGATGAGACAGCATGGAGTCAGTCCAAGCTACACCAGATGACCAAGAAAGAGCTTACAAACTCTACAATATGTACAAGGTAAGCTTCCCAAACAAGCTATGCAGGTTACTTGTTACTTGTCTCTACTGTATCTTGCTGTCAATTTACTGCGTACAGCTTCTTGCTGAAATTTTTGTTTTTCTGGGCTTTAAAACATGATTATGTGAGGTCTAGAATGTACTCACACGATCCTAGACCTTCCTGGTAAGAACGTACTTAGTTTATATTTTTGTAATTTTATTATATACAGGACTTTTAATCGGCTATCATAAAACGTTTTTAATGCCTAAAAATACACGCTAAAATAATGTTTCAATGACGCGTTACAAACATGGTTTCGGGTCAGCGACATTTTTCAGACTCGCGTTTGATCTCCAAATCTCTTGAAACTGTTTCGATTTTCCAATTAGAAAAACGTTTAGCTCGTAACTTTATTGAGCGGGATTAGAAAAGAGAGGCACCATTATCACTTCTAGGTGTAGCCTGCGATGATGCGATCTCGTTCGCAAGTCTAATATCTAGGCCCCTAAATGTATTTAGGGAGGCCATAAATCGTATTCTTTCAAGTCTATTCAGGCAACAATAAAATCACTACGAGTAGAACTCACTGCTATTAACCTCCCCCAGGAATTAAGGGAACCGCTTCTCGAGCACGAAGATACGGATATGATTGCACCAAGTACCTACGTGAATTTTTCAATTTCATATTATGTATTTTCTAATTATGATGAAAGTCATGTACAATTCACACATCTTGCCGAGCCCAATCCACATCGAAGGGTCGCTTCTCGAATTTATGAAGGAGTATGTCTATCTAGGGCAAGTCATCCAGCTCGGTAGACACAACTTTGAGAAAGAAGCCGACAGAAGGATCCAGTTGGGTTGGGCAGCATTTGAAAAACTTTGTATAGTCAGTTCTCGTCACCTATCCCGTAATGTTTGAAGACTCAAGTCTCCAACTAAGGTAACCAGTGCGTCCTGCCCGTTATGACAAACGGGGCTGAAAGGTGGACACTGACAGTTGGGCTGGTCCGCAAATTCAAGGTCGCTCAGCGCGCTATGGAGCCGGCTATGCTTAGAGTTTCTTTGATGGATAAAGTCAGGAATGAAGTTATCCGGAAAAAAAACCGGAGTAACAGACATAGCCTGCAGAGTAAGCAAACTGAAGTGTCAGTGGGCTGGCAATGTTTGTCGAAGGACCGATGGCCAGTGGAGCAGACGAGTCCTGGAGTGGAGACCACGTATCGGCAAGCGTAGTGGGGGACGCCTGTCAGCTAGATGTACCGACGACCTTAAGAAGATGGCTGGGATAGACTGGATGCGGAATGCGGAGGACAGGGTGTTGTGGCGCAGCCTGGAAGAGGCCTATGTCCAGCAGTGGACTGCGATAGGCTGAGTTGATTGATTTTCGAATTAAATCTTAATCATCATTCACTGACGGTGAAGTAACCCTTAGCTTTTATTTAATCATCTGAAATCGACACCCTGCAATAAGCAAGGAAGATGATTGTTCGTTCCTGTTCTTTATGAGAAGAAGCCTTTGCCCAGCAGTGTGACATTTCCAGGCCGGTTAATAAATCTATATCTATTGCCTTTAGAGATGGCTCAGATTGCAAGGGAAAATATACTTTAAAGTAGTGTACATCTACGCTGTAAAATGACTCTTGTCATAAATTACTTAGGTAAAACCAATCAATAAATACCTGGTTAATAGAAAATAAGCCATCTTCTCTGGATTATTCTAAATTCACAAAACTATTTTAATGTAACAATCTGACATGACGTAATATAATGTAAGTAGAGTTATAGGCGTCTTTTTATGTTGTATTATTAATTTGTCATTATCATAAAGTAGGATCTTCATTCTACTGCTACATGTTTAAAGATTTTGCAGACGGACAAAAAATTAAACTTGTTTTAGTCACTGAAGCATGCTACAAATGCTTGCATTACAATAATGAAAATACATAATTTACAAAGTTAATCGAGATACAAAACCAAGATACGCTAAATTACTTATCTACAAATAGTTGACTCTATCATATTTTTTAAATTACAGTTATTATTTATTAGAATACAAGTAGTACGAGCTTACAGATCGTACCAGGAACTCTTCAACCTCCGTTTCAAAACCCAACGCTGAAGTAGGCCACGTGGCGTGGCTAGTAAGGTAAGTTAACATTAAACCCGCACCTGCCGCATGTTTGAAGAGCAATACATCCATCACAGAATAGATCCATCACAGAGTAGATCCAAAACATCCAGAATACGACAACAGAAGATTTAGGTGTCACACAAATTTCGAAAGACTGGGAATAGTGGAAGAAAGGAATGCAGACATTTTCAGTGGGATAATACATATTCTTAGAGAATATTTATTGACATCTTTCTCGGTCACTATAATATTACCTTCGAACACATTGACAATTAAAAGAGGTGGGCAAATATATTAATCAAATAGCTATGCAAAACATACCACATTATTTAATTTCTTCAGCGGAAATCAACGACAGTATGTAATTTTATTCAATCAGACTTGATGCTACTTAAAAAGTAATGTTTATTTTAGCTTCGTCACTTGTTCCCCTGATGTATATCTCACTGACAATCACTTATGAAAAGTCTTATATAAACTCGCTAGAAGCATAAGTCTAGGCTAGAGGGGAGATGTATGGAAAAAGTGCTAATCGCATTGATGAAGATAAGGCTTGTCGAGCTGAATGAAACTGGCCGAAAATTGAATATGATGGTAAGTGATTGGAGAACACTAAGATTTAATTAAGGCTTGAGTGAGGTGCACTACGACTGTTGGATACTGTTTATATCCAATAGTGATAGTGCATAGTAGCCTTAAACAGTACATATCTACTTACTATTAAGGAAGACACTGTTAAGTCCAGCATCAAATGAAAACAAAACTGATGCTATATTTGCACCACATTCCCTAACATTTATCTGTTTAAGAGTAAAAATTCTAGAAGGGGCCGAGAATTGTGCCTTGTGGCACTCCATTTTCCTCCATGGATCCTAAATTTCTCCTTAACATCTGACATCCTCTGAAAAGAAACAGTATTTAATTAAAAAGCAAGAGGCTCCAAATAATCATTCGGAATATCGCAAAGATACATTTTCACGATATTTTTTTTCAGTCGATACACAATCAAAAAGCCAAGAAAATTACAGAAAATACTCAATAACAAATAGTCAATCTAAAAATCAAATTGGAAGGCACCTAATACATCCAACAAAAACAAATACTATGCATCCAAAAATCCATTAATATGCCAGGTCGATTTCATGAGTAGCTGATTCTTGAAGAAGAATAACATGAAATTAATACAATCTAGATCCGTCTTGTCTTGTTGTTCTCACGGATGCCTTCAACCAATTGCTAATAACACTTCAGTTTTGTTTCTCTAGTACCTATGGTTTTACCATATCCCATTGCACCCTACAAGACCATGCAGAACTTTCGGATAAACAGTGTTTGTACGTTAGTCTTCTATAGCGTAAATATAAAAGGGTGCAATCTTACTTCCCTGAAAGGTACGCCCTCTCTCTCCACATCCAACAATTTTGATATGGATCACAATGAATGTGAATATGATATAGGTGGCGGGGTCATAGCTTGTTATTTAAAAAGTTTAATATGTTTTTGATTTTTATTCTATTCGAGAGTCAGCTTCAGAAGTGGTGACAACTGAATTAAATGATGATTTAGATAGTTATATCTTTGGATTTTTTTTAAAGTCCCAGACTATACAACAATATAACACACAGCACCACAACATTTTCTACCCTCTTAACCGTTGTAGAGATCATTTTGATCAACGGTTCAAATTCAGGAGAGTGCATAGTCCGCTGAATTTCGCACGGCATCCAAAATTAAATGATGGAAGTCTCTGAGCTCTTGTGGTTCCGTATGTCAGTAAAAGGCAAAAAGGCAATGTTGCTTTAGGAATAGGATGAACATAGCGCCATCGGCATGTTGTGGCGGTTGTCTGTACTAGGCGGAGGCGAGGCGCGGCGCGGCGCCCCACCGCAGCGCGCGCCACGACCGCCACGCAGTCTTCCCGCGCGGTCCGCACGTGCGTCTAGCGTGCCTTTCTATCGTGCTTCTACTAAATGTTTCCGTACGAACTCGAAATAGGTCTATATTCAAGTGGAACAAATTAATATTAACAGAAATTGATTGTGTTTCTATTTCGTGCAGGACCAGAGCAGTCCAATCTGTCGTTCTGGTAGTTTAACTTGTACCTACTGTGTAATGAATGACTTCAGTGCTCTATCAATTAAAGTTGAAATTGTATTATTTTCTATTTCCTCTGTTGATTAATTAGATCTTACATGGGACCGGAACGTATAAATTAATGTATGTTTACAAAACCCAATTCGTTTCGTTGGATGGAATATGTCTATGGCAGCTAATTAAATATTTAAATGGTGGGTAAAAACTTTCTGTACATACTTGTATAAATTCGTAACTTATTTATAACTATAATTGAAAGTCAGAATTTGATTTTCAGTACTGTAATTAAAATCTATAAAGATGTTACTCTTGTCTTGTTGTTAAAACTGATTTGATTAGTGAATACTGCCTAAGTGTGCCTTATTGTTATTTAAGAAAATTTAAATTGCTACATCGCATCGTGGTTTGAGACTACAGACCTACATATTTAAATTATTGCGGAAGTAATTTCAAATCTGATACAATCAGACCCAGCGAAGCCTGTTTTAGAATAACCTGATTACGAAAAAGAGAGTTTGTTTGCTTACGTTCTAACTAGAAGTGCTTCCTGGACAAATAACATTAATGGTAGCGAAGGTTTTACTCGTGAGCGTGGATTACATTTATGGATGGATACTCTTATCATTATCCCCTCTGAAAATATTACAAAATATAATTGTGCTGTGTCATTTACGACGTTATTTTTTGATAACCGGTCGTAATATATTTTAATGATAATTTGTTTTAAATTACAATTTTTAATATTTATCTATTCCGTACTTGATCAATTTTACACTATCTGTAATTCTGTAGCAAACTGGAGCATAGATATTGATATAAAGATAAGATAGAGGCGTAGGGTTATTATGATTCCATAATTGTTTGATATGTAATTATTATATTACCTTCATTTATTTTTAAATAAGTACAGTAGTTATTTCAGATTCGTTTTATAATTTTATAGCAACAATAAGGTTCTGAATGCAGCTTTTTCCGCGTAATATTTAAGCGTCTACGGAAAAAAGCCAGGTCACTCCCCTAACGCAACGGATTAGGAGTTTTACTATATTTACTAATTACTGTAATAATTAGTAACATTGCAGATTTGCTACTATGGGCTTACCGGTCTGTTCTACAAATGTAGAGCAAGGCTGGCTGCGTACCTTAAGGTCCTGGATACAATCGAGTTGAAGAGTTTCCGAAGAGGGTCCGGCAAAAATTAAGATTCAATTGGAATTTTGGCCCAAAAACTGCGGAGATAGCCAAAATTAATAACTAACCAATAGGTGCCCTTACTAATTGGATCCTTAAATAAGCGACTTTTTCCCCTCTATTAGGTAGCTATAACCTTTTCTGCATCACCGACTTGCCTGCCGGTTAGCTTAACTTTGATGATAAAATTGGTAGAGTTTTAGCTTTACAATTAGAATTCGACTTATTCGGTACTCAAAATATACGAGGGTGTTAGAGTAACGTCTACAAAATTCAATCTCCCCAGCTCACCGAGTGAAGTTAAGGTGGACGGGCGTCCACCTTAACTTTTCTCAGTGAGCCCTCTGGCGTGCAGATGGCGTACTTCCAAAATCATAACAAAAAATAAACGTGACGAATCTGATAGGTACAACATTAATTGTTGAGATTTAAAGCATCTAGACAATAATCTTGAAATCTTTTTATACGTAATTGAAATAGAAAAGCGAAAACATTACCGACCTACTTTTACAACTGATATCTGTCTACGTTAATATTTACGTTGCACGTTAGATTTGATTGCCTACTATAATTTTATTTATAACGTAATATAAAAACCTACCAAGTGCAAGACATTCCCATTGGCTGCTTGTGTTATGCGTACCTACTATTAATATTTATCATGATACCTACATACTGAAAGCGATTTTATACTTTTACTATTTTTTTTAATTGTATTCCTAACAATATTGGTTTTATTAACTTAGGTACAGCTTATGTATTTCTCAGTGGACACAAGACGCACCTCTCATATAAGTTTAAACGACACATTCGCTATTCATATAAAACAGGTGTAACAAAGTAAACATACATACTAAATTAAAATTTGAAGTGTCGAACATTAACTTCATTCTTCTAACGTAAACTCATGCTTCAATTTTACCTACTCGTACTCCCGATAGAAACAAACATCTAGTGCAACCAGTTGCCCGAGAAACTTGAGGACTATATAGTCCTTGTTTGCACGAAGCACAAACCTATAACAAACATACTTTAGGTTAGAGAGTTGAATGAAATAAAACATTAAAAACAAAAACACGTTAAGTCCCCATGACATCCAAGTTTTGTAGTCGACCAATCCCTAAAAACAGATCGGACCGAAGCAAAAACAGGATAAATATTAGGTACCTATATGTATATCATTCTCCACATTCGCCATGTTAAATTCTTTTATTCTGGTTTTCCAGTTCCTATAAATATAAATTATGTAGGTACCTACTTAAAAGAAGAAGCAACATACAGATTCATTGTTCAACTCACAACAAAGGTAACATAATTTGGTCAAAGGTATTTACTCTAAAATACATACCTAATGTAAAACAATGTGAAGGTACAAACGTGTTGGTCCTAAATCACGAAAAGTTAGTAAATATATCCCCAATTAAGATATTTGAAATAACAACTACAAAGCCTCAGAAGTAATATTATAGGGAAGGGGTACCTACGCTAACCTTTCAAGCTAATGAGATTTTTTTTTAAATAGGATTTTGAAACCTCTTAAAATCAGTAATTGTTAATTTATTCTAATGTAAAAAATAGTATCGTATCTACATAGTTCTGTTTCTTTCATAACCGGTCACGTTTACGTTGTATGATTAATCATAGACGACGGTTAATAAATGGTTAATAACTTACTCGACGATGTTATAGGAACAAAAATACTTTATAAAACATACAGAGCAGTAAGTTGCCCTAAAAACAAGAGCAATGAACGGCGATGGTGAAACCTTATGAAGGCATCGGCAGCGAGTGAAATAACGGCAATTTACAGGCCGATGATAAATAAAAAAAATAGTTTAAGAATGCCAAGAATTTTGAAGCATTATTAGTATTAAAAACTATTGACACGACGGAAATTAAATGCATAAGTACTTTTAAAAAATCGATTTTTAGATAATAAATGAAGACGGGTTCTTTGAATAAACAATGGCTGTGAATAAATAACCGGAACCAAATACTACATATTTCTATAAAAAGACTCTATCAAAAAATAAACCACCTGCTCTTTTATTTTAAGACGTGTCTCCCCCACAAATTGTAAGTTATGATGAGAGTTGTGTTCCAATTGTAATAACATCAATTGATTTAATGCTATTTTAGTGGAAGGAACAAAACGAGGTCACTGACCGGCAATTACGTCCTCCTAGAGACTCGTCCATTCTACAACAGTAGGTAATGGATTCAAATCTTAGTATCATAATGTTACAATTGTAACTCAAGGGGTAACGTAATTTTATTTTTTTATTTTATCGAATTAGAAATATAAAAGGATACTTACAATTACTATATTGTGGTAAATAGACAAGTAGGCGTTTTAACAGCATTTAGTAGTTATGTAGTCTTAAAAAAAAACCTAAAATATTGTAGAAATCTGTTTAAGATCCTGTTAAGTTATGAAATATTTAGAACAAATATACCAGCTAAGTAGGTACTTTCCGAACTGTATTAACTTCTTGCCTACTTTTAAAACTTTCTACTTTCCACGCTCTAAAAACATATTAGAAACATCGTATCGTTATGGATGCCACATTATAATCGACCATTACTAAGATTTATCAGCTAGAAAATTGTTTATTGGTATTTATTTATGTTTTACCTTTAATGAGATATTGAAAATATATATTAGTTTCGGGACTGAATTTAACTTTTACGACCTTTATGATCGTAAAGATGCAAAATAGTTTGGCTGCAGGGTATTGTCACCTGGTGGTGGTATTCATTAACATTTTGTTAATACTAACTACTATGTTGTTACAAAATCGAATCGTACAGAAAGCAATTATCGGCGTGTCCTTTCACTTACTTGTTGATAGTGGTGTGTGTCTAAAGGCCCAATGGGACCGCAGCCGGTGTGCTACAGAAACCGGTCCGAGAGGCATGAGACCGACTTGTGGCTCAAGGTACTATTACAATGTTGATCAATCGCATTTTGGAACAGCGATTAAAATGGTTCTCATATTAAGAATAGTTACATATTCCAGAAAGAGATTCCAATGTCTACTTATAAATTCCATTAATTTATTGTAACCGGAAATATAAATTTATTTTACACAGTTATGAATTTATTCATCGTATATCGGGTCGTACAAGACAAATACTAAATGTATATCTATCAAACTCAAACCATTTATTTCAATTAAATCATTTACAAGCACTTTTAAACTATCAAGGAGTCGATCAGTTAGTCAGAAAGTTGAAGATGCCCGTCCCAAAACGTAGATCTCTTGAAAAACACTCAATGCTCTACTTTGGTCAAAGTGCTGAAATACAAATTCTATTAAATACTGCACCCACTAATCGAACTGAAATGCACCAGCTTCGTTAAAGTTATCGTGATAAAATCCTGACAGTGCGCCAACAAATCTAAAAAATTCAAGGGTTCCTCAAGGCAGCATGCTTAAAAGTACTTTATCGACTTGTCTTAAGCGTTCGACTCAGTCAACGAACCGTTGTTGTCACTTCAGTACTCTTATTTATCTTGTGGCCAGATTCTTACATTCTGAACACGTGTGGCTTCACGATAGATCAGTTTTGAGATAGTAGCATAGGCATGTGGTAAACCGAGCGCAACCACTGAACTGTTACGTCGACCAAATCCTCAAAAAAATAACGATTCAAAAAAATATAAAAAGGAAATGAGAGAAATCTGTAGTGCATACACTATTTCTTTTGAAATCATTAACACCATTCTTACTAAATAGTCCAGTCTACATCGGGGTCTATCTTAGCTTAGGTCGTCCAGTTATCCGATAATTTTCCATAGTTGTGAAATAGTTACTTTAGTATTTTTTTATAGAATAATACAATGAGATAAAAGCACTGTAAATTAATTAATGGGTGGTACTATGGTACTGTTCGAACGAATGCTTTAATACAGAGAATGGCCATTTGTGTGCGCAACTCTCGCCATTCAATATCGCAATGTTAAGAAATAGTAACTGGATCAAGAATTGGCGCACCGACTTGCAACAAGTAATACGAAATAAATATTATGACTACTTTTTAAATGGAGAAGTTGAGGTAGAATAATATTAATAATAAAAAAGAACATAATAGAAAAGCTATTAAAAATAATATCATAAATTGTAAAATGTTTCAGTACTTACCCCTCTTGGTAATTGAGATCGAGTTAAGATGGTTACATAATGTTCTACGAGGAATTTTAACTGAGCTACACCACAATCTAAGCTTCGAATAATTTACTTTCCTGAACCCATACAGATTATAATCAACAATTTACCCAATAGGGGCCGCAGGAAACTTAATTTTGTGTAAAAAGTAAAAAGCAATAAAATTGATCGTAACTATCATGTTGGGAAGCTAACGAGGTTGTTGTGTACCACGGTTATTGGTATTAGACTTGTGATCGCGAAACTGTACCCGCCCCGCTCATCATTGCACGGGAAACATCTCTTGAGGCCATGTCTAACAACATACTTGCCTATTATAATTACGATAAGTTATTATTACAGGGTTCCTAGACAAGTCAGAGCTTTAAAGCGTAAGAAGGTAGGTACCTAGTTTTCAAAAGTGAATCGCAGAGCTTTGAAACATTCGTCAAGTCAAGTTATATATACAGGGTGGCAGGGACATGGACGCGCACCAAAGACTCAGTACATGATTCTGGACCCCTGCGTTGAAATTTTTCATTGGGTTATAACTAGGCTAAAACTAGGTGTAGCCGCTAGCCTCATTTCGGGTTTTAGTCGTAACATAATAATACTAGCAACGCCCCGCGGTTTCACCCGCATAAGTCTCGATCCCGTAGGGATATCGAGATAAAAATTATCCTATACGTTAAATCCGGGTTAAAAACTATATGTGTGTCAAATTGCATCCAAATCCGTTAAGTAGTTTTTGCAGTGCGGGTTGGTAGATGTCACATGTCTTCGAATTTGTTCTATGTGTGAAGGAAAACTGTGAAGGAAAACGTGAGGAAACCCGCATGTCCTCCAGAACCAAAAATTCGAAGACATGTGACATCTAGCAACCCGCAAAGACCCGCGTGGTGAATTAGGGCCCACTCCCTCTCATAGAGAGGAGGCCTATGTCCCAGCAGTGGGAACCTTATAGGCTGATTATGATGCTAAACTAAACTTATCATAAATAATTATATCGACTGTTCTTGTTTTCTCTAAGCCTACGAGTAAAATAAAATGTGAAAGTTATCAAAAACTTTTTCTAAAACTGTATCTAATTGCACCCATTTTTACTGTACCTTATTTTCTTAATAATATATTATTACTACATCTATACTTTCTATTGTTTCAGAGACCAGAAAACCTTGAATCTCCGCTGCCTGTTCCTCGCGACGCAAAGAACAGCATCTACATTATGAATGATCAGGTTGGTTTACAATTAGACGAAACAGTTTCTGAATCAGGTTCATGTTTTTTTTTATTACCACTTGTAATATTTATTTATCTTTTACAGTCACCATTCATTTTCCGTGTGAGCTTTTGAGTACAACATAACATAATCAATGCATACGTTTGCCGCAATCTCAGCTTATTTGTTGCAATCAGTTGAAACATTCTTTATGATATCTCCAAAATAAGAAAAAAAAGCGAGCTCATGCTCGCATCAGGCCGCTTTTTATGGGACCAGCAGAACTCTGTAGGTTACCCTTCTAAAGAAGAAAGTTGTTAGCTTTACGACAATTTTTCTGGTCGTTATTATAATTTACTCGCGACCCGCCCCTGTTACGCACGGGCTTTATGACTTGACAAAATATCGCGATTTCTTTACTATAATTATGCAAGTATTATACAAATAAATCTTCCGGAATAAATTCTCTGAATGATGGTGAAAACCGCATGAAAATCTGTCGCGTACCTAGTTTAGAAGAACAATGCCGTCACACAGAAACATGAAAAGCGACTTTAATTTATAATATGTATGTAGTTTCTATAAACTACCTACCTATACCTATGTATAGATTGTAAACTAGGTTTCTGTATAATAGATAATGGTACATTTTTAACTTCTATTTAAATAATACCTTTATTCATTTAAATACGTAATTAGATTTTTTAAAAATGCTAAATAATGTGTTATAAAAAGATCACGACGTAAATACTGTGCTAGCTCCGATATTGTTTTTAGCATATATAAACGAATTGCCAGAATTAACGGATCAGTACATTGTATTATTCGCAGATGATACCACTGTTTTAACTAAAGAAGCTACTATTGATCAGGCGATAAACGTCACCAATGAAGCTCTAAATTGTATACATGACTGGTTAATTCTAAATAATTTAAAAATAAATACTGGTAAAACTAAATTCATGAGATACCAGACTTATAATAACAAAAGAAATAAAAAAGACAAAATAGACTTGCCAATAAAATATAATAATAACATCGTTGAAGAAGTAAATGAAATAAAATATCTAGGAATAAATATTGATAGCTGGAATTCTCATGAAGATCTTGTTTGTAAAAAAATTCACAAATTTGTATACGCACTTCGTAAAATAAAAAAAAAATAATGTAAATAGGTACTTAAAACAAAAAAGCAATTTTTAAAATTTTTGTCTGTCTGTTTCGGCTAATTTCCGAAACGCCTAGACCGATTTTGACGGGACTTTCACTGGCAGATAGCTGATGTACGGCGGGTAACTTAGGCCACTTTTGTTTTAGAAAAATAATTAGGGTTCCGCGCAAAAAATTTAAATCCCATAAAATTGTGAACAAAAAGTCGGATTTGAAAAATTATTTTTGCATTTGGTAGCCCAATTCTCGAGGATAGTTATAGGCTATTTAACATCATGGTACGATCCTTAGGAGCCGATCAAAAAGAAAAAAGTCAGAAAGAACACTAAGCCTCTGCCTAACCCTTCAGGGAAACAAGGCGTGATGTTATATTATGTAGAACACTAAGCGAAAACGAAGTAATAGCGCGAGCAGGCGATGCAACGCGACGGGTCGGGGGACGAGGGAGTTTTATTAAAATGTGGCTGATATTTTAGTATATTGTGTATCTTACGACTTTCACGCAAACGAAGTCACGGGGCGCAGCTAGTAAAATAATAATTTTATCATACACACATACTTAACATTAAAATAATTATTACCTAGTAGAATACGTAAACAACAAAACGAGGCACTACGACAAGAGAACACCATACAATGGTACAATTACACTGAGAGCTTTTTATAGTCATTAACATTGTATGGAAAATTCTTGTTGCCTTCTGTTATTCTCAGAGACTTTCTTACAATGCTCAACTAGGTATTGAATAAGATAATCGTTTCAATAAGGTATATATTAGTAACATGTTATTGCAGCGCGCCTGGCAACGTCAATTTTTTTTTGACAGACAGCCTAAAAGCAAAAATGATTTGAAGACGAAGATGTGTTTTGTTTTAGCATCCTACATTCTACAGTACCTATCTACATTTTAACATCTACAATTATTAATTTAATTTACCTAAACAGCGAAAACATAGGGATCGCTTTGACTGGCAGTCCACTAGAACCACAGCAGGTACACTGCCGGAACTGTGAGCACAGTTCCAGAACTGACAGGGAAGATGACTGTAGTACAGCTCGAGCGCAGCTTTCCTTGACTTATCGTTCACATCTGAATGCTCTCTGCTTCACTGTTAACTGCATCTCCTATAATACGAAGATACGAACCTATTCCTCGGACCTTTTTCTGGTTCCCAAGCTGCATTCCGTTTTCCGGTAAAAGCATCGATAGGCAGCGATTTTCATAGATTTGATTCAACACACTACTCGTTTGTCCCGCACAGGTGAACCATCAGCCTTTAAGTTACGAAGGCCAATAACGTTTTATTCGTTTTGGAAACAGCCATAAAGTTTGCGAATATTTCAAGGACAGGCGTGGGGAACCCTTATCACGCATTCTGTCGATTTCTTACCTTCTAATTCAAGGTACGTTGTAATAATCGACCAATGAGTTATACTTATTATTTATTCATTCGAAATTGAAACCACTTAAAAGTAATAGGTAGGCAGGTGTTAGTTACCTACCTGTACCTATGCGTAAATTTATAAGTAAACTAGCTGTGTCCAATATATACTAAAATAACAGCCACATTTTAATAAAACTCCCTTGTCCCCCGACGCGTCGCGTTGCATCGCCCGCCCGCGCTATTACTTCGTTTTCGCTTAGTGTTCTTTCTGACTTTTTTCTTTTTACTCGGCTCCTAAGGGTCGTAGCGTAATGTTAAATAGCTTATAACTATCCTCGAGAATTGGGCTACCAAATACAAAAATAATTTTTCAAATTCGACTTTATGTTCACAGCTTCATGGGTTTTGATTTTTTTGCGCGGAACCCTAATTATTTCTCTAAAATAAAAGTACCCTATCTTACTCCTTATAATATCGGCTATCTGCCAGTGAAAGTCTCGTCAAAATCGGTCCAGCCGTTTCGGAGATTAGCCGGAACAAACAGACAGACGGACAGACAGACAAAAATTTTTAAAATTGCTTTTTTGTTTTAATAAGTACCGTATTATACTTTCATACGCATTTAGTAAAAAGTTGTTATTTTGACATTACAAACAGACACTTCAATTTTATTTATTTGTATACTTAGGTAAATTAAAGAACAAAGCAACAGACCTAATTTACTATTTATTCTGAAAACAAGTTTACTAAAAGAAGTTTTGAGTAACCTGACCAAAAATAAAACAAAGTTATTATTCTTAAATTGGTGCACAGCACGCAGTTAACAAAACTAAAGGAAAAGTCAACGAACTTTCGCAAGCTGGAGGTAAAGAGCGTCGACCTTTTCGCAATATTTCTTGAATGATTCCACAACCCTTAAAAA